>CAWUFW010005860.1:0-1254945 GCA_963921515.1 Calotriton arnoldi | reverse complement strand
AAATTGGTTATAAAAAAAAAAAAAACTTTAAAATTCACTGAAAAAAACATAGTTTTCAGGGACGTTGTTGTTAGAAATTAGCATTTAAAAAAAACCTTAGAAATTCACTGAAAAAACCACAGGTTTCAAGGATGTTATTGTTAGTTAGACATTTCACGCGTACAAAACCAGAGAAATTCGGCCATTATTGTTAGTTTAGCTAACTATAACTAGCACCTACTCAATGCACTGCTGATGACGTCACATATTACATCATTCATGCCGTGGACAGTGACATCACTGGTGACATCTCAAATGACATCACTGATGACATCACTGATATATGTGCTCTCAAACACAGATACGAGTTAGTTGACTTAACTCAATTAGACGCACTTCACATGATGAGGGCTGTAACTGGCATTTGAGGCAGCATACCATGCACAGCAACCCCGGACAGTTAATATAGGGCCCCTATTGGAAGCAGCATACCAGACATGATTCTAGCCTGTTCCCCCACCACTTAGATTGTTAGTACTTGTACCAGACTCCAAGGAAGTTGCGCACGCCACTTGACATTTAGTTAGCCACCCAGACACACACTTCCAGCATTCTAATTCTGGCTACTCACCGCGCAAATTTCCTCAGTTGGTCACAATAGGTTTTTCCTTCAATCACTGTTGGTCGAAAATACAGGCCTATTCAGCAGCATCCACCCTTACATTCCTTCATCATGCCAGATTGAATTGACTGCATAAAGTATACATCACAGGGTTGCAGTGGATTTTCTCACTCAATAAGTCTGTTGCCTATGTCTGTCATCATGTTCACTCTGCACTGTGCGCCTAGTCATCGGCCGATGACTGGGATGTTTTACCACATGTCGTAATTGCACTGTCAATATGTATAGTCACGATAAACATAGATGAGTCACTACTATAGTATTTAAACCATGCTAGTTCACAAAGCGCGATATGTGATCAAGACCGCAGGCTTGCGGTCGAAACGTGTCATCGTGACATGTTAATGCAATAAACCATTCATTGCATCTACGTTTGGTGTCGGTGCCTGTGTTTGACCCGGCGTGGTCTTTCAGAAGGCTCTTGGTTTCGTATATATATATATATATATATATATATATATATATATATATATATTATCTACTGGCGGTCGCCAGTAGATAGTTATAGTTAGGACCTATTATCCATAGGAAATCCGCGACATTCTATTTGAAATAACGTTGGCGCCGGTTGACGAATCTTCGCAAAAGTTTCCAACTTGTTGGGGCGCTCCGGTCCGCTCCTATCCTGAAAGTCTCGGGGTGATACATCAAGCGGGGGCCGAGAAAAAAGGGGGGTCCCAAAACGCGTTTTCCCCATTCATTTTTCCATAGGAACCTTTAGTCGCAGCTACAGCCCGAACTGCTGAACTGAATTACACCAAATTTGGCAAAGAGGTAGCCCTTGGTTCAGTGTCGTGCCTTTTGCTTAAATGGTGTAAATCCGTTCAGTAGTTCCTGAGAAAATCAAAAGTAAAGTCACATATATATCTATGGCCGAGTAGGGTCCGCGTACCCTCCCGATCACGAGCTGTATGCTAATTGGCTGTCAAGTGTCTGTCAACACTCCAAATCAGGAAGTGTTGGCAGCCATTTTGTCCCTCGGTAGAACCGAGGGACAGAAACAAGTGCGCAAAGCGCAAAAAGGGGGCAGGGTAGAAACACCCTGACCCCCTAGGTCTGCTCAGCGGGTCCCACAAGGACACCCTGGGCAGAAAAAAGCATTTATTTATTTTTTTTAAATCGGTGGGATGCGCTTAGGGTGCGCGAATCCCGCCGAGAATTTTTTTTTAAAAAGCACAAGAAACACGTCGCCAAACGCACAAAGGGGGCAGGGTAGAAACACCCTGACCCCCTAGGCCTGCTCAGGGGGTCCCACAAGGACCCCCTGGGCAGAAAAAAGCATTTAAAAAAAAAAAAATCGGCAGGATGCGCTCAGGGTGCGCGGATCCTGCCGGAAAAAATCGAAGCGCGTCTCCCGCGCTTCTATGTTAACTTGCCCCGGGTGGGACAAGTCCCGGGGGCATGGTGGGGGGTTTAAATTTAATGTGGGGGCTTTCAAAAATAATGGTGCGGGAGGGCTCTTGGCCCTCCCGCAGCCCCGGGACCGCCACCCCCGGGCTTCTTTTAAAAAAATTATTTTCACCTGTGTGGGGGGCTCCAGCCCCCCCACACGCCCCGGGGACCGCCACCTCCCCGGGGCACTAAAGATTTGAATATGGGGGTCCGTTATGGACCCCCAAAGCCCCGGGGACCACCACCTCCCCGGGGCTGTGAAATGGTTGGGAGGGGGCCGCGCGTCCCCCCTCCTGGAGCCCTTGATGGCCCTGGGGACCGCCACCCCCCAGGGCCGGCTCCTGCAGTGTCCCGGGGTGCCTACCCCCGGGACACTGTAGTTTGCTATGACAGGACCGGAGCCTCGCGGCTCCCGTCCTGTCATAGCAAACTTGTTTGCATTTTGAAAGAGAGAGCAGGAAACCTGCTCTCTCTTCAAAATGCAAACCCAATTGCTTTTCCACATGGGGAGCAGCATGTTAGCTGCTCCCCATGTGGAAAAGCAATGCCGGCTCCCGTAGGACACGGGGAGCCAGCGGGACTGTGGGGGGATTGGGGACCCCCCCACAGTCCCCAACCAGAGGCCAGGCCCCGGGGGATGGGGTCCCCGGGGCCATAAGTGGCCAGGGAGGGGGGCCACGCAGCCACCCTCCCCAAATAATTTTTTTTTTTTAAAAAAGGGCAAGGCCGGCCCCGGGGGATGGGGTCCCCGGGGCATTAAATGGCCTGAGGAGGGGGGCCTCGCAGCCCCCCTCCAAATAAAAAAAATAAAAATTGAGGGCATGCCCCGGGGGATGTGGTCCCCGGGGCCAATACAGGCCCAGGGAAGGGGGGCCACGCGGCCCCCTTCCCATTTTTTTTTTTTATAAAAAAAAAAAAAATGCTCAGGCCCCGGGGGATGGGGTCCCCGGGGCCAAAAGTGGCCAAGGGAAGGGGGCCACGCAGCCCCACTCCCATTAAAAAAAATTAGAAAAAAAAACAAAACGACCGGCATTGTGCCGGAGGCCCCGCCCCCCTCCCTGCAGTACTCTGCAAACGCGCCCCCTGGAGCGTTTTAAGAAGGGGAAGTAATTCCCCTTGAATACTGGGGGTCCCTGGGGGCCAACTAGCCCACCAGGAACCTCCAGTATGCGCTAGGGGCTGCGTTGCAGAGAGGTGTACAGAGGCCATGCCCCTTTTACACCTCTCTGCAACGCAGCTCTGTGGCGCTTTTAGAAGTACATGGTGGGCTAGTTGGACTCCAGGGACTCTCAGGATTCAAGGGGACTTAATCCCCCAACTTAAAACGCGCCACGGGGCGCGTTTGCACAGTGGTGAAGGGAGGGGGCGGGGCTTCAGGTGACATGTGTGCAAACAGGCCCCATGGCGCGTTTTAAGATGGGGAATTAAATCCCCTTCAATCCTGAGGGTCCCTGAGGGCCAACTAGCCCAACAGGTACGTCCAGAAAGCGCCACAGAGCTGCATTGCAGAGAGGTGCAAAAGGGGCGTGGCCTCTGAACACCTCTCTGCAACGCAGCCTCCTGGCGCATACTGGAGGTACAGGGTGGGCTAGTTGGACCCCAGGGACCCTCATGATTCAAGGGGACTTAATCCCCCAACTTAAAATGCGCCACGGGGCGCGTTTGCACAGATGTCACCTCAGGCCCCGCCCCCTCCCTTCACCATTGTGCAAATATTCCTCTAAAATCAGCCGAACTACGAATTCCGATTTACTCACCTGTTATCAGGAGAGACCTCAGTGCTGCATCTTTCAGCCCAGTACTGATCCTGAAAAGTAATTTTAACCGTACTTACCAGTAACTTGAATTTCCTTCCATAGGCTAACATTGACTGGTTTCACTTGGAAATTCTTCTAAGTCTGGAGTTTTGGAACTTTATAATATTCCTCTAAAATCAGCCGAAATACGAATTCCGATTTACTCACCTGTTATCAGGAGAGACCTCAGTGCTGCATCTTTCAGCCCAGTACTGATCCTGAAAAGTAATTTTAACCGTACTTACCAGTAACTTGAATTTCCTTCCATAGGATATCATTGTCTGCTTTTTGCTGGAAAAGTTTCTGTCGATTTTTGAAACATACAAATATTCCTCTAAAATCAGCCGAACTACGAATTCCGATTTACTCACCTGTTATCAGGAGAGACCTCAGTGCTGCATCTTTCAGCCCAGTACTGATCCTCAAAAGTAATTTTAACCGTACTTACCAATAACTTGAATTTCCTTCCATAGGCTAACATTGACTGGTTTCATTTGGAAATACTTCTAAGTGTGGAGTTTTGGAACTTTATAATATTCCTCTAAAATCAGCCGAAATACGAATTCCGATTTACTCACCTGTTATCAGGAGAGACCTCAGTGCTGCATCTTTCAGCCCAGTACTGATCCTGAAAAGTAATTTTAACCGTACTTACCAGTAACTTATATTTCCTTCCATAGGAATCCATTGTCTGGTTTTCAGCAGAAAAGTTTCAAAGTGTTGATTTTCACAAACTACAAATATTCCTTAAAAATCGCCTGTATGACTTAAACAGATTCTTTCAACTGTTTACAGGAGATGCACCAGTGCTGGATCCAGGATCCACCACTGAGTAAGAAAAAGTAACGATAACACTACTTACCTGCTAAGTGAATTTCCTCCCATGGGATAACATTGGTGATTCTATGTGAAAAAGTTTCTAAGTGTCAACTTTTAAAATACAATAATATTCCTTAAAAATCACTACTGTAACCAAAACACTTTTATTCAACTGTTTACAGGAGATGTCTCAGGACTGAATCTAGGATCCAGTCCTGTGGTTAGAAAAGTAATCCATAAAGTAACTAATTGCATTTAGCTAGAAATTCACATTGAGCTCAATGTTGCATTGTGTTTGAAATTGTGTTGCCCATTGCAACAACTGTAACTACTGTACTTAAAAGTCTATTGCCTATTTGCAAAGTATTTAAACTAAAGTAATTCATTCTGAGAAAGTATATTTTGTAATGTAATGTATAATGTAATTACAATGTAATTTAAAAATAAAATATCTAAAAATAAATAGTTTAAAAAAATGTAGTAAATCAGTATAAAAATAAATAAATATAACAATTAATACATTTAAAAATTGTCATTTACAAAACCTTTGAAATTCACTGAAAAAAACCATAGGTTTCAGACATGTTATAGTTAGGAATTAGCATTTAAAAAACCTTTGAAATTCACTGAAAAAACCATAGGTTTCAGGCTTGTTATAGTTAGGAATTAGCATTTTAAAAACCTTTGAAATTCACTGAAAAAACCATAGGTTTCAGGCCTGTTATAGTTAGGGTTTAGCATTTAAAAACCTTTGAAATTCACTGAAAAAACCATAGGTTTTAGGGAAAGTTATAGTTAGTTGGACATTGCACTCGTACAAAACCCATGAAATTCCCCCGTTATAGTTAGTTCAGCTAACTATAACTCGTGCCCCCGCAATGCACTGCTGATGACGTCACATATTACATCACTCATGACATGGTCAGTGACATCACTGATGACATCACTGATGACATCTCAAATGACATCACTGATGACATCATCCATGTGACAATTTAATGCATCTTCTCACACCCTAATATAACTTTTGATACACCCACTCTAAATTACAGACTGCCATTCTCAAAACCATACACACTCCAATACCAATAAGTACATACCCACTCACTTATTCTTAGGTCTACACACACACATCTACTCACTCACCCGTACAGTCACTCATAATTACAGACACTCATTACAGGACTATCATATGCACTCATACACCTATATAAACACTCACACAACGCAACTCATCCATAGAGGTACTCACACACCTAGTCAGTCATGCAAATAATTAATCACACTCCAATTTACTCACCTATACAGTTATACACACCAGCTCACTTACTCATAAAAATACTAGCACATTCTTACGCTCCTATGCAATCACTGATGCAAGCACACACTCATCCATATAGCCACTCTCACAATCACACACTCTCACTTATAGCCATTTATATACTCCAACACACATATATACTGCCTTTCACATATGTAGTTACTCACACATGTACCACTGAGATATACATTCAATCACTAACACACCCATACACACACTCACCCACCCATACAGTCCATCACAGACGCACTCTTGAAACCATGCACCCAGTGAATCACCCACTCACACATCTATGCACAGAGTCACACACACCCCACCCACACAAACACTGAGGCACCCATACAGATACTCAGAGAACCAATCCATAACCCATATAGACACTCATTTAGCTAGTCAGAAACCCATGCAGCTGCTTACACAACAACAGATAGACGGATACAGACATTCACACAGTTTAGTCACTCACCCATGCATCCAGTAAGATACGTTTAATCACTCACTTATAGACTCAGTCACGCACCTACTAAATCATCCATTCAGACGCTTATACACCCACTCATTCTTCAATACGCCTTTCCCTATATATATTAAACATATTTAAACTTTACAGAAACACACAGTCACTGGATGATGTCAGTGATGTCATCAGTGATGTCACTGACCATGTCATGAGTGATGTAATATGTGACGTCATCAGCAGTGCATTGCGGGGCGCGAGTTATAGTTAGCTGAACTAACTATAACGGGGAATTTCACGGGTTTTGTACGAGTGCAATGTCCAACTAACTATAACTTTCCCTAAAACCTATGGTTTTTTTAGTGAATATATATATATATATATATATATATATATATATATATATATATATATATATATATATAAGGAAAACTCGATTGCACTTCATCAGGAAAAACAAGCGTGGACCCAGCAGTATGTGCAATTTCTTTACTTTATTGCCACCTTGTCCGCCATGACGCGTTTCGGCTGGAAAACGGCCTTGATCACATGACACTTATATATATAACCAAAGTCCTGACCCTCCAATAGCTGGGAGGGAATACACCGCAGGTCCGGACCAACACAGAGGCACTCACTTCAGCATGAATCAAGGCTAGACGGGTTCAACAATCCATGGTAAGTTTATTAATTTCATGAATGATACAGACAAGTGTCCGCCCCAGACGCGTTTCGATCACCTCCGCGATCTTGCTCACATATATATATATTTATTTTAAAACAATTAATAAACTATTCATTTTAATTTACTTTTAAATGTTATAAATATATAAAAATTCAGAAATAAATATATATATATACATACAACTATAACATAACATCTAATAAAAAATATCATTATATAATAAATTAAAACATTAAAATATTTAATAGTCTTTAAACTTAATTTTTGCACTCCATTGAGTGCAAAAGTAGGGAAAATGTTGGATAGCGCATGGGTAAAAATTACTATTCCCACTCCAGTGAGTGCAACATTAGGGAAAATGTTGGACAGCGAAGGGGTAAAAATACTATTCCCACTCTAGTGAGTGCAACAGTAGGGAAAGTGTTGGATAGCTGTGGGTAATTATTACTATTCCCACTCCAGTGAGTGCAACAGTAGGGAAAGAGTTGGATAGCGGAGGGGTAAAAATTACTATTCCCACGCCAGTGAGTGAAACAGTGGAGAAAGTGTTGGATAGGGGAGGGGTAAAACTTACTATTCCCACTCCAGAGAGTGCAACAGTAGGGAAAATGTTGGATAGCGGAGGGGTAAAAATTACTATTCCCACTCCAGTGAGTGCAACAGTAGGGAAAGTGTTGGATAGCGGAGGGGTAAAACTTAACATTCCCACTCCAGTGAGTGCAACAGTAGGGAAAATGTTGGATAGCGTAGGTGTAAAAATTACTATTCCCACTCCAGTGAGTGCAACAGTAGGGAAAGTGTTGGATAGCGGAGGGTTAAAACTAACTATTCCCACTCCAGTGAGTGCAACAGTAGGGAAAATGTTGGATAGCGGAGGGGTAAAAATTACTATTCCCACTCCAGTGAGTGCAACAGTAGGGAAAGTATTGGATAGCGGAGGGGTAAAACTCACTATTCCCACTCCAGTGAGTGCAACAGTAGGGAAAATGTTGGATAGGGGAGGGGTAAAAATTACTATTCCCACTCCAGTGAGTGAAACAGTAGGGAAAGTGTTGGATAGCGGAGGGGTAAAACTTAATATTCCCACTCCAGTGAGTGCAACAGTAGGGAAAGTGTTGGATTGCGGAAGAGTAAAAATTACTATTCCACGCCAGTGAGTGCAACAGTAGGGAAAGTGTTGGATAGCAGAGGGGTAAAAATTAATATTTCCATTGGAGTCAGTTCAAAGTTAAAAACAAACAAAATATCAACTACAACTCAAAAGAATTTAAAAAACAAAAAAAGAAAACATATAAAAATATTAAAAATGTACAAAAGATATAAACATATTATAATGTTAAAAAGATCTAACAAATACCTAGAAAGATTTTTTTTTTTTAATGTAAAAAATAAGTTACAAACAAATAACTATTTTTAATAGAAATTATTTATAATCAAAAATATTAACTACATACATTTAAACTTTTTTATTTCCAACCCTATAACATCACACAATTCACTACACACATCTATTTTTTTTTAAATGTACCTCCATATTTAACATAATTAATTATCAATTAAAGAACTATTATGAATTAAAAAACAAATTAAAACAGATAAAAATGAAATTACTCCCCAAATGTTACCCCTATAAAACCAAAACCCACACACAAAATTAAAATAAACAATTACCATTAATATTTATGAATTGATGAATTAATATTAATGATCAACTAATTATTAATTAATTAAACATAAATTACTTTCCACCCTCTACGCCAGTAAACACCACAACCCACACCTAAAAATCATTAAGCAATTTCCATAACTAATTTTACATTAATAAATTAATATCAATTAAAAACAACCTATTAATTAATTTAAAAGAATTTACTTCCCACCCTTTACCACTATAAACCCCACAACTTACATCTTAAATTAATTGCACAATTGCCATATTTAAATTTTAATTAATTAATTGGCATTAATTAACAAATAATTATTAATTAATTATAAATAAATTACTTCCCACCCTATTCCCCTATAAACACCACCACCCGCTCCTAAAAAAATAACACAATTAACATAATGAGTAAAATGTCCAACTAACTATAACGTCCCTGAAACCTGTGGTTTTTTCAGTGAATTTCTAAGGTTTTTAAATGCTAATTTCTAAATATAAAGTCCCTGAAACCTATGGTTTTTTTCAGTGAATATATATATATATATATATATATATATTCACTGAAAAAACCATAGGTTTTAGGGACAGTTATAGTTACAAATTAGCATTTAAAAACCTTTGAAATTCACTGAAAAACCAAAGGTTTCAGATATGTTATAGTTACAAATTAGCATTTAAAAAACCTTTGAAATTCACTGAAAAAACCATAGGTTTTAGGGACAGTTATAGTTAGTTGGACATTTCACTTGTACAAAACCCGTGAAATTCCCCCGTTATAGTTAGTTCAGCTAACTATAACTCGCGCCCCGCAATGCACTGCTGATGACGTCACATATTACATCACTCATGACATGGTCAGTGACATCACTGATGACATCACTGATGACATCTCAAATGACATCACTGATGACATCATCCAGTGACTGTGTGTTTCTGTAAAGTTTAAATATTTTTAATATATATAGGAAAAGACGTATTGAAGAATGAGTGGGTGTGTAAGTGTCTGTATGGATGATTTAGTAGGTGCGTGACTGACTCTATAAGTGAGTGATTTAACGTATCTTACTGAATGCATGGGTTAGTGACTAAACTGGGTGAATGTCTGTATCCGTCTGTCTGTTGCTGTGTAAGTGGCTGCATGGGTTTGTGAATAGCTACATGAGTGTCTATATGAGTTATTGATTGGTTGTCTGAGTATCTGTATGGGTGCCTGAGTGTTTGTGTGGGTGGGGTGTGTGCGACTCTGTGCATAGATGTGTGAGTGGGTTATTCACTGGGTGGATGGTTTCAAGAGTGCATCTGTGATAGACTGTATGGGTGGGTAAGTGTGTGTAAGAGTGTGTTAGTGAGTGAATGTATGTCCCAGTGGTACATGTGTGAGTAACTACATATGTGAAAGCCAGTATATATGTGTGTTGGATTATATAAATAGCTATAAGCGAGAGTGAGTGATTGTGATAGTGGCTGTATGGATGAGTGTGTGCTTGTATCAGTGATTGTATAAGAGCGTAACAATGTGCTAGTATTTGTATTATTAAGTGAGCTGGTGTGTGTATAACTGTATAGGTGAGTAAATGGCAGTGTGTTTAATTATTTGCATGACTGACTAGGTGTGTGAGTACCTCTATGGATGAGTGGCGGTGTTTGAGTGTCTATATAGGAGTAAGAGTGCATATGATAGTCCTGTACTGAGTGACCATAAGTATGAGTGACTGTACGGGTGAGTGAGTGGATATGTGTGTTTAGACCTAAGAATCACTGAGTGGGTATGTAGTTATTGGTGTTGGAGTGTCTATAGTTTTGCGAATGGCAGTCTGTAATTTAGATTGGGTGTATCAAAGGTTATATTAGGGTGTGAGGAGCTGCATCAGATTATCACGTGGATGATGTCATCAGTGATGTCATTTGAGATGTCATCAGTGATGTCATCAGTGATGTCACTGACCATGTCATGAGTGATGTAATATGTGACGTCATCAGCAGTGCATTGTGGGCGCGAGTTATAGTTAGCTGAACTAACTATAACGGGGGAATTTCACGGGTTTTGTACGAGTGAAATGTCCAACTAACTATAACTGTCCCTAAAACCTATGGTTTTTTCAGTGAATTTCAAAGGTTTTTTAAATGCTAATTTGTAACTATAACATATCTGAAACCTATGGTTTTTTCAGTGAATTTCAAAGGTTTTTTAAATGCTAATTTGTAACTATAACTGTCCCTAAAACCTATGGTTTTTTCAGTGAATTTCAAAGGTTTTTTAAATGCTAATTTCTAACTATAACGTGTCTGAAACCTATGGTTTTTTCAGTGAATTTCAAAGGTTTTTTAAATGCTAATTTGTAACTATAACGTGCCTGAAACCTACGTTTTTTTCAGTGAATTTCAAAGGTTTTTTAAATGTATTAATTTTTATATTATTTTTTTCATACTGATTTACTACATTTTTAGAAACAATTTCTTTTACATATTTTATTTTTTAAATTACATTGTAATTACATTATACATTACATTACAAAAAATACTTTCTCAGAATGAATTACTTTAGTTTAAATACTTAGCACATAGGCAATAGACTTTTAAGTACAGTAGTTACAGTTGTTGCAATGGGCAACACATTTTCAAACACAATGCAACATTCAGCTCAATGTGAATTTCTAGTTAAATGCAATTAGTTACTTTATGGATTACTTTTCTAACCACAGGACTGGATCCTAGATTCAGTCCTGGGACATCTCCTGTAAACAGTTGAGTAAAAGCGTTTTGGTTACAGTCGTGATTTTTAAGGAATATTATTGTATTTTAAAAGTTGACACTTAGAAACTTTTCCTCATAGAATCACCAATGTTATCCTATGGAAGGAAATTCACTTAGCAGGTAAAAACTGTTATCGTTACTTTTTCTTACTCAGTGTTGGATCCTGGATCCAGCACTGGTGCATCTCCTGTAAACAGTTGAAAAAATGCGTTTAAGTCATACAGGCGATTTTTAAGGAATATTTGTAGTTTGTGAAAATCGACACTTTGAAACTTTTCTGCTGAAAACCAGACAATGGATTCCTATGGAAGAAAAGATAAGTTACTGGTAAGTACGGTTAAAATTACTTTTCAGGGTCAGTGCTGGGCTAAAAGATGCAGCACTGGGTTCTCTCCTGATACCAGGTGAGTAAATCGGAATTCGTATTTCGGCTGATTTTAGAGGAATATTTGTATGTTTCAAAAATCAACACTTAGAAACTTTTTCAGCAAAAAGCAGGCAATGATATCCTATGGAAGGAAATTCAAGTTACTGGTAAGTACGGTTAAAATTACTTTTGAGGATCAGTATTGGGCTGAAAGATGCAGCACTGAGGTCTCTCCTGATAACAGGTGAGTAAATCGGAATTCGTATTTCGGCTGATTTTAGAGGAATATTTTAAAGTTCCAAAACTCCACACTTAGAAGAATTTCCAAGTGAAACCAGTCAATGTTAGCCTATGGAAGGAAATTCAAGTTACTGGTAAGTACGGTTAAAATTACTTTTCAGGACCAGTACTGGGCTGAAAGATACAGCACTGAGGTCTCTCCTGATAACAGGTGAGTAAATCGGAATTCGTATTTCGGCTGATTTTAGAGGAATATTTTAAAGTTCCAAAACTCCACACTTAGAAGAATTTCCAAGTGAAACCAGTCAATGTTAGCCTATGGAAGGAAATTCAAGTTACTGGTAAGTACGGTTAAAATTACTTTTCAGGATTAGTACTGGGCTGAAAGATGCAGCACTGAGGTCTCTCCTGATAACAGGTGAGTAAATCAGAATTCGTATTTCGGCTGATTTTAGAGGAATATTTGCACAATGGTGAAGGGAGGGGTCGGGGCCTGAGGTGACATCTGTGCAAACGCGCCCGTGGCGCGTTTTAAGTAGGGGGATTAAGTCCCCTTGAATCATGAGGGTCCCTACGGGCCAACTAGCCCACCAGGAACCTCCAGTATGCGCCAGGGGCTGCGTTGCAGAGACATGTACAGAGGCCACACCCCTTTTACACCTCTCTGCAACGCAGCTCTGTGGCGCTTTCTGGACGTACCTGTTGGGCTAGTTGGCCCCCAGGGACCCTCAGGATTGAAGGGGATTTAATTCCCCATCTTAAAACGCGCCACGGGGCCTGTTTGCACACATGTCACCTGAAGCCCCGCCCCTCCCTTCACCACTGTGCAAATGCACCCCGTGGCGCGTTTTAAGTCGGGGGATTAACTCCCCTTGAATCCTGAGGGTCCCTGGGGTGCAACTAGCCCACCATATACCTCCAAAAAGCGCCACAGAGCTGCATTGCACAGAGGTGTAAAAAGGGGCGTGGCCTCTGTACACCTCTCTGCAAGGCAGCCCCCTGGTGCATACTGGAGGTTCCTGGTGGGCTAGTTGGCCCCCAGGGACCCCCAGTATTCAAGGGGATCGTTCCCCTCTGCAAACGCGCCAGGGGCGCGCTTGCAGAGTGGTGAAGGAAGGGGGGCCTGCGGGCCCGATCGTTTTTTTTTTTTTTTTTCCTGAAGGGGGCTGTGTGGCCCCCTTCCTTTTCCTATTTTTAGGCCCTGGGGACCCCATCCCCCAGGGCCTTACCCCTTTTTTTAAAAATTAAAATAAAAAATAAAAAACGGGAAGGGGGCCGCGTGGCCCCCCTTCCCTGGGCCTGTATTGGCCCCGGGGACCCCAACCCCCGGGGCATGGCCTCTTTTTTTTTTTTTTGGAGGGGGGCTGCGTGGCCCCCCTCCTCAGGCCATTTAAGGCCCCGGGGACCCCATCCCCCGGGGCCGGCCTTGCACTTTTTTTTTTTTTAACTTTTTTTTACCTTTGGGGAGGGGGGCTGCGTGGCCCCCCTCCGTGGCCACTTATGGCCCCGGGGACCCCATCCCCCGGGGCCTGGCCTCTCGTTGGGGACTGTGGGTGGTCCCCAAACCCCCACAGTCCCGCCGGCTCCCCGTGTCCTACGGGAGCCGGCATTGCTTTTACACATGGGGAGCAGCTAACATGCTGCTCCCCATGTGGAAAAGCAATCAGCTTTGGATATTGGAAGAGAGAGCAGGTTTCCTGCTCTCTCTTCCAATATCCAAAGCAGTTTGCAATGACAGGACGGGAGCCGCGAGGCTCCCGTCCTGCCATAGCAAACTACAGTGTCCCGGGGGTAGGCACCCCGGGACACTGCAGGAGCCGGCCCTGGGGGTGGCGGTCCCCAGGGCCACCACAGGCTCCAGGAGGGGGCCGCGCGGCCCCCCTCCTTACATTTTGAAAGCCCCGGGGAGGTGGTGGTCCCCGGGGCTTGGGGGTCCAAAACGGAGCCCCATTGTAATTTTCTTAGTGCCCCGGGGAGGTGGTGGTCCTCGGGGCGTGTGGGGGCTGGAACCCCCACACAGGTTAATCAAAAATAAAAAAAGAAGCCCTGGGGAGGTGGCGGTCCCCGGGGCTGCGGGAGGGCTCAGAGCCCTCCCGCACCATTATACATAAAGCCCCGGGGGGTGGTGGTCCCCGGGGCTTGGGGGGCCCTCAGAGGCCCCCCACACATAAAATTAACCCCCCCCCAGCATGCCCCCGGAACTTGGCCCACATGGGGGCCAATTAACATCGAAGCGCGGGAGACCGCGCTTCGATTTTTTTTTTTTTCGGCAGGATTTGCGCACCCTGAGCGCATCCTGCCAATTTAAAAAAAAAAATATATATATTTTTGCCCAGGGGTCCTTGTGGGACCCCCTGAGCAAACCTAGGGGGTCAGGGTGTTTCTACCCTGCCCCTTTGTGCGCTTTGCGCACTTGTTTCTGTCCCTCGGTTCTACCGAGGACAAAATGGCTGCCAACATTTCCTGAATCGGAATGTTGACAGCCAGCTGACAGCCAATTAACATGCAGCTCGTGATCGGGACGGTGCGCGCAGGGTGCGCTGAGGGTACGCGGACCCTACTCGGCCATAGATATCACTATCTTTTTACTTTTGATTTTCTCAGCAACTACTGAATGGATTTACACCATTTAACAAAAGGGTTCTTTCTGAACCAAGAACTACCTCTTTGCCAAATTTGGTGTAATTCCGTTCAGCAGTTCGGGCTGTAGCCGTGTCTAAAGTTTCCTATGGAAAATTGCATGGGGAAAACGCGTTTTGGGACCCCCTTTTTCTCGGCCCCCGCTTGACGAATCCCCCGAGACTTTCAGGGTAGGAGCGGACCGGAGCGGGCCATAAAGTTTGAAAATTGTGCGAAGATACGTCAACCGGCAAGAGAGTTATTTCAAATAGAATGTCGCGGATTTCCTATGGATAATAGGTTGTAACTATAACTATCTACTGGCGACCGCCAGTAGATAATATATATATATATATATATATATATATATATTTTTTTTTTTAACAAATTTTCCCCAGAGATGAGGCCGCACTACTTAGCAGGTAGGTGTCACCACTTTTATTCATGAAACGGAATGCTTCTCACCCCCAATGATGCCCCCTGGCCTGACGCTTTTCAGGGAATCCATCCCTTTCTTCAGAGGCCAACACGAGCAGCCGATCCTGTGCTCTACACTGTCCCCTGCAAGCTTGTTCATTTAAATGGCCTCAGGTGTGCCTCTTTATTAGTCCGTTTTCTTTTCCTTTTGCCCGCTGGGACCTGTAGTCCAATATTGCACCAATTACATCCCTCCAGTGGGTTGGGTGCTCGTGTCTCCTTTCAGGGGGCCGATGTATAGCTCTCCATTAAGCTCGGGTGAAACTCAGTCCGTTTGATTCTCATTACCTGCTGCGCCGATCACGGAGACACATTTTCTCCACGCAGACCCAAGACGTTGTAAGGGCGGTGCGTCGCCTCCATGGCCTGGAAGCGCCGTGATTGTAATTTTAACACATTTTCCCCAGAGATGAGGCCGCACTCCTTAGCAGGTAGGTGTCACCACTTTTATTCATGAAACGGAATTCTTCTCACCCCCAATGATGCCCCCTGGCCTAACGCGTTTCAGGGAATCCATCCCTTTCTTCAGAGGCCGACACGAGCAGCCGATCCTGTGCTCTACACTGTCCCCTGCAAGCTTGTTCATTTAAATGGCCTCAGGTGTGCCTCTTTATTAGTCCGTTTTTTTTCCCTTTGCCTGCTGGGACCTGTAGTCCAATATTGCACCAATTACATCCCTCCAGTGGGTTGGGTGCTCGTGTCTCCTTTCAGGGGCCGATGTATAGCTCTCCATTAAGCCCGGGTGAAACTCAGTCCGTTTGATTCTCATTACCTGCTGCGCCGATCACGGAGACACATTTTCTCTGCGCAGACCCAAGACGTTGTAGGGGCGGTGCGTCGCCTCCACGGCCTGGAAGCGCCGTTATTGTATTTATATTGTATATATATATTACCTACTGGCGGTCGCCAGTAGGTAGTTATAGTTAGGACCTCGTTTCTATTCAAATAGTTTTTTTTCTTTTGCCAATATCTTTGGCGCCGTTTGACGAATCTTCGCGAAATTTTCAAAACTAGTGGCCCGTTCCGGTCATCTCCTGCCTTGAAAGTTTCGGGTTGATTCGTCAAGCAGGGGCCGAGAAAAAAGGGGGGTCCCAAAATGCATTTTCCCATGTTAATTTCCATAGGAAACTTTAGACAAAGCTACAGCCCGAACTGCTGAACGGAATTACACCAAATTTGGCAAAAAGGTAGGTCTTGGTTCAGAAAGAGCCCTTTTTTTAAATGGTGTATATCCGTTCAGTAGTTCCAGGGAAATTAGAAAAAGAAAAATATCGATATCTGAGCACCGAGGAGGAGTCGCAATTCCTCCCGGGCACGAGCTTCACTCTGATTGGCTGCCAACACTCTAAACCAGAATGTGTTGGCAGCCATCTTGTGACTCGGTAACCGAGTCACAAGAAAAGAGTAAAAAAAAGGTAAAAAACAAGAAAAGGGGGCAGGGTAGAAAGACCCTGACCCCATAGGCCTGCTCAGGGGGTCCCACAGGGACCCACAGGGCCAAAAAAAGCATTTTTTTTTTTTAAATCGTCAGAATTCGCGCTGGGTGCGCGAATCCTGCCGAAAATTTTCAAAAAATGAAACGTGGGGCACTCTTTATTCAAATTCGGGGGTCCGTTATGGACCCCGAGCCCCAGGGACCACCACCTCCCCGGGGCTTTGAAAATGAAGGGAGGGGGGCCACGCGGCCCCCCTCCAGGAGCCCTTGATGGCCCTGCGGACCGCCACCCCCCAGGGCCGGCTCCTGCAATGTCCCGGGGTGCCAGAAGTGGCCCGGGGCGGCCACGCAGCCGCCCTCCCTTTTATAAAAAAAATGAATGGCCGGGCCCCAGGGGATGGGGTCCCCGGGGTCGAAATTGGCCTGGGGAGGGGGGCTGCGGCATCACGGCATAATTTATTGGTTCACAGACCTCCAGTGGGCGTGTCGCTCAGTGCAAGCTTTCAAATGCATGATGGAACATTGAGTCCATATTTTACAATAAATATTTACTTTTGTAAGTTCGATGTGCAATTCATTTAAATTTCAGCAATTGTTCACCTTAGTAGGTATTGGTGCATTCAGACTTCCATAATTAGCATCATGAACGCTGTGCCGTCTCGGTGTCACACAGTGTAACTCCACAGCCTCTTGCATCTCGATGGTGCTCCCCTCCACGGTCGGGCCGCTGTGTGAATTTATTATACAACAATGTGCCCTAGAGCATCAAGGGGGCACTCAACAGCGTTCTCCCTTCGGGCATTAAAATTGCAGAATGTCTTCCTGCTCCAGCATTATTTCTCTTTGCCAACGCGTTTCAAGGCACTTAAGCCTCTTCTTCCTGGGCTGCTCGGATGACACATCAACGCCTCATCTCATTTACAGCATAATTTATTGGTTCACAGACCTCCAGTGGGCGTGTCGCTCAGTGCAAGCTTTCAAATGCATGATGGAACATTGAGTCCATATTTTACAATAATTATTATTTACTTTTGTAAGTTCGATGTGCAATCCATTTAAATTTCAGCAATTGTTCACCATAGTAGGTATTGGTGCATTCAGACTTCCATAATTAGCATCATGAACGCTGTGCCGTCTCGGTGTCACACAGTGTAACTCCACAGCCTCTTGCATCTCGATGGTGCTCCCCTCCACGGCCGGGCCGCCGTGTGAATTTATTATACAACAATGTGCCCTAGAGCATCAAGGGGGCACTCGACAGCGTTCTCCCTTCGGGCATTAAAATTGCAGAATGTCTTCCTGCTCCACCATTATTGGAGCAGGAAGACATTCTGCAATTTTAATCCCCGAAGGGAGAACGCTGTTGAGTGCCCCCTTGATGCTCTAGGGCACATTGTTGTATAATAAATTCACACGGCGGCCCGGCCGTGGAGGGGAGCACCATCGAGATGCAAGAGGCTGTGGAGTTACACTGTGTGACACCGAGACGGCGCAGCGTTCATGATGCTAATTATGGAAGCCTGAATGCACCAATACCTACTAAGGTGAACAGTTGCTGAAATTTAAATGGATTGCACATCGAACTTACAAAAGTAAATAATTATTGTAAAATATGGACTCAATGTTCCATCATGCATTTGAAAGCTTGCACTGAGCGACACGCCCACTGGAGGTCTGTGAACCAATAAATTATGCCGTAAATGAGATGAGGCGTTGATGTGTCATCCGAGCAGCCCAGGAAGAAGAGGCTTAAGTGCCTTGAAACGCGTTGGCAAAGAGAAATAATGCTGGAGCAGGAAGACATTCTGCAATTTTAATGCCCGAAGGGAGAACGCTGTCGAGTGCCCCCTTGATGCTCTAGGGCACATTGTTGTATAATATATATATATATATATATATATTTATTTTAAAACAATTAATAAACTATTCATTTGAATTTACTTTTAAATTTTATAAATATATAAACATTTACAAATAAATATATATATACACATACACCTATAACATAAAATCTAATAAAAATTATCATTATATTATAAATTAAAACATTGAAATATTTAATAGTCTTTAAACTTAATTTTTGCACTCCATTGAGTGCAACAGTAGGGAAAATGTTGGATAGCGGAGGAGTAAAAATTACCATCCCCACTCCAGTGAGTGCAACATTAGGGAAAATGTTGGATAGCGAAGGGGTAAAACTTACAATTCCCACTCCAGAGAGTGCAACGGTAGGGAAAGTATTGGATAGCGGAGGGCTAAAAATTACTATTCCCACTCCAGTGAGTGCAACAGTAGGGAAAGTGTTGGATAGCGGAGGGGTAAAACTTAATATTCCCACTCCAGTGAGTGCAACAGTAGGGAAAATGTTGGATAGCGGAGGTGTAAAAATTACTATCCCCACTCCAGTGAGGGCAACCGTAGGGAAAGTGTTGGATAGTGGAGGGGTAAAACTTACTATTCCCACTCCAGTGAGTGCAACAGTAGGGAAAATGTTGGATAGCGGAGGGGTAAAAATTACTATTCCCACTCCAGTGAGTGCAACAGTAGGGAAAGTGTTGGATAGCAGAGGGGTAAAACTTAATATTCCCACTCCAGTGAGTGCAACAGTAGGGAAAATGTTAGATAACGGAGGGGTAAACATTACTATTCCCACTCCAGTGAGTGCAACAGTAGGGAAAGTGTTGGATAGCGGAGGGGTAAAACTTAATATTCCCACTCCAGTGAGTACAACAGTAGGGAAAATGTTGGATAGCGGAGGAGTAAAAATTACTATTCCCACTTCAGTGAGTGCAACAGTAGGGAAAGTGTTGGATAGCGGAGGGGTAAAAATTACTATTCCCACTCCAGTGAGTGCATTAGTAGTGAAAATGTTGGATAGCGGAGGAGTACAACTTACTATTCCCACTCCAGTGAGTGCAACAGTAGGGAAAGTGTTGGATAGCGGTGGGTTAAAACTTAATATTCCCACTCCAGTGAGTGCAAGAGTGGGGAAAATGATGGATAGTGGAGGGGCAAAAATTACTATTCCCACTCCAGTGAGTGCAACAGTGGGGAAAGAGTTGGAAAGCAGAGGGGTAAAAATTACTATTCCCACTCCGGTGAGTGCAAGAGTAGGGAAAGTGTTGTATAGCGGTAGAGTAAAAATTACTATTCCGAAGTCAGTGAGTGCAACAGTAGGGAAAGTGTTGGAGAGCGGAGGGGTAAAAATTAATATTCCCACTCCAGTGAGTGCAACAGTAAGGAAAGTGTTGGATAGCAGAGGGGTAAAAATTAATATTCCCATTGGAGTCAGTTCAAAATTAAAAACAAACAAAAAATCAACTACAACGCAAAAGATTTTAAAAAACAAAAAAAGAAAACATATATAAAAATATTAAAAATTTACAAAAGATATAAACATATTATAATGTTAAAAAGATCTAACCAATACCTAGACATATTTTTTTTTTAAATTTAAAAAATAATTTACAAACAAATAACTATTTTTAATAGAAATTATCTATAATCAAAAACATTAATTATTACATACATTTAATCTTTTTTTATTTCCTACCCTATAATATCACACAATTCACTACATAGATCTAAATTTTAAAAAATGTACCTCCATAATTAACATAATTAATTATCAATTAAAGAAATATTATTAATTAAAAAACAAAGTAAAACAGAAAAAAATGAATTTACTCCCCAAATGAAACCCCTATAAAACCAAAACCCACACACAAAATAAAAATAAACAATTACCATAAATATTTATGAATTGATGAATTAATATTAATGATTAACTAATTTTTAATTAATTAAAGATAAATTACTTTCCACCCTCTACCCCAATAAACACCACAACCCACACCTAAAAATCATTACACAATTTCCATAACTAATTTGACATTAATAAATTAATATCAATTAAAAACAACTTAATAATTAATTTAAAAGAATTTACTTCCCACCCGTTACCACTATAAACCCCACAACTCACATCTTAAATTAATTACACAATTGCCATATTTAAATTTTAATTAATTGATTAGCATTAGTTAACAAATAATTATTTATTAATTATAAATAAATTACTCCCCACCCTATTCCCCTATAAACACCACCACCTGCTCCTAAAAAAACAACACAATTTACATAATTAATTACCAATTCATTAATTAATAATAACTAACAAGCCATTAATAAATAATTAATAATAAATTAATTCCCACAATTAACACTAGAAAATATAAATTAAATTAATATTAATAAATGAAAAATATTAATAAATGTATTATAATTAAATTACTTCCTACCCTATTCCCCTATAAGCCCACAACCCACTCCTAAAGAAATGACACAATTAACATAATTACCAAATAATTAATTCATAATAATTAACAACTAATTAATAATTAATTAATAATAAATTAATTCCCATAATTAACAAAATAAAATGTAAATTAAATAAATAAAAAATATTAATAAATGTATTATAATTCAATTTTTTCCCACCCTATTCCCCTATAAATCCACAACCTGCTCCTAAAAAAATGACGCAATTAACATGAATACCAATTAATTGATTAATAATAATTAACAACCAATTAATAATTAATTAATAATAAATGAATTCCACAATTGACACTATAAAATCTAAATTAAATAAATACTAATAAATAAAAAATTACAATTAAGTTATTAAAATTAAGGGGCTGATTACGATCGCCCGCCATCGTAGCGGTGTTTGGGACCGTCCGCCATGCATGCGGCGGTCCCGCTTACCCGATTAGGAGGAGACCACCACTGCTGTGGTCAGATTCCGCACCATTAACATTGCGGCGGTGGCTGCTGACAGCAGCACCGCCGCGATGTCGAAAAGAGCATGTTGTGCATTTTACTGCACTATGTGGCAGGCACTACACTGTGCCTGCCACATGGTGCAGTGAAATGCAGGGGGGTACCATGGGTACCCCCTCAGTGCACCCACACCTCCCCTCAACACAAGGGTGGCCCGCAACGGGCCCCCAAAAACATTCCCGCAGCCTTTCAAAGGCGGTTCAACTGCTACGGAAAGGCTGGCTTCCGCCAGCATCATAATTCTGCGGACGGAGCCTGCTAGGCTCCGCCACCATTTCAAGCATGCTGACCGCTCCGCCAGGCAATCGTAACGATTATCTGTGGCGGTTCCGTGGCGGACGGTCTTGCATCCGCCGCGGTCGCGGTCTGGATCCCACTGCCATCGTAATATGGCGGTCGGAGAATCGTGGTTCGCAGGGCCGGTGGACCTCACCGCCGGCCCGGCGGAGGTGATTGTTACGCCATCATAATCAGCCCCTAAATTACTTCCCACTCTTTTCCCCTATAACCCCACAACCTGCTACAGAACTAAAAAGCGCAAAATTTTATTAAAATAAAATTAATAACTACTAAAAATGTAACACATATATTAAAAAACAAAAGCAATATTTATACCAAAAAAATGTTCACATACTTTTAAAGTACATACTAAAATAAATAACACTAATTAAAACATCGATATTTTAAACAAGTATATTTTTGCAAATGATATTAATGACTTCAATATTTTCAAAAACGATATTTCTTACCTCCAAGTCGATATTCTTGACCACGATATTCTTGCTGTCGATATTTCTGCATCACGATATTTCCAATTCGATATTTGTGTATGTCAACATTTCAAACTCGATATTCTGTCTGTGCATCCTGTTCTCCGAGAGTGTTTGAGAGCAGGTGTGTGTGCGCGCACGTGTTTGTGAAAGAGAGCTTGAACCACACTTCCTGTCAATGCGCGTAGGGCAATGTGCATGGGAAACATAGATGGATGCTATTTTGGGATATTCATATCCTTCCGCACTGGTGCAATGGTGAGGGTGCCCCATCGCCCACTGATGCATTTTTTTTATGAAGATGATGCTTTGTCACCTCTATTTATAAAGTTTGAGTTGTACTCTGGGTTTCAAAGAGGTCAACTTCAGAGCCGAAATCTGCAGTTTTTGTAGGTGTGATGCAAGTTACGTGAGTCAAACTCTCCTCTTGAAATTAAAAACTTGTACCCAAGAGTTTATATAGTAGGTGTAAGTGTGACTAGCTGAATGTCATCTGAATGCAAAACAAAAACTGACATTTACTGTACCATGATTATATCCAGGGTCTGTGATTTATAGCTTCTATCCTAACAGCTTCTGACTTTGCATGCTTTGCCTATTTATGTTAGGCCAACATCAGCACATCCAAGTCCCCCAAAGGTGTTATGAAAAGCCCACCAAGATTTGCTCAAGCAGCATTACTACCATAATTTATATTATCACAAAAGATTGGGCATCGCTGCGATCTTCTGATCAAAACTTTAGGCCCCATCATTTTTACAACGTAAGCTCTGGTTCTTGTTAACGAAAGCCTGGTTATTCTCGAGTCCGTTGCTTATTTTACCATGCCACCTCTTTTCTCTCTCTGAGTTCCATTCCACTTTCTCCCACAGTGCTCCCTCTCGTTTCTCTTCCTTGTTACCTCCTTCTTGTCTTGTGTCTCTTTTTTTAATTTTTCCATTCTGCCATATATCCTGCATCTGGCTCTCTTTCACCCTTTTCTTTCTCTGAATTAAATGAGAGATGTTACCTTTAGCCCCAGCACTGCAGTTTCTTGCATTTGCAAACACTGGCCTCAGAGTGTTTGTAACTATCCTTGATAGGCAAGATGGCGCCCGTGTAGTAGCTCAACTGCGGAGCTCCGTCGCTCCGGAATATAATTCAGCGGATCCCTGGGGAGCAGCTACCCCAAATTGCCAGCACAGAGTGCTTAGTGTGTGTAGACCCGCCCGGGGGCACCCATTGAATCCTACAGCGCCTGCCGTGGCCGCGCCAGGTGTTCGTTGGCGGTGTATGGCCAGGCGGCTGTTTAACTAAATGGTGCCAGAGTGAAAGCTGCGGTGCCGCTTCGGGGAGTGACTACCCAAATTGCCAGCACTGGGTGAGGAGGTAATGCGGAGCTGACTGGGAGCACCCATTGAAATCAGTAATGTCTCCCGCGGCCGCCCGAGTGTCCGGGGTCGGTGTGCGGCCGGCCAGGATTTGGCAAAATGGCGCTGGAGTAAAGGCAGCGGGGCAGCGCCTGAGAGAGGAGCTGCTTCAGGGAGTAGCTGCCCCACACTATCGACACTGGGTGCAGAGGGTGCAAGGAGCCGCCCCGGAGCACTCACTGTTATCTGCAACACCTACTGCAGCCCGTGCTGAGAGTTGAAGGACGGAGTGTGGCCGGCTGGCAGCACGGCAAGATGGCGCAGGAGTAAAGTCAGCGGTACCGCATTAAAGTAAGGAGCAGCTTGGGGAGCGCTTGACAGCGACAGCGGAATAGAGCAGCTTACGTCCCGCTGCCTCACACCTTTGTACCGGCATATATCGCTGAAAGGGTAATACAGCAGCAGGCGGCACCCAACTGGGGTTGACCAGGCAGGCTCACCCCCTGGGGAGCTGTGCGGCCCAGAGAGCATTAACCACAACTGGTGAGGTGGCGGGGGAACAAACCGCAGAAGTAGAGAGCGCGGAGGCAGACGCCTGACTCCAAGATGGCGGCCCCGTGATCTGTGGACGTGCCCGAGGCGCTGCAGACACCGGTGGGGCAGGTGAAGATGGAGCAGCTGCCCGAAGAGTGAGTTATGGCCGGGAAAAAAGCACACAATGTGAAATGCAGGCATCGGGGGGCCCCACAGGGCAGCCTCATGAACCCCTAGGCGCCTCACCTCAACATGGCGGCCACCCAAGGGTAATAGAACAGCTCCAGACACAAAAAGAAGCTCCCACAGCCACAGAGACTCCACAGAAAAGTCAACCCTACAAGGCACTGAAGGGACCTGATCCCCTGCAGGACCATACTCAAAGCGGGGGGGAGACACCCCGGACAGGGGAAAAAAGCCTGAAGGGAACGGCCGGGACCCTAGCTGGCTGATCGGGAGAGACCTAGCTAGCGCAAACCCACCTGGTGCCCGCGGTGGAAAAATCCACCTCTACTCAGGGAATATCCACGGTAGGCATGGGGACGCAGGGACAAGGCGGTCACTCCAGAAGCACTCTGCAGACTTTTTGGAACTGTCCCTTCCACCTCTCCTCTCTCCACTCTTGACCTGGGGGCGAGCTGGAGGATGAGGCGGTCGGCGTTTACCAGCAACACCATGACTGGTGCTCCTGATGGAACTTTAACAATGCCCCCTGGGCGGAAACCAAAACTGTCTGTACTTACAGCGGTGCCCGAGCAACTTTGGCTGATGCCCGGTGCAGCTGTCATATGCAGCTATAGAGGAGTTTGGCTATGGTTCACCCCGCGGCCAGCACCTACCCAGCCGTACATCGGACATCGTTTTCCTCGCCTCCCCGTTGTGTTTTCCTACCTGCATTCCCTACCCCCGTTTACCATTCCCCCTCTACCTCTTCACTCCCCATAAGACGTGTGTACGCGCTAATAATCTCACATTTTTGTGTAATCTCATGTTTTTTTCTTTTCTCCTATGTCTATACTTGTCTATGTAATTATGGAACCTGTAACTCTCTGATCCCCATGTAAAACGCTCTGATACCTCCGGGTCTAGTCAGCGCTATGTAAATCTTTGCAAATAATACTGCGGTGCCCGAGCAACTTTGGCTGATACCCGGTGGAGCTGTCATATGCAGCTATAGAGGAGTTTGGCTCTGGTTCACCCCTCGGCCGGCACCTACCCAGCCGGACATCGGACATCGTTTTCCTCACCTCCCCGTTGTGTTTTCCTACCTCCATTCCCTACCCCCGTTTACCATCCCCCCTCTACTTCTTCACTCCCCATACGACGTGTGAACGTGCTAATAATCTCACATTATTGTGTAATCTCATGTTTTTTTCTTTTCTCCTATGTCTATACCTGTCTATGTAATTATGGAACCTGTAACTCACTGATCCTCATGTAAAGCGCTCTGATACCTCCGGGTCTAGCCAGCGCTATATAAAACTTTGCAAATAAATAAATATCCATCCCGCCAGCAGCATCCCCTTTATTTGTTTGACTGGCGAAAGAGAGGAACAGAGAACGTGACAAAAGTAACCCTTCTATTGCTTAATACACTGTAAATGTGAAACACTATTGTGCTTTGGGGTTCGATAAAGAACAACATCAGGAAGCAAACACAAATTAATAGCACAATTTATGTAGTCACTAAAAGCTGTTTAACATGTGATTTCCAAGTTCTGTTGTATTCCTCTTAGGGTGTTCATACACGGGCTTTCCTGTATCATGTCCTTATATAGGCACAATTCGCCCTGCCCTTATATAGGCATAAAATCCCTGTCCTTATTTAGGCATTAAACCGTGCACTCCAAATACAGGCATGGTCTCCGACATCCGTCCACCCTAACGTCACAACGGGTTCTTGAAGAGCAGACCCTTAGGCTTCGGGAATTTCCCTAGCACAGGACTATTCATTTCTTCAAGGACTCATCTATTATGCATGAACCATTATACCTTAGGGGTTCATTCATGACGTCTTCCGCTGTCCGACTCACATCAATGCTAACATTATGAGGTACCTCTCAGGTATAAATATACCTTCCCTAGTCCTTGTAAACTAGAGGAGACCTCGACTTCAGAGGAGCCCGTTTCCCGGCTTGACACACTGAGAAGACGCTGTCATCCCTGCACGCAGAGAGTCCAGCTTCCAGTGATCTGACTTCCCTTGCGGGGTGTTGGAGTTCGAATCTGGCAAGAGATTCCTACCTCTCTCATTCTAAAGGTATGGAGCTGACTAGAACCTAGAGGGACTCTTGGCATACTAGGCTTAACATACTCTTAGTATACCATAGTAAGGAATACTTCACCTACTTCATACCTCTCACTACACCTAGGTTAGGTTAGGCACATTGGGGTAGAACTAGCTTAGAAACGCATCGTATGAGTACTCACATTTTTTAGTCTGTGTTATTTATGTGAATGAATATCTGCTAAAAGATAATGCTATCGCAGTATTATTTATTTCTACTGCTTACGCTGTACATTATTTATCTTGCATACTGTCTTGTGATCGTAACAGCACATTTTACTTACACGAGAAACAAGACTGTTCAATAAACCTTTCTATTGAAACGCCCGTCTATTTCTTTCTGTGTAACTTTGAGGAAAACTAAGCATGCACGATTGAGCTGAGTGAAATAGTTATCTATTGTTTCCACGACTCTGGGACACTTTCTGATTCTAAAGGGAAACAAAGTTGTCATGTTTTGCTGCTGCCAGAAACTACTCCCTTCTTGTCGTCAAGGAGTTTCTAGTGGCCTCTGAGCTAGCTGGCACAAGTAATTAAGTTTAATATACTCGATAGGGACATACTGACCTTAGTCTTATGTCAAACCTACAGGGGATATTATTCCAATGCGCAGAGCCTATTAGGGAAATAGGAGCTACACTACATGGCGCCCAACGGTTTGGTAAGGCGGTAATTTAACGTTAGATACTGAGTAACTCAGCCGTGCTTTTTCTCTCAGAGACCCCTACCCATATACTCCAAAAGACGTCTGGAGTGGGCAGGGTTAAGTATCCACCATGGCTACATAGGGAAACACCCTATATATTAGCTGTTTGGTTTGCTCAACGTTGAAGGATACAGTGTTCCAAAATATTGTGCACCTTATCTTTGTTTCCTTGAAACTTGTTCTACATTTCTCAAAAAACAAATGTCCACACGCGGGGACAATGACGCCAGAAACGGTGAAGCTGTGGCTGATCCAGCCCAAGCAGCAGTTTTTAACATTACAGGTTTAAATGAAACCGAGGAGGGTGTTATAGACATCGCTCCAAACTTAAGAAGAGCCATCACTCTAAAACTTATAAAGCATGGCCTACCACCAAGAGGCGGTAGAGCAGTTTTCGTGATAGAGGCACACGAATCCTTTCAGACAGAGGTATTCTATTCATGGGTAATATTTCCTGAATCCAATCCAGTAACACACATGTTTGACTTCTACAAAGAAGATGATCCACCAGAGGAATACATTCCTTTCGAGGATATTGAAATTCCACTAACATACCAGGATCATCAGCTCTGGTTTAAAGGCACCCTAAAACATCACAGAAACATTACCAGGCTCGGTCCACTAGGTAGACCAGGAGCAACATGGCTGATTCTAGCCGGCTACACACCTCATCCTGACATTGAAGAGATGTCAGACGAGGAATTACTTACTCAACTCACAGAGTTAATACAAATCTACAGACAATTGGTCCAATATGTCATGCGGACTTTCACAGTCCAGCAACCACTGACACTTCCAAATCCAACTCCCCAACAGGGGAATACACTAAAAATTACACCACAGACTCTCTACGCAGTCATGGGTAAAATGCCCACAAAACGTGAGCAAATTCCATTCTAGATAGCTCAAAAAATTACTCAAATCGAAGCAGTATTTCCAAATACTAGCCCGTATGAGAAACACAGAATCCTAACAATCAGTTTACCGATGGGGATCACACCACAACTGGAAGACTGCACCACTTGGGGCTCAGTATTTGCTGCCATCTATACTAAAACACATGGCATTCCGTCAATTGCGGTAATACCAGAGGTCCTGAAACAAATTCAAAATGAATACGGGGCAGAGCCTGCTCTAAATTTAGGTATGAAATTACTGAAAAATTTCGACCAGGTCTCAACAATAATATTATCTAATATTAAAGGGGAGGCAGCAGCAGTGGCTATCCACCAAAAATTAAGGGAATTCGATGTTACAGAACATCAAACTGAACTACCCAGAAATTGAACAATCTTATGCAGAATTAGGCAGAGATAGTTTGGGTGGAAGACCAGTGAAGCCGAAACTATCTGAAAGTCCTGAGAAGGACTCTATTAAAGAAACTCCTACATCTTCTAAAAAGAAGTGGGAGTCTACTAAACAAAAATCAAATGAGAAACGTTCTCAATCCCGGGGTAGGTCTCCTCAAAAGGAGCCCTCTGAAAGGAGGTATAACCTCAGGAATAGGGATAATTTGAGAAAACCTTACAGGTATCAAGATAATGATACACGTTCCTCTCGTCCCTTTCAGATCTCATCACAGACTTCGGAAAGAAGAGGACGATCAGAACATAGAGAAGAACGTGTGAAATCCAAAGAAGAAAAACACGCTCCAAAAAACAAAACAAAACCTCAATTCTCCAAAAAGAAAGTAGCAGGTCTGAAGATCAGACATGCCGAGAATACTGAGAACACAACTCAAGAACGGAGAATGGGCTCAGACAATGCTGGACAGTGCATCAGAAGTCACAATAGTTCGCCAGATCCTGAAGGAATTTCTGGAGATTGTGGACTTGAATGAGTACATTACAGTTGAGACTGTAGACACCAGGGTTAGTACTCCACAAAGGTTATATGAAATAACACTCTGGATGGAGGGAGACAAACCTAGACAGGTGAAAGCACTTTTTTGGGAAAGACTATCAAGGGGCTATGACATACTTCTAGCAGAAAAAGACTGGCCACCACAATTTGTCAGGGAGTGCCCACACGGCGAGGACATTATTATGCCTGCCTTCTCCAACCATATTCCAATTCATCTAAAATATACATATGCCAGGAAATGGGCAGTAGCACAGGCCCCAGCATTATATAAAAATCATGTAGGATGGGATGAGGACTCACCTCACCATAAAATACATCTGAAACATGAACCTACTGCACAAAGGCAGTACCCAATAAAGCAAGAAGCTAAAAAACAGGTCAGGGAGATCTTAGATCAACTTGAATACCAAGGGGTGATTGAAACATGCACCTCCTCAATGAACAATCCTTTGTTTCCTGTCTCCAAACCAGACAATACATATCGTCTAGTTTTGGATTACAGACACCTAAACACTTGTTCTAAAACCTTTGCAGTGCAAAATGCACATAGCACAGCATTAATGAATAACATTGTGCGTAAAAAATATAAAACCACATTAGACATCTCAAATGGTTTCTTTTGTCAAAACATAGCACCTGAAAGCAGGTACTTAACAGCATTCTCCATAATGGGGACCCAGCATCACTTTTGTCGACTCCCACAAGGGTTCAAGAACAGCCCAGGTTTATTCTCAGCGAGGGTAACGGAGTTACTACAAATTTATGACAATGAGGCATTGTCCTATGTCGATGACATCTATCTGACAGACGATGACCTGGACAAACACTTGAACAGGGTGAGCACCATTATACTGGGCTTTGCCTCTGAGGGCTACAAGTTCAACTTTAAAAAGTCCCGAATTGCCCATCTCAATGTCCTATTTCTAGGATATGAGCTTTCAAGTGAAGGCAAGAGCTTGGCAGCTAACTTTTTAGAAAAGTGTGCGCTGCACCAACCTCCAAAAACGCTAAAAAACTTACAATCCATCCTGGGTTTCCTAAACTTTGGAAGAACATACATTCTAAATTATGCAGAAAGGGTTAAACCTCTCTACGCATTAATCAAACCTGATTTTTCAATCAAAAATTGGACAAACGAACACACAGAAATCTTGCGTTCACTCCAGGCTAACATGTTAGCAACAAATCACTTACAAACACGCGTAAGTCAACGAAATTTGGTGATCCGAATAATTTCGGGTCAATGCGGATTCACCTACTTAACCTTCAATGAGGGTGAGAAAATACCAATCGCATACAAATCTCATTTGTACACACAAGCGGAAATGCGCTTCAGTTCAACTGAAAAAATTCTAACAGCAGTACGAACCGCTGTAGCAAAAGAAAGAGCCTTAGCCTAAGGGAAACACATTATTGTCGTATCCCCAGTACCAGCTTTAGAAGCGGTCACAAAAGCAAGCATTCCAAATGCTAAAGCATTACATCCAAGATGGATACAATGGGTTAATTCTCTTGCTGCAACAGATGTTGAATATGTTTTTGATCCTGATTTAAAAACACAAGCATTCCTGCAATATGAACAAGAATGTCCTCTGCCTACTAAAATTCTGCCTCTCGATCAGTATGAATTCATAATTTACACTGACGGATCTGCACAACCCGCAACAGGGAGTAAACAAGCTTACAGTGCAGCGTGTGCAATCGTTAAAGGTTGCATGTGAGATGGCATCTTCAGACCTATGGTCACAAAAACACAATCTCTAGGAGATTGTACAGCTCAGCGAGCTGAACTACAAGCATTCAAACTGGCACTTGAAAGTACAGATCGAGAATTCCCCACACTAATAGTGTGCGATTCCTTTTACTGTGTTCAGTCGTATAATGACTATATACAAAACTGGCTTGAAAATGGTTTCAAAGATGCGAAAGGTGGCACAATAAAGCACAAAATGCTTTGGGAACAAGTAGTTCAGTTGAAAAACGAACTACCAAAGGCTCACGAAGATCCACATACTGAGTCATCAACGTGATGGCGTTCACGTTGCAGGGAATTCATTGGCTGACAAAGCCGCAAAGGGGGCTGTTCAGACGGCTTCCATAGCTGCGATCACTCGTTCAAAAACAAAAATAGACGGTGAGATAATGTTGGCTGTCAATGCTTCAAGCAAGGGCAGCAGTGCAGCGTTACCAAAAAAGTTTCCACTCAAGTACTCTTATGTAATTGATGCGAACAACGTTCCTTTTGCTCGAATCCCTGGAGTGGGGGATAGGGTAATTCCAAACATGGAACGTAGAGCAGCTTTGATTTATGAGGCACATCTGGGGGAGGGTCTGTCACATCAAGGGATCTATAAAACAATTTTGACATTGAAAGAGATGTACTGGTGGCCTGGGATGAATACAGAAATTCGCATATTCATCAATAACTGCTTAGACTGTAAATTACAGCGAGAAAGCCACCAGACACCATGCTACGAATGTAGCTGCCCAGTACAGACACCACTGTTAGACAGCATTAGACTATCTACGCGCATGCGTCCTTCTGGACAAATGCAATCCCACAAATACTGAACTAAGGTTCCTATGGATATGGCCTCAGCGCTCGGCTGACGCTCAAACTGTTATAAAAGATTTGCGAGTCTTAAAAGGCACATACGCAATAGGCACACTACATTCTGACCAGGGCCCTGCGTTTAGCTCTCGGGTTTACAAAGAAGCCATGGCCAGTCTGGGCGTTGCATTGCGGTACTCCTCTCCATTCCATCCTGAGGGAAATTCGGTTGTGGAAAGGAAAAACCGGGACATAAAGCAGTCTATAACAGCTAGGGTATTAGGTTCGGGTGATGGGTGGGTCAAACATCTTAATGGGGTCCAACGCTCATTGAATAATCTGCCAAGAAGTTCTCTAGGGGGGGTCACTCCATATGAGGTCCTATTTGGGACAAGAATGTGGGTACCAGATCTCGATGACGTAGGCACAGTGGTGGAAAATAAAACGTTTGATATTAAAGATCGTTTGGCTGTTTTACAGGAACTGAATGAGTTAAGAACGAAACAAAGCAACGTATTCCTACAGCCAACCACCACTGGGGAAAAACCGGCGGTCCCAGCAAGGCCTGTCTGGATTCCAAGAGTTGGGGATCTAGTCAGAGAACAAATTACGGACAAGAAGGAATTTGGACCTTCTTACAGACAACCAGTACCTGTCCTAGCAGTTCAAGGAACAAGAACAGTACTTCTGCCGCCCCTTGCTGGAAGAAAGGAGAAAAGATTTGTGTCCATCGACCTCATCAAACCACAGTATGTGGCCAATACTAAATAGTAGGCCTCGTGGACTCCGACCTAGTAGCAGACGCACTCCTCTCGCTACTATCCAAGAGGTTCAGACTGAAAGACTGATAACAATCGAGAATTCAGCTGTAACAGTTGGAGGACTAAGCAACAACGCTATGGAACTCATCCCTCTTGAAAACCAAGTAACAGTTCGTCCAAATACACCTGTCTACACCAATGTAGCAAGTGATCAACTGATTCCAGCGATTTCTACAAATCCTGATGCAATTCCAACAATTGACAGAACTGCTTCTGGCTATTTCATTAACTTTGATACGTTCTCAGAAGATCTGAGTGAACCTGAAATAACGCCAGCATCATTGAAATTCAAGCAGCAAGTACAAGACTTTCTTCACTTTCTGAAAAAGACTTATTTGGTTACTCCATGGATTGAACTCTGGATTACATCTGGACTTTTTGTTTTCCTGCTCTGGCTAGCTTTGGTTACAACTACTGAGCGTGCTTATAAGTGGCAGATACATCCATGTGAACACTGAAGGAAAAGACGTGAATGTACTTTTGAGACCTCATAAATCTTCCCATCGTGAAGCAAGAGACTTGTCATCAGTGAACATCACAGCTGTTCCTATACAGGATGGTATAGTGTGGGACAAAACGAATTTTGATATCTTCGGCCCGACGGAACAATTGAACATTCCACATTTGTTTAAAATTTCACTAAGTGATCTAATTTCGTCCAGTACCTATTCCGATGATTGGGACTTTGAGACTGTTAATGACATAATGTTTGACTTAGAAAAATCTGCTGCATTTTCTAAAAATGAATATTTAGAGGGTTCAACAGACTATGAAGAGCTGTATTGCTATAACCATTATGGTCATCATTATTTGCATAAATCTGCATATCCTAGAAATGTGTTTATGTTTAACCAATGGGAGCATTGTCCTACACCACCACACGGTAGTTCAAAAACATTTGCTAACAAGTTTCCATATTTTTCAGGATACAATACATCTAATCCAGAAATGTTTTACTATAAAAATGTAAACAAGACTGGACTGAAAATTATGTTAACAAATACAAAACAGATTTATTCTGCATTATTTAATGCCCAACTGTCTAGACAGGGTTTCGACTTTTGGAAAGACACAATAGACACAAAAACTGTCTGGGGTACTAAAGATTGGCAAGTGCAAGGGATGGAAGCTTTATTTAGAGCCTGCATCATCCCTGAACAAATAATGTTTTTGAATGAAACTGTCCAACAAACATCTTGTCTTGGACTAGCCAAGATCAAAGAGATGAACACACCTTCTGTACCAACACCTGCCACTATATATAATAATACACAGGCAGTGGTGACAGTTGACAATATACTACAACTCAACAGATCTAATCCTAATTGGAAAAAATGGTTGATCTGGCCCACAGACACGAACAACTGTCAGGAAAGATTCCTGAATAAAACTCAGGGCTTTACTATTCATAGGCCAGACCCAAGATACGTCCAAAGACAGCATCCGGGGGTAGTAACAACATACAGTGTAGGAAAATTATGCCTCGATTGGCGTCAGAAAACTACACTACAGGATGTGAAACAACACTTATCCTTACTTAAAGAAGATGCAGACCTTAGGGAATTCTTGCTTGGACCAAGAAAACCGTGTCAAAAACGTTTCATATATGCCGGCATTTATGCTGCCTATAATGAAGCATGGAAAGTATCACAGATGGAGGCTGCAGAACGAATACGTGAACTTGATCGTATTAATTTAGAGAAAACACTCTCTGTGGTCGACAATGGGTTAACAACTTTGTCCTCCAGAATATATTAATTGGATGGCATTGTATCCTCTGCTATCGACATACTGGAACAAGATTTGGTGATGTTACAGCAAGGCCAATCTCAATTACGTTCTATTATGTTATTAAGCTGGACGCTGCAATCTTTGTGAGCGGGCTAAGTGCCTTGGCGTTTCATCAACACATCGGCTCTGTGTGCAGAATACAATCTAACTGATAAACAGATCGAACTGGCACAAAGAGGAGCAAAGTATACAGTGCTGAGCATTGAAAAACTGGAAAGGTTACCATTCACAGTGGCAGAAAAACCAGCTACAGAATGGCTCATTCATGTCAAAATCACATTACCTGTGACTACTTTTCAGTTTCAGTATTGCCTCAGACAAATGCAAGCAGGCAAATATGAAAGGTTGGGTAAGGAATACATTAAGACATCTTGGGATTTACCGTATACATATAGATGTTGGAGTGGGGATCGTGAAGTGTTTTTGAGCGGTACACACTGTAAAAGTGCACTGAGCGGTTCACTTATATGTCAGGACATTTCTTTACACGGGGCTTGCAATGGTTCTGTGGCAAATTTGTCTTGCCACCAGCAGGGTACACCAGCTGCTGTGATTAATCCAACGTTTGGAAAACTTTAGAATGGGAGTTACCTCATGTTGAATGATCAGAGTTGCTGCGGCATGTTGCCAGGCATCCCATATCTAGTAACGGTCAACTCCAGGGTCACTTGCTGTATGCAAGTATTGTTTCCCCCAATAGACACAGTCAGGGAGTCGCCTTTGTGGCCTTCGCTGAACGTCTCTTTTATAAGATTTGATACTTTAAGCAGAATGAAAGCCATGCTTTTACAGCAAACAGTGCCTTTGACCTCGGCCAAAGCAACCTATGATCTACAAGTAGCAAGGACTTCGGCTGAGATACAGACTTTAATACGTACAAACTGCCCTATACATTTCGTAGAAATGATAACACGTATCTTCAACATGTCTGATACAAGTGGAATTGTACATATATTTAAGAGCATCTGTACCGGTCTGTTAGCACCTTTCCAGGCAATACTCAGAATAATCACGAACTTTGCACATTCGGTGTTTGGTGGCATACCATTAATTCTAGCACTTGTTGCCGGAATTCTATTTCTCTTCCTGCTATTACGCTATGGCCAGCCTATTCGCAGACATCACTCCGAGCGAAATGGAGAAAGCTCTCCTTGAACGAAAGTGCCGTGAGCGAATAGTACAGCTTTTGGGCATGACTCGTCTACGGGAACTTAATACCACGTGGCTCCTGTCACTCAGACCAATCTGGCAAGATTGCATCTTACCTGTTCTACGATGCCTGCTATGCAGTGAAGAATGCGTGTTGGACACCTGTCTAACATTTCCATCAGCTACGCCAACGGATGTCGATACTCTGCTGGTCCCGATAACGGCCCATGCTCTGTGTTGTCCCCAGAGACTACCTATCCTGATGTCAGCATTCATTGAGATCTCACAGATGCTTCCGGCTGCTGCTGAGGTACGAGAAAGATCTACAGGCACACAGGTAACAACGGATGCGAACATTGCTGTGGCAACCTATGCTGAAAGCGATGCTTCACATCTCTGTGCAATTAATCTACTACACGAGGTGTTCCAACTGACACCAACTTTAGTGGACGATGTTTTGTCTTCAGAAATAGATGATCTCATGTTTACACCAGACCCGTACACTGACTCTGATTCAGCCCACAGTGTTCCAGAGATGCAGTAACAATTTGGCCTTCATACTTCAAAAACTTGGAACTCTTCCCAAAATTGAACTTTTTCCCATTTTTCGAACTAAAATGGCACTTCAATCTGCTTCAAGTAGAACTAGCCTTATCGTACAGACTTCGCGGTACTTCCTCAGACACTTTTTTCATCGTGTTAGTCTAAAAAGTTCATTAATTTCCATGACATGAAATGACTTTTGATTTTGAAAAAACGTATCGATCATTTTTGTCACATGTAAATATTTCTGCATATTTCATTCAAATTGCATTTTATTTTAAATATATGCTTGAAATGAAAAGCAATGCTTCAAATGTACAGTACCTTTTGCATTCTAATGGGTTTTTAAATGCCTTTTTAAACGGTTTTAAGAAATATTTTAGAAATATGCGGTACTCCATTTAATGTTTAGCATTTTAAATGTTTAGCATTTTAGTATTATCGTACACACGAAAGTGGAGTGGGTGTTGTATTCCTCTTAGGGTGTCCATACACGGGCTTTCCTGTATCATGTTTTTATATAGGCACAATTCACCCTGCCCTTATATAGGCATAAAATCCCTGTCCTTATTTAGGCATTAAACCGTGCACTCCAAATACAGGCATGGTCTCCGACATCCGTCCACGCTAACGTCACAACGAGTTCTTGAAGAGCAGACCCTTAGGCTTCGGGAATTTCCCTAGCACAGGACTATTGATTTCTTCAAGGACTCATCTATTATGCATGAACCATTATACCTTAGGGGTTCATTCATGACGTCTTCCGCTGTCCGACTCACGTCAATGCTAACATTATGAGGTACCTCTCAGGTATAAATATACCTTCCCTAGCCCTTGTAAACTAGAGGAGACCTCGACTTCAGAGGAGCCCGTTTCCCGGCCTGACACACTGAGAAGACGCTGTCATCCCTGCACGCAGAGAGTCCAGCTTCCAGTGATCTGACTTCCCTTGCGGGGTGTTGGAGTTCGAATCTGGCAAGAGATTCCTACCTCTCTCATTCTAAAGGTATGGAGCTGACTAGAACCTAGAGGGACTCTTGGCATACTAGGCATACTAGGCTTAACATACTCTTAGTATACCATAGTAAGGAATACTTCACCTACTTCATACCTCTCCCTACACCTAGGTTAGGTTAGGCACATTGGGGTAGAACTAGCTTAGAAACGCATCGTATGAGTATTCGCATTTTTTAGTCTATGTTATTTATGTGAATGAATATCTGCTAAAAGATAATGCTATTGCAGTATTATTTATTTCTACTGCTTACGCTGTACATTATTTATCTTGCATACTGTCTTGTGATCGTAACAGCACATATTACTTACACGAGAAACAAGACTGTTCAATAAACCTTTTATTGAAACGCTCGTCTATTTCTTTCTGTGTAACTTTGAGGAAAACTAAGCATGCACGATTGAGCTGAGTGAAATAGTTATCTATTGTTTCCACGACTCTGGGACACGTTCTGATTCTAAAGGGAAACAAAGTTGTCATGTTTTTCGGTTGCCAGAAACTACTCCCTTCTTGTCGTCAAGGAGTTTCTTGTGGCCGCTGAGCTAGCTGGCACAAGTAATTAAGTTTAATATACTCGATAGGGACATACTGACCTTAGTCCTATGTCAAACCTATAGGGGGTATTATTCCAATGCGCAGAGCCTATTAGGGAAATAGGAGCTACACTACAGTTCCTCATATTTCTTTAAAATATTTACACTTTCAGCCATTTCTGAGTTTAGTTACAAATTGATGGTGGAACAACACAGGACGTATAACAAGTAAAGCCAAAACATATTTCTTTTAATTATTTTATGTTCCGGGGTTGGGTATAAAGTAGAAATAGGATGTAAGGGGTCAGGATAGACATATCCTGACCCCATGGGAATGATGGAGGGAAGAAATTGTGGTAAACCTTTTTTATGCATGTAAGGATCTGCAGCTTTACCGTGGCATTCAGCCTAGGCTCTCTGTGTGAATCCATGATGGATTTGCATATCTGGACTGCAATACACCTACTCATACAATCTCTCACACACCCACTCACACATCCATTCACCCACTCACACACACTCTCACACACCCATACAGTCACTAATACATCCACTCAGAGAACCACTCACACACCCACACAGGCATTCAAACACCTACTCACACAGCCACATTGATACCCATACAGCCACTTACACACCCACTCACAGACCCACACAGCCACTTACATACCCAATCACCCATCCATGCAGCAAAACCACTGATAATCTCACACACATACCCATACAGCTACTAACATACCACTCAGAGACCCACAGAGCCACTAAACACCCACTCATACACCCACCCATCAGGCACTCACAAGCCTACTTATAAACCCACACAACCAACCACATACCCACTCACACACCCATATAGCCACTCACATACCCACTCAGAGACCCAGAAAACCACTAACACACACACTCACACACACATACAGACACTCACATACTGCTCCTGTGTGAATCTGTGGTGGATCTGATCCAGACCCCAATTAAAAACACACTTACACTCACTCACAGACCCACTCACAAACGTTCTCACACAATCACTCACATACCCACTTACACATCTACACACCAACTCACACACCCGTACAGTCACTCACATACTACTCAGAAATCCAGAGAACCACTCACACACCTACTCACAGACCGACACAGGTGTTCACACACCCACCCACACACCGACTCACACACCCACCCATGTACACACCGATACAGCCACTCACACAGACTCTCACATACCCACACAGCCACACCCACATAACCACTTACACACCTACTCACACATCCACACAGCCACTTACGCACCCACTCATACACCCATACAACAAATCCACTGACACACCCACTCACACACCCATACAGTCACTCAAATACCCCTCAGATACCCACACTGCCACTTACATACCCACTCATTCACCCACCCACTACACACTCACACTCCCACTTACACACCCGCATAACCACCCACACAACCACTCACACACCCACTCAGATACCTACTCAAATACTAAAGGAACCACTCACACACTCACACACCTACTCACACACACATACAGACACTTACACACTCCCTCACACTCACTCACACCCACTCACAGATCAAGGAAACCATTCATGCACCCACATGGGCACTAGACAGCTACTCATACACCCACACAGTCATTCTCACACCCACTTACACATCCACTCAGCCACTAACACACTCACTCACACACCTACATAGCCTCTCACACATCCACACAGTTTCATTCACAGCCACTCACATACCAACACAGGCAGGGATACAGTGTATAAATTGGAATAGGAAATGTTTGTATTACATGTGTTGTTGCTTTGTATTGAATGTGTGCTTTTGGTTGGGGCCTCAAACTCAAAGGAGGGTGCCCTGGTGCTCACCCAGGACACACACCATAATCTTGTTGGGGGCTATGGGGGCCTCTCCACATACAGTGGGAGCCAGCATTGCTTTCTCCAACAGGGAGCATCTCCTAATGCTGCTCCTTGCAGACAGCAGCAATATGTTTATCAGTTTTCCTATTGCATCCCTGCAGGCAGAGAAACAGATTCAAAGTCTAATACCAGTGGGCAGGAGCATTTTTTAAACTCCTGGGTGCGGACTCGATATTTGCTCCTGTTTGGCGAGAGTTTTGAAAATGCTCCAGCCAAATGAGGGCAAATACAGGTTTCCCTGTCCGTGCTAGTGCGGGCAGGGAGAAACTGCTATGTCCTAGGGTGGGCTCCCCAGGACACAGCTTGCAAGCTGGCCCCAGGTAATGGAGTCCCCAGGGCCATTAATGGCTCAGGGAGGGGGCCCCATCCCTCAAAGTAATGGACCTCAGGGTGGGTTGCTGGGGGCCATTTGAGGCTTTAGAGGCTCGGGGAGGGGGGCATGAAGCTCCCTTCCCATATAAAGAAATTTTCAACCCCAGGGGTAGGCTCCCCGGGGCCTCTGGATGCTCGGAGAGAGAGGCTGTGAAACCCCTCTACTCATATAAACTATTCTCGGCCCAGGGGGTGGGCTCCCAAGGACCTCTGCAGCCTCAGAGAAGGGGGCAGACCAGCCGTGAAAACAGCACCACCCCTAGCATCGAGAGGGGGCCATGAGAACCTGGGACTGTCTTGAGTTTTCCTATGGAACAAAAGACAAGCATAATTTGACTGGCAATTGCAATTTTGAAGGCCCACTGAGGGTAACAAAAATTAATGTCAATTTTGTTTTTTTTGCACGGATCCTACTTAAGGAATCAATGCGAGGCAAAGGTACTACATTCTCCAGCATGCAACACGAGTTGATTATACTGAGAAAGCCTGCCAGAGGCAAATATATTCATCATGCAAGGGGCATTACTTTTTCTTCAGTTCTGTGTACTAACAAGCATGCCTGTGATCAAGGAGCTAAAGCTCCGAAATGCGTAAGGGGAAGGAATGACTCCAAAATGCAAGAATGCCGGTTTTGTCTGAAATAAAGAATTCTTGTAATTCGTCTTTTGTCAAGTGAGTTTTCAACCAGGGACAATTTGATGAGAAATATATATATATATATTATCTACTGGCGGTCGCCAGTAGATAGTTATAGTTACAACCTATTTTCCATAGGAAATCCGCGACATTCTATTTGAAATAACTCTCTTGCCGGTTGACGTATCTTCGCAAAATTTTCAAACTTTGTGGGGCGCTCCGGTCCGCTCCTACCCTGAAAGTCTCGGGGTGATTCGTCAAGCGGGGGCCGAGAAAAAAGGGGGGTCCCAAAACGTGTTTTCCCCATTCATTTTCCCATAGGAAACTTTAGACACGGCTACAGCCCGAACTGCTGAACGGAATTACACCAAATTTGGCAAAGAGGTAGTTCTTGGTTCAGAAAGAACCCTTTTTGTTAAATGGTGTAAATCCGTTCAGTAGTTGCGGAGAAATTAAAAAAATAAGAGTCAAAAAATCAATTTCCCATAGGAAACTTTATGCAAGGCTACAGCCCGAACTGCTGAACGGAATTACACCAAATTTGGCAAAGAGGTAGTTCTTGGTTCAGAAAGAACCCTTTTGTTAAATGGTGTAAATCCGTTCAGTAGTTGCTGAGAAAATCAATAGTAAAAACACATATATATCTGGGCGGAGCCTAACCACACATGTCATCGTGAGATCTGATTGGCTGTCAGCACTTCATCCTGGAATTGCTGGCAGCCATCTTGGGACCAATATAAATGATAGTACCCTATTGAAATGCATTGTAGTGAATAGAAGATTTTGAGGGTTGCCAAAAGGAGAACTATAAAGGGTGATAACAGGCTTTAGTTACATTAGAATTTATTTGTTGATGGTACCATACTAATTTTAGGAATTGTGGTGTATTCTAAGGTGATTTTACCCTGTGAAAAACCTTCTGCTGGGATATCATGAATCATGTTTGAGAGAACACTATTTTCTCATGCTTGTCCCATGGAGGTTTGGAAGGTGCTCCAGAAGCTAAAATGAGAGCATATTTTCTGTAAATTCACATTATCTTTCTCAGTCATGTGAGAATGAAGTCTGACATTCTCAGTAAAACATGTACATCCAACAAGGGCAGAGACTGTCAGTTGATTCCTTTGTGTTCTACTGCAGCTTCCCAGAGTGTTCTAAAGAACAACTAGAGCGCTAACAGCCTTACTTATGACAAAAGTATGGCACACCTGAAGCCATCTTGATTGGAATAAACTGGTAACACTTAAAACATTTAATTTAAAAAGGAACAAAATGATGGGGTTCATTTTGTCATAGAAATTATGGTTAGTGCTGTAGAAAGAAAAATTAGGACATATTTCAAGTGTGATCTCAAATATCTTCCTGTTATATTTCAACAGGAGCAGCCTGCCAGTTGATGCCTTTGTGTTCTACTGCAGCTTCCCAGAGTGTTCTAAAGAACAACTAGAGCGCTAACAGCCTTACTTATGACAAAAGTATGGCACACCTGAAGCCATCTTGATTGGAATAAACCGGTAACACTTAAAACATTTAATTTAAAAAGGAACAAAATGAGGGGTTCTTTTTGAAATAGAAATTATGGTTAGTGCTGCAGAAAGAAAAATTAGGGCATGTTTTAAGTGAGATCTCAAATCCTCTTCTATTTCATTAGAAAATTCTGACATGCAGAATGAAACAATCACTTTCAATACCAGCAGCAGACTACCAGTTAACTCCCTGGTGAGCAGTAGCTTTACTCCAGTGATCTAATGAGCAACTAGAGTGCTAACATTCTGAATTTATGGCAGATGTGAGACACATCTGAATGCCTTCTTGATGGAATCAAAGTAAAAAACTGAAAGCATTTCCTACTGAGGAGACTGCAGTAAATGAAGAAATTAGGAAACTTCATAACAAAGAAGTCTTCCAAGATGGCCACCAGTGAAAAAAGAGCCCAAATGTAGCACAAATATTACCCAGATGTAGCCCACATATAGCCCAATGACAAAAGTGTGCAAAACACTTTTTATTTTTAGTTTTTTTGCAGTTTTATGTAGTGCAGACTGGTCAGGTATTGGAGCATTGCATCTTCAAACATGACCCCCCTACACTACAAAAACACCACTGCACTACCTTAAACCCTAAAACACTACCCCCAGCACGACCCCCTACACTACACAAGCACCACTGCACTAGCCTAAACCCTAAAACACTACCCCCAGCACGACCCCCTACACTACCCAAACACCACTGCACTAACCTAAATCCTAAAACGCTACCACCAGCACGACCCCCTACACTACACAAGCACCACTGCACTACCCTAAACCCTAAAACACTACCCCCAGCACGACCCCCTACACTACCCAAACACCACTGCACTAACCTAAATCCTAAAACACTACCCCCAGCACGACCCCCTACACTACCCAAACACCACTGCACTACCCTAAAACATGACCCCCTACACTACACAAACACCACTGCACTACCCTAAACCCTAAAACACTACCCCCAGCACAACCCCCTACACTACCCAAACACCACTGCACTACCCTAAACCCTAAAACACTACACCCAGCACGACCCCCTACACTACCCAAACACCACTGCACTAACCTAAATCCTAAAACACTACCCCCAGCACGACCCCCTACACTACCCAAACACCACTGCACTACCCTAAAACATGACCCCCTACACTACACAAACACCACTGCACTACCCTAAACCCTAAAACACTACCCCAGCACGATCCCCTACACTACACAAGCACCACTGCACTACCCTAAACCCTAAAACACTACCCCCAGCACGACCCCCTACACTGCCCGAACACCACTGCACTGCCCTAAACCCTGAAACACCAGCCCCTGCATGACCCCCTACACTGCCCGAACACCACTGCACTGCCCTAAACCCTGAAACACCACCCCTAGCACGACCCCCTACACTGCCCGAACACCACTGCACTGCCCTAAACCCTGAAACACCACCCCCTTCACGACCCCCTACACTGCCCGAACACCACTGCACTGCCCTAAACCCTGAAACACCACCCCCAGCATGACCCCCTACACTGCCCGAACACCACTGCACTGCCCTAAACCCTGAAACACTACCCCCAGCAAGACCCCCTACACTGCCCGAACACCACTGCACTGCCCTAAACCCTGAAACATCACCCCCAGCAAGACCCCCTACACTGCCTGAACACCACTGACCTAAACCCTGAAACACCACCCCCAGCACCACCCCCTACACTGCCCGAACACCACTGCACTGCCCTAAACCCTGAAACACTACCCCCAGCATGACCCCCTACACTGCCCGAACACCACTGCTCTGCCCAAAACCCTGAAACACCGGCCCCAGCACGACCCCCTACACTGCCCGAGCCCCACTGCACTGCCCTAAACCTTGAAACACCAGCCCCTGCACGACCCCCTACACTGCCCGAACACCACTGCACTACCCTAAACCCTGAAACATCACCCCCAGCACGACCCCCTACACTGCCCGAGCACCACTGCACTGCCCTAAACCCTGAAATACCAGCACCAGCACGACCCCCTACACTGCCCAAACACCACTGCACTGCCCTAAACCCTGAAACACCAGCCCCAGCATGACCGCCTACACTGCCCGAACACCACTGCACTGCCCTAAACCCTGAAACACGAGCCCCAGCAAGACCCCCTACACTGCCCGAACACTACTGCACTGCCCTAAACCGTGAAACACCAGCCTCAGCACGACCCCCTACACTGCCTGAACACCACTGCACTGCCCTGAACCCTGAAACACCAGCCCCAGCACACCACCCTACACTGCCCGAACAACACTGCACTGCCCTAAACCCTGAAACACCACCCCTTGCATGACCCCCTACACTGCCCGAACACCACTGCACTGCCCTAAACCCTGAAACACCACCCCCAGCGCGACCCCCTACACTGCCCGAACACCACTGCACTGCCCTAAACCCTGAAACATCACCCCCAGCAAGACCCCCTACACTGCCCGAACACCACTGCCCTAAACCCTGAAACACCACCCCCAGCAAGACCCCCTACACTGCCCGAACACCACTGCACTGCCCTAAACCCTGAAACACCAGCCCCAGCATGACCCCCTACACTGCCCGAACACCACTGCACTGCCCTAAACCCTGAAACATCACCCCCAGCAAGACCCCCTACACTGCCCGAACACCACTGCCCTAAACCCTGAAACACCACCCCCAGCAAGACCCCCTACACTGCCCGAACACCACTGCACTGCCCTAAACCCTGAAACACCAGCCCCAGCACGACCCCCTACACTGCCCGAACACCACTGTACAGCCCTAAACCCTGAAACCCCACCCCCAGCATGACCCACTACACTGCCAGAACACCACTGCACTGCCCTAAACCCTGAAACACCACCCCCTGCACGACCCCCTACACTGCCCGAACACTACTGCACTGCCCTAAACCCTGAAACACCACCCCCAGCACGACCCCCTACACTGCACGAACACCACTGCACCGCCCTAAACCCTGAAACACTACCCCCAGCAAGACCCCCTACACTGCCCGAACACCACTCCACTGCCCTAGACCCTGAAACATCACCCCCAGCAAGACCCCCTACACTGCCCGAATACCACTGCCCTAAACCCTGAAACACCACCCCCAGCAAGACCCCCTACACTGCCCGAACACCACTGCACTGCCCTAAACCCTGAAACACCAGCCCCAGCACGACCCACTACACTGCCCGAACACCACTGCACTGCCCTAAACCCTGAAACACCACCCCCAGCACGACCCCCTACACTGCCTGAACACCACTGCACTGCCCTAAACCCTGAAACACCAGCCCCAGCACAACCCCGTACACTGCCCGCACACCACTGCACGGCCCTAAACCCTGAAACACCAGCCCCAGCACAACCCTGTACACTGCCCGAACACCACTGCACTGCCCTAAACCCTGAAACACCAGCCCCAGCACGACCCCCTACACTGCCTGAACACCACTGCACTGCCCTAAACCCTGAAACACCAGCCCCAGCACAACCCCGTACACTGCCCGCACACCACTGCACTGCCCTAAACCCTGAAACACCAGCCCCAGCACAACCCCGTACACTGCCCGAACACCACTGCACTGCCCTAAACCCTGAAACACCACCCCCAGCAAGACTACCTACACTGGCTGAATACCACTGCACTGCCCTAAACCCTGAAACACCACCCCTGCACGACCCCCTACACTGCCCAAACACTACTGCACTGCCCTAAACCCTGAAACACCACCACTCAGCACGACATCCTACACTGCCCGAACACCACTGCACTGCCCTAAACCCTGAAACACCACCCCAGCACGACCCCCTACACTGCCCGAACACCACTGCACTAAACCCTGAAACACCACCCCTGCACGACCCCCTACACTGCCGGAACACCACTGCACTGCCCTAAACCCTGAAACACCACCCCCAGCACGACCTCTTACACTGCCCTAACACCACTGCACTGCCCTAAACCCTGAAACATCACCCCCAGCACAACCCCCTACACTGCCAGAGCACCATTGCGCTGCCCTAAACCCTGAAACACGAGCCCCAGCACGACCCCCTACACTGCCCGAACACCACTGCACTGCCCTAATCCCTGAAACACCACCCCCAGCACGACCCCCTACACTGCCCGAACACCACTGCCCTGCCCTAAACCCTGAAACACCAGCCCCAGCAAGACCCCCTACACTGCCCGAACACCACTGCATTGCCCTAGACTCTGAAACACCAGCCCCAGCAAGACCCCCTACACTGCCCGAACACCACTGCACTGCCCTAAACCCTGAAACACCAGCCCCAGCACGACCCCCTACACTGCCCGAACACCACTGCACTGCCCTAAACCCTGAAACACCAACCCCAGCACGACCCCCTACACTGCCCGAACACCACTGCACTGCCCTAAACCCTGAAACACCAGCCCCAGCACCACCCCCTACAATGCCCGAACACCACTGTACTGCCCTAAACCCTGAAACACCACCACCTCACCGCCCCCTACACTGCCCGAACACCACTGCACTGCCCTAAACCCTGAAACACCACCCCCTGCACGACCCCCTACACTGCCTGAACACCAGTGCACTGCCCTAAACCCTGAAACACCACCCCATACACTGCCCGAACACCACTGCACTGCCCTAAACCCTGAAACACCACCCCCTGCACTGCCCCCTACACTGCCCGAACACCACTGCACTGCCCTAAACCCTGAAACACCACCCCCAGCACGACCCCCTTTACTGCTCGAACAGCACTGCACTGCCCCAAACCCTGAAACACAACCCCCAGCATGACCCCCTACACTGCCCAAACACCACTGCCCTAAACTCTGAAACACCACCCCCAGCACGACCCCCTACACTGCCCGAACACCACTGCACTGCCCTAAACCCTGAAACACCACCCCCTGCACGACCCCCTACACTGCCCGAACACCACTGCACTGCCCTAAACCCTGAAACACCACCCCCAGCATGACCCCCTACACTGCCCGAACACAACTGCACTGCCCTAAACCCTAAAACACCACCCCCAGCACGACCCCTTACACTGCCCAAACACCACTGCACTGCCCCAAACCCTAGAACACTACCCCCAGCATGACCCCCTACACTACCCGAACACCACTGCACTACCCTAAACCCTAAAATACTCCCCCCAGCACGACCCCCTACACTACCCGAACACGACTGCACTGCCCTAAACCCTAAAACACTCCCCCAGCACGACCCCCTACACTACCCGAACACCACTGCACTGCCCTAAACCCTAAAACACTCCCCCAGCACGACCCCCTACACTACCTAAACACCACTGCACTGCCCTAAACCCTAAAACACTATCCCCCGTATGACCCCCTACACTACCCAAATACCAATGCACTACCCTAATCCCTAAAACACTACCCCCGCACAACCCCTTACACTACCCAAAGACCACTGCACTACCCTAAACTCTAAAACAATACCCCCGCACGACTCCCTACACTACCCAAAGACCACTGCACTACCCTAAACCCTAAAACACGACCTCCTACACTACACAAACACCACTGCACTACCCTAAACCCTAAAAAACTACCTCCAGCACGAACCCCTACACTACCCAAACACCACTGCACTACCCTAAACCATAAAACACTACCCCCAGCAGTACCCCTACGCTACCCAAACACCACTACACTACCCTAAACCCTAAAACACTACCCCCAGCAGTACCCCTACACTACCCAAACACCATTGCACTACCCTAAACCCTAAAACACTACCCCCAGCAGTATCCCCTACACTACCCAAACACCACTGCACTACCCTAAACCCTAAAACCCTAAAACACTAACCCCAGCACGACCCCCTACACTACCCAAACACCACTGTACTACCCTAAACCCTAAAACACTCCCCTCAGCACGACTCTGTACACTACCCAAACACCACTGCACTACCCTAAACCCTAAATCTATCCCCAGCATGACCCCCTACACTACACAAACACCACTGCACTACCCTAAACCCTAAAACACTACCCCCAGCACGACCCTCTTCACTACCTAAACACAACTGCACAATTTGTTACAGGCGTTGCAACGCAGGCCTGTGGTGCTTACTGGAAGTACCTGGTGGGCTAGTTGGGCCCCAGGGACTCTCAGGATTCAAGGTGACCTAATCCCCCAACTTAAAATGCGCCACGGGGCGCGTTTGCACAGTGGTGAAGGGAGAGGGCGGGGCCTCAGGTGACATGTGCGCAAACACGCCCTGTGGTGCATTTTAAGTTGGGGAGTTAATTCCCTTTGAATCCTGGGGGCCAACTAGCTCACCAGGTACCTTCAGTAAGCACAACAGAGTTGCGTTGCAGAGAGGTGAAAAAAGGTGCGTGGCCTCGGAACGCCTCTCTGCAACTCAGCTCTGTGGTCCTAACTGTAGGTACCTGGGGGCTAGTTGGGCCCCAGGGACCCTCAGGATTCAAGGGGACTTAATCCCGCAACTTAAAACGCGCCACGGGGCGCGTTTGCACACATGTCACCTCAGGCCCCCTCCCTTCACCACTGTGCAAACGCGCACTGGCTCTGGTTAGTCAGAGTCAGTTACCACCAGTACCCGTCTGAAAAAGTTGTGGGCACAGGATGATTTTGCAACAAGGCCTCTTTCTGCTCCTCTGTTGGTTCTTTCTGCACATCTTTTGCTTCTTTCTGTGCGTTTTTTCTTCTTTCTTCACATGTCCTACCTCTGTTGGCATAGTTAGAAACTAGCATTTAAAAAACCTTTGAAATTCACTTAAAAAATCATAGGTTTCAGGCACGTTATAGTTAGAAATTAGCATTTAAAAAATCTTTGAAATTCACTGAAAAAAACATAGGTTTCAGGCACGTTATAGTTAGAAATTAGCATTTAAAAAACCTTTGAAATTCACTGAAAAAACCATAGGTTTCAGGCACGTTATAGTTAGAAATTAGCATTTAAAAAACCTTTGAAATTCACTGAAAAAACCATAGGTTTCAGACACGTTATAGTTAGAAATTAGCATTTAAAAAACCTTTGATATTCACTGAAAAAACCTTAGGTTTTAGGGACAGTTATAGTTAGTTGGACATTGCACTCGTACAAAACCCGTGAAATTCCCCTGTTATAGTTAGTTCAGCTAACTATAACTCGCGCCTCGCAATGCACTGCTGATGACGTCACATATTACATCACTCATGACATGGTCAGTGACATCACTGATGACATCACTGATGACATCTCAAATGACATCACTGATGACATCTCAAATGACATCACTGATGACATCATCCATGTGATAATTTCATGCATCTTCTCACACCCTAATATAACTTTTGATACACCCACTCTAAATTACAGACTGCCATTCTCAAAACCATAGACACTCCAACACCAAAAACTACATACCCACTCACTGATTCTTAGGTCTACACACACATCCACTCACTCACCTGTACAGTCACTCATATTTACAGTCACTCAGTACAGGACTATCATATGCACTCATACACCTATATAAACACTCACACACCGCCACTCATCCATAGAGGCACTCACACACCTAGTCAGTCATGCAAAAAATTAATCACACACCCATTTACTCACCTATACAGTTATACACACACCAGCTCACTTACTCATACAAATACTAGCACATTCTTACGCTCTTATACAATAACTGATACAAGCACACACGCATCCATACAGCCACTCTCACAATAACACACTCTCACTTATAGCCATTTAAATACTCTAACACACATATATACTGCCTTTTACATATGTAGTTACTCGCACATGTACCACTGAGATATACATTCACTCACTAACACACCCATACACACACTCACCCACCCAAGCAGTCCATCACAGATGCACTCTTGAAATCATGCACCCAGTGAATCACCCACTCACACATCTATGTATAGAGTCACACACACCCCACCCACACAAACACTCAGGCAGCCATACAGATACTCAGAGAACCAATCAATAACCCATATAGACACTCATGTAGCTATTCGCAAATCCATGCATCCACTTACACACCAACAAACAGACGGATACAGACATTCACACAGTTTAGTCACTAACCCATGCATTCAGTAAGATATGTTTAATCACTCACTTGTAGAGTCAGTCACTCACGTACTAAATCATCCATTCAGACACTTATACACCCACTCATTCTTCAATACGCCTTTCCCTATATATATTAAACATATTTAAACTTTACAGAAACACACAGTCACTGGATGATGTCATCAGTGATGTCATCAGTGATGTCATTTGAGATGTCATCAGTGATGTCATCAGTGATGTCACTGACCATGTCATGAGTGATGTAATATGTGACGTCATCAGCAGTGCATTGCGGGGGCGCGAGTTATAGTTCGCTGAACTAACTATAACAGGGGAATTTCACGGGTTTTGTACGAGTGCAATGTCCAACTAACTATAACTGTCCCTAAAACCTATGGTTTTTTCAGTGAATATATATATTATCTACTGGCGGTCGCCAGTAGATAGTTATAGTTAGGACCTAGTTTCCATAGGAAAAGCGTTTTTTCTTTTCCCAATAACTTTGGCACCGGTTGACGAATCCTCGTGAAATTCTCAAAACTAGTGGGGCGCTCCGGTCAGCTCCTATCCTGAAAGTTTCCGGGTGATTCGGCAGGCGAGGGCCAAGAAAAAAGGGGGGTCCTGAAACGTGTTTTCTCCATGTTATTTTCCATAGGAAACTTTAGATACGCCTACAGCCCGAACTGCTGAATGGAATTACGCCAAATTTTGTAAAAAGGTAGCCATTGGTTCAGAAAGAGCCCTTTTTTGTTAAATGGTGTAAATCCATTCAGTAGTTCCTGAGAAATTAAAAAAATAGAGGTCAAAAAATCATTTTCCCATAGGAAACTTTAGACACGGTTACAGCTGAAACTGCTGAACGGATTTACACCAAATTTGGCAAAAAGGTAGCCCTTTGTTCAGAAAGAGAACTTTTGTTAAATGGTGTAAATCCGTTCAGTAGTTGCTGAGAAAACCAAAAAATAAAAGTTTCGATATCTATGGCCGCGGTGGATCCGCGCACCCTGCTGATCACGAGCTGCATTATAATTGGCTGTCAACACTTCAAACCAGGAAGTGTTGGCAGCCATCTTGTGCCTCGGTAGAACTGAGGCACAAGAAAAGAGAAAAAGAAACACGAAAAACAAGAAAAGGGGGCAGGTTAGAAACACCCTGACCCCCTAGGCCTGCTCAGGGGGTCCCACAAGGAAAGTTATAGTTAGTTGGACATTTCACTCGTACAAAACCAGAGAAATTCCCCCATTATAGTTAGTTCAGCTAACTATAACTCGCGCCCCCGCAATGCACTGCTGATGACGTCACATATTACATCACTCATGACATGGTCAGTGACATCACTGATGACATCACTGATGACATCTCAAATGACATCACTGATGACATCATCCATGTGATAATTTGATGCATCTTCTCACGCCCTAATATAACCTTTGATACACCCACTCTAAATTACAGACTGCCATTCTCAAAACCATAAACACTCCAACACCAATAACTACATACCCACTCACTGATTCTTAGGTTTACACACACATCCACTCACTCACCCGTACAGTAACTCATACTTATGGTCACTCAGTACAGGACTATCATATGCACTCATACACCTACATAGACACTCACACACCGCCACTCATCCATAGACGTACTCACAAACCTAGTCAGTAATGCAAATAATTAATCACACTGCCATTTACTCATCTATACAGTTATACACACACCAGCTCAATTACTCATACAAATACTAGCACATTCTTACGCTCTTATACAATCACTGATACAAGCATACACTCATCCATACAGCCACTCTCACAATCACACACTCTCACTTATAGCCATTTATATACTCCAACACACATATATACTGCCTTTCACATATGTAGTTACTCACACATGTACCACTGAGATATACATTCACTCACTAACACACCCATACACACACTCACCCACCCATACAGTCCATCACAGATGCACTCTTGAAACCATGCACCCAGTGAATCACCCACTCACACACACCCCACCCACACAAACACTCAGGCACCCATACAGATACTCAGACAACCAATCAATAACCCATGTAGACACTCATGTAGCTATTCTCAAACCCATGCAGCCGCTTACACACCAACAGACAGACGGATACAGACATTCACACAGTTTAGTCACTAACCCATGCATTCAGTAAGATACGTTTAATCACTCACTTATAGAGTCAGTCACACACCTACTAAATCATCCATTCAGACACTTATACACCCACTCATTCTTCAATACGCCTTTCCCTATATATATTAAACATATTTAAACTTTACAGAAACACACAGTCACTGGATGATGTCATCAGTGATGTCATCAGTGATGTCATTTGAGATGTCATCAGTGATGTCATCAGTGATGTCACTGACCATGTCATGAGTGATGTAATATGTGACGTCATCAGCAGTGCATTGCGAGGCGCGAGTTATAGTTAGCTGAACTAACTATAACGGGAAATTTCTCTGGTTTTGTACGAGTGAAATGTCCAACTAACTATAACTTTCCCTAAAACCTATGGTTTTTTTCAGTGAATTTCTAAGGTTTTTTAAATGCTAATTTCTAACTATAACGTGCCTGAAACCTATGGTTTTTTCAGTGAATATATATATATATACATATATATATATATATTTTTATCCAATGGTCCGAGCCTTGGGAGTCACTCAACAGCTTTCCCGTCTCCTCCATATTGCGAGAATCGTTTGGTAGCCCTACGCGTTTCGAGGCCGATTAACCTCTCATCAGGGGCTGGCTGTTGCTTTCTCTGGCGCACGGAAGTCTGTTATGGGCGTGCATAATAATTAATTGCACCCTGGTGTGCCGCGCTGAATGCGCTGTGAGAGTAGATGCACGCTGGGACATGTAGTCTTAAGAGAATTATTTTCCGCCATTAGTGGGCTCCAAGCGCCAGAATTAACAACATATTGTTGACGGGAAAGCTGTCGAGTGACTCCCAAGGCTCGGACCATTGGATAAAAAATGTTGAACACGCCTGTCTCGGCGTGGGGAGAGCACCATTGCTAATCAAGGCAAGGCTGAAGGTTGGGACTACACCCAGCCCGAACAGCACAGCAGACCCAGCACCTACTAAGGAATGCCTCCACATCGCGATCCTACCAAGGAACAATATGTTGTTAATTCTGGCGCTTGGAGCCCACTAATGGCGGAAAATAATTCTCTTAAGACTACATGTCCCAGCGTGCATCTACTCTGACAGCGCATTCAGCGCTGCACACCAGGGTGCAATTAATTATTATGCACGCCCATAAGAGACTTCCGTGCGCCAGAGAAAGCAACAGCCAGCCCCTGATGAGAGGTTAATCGGCCTCGAAACGCGTAGGGCTACCTAAACGATTCTCGCAATATGGAGGAGACGGAAAGCTGTCGAGTGACTCCCAAGGCTCGGACCATTGGATAAAAAAATATATATATATATATATATATATATATATATATATATATATATATATATATATATATATATATATATATATATATATTATCAACTGGCGGTCGCCAGTAGATAGTTATAGTTAGGACCACTTTTCCATAGGAAAAGCATTTATTGATGTGCTTATAACTTTGGCGTCGTGTGACAAATCTTTACGAAATTTTCCCAAAAGTTCCTCTTTTCAGGTCAGCTCCTATCCTGAAAGTTTGGGGGGGATTCATCAAGGGGGGGCTAAGAAAAAAGGGGGGTCCCAAAACATGTTTTCCCCATGCAATTTGCATAGGAAACTTTAGACAAGTCTACAGGTCAAACTGCTGAACGGAATAACGCCAAATTTGGCAGGGAGAAAGGTCTTGGTCCAGAAAGCACGCTTTTGTTTAAATGGGGTAAATCCGTTCAGTAGTTTTTGAGAAATATCAAATTTTCCAGATATCGATATTTGAGAATTCTGACATCTGATTGGCTGAGGCGTTACGAGCACGAGCTTGCGGCTTATTGGCTGTGAACTGTTGAAACTAGGAAGTGTTGGCAGCCATTTTGTTATTTACAACTATCTCTCTACAAGGCATCAGGTCCGTAGTTCTACCTCTGCGAGGCAACACTAAAAATATACCGAAGCTCTGTCTGTGCGAGATACCCCTTTCACGGTCCCTCTCCCCACATCAACAGCTCGTGGCTAAGCCTTTAGAAGCCAGTCCGTCGGCTCGCAGCTATGCGACTGCGAGCTGTCAGCCATTTTGTGACTCAGTCCGTCAGCTCGCATCTCTCCCTCTAAAAGGCATCGGATCCATAATTCTACTTCTGCGAGTCAATACTGAAAATATACCGCAGGTCTGTCTGTGTGAGATACTCCTTTTACGCTCCCTCCCCCGCTTTACCTCTGTGAGCCACTTACTTAGCTCGTTTTACGCTGCCTGTCCCCACATCATCAGCTCGCGGCTATGCCTTTAGAAGCCAGTCCGTTGGGTTGCAGCTCTGTGTCTGCGAGTGGTAGGTCCGTAGTTCTAACTAAAAATATACCGCAGCTCTGTGTGTACGATATACCGCTTTCACGGTCCCTCTCCCCACATCACCAGCTCACGGTTATGCCTTTAGAAGCCAGGCCGTTAGCTCACAGCTCTGTGTGTGCGAGTCGTGGGGCCCGCAGCTCTACCTCTCTAAGCCACCTCGTTAGCTCGAGGCTGTGTCTGTGCTAGCAGGCCCGTAGGCCCGTTACTCTCACTCTGCCAGTTAGCCCGTTGGGTTGCAGCTCTGAGGGCTCGCAGCTGTATCTCTGTGAGCCAGCCCGTTAACTGATAGCTGTGTGTCTGCTAGCAGGCCTGTTGGTCTCCCTCTGCAAGTCAGACCACAGCTCTCCCTCTGCGAGCCAGTACGGTGCTGTGCTTTTGCGAGCCAACAGCTCGTAGGTCTCCCTCTGCGAGCCTGCCCAACAGCCCGCAGGGGTCCCTCAGCTAGCCGAACCGCAGCTGACACTCTGCGATCCGAAATTGGGAATATAATGCGGCTCTAAAAAGAGCCTTTGTGTTTATTAGTTGGAGCTACATGTAAGTGTGAATGCACAGCTTCAGGTTAATCAGGAAAACTCGGTTTCCCTCATCTGTGAAGTGTACTCCATCACTTCTGTAGATATCAGCCATATCAAAACGTATGTTGTTGTTGTAGATCGACCCCATTCTATGGTCTCTGAGGTATGCAGACACAGCTTTGTTGACATTCTTCCTAGATTTTTCAATCTTATGACAAAATTGGTTTGACCATTTCCACTTCTGTCTTTGCCATATATTGGAATATACAAAGACAGTTTGAGGCAAAAGTAACATCAATTGTCCAAAGGTGTCCTTCATAAGCATTTCCAAACCTACCCCAGTCAATGTGCCTAGATCGTTACCACCACAGTGCACAATCATGAGATCAGGGTGTTGGAGATGCAAACAGGTTTTAACCAAAGGGAGCAATTGGTGCCACTTCAATCCTCTCTGTGCAAACCATTTAATGTGCACATTTTGTAAACCTAGGTCTAAGTCAATACGTCTCTGTTCTGCATACCTCTTGCACCAGAAAACATAGCTATGTCCTACAATCCACACTAGCATTTTGAAGGTATGGCTAGAAGATACAGATAAATGTCTGTAGCTCATGCACTGCATTCGTAGAATGAGAGATATGTTTAAACATGGGGAACAACTTTTTTTTACATACAAAACCTTAACCGATTGGGAGATGAAATGTATTGTGTCCTAAAAAGTAGGGTGTATATTAGTTTTGATGAAAAGCATCTTTGTGATTGGTTAATAAAAAAGCAGTTTATACGTGGAGTACATATTATAGGATGAAATTTGCTCAGCTCAACCACACCTGCTAATTGTATTTGGAAGGTGCAGTTCAAACTTGAAAGAATGGTAACTTTTGACCTCCACGTGCCATTAAATGTTGGAGAAAATGTTGCAAAAAAAAATATCAGTTGGTTTAAAAAAATGATGAACTTTTAACCTGCACGTGTCGTAGAATGTTGTAGAAAGTGTTGATACAATACGTTGAACTTTTCACCTGTATGTGTCCTTAAAAAAAGTGTTTATATGGAAATTTCAAAAATAACCAATAAAGAGAGGTTTTGCATTACAAAAAAAAAAAGGAACTATTCTGATTTGTTCTTTACATGTATTTATGTGTGGAGCAATAGGGAAATTGTGCCATTACTGGTTCCATTCTTGATGAAAGCGGTGCATTACATGTACTGTGTGACAAGAAAAGAATTGCATGCGTTTGTGAGATTTGAAGTCTGCATACCAACTACGAAGGTAAATTAGAAATTAAGAAGGTGTGTTATGTGTTTTGTAGTAGTGGTTAAGTATTTGAGACGATATTTTTCACTTTACAAGTATTTTTTATTTCTAAATAACATAGTGTTAGTAAAGTCTGGTGTTTTATTGGTTCTAAAATATGCATAATGTGTAACTAGTTGTTAAACAAGTACTTTATAGATGTTTAGGAGTTTTCGCAAAGAAAAAGTGTAAGTTGTTATCTGTAAAAGACTGTGGGCCATATTCTCAAGACGAGCGATAACATTATCGCCGCTTTAGCGGCAGTTTCCTGCCGCTAAAGCAGCGATAATGTTATCGCCATTCTTGTGAAAATAGCCATGTATGGGTTTGGAAATTCCATGTAGCGTTAATTTTGATTTGTATATCTATTCCGGCGAGTTAAACAGAATGTCGCACGTTTGGAAATTATGCTCAGTCTGGAAATAGTGGAGAAGGGGTCACAGTAGAAAATTCATGTGTTATTAAGTTAATAGAGATGGAAAAAAAGAAGAAATGTTATGTGCACAGTTTGTGGTCTCATTTTTTACACTGAGAGGTAGATTTCAATGTCAGTCAAGGCTGGTGTGGTACTGCGAGGCTTTGCATTTGGGTGTTCTTAGGAAATCTAAGTTGTTAGGGAGCGTTTCTTCAGAAGTCATTTTTTTTACATATGTGAGAGATAAAAAATAAATGAAAATGTTCTTTGTATATTTTCTGTACGATTTTGTTCACAGTGGTAAAGTAAATGTGATTATTAGTGATAGTAATTCTCATGGTGTGTTCCTCTGCTGAATATACGCAGGCGTTTAAGTGGTCCGGGTGTTATTAGTAGTAGGCTCCGCCACCCCATTAAGAGAGCCGCCAATTTTTTCATCCCAGTTAAAGGTGTTAATATACGTATAGTAAATGGACGATACATAAAAAGTTTGGAATTATACCTTCATTTACTCTGTCTACCTTGCAGCACCATTTTGTGCCTCCAGCAGTACTGTTTATAAAAATAATCTAATACAGCTTTTTGTATTATAAAAATAGCACTTATAGGCTTATTGGCATATTGGAAGAATTTGTACTATATAAAGAATGTTGCAATCAGTTTCAAAGGTATAAAAATGCACTGTATTATGTAGGAAATATTACATATGCATAGGTTGTGATGTCATTTTTTTACTGTAAGGTACATTTGAGTATAAGTGAAAACAGGTGATACACTGCGAACCCGTTCAGAATGTGCACAGATTACATAGAGAGTAAATGGACAAAGTAAACTTGCACGTTGCTTTGTGTATGTATGCATAGTTTGAATCATTTGATGATACTTTAAGACATAATCTAAACACTATTTCTGCTTTACAATTGCGTACAGTGCACAGTGTTAGTAGTTAGTGACTAGATGCTGGTAAAGCTATTATTTATTGCTCGTTTGTACGAAATAAAGGTGGAGAGGGGCGTTTCTTTACAAGAGATATTTTATAAATGTGTGAGAGATAAAAAACAATTAAAAATGTTCTTAGTCAATTTTCCATACGATTTTTTCACACTAGTAAACTAACTGTGATTATAAGTGATGAAAATTGTTAGGGTGTGTCTCTGTGCTGAATATACGCCGGACTTTAAGTGGACTGGGTGTTACCGGTGCTGAACACTGCTACCCCTTTTAGACACCCGCATTTTTTTCATCCCACTTAAAACCCTCAATATACGTATATTAAAGGAACGGTACAATAAAAGTTTAGGGATTACACCTCCGTTTCCTCTCCTCATGTGTCATTCCCATTTTGTGCAACAAACAGTAGTGTTTAGAAAAATTAAGTAAGAGAGCTTTATTTAGTATGAAAATAGCACTTATACCTTTATTAGCATGTTCATGGGATCTGTAGTGTAAAGAAAAGGTCGTAATCAGTTTCAATGGTACAAAAGTGACGTAACATATGTTTGAAAGATTGCATGGTTTTAGGAGTAAGGTATAGAGGTAACAAATAAGCAGTATAGTTTGTTATGTTTAAACTTGTATGTAGTTTTGTAAATCAGATACGGCGTTGATTTGTGCAGCACACAGTACACCCACAATGACCCTGGAACATGTCCCTGAATGCCTTGGCACACTGTAGCACACATCCAAACGCCAAGTAGGCCCCCATCCACAATGTGGACAGAGTGCCCCCCCTATCACCAATATCACAACCTACCCTTGCACATATGCTGAATCCAGCAAACCAGCAGATCCGTGACCCACACGTACTATGCAAGTAACACTGCATTTTGGATAGCATAGCAGCTGCGCAAAGAAAATGACATGGCCCACGAAGCGAGATGGACGGAGCCAAGTGCGGATCACATCCTCAAAGGAGCAGGTCACACTCCGACGTGTCCGCGTGCAACCACAACCCATGCCTTACAATACATGCAGCAGACCAACAATGCACCAGGCCACAAAATAAGTCAGCAAGCACACATCACCCAAGTCAAAAGCAAAACAGGCCCTGAAAAGCACACAATCCAAAGGCACCCCGTCTGAAGGGGAGAAGGCTACACGAAATCAGAGGTGCAGGGGCAATTCCCCCTCAATGCAGCCCACACACATAGCAATCACAGAACATCAGCAATCAAGGCAATGTGGTACAAAACTCCCCTCATACGCGTTCTGTGTCCTGTGTGTATGGCGGGGTGATGGCTGCATGGCTGTGTGCCCTTGACACATCAGACTGCGTAGGTGATGGGGCTGCATCAGATGTTGTCCAGCACCTATGCAAAAACAATGTCTGGCTCACAGAGGCGGAGCTTGCCAAAGGGATACACCCCCATTGCACATGCGACAGTCAGTTCTTCCCTGTGTTGGGACTAGGCTCATTGTGGCACACAGGTGGACAATCTTTACAACACACCTCACAGTTAGACACCAGTGGAGTGGCATAGGCTTTATTGGCGTGTCAGTACGGACGAGGCAACGGCCACAACAGGCACGGACATGCTTAAGACACTTACACGCAGCATGGGTACATGTCGAGGGGCAGATGATATTGGGGCTCAAATGGACAATATTGATCACATATGGCAATGCTCACAGCCCACCTTGCCTTGCTGGACGAGTCATGTGTGGTTTGGCGTCTGCACAGTGCCCCGTGTGAGGGGGCACGACTGACTGTACGTGGGGTCTGCATGGTGCTCTGCCTCCGGGGTGTGGCAATTGTCTGCTCTGCCGACAGTGATCAGGTGTGGGGGTCCGACAGGTTCGCATGTCGTGCCACATCGCCATGTGTGTGCTCTCACCCAGCAGTGTGTCCCAATTGGCAATGTTGCGAAACGATGCTGTGTTGCTCGGACCATGGACCTGCGTCGCCTTGGACAGGTGTGTGTGCACACACGTTATTCCACGCACATGCATCCAGAGCCTGACCAACAGGAGACGTGTGCTCTGTTTTGGTGGGATATGTGAGCAATCCCCACTGTGCAACAAGTTGTTGGGCCATGTGCTGTGGGTGGCAATAGGATGTGGCTGCAGGTACGTAGTTACTCGTCCATGAATGCCCGTGCAGCTTCATGTGCAATGTGTTTCAATAGTACGTCATTGTCGTGTTCAAGGAATACCAGGGTGAGCCAATCCATTAGGTGGTCTGGGCAGGTGTGCTCAGCCCACGCCGTGTCACCGATCCGCAACATAGCCCAATAGGGAAGCGCCTCGATGTGGTCACTGCAGATGAGAAATTGTGCCATCTCCCATGCACAACTACCAATACATACGCAGTATGTCAAGGCATCCCATGCACGGCTGTCTCGGTTACACTCCTGTTCGTGATCCAACAGGGGGCGCAAACACAAGTCATAGTCCAATTCATCAACAGTTGTGTTAGATAGGCAGAGATCCATGGGACACTCGAATGTGCATGTTCGGCAGTGGAACCAGGGCTGGACGCAGGTGACGTGGGCAATGCGGAAGCTGAGCCTGTAACTGATCCGCAGCACTGCCAGTGGTAGTCCGCCCAGTAAATGCAGCATACGTGCATGGTACTGTTCCACGTGACGGGTGTTGTGCATGTGCCCGGTATGGCCTGCCATTGCGTTGGTGCCTCTCGTGAACAGGCACTCTTCTGGACTGCGGCTGTTGTGTGGAGGATATGCCACAGCTCTGAGCAATAATTTGAATGTGTGTGCAACGTTGTGGGACATGGGTTGCTGTTTCCGTGGGTGTCAAGGCCTTCCCATGCGGGGGTACCACAGGCAGTGGGCTATGAATAAGTCGGATGGTTTATTTGTGGAATGCGTGGTGTGGGAGTCGTCCCCATCTGCCATTGTATCTCTATCTGGGTGTTCCAGGCGCGTTCGGGACCAAGGTCAGAGGTGCAGGTGTCCTCCCGGCTTCTGCATTGGGACAATGGTGCTTTCATCCCTGATGTTTGTCTCACTACTACTTTCGTTTTGGGAATGTGATGTGGCTTTGGCACTGAGATTGGGACACGGCCTTGGGCTCATGGTGTACGGATGGCGATGCACACACATATGTTGGCATGTGGAGCCAGGTGCCCGTGCGTCCTTGCGCTGCTTGTGCTATCTCACTCCGTCTCTCTCCCTCGCTCTCTCCCTCTGTTTCGTTTGTTGCGCGCATGGCACACCATCTTGTCTTGGATTTGGTCTACCGGGCTGTGTGCTACGGATTGTCCAGTGGGACCAGCTAGGACTCATCCTAGGGGTTGTTTCTGCTTTTGTGTGTGTGGTGTTTTGTGTTGGTGGTTGCATTGCTGTATGACTGATTCTCCATTTTCTGGTCACGCATGCATGTTTATTTTGCTGCTTGTGCGACATGAGGCAAGATGTTTGTTTTGGGGTTGGTGGTGTTGGTGTGCAATTTCGTAGTCCGGTGTTGGGGGTGGTGCCGGGGGGGTGGGGGTGTTCCGGGTGTGGGATGGGGTCCTGGGGTGTTGGCGGTAGGTGTTGTGGCCCTGTTGGGTGTCCGGGCCGCATGATGAGTTGCTCCATGGCATCTGTTGCCCTTCGGATGTGGCCCTGGGCTGTGCTTCCTTTTGTGGTGCTGGCTGCCGTCCAACTTTACACCAGGTCAGAGCAGCTGTAAATTTCCTGGTGCTAACGCGCCTTATCGCCCATTTTGTGTTTTTATCGGGGATGTGGCTGGTCGTTGTGAATGTTGAGGTGTGCTGTTGTCTCGGCTTTTGTCACGGGAACGCCTACTCTGCATCTCATTAGCGATATTTGCGAGGGTCGTCTGTGGCGATGTTTTTTGAGGCTGCTATCGCGGGTATACTGGTGCTGTGGGCTGTTAACACTGGCTTGTGAATCGGGGGGTAAATTTATCATGAGTTTGGCTGCGATAAAGTGCCATTAATTCGGCGATGGCTCCTTGTAAATATGTCCCTTAATCTTTCCCCCCTCTCCATCTCCATGTCGGTGGTTTTTGTTGCTGTCTAACAGTTGATCTGTACTTGCTTATGTACATTCACAATGAAATGTAAGCCTGTACCATATTTTTGCTAATATGGTGCAGTGTTATGCTTGCTAAGTTGCCGGTAGAAGTGTTAAACTAATAAGGGTAACGTTTACATGTGCCATTTAGTTGAGAATATCACTCTTAAGTATACAGATAACAATTTTACAAAATAGTATCTACAAAGTTATCTGTAGTGGGTTGCAGAGGAAGTGGCGTAGGACGGTGGGGTGCATGGGACGGGGGTGGGGCGGGGGGGTGAGGGGAAAAGTAGGAGGTAGTGGAGTCACATATAAAATGGGAAGGTGAATCTAAATAATTCAATAAATACGTGCTGTATGTCGGATGGCACTACCTGCCACCCTACTGTTCCCTTATTCTGCTCCAGTACCATGCAGCATTTCCTCTGCAAGCCGCCACTGGAACTTATATAAGTGTATGTGATTATTTTGACATATTGAACAGATATAACAAATAATTGAAACTTTTTTTCATTTGTAGAAAATTATTTTGTTTGGATTAAAAATTGAAAATGCCTAGAAGAACTGAAAAAAAGGAAAAACAAAAAGGCAATCTACTTAAAGAAAAGTCAAAAATGTGCATTAGAAGAAAATCAGAGTACTACAAAAATAGTTTCTTCTGGTAAAAACACTAGACAATTTCTAAAAAAAGTACTACGAACATTTAATGAAAATAACATCACACAAAGGAAAAATAAAAAAATTTCAAGTAAGGAGAAGCAGACTTCGACTTCAAATTGCAAGAAAAAAAACATGATAAGGAAAGAGTATTTGTTACCCGTAGACAAAAACAATTTCAAGAAATTCGTCAAAGAGTTTTTCGAAATAGAGTAATTCAGAATTTAATAAAAGGATGCCACAAATATAAAAAGAAAGTGCTGCAATTGAAACAGAAACAGCGTGTTGAAAGCATAGTGGATACTGCATTTAAGTTCAAACAAAAAATATTCATTTTCATTTTGAAGAGGATGAAAGTGTTGGATAAAACAATGAAGATTCTGAAAGACAAAAGTAAAAAAAAAGACCTGTGAACAGAAGCAACTTTTGTAAAATCTTCAGTGGAAAATGGAAACATACATCTAATAGTGAACCTTTTTTTAATGAAGAGAGTTACTTCCAAGAAAATAGTTTACCATTTGCAGTTGGTACTGGAGGTCGTTGCTACGAAGTTCAGAATGGTTGTCCTATAGCAAAAGAGGAAATGGTTACTATTACTGCAGAACAGTTAATAGCTGAAGAAGTGCAAGGGAAACGCACACAAGCTCCTGTGTATAAGTGGGGTTGTAGCAGTATTTGTAGTATTCAACAGGAATCTATTGATATAATGCGAAATTTGTTACGAGAATATACACAGAAAAGTGTAAAACAGAAGATTAGGTTGTTACAAACACTTGATCCTTGTAATGTAAGAAAATATACTGAGAAACATGGGCATTCTCTGGCTTGTCTTTCAAGAAAAGTGTGTAAAAGTGTTTTTCATCACTTAAGGATGTTAGCAGTACACCATTCAGAAATGCGGAGGTTTGCAGGGAAACTGTACTATGTAAAAAGTCCTGCATTATGTTTAGGTGAACTAAATACAGCTCTTTTACACGGTTCTTTATCAGATGTACAAAAAAAGTGTGATGATATTCAGTTCCAATATTTTGGTTCAGAAGAGCAGTGTATAGAAAGTGAAAGTTTGACAATTACAGATGTTGAAGAAGATGGGAAAGTGATTATAATTGATCAGTTTGAAGAAGAAATTGGAAAGTTTAACATAGTGTGCTCTCAAAATCCAAACTATGTTTGTGTTTGTTGTCGACGTACTAATTATAAAATTCAAACTAGGAATGTTGATTTGTATTTGAAATCTGAAAAGAAGAATAATGATAAATGGAAAGAATTTGCAACTTACTTGTTGGTGGAAGGTCAATTTGAGTTAGGCAGTGATCAACGTATTTGTAAATATTGTTATAACAAATTAAAAGAGAACAAAATGCCCGCTAGAGCAGTACATAATAAGTTAGAATTAGTAGCTATTCCGGAGGAACTGGCAGATTTGAATACATATGAGTCAGTTCTAATTCAATCTGTTCATCCATTTCAAACTATAATTCGCATGGAGCCTAAACAGGTAAACTGCCACCAACAGACTTACAAAGAGGGCTGAAAGGAAGAGTAGTGTACTTACCTTTGGATTTTAAGAAAAATATTGAAATTGTTGGTGGAGACAAAGATGAAAATGAAGCAGTAGTCATTCTAGTAAATGGAGTACCAACAAAGAGTCGGAAAATATGGCAAGAATTTGTGGATGTTAAAAAACTTCAAAAGGCTACGTTATATCTTGTGGAGAATAATATTTATTATAAAAGTGTAAATGTGGAACAACAGGTAATAAGTTTGGAAGATGAATCTGAAATTTCAAGTGGTGAAATAGAGAAAGTGGAGAAGTCAAGGAGTGAAGATATTTATGAACATTACACAATATGTCCTCTACATTCAAAAGAAGTAATAGGAAACAGTATTGAGTTATTTCAAATGAAAAAAGCAAAGGGAGCTCCAATGAGTGTATGGGAGAAAAGCTTAGAAGCTCGTTGTTTTCCACAGCTGTTTCCTACTGGAGAAGGTGGACGATATGATGACCGGCCTGTACGTATTCCAGCTTCAGAATATCGCTCAACAAGATTATACTCTGAAGATCCTAGATTCCGGCAGTGTATACCATATATATTTCACCTTTTGTTTGAAAGTGATCTGTCTTCTCTGTCCTATGCAGTGAACCACATACTGAAAACTGGAGTTCATCAATGACTTCTTTCAGCGAAAGAATTTGTGGAGAAAGTTCAAGAAACAGATGAAAATTTAGAAGCACAGTTAATTAATTTGATGGCATGTCAACGAGGAACAAATGAGTATTGGTATCGTCATCATGGAGAACTGAAGTGTATGTTACGGAACTTGGGTACACCAACATGGTTTGTGACACTTAGCTGTGCAGAGTATGCATGGGAAGATTTGCTTGAATTTCTACGAGAAGCAAATTCCAATATAAAGAATGTTGAAATGAAGACACCTGGAGAACTGTGTTCTTTGGATCCTGTAAATGTGTGCAAATATTTTAATCATAGGTTTCAAGCTATGATGTCTTTCATCTGCAATAAAAAGAAACCACCTCTTGGAGAAGTTACCGATTTATTTTGGAGAAAGGAGTACCAAGCGAGAGGTGCTCCTCATATACATATGCTATTGTGGATCAAGGATGCACCTAAATTTGGAACTGATTCAGATGAATTAGTATTGTCTTTCATTGAACAGTATGTGAAATGTGAGATTCCAAGAGAAGGAGGAGATAGAAGCTTGAGACAGCAAGTTTTACGTTTCCAAAGTCACCGTTGTGGAAAGTACTGCCGACTGAAAATACAAGTCTAAAGGAAAATGTTATACCAAGTGTCGGTTTGGATTTCCACGTCCAGTAATTTCTAAAGGAAGAGTAAATTCATTTTTTTCTTCTGTAAGGCACACAATAACTCGCAAATCTCCAAAGAATACCTACAACTTGAAAAGAACAGAACTGTCAAAGTATATTAATGACTACAATCCGGTTATTTTAAAAATGTGGAATGCAAATATGGACATCCAGTATGTTGCAGACAACTCAATTGCTGTTGCACGCTACGTTACATCATATATAACGAAATCAGAAAAAACCGAGGTGAAACAAATGTGGGAAGAAATTGCACAAGAGAAAAAGCCTTAGCAAAAAATTGTACAGCTTTACTTTGAAAATGCTTTCCCACAGAGAAATTGGATCGTATGAATATTCAGACCTCTTGTCCTCTTCAAGTTTATATTCAAAATCACGAGGGATCATTTGGGTAAGTTTAGGTCTTGCCTGCTCACGAAATAGAGTGTTGAAATCATTAGAAGAAATTGAATACTTAGCATCAATGAACCAGACAGTACAGAAATTCTAATAAGTTGGGTACATACTATCCGAAAAGGAGTCGACATCTGGAACAGCTATGTCTGTATGAAGTACTTCAACATTACAGCTTCAAAAGAAATGTTAAACAGAATTTAAAACTAAAAAACAGTTTTTTAGCATATTTATATTCCTCTGGTGGGCATCAGAACAACAAAGACACGGTTCAATTTCACAAGAGCTGCTGTTCCACTCATAGGCTTGCACAGTTCAAGCCCCGCAGTCCTTAACATCAGTATGATCAGCGGTGCAGTTCTCCACGACTTGGACTGCCGCAATAAGTATTTCCAAAAGTTGCCCAAAAGCTTGAGAACGCACTCAACAGCAGCTATTCTGAAGAATCTTTATTTGAGGGGAACTGGCTTTACAGTCCTGACTCAATGCACCTGACCGGTTTCGGAGCCCCCTACTTCTTAATCATAGGCGTTGCATAGCTGGTCTCCGCAGGTAACTCCAAGCAAGAGGAATATAATATAAATATGCTAAAAAACTGTTTTTCTTGCAGGACCCACTGAGGGGTAATGATTGTTTCCAAGCAGACTACAAAGTCTAGCATGCTTTGCAAGAACGTGCACCTGAACGGCCCACTGGGGGCAATAACTAAAAGAATTCAGCATGCGGCTTTAAATGCTTGGAGTTACCTGCGGAGACTAGCTATGCCATGCCTATGATTAAGGACTTGGGTGAGGGATCTCAGCTCGTATGTGAGATACACGCAAGGTTTCCTGAGACTGATTGAGGGAATCATATGGGAAGATGATATGTTGCTAATCACTTTGGACATTACCAGTCTTTATACCTGTATAGAACATGAGCAAGGCATCACTGCAGCTAAATGGTTTCTAAATAAGAGACCCTTGAAGTACCAGAAACATAATATGATGCTGTTAGCAATGATTAGATTCTCTCTGGAGAATAATATTTTTATATTCTCTGGCCAGCTTTACAGGCAACAACGAGGGTCAGCGATGGGCACGTGCTTTGCCCCCAGCTATGCAAACTTGTTCGTAGGCTGGTGGGAGAAGCACGTGGCCTGGGCAGAGGGACTGAAAAACTGGGTTAAGAACGTGATCAAGGAGCGAAGGCTCCAAAACGCGTTGGAATGTTTTCTGCCAGCCTGGAATAAACACGTTGATTTATTGGAGCCACGGCACTGTGGGTATTTGGTTAGACAAAAAAGCATCTGGCCGAATCAGCAGATCGTTTGTGGATATTAGGGGTTCGCTACCCCGCCGCGTGGCTCACCATAATAAGCGGCTCGGGCGCAAGCGAAGTTTTCGAGTGGATATATATATAATTAAATTTTTGTCCAGAAAGTAATTTCAACTACACACGAATGAGAGTAGATGTGTTCTGTTTTATCCGCAAGCTCAAACTTAAAAAGTTCTTCACCATTAAAACAGGCCTTGATAAAACCAAATCGGTGCAACAAATTACTGAAAGTACCGTGGATACGCTACAAGTATCAGATATACCAACATTACTGACTCTACAAGCACTAAGTAATGAAGCAAATATGATGAGTCAAGAATCCAGCAATTTAGAATCAACCCAAGAGGGACTGCAACAGATTAATATAGTGCAACGAGGTGCGGGCAGCAGCCCATTCAAACTGAAATCTACATTCTTTCCAGTTATGCCAAAAGATGCCATCGGCATTTTTCACGAGCATGTAACCGATGACATAAAAAACTATACCACCAAGTTAAACACAAAAAACGCAATAGACAGTACAAAAGAGTACAATATGCCAGACTAATAAAAAAATTGAGAGAAAATCATGAAGTGACTATTAACAAATCAGACAAGGGTGGAAATATTGTGCTATGGCCCAAAAAGGAAGACCTACAAGTAGCTCAAAGGCAATTAGGCAATGAAGAATGCTATGAGAGAACAAGCATCAAGGATTACAACAAAGCAAAGGAAGTCCTTAGAAAATATTTACAACAGTGGAGAAGGGAGGGACTAATATCATTTGAAGAATATAAATTTATGAACATTGAATATCCAGTCCTCCCCATTATATGTTTTATCCCGAAGGTCCACAAGAACACCACACTACTACCGGGCAAACCTATTATCTCTGCAATCAATAGTGTGGGGGAGCACATCACACAATATGTGGACTTTTTTCTACAGGACTTTGTGAAAAGACTTCCCATTTATGTGAAAGATACAGGGGACTTTCTAACTAAAATAAGTGGTTTTGAGTAACCCTGGGCGTAGTTCGCGTAGCAGCGCTACGTGTAGCTACGCGAACTGCACTTCGCACTACGCGAGCTACGCGTAGCACTACGTGAACTGCGTAGTGCGGTAGGAAATGCTGTTCGCAATGATTGCACAGTGCCGGATGCTTGTCCGCACTGTGCAATCATTGCAAACGGCATCTTGCACAGTGCAAGCGGTACAGTTTTCTGCCGCTCGAGTAGATTTGTACTCGAGCGGCAGTTTTCTCAAAGCGGACTGGTAGTTCTCATCGCGAGCGGTCACGAGCATACGTGACCACTCGCAATGAGAAACCTGACCTCCCGCGTTGAGAATCTCGCCGGGAGGTTTATTTTCCACGCTCGCGATCGGCAACTTGATGTTGCTGATCGCGAACGAGGAAAAAGTCTCGCCAGGATGTCATTTTGCTCGCTCGCGGTCGCCAACTTGACGTTGAGGACCGCGAGCAAGCAAAAAATGCCCGCTACGCTACGCGTTTTTGCACTGTGCTACGTGCAATTCGCGTAGTGCGTAGTTGCGCAATCTACGCAAACTACACGAGCGTAGCGTAGTTTTCCGCCCAGTCCTAGTTTTGAGTGGGCAGATGATCTAATGCTTATTACATTAGACATCGAATCATTATACACTAGCATTGAACATCAAACAGGTCTGAATTGAGTCAAGCACTTTCTGGACATGAGACCCCTGAACTGCTATAACCATAATAAGATGATGCTTGACCTCATTTCATGGTGTCTATTTAATAATTATTTATGTTTGGCAAAGATCTGTTTAGGCAATTGAGAGGCGTAGCCATGGGAGCCTGTTACTCCCCCAGCTACACATGCTTGCATGTAGGCTGGTGGGAGGAACAGGTTCTCAGAAAAGTCCATCTAGATATGTATTCTCAGCATGTAATACACTGGCTACGTTATATGGATGACGTTTTCATTATGTGGAAGGGTGACGAGGAAAGTGCCATGAAATTTATTCAGGGAATTAACTCCAATTCTTCCAACCTCAAATTCACATCACACATGAATAAAACCAGCATTGAATTTTTAGATGTGAGGATGTACATAGACAATGGTAAAATTGAAACCACCCTATTTAGGAAGGCAACAGCTGGCAATGCCAGCAGTGCACACCCAAAGCACTTAATAAAGAGTATCCCATATGGCGAACGTCTTAGGTTGAAAAGAATTTGCAACACATATAAAGAGTTTGAATGCTGCACACAAGAGGCACTCACCAGACTTAGAAGAAGAGGATACAGTGAGAAAATATTGAGGGAGGCAGAAAAGAAAGTGGGAGAAAGACCTAGGGTATTGTTGCTACCTAGAAGAGAGGAAGAAAAAGAACCCCCGCAGGCTGATGGTGGACCTACACTTATAACAACATACAGCAAGCAGGAAAGAAAAATGAGGTCAATCATACGAAACAATTGGCCAATTGTACTCACTGATGGAGTACTAGGGACTAGACTTCCCACACAACCTAACATTACCTACAGGAAAGCAAGATCTATGAGGTCCCAATTAGTCAAGAATAGCCCGGAATTGAGCCCAACAACCACATGGCTCAAACCCAGACAGGGGTTTTTTAAATGCTCATCTTGCAGCGCATGCAAATTTGGAGTAAATACCACACATTACTCCACTCCATTCAGTCCGGAAGAGATTGCCATCAAAGGCAGCTATAATTGCAGAACAGAGTACACAATATATGTTCTGACATGCACCTGTGACTTAAGATATGTCGGGAGTACTAAGCTACAGGTGCATGTCAGGATATTGCAGCATCTGCGAGCTATCATTAACAATGATACCGCGTACCCTGTTGCACGTCACTTTAAGAGTGAGCATAACAACGATTTAAAATGTCTAAAATATTATGTTGTTGACGCTATCCCCAACTCCCGTAGGGGAGGAAATAGGGAAAAACTACTGAGACAGGTAGAAACACACATGATTCTTGAACTGGACTGCAAAGCACCCAATGGGCTAAATAATTCTGAGGACATGCATAATTTCCTGTAATATGCTTTAGAAGTGACATAGCTCCATAACCACCTGACGTGTCACTGTAGATCAATGAGTAGCATTTTATTACTATGCAGGGGACAGTATAGAGGCACACGATCGGCTGCTCGTGTCGGCCTCTGAAGAAAGGGTTGGATTCCCTGAAACGCGTCAGGCCAGGGGGCATCATTGGGGGTGAGAAACAATCGTTTCATGAATAAAAGTGGTGACACCTACCTGCTAAGGAGTGCGGCCTCATCTCTGGAGAAAATTTGGAAAAATATATATATATATATATTTACTGGAAAAAAAACAAAGGTTACAGGGTCATTATACGTTATAGTTAGGGTCAGGTTTCACTCATACAAAACCAGTGAAATTCAGCAGTTATAGTTAGCTGAGTTAACTATAACTCGCACCCCGGTGAAGCACTGCTTATGACCTCATATATTACATCACTTATGACATGGTAAGTGACATCACTGATGACATTACTGATGACCTCTAAAATAACATCACTAATGACATCATCCAGTGATTGTGATATTTTTTAAAAAGTTTATGAGTGTTAAATATATATACCAAGGTGTATTGGTGAATCAGTGGGTGTATGAGTGCCTGTATAGATGATTCAGTGGCAGCATGACTGACTGTATAAGTGAGTGATTAGGTGTCTCAGTGAATGTATGGGTGGGTGACTGGTTGTGTGAATGTTTGTATCAGTCTGTCAGTTGGTGTCTAAGTGGCTGTATGTATGTATAAATGGGTAAGTGAGTTTCTGTAAGGGTGATTTATTTGTTGTCTGAGTACCTGTTTGAGTGTCTGAGTGTCTGTGTGGGTGGGTGAGGGTGTGTGTGACTGCCTGTATGGATCAGTGAGTGAGTGAGTCAGTGGCTATATGGGTTAGTGAGTGTGTGTGTGTGAGGGGGTGTATGGGTGAGTGAGTGTTTGTATGGCTGTGTGGGTGAGTGAGTGGATGTGTCAGTGGTATATGGTGAGTAACTGGGTATGTGAAAGGCAGCATAGGTGAGTCATGCGGTATATGAGTGACTGTATGGGTGAGTGAGTAAATGTGAGAATGGCTGTATGGGTGAGTGTGTGCTTGTGTCAGTAACTGTATAGGTGAGTGAGTGAGTACGTGTTAGTCTATGTGTGTAACTGTATGGGTGCATAAGTGGCTGTGTGATTGGTTGTGTGAGTAGTTCTATGGGTGACTGACTCAGTGAGTGGGTGGCTGTATGGGGTTATGAGTGGATATGATAGTGGTTGTATGGGTGAGTGAGTGGATTTGTATACAGATCTATGAATCAGTGAGTTGGTGTGTAAGTAGTGGTATGGGACTGTGAATGGGTTTGTGAATGGTTGTGTGGGAGTGGGTGTATGAAAGGTTCTATGGGGTTTGAGTGGGTGCGCTAGTGATTTTTGGGGATGATGTCATCAGTGATGTCATCAGTTATGTCATCTGAGATGTCATCAGTGATGTCACCCACCATGTCATGTGTGATGTAATATTTGAGGTCATAAGCAGTGCATTGCAGGGACATGAGTTATAGTTCACTCAATTTAAAAATGAGGTTCATCTGCACAGTGTCCGGGCATGCAGGGAGAATTCTGGAGGGCCAGTGCTCTCAGTGCTACAAGATCATTTTTCACATTAAATTAAAAGAGAAGCTGTGCTCGCCTGGATTGCTCCATCACTGCTCCGCAGGGGGAAACCACAATCCCCATCATCCCCCGCGCCGCCAATGCGCATATTAGCACCATGCCGACCCACGGCAGCTGTCGCTGCTCTGCTCACAGACAGGGGAGAAGCTGTGCCCACCTGGATTTCTCCATCCATGCACCGCTGGGGGGAAACCACAATCCCCATCATCCCCCGTGACACCAATGTGCATATTAGTGTGACACTGATCTGCAGCAGCTGTAGCTGCTCTGCTCACAGACAGTGGAGAAGCTGTGCCCACCTGCATTGCTCCATCACTGCACTGCTGGGGGAAGCCACAATCCCCGTCATCCCCCCTCTAACCTCCTTGCTCTAGAGGTTGGCATCAAGACTTTTTTATTTTAAGACAATGGACAAACGGAAGGCTAGAGCAGATGAATAAGGGGGTGAGATCATCAACACCTTAGACTCCTTCCTCACCAGGGTGGTGGATGTCCTGTCCAGAGAGATTGAACTTACAGAATGCTGTCTCTCTTCAGGAGAGGTGAGACTGCCCCCGCAAACAACAGAACTCCAGAATTTTGCCCCTTTGCCCTTTGTGTGATGCCCACAGCTTAGCCCAATGTACCAATGCCCCAAGCAAATGTAATAAACCCTCAACAACTAGCTGAGGAGAATCCGGTTCCCCTACGGAACTACCAGTTAAGAAGAAAAGAGGGGGAGTGAGAGCCAGTAAGAAAGTATGAAAGTAAGGGGAGATACATCGGCAAGGGCCGGAACAACATTGGGCACTTTCCCCAGGAATGAGGACCTGCGGTTAAGAATGGAGCAGGTCCTTACCCCACTGTTACAACCTGTCCTTGACAGACTGACAAAAATTGAAGAAGACTTTACCACACTTATTAAGCTAGGGGTTAGATGCCAAGGGGGAGGGAACACAGCAATGGGGTGTGCACAGGAGGTGGCATGGGATACTGAACCGCTCTCATCTCAACTCTCGGGTGCAACCGCGCATCATGAATTACAACAGCAGAGAGTGGTTACTCATGGGGATACTGAAGGGAGAGATGGCACCTTGAAATTCAACTCCCAACATATGCTAAGTAACAGAGCAAGAGAAACATCAACAACTTGTCAACAACCCCTTTCTACTCAATTTACCCAACTTACTCCCACCCCACATAGACCTAGTAACGCACTAGAGAATAGATCAGTGACATTAGGAACCAGGGCCCCTAAATCACTCAGATTGGCAGATGAGACCGAAGTAGGGTGGCTGAGAACAGAGGAAAGATGGAAAGGCAGAAGATCCACATGAGGTTAGATCTCCCCCCAGCAGTTTGCCCATAGGTTGTCATCCTGGCAAATACTCCAGAGCTGGGTACAACCCAGACAGACTCCACAGAGCAATTAATGTATAAAGCCTTACATTGGATGACCAAGCATACTAAAGGGGGTCATGACCTCTCTAGATGTATTATCATGGCCAGGAGAGTGGCATGGGTGGGCCATTCTACCAAAGTGGCAAGAGGGGATTGTATAGTGGTCAACTTCAATGACCACAATCTGGTAAGGGACCTGTTGACTATACTTCCTAATCAACCTTCACCGTAGACACAGATCTATGCACTCCCATTATGTTTCTTTTAGAGACCCCTAAGCCAGAATATAATGGCACAGGAGCATGGATGTTCTACCATCTCTCCTTTCCCATTTGAGCCCCACAAGAAATTAGATAGTTTTCCAATACGTATAGGCAATAAGTATACTCCATTGTAAGATTTTGACACATGCGATTGACAGGGGACCAACAGTCTGGCTCCACCAGCACCCAGGAGCCGTGCCAATAACTTCCTGAAGATTCCAACTACGAATTAGATGGGCAGTGATTACCTAAAAATAACCACTTGGAACATAATGGGTCTAAGATCAAAATTGTGTGACCCAGAATGGGTAAGACTTATAACTAGCTATGACCTAATATGCTTACAGGAAACCTGGGAAATAAATCCAACTCATATAGATGGCTTTGATTCTTTTTATACAGCAGCAATCCCTTCGAGAGTAGGCAGAGTAAGAGGGGTTATACTGACCTTGATAAGAAACACAGTAAGACTCAAAGTATTTGGCTTTTATAATGATTCCCCATACTACAATCTTTTGGTGTGTGAAGGATTCGGGGGAAGCGATCTGCTTGTAATCAAGTGTTAAAATAATAACTTCAACAGTATGAGGTAATGGGTGGCAGAATAACTCAATAAGGCAATCGCATCAATCCTCACAATTCACCATAACAACCTTAACGTCGTATGGATGGGGAATTTTAATGTGAACAGCTGTGGTAAGGTGCCCAAACAGGTGTGTGGCCTAACTGATGATGAGGGGGAAGCACAACCACATTTTTCACACAATATCAATGGCATCTCCCTTAACAGACTCCTTACAATAAGGAACTTAGAAATCATCAACCCAGTCGACACCTACACCGGACTACTAGAGAATACATTTGGTACTAGCTCCCTGTTTTCTACCATTGATTACATAGTTGTATCTTTTCCCCAAAAAGCCTTTTTACAAATATTGAAACAACATTTACAGCTTTTAGTGATCATGTAGCTTTATCCTGCCTACTGAAGAGGGAAGGAAGACAGAAACCCCTGTTGAAGAGAGTATTAAAACCGTATATTGCGTGAAAGAATGGTATAGTCCTGAAATGAGGCAAGATTAATAAGGAGGAATACGTCCTTTTGATTGTGGCCAATAGACAGAAGGAGATAATTGTCTGCCTTGACAACATATAGATCCTAGCACTGCAGTGACAGTTTTTGAGAATATACTGGGTGAAGTAAGATGCAACTTAACATGGACAGTGTCTTCCCACAGCACCGTAGTAAGCCGCTGGTTTGACGCAGCAAGACTCTAACCAATTTACACACACCACTCAGGTCAAACCCTAGAGACAAGGACCGAGTTAGGCTTACGTGATACTTATATAAAGAAGCACGGAAGGCTAGACTAAAAACCCTAAAGGAGGAGGCCTGGGAAAACCTCCATCAGGCAGCAAACTCAAACAATTGAAGGGATTTTTCGTTGTAATGAATACCCCCTTTCTGAAAGATGGGACAGACCCTAGTTTACACGTCCATGTGGACAAAGAGATTTGGGTGCCACATTTTTCCAAAATATTTGGGCTTTCACAAGAGGCCAGGGAACCCGCCCTAAATTACATAACGAAAGACTGTATACCCATCTTGACCTTTAACATGAAGAGGTCAGTTTAGGGCTGCTGCAGTGTAGCTCTGCTAAGGCCCCTGGCCCAAATGGAGCTCCTATAGATGCCTTCTTTGAAAGTCCTGAACTCTGGGTACCGTTATTAATCAATGTTTTTAATGCAATAGCTAGGGTAAGGCTGCTAGAATCTTGGAAAAAAACAATTATAATCTCTCTTCATAAAAAAGGGGATAAATCGCTGCCAACAAATTACAGACCTATATCCTTACTGGATGGTACAGCTAAATTAATGGGACGTCTACTTCTGAATAAATTAGAGGGATAGGCTGAAAAGAAATACCAGCAGAGTATGACTTCAAGAAGGGGAAAGATACATTGGACCAATGTTTAAACCTGAGCATGATTATAGCAAAATACACCGCGGTCAATAAAGAAACGTCTCTATGGCGTTTATGGAAATATCAGCAGCCTTTGACTGCATCTGCCACTCCCAATTATGGAGAGTTATGGAGGAGATGGGTGTATATCATTTATATGTCAGCTGTACTCCCAAGCCTCAGCGTGCGTTCGGTTCAGAATAAGGCGGAATGCACAAGGCAGTTCCTTATTAACAGGGGAGTCAGGCAGGGATGCGTTCTTGCCCCCTTCCTGTTCTCAATTTACACAAACTGTGTGGAAACAGCTCTATATATACTCGCCCCTGACGTCCCCATGGTGAACTCTATCCGTGTCACTATACTCCTCTATCCAGATGACGCAGTGCTCATAGCCCGGACTTTCATGACACTGCAGAAACTCATAGATGAGTATGTAAAATTTATAAAAAATCCAGACCTCCAACTCAATGACACAAAATCTTTCATACTAGTGACAGGGCAATGGCCAAGGAAAGGTCTTTGCTTCCACATAGCGGACGCAAAGTGGAAGTGATGGAAACCATTTCCTAGCTAGGCATCCTGTTCAACAGAATGAACACCTGGTCAAATATGGTAGCCTCTTCTTGAAAAAAAGTATTATGGCCATATTTTCCTTCATTAAAAAACTGGAGTCTAAACCACTGGAGGTAGTGAAAAAGATCTTTATGGCAAAGGCTATCTCTGTAGCCACATATGGGGCAGGCGTGTGGGGCTCAGTGAACGTAGAGACCCCCTCCAAAGCACTGAGGACAGTTTTTTTTAAGAAACTCAGCCCTTCCCAGAAGCTGTTCAAATATTAACTGTTTATCAAAAAGGGGGGGACAGAGGGCTTAATCAAGAGGTCCAGCGTACTTGCCCTATCAGAGTGAACGCAAAAAAGAGGTACGCAGTTCCTCAGTATGCAGGTAGTGTCCCAGGCACCCAAAAAAGGAGGGGAATTCCTCCTTTTGGAACTGAGGCCCTCACACACCCAGCAAGCTAGGTGTCATGCTTCATCATATGGGTCTGCTCCTCGTCGGGTCGGCGCTGCAATACCCGACGGGCACCCATAGAGGGGCTCTTTGCCGGAGATCTTTTGTTCCTGCCGTAAGGGTGCCGTGGGTGTAAGGGACCTAGTGTGAGTGTAGATGTGCTGGAAGTGATTATAAAACAAGAGGGGATTCCTATGAGAGCAAATTTTATTCTAAATGGATCCCTACTTGATTAAAAATAGTGAGGAGAGGCGACTAACAAGCTACCAGGGTTCAAGAGGCGTTCTACTCCTTGATGGTCGACATGTTTCACGCCTGTGGCGTTTCTTCAGGACCGTGAGAAATGACTATCTACAGTGAAATGGGGTGTGCAACATGCCCCATAGCTAAAAATAAAACTTGTAATAGTGTGAGGATATTGCCTACTACTATGAGGATAAACAGGGTACTACCTGTTAGTACTGGGACAAACCTGCATTTAAGGATAATGGAAAACAACACTTGGTTATAAATCTAAAGGTAGATTGCCCAACAAGGTGCAAACCGCATTGTGAAACAAGGAAAACAGGGGGGGAGGTGCCCCTGTAATTGTTCAGTAAAAGGCACAATGTGAGCGGTAACAAGAATGATAATTCATAAACTGCGAGTTAAAATTACAAATTACTTGAGTAGCAACATACAGATGAAAATAAATTAAGACAGCAATGAACAAGTATCCAGGTAATGAAGTGATATCTGGTGTATATCGTAATTGGTGCTTAAGTGGGGAGTGGTGAAGTAAACAATCTCCAACTCACCTAATAAGTATCAGAATGACGCCCCATCTGTTACAGCACTAAATACAGACATCTGTAGTAGGATGTCTAGTCATGGTGTAAAAACACAACAAAAACAGAAACAGAAGGAGGGGGTTAAACCTCAAGGAAGGTTTATATATATCTAAAAATGTATTGACCAAACACACTTAGTCAGCCCATCTCGTTGCAACAGTAGCAGGTAAGGCAAGCGAGCTGGAAGTACGTAGGGATGGTCACAGAACATGCCACTGGCCAGTTTCCCAAGATCTGACACAAGGTGCGGGGAATGATGCGGGCAAAAGTCCCACCGAGAAAACCGAAGTAAGTGCTGCGGTGCTGTCCCTGATCTCGTGTGTGACAGACAACCGCACACATCCACGCCCCATGCGGGGCCCACAAAGATAAGAGTCCATAACGGGTCCAAGAGGGGCAGGCACAGTAACCATGCATCCACAAACCCCACTGTCAACAATCCAGTCGCTTACCTGTACTCAGTTGCTGTAGAGTGCAGGCAACTTGTAGAGTTTAGATAATACTCACCCGCTTCCACTAGAAGCCGCGCTAAACACCTACCCCTTCGTGCTGCAACCGGGATGGTGCTGAACGGTCAGAAGAGCTCCCTTCTTATGCTCCAAATGGAGCCTCATTAAGGACTGGCGGGAAGCTAATCGGCCCCAGCTGCTGCCATGGCATGTCATGTGACTTACTCAAAAGTGAGTTGAGCATCCTGTTAGAGTGTCGGCCATCTTGGAACGGTTACATGTAAAGGTGTGGGAGGAATCTCCCAAGTTAACTACTGGGATCTAAACATGTAAAAATAGCCTAGTGGAACAGGAAACCACGCGAAGGATAACCGGTGAGCTTATTCATGCACAGACCCCGCGTGTGGTTATAATTATATCATAACGTGTACCCTTCCAGAATAGTGAAGGCAGTAAATGCATGTCGGCCATCTTAGAGTGGCTAAAGGTACATAGTAAACTAATAGATCCAATCTATTCCAATATCGACTTGGAGAGCAGGTATGCTTGGTATATCATTTCCATTGACATATTGCTGAATGAGCTAATGTTATAATTATAATGATGTGGCTAATTCAGTTTATTGTTGAATATTACGTTAAAACAAAGAACTCCAAGGTATGTCATCGTTTAACCCCAGATGGTCTAGCCTCTAGTCGATGCACCCATCGTTGCTCTATCTTGAATAGAGCTGCCTGCGTGATGCGCGGGTGTACCTCCAGAATTAGCCAGTGTAAACTCTCCGGGTATGATTTTGTTCCTTGAAATGTGTGTAGAGTTTTGTAGTGGTTTTCAGGCAACGAATGTTGCTTTTATGTTCAGAAATCCTGTTTTTTACAGGCCGCATGGTCATACCCACATATTTTTTATCGCAAGGGCAAGTCAGTAAATAAATGCATTGAGATGTGTTGCAGTTAGTGTGGGTGTATATCTTCCAAGTGAAGGTATCTGTTAACGTTATCTCTTTGGTATGTTTAGTTTGAGGACATGCTGCACAAGAGCCACAGGGATAGTGGCCCTGAACCGGTGGGAGGTTCCATAAGGTTCTTTGCTTGCTTCTGTTGGATGACTTGGGTCGTGTATGTACCAGCATATCTTTTAAGTTGCTTGTGCGTTTAAAAGCGAACCTTGGTTTAGAGATCTCAAGAGATCCTGTGTTCAGGATATTCCAGTGTTTGTTTATGATTTTCTTTAGTCGGTTAGAACCTGGTGTGAATGAAGTCACACATGTTAAGATGTCACTGGGTTCTTTTTGTATTACTTCTAGCAAGGCCTCTCTGTTGTTATTCCTTGCTTTCTTTAAGGATTTCTCAATTTTACGTGGAGGGTAATGTCTCTCAATCAGGTTATTCCTCAGTGAATCCGCCTCAATCTTGTAATCTTTGACATCACTGCAATTTCGCCTGATACGGAGAAATTGCCCAAATGGCAAGTTGTCCTTCAATGCTCGTGGGTGATGGCTATTATAAGATAGCAAGCTGTTCCTATCTGTAGGTTTTTTATACAGGGAAGTTTGAAGGTGTCCCTCTAGGATGCTAATCTTAAGGTCAAGGAACGGTATGCTAGTGGCTGAAATAGACCTAGTAAACCTTAGGTATTCATTCTTCGTATTAACCCAATTACAAAATTCCTCGCAGGTATTCAGGTCACCCCTCCAGAAGACCAGGATGTCATCGATATATCTTTTCCACAGGCTCAAGTGTTGTAGGTAGGGGTTACTCTGATGGTAGATTACTTCCTCCTCAAATGCCGCCATATAGAGGCAGGCTACACTCGGAGTGAAATATTAACTGTCACACTGAGCTGGATGTCCCATATATATCAGATATTGTCCGTCTAGCCCCGATCCTATTGTGGCACTCACTGTGGAGAATAGAAACTGTTAGTTTGACACAAAGTATTATGAGGGACTGTCTAAGTCTCGAATATGCGTATAAGATTCCCTGGCTCCAATATGTTAAAAACACCTTGAGTTCTATAGGCTTGCAATCATTGTTTGCAAAATCCAGCCAATTGATATACAATCTCTAAAACGCGAATCAAAAGAATGTTTTTAACTAAGATGACTAGAGAGAGAGTGGAAAAAAATCGTAATAAATTTATGGTGTCATTATATCTGAATAGTCCCATTATCACTTTTGATGTAATTTCCTACTTACTGTTTGTGACAAATCATCAACATCGATTTGTCTTAGTAAGGGTTTGATTAAATCGTATCCCATGTATGTTGGGTTGCCCTATGGGCATCTTTTCTCCCCAAGCCCTGCAGGCTTGTCCGTGCGACTGAATATCTCCTCAATAAAATTTGCATATCATCTTCTTGTGTAAATTTTATGTGGTGGCTCGCAAAAGATTTATATTACCTCTTATGCGGAAATACAAATTTCGGCAATGTCGTCCAGCATTATATTTTTTACAAATGTTGCCTGATCACTTTGTTTGCCATTGTCTGGTGTCTTACCTATGCCTTTTATTAATGAGTAGGAGATATCAACCATAGGAATGTAGTAATGGAATTGTTACTATTTTGACAATTTGATATATGTATTTCCCCCTTTTTATGTCTTATTAATATGCTTTTATGCCTTTTAGAATTTTTAATATATCACATACTGACCATTTGTTTAATGCTTTATTTACTTATGAAATTCATTGAATTAATTCAGAATGGCGGTTTTATGGAAAAGATAATAGGGACATAGGACTGCTTAGTGGACCCTTAGCTGAGGTTTTTGCAACCCTTTTCTCCCCAGATTTTATTGTATTGTTGACATAAAGGAGTGGGGAGCGGTGAGACATGAGATCATCCCATTATAATGTTGTGCTATGTATTGACTCTTTTAAACAGATGATTTATATTGTACTGTACTTTTATGATCTATGGTTCTTTTCAGAACAAATAAAGTTATTGATTGATTGATTGACTGACTATATCCTCTTGGATGTCAAACTCTGGCTGTCCTTAGAGGTCATGGCGGTGGCGCAGAGCATTGATAGTGACCATAACGCCCTTGAGATGGAGCTGAAACTTCCATCACTACAAACCCAGCTATCTCACTCACAACCACTTGACGAGAGGTGTAAACTAACTAATAATAAATGAAGAATCCAGCTGTCACTAGGTCTAAGAGAGCCCTGAGATCAATATATAACAAGGTGGGGCAAGCACTGGAGAGTTTTAGCATTATGAAACCTGGGCCTTTTGAGGAATCAGTCACACTAGAGGTTGAAGCCATACATAATTCCCTCTTCATTAGTTTAAAGGTAGACCTTGTCAGAGAAGCCAAAAGCCATTGGCCAAGGAGTAGCGTACCATCCTGGTCCAATAAAGAATGTTCAATGGCCAAGAGTGCTCTGATCATTGCAATTAAGTCCTGTGGCAGGGAAGCCATCCAGGAAAAGAGAGCTGTGTACAAAACCACCCTTGTAAGGGCAAAGAGGGAATGGGATAGTCAAAACCGGGGACTACTCTTAGCAGCTGCAAGGAATAACAATCAAACCTTATTTTCGAATTTAATTGCCATAGGGAATAGGGAAGGAAGATCTAAAATTGATAATAATGTGGCGGCAGAGGCATGGGTAGCCCATGTTTCCAATATAAACAAAGCTAAACCTGTTGAGGCCCCAGTTCCTGAACATTCGATTATCCCTCTGCATCCAGGGACTTGGAGGGTTAAAGACGTCTTTCCCCTGATAGAGTGTACGAAGGTAGAAGAGGCCATCACAATTCATAGCACCACGTAAAGTGCCTGGCATTGACAAGAACCCCAGTTACTTGTTTTTATCGAAAAAATACATTTGGGTACCCTATTTTACTATGGTTTTTAATGCTATTCTTAGTGGAGACATCATTCCCAAAATGTGGGCGGGGGCAGAGGTATTTCCCACATACAAGAAAGGTTGCCCTATGGATCCTGCCGACTATAGGCCGATTAGCCTTCTAGACACCACCAAAACTTTTTTAGTAGGGTCATATTAGGCAGGCTTCATCAGTGGCTTAAGGAGAGCAACTCACTTTGTCCTCTCCAAGTGGGTTTTCGATCCAATACTTCCACGGTTGACCAGGTCTTTGGACTGCAGTTGATTTATTGGAAGATCATAAGCTTTGAGTAAGGGAGGCTCTATGCAATCTTTGTTGATCTTAGATCTGCGTTTGACCTGGTCCCCAGAACTCAGCTGTGGAATTGTCTTGCTGAACTTGGCATTCCAGTTTACCTGCGAAATAACTTTACAACAGGTGATGGCTAAAGTACAAGGAAGATGGGGAGAGAAACGAGATTGTTAGGAGGATCTCAAAAGTGTTTGGCATGTCAAGGATGAGATGGCTGTGAAGTGCAGGACACAACCCATGGTGATCAGAGAGCAAGCTAGTGTCCTGTGGGTGGACATAGCAGTGGACATTTTAGGTCCAGTTAAGTTGAGGTCTCAGGATCGCTATGATTTAGTCTGTCTTGATATGTTCTCAAGATAACCAGAGGTAAATATTGTCAACTCAGTTGAATCTTGAGCAGTAACAAACTTTCTGGAGGACCTTTTTGAAAGGGAAGGGTTTCCCACGTAGATTTTATCAGACAATTGGGTCCAGTTTACCTCTTGTGTAGTTGAAGACTTTTTAAAAGAGAGAGGTATCAAGCATAAGAAGGCAGCTTTGTATCATCCCAAATGCAATGGTGTGGTGGAGAGGCTTGTAAAGGTGCTTAAGGAAGCTTTTGCAATTGGCTATGGTCTCTGGTAATGACTGGGAAGAGGCTGCAAGTACAGATTTATCCCACATTCCTCTACGGGGGTGGCTCCCTTGCAGTTGTTCAAAGGGAGAGCAGCCAACACTGAAGTGATTCTGTTGTGGGTTGCTTCTAGAAGGAAGGAAGCTGATGGTGGTGTGGATGGTACAGATGGATGGAAGGAGAGGGAGATGAAGAAGATGGAAAAGAGGAAAGAGAGGTATGATGTGAGGAAAGCTGTGAAGAGGACCGTGGTGGGGGTTGGCGACTGGGTCAGAGTCAAGTTACCAAAAAAAGGGGTGAGTAAGTCCAAGTTTGGACAACCCATGAAAAGTATTAAGCTGTTTAGCAATGTGTCAAAACCGATGACCATAGGATTTTGAATCTTAACAGAATTGCCAAATGTCAACCACAAGAAACAAGTTGTGCGGATGTTCCTGTAACACAAGAGGAAGGGAGAAGGTCTCTTCTTATGAAGAGGGTTCCTTTTGATTGCAGGATTGTGTTTTAATTAATTTGGTGTACTCCTATTCTTTTCCTTTATGTTTGATTTTGTTATTACTCATGTTCGTTTCTCTTCTTTTGGTGTTGTTGGGGGGAGGTGATGTGGTGTTCTCAAGAAGGTATCTGCTTGATGTTCTCATTGCTAGGGAATGATTCCCACACACATGCTTACATTCTAGAGAATGTAAGCATGTGTGGGAATGTTCATCTTTGAGGTGGGACAGTTAGTTGTAGCTACTCTGTGGGTGAGGTCTCTATTTGATGTGCTGTACAATAAACCTGCTACCAACCTCTGCTTGAAGTGTTGCAGCTTTTGATTCAAGGTGAAGGCATCACCTCAAGAGGTTGCACCAGAATAACTAAGTGCAAATCAGATGTGGCAAGGTTGGCGAAGTTACAGAGCCTATTCCTGTTTTGTGTGGCGTTAAACAGGGTTGTGTTCTGGCACCTACCCTTTTTACATTGTTGTTAAGTGTTCTAGTGGTTTTTTTTAAATAGATGTGACAATAATGCCCCATGTCTACCAGGCATGAAGGTTCTGGCCCTCATGTTTGCTGATGAAACATTTTTATTATCAAACACACCCATGGGGCTCCAGAAATTGCTTGATGGTTTTAGCAGATTCTGAGAGATGAGGGGGCTGTAAATTAATATCAGTAAAACCAAATTTATGGTTTTTAATCCCTGTCCCTCCACACGGTCTAATCCCACTTTGAATGGTGTTCCCCTAGAGCAGGTAAACCAATTTGAATGCCTGGGGATCACACTAGATGAAAAGCTAGACTGGTCATCGCAAGTTGCAAAAAGAAGATTGAAACTGGAGCAGCAAAGTGAGGGGTTGCTGAACCTATATAAGGGGTCCCATTGTAAGTTTGTTTTGCCTGTTATTCAACTATACATGCACTAGGCCTTTGCAGACGCCCTTTACGGGGCTGAGATTTGGGGTCACAAAAAACAAAAATCTTTTATAATGGCTGAAAATAGATTTATAGGGCAGCTTTTGTGTCTACCAGTCAGCACTATTACCTTTGAGGCTTGACTTGGGACTCAGGCTGATTACTGACAAGACAGAACTCCGTCCGCTTATTTACTGGAGGCGTATCTGGGTTACCCCTGAACTCTTATTATAGTGAAATGGGTTGGAGGAAATTCTTAGCCTTCGGAATGCAATTAAACTCCCCTTGATCAAATTTGTTAAAGGCTCTTTTAAGGAGATTGGCTTGTCCAAACTTTGGCTTGATCCAGTGGGCTACTGCCCAACAATCACTGCGAATGAGTTGAAAACTCAATTTAAAAATTACAAACACAATAATCTTTTAATGCATTCATAAGGCACTTTATCTATCTCATTTCTAATGTTTAAGGATAACTTCCTTTTGGAAATTTTCTGTGATGACATAGAGCCGAGTTTATCTAAAAAACTTTATGTGCAATTCAGACATGGAAATCTCCACCTCAACAGTTTCAAGTAAAAATTGGTCAGGGATACCGAACACTATAGACCAGGAGTGCCAATTGTGTGGCTATAAGAGGGAGGATCCACCCCATCTGTTATTCTTTTGTCCAGCCTACATACAAAGGACCATGTGTAAAATGGTTAATACCTACTTGCAGGCTATTAGGCACTTTAAGGAATGAGGAAGCTTTTAGAATCCTTAAAACCGACACAACCCCACATTTGGTATTTGCACTGTCCAGGTTCTTGTTTCATGCATGGTTGATAAGAAACAAGGGGAAATGCTGCTTTGAATGAAATTGGCACTTTTATGGTATTGTACAACTCCAGAATTTATTATAAATAAACCATATGTATTTTTATCTTGGATCTATGATTTTATGTACTTGTGGGGCCCATGCATGAATTCTAATTGTATTTTTATGATTTGGTGGTTTATTCTATCCTTTTTAATTAGTTGATGCTGATTTTAACTTTCTGTGGCTCTTGCATTTGTATCTTTAATGTGTATCTCTTTTACGTCACATTGCCGAAATAAAGATTATTGGATTGGATTGAATAAAACAGTTTTCAACTATAGTATTAGGAAGAACCCACCCATTATTTCTTGAATGTTCCATTCATTGTAGAATCATACTGAGCAGATGTGTGTGCAGGGGAGAAGTCATTGTACAGGTAAGCTGCTTTTTCATTTTTCATCAGAAAATGTCAGCAGGAGGTGCAGAGGAGAACCAGCTCCAACATGAGGCAGAACAGGATATTGAGAAGGTGGAAGGAGAAGAAGAAGAAGATGAAGAGCCCCGGCTGAAGAAGAGCAGTGTAGCTGCCAGATCTGCGATGCAAACCAAAAAGAGGCGATAAGCCGCGGTAGCACCAGGGAATTAACACATGCCTTTTGCTGGTGTTAAGCTGGACGACTACTTGCAGCATGAAAGGGAGCACAGCCAAGAGCCACATCTGAAGACCCACAGATGCCATGGAGACAATGACCATGCAGCCCGGAGACCCATGGGGGCCACAACACCCACCGCCACCACTCCCAGGCCCCCCCGGACCCACCCAGGACAAACACATACCGTGCACGACACAAGAGCCACAAAAAGCGCATGAAGTCGCACAATGACACAAAGAAACACACATGTGTGGTCAGAAGAACGCGAAACAGTCACTCATCATTGAAATAACAACCAAAAACTTTATTGAATACAACACAAAACACCAATGCGGAAGACTCCTGTCGGGTCCGTGCGGGACAATCCTGATGTCACAGCCTGGAAAATAAAGCACAAAATCAGAACGTGTGTCATGCGCACATCAAAGGAGCGAGACACAGAGAAACAGAGAAGGAAAGAAAGGCAGAGAGAGAAAGAGAGAGAAGGAAAGGAAAGAAAAGGAAGGGAGAGGGAGAGAGGGAGAGGGAAAGGAAGAGAGAGAAGGAAAGGAAGGGAAGGGAGAGGGAGAGAGGGAGAGGGAAAGGAAGGGAGAGGGAGAGAGAGAGAGAAGGAAAGGAAGGGAGAGGGAGAGAGGGAGAGGGAAAGGAAGGGAGAGGGAGCGAGAGAAGGAGGGACACTGCCTCCCCCATGCACCCAGGCACCACTGCTCACCTGCTGCCACCGGTGTGTCTCCAACAACGTGCCGGTATACACTGCAAGCCACCAGGTCTGCAATCTGTAAACGAGGCCAGAGTCAATCATGGCAGAGTCCATCTCACTGCACATGGCAACAATGCCTGTCCATCCTGTGCACACATGCAGCCACACCCTACCCCCTCCTGCCACCCAGCGCTGTCTGCCCGCACTTGCGCACCCAGGCCCCACTGCTCACCTGCCGCCAACGGTGTGTCCACCAGTGGGCACACCACATGCCCGTGCAAGCTCCAGGCCCCGGTCCCGCCACCATGGCATGATCCACATCATGCGGACCCGCACCGCGGCCCAGCAGGTCCCACACATGACGCTGAGTCCTGAGGCATCAATGGCAGAGACCACATCAGTGCACACATCATCATCGCAGGCTGCACACCCGCTCAGCAATTTCGGTGCCACTAACCCTGTGCAACCCGGGTCAGCGCACGTGGTGGTAGGCCCGTGACGGCCGCAAGACTTCGGGTGCCACTAACCCTGTGCAACCCGAGTCAGCACCACGTGGTGGTAGGCCCATGACGGCCGCAAGGCTTCGGGTGCCACTAACCCTGTGCGCAACAACTCATGGGCCCTTTATGATTGCGAACCGTGGAGCGTCCGTCATCCAGTCACCACTGGCAGAGGGGAATGTGACATTGTCGGCCCCTTATATTGGCGGGGTCACATGGCCTGTGACGCCTGCGCCGGATGGGTGTGGTGTGTGTGCAAACCTGCCCTCAGGGAGTGGCCGCGACATGCTGACAACTAGACCAGTGACCTGCAGACCACTAGCATGTAGACCTGTGACATGTGGTGATGTGGCCCCCCTCGGAGCGTAAGCGGAGTGGTCCATCATAGCGTACGCCGGACCAGCGCAGGGCTTGCAACAATGACTTGGGTGCTCTGGGCGTGGTGCAGTCCATGTCCGGGCAAGGAAGTGACTAATGCGTGTGTCCCTGTTGTGGTGTCTACGGCACCCGCAACGCATTCGGCAACGTAGCACACTGTGACTGGAATCCCACTAGATGAGCAGCATTGCCATTAGGGGGAATCACTGACCCTACATTCATCCACACATTCATACTTGAATGATGAAAGACATGACACAGCAGTGCGTTCCTGAATGTTTATTGCACATCCAGTGGAGTTCAGCAGCTGGAGCAGTACAGGGCCATGCCAACCCCACTTCACAATATGGGCCCGTGGAGGGCCAGCCAGAGTCCATCGGGGAATGACAAGGACAGAGGATGAGGAAGAGTACAGTCCGCAGTCTGGTCCCCATGTCATTGGTCACCAAACAGGATATGGAAGTCCAGGTCATGGTCCAAGGTGAGTGCCGCAGAGTGTATCAGGGGTCAGTGGGAGGTCATGGGACCATGTGCGGCACCAAGGAGCAACAGGCCAGGTGGCGGACATGAATGCTAGTGCCTCCTTCTGAACTCAAGCCCATCCACGTCCTCGGATGTGTGCTCTGCCCCACCTGTGGGTGGTGCTGTTCTGGCTGCGGCACTGTGTGCCACTGACACATCAGGGGCCGGAGGTGTATTGCCGGTCGCTCTGTGTGGCAGTGACATATCAGGTGCTGGAGGTGGAATGTCTGCCGCACTGTGGGGCACGGACACACCAGGGGGCGGAGATGTTGATGGTGTGGGGGAAGCAGCATTCATCATCGCCATGCCTTGTGGCAGCAATGCCATGATGAGGACATGCAGGGCCTGGTAGATCCCAGCTACATTCCGCTGATGTGCAGCGGTGGCTGCCATCCTTTCCTCCTCCATCCGCACCATGTCCTCCATGAGCCTCCGCATGCGTGCCATCTCCTGGCTGAGATCGCTGGAGCCACCCTGAGCGGACAGGTGCTCTTGTCTCCGAGTCATGACTCCAGCAGTGTCAGCCAGGGCTCATTGGAGACCATGGAGCGGCGTGTGGGTGTCTGTTAGGGACTGCAAGTGGTCCCTGATGGGACTCAGACACCCATGGATGGCGTCGAGTTTGGTAGCCATGAGGTCGAACCACACCCGCACCTGCTCAGCCATCTCCCTCTGGACCTCCAACTCACGGCGCTGGAAGGCCATGGGTTGTTTGGGGGGGTCTTGGGAGACAGCCGGGGTTGTGGGTGCCTCCTGCTGGGTGGTTTGTGGAGTGGGTGGGGTCTCCTCGATGCAGCTGGGCTGCCCTGGTCCTGGAGGTGCTTGGCGGATGAGCTCAATGATGTCTTGGAGGGCTTGGGTGTCGATGCTGGTGGTGTCCTCCTCGTCATCAGTGAAGAGTGGCTGGGACCGCTCTGCAGGTGGTGTTGACGGTGCCCCTGCAATGTGAAGGGGAGATGCTGTGTTACAATGTGTCCACATGTATGTGGCCACATGGTACATGTTCACATTCAGACAGCATGGCAATGTACATTCTGACAGTTTGTAGATCAGGGCCATGATCCAGAGTCATTGTGGGTGTGCACTGTGCTCTGCTTGATTGTGCATGTGTGCCATTGTGGCCATCTCCCCCCGTCCCCCAGTACCTGGTGGTTACTCACCCTGTTGCTGTTGTGTTGTGTCCTGTCGAGCAGTGTCCGGTGCCCCGACTCCTGCCACGGTCTCCACACTGATGACTGTCGACACCAGCTCCTCCATGTCATCCAGCTCCAGCTGTGGCGCTGGGCTCCCACCTCCAGTCTGCGTTGCTGCCTTCTGGTTGGCTGCGAGTTTCTCCTTGGTCTTGCGCTTGATGTCATTCCATCGCCTCTTGACCTCGACCATTGACCTCTTGTGCTCTCCGATGGCGTTCACGTTGTCCACGATGGACCGCCATAATCCATTTTTGGTGCCCAATGACACATTGGAGGCGACGAACAGTTGTTGATGGTGTTCTATCACCTCCGTGACCAGGATCCGAATCTCCTGCGGACTGTACTTCGTCTTCCTCTTCTTCTTGTCCTTGCCCTTCCCTGTCACCGTGGTCCCGGGCTGATCATCCGGGGTACTTGTGGGGTTGCGCTCGTCCTCTGCGCCTGCTCCGGCTGCCTCCATGGTGCTTCGGTGTTGGTCATTTTGTGTTTGTGTGGTTTTTCTCCTTTTGTAGTGCTTTTCCCACCTGCCGTGTGTGTATGGCAGGCCTGGCACTGGTTATCGCTCATTTCCTCATCGCGAATGGGCTCATCGCACGTTTTTTGGTGTTGGGGTTTGTGTTTTTATCGCCGTCGTGGTGGTTGTATCGCGGACATTGTCCGCGGTTTCAGGTGACTATTGCATGGTACCGCCGTGTTGTGAATTCCACGTTCACACGGGGTTATTTTCCCACGATGGACTGCGATGTGTAAAGTTGCGTTAGCATTTTCAGGTGATATTTAGCACACGTTCTTGTGAATATCCCCCATGGTTCTTTAAAAAACATTGTTAAACTCATATTTTTGTACTAAGTTTCTTTAAAAACCATCTCTAAAACCTATTTTCTGTTTTTGCAGTTGTTCAGGGCGTCACAACGTCATTGTTAACAGTGACGATCGCGCCTTTTTCATAAAGTATAAAACACATATATGCACACGTATTACAGTATTTTACACACTAGCGGCTTATTACTGTATTGTCTAAATTCATGTTTTTCTTGTGATTTTCTATAAAAACCATCTTTAAAACCTATTTTCCATTTTTGCTGTGACACAGGGAGTCGTGATGATGTCCTTAACCATGGCAATCGCGCCTTTTTTACAGACTGAAAAAACATATATGCACACATATAGTATTTTTGGCAGTAGTGGTTTATTACTGTATTGTATAATGTCATGTTTTTTTAGTGAGTTTCGGTAAAAAAAATCTCTAAAACCTATTTTACGTTTTTGCAGTGACACCAGGAGTCGCGATGATGTCGGTGTAGGAGAGTAGGATCTGCCTCTTATGGTTACCCCCACTTTTTGCTGATGCTTCACTGTTTTTTTACTTTAGTCTGGCTGGGGCCCTGCTAATCAGAACCCCAGCCTAGCTGTTTCCTCTCTAAAATGGATTCCATGTAACTTAGGTACATCTCTGATTGGATTCTGGGGTGCCCTTATAAGTCCCTAGTATATGGCATACTATGTACCCAGGGCATAGGTACCCCAGGGGGCTGCCAGGGGCTGAAGCATGTATTGTGCCACCCCTGGAAGGCCCTCCAAAATGACACCACAGGTCTGCTACTGCAGCCTGGGTAAGGTGGTGCATGCACCCTTACTGTGATATAGGCTACCTATATCACTGCCATTGCCCACACATATAAACCTATAAGTCACTCCTAAGGCAGGCCTTAACAATCCTGAAGGCAGAGTGCTTGGTTTTTATGTGAGAAGGTGCCCCTGCATGAGCAGGGCCCCTCTGCAGCGATCGGAGTCAATCCTCTGGTGCTGTTTGTGGTGCAGCCTGACCATATACTCTTAAGTGCATTATATCCTCGCGGTAAATGCTAACTTTGGGATGGCTGCACGGAAACATGTCGTGTTTGGTGTCAAACATCTTGGAATACTACCCCCCCGCCGCCAGGCATTCCACCCTTCTAGAGGGAGAGACATGTACACACTGGTATACACGGTATTGACTTTACAGAGCCCTGGCATCACAAAATGGATGCCGCTGCCACAGACACAAGTCTGGCCTCCTGCTGCTGACCGAAACTCCGGCAGGGGAGGTCTGGACAATAGGTTTCCTGTCGAAAGGAGGTGTAACCACCTCCCCAGACAGGATAGTGTGTATTGGGGCTGGGCGGGAGCACTCCCTGGTGCTTGAAGTCCTGCACTGGGGGCACATTTGGTGTCCCTGTGCATAGTCCAGTTCAAACCGGTTGCAGGGGCTACCTGCCCCTGCTCTGGCGTGAAACTGGACAAAGGGAATGGGTGTAACCACCCCTCTTCCCTGACCCTCCCATAGGTGGGTCCCCAGAGTATGTCCAACCCCCTAACTTAGTATAAGTATGGGACCCCAGTCCTTAGGACTTTAGATTACCATGGATCGAAACTCTGAAGCTCGAATCCTGGACCTTCGACGTTCTACTTCAAGATTAGAGGACTGAAGAATCTCCCTTGGGGTCAAGTAGTGACTCTCCTGCTTGGCAGGCACCTAAGAAGCAATTGTCCGATCTGCATCGCTGAAGCTCCCGCCAGACGCCGAAGTCTTTGCAACACCAGAGGTGGATTTCCAGACTTCTCCGAGGCTGCCCTGAGTCCCCAACAAAGCTGAGGCCCGTAGCTGTCGTGGGTAACGTGGAACCGTGACCCCTGGACACCGAGAACTTTTGCAAGTGCATCCTCTTCCTGGTCTCCCACAAAGTTGTGCTTTGGGCTCCCAGTTTCCCCCACCTCCAGCACTGACTGCACCGAAGATCACTGGCCCCCACTCCACGAGTGTCCTGTGAGCCAGCTCCAAGTGCGTCCACTCGAGGCTCCTTTGCGGTTGCTAGTCCATTGGCTAGTGGGCCCCTCCGAAGGCAGCTCTTCTTCTCCTTGGGCTTCCCTAGTTGCTCCAGATGTGCCCTGACTTACCCTTGCTGGGTGAGTCCCTCAGACCTTGCTGGTCTGCACCAACGTCCTTTCTTTGTTTCCACGTGACTTGCCGTTGCCAAGGCTTATTGGGTCCAATCCGGTCGCCGACACCCCAGCACTCAACAAACGTCACGGGACAGCTCGAATCCAGCTCCTTGTTGTAGTCGACGCCTCCTGGACCTCGTGGCTGAAGAGTCAAGACACCCGTGAACCAACCTGAAGCACCCGACATCGGTGGGCATCCGCTCATCGCCTTCCTGGTCACTGGCTAGTGACCCAGACTCTGTCCCCTCTGCTTTCAGGTTCTTCAGATCTCCGATCCATCCTTGGATCCACCCAGACACTTTCCACTTGGTCGCCAGCAGCACTTTGCAGCCGATCGCCATTGAAAACGACGACGAAACCCGACCCCGAAAGACACCTATGCACCCGGCTTCCCTGGGTGAGGTAACTCGAGTACTCCGGTGCTCCCGTGGGTATAGACTCTAGGACGGCCTAGTTCTAAAGGGGTTTGCTCCAAGTCCTCTTCTAAGTGTCCTTTTCTTTTAAAATTCCAACCGCGACTTTCCACATAGAAGTTAACGGTGATTCGCGGCTGTGTTCCCACACTGCACGCGTCCCCCGTGGGTCCCCTGTGTCACTACCTCAGGTGGTTCCTTGTGGTCCAAGCACTTCTACAGGCTCTAGGCCTTGTGTCTAGCTCAGTCGTGGTTCTTATGCCACTTTATTGGTATATGGTTTGGTACGCCCCTAGGGCTCAAACGTGTATTTGTGCTATTACTGTTGATATTCGACTTGTAACTTATGTACTTCGAACTCTAACCTCATAAAGAGACTAGAGGGGTGTGTTTACGACTAAATACATATATTTTATATATATACCTGGTGTGGTCCTCTTTCATTTGGTCATTTAAGAGATTATAGACTGGTGAAACAAGCTGCTTTACATTCCTTCAAGACTTAGCCTGAAGGCTGCTCTCCATAGCTACCACTAGGATAGCTTTCAATAAAGGTTGTCTTTAACCTATCATCAATAAGGGGTGGTTTGGACTGGTGCAGGGTGCCCACTAGAACTAGTGGACAGCATATACCAGGCCAACTTCTCACATTGGTGTGCAGCTTGTGGGATTCCAGCTTCCTATTGTTTTACCAGATAATCTCAATTGAATTGATCAACTGAAAACCACTAAGGGTACCTTAGGTACATATAATTCAAGCTTAGTATACAGTAAGTTCTACTGAACTTAGAGTTGTGTGTTAAGGGATAGCACACCCTTTCTACAACTCAAGAGAGTTTAGTTGGCCACACCTAGAGTAGGTAGTGCATACACCACACCACACTAGTAATGTCTTCAGGGCCAGGAACCAGTGGGTCCCAGCCAGAAGCCAATGGGCTTCTTCCCTCCAAGTATTGTAATCTCCCATTCTTGGAATTGAGAGAGTTATGCAAGATTAGGAAACTGAAGACAGGCAAAAGTGCCAACACCCAACGTCTCATAGAGATGCTTCTGCTAGATGACTACAGAAGACCCTTAGGGTCTGAAGGAGTAGGCAAAGTGGGTGGGGCAGAAAATGAGGAAGGGGCCAGGGGTGAACCATCCCAGGACCTGCCCTCTGAATCTGGCCAGGAAGGTGACAATGACCTTGACCTGGACAATCCAGCTACTCCTGCAGAGGAAGAGGAGGATCAGAATGACCTCCCCTTTGTCCCACCAGGAAGAGTTGAGAGTGTGCCTAGAAGGGCAAGATCTTCCTCAGGGGAATCTAACCACTCTAGCACCTCAGTAGGGACCTCTGTTTCCTCTCATAGGAGGGAATCCTCTCATGAAAGGAAAAAGAGACTGCTTCAGTATGAAGAAGCTCAGCTTGAGATCAGAAAACAGCAGTTGGCTATAGACAGGGAGTCCCTAGATCTTTTTAGACAAAGAAAAAAGTTGGGACTAGAGTCCCATGGTGGCAGCATTTTCCCCAGAGATAGGGAAAGGTCATATGACCATAGAAACCTGAATAAGATTGTCCCTCCCTACCAGAGTGGGGATGACATCCACAAGTGGATAACTGCACTGGAAAGGGCCTGTAAAGTTCAAAGGGTCCCCCAGGAGCAGTGGGCAGCAATCCTATGGCTCTCCTTTGCAGACAAAGGTAGAGACAAGCTCCTCACTGTAAGAGAAGAGGATGCTGATGATTACCATGTCCTGAAGAGTGCACTGATAGATGGGTTTGGCCTAACCACTGAACAATACAGGTTAAAGTTCAGAGATACCCAAAAGGCACAGACACAGGACTGGGTGGACTTTGTTGATTGTTCTGCTAAGGCTCTGGAAGGTTGGTTACTGGGAAGTAAGGTATGTGACTTCAAGGGATTGTATAATCTTAACATGAGGGAGCAGATTCTTAATAACTGTCAAAATCAGCTGTTGTATCAGTACCTGGTGGACTCTGAGCTGACCTCTCCCCAAGAATTGGGAAAGAAGGCCGACAAATGGGTCAGAACCAGGGTGAAACAGAAGGTACAGAACCAAGGTGGTGACCAGAAGAAGCAAGATTCCAAAAACTCTGGTAAAGGTGGGGAGAAGGGTAAAGACCAGAAGTCTTCACAAGGCCCCCAAAAATCTGCATCTGGTGGGGAATCCCAATCCAACAAAGGAAAAGGCCAAAGGAAACAATGGTGCAAAGTCTGTAAGCAAAAGACTCACTGGACAAGTGACTGCACCAAGTCCAAAGACTCCACTCCATCCACCATTGCCCCTAAGGCAACTGTTCCCCCTATTCCAGCTACAAATGGTGGTGGAAACACTCAGAATAAGGGTTTAGTAGGGTTAACCCTGGGTGCTGAGATGGGCTCTGACCTAGTCAGAGTGCCAAATCAGGCTGTCCTAGTCTGTGAAGGGGGCATGGATATGTCCCCCTCTGTAAGTCCCAGTAATTTGGGCAAATACAGACAGCAGCCTTTGATTAATGGAAGAGAGGCTTTGGCATTCAGGGACACAGGAGCAAGTGTCACTATGGTGACAAAAGATCTTGTGGAACCTGGGCAGATTATACTTGGTGAAAAGTACCAAGGGACCAATGCTAGCAATGTCACAACAGACCATTCTCTGGCAGTTGTTAACTTCTCCTGGGGAGGGGTAACTGGCCTTAAGAAGGTTGTGGTGAGTGCAGACCTACCAGTCGAATGCTTGCTTGGAAATGATCTTGAAACCTCAGCTTGGGCAGAGGTGGAGCTCAGGAAACATGCAGAAATGCTAGGGATCCCTGCACATGTGTTTGCTGTGACTAGGTCACAGGCAAAAATGTCAAAAACTGAACAGGCCCTGGATTCTGGAATAATGGACCAGGTGTCTCCCAAGAGAAGGAGTAGTAGGGTTAAGGCAGTGCCTTCCCCCTTGGCTCAGGAAGCAGATCAGTCTCTTGAGGGAGATGATCTCAGGCCTGAAGAAGGAACTGTCCCAGAGGAGCTTGAATCTGATCAGGTTGAGTTCTTGGGTTCAGGGGGCCCTTCCAGGGTAGATCTGAGCCAGGAGCAGCTGAGCTGCCCCTCTCTTGAACCCCTCAGACAGCAAGCTGCTGCTGAGGCTGCTGGGAATGCTAGTGGAACCCTTAAGATCTATTGGGATGATGGACTCCTGTACTCAGAGAGTAGAGACCCCAAGCCTGGTGCAGCCAGGAGGTTGGTTATACCTTTGAAGTTCAGGGGCTTCCTATTGACACTAGCCCATGACATTCCCTTAGCAGGTCACCTGGGCCAGAACAAGACTTGGGACAGAATTGTCCCTCACTTTCACTGGCCCCACATGTCTGAAGACACAAAGGAGTTTTGTCGCTCCTGTGTAACCTGTCAAGCCAGTGGAAAGGCAGGTAGCACCACAAAGGCCCCCCTGATACCACTACCTGTGGTGGGGTGCCCTTTGAGAGGGTGGGGATTGACATGACATAGTTGGACCTATGGATCCCCAAACAGCATCTGGGCACAGGTTTATCCTGGTGGTGGTGAACCATGCCACCAGGTACCCAGAGGCCATTCCCCTTAGGACCACTACACCTCCTGTGGTGGCAAGGGCCCTCCTGGGCTTTCCTAAGGAGGTAGTATCTGACAGAGATGCAAACTTTATGTCCAGTTACTTGACTGCAATGTGGAAGGAGTGTGGAGTGACTTATAAGTTCACCACACCCTATCACCCACAATGCAATGGTTTAGTTGAGAGATTCAACAAAACCTTAAAGGGCATGATTAAAGGGCTCCCAGAGAAGCTTAGGCGGAGATGGGACATACTCTTGCCCTGCCTTTTATTTGCATACAGGGAGGTGCCTCAAAAGGGGTTGGCTACAGCCCTTTTGAACTTTTGTTTGGCCATTCTGTAAGGGGTCCATTGTGTCTGGTGAAGGAAGGTTGGGAGTTACCTCTCAAACCCCCTAAACAGGACATAGTGGACTAGGTACTTGGTCTCCGCTCCCGGATGGCTGAATACATGAAAAAGGCAACCAAAAACCTTGAGGCCAGCCAGGAATTACAGAAAGCCTGGCATGACCAAAAGACTGTGCTGACTGTTTACCAGCCAGGGCAGAAGATGTGGGTGCTGGAGCCAGTGGCCCCAGCAGCCCTCCAAGACAAATGGAGTGGCCCCCATACAATTGTTGAGCAAAAGGGAGAGGTTACCTATCTGGTAGACCTAGGAACTCCCAGGAGCCCCCATAGGGTGCTTCATGTCAACAGGCTGAAGCCATATGTGGACAGGGCTGACATGGGCTTGCTCATGGCAACTGATGAGGGACAGGAGGAAGAGAGTGACCCACTCCCTGACCTGCTCTCACAGAACCCTGATGATGGGTCAGTAGATGGTGTAGCCTTGGCAGGCAGCCTCACTGCCCAGCAGCAAACTGATTGCAGACAGGTGCTCAATCAGTTCAGACACATGTTCTCTCTGACTCCAAGTCAGACCACCTGGTGCACTCATGAAGTGGACACTGGGGACAGTCTGCCTATTAAAAGTAAGATTTATAGGCAACCTGACCAGGTCAGGGACTGTATCAGGACTGAAGTCCAGAAAATGTTGAAACTGGGTGTCATTGAGCCTTCAGATAGCCCTTGGGCTAGTCCTGTGGTCCTGGTGCCAAAACCTCACACCAAAGATGGAAAGAGAGAGATGAAGTTTTGTGTGGACTACAGGGGCCTCAATGCAGTCACTAGGACTTATGCCCATCCAATCCCCAGGGCAGATGAGCTAATAGACACTTTGGCCTCAGCCAAGTATCTAAGCACATTTGACCTAACAGCTGGCTACTGGCAGATCAGATTAGCTGAGGATGCAAAGCCAAAAACAGCATTTTCTACCCCTGGTGGGCTTTACCAATTTGTGGTGATGCCCTTTGGTTTGAAAAATGCACCTGCCACTTTTCAGAGGTTGGTGAATACAGTCCTTACAGGTCTGGAATCCTATAGTGCAGCATATCTTGATGATATTGCTGTCTTTAGCTCCACCTGGGAGTATCACCTGGTCCACCTCAGAAATGTTTTGGAGGCCCTGCAGAAGGCAGGCCTCACTATCAAGGCCACCAAGTGCCAGATAGGGCAGAGTCAGGTTGTGTACCTGGGCCACCTTGTGGGTGGAGGCCAGGTTCAACCATTGCAGAGCAAGATCCAGACCATCATGGACTGGGCTGCTCCAACTACCCAGACTCAGGTGAGAGCCTTCTTAGGCCTGACTGGGTACTACAGAAGATTTGTCAAGGGGTATGGATCAATAGTGACACCCCTGAATGACTTAACCTCTAAGAAAATGCCCAAAAGGTTCAGTGGACAGTTAGCTGTCAAAAGGCATTTGATGACCTGAAGCAGGCCATGTGCACTGCTCCCATTCTGCAGAGCCCTGATTACTCCAAGAAGTTCATTGTCCAAACAGATGCATCTGAATTGGGGGTTGGGGCTGTACTGTCACAATTGAATGATGAAGGTCAGGATCAGCCAGTAGCTTTCATTAGCAGAAGGCTGACCCCTAGAGAGAAACGTTGGTCAGCCATTGAGAGGGAGGCCCTTGCTGTGGTTTGGGCTCTGAAGAAGTTGAGGCCATACTTGTTTGGCACTCACTTCCTTGTTCAGACAGACCATAAGCCCCTCTTATGGCTAAAACAGATGAAGGGTGAAAACCCCAAACTTTTGAGGTGGTCCATTTCCCTACAGGGGATGGACTATACAGTGGAACATAGACCTGGGAGTAACCATGCCAACGCAGATGGACTCTCCAGATATTTCCACTTAGAACATGAAGACTCAACTGGTCAAGGCTAGTTTAATGTCCCTGCGTTTGGGGGGGTTGTGTAGGAGAGTAGGATCTGCCTCTTATGGTTACCCCACTTTTTGCTGATGCTTCACTGTATTTTGACTTTAGTCTGGCTGGGGCCCTGCTAATCATAACCCCAGCCTAGCTGTTTCCTCTCTAAAATGGATTCCATGTACCTTAGGTACATCTCTGATTGGATTCTGGGGTGCCCTTATAAGTCCCTAGTATATGGTATACTATGTACCCAGGGCATAGGTACCCCAGGGGCCTGCCAGGGGCTGAAGCATGTATTGTGCCACCCCTGGAAGGCCCTCCAAAATGACACCACAGGTCTGCTACTGCAGCCTTGGTAAGGTGGTGCATGCACCCCTTACTGTGATATAGGCTACCTATATCACTGCCATTGCACACACATATAAACCTATAAATCACTCCTAAGACAGGCCTTAACAATCTTGAAGGCAGAGTGCTTGGTTTTTATGTGAGAAGGTGCCCCTGCATGAGCAGGGCCCCTCTGCAGCGTTCGGAGTCAATCCTCTGGTGCTGTTTGTGGTGCAGCCTGACCATATACTCTTAAGTGCATTATATCCTCACGGTAAACTTTGGGATGGCTGCACGGAAACATGTCGTGTTTGGTATCAAACATCTTGGAATACTACCCCCCCGCCAGTCCTGGCAGCAGGGGTAGCATTCCACCCTTCTAGAGGGAGAGACATGTATACACCCGTATACCCGGTATTGACTTTACAAAGCCCTGGCATCACAAAATGGATGCCGCTGCCACAGACACAAGTCTGGCCTCCTGCTGCTGACCGAAACTCCGGCAGGGGAGGCCTGGACAATAGGTTTCCTGTCGAAAGGAGGGGTAACCACCTCCCCAGACAGGATAGTGTGTATTGGGGCTGGGCGGGAGCACTCCCTGGTGCTTGAAGTCCTGCACTGGGGGCACATTTGGTGTCCCTGTGCATAGTCCAGTTCAAACCGCTTGCAGGGGCTACCTGCCCCTGCTCTGGTGCGAAACTGGACAAAGGGAATGGGTGTAACCACCCCTCTTCCCTGACCCTCCCATAGGTGGGTCCCCAGAGTATGTCTAACCCCCTAACTTAGTATAAGTATGGGACCCCAGTCCTTAGGACTTTAGATTACCCTGGACGAAACTCTGAAGCCGAATCCTGGACCTTCGATGCTCTACTTCAAGATTAGAGGACTGAAGAATCTCCCTTGGGGTCAAGGAGTGACTCCCCTGCTTGGCAGGCACCTAAGAAGCAATTGTCCGGTCTGCATCGCTGAAGCTCCTGCCAGACGCCGAAGTCTTTGCAACACCAGAGGTAGATTTTCAGACTTCCCCGATGCTGCCCTGAGTCCCCAGTGAAGCTGAGGCCCGTAGCTGTCGTGGGTAATGTGGAACCGTGACCCCTGGACACCAAGAACTTTTGCAAGTGCATCCTCTTCCTGGTCTCCCACAAAGTTTTACTTTGGGCTCCCAGTAGCCCCCGCCTCCAGCACCAACTGCACCGAAGATCACTGGCCCCCACTCCACGAGTGTCCTGTGAGCCAGCTCCAAGTGCATCCACTTGAGGCTCCTTTGCGGTCGCTAGTCTGTTGGCTAGTGGGCCCCTCCGAAGGCAACTCTTCTTCTCCTTGGGCTTCCCTGGTTGCTCCAGATGTGCCTTGACTTACCCTTGCTGGGTGAGTCCGTCAGACCTTGCTGGTCTGCACCAACGTCCTTTCTATGTTTCCACGTGACTTGCCGTTGCCAAGGCTTGTTTGGTCCAATCCCGTCGCTGACACCCCTGCACTCGACAAACGTTGTGGAGTAGCTCGAATCCAGCTCCTGGTCATCGTCGACACCTCCTGGACCTCGTGGCTGAAGAGTCAAGACACCCGTGAACCAACCTAAAGCACCCGACATCGGTGGGCATCCGCTCATCGCCTTCCTGGTCACTGGCTAGTGACCCAGACTCTGTCCCCTCTGCTTTCAGGTTCTTCAGATCTCCGATCCATCCTTGGATCCACCCGGACACTTTCCACTTGGTCGCCAGCAGCACTTTGCAGCCGATCGCCATTGAAAACGATGACGAAACCCAACCCCGAAAGACACCTATGCACCCGGCTTCCCAGGGTGAGGTAACTCGAGTACTCCGGTGCTTCCGTGGGTATAGACTCTAGAATGGCCTAGTTCTAAAGGGGTTTGCTCCAAGTCCTCTTCTAAGAGTCCTTTTCTTTTAAAATTCCAACCGCGACTTTTCCCATAGAAGTTAACGGTGATTCGCAGCTGTGTTCCCACACTGCACGCGTCCCCCGTGGGTCCCCTGTGTCACTACCTCGGGTGGTTCCTTGTGGTCCAAGCACTTCTACAGGCTCTAGGCCTTGTGTCTAGCTCAGTCGTGGTTCTTATACCACTTTTTGGTATATGGTTTGGTACGCCCCTAGGGCTCAAACGTGTATTTGTGCTATTACTGTTGATATTCGACATGTAACTTATGTACTTCGAACTCTAGCCTCATAAAGAGACTAGAGGGGTGTGTTTACGACTAAATACATATATTTTATATATATACCTGGTGTGGTCCTCTTTCATTTGGTCATTTAAGAGATTATAGACTGATGAAACAAGCTGCTTTACATTCCTTCAAGACTTAGCCTGAAGACTGCTCTCCATAGCTACCACTAGGATAGCTTTCAATAAAGGTTGCCTTTAACCTATCATCAATAAGGGGTTGTTTGGACTGGTGCAAGGTGCCCACTAGAACTAGTGGACACCATATACCAGGCCAACTTCTCACAGTCGGTAACCACAACGATCATGCCTTTTTTACAGACTGAAAAACACATATATGAACACATAATATAGTAGTTTTGGAACTAGGGTTTTTTTTACTATACAGCTCAAACAAGTTTTTCTAGTGAGTTTCTATAAAAATCATCTCTAAAACCTATTTTCCGTTTTGACGGTGATGCTGGGAGTCACGATGATGTTGCTAACTGTGACAATTGCACCTTTTTTACAGACTAAAAAACAGATATATGCACACATATTATGGTATTTTTGGCACTAGGGGTTTTATTACTGTACAGTTCAAACTCATGTTTTTCTAGTGCGTTTCTATAAAAACCATCTGTAAAACCTATTTTCTGTTTTCACAGTAACACCGGGAGTCGCAATGACATCAGTACCTGCAACTATCGCTGATACGTCCCGAAAACGCAAAGCAATAGCAGGAATTCAATAGCCGCCAACACATAAAAAAATTCTAACTATATAATTCATTCTAACCATCACAATGGATAAATCACTATCTAAATTACTCTATAAAAACATTTATCAGTCTCTCAATCACTCTATAACAGTGTGTATTAATGATTCACTGGGTTATGTGAGTGGGTGCAGAAGTCTCTCAGTGAGTCTGTGAGTGGGTGCAAGAGTGTTTGGGTGGGTATGTGAGTGGGGGTATGAGTGTCTAAGTGGGTATGTGAATGTGAGTTTAAGTGTCTATATGGGTATGTCAGTAAGTACATGAGGGTGTGACTGGATCTATGACTGGGTGCTTAAGTGTCTTAATAGGTCTGTGAGTGGGTGTATGAGTCTTTGACTAGGTCTGTCAGTGGGTGCATAAATCTGTGAGTGGGTGTGTGAGTGGGTGCATGAGTGTTTGAGTGAGTCTGTGAGTGGCTGTAATGGTCTCTGATTGTGTCTCTAACTGGGTGCATAGGTCTCTGAGTGAGTATTTGAATGGGTGCATCACTGTCTGAGTGGGTATTCGAGTGAGTGCATGAGTCTCTGAGTGGGTCTGTGACTGGGTGTATAAGTCTCCGACTATGTATGTGAGTGGGCGGATGAGTCTTGGGGGGGCATCTGTGAGAGGGTGCATGAACCTCTGAATGCTTATGTGAGTACATACAAGGGTCCCTGAATGAGTCTGTGAGTGAGTGCATTAGTGTCTGAGTAGGTATTCGGGTGAGTGCATGAGTCTCTGAGTGTATATGTCTTTGAGTGGGTATATGAGTAGGCACATGAGTCTCTTACTAAGTCTATGAGTGGGTGCAACAGTGTCTGTGAGGGTATGTAACTGCGTGTAGGAGTGTCTGCGTTGCTATATGAGTGGATGTATGAGTCTTTAAGTGGGTATATGAGTGGGCATGAGTTTTAAAGTAGGTCTGTGAGTGGGTGTATGAGTCTCTGAGTACATATGTGCATAGGTAGATACATTTCTCAGTGAGTCTCTGACTGCGTGCAAAAGTATCCGAGTGGGTAAGTGAGTGGGTGTATCAGTGTCTGAGTTGAAATGTGAATGGATGTATGACTGTCTGAGTGGGTATGTGAGTGGGTATATCAGTTTGTGACTGAATCTATAAGTGGGTGCATAGGTGTTTGAGTGGGTCTGTGAGTGGGTGTATGAGTCTTTCACTGGGTCTCTGACTGGGTGGATTAACTCTCAGAGTAACTCTCTAATTGGGGGCATGAGTGCCTGAGTGGGTGTGTGACTAGGAGCATAAGTCTCTGAGAGGGTATGTGAGTGGGTGCATGAGTCTCTTAGTTGGTATACGACTGATTGCATGAGTTTTTTGTGTGGATTAGCGAGTCAGTGCATGAGTCTGAGTGGATATGTGAGTGGGCGCATACGTCTCTGAGTGGGTCTCTGACTGGCTGCATGAGTCCTTCTGTGGGTCTATAAGTGGGTGCACAAGTCTATGAGTGTGTACGTGAGTGGGCGCATAGGTCTTTGAGTGAGTTTGTGAGTGGGTGTATAAGTCTCTAACTGGATATGTGAGTGGGTGTGTGAGTGTCTGAGTAGGTATGTGGATGGGTACATGAGTCTGTGACTGGATCTATGAGGGGGTACATAAGTGTCTGAGTGGGTCTGTGAGTGGGTATATTAGTCTGTGACTGGGTCTGTACCTGGGTGCATGAGTCTCTGAGTGGACCTGTGAGTGGGTGCATTAATATATCAGTGGGTGTGTGAGTGGAAGCATATGTCTCTCAGTGGGTCTTTGAGTCAGTGCATAAGTCTCTCAGTGGGTCTGTGAGCGGGTACGTGAGTTTCTGAGTGGGTCTGTGACTGGGTATATAAGTCTCTGACTATGTATGTGAGTGGGTGGATGAGTCTTGTGTGAGTACATACAAGGGACCCTGAATGAGTCTGTGAGTAAGTGGGTGTATGAGTGTCTGAGTGGATATGTGAGTAGGTACATGAGTCTGTGAGTGTGAACAGCGAGGGTGTGTATATAGATGTAGATACTTTTTGTTTTAAATTTCCACCAATTTTTGAAAAGATGTCGCAATAGTCGTGATGTCCCTGCGACGGTACATGGAGGACCAGGCTGGCAGTCACATCTTCATTGCGAATATCGCGTGTTATTATAAAAATTAATTTTGGGCACATAACGTGTGTCACTTTCAACCCCTACTTCTCAAACATGGGGTCAGAGTACCTTCATGCTGACCCCTTATCTTAGCTTTCACAGAAATTTTCAGCCCCAGGAACCATTCCCGATCAATAAAATGGCAGCCGCAATTTTCTGTTCAGGTTGCCTCCAGCCAATCACAGCATTCCTGTTGGCCCACGCATTCGCAATTAAGCCCAAAATTGTCAACAAATATCCAGGGCCAAATATACCACTAACTATTTCTTCCTAAATTTCACAAAAACTACTGAATGGATTTGCACCAAATAACAAAAAGAAGAATCTGCGTTACAACACCTACCTTTCTGCAAAATTTAGTGTAATTCCATTCAGTGGTTCTGGCTGTAGTCGTGATGACAGGCTCCTATGGGAATTAAGATTGCAAATGCACCTATATTTCAACCCCATTCATCTCAACAGCCTCATATATATATATAAATATTTTCACCAGTCATAGTTTACTGAAGTAACTATAACTTGCGAACCTGCTATGCAGTGTTTTCATCAATTATGCCATTTAAAATGCCATCAGTGATGTTATCAATGATGTCTCTGAACTTGTCTTGAGTGATGTAATATGTGAGGTGATGAGCAGTGCTTGGCAAGTGTTCAAGCTATAGTTACATAATAAACTATTACTGGTGAGTTTCAGTGTTTTGTTGAGTTTGAAATGTTACATTTTGACTAATGTTTTCACCTAACTTTAACATCACTTTAATCTTTGCTTTTTTCAGTAAATTTCTGAGTTTTATTAAAAATGTAAAGATATTATTACCACACCTAACTTTAACATGCCTTTAACCTTTGTTTTTTATTGAATTTCTAAGGTTTTTTAAAATATAAAGTAATATGTTATAACCTTTCCTACGACCTCGGTCGTGGCCATGCATGGTGTATGCCCTGTGTGCAAACCCCTAAAGGTGTCTGACACCCCCCACCATGCACGGCCTTTGGCAGTATGTTGTATGGGGTTGGATGCAGAGCCTGCCCTATGGCCAGGCTCTAAATGTATCCCCCTGCCAGCGGCCAACCAGCCAGAGTCACCCTCTCGGTTTTTGTTTCCGTCCAATCTTGCAAGACTCTGGCGGGAGCGCATGAGGGTCCATGCTGGCTCCCCACTGGAGTCCAGCTGGAGCAAAACTCCCACGTTGGTTCCCACAAGAGTCCTGTGGGATCACAAAACCCCTCATTTCTTTTCCCTTTTAACCCAGGGGTCCCTATGAGACCCACACGCAAGGTGTTGGACATGGCCCTTCCTAGGGGATTTCCGTAAAACCTTTTACTTTTTCTCCTCCTGGTTTTTGCTGATTCTCTTTCATGGCCTTAGGACTCAGGGTGCTTTCCCACTGTAATGCAATGTGAAAGCGCATGCACCCTTCCTACCCATGCTAGGAATTGGTGCTTACTTGATTGGTTTAAGTGTTGTACCTGTGAGTGCCCTATAAAAAGGTACACCACATACCTGTGGGTGCCCAGTTGCACCTATGCTCAGGTTGGCATTTCCAACTCATTAGCCAACCCTGAGTGGGCCTTCTACTACCACTAGAGCACCACTAGGGTAAGCTCTGAGGGGTGGATCAAGTGGTAGGCAAAGGCAGGGCAGGCACACATGGGTGTTCCTGGCCAAGGTAGTGAAGGATCCCCATGTGGATTTTTCCTTCCTATGAGGTCGACTTTTCCCATGGGACAATACTGGGATTTTGCTGATTCTCTTTCAGTGGCCTTAAGGCTGTGGGCACTTTCCGACTGTAAATGCAGTGTGAAGTGCACGTGCCCTTCCTACACACGTTAGGAAGTGGTGAGTACCTGATGTTTTTAAATATGCCTCAAGCCTGCCTATGCAGGCCTGTGTGTGTGCAAATGCACGTACGCTCAGGTTGGCCTTTCAAAACCTCTGGCCAATCCTGAGGGGACCTTTCACTACCACTAGGGAACCCCTAAGGTAAGTCTTAATGGGTGAAGCAAGTGGTCGGTGAAAGGCAGGGCAGGTACACAAGTGTGTTCCCTACCCAGGTAGTGATGAATACCCATGTGTGTTTTCACTACCTATAAGGTGTGCTCTTCCCATAGGTCATCATCCTATCCTATGATTGAATGATTATCGCTCTCAGCTCACTTTTGTTCTGCATATCGTGGGTGAACTTCCCGAGTAGTAGCCAAACCTGCATTTGTCGACTGCCACCTAATTAGCTTTGCTACCTACCCCCACCTTCTTCCCTAGGACACAGACTAAGTGTGACTCTGGCCATGATCGGCCTAGAATCAGGGGGGGAGGTTTTCTTTATCTCCAGCTAGGGGGTGTAGGGTAGTCGGAGTAAGTTGAATGGTGGTGGAGGGCTTGGGCCACTGGGTCTGCATGTGGATTATCAACTGACCTGCCAGATATCAGTGGCACCGCATTACGGTGCTGTGTGTGTGCGAGTGTGCTCCATAGGGACCTGCCTGCTATCTGTGGCACAACATATCAGTGTGGAGTGAGTGTGTGGGAGTAACTGTCTGTTATTAATTACACAGCATGGCAGTGTTGCTTCACAAGTTGATTCCCGGCCAAAAGAATACTACGTATGACATTGGTTTTGTACCTGTGCGGCCTTGGCCCGTGGTGCTGTTTAAAAGTGTTGTAATTATCTGTGTGTACACATTTGTGATATCACTCTGATATGGGGCTCACTCTATAGCTGTGCAGTATTGAATTATAAGAATTGGCAGGGTGGGCCTCGTTCTGACATCGTTTCACACTGCATAAGGGTTCTGGGGGGATAAAATAGGATATTTTCCAAGTGTGCATATTACTGATGCCATTTTAACACGGTTGTGCCTAGCACTGTTAGTGATACTTCCAAATGTGATTTTTTTTCCAAGAAATACATGATGTTCATTTTGTGTTAGTTAATGTGTGTGTTCAATTCAAACTTTATTTATGTACACCATCTGTGAAGTCTCTTTTGTGATGCACTGTGTATTTATTGTGTGAGAGTGCTGGCCCAATGTTTTACTCATTGCCTCTGTGATAAGCCTGACAGCTCAGTGCCAAGCTATCCAAGGGTGAACGCAGATTATACAGTGAGTGTAATCACCCCCCTGTTGGGAGTGGTAGGTTCTGTCTGGCTAGGGCCTACCTCAGCCAAGTAGAATGTGCTAGTTCCAACACAAAGACTAGGGGGTTAGGCTATCCCTACCCTGCCCCCTTATACCTTTACAGTTTTCTAAATTCCAGGACATGGGGACTGAGTCCCCAAGTCCTGTAATGGCAGGCTCAACATTTATCTTCTTGTTGCGGCCAGCAAATCAGAGCATGCGCTCCAGCGGGACTGACGGGAGCCTCTTACTACTGCAGGAGTGAGAAGGCCAATGGGAATAAAGACCCCTCAGCCAGTTGGATTCCTCTATTGTGTAAAGATGCATGCCTACTGGATTCCCCGGGAATCCCACAGACTCAACTTCCGAGGCATCTACAATTAAAAACATTAATTTCTCAAAAACTGCTGAACAAAGTTACATCAAATCACAAAAAGAACGCTTTCTAGGTAAAGATCCAGATTTCTGCCAAATTTGGTGTAATTCTGTTCAGCCGTTTGGACTGTAGCGCTGTTCAAATTTCCCTGTGGAAATTACATGTGGAAATTGTGTTTTGGGACACCCCTTTTTCCTCAGTCCCTGCCTGATGGGTCACCCTGAGACTTTCAAGGAATGAGCAGATGGGGATGAACTTTTCATTTGGAAAGTTTCATGAAGATCATTCAAACGGCACCACAGTTATTAGCAAAACAAATAACGCTCTTCCTAAGGAAAGTTTGTCCTAACCATAACTACCAGAGTTGAAGCCTTGTGTTGGGTATGATGGCCCTCCTCTCTCTTAACAATGTTATTAATCAGTATATTATACTCTATTCATCTACATATTGTCTTTATGCCGAGGACCGTTGCTGCTTACGCTTTTGACCATAATACACCAGAAATGGACAATAAAGAAAAGAAAGTTATAAAGTTTCAGGGTAAGTATAATCAGTTTCCACATGAAGGGGAGGAGGACTGTGTGAGTCAGAGCTATGTGTTGTGTGTGTATGTGTAGGGGAATATGTGGGCTATTTGAGGACACCATGACGTGAGTGGGGAGTTATGATGTAGTTGAAAAAGATAGGGTTTCTGTTCTTACCTGGCCTAACCTTTGGAATCCTTTGAACAGACAGGCAATACAGCAGGTCAAGGGTAATGATGGAGAGGATTTACCCTCCACATCAAGCAGAGCCTTGGCCACTTGTATCCTGCCAAACTTCTCCTTAAACCCATTTTGTCATTTTACCATTATTTTAAACCCCCCACAGAGCATACCTCTACGTCTAACACATTCTCAGAGTATGTAACCTCCTGCTATATGGCGATTTTCTTCACTCCACTGAGGGTATGTGGAGACAGATTATGTAGTTCCCAATAGTGATCCACTACAAGTGAACTATAAGTTCTGTCTACTCACTGAAGTTTCTCTTCCTCTTGAGTTGGATGCGCTGCCTTATTTATGTTCTAACTTGTTTCTGGCATCCCCAACATCATGCAGTATAGAGGGACGAGGTCAGAGTCCAGGGTTTGTGCTGTGCATAAACGCTTCCACCAGCAGTGTTTTCCATTTTCTTTTCAATTTGCAATTCTACATACCATAAGCTGAGATTGACACCTAGGCATCATAGAACTATGCTTATAGGCATAAGGCAAAAATATGTCAGTGAAGTTAGTACCTTTATATTTGTATTATCAGTCATATGTGCCATATTTCCTCATGTAAGGAGTTGGAGAAATGTGCTTCTACTACAAGGCTGAAATCTCCACCCAGAGTTGCTAACTTGCATGAAGGTGGAAATTAACACCCAGACCTTGGCAGAAATCTGTTTGTTCATGGATTTACCTTTGCAAGTAGGTCCCACAGTGTATGCTATGGTGGCAAGCATGCCATAATATTAGGCACAAGTAAACAGTGGCGGCCGGCACAGGTAAGAGCGGTGAGGCAGTCGGATTGGGGGGGGGCAACAGATGACGGGACAGGTCAAATTAAATTTAAAAAAAAATTAAAAACCACTTCCCTTGCGCTCGCCGCATCAAGTGCAAGATTAGTTCTTTTATTTATTTTTTATTTCATTTTACCTATCCCGTCGTCTGTTGACTTCCCCCCTGCCTCACTGCTTTACCTTTGCTGGCCGCCACTGCAAGTAAAGTGTTATGATTAAGCAAACAGGTAAAGACGATCGGAAGATTAGAGAAAGGACACAATCACTGAAGGCTTTGAATGAGGGACAGAAAAGACAACGTAAAAGGAAAATGCTTTATTAGAAAAGCTTTGAAATGCCAACAGAAGAGAAAAGCACGCAACGTGTAAATGGCAAACACTATAACACTGCACAACATTTGTTATGCAAGAAAGTGGCAGTACTAATGTGCTAAGTGATAAGTAATCAAAGCGCTAATAAACAGACTGCAGGGTTGTTAGTATGCAGTTATCAAGAAGTAATAACGGGAGAGTCAGACAAGATGCAAATTGGTAATTGTTTACAATCAGTCTTTAGTGTTTCAACTCTTTCCTAAGTAGCTCATGGATTGGAATTTATTCCATTTAGATAATGGAGGAGACGCCATTTGTCTCCATTTACCATAAGTTTGTGTCCAGTGAATTGAGTCATAGCATGAATTCTAATTAGGACTTTGTGTCTTTTACTTCTGCTTTCCTCTTCTCGTTTCTAATTGTTCACAGTACTTTTGTTTCATGAGCTTCTGTCTTCTTACTTAGCTCACATCCTGTGTGAACGCAATCTGAGTAAAAGCTTTTTTCAGAACATCTAACTCAATCAAGCTGTTGTAGCTTTAAATTGGTGTCCTGTTCTCAACAGAAACGAATATGTTTCTCATGTTGGTTTCGATTAATATATCATTTTATGACTAATTCAAGTGCTTTGTATCTGTAGATAATGACTTCTGATTTTGATTTAAAAAATGGTGTTCCTAGTGGTGTTTGTTTCTACTTAGTGGGTATGACCATTCGGTATTTAGATCACAGAGGTTTTTCATTTGCGCTGATAATCAGCATATTTTTTCATGACATACCCATATTTGTCTACTGTTTTCCATGTTAAACATATTCAATTTGGACTTGATGCACAAATATTTAAAATAAGAAAACAAAAATTGTGACCAATTACTATTCACTATTTGACATTTGTTTTTTGAATCTACTAAAATTGATTCAGTAAAAGTGGCTGCAATTTGCACACTGACTTCTACCGAATGCATTGTTTTTTTTCTATATACCAACCTATGAACTAATAGGTCAGTTCTCAAAGTTCTGAATCATAGTGGATCAAAATTTGACCTACCATGTTAATATGCATGAGATAGGTCGCAATTTGTACCCGATTACTATTCGCCTCAATCACATGGATATCGGGGTCTGCTGGGGTCAGGAGGGCTCCTTGTCTGTTATTGCTTTTAAATAAAGCAATTTTTGTTAATGCAGCCCATTTTCCTTAAAGGAAAACAGTATGCATTTTTTTAAATTAAGAGTTACACTAACCTTTTTTAGGAGTAGGCAGTGGCCCCATGGATTGGCTTACCATCTCCTTAGAGCTGGTGGTAAAATATTATTGTTTTGCAACCAGATTTCGTTTACAATACCTTAATACATATCATAAGGAATAGGTATTTGAAAGGGATGTCCTAAATAAATTTGTTTTTAGTAATTTACACACTATTTTGCATCATTTTAAAAAGGCATGTGCGCACACCAAATAGTGTTTTTTTACCAACTTGATTCACGTTTTCATCAGAATCAGCAGTGTGAGTTGAGCTGAATGCAAGAAAACATTTTCTGTGCATGCTTACCATGGTGCCCAGCAGCTGATCAGGACTTCCATTCATGATTGAGTTCTTGAGGGGTAATCTTAAAAAAAGTAATAATTTCAGGATAAACATATTAATAGACACTGTGTCTGCTAACATTCATAAAAATAGATTTTCAGACATACGGATACAGGCACAGGGAAAAATGCATTTAGTGGAGGCACGGATAAACACATGTTAGACAGATGTTTTATAAAGAACAGATGAACAACAGAATTTAGTAGAAGAGCTGACTTTTGAAACTGAATTGTAAAGATGCATGTTTTGTGGTGCCAGCAGCCAAGGAAATCAGACTTTTCTCCACTTAAGGTGAGCAAACAACAGAGGTATCAAGTTGTTTGTCTTCCCTTTCATATGTCCTCTGTTACATCATTGATTGCTAAGGTTTGCTTTTAAAACCAGTGCTAGTATTGTTCAGGGAGTGCGCAGCCCACTTAATTATGTTTCATAGCAACATTTTGGTGTCCCAGAATGCTGAGTTATTGATTAAACAGCATGGTGGATACTTTTCTATAGACTTTAGGTTTCTTAATGAACAATTAAAATAATTTAACTCATAAAATATTGAACATTGGTAATGAACAGTGGTAAGCTGTCCAGTGACTTCGTAAGGATTTGTGGGGCCCAGGGCAAGAAATATTTTGGGGGCTCCTCTTTCAAACAACTTTGAATTTATTGTCCTTTTCAGTTCATTCAAGCCCTTGTGATGCCAAACAATATTGAAGTTAAACCTCCAGAAATGTGCACATGCAAAAACAGTTGAAAGCTCAACCTGCCTGGTGTCCACTAGTGAAATAGTACCAAAAAAAGGTAGACGAGGCATTAATAAAGCCATTTTTTGAGTTTGTCTCTAGATTTCTTTTATTTGCAACAACAATATTTTATGTGGAATTCAATGTCTAACCAACATCTCACTCCAATTGTAGGAAACACATGCTGAGGATAACTTGTTTGAAGATTAGTGCGTAGTCATAGTATTAAAATAAGACCTACGCACGTAGCCCTTGAAATTGTAGCTTTAATTGTCGAATATTTGTAGTCACAAATATATCCTGTCACTGCTCGTGTTCTGGTTGCAACTGTGAAAACCAAAGTCCTGAAAGAGGAAGATGTAGGTAGAGAGAAATATGTACAAAATAGGTAAGGATTTTGAATGCAATAGAGGGGTAGAGTGAGGCAGAGGTAAGGAAAAGGAAAGGTAGAGTGAGGCAGAGGACTACAGTATTCCAAGGGGTGAGATAGAGAGCGAGGTGATATAGAAAAATATGTGAAATAGAAAGAGGTAAATGCAGAGGAGATAGACACAGAGATGTGAAAAAAAAGAAAAGCAAGGTTGAGAGGAAGCAAGGTGAGAAGTTATATAGAAAATAGGGCAGGTGTAGAGAATTGCGAGAAATCAATAAAGGGAAAGAGGAGTGAAGAGTAGAAGGATAAATGTGCTGTAGAATGAAGAGTGGAAGTTAAGAGACTTAGCTGAAAGAGTGGTGAGGTTTATACAGAGGTAAAGAGTTGTGGAGAAGAGATAGTGAGATCTATAAAGAAAGATGTTTAGAGAGATGGTTGAGGTGTAGGGGTGAGTTGAAATGCAGAAGGAGGATCAGAGATAGATATGTATTTTTGTGAGAGAAAATGGGTGAGACATAGAGCAAGAGAAAGGAGTTGATGAAAGAAAAAAGGATAGAGAGAGATAGAGAACTACATTTAGCCAGAAATGACTGACATATTTAGAGAGGTGAAGGAAAAGGAATAGAGGTAGAATAAGAGAAAAGGGTGGTGAAGAGGTTCGGTAGTGAAATAATGGTGAGGCAAATTGAGGAGGTAGATAGTAAGTAAAAGTGCTGGGGTAGAGAGAGGTGAGGTAGTGAGAAAAATGTTAGATAGAGAAAGGAGATAGGGAAGTAAGGAGGAGTGGTGAGGTAGAGAATGATTGAGATGGAGGAGAGAGTTAAGGTAGAAGAGAAAAGGAGAAAGGTGAGGTAAAGATAGAGATCAGGTTTTGTGAGAAGTGAAGTAGATGGAGAGAGATACAAGGAGGTCAGATTGAAAAAGAGCAATGAGATACAGGAGGAAGGATCAATCAATCAGTACATTTGTAGAGCGCACTACTCACCCGTGAGAGTCTCAAGGCGCTGGGGGGGGGCGGGGGTGCTGCTACTGCTCGAACAGCCAGGTCTTGAGGAGTCTCCTGAAGGCCAGCAGGTCCTGGGTCTGTCGCAGGTGGATGGGGAGGGTGTTCCAGGTTTTTGCGGCGAGGTGGGAGAATGATCTGCCGCCGGCGGTCGCTTGTCGGATGCGGGGGACTGTGGCGAGGGCGAGGTCAGCAGAGCGAAGCTGGCGGTTCGGGGTGTAGAAGGTGAGTCATTCGTTGAGGTACACTGGTCCGGTGTTGTGGAGTGCTTTGTGAGCGTGGGTGAGGAGCTTGAAGGTGATCCTCTTGTTGACGGGGAGCCAGTGCAGGTCTTTCAGGTGGGCTGTGATGTGGCTGTGGCGGGGGATGTCGAAGATGAGGCGTGCAGAGGCGTTCTGTATGTGTTGTAGTCGTTTCTGGAGTTTGGCTGAGGTTCCTGCGTAGAGAGCGTTGCCGTAGTCCAGCCTGCTGCTGACGATGGCCTGGGTGACCGTCCTTCTGGTTCCTGTGGGGATCCATCTGTAGATCTTGCGGAGCATGCGGAGGGTGTTGAAGCAGGAGGAGGAGACGGCGTTTACTTGCTGGGTCATTGACAATGCTGAGTCCAGGATGACCCCCAGGTTGCGTGCGTGGTCAGTGGGCGTCGGTGCAGCTCCCAGTGTGGCCGGCAACCATGAGTCGTCCCAGGCGGAGGGGTGGATCCGATAATGAGGACCTCCGTCTTGTCCGAGTTCAGTTTCAGGCGGCTGTTCATCATCCATTCGGCGATGGCCTTCATTCCTTCATGGAGGTTGGATTTGGCGGTGGTGGGGGCCTTGGTGAGGGAGAGGATCAGCTGGGTGTCGTCGGCATATGAGATGATGTTGAGGTCGTGCGATCAGACGATATTGGCTAGCGATGCCATGTAGACGTTGAAGAGTGTCGGGCTGAGGGACGATCCTTGGGGTACGCCGCAGATGATCTTCGTGTCTTTAGAACGGAATGGGGGGAGGCGGACACTCTGGGTTCTGCCGGTGAGGAAGGAGTTGGTCCAGTCCAGGGCTTTGTCGCGGATCCCTGCGTTGTGGAGGCGTGTGCGGAGGGTGTGGTGGCAGACGGTGTCGAAGGCGGCCGAAAGGTCCAGGAGGATGAGGGCCGCAGTTTCTCCGTTGTCCAGCATGGCCCTGATGTCGTCGGTGGCGGCGGTGAGGGCTGTTTCGGTGCTGTGGTTGCATGCAGAATCCAGATTGGGATGGGTCCAGGATGATGTTCTCTTCGAGGAAGGAGGTCAGTTGCCTGTTGACAATCTTCTCGATGACTTTCGCCGGGAACGGGAGTAGGGAGATGTGCCGGAAGTTCTTGAGGTCCTTGGGGTCTGCCTTGGGTTTCTTGAGTAAGGCGTTGTTCTCGGTGTGCTTCCAGCTCTCTGGGAAGGTGGCGGTCTCGAAGGAGCTGTTGATGATCTTGCGGAGATGGGGTGCGATGGTGGAGCTTGCTTTGCTGAAGATGTGGTGCGGGCAGGAGTCGGATGGTGAGCCGGAGTGGATGGTGTTCATGATTTTGATGGTGTCGTCGTCGTTGACGTGGGTCCAGGAAAGCAGGGGGTCGATGTGGCTGGGGGGCGGTGAGTCTGAGGTGTCGGTGTCTGTCGGGCGGCCTGGCTGTTGAAGCTGTCATGGATGTCTGCGATCTTGCGGTGGAAGAAGGTGGCTAGGGAGTCGCAGAGGTCTTGTGATGGCAGGATGTCGTTGGAGTTGGAGCTGGGGTTGGAGAGTTCCTTCACGATGTTAAAGAGCTCTTTTTTGTTGTGTGCATTGTTGTCGATGCGCTCTTTGAAGGAGGTCCTTTTGGCGGTTCAGATGAGTTAGTGGTGTCTGCGGATGGCACTCTTGTAGGCTGTGTTGCTGTCCGGTGTCAGTTCGTGGTGCCACTTCTTCTTGAGCCTACGGCAGGCCTGCTTGGATGCCTGGAGGTCGGCGGTGAACCAGATGGCTTTTCTGTCAGTGCGTTTGTTCGAGGGTTTCTTGGTCGGGGCGAGAGTGTTGGCGCAGTTGTCGATCCATTGCCTGAGGTTGCGTGTGGCGGAGTCGGTGTCGGTAGTGTCTGTTGGTGGGTTACGGGCGAGGGTGGTGACTAGCTGGTCTGCGGTGACTTTGCTCAAGCTGCGGCGGGGGGCCCGTTGTGTGCGGTGGTGCGTGGTCGGCTTCTCAAAGGTGAAGTGGACGCAGCGATGGTCGGTCCAGTAGAGTTCGGTGGTGTGGCTGAAGGTGACGTGGTTGCTGGCGGAGAAGATGGGTTCAAGCATGTGTCCGGCGGAGTGGGTGGGAGTCGTGACGAGCTGTTTGAGTCCGAGGTTGGCGAGGTTGTCGAGCAGGGTGGTGGAGTTGCTGTCGTTGGTGTTCTCGAGGTGGAAGTTCAGGTCTCTGAGGAGGATGTAGTCCGTGGATGCAAGGGCGTGCGTGCTGATGAAGTCGACGATGGAGTCACTGAACTGCGGCCGGGGGCCGGGGGTCTGTAGATGAGGGTTCCTCTGAGGATGGTGTTGGGGACGGTGTGGATCTGGAAGTGCAGGTGTTCAGCGGCGCTGAGGGTGTCGTCGGTGCTGGTCGAGATTCTGAGGGTGTTTCTGTGGACGATGGCGATTCCTCCTCCTGTTCCGTTGGTGCGGTCCCTGCGGGTGATCTTGTAGCCGTCAGGGATGGCTATGGCGATGTCGGGTGCCGAGGAGGGGTTCATCCAGGTCTCCGTCAGGAAGGCGACGTCTGGGGAGGAGGAGTCGAGAAGGTCCCAGAGTTCGATGGCGTGTTTGCGGGCGGAGCGGGTGTTGAGTAGAATGCATCGGAGGTAGTTGCGTCCTACCCCGGTGGATGTGGTGGTGGTTTGGAGGCTGGGTGTAGCTGCAGTTCCGGCAGGAGAAGGGTCCTTGGGTGTGCTTCGGGGTGGCCCGGAAGCAGGTGTGTGATCGGCCGGTGTTGAGTGCATGGAGGGTGCTGGCGTCATAGCGGCATCGGGTGTCGTGGTGTTCGCGGGGACCAGGGGGTCTGGCGCTGGGCGCGGTCCAGGCGCAGACGGGCGCAGACGGGCTTGCCTTAGGCGTGCCTTCGGCACGCCATCGGCGCTCCCGCTGCGCGCGGCCGAGCAGCGGCCGTCATAAGAAGGGGAGGTGGGAGGGAGGAGCAGCTGGGAGGCGGGAGCGGGGCGAATGGGCGAGTGGGGGGGGGGCTGCAGGGGACGCAGTGGCGGGAAACAGGAGAGCGGGCGGAATTAACAGAAGGGCACAATAACAATACAAAAAGGAATAAGGAGGAATAAACAGATTGCAATACAAAAACAGAATGCAAAATCACAGCAGGGCAGACAGGAAAAAAGGGGCAGAGTGAGCACACAGATACCTACAGCCTACCACTGGACCACCAGGGATGAGGCGCAGGTGGTAGCCTGCGGGTGGAGGAGGGCCTCGAACTCACGGCAGTAGCGGCAGCAGAGAGCTCAGGGACACGGGCACAACAGGTGGTGCTGTGCGGCGTGGGGAGCGACCTGCCTGGAACAGGGTCAAGGGTCGCTCTCCTCACCGCGCAGCGGCCACCATAAGAAGGGGAGGTGGGAGGGAGGAGCAGCTGGGAGGCGGGAGCGGGACGAATGGGCGAGCGGGGGGCGGGGCCGCAGGGGACGCAGCGGCGGAAAACAGGAGAGCAGAGCGGGCGGAATTGACAGAAGGGCACAATAACAATACAAAAAGGAATAAGGAGGAATAAACAGATTACAATACAAAAACAGAATGCAAAATCACAGCAGGGCAGACAGGAAAAAAGGGGCATAGCGAGCACACAGATACCTACGGCCTACCACTGGGCCACCAGGGATGAGGCGCAGGTGGTAGCCTGCGGGTGGAGGAGGGCCTTGAACTCACGGCAGTAGCAGCAGCAGAGAGCTCAGGGACACGGGCACAACAGGTGGTGCTGTGCGGCGTGGGGAGCGACCTGCCTGGAACAGGGTCATGAGTTATGGAGAGTTAAGGTGCAAAAACTGGATCAAAAGTGATACATATAGATGTAGGCAAAAAGAGTGATATAAAAAAGGATGAGAGCGAAGTAGAGAAGGAGAAAGTTGAGTGAGGTATGTTGGGCATATTGAGTGGGATGAAATAGACAAAGGTGAGGAAGAAAGAGCTGAAATAGAGAGCAAGAATTAAGGTACATAGAGGAGAAGAGACAGAGAGATGGTTGAGACAGAAGTGATGAGGTAGAGTATGGAGACATATGGCACAGAAGATTGCATTTCAATGTCATTTCTACTAACTCCCTGAGACTGTAGCCAAAAACAGCAACCAAAGTTGCGGCACTGCTTTGCTCAAGGGAAAGAAAGCAGTGCAGCGCCATATTTATTAAAAATGGCCTGATGCTGCCCACTAACCCTGCAATGCACACAGTTCACCTTGCACCATGGAGCAGTGGTGTGTCCGGGCTATCTAGCAACAAAATTTGTGCTGAACGCATACCCTTCAATACAAAATCCTATGCATGGACAAATTCTGAAACATTCCACATATTGTATGTATTGATGTACAGTGGTGCATTCATGCACTGTGGGGAATGTTTGGAGAAATGAAAACATTTCTTCATGTTAGAATCTGCTTTTTGATGCAAAGTCCCAGTCTGGCCATCTTAGTTAAGACTTTGCATCAGAAACTTTGGGTACTTACGCTAATCAATCCAAGTAATGCCCACTTGACGCAAAGTGGTGTAAAGCAGCAAAGCATGTGATTTTCAGTGAAAAAGGGCTAATTTGCAATGTAAAGTACCTTTTGCGCTGGAAAGTAAATACCCTTGCAAGAGCTTGTTCTGCTTTGTTCCAGTTTGTGTGAAGCTACCTCGGTTCAAATTCTTTGTAACTATGGCCCTAATATTCTGTTCAGCATACTTGACTGTCAAATGAGAAATAAACAGTTTTTTAAGTGCAATGTAACTACAGCAGGAATTAGGACTGTCCTACTCATAACTTTTTCACATTCGTTTTCCAGGGACCTTTGCATTGTGAAGGCAAGTAATATTCATTGTGTGGAGGACTGATGCCAGTTTGTTTTAATCGTTGATTTGGATGGGTTGTACATTTTACCTCGAAAGTGTTGTTCTGTAGTGACTCTAACTAAAAGTGTATAAATAATGACAGCCTTTGTGGTTTTAACAAAATCAATGCACTTCGAATGCACCTTTCAAGAATCTCGATGTCCTTGAAAACTCTTTCTCTTTATTACTTCAGCAGTTTGTGCAAAGAGTACACAATATAGAGGAGTAACTATGCCAGAGGTGTGCATTAGTGTACAAAACCTGCATGTTTTGTTTTTCTGCACTTGATGATTTCCCCTTGTAAAGGTACTCCCTTCCTCCCAACTGTTTGAAATGCAGAATTATCCTCTTTGCTTTCCCTCCCTGGAAACACACTTACTTCAAAACATTTGGAATACATTTTCAGGTGTTTAAGGGGTGAGGATGGCCTTGTAAAATGTTTTTGAATGTCCACATAAAAGTTGTTATGTCTTCCACACTTTTGCATTGTCTACCCTCTGCTAATAATTCTGTTTCCTGATGACTAAGCTTACATCTTGACTTCAGAAAACAAATCCCACTTTCAGAATGGCCTTGCTCAGAAGTTCCTTTTCTTAGACTAAAACTCTGCTGATACTAATTCTGTGAAACAGCATCTGTGGAATGTTTGCCTGTAGTTATTTTTGCACACCCTAGTAGAGAGTTCACATAAAGGAATGTCCTCTATCATTAAATGTGGTAATACAGTATACATCTTGTCACGTTGCGCATCCAAGCTGAAAAACTATGTTAGTGACATCACGCTTGAGGGAGCACAAGTAGGATAATGAGCCAAAGTGTTGCCAGCCTCTAAACCGAGAAGAGCAGGGACAAAAAGACCCCCAAAAAAACGTTCTCCATGTACGCAACTAGCTGGAATAACATTGCAATCAACCTAAGAACTGAGTCTGGCCTACTGCAAATCAGAAAGAAACTGAAGAAACTGTCACCTCACCTGAGAGACACATGCCATTTTCAACATTCTCACTCACAAACGTGCTCCCAACCCTCTGTGCATTGCTCCCTGGCTCTACTGCTAGTTGTGTGCTATTTCAATATATAACTATATATATAACTATATATATAACTATATATATATATATATATATATATATATATATATATATATATATATATATATATATATATATATATATATATATCAGTTCCACACTTTGTCCAAAAGTAAGCACACTCCTCTTCAGGAAAACAATTCTGTGGCAAAACAAAGGCAGAATGCTCCATAAGTTCATTATAAATGCCCAACGCGTTTCGGATGTCAAATAATCCTTGTTCATGGGCCAGCAGCAATGTAACAAATATCATCTTTCGAGACTACCCATAAATACCCACGGATCACTTTATTCCTCTCAGGTGAGTATCTGATAAACAAAATGGCATGCTGGGATTAGTAGTCCCCTCTTAGAAAAAATGTCTCTCAATGTGGCTGTATTATACAATAATTTTACAATTTACATCAGTTGCACCACAGACGGAAATGGACCACAGAATTGTGCTAAAGTTTCTTTATTGCTCAGTCGGCTTGACATGTTTCGGTTGCCAGTAGGTAGTTATAGTTAGGACCTATTTTCCATAGGAAAAGCGTTTTTTGATTTGCCAATACCTTTGGCGCTGGTTGACGAATCTTCGCAAAATTTTCAAAACTAATGGGGTGCTCCGGTCAGCTCCTGTCTTGAAAGTTTCAGGGTGATTCGTCAAGCGGGGGCCGAGAAAAAAGGGGGGTCCCAAAACGCGTTTTCCCCAAGTTATATATATATATAGATATAGATATATATATATATATATATATATATTCACTGAAAAAACCATAGGTTTTAGGGAAAGTTATAGTTAGTTGGACATTGCACTCGTACAAAACCCGTGAAATTCCCCTGTTATAGTTAGTTCAGCTAACTATAACTCGCGCCCCCGCAATGCACTGCTGATGACGTCACCTATTACATCACTCATGACATGGTCAGTGACATCACTGATGACATCACTGACATCATCCAGTGACTGTGTGTTTCTGTAAAGTTTAAATATGATTAATATATATAGGGAAAGGCGTATTGAAGAATGAGTGGGTGTATAAGCGTCTGGATGGATGATTTAGTAGGTGCGTCACTGAGTCTATAAGTGAGTGATTAAATGTATCTTACTGGATGCATGGGTGAGTGACTAAACTGTGTGAATGTCTGCATCCGTCTGTCTGTTGTTGTGTAAGCAGCTGCATGGGTTTCTGACTAGCTAAATGAGTGTCTATATGGGTTATGGATTGGTTCTCTGAGTATCTATATGGGTGCCTCAGTGTTTGTGTGGGTGGGGTGTGTGTGACTCTGTGCATAGATGTGTGAGTGGGTGATTCACTGGGTGCATGGTTTCAACAGTGCGTCTGTGATGGACTGTATGGGTGGGTGAGTGTGTGTATGGGTGTGTTAGTGATTGAATGTATATCTCAGTGGTACATGTGTGAGTAACTACATATGTGAAAGGCAGTATATATGTGTGTTGGAGTACATAAATGGCTATAAGTGAGAGTGTGTGATTGTGAGAGTGGCTATATGGATGAGTGTGTGCTTGCATCAGTGATTGCATAGGAGCGTAAGAATGTGCTAGTATTTTTATGAATAAGTGAGCTGGTGTGTATAACTGTATAGGTGAGTAAATTGGAGTGTGATTAATTATTTGCATGACTGACTAGGTGTGTGAGTACCTCTATGGATGAGTTGCGTTGTGTGAGTGTTTAAATAGGTGTATGAGTGAATATGATAGTCCTGAACTGAGTGACTGTAAGTATGAGTGACTGTACGGGTGAGTGAGTAGATGTGTGTGTGTAGACCTAAGATTCAGTGAGTGGGTATGTACTTATTGGTATTGGAGTGTGTATGGTTTTGAGAATGGCAGTCTGTAATTTAGAGTGGGTGTATCAAAAGTTATATTAGGGTGTGAGAAGATGCATTAAATTCTCACATGGATGATGTCATCAGTGATGTCATTTGAGATGTCATCAGTGATGTCATCAGTGATGTCACTGACCATGTCATGAGTGATGTAATATGTGACGTCATCAGCAGTGCATTGCGGGGCGCGAGTTATAGTTAGCTGAACTAACTATAACAGGGGAATTTCACGGGTTTTGTACGAGTGCAATGTCCAACTAACTATAACTTTCCCTAAAACCTATGGTTTTTTCAGTGAATTTCAAAGGTTTTTAAATGCTAAACCCTAACTATAACAGGCCTGAAACCTATGGTTTTTTCAGTGAATTTCAAAGGTTTTTAAAATGCTAATTCCTAACTATAACAAGCCTGAAACCTATGGTTTTTTCAGTGAATTTCAAAGGTTTTTTAAATGCTAATTCCTAACTATAACATGTCTGAAACCTATGGTTTTTTTCAGTGAATTTCAAAGGTTTTGTAAATGACAATTTTTAAATGTATTAATTGTTATATTTATTTATTTTTATACTGATTTACTACATTTTTTAAACTATTTATTTTTAGATATTTTATTTTTTAAATTACATTGTAATTACATTATACATTACATTACAAAATATACTTTCTCAGAATGAATTACTTTAGTTTAAATACTTTGCAAATAGGCAATAGACTTTTAAGTACAGTAGTTACAGTTATTGCAATGAGCAACACAATTTCAAACACAATGCAACATTGAGCTCCATGTGAATTTCTAGCTAAATGCAATTAGTTACTTTATGGATTACTTTTCTAACCACAGGACTGGATCCTAGATTCAGTCCTGGGACATCTCCTGTAAACAGTTGAGTAAAAGCGTTTTGGTTACAGTAGTGATTTTTAAGGAATATTATTGTATTTTAAAAGTTGACACTTAGAAACTTTTTCACATAGAATCACCAATGTTATCCTATGGGAGGAAATTCACTTAGCAGGTAAGTAGTGTTATCGTTACTTTTTCTTACTCAGTGGTGGATCCTGGATCCAGCACTGGTGCATCTCCTGTAAACAGTTGAAAGAATGCGTTTAAGTCATACAGGCGATTTTTAAGGAATATTTGTAGTTTGTGAAAATCAACACTTTGAAACTTTTTGCTGAAAACCAGACAATGGATTCCTACGGAAGGAAATATAAGTTACTGGTAAGTACGGTTAAAATTACTTTTCAGGATCAGTACAGGGCTGAAAGATGCAGCACTGAGGTCTCTCCTGATAACAGGTGAGTAAATCGGAATTCGTATTTTGGCTGATTTTAGAGGAATATTTGTATGTTTCAAAAATCGACACTTAGAAAATTTTTCAGCAAAAAGAAGGCAATGATATCCTATGGAAGGAAATTCAAGTTACTGGTAAGTACGGTTAAAATTACTTTTCAGGATCAGTACTGGGCTGAAAGATGCAGCACTGAGGTCTCTACTGATAACAGGTGAGTAAATCGGAATTCGTATTTCGGCTGATTTTAGAGGAATATTATAAAGTTCCAAAACTCCACACTTAGAAGAATTTCCAAGTGAAACCAGTCAATGATATCCTATGGAAGGAAATTCAAGTTACTGGTAAGTACGGTTAAAATTACTTTTCAGGATCAGTACTGGGCTGAAAGATGCAGGACTGAGGTCTCTCCTGATAACAGGTGAGTAAATCGGAATTCGTAGTTCGGCTGATTTTAGAGGAATATTTGCACAATGGTGAAGGGAGGGGCTGGGCCTGAGGTGACATCTGTGCAAACGCGCCCGTGGCATGTTTTAAGTTGGGGGATTAAGTCCCCTTGAATCATGAGGGTCCCTGGGGTCCAACTAGCCCACCCTGTACCTCCAGTATGCGCCAGGGAGCTGCGTTGCAGAGAGGTGTTCAGAGGCCACGCCCCTTTTGCACCTCTCTGCAACGCAGCTCTGTGGCGCTTCTGGACGTACCTGGTGGGCTAGTTCGCCCCAGGGACCCTCAGGATTGAAGGGGATTTCATTCCCCATCTTAAAATGCGCCACGGGGCCTGTTTGCACACATGTCACCTGAAGCCCCGCCCACTCCCTTCACCACTGTGCAAACGTGCCCCGTGGCGCGTTTTAAGTTGGGGGATTAAGTCCCTTGAATACTGAGGGTCCCTGGAGTCCAACTAGCCCACCATGTACCTCCAAAAGCGCCACAGAGCTGCGTTGCAGAGAGGTGTAAAAGGGGTGTGGCCTCTGTACACCTCTCTGCAACGCAGCCCCTGGCGCATACCGGAGGTTCCTGGTGGGCTAGTTGGCCCCAGGGACCCCCAGTATTCAAGGGGAATTACTCCCTTCTTAAAACGCGCCAGGGGCGCGTTTGCAGACTGCTGCAGGGAGGGGCGGGGCCTCGGTACGATGCCGGTCTTTTCTTTGTTTTGTTTTTTGTTGCTTTTTCTGCCCAGGGGATCCTTGTGGGACCCCTGAGCAGACCTAGGGGTCAGGGTGTTTCTACCCTGCCCCTTTGTGCGTTTTGCGCACTTGTTTCTTGTGTTTTTTTTTTAATCAGTGGGATCCGCGCACCCTAAGCGCATCCCGCCAATTTTGAAAAAAAAATGCTTTTCTGCCCAGGGGTCCTTGTGGGACCCCCTGAGCAGACCTAGGAGTCAGGGTGTTTCTACCCTGCCCCCTTTGTGCGTTTTGCGCACTTTTTTCTTGTGCTTTTTTTTTTTAATTGGCGGATCCGCGCACCCTAAGCGCATCCCGCCATTTAAAAAAATATATGCTTTTTCTGCCCAGGGGTCCTTGTGGGACCCCTGAGCAGACCTAGGGGTCAGGGTGTTTCTACCCTGCCCCCTTTTGCGCTTTGCGCACTTGTTTCTGTCCCTCGGTTCTACCGAGGGACAAAATGACTGCCAACACTTCCTGATTTGGAGTGTTGACAGCCACTTGACAACCAATTAGCATGCAGCTCGTGATCGGGACGGTGCGCGCAGGGTGCGCTCAGGGTGCGCTCAGGATACGCGGACCCTACTCGCCCATAGATATATATGTGACTTTACTTTTGATTTTCTCAGGAACTACTGAACGGATTTACACCATTTAAGCAAAAGGCACGACACTGAACCAAGGGCTACCTCTTTGCCAAATTTGGTGTAATTCCGTTCAGCAGTTCGGGCTGTAGCTGCGACTAAAGTTTCCTATGGAAAAATGAATGGGGAAAACGCGTTTTGGGCCCCCCTTTTTTCTCGGCCCCCGCTTGACGAATCAACCCGAGACTTTCAGGGTAGGAGCGGAGCGCCCCAACAAGTTGGAAGCTTTTGCGAAGATTTGTCAACCGGCGCAAGAGTTATTTCAAATAGAATGTTGCGGATTTCCTATGGATAATAGGTCCTAACTATAACTATCTACTGGCGACCGCCAGTAGATAATATATATATATATATATATATATATATATATATATATATATATATATATATATATATATATATATAGTATGTATATATATATATATATATGTATATATATATATAATTTTTTTCCACTGAAAAAAAACAGGTTTCAGGGACGTTATAGTTAGGAATTAACATTTAAAGACACTTTAGAAATTCACGGAAAAAAACAAATGTTAGAGGGACGTTATAGTTAGTCTGACATTTCACTCGCATAAAACCAGAGACATTCAACTCTAACTCGTGCCCCCACAATGCACTGCTTATGACCTCACATATTACATCTCTCATGAAATGGTCAGTGGCATCACTCATGACATCACTGATCATCAGTGATGACATCATCCAGTGACTGTGAGTGTTTTTTAAACCTTTATGAGTGTTAAATATATATACCAAGGTGTATTGGTGAATCAGTGGGTTTATGAGTGACTATATGGATAACTCAGTGGATGCGTGACTGACTGTATAAGTGAGTGATTAGGTGTCTCGTTGAATGTATGGGTTAGTGACTGGTTGTGTGAATGTTTGTATCTGTCTGTCAGTTAATGTCTAAGTGGGTATATGAGTGTGTTAGGAGGTATCAAATGGATATATGGGTGATTGATTGGTTGCCTGACTATGTCTATGGTTGTCTGGGTGTCTGTGTGTGTGGGTGAGGAGGTGTGTGACTGCCTGTATGGATCAGTGAGTGGGTGAATCAATGGCTGTATGGGGTACTGTTGCGTGTGTGAAAAGTTGTATGGATGAGTATCTGTATGGCTGTGTCGGTGATTGAGTGCATGTGTCAGTTTGGGTGAGTAACTGAGTAAGTGAAAGGCAGCATACATGAGTGACGGGGTATATGGGTGACTGTATGCTTGAGTGAGTGAATAAGAGAGTGGCTATATAGATGAGTGCATGTTTCTGTCAGTGACTGTATAGCTGAGTGAGTATGTGCTACTATTTGTATGAGTAAGTAAGTGGGTGGGTGTGTAACTGTTTGGATGAGTAAGTGGCTGTATCATTGACTGAATGGGTGAGTGTCTAGGTGTGTGAGTAGTTCTATGGGTGACTCACTCAGTGTGAGAGTGCCTGCATGGCTGTATGAGTGGATATGACAATGGCTGTATTAGTGAGTGAGTGGGTCTATGAGTGGCAGTATGGGTGAGTCAGTGCATGTATGTATAGATAAATAAATCAGTGAGTGGTTGTATAAGTACTGGTATGCCTCTGTGAATGGGTTTGTGAATGGTTGTGTGGGAGTGGCAGTGGGTGTACAAAAGATTCTATAGGGGTATGAGTGGGTGCATCAGAGAGGCTGTAGACGATGTCATCACTAATGTCAACAGTGATATCATTTGAGATGTCATCAGTGATGTCATAAGTGACGTCACTGACCATGTCATGAGTGATGTAATATGTGAGGACATAAGCAGTGCATAGCAGGGGCACAAGTTATAGCTAGCTCATCTAACTTTAACGGCTGAAGTTTTCTGGTTTTGTATGAGTGTAATGTCAGACTAACTATAATGTCCCTCTAACCTTTGGTTTTTTCCATGAATTTCTAAGGTTTTTTAACTGCTAATTCATAACTATAACGTCCCTGAAGCTTGTGGTTTTTTCAGTGAATTTCTAAGGTTTTTTAAATGCTAATTTCTAACTATAACATCCCTGAAACCTGTGTTTCTTTTCAGTGAATTTCTAAGGTTTTTTAAATGCTAATTTTTAACTATAACGTCCCTGAAACCTGTGGTTTTTTCAGTGAATTTCTAAGGTTTTTTAAAAGCTAATTTCTAACTATAACGTCCCTGAAACCTGTGGTTTTTTCAGTGAATTTCTAAGGTTTTTTAAATGCTAATTTCTAACTATAACGTCCCTGAAACCTGTGGTTTTTTCAGTGAACTTCTATGGTTTTTTACTAGCAGTCACGTTTGCAGAGTGGTGGAGAAAGGGGGCTGGACCTCCAACCAACGCTCAGGAATTCTGCTGTGTAGGACTTACAGGAGGTGCCAGGAGGGCTTCTTGGCCCCCAGGGAACTCAGGAGTAAAGTGGACTTCATCCCCCAACCAGTAGCGTGCCAGGAGGTGCGTTTCCAGAGTGGTGGAGAAAGGAGGTGTGGCCTCAGAAGATCTCTTAGCAATCCCACAGGGTGGGACTTACTGGAGGTAACAGGAGGGGTAGTTGGCCTCAATAACATCCTTGGGGCTCAAATACCCATCCTATTACCTCCAGTAAGTCCCACACAGCCAGATTGCTGAGTTCTGATAGCAGGCCACTCCCCTTTGTCCACCACTCTGCAAACGCGCCACCTGGCACGCTCTTGGTTGGGGGGTGAAGTCCCCTTTGCTCCTGGGGGTCCTTAGGGGCCAACTAGCCTACCTGTTACCTCCAGTAAGCCCCACACAGTAGGATTGCTGAGAGGTGGTCGCAGGCCACGCCCCCTTTCTCCAACACACTGCAAATGCACCTCCTGGCATGCTCTTGGTTGGGGGATGAAGTCCCCTTGCCTCTTGAGGGTCCCTGCAGGCCAATTAGCTGTCCTGTCACCTCCAGTGAGCCCCAAACAGCTGCATTGCTGAGAGGCGGTCAGTGGCCACACCCCCTTTCTCCACCACTCAGCAAACGTGAGTTTTTTTATGATTCTAGAAAGGGAGCTGTGTGGCCCCCCTTCCCTTGATGCTTTTGGGCTCGGGGACCCCATCCCCCAGGGCCTGACCCATTAAAAAAAAATTGTAATAAAGCGGGAGGCCCCCCCTCCCGAGGCTAATTTCTGCCCCGGGGACCACATCCCCCGGGGCTGGCCCTTTGCTATTTTTTTAAACAGGAGGGGGGCCATGCAGCCTCCCTCCCCATGCTGATTTTGGCCCCGGGGACCCCATCCCCAAGGGCCCGGCCTATTTTAAAAAAAAATATTTGTTTAGTTTTAAGGAAGGGGGCCATGCGGGCCCTCTTCCCTAGGCCAGTTTTGGCCCCGGGGACCCCATCCCCTGGAGCATGGCCACGTCCTTTATTTAAAAAATAATGGGTAGGGGCGCCTGAGCGGCCCCCCTATCTGGGCCATTTTCAGCCCCGGTGACCCCAGCCCCTAGGGCATGGCCACGTCGTTAAGGACCGCGGGGGGAGCCCCAAGGCCCCAATGGTCCCTGCCGGCTCTCCATCTCCTGCGGGAAACATGCAGCTCTCTCTGCCCAAAAGCAATACTGCTTCGCTTCATGGAAGCAAGAAAATTTTTCATGCTTTCGCTTCCATGAAGCAAAGCAGAGTTTGCTATGGCATCGTGGGAGCAGTGCCATGCCATAGCAAACTGCAATGTCCTGGGGGTGGGCACTCCTGAACATTGCTGGAGCCGGCCCTGGGGGTGGTGGTCCCCAGGGCCATTTACAGCTGTGCGGCCCCCCTCCAACATTTCTAAAGCCCCGGGGAGGTAGTGGTCCCTGGGGCTGCGGGGGGCCACTTGGCCCTGTGTGGCCTCCTCATTAAATGGAGATAGCCCCAGGAAGGTGGCAGTCCCCGGGCCATTACGGCGGCACGGCCCCCACCAACAATTCTAAAGGTGGTGGTCCCCGGGGCTGTGTGGGGGTCTCGAGCCCCCCATGCTTTATTTTTTAAGGTAGCCCTTGAGGGGTGGCAGTCCCTGGGGCTGCGGGGGGCATTTGTAATGCTCTCGCTTGCTGAAAGCAGAGCGTTTGCTGTAGCTTGGTGGGAGCGGTAAAGCTCCCGCCAAGCCACAGCAAACAGCTATGTCCTGGGGATAGGCACCCGGGACATATCAGCAACTGGCCCTGGGGGGTGGAAGTCCATGAGAGGGGCAGCACGGTCCCCTTTCAACATATAAGTTAGCCCCATGGAGGTTGTGGTTCAGGGGGATGCAGGGAGCCATGCAGGGCTCCTTGCATTCATTTTATAATTAGCCCAGCAGAGGTGGCAGTCCTTGGGGCTGCGGGGGAGGCTATACAGCCCCCTGCATTTTTTAATAAACATTTGCCCCAAGCCGAGTCCCAAGAAGGCTGCCAACACTTCATAGTTGAAGTGTTGGCAGCCAAACAAAGCTCTGCATTTCCCTGCATGAGCTCGTTTTTTTCACAAAATGATTGTGACCACAGATAACACAAACTACAGAATGGATTTACACCAAATAACTGAAAGCTTGATCTGCGTAACCAAATCTAGCTTTCTGCCAAATTTGGTGTAATTCCGTTCAGTGCTTCAGGCTGTAGGTGTGTTGACAGTTCCTATGCAAATGCACAATTTTTTTAACCCCATTTTGTCTCAGCCCCAGCGTCAAGATTCGCCCCAAAACTTTCCATGCACAACAAGATTAACCAGAGCACTTGTTTTAGAATGGGGCTAAAGTATAGTCAAAAAACATTTTTCCTACGTAAACAGAATCCTAACAAAGGTTTTGTGGTTCTCTGTCTAGCGGGGCTGAGAAAATGTGGGGTCCAAAAACACGATTTTTACATGTTAAACCATGTTAAACCCTATAGAGATTTTAGACATGACTACAGCCTGAACTACTGAAGCGAATTACACCAAATTTAGCAGAAAGGTAACTGTTGGTCCTGAAAGAGAACTTTTGTACATTGGCTTAAGTCTGTTCAGTAGTTTTGGAAATATTAAGGAAAATCCAAATTGGTATATATATATATATATATATATATATATATATATATATATATAGGGACGCAGATCCTTCTGATTGGCTGCCAACACTTCAAACCAGGAGCTGTTGGCAGCCATCTTGGGACTCAGCTTCATCTGAGTCCCCAAAAAAAGATAAAAAAGAGAATTGGGCAGGGTAGGAATACACTGACCCCCCCAGGCCTCTTGGGGGGGCACAGAGGGATCCCGCCACGGTAAAAAAAAAATTCTAAAAAGAAATTTGGCAGAAGCCATGCTGGAGCCATGGCTCCCGCTGAAAGTTAACAAAAAAAAAGCGTGGGCTCGCTGCGCTTTTCTATTATTGAGCCCCTGGGTGGACCAGGTCCAGGGGCATGCAAGCTTAAATAAAATGTAAGTACGGGTGCATGAGGCCCCCCTCCTTCTGCCCCAGGGACCACCAACTCCCTGGGCTCATTGAAAAGAAGTGGAGGGGCATCAAAGACCCCTCAAGCCCCGGAAACACTACCTCCCCAGCGCTATTGTTTTGTTTTGGGGGGCCTCATGGACCCCCATGGGGACCACCACCTCCCCGGGGCCAAATGCTGTTTTAAAATAGGAGGGGCCATATGGCCCCCCTCCCAGGTAGTTCTAGGCCCCGGGGACCACCACCTCCCTGGGACAGGCCCTACTGAATAAAAGGATGGGACCCCCCTTCTGGAGTCATAGATGGCCTTGGGAACCCCCTGCCCTCCAGGGATGGCTCCTGCTATGGACATAGCTGTTTGCTGTGTATTGTCGGTTGGTGGGAGCTTCAACCACTCCTACCAAGCGACAGCAAACACTCTGCTTTCAGCAAGCGAGAGCAGTGAAAATGCTCCTGCTTGCTGAAAGCGGGGCAGTCCTCTGTTTGCCAGCCTTTTTGGCTTTTGACCCAATATCTTTATAAAGTTAAAAATAACCAATGTACATCTTGCCAACATAAGGGCCATATTCGAATCCATCTGTTTCCAAGAGAATTTGGCATCAAAACGTAAAGCTAAGTATGAAAAGTTCTCTGTCACCTCAATCCTTCGGTTATCAATGTGGGATACTGGGCGCTTCTTTGGGTGTGAACCAGAAATGAGTGTGAAGGTCTTTGAGTCATTCAACTGGAGATTCAGCTCCTTCATAAAAGATGTTTAATCACATGAGACTCTGCAGTGCTCTACCAGCCTTGGCAATGAGCACTGCATCATCTGCATGGAGGAGGATGGGAAGCGGTGATGCTCCAATATACAGGACATCTCTTTGGCTCCTTGCTAAAACTGCTTCCACCCTGTTGGTATATAGGGAGAACAGTAAAGGAGCAAGGATATGTCTCTATCTGACCAACTTACTCACTAATACAGGCACTCGCATAACAACTCACTCACCCATAAAATACTCATACAACGAGTCACTTACCCATACAGTCACTCAGAGAGTCACATACTCACAAACAGCTACTCACAAACAGACTTATTCACCTATATAGCTACTCAAACATCCATACAGCCTTTTAACACAGCCACTCACTCACCCATACATACAAGCAATGACACACTTCCTCATACACCCACACAATACTTATATACCCATTCACACATCCATAAAATCACTCTCTTATCTGCTCACTCACCCATACAGTCATTAACACAGGCACTCACTCTCCAATATAACCATTCACACACCAACTCACTCAACCAAACACTCATTCAAATAGCCACTCACTCACCCATACAGCCACTTACACACCGAGTCACTCACTCATACAGCCATTCAGACACCCACTCACACACCCATACAGTCACTCCTATAGCCACTCACTCACCCATACAGTCACTGACATACCCACTCACACAACCACTCATACAACCACTCAGATACCCACTCACACACCCATACAACCACTGTCACAACCTCTCACACACCTACAGACCTAGTCAGAAATCCACTCACTCACCCATATAATCACTGATACATTCACTCACTCACCCATACAGTCACTCACACATCCACTCACACACTGATACAGACAGCCACACACCCACTCAGATCGCACATGTTAGAGATAGTATCAGTCATAAGCAGTACAACTAGTATACTAATCTAACCTTTGCAGTAGGTTAGTATATACGTTAAGCACTCATAAACTCTTAAAAACACTTATACTCAGTTGACGATGTCATCAGTGATGTCACCAGTGAAGTAATTTGAGATGCCATCAGTGATGTCACTGACTATGTCATGAGTGATGTAATATGTGAGGCCATAATCAGTGCATTGCTGTGGCGTAAGTTACAGTTAGCTCAGGTAACTATAACTGCTGAATTTCTATGGTTTTGCATGAGTGAAATCTGAGCCTAATTTTAACGTCCCTGTAAACTTTGTTTTCTTCAGAATTTTCAATTTTTTTAACCCTATTCACTAACTATAATGTCCCTGTAACATTTGTTTTTTTCAGTGAATTTCTAAGGTTTCTTTAATCGTATTTCCTAACTGTAATGTCCCTGAAACCTTTGTTTTTTAGGTGAATTTCAACTTTAAAAAAATATATATATTTCCTAACTGTAACTTGTTGAGGTTTAATTTCTGTGAAATGAGCATCGTACCAGAACGAAGCCTGCCTTGTATATTTATGCAAGAAGAGGCCACCATTTTGTACAAAACTCTACCCAACCAGAGTACTTTTTAGTGGCTTAATAGTAAGTGGTACCCCGTTGGGTAAATGTTTAGTGGATCCCCTACACTTCAGCTGCATAAAGGAAGCTGGGGAAATGTCTCCAGTGACTTTGTGTGTCTGTAACTTTCCAATGTGATTATTCCTCAAACGTCTTCAACAGATAACTTTTGAAGATGGAACTGCAGAGAAACACACTAGGATGATTTGCACTTTACAGACGTAAGTGCTTCTTTATTTGCTGGCGATGCAAATGTATTGCTAGGCATTAAGACCCCATGTCCAAAATCGGTGGGAAATGCGCTTGAGGGGTCTTTTTGTAAGCTGTCCATCATCCTGGAAAAAGGGTAGAAAGACGTTGCATTATGCTAATGTGAATGGGGCGGGACCAAATGGGAGGAGCTTCTAGGCAAGTTTATATACTTCTAGTTTTTAAAAGTTTATAACACAATCTTTGGTCTCAGCAGTAGATGACAAGAAAGAGCCCCCTCATTAACAGACAGTACATGAGATACTGCATTCAAGACATGGATTGATGCAAACGTCTCCATCACGGATTATTGGTAACTTTTTCAGTGGAAATGCAGAGGAATTACACTTGCTTTGCCTTGGCCATGCATACGAAATTAGGATGATTATTACTTTACAGAAGTGGTTCTTTAACGTGGACACCTACTTTGTTTATATCAGTAAGTGCTTCCAGTTGAGGTTTCATTTGTGTGAAACAAGAATCGTGGCAGAATGAATCCTGCCTTGCGTATTTATCTGAGAAGAGGCCACTGTTTTCTGCAACACCGCTCACAACAGGAGTACTTTTATTTTGGTAATTAGTAAGTGCTACCTCGTTGGGTAAATGTATAGTGTATCTCCTATACTACATCTGCATAAAGGACGCTGAGGAAATGTCTCCAGTGACCTTGTGTGTTTGTAACTTTGCCATGTGATTCTTCCTTGAGCGTCTTCATCAGATAATTTTGTAAGGTGGAACTGCAGAGAAAATGCACTTGTATGATTTGCAATTTATAGAAGTAAGTGTTTGTTTGGTAGAGATGCAATCATACTCTGGACTTCCACTTTTGTCTTCTAAAATGTTGGCATGTATGTTATAGCATATATCAGTAGTGGCTGTTTTGTATTAGAAAAGCAGTTTAAGGGTTAACAACATGTTTCAAGTATCAACTAGGCCTAGTCAGTAAACCTCTTAAATGCATTTCTTTTTTTCTAAAAAATTAGGAGTCGTGTACCCGTTGTGACCCATCATGCTGAGTACGTGACTTCGGTGTAGTTTTAGGTGTAGTAAAACCCATATATTGAGACTTACAATGTTTATTTTAAGGTAAGAGATATGGTGTTATGGTATGGAAAGTAGCATATCAACTGATGAAAATCATTTTAAGGGTTATTTTGATAAATGTTTTGGGAGTTGCGACGTAATTGCACACCGATGCGTCATGTACTTTCGGAGGCTCCCTCTGGGATGCAAATCTGGCAGTGTTTTTGGAGAGTAGTAAAACACATATATATAGATACTTTTATGGGTTAGTTTAAGTATACAGATTCACTAATAGAGTAAAGAAAATAGTATAATTACACTTGAAATACATTTTCAATGCCGTTTTAATACATTTTACGTCATCGTGTTTCCGACGAGACGGAGCCGTGTAGGAAGCGTGCCTCCCATGTGACACAAAGAAGAATTAATTTGATTGGTGTAACACATTTCTATGATGATTATAAGAAGGTCCCACCCCTTTGCTCGATTTATTGGGTGTGGTGTGAATTTTCACAGTTTAGTTTAGGGAGATAGGAGGTTGAATTTGATTTTTGGGGGGGGGGAGTTTCATTCTTTTGATGATGGAATCTGGAGGAGACTATGTGGAAGAGGAGGAGCAGAATCTGTTGGAAGAATAACAGGACCACCCCCCAAAAAACCGGGGGGCATATTAGCAAGACCCACGTTAAAATTATCGCCGTTTTAGCGGCAGGAAACTGCCGCTAAAACGGCGATAATGGGCTTGCTAATGTGCGTTATGGAATTCCAATAGAAGCCCAGGTTAGATGTCCTGCACCACTCCTGGTTCTCTTCATCCTTGGGACTGCAAGAATATATTGAGTGTTGGACCGTAAAACTCTTGCAGGATTATTTGGAGTGAGAAGATTTAGAATCAGTTTAGGACCTCTTTGTATCAATCTATGAGCCATACACAGTACTTTGAAGTGTATTCCCTCAAGTAGCGGCAGCCAATGAAGGCTTGCTTTGTCAGTAGTGGCAGATTGACGCTTAGGAATCCTCGATAGTATCCGAGCTATGGGGTTTGAATGACTTGGAGTCTTTTTAAAACAGACTTTGGGCGGCCTAGATACAAAGAATTCCTATAATCAAGTCTGGAGATGACTAAGCCTTGTATTATTGCCTACATGATGTCTCTGGTAGCCATCTAAGCATTTTTCTAAGGGCTATTAATATGCCAAAACAGGTGGATGCTAATTTTTTGGCTTGTGTCTCCATTGTCAATTTATCATCAATCTAAAAGCCAAGGCTCTTGAATTCTCATTTTGGAGGGGGTGTGCACCAAATGAGGAAGGACAGTTAAATTTCATCCATCTTGAAGGGTTTTTATCCTACCACCAGCACCTCAGTTTTTTCGTATTTAAGCTTAAGACTGCTTGCTTCATTCCACTCCATAACATAATTAAGTCAAGCTTTTGAGTGCAGTTGGGTAATTTATTGCTTCTTGGGAAAGGAAATGACAATCTGAGTATCGTCAGCATATTATATAGAGGTGAAACTGTAGTTACTTATAATTTCTGACAATTCGATAACATACAAATTGAACAAAGTTAGACTCAATGAAGAATAGATGTTGGACTAAGTAGTTCCCTCACAGACTTGAAAAGATCTGTTTGACAGAAAAGATATTAGCCACCTGTGTGCCGATCCAGAGAGTCCAATTTCCTTTAGCCTCAAAATTAGTACCTGGGGTGAGATGGTGTCAAAGGCCGTGCAGCAATCCAATAGGATCAAAGCAGCGGTCCCACCCTTATCTAAACTGGTTTTCAGCCTTTCTGTGGCCGCAAGCAGTGCAGTTTCAGTGCTACTGCCTGTTTAGAAACTGGTATGAGATTGATAAAGGGCATTTTTGGTTTCTAAATATGAAAAAAGGCACTTGTTAACGTGTTTTGCTCGGTCCCGGCAAGAGAGATATAGGCTGATAATTTTCACAAATTTCAGGATCAACCGATGATTTTTTTAATAAAGTGTTTACAATAGCATGTTGCCAATTTGTTGGCACTTTTCTTGTTAATGTTAACGGGATTTGTAAAGCGCACGAATACCCGGGGGTGTCTTGGCGCTGAGAAAACAGTAAGCCCGATCAAGCGTCTAATTCTGGAATAACCAGGTTTTTAGTCCTTTCCTGAAGTTGGTGAGGGAGATAGCACCTCTAAGCTCACTCGGAAGTGTATGCGCTGAGTGAAAAGTTAAACAAGTCCAACAATTCGGAGATCACTATTTACCCTCCTTTAAGTAATATGTCAGGGGTATCAGATCCAGGGGAGATCCGGATTTCAAACATTTCAAAATATTTTCAGTGTCTTCATATGTTATTTCTGGAAACATCAATATTTCTCCCTTTTTTGTAGCCAGGAGCCTGTCTGGGTTATTATCTTTTCCTAGAGTGAGGAGAATTGTATTTACTTTTTCTACAAGAAGGTTGGGCAACATATTATATATTAATTCTGATTGTGGGGGAACCACTGTATTTATTACTGGTTTAATAGGCTATTTACCACATTAAATAGTTCTTTGGAGGAATTAGCAGCATTATTTATTTTAGAAGCAAAAAAGTCCACTCTAGTCTTTCTAATGACCTGGTTGTACCTTTTTTTGTTGTTTGATAAATCCTTTTTTCAAAAACATCATAATTTTTCTCCGGTTCTGTCTTGTTTTTTTGCTTGTTTTTGGAGTTCTAAAAGCTATGATGAGAACCATGGTGCTTTCAATCCCTTCCTCAGGCCAGTTTGTTTTTTGCATGGTACTAGTCTATCTAAGGCACTCCGGATCCATTCCTGAAATCTGTTGTATCTAATGTCTAAACCGTTTGACCTCTTGGGGTCAGTTTCTGTTAGTTGATGTTTTCACTCATTTATGTCCATTTTTGACCAATTCCATTTTAGGTCTCTTGCGGTTATTTCTGCCATATTAGAAAATATAAGTATTTATAGGTATAGGTGAATGTTTGGATGTATGAATGAGTATATGAGTGAGTGTGTGATCAGCTGTATGGATGAGTGTGTGAGTGCTTGTATAAGTGGGTGAGAGGGTGGAGAGTGACTCTATGGATGAGTGAGTGGATATATGACTGCCTATGTGGGTGAATTAGTGGGTGTGTGTAGGCATGCATGGGTGAGTGAACAGCTGTGTAAGTGGCTGCACAGGGAAGTCAATGAGTGAGTGAGTGGCTGCATGTATGAATGAGAGGCTGTGTGACTGACTGTATGGGTGACTAATTGGGTGTGTGATTGACTATATCAGTGAGTGAGTGGTTGTGTGAGCAGCTGCATGAGTGAAGGAGTGAATGAGTAAGTGTGTGACTGTTTTTATGAGTGACAGGGTGCATTTATGCAGTATGAGTTAGTGAATGGATATGTCAGTGGCTATATGGGTAATTGCTTGAGTAGTCTATGGGTCAATGTGTGTGTCAATGTATGTGTAGGTGAGTAAGTGGGTGTATAAGTAACTATATAGGTGAGTGATTGGGTATGTGGGTAAATGAGAGGAGGTAAGAGTGAATGTATGGGTAAGTGAATGGATGGATGAGTGACTGTATGTATGAGTAAGTGGGTGTGTGAGGGGCTGTGTTATGACTCTGTGAGTAAGTAAGTGAGCATGTAGGTGTGTGTACAAGTTAGTGAGAGGGAAAATCAGTGGAGTATGGGTAAGTGAATGGGTCTCTCGCTGGATGTATGGGTGAGTGGTAGCTGTATAAATGAGTGAGTGGGTGTGAGAGTGAGGCTACACGTGAGAATGTGGGTATGTCAGGTGCTGTATTACTAACTGAGAGTGTGTGTGAATAAGCTATTTGTGAAAAAATAGGTATATAAGTGGCTGTGTGAGTGAGTGAGTGAGTACTTACATGAATAAGTCGTTGGATGAGTGGTGTAAAGATGAGTGAGTGGGTGTGAGAGTGAGTGTATGTGTGAGTAAATGGGTGTGTGGGATTTTGTATCAATACCTGAGAGTGTCTGTGAGTATAGTGTTTTAATAAACTTCTTAATATTTTTACCAGTAGCTCTTCTGACATTTGTCGCATTGTGCAGATGTCATTGACTAAAACTGGAAAGTATGTGTCTTAGGTTTTGAATACATAACTCATTGCCAATGGCCTACCTACTGCCTACTTAAGAGATGAATTTTATGTAATACAAGAGGAGGTTAAGGTTTGTAATGCACTCTTAGAAGTCAATTTGGCCTACCACTAAAGCTCCACAAACAGGTTCTGTAGAAGTAGGACTGAGACATGTTTGAAGTGGCAGTTGTCTACATGGGTGACTTATTAGTATTAGTGACTCAGTAGATATCTGAATGAGTGTCTCAGTCCCTATTTGAGTGTGTGTTTGGCTGTTTAAGGAAGTGTGTTGCTATATGACTACGGCTCTTTGTGTTTTTATGGTTTTCTAAATGTGTATCTGAAGGGCAGCATGAACTGCTTTGAACCTCTGTTAGTGAGTATTGGGGATGCAACTGTGTCTGTAGAAAAGCTCCCAGTAGGACTAAATACATATGATGTACATATATATGTGAGTGAATTCATAGGTGCTACTATGAGAGAGTAGCTGGGTGTATTTGTGGCTGGATCATTTTGCAGACAGCTGTGTGAGTTGTAATGTGAGTGTGAGACTGAGGACCTCATTTACAATGAGGCTGTGCCACCAGAGCATCACTTTTTGCGATGCTCTGGTGGCGCAGGGGCCCGCTCCATATTTACCGGGCTGCAGTAAGCCACTTGGCATGTCTTAATGCGGCCTTGTAAATATCGTTCCCTTTAATGCTGTTTTCTGCATTAAAGGGGCGTGCAATGGGTGTTGCTGTGGGCGTTCCCAAGAACACCCATGTCTTTTTGACACTGCCCCAGATTTACGAAGAATCAGAACTCTGAGGCAGTGCCAAAAACCTATGCCTTCCCAGGGGAGGTGTAAGGGATGTGCAACAAAGAGAAATACCTTTATTTCCCCTCATTTTTCCTTTTTTTGTGTGTGCTGCATTCTGCAGCACACACACAAAAAAGGGAAAAGCCTCTTGTGATTTGTGAGAAGTTGACCTGGTATATGCTGTCCACTAATTAAAGTGGGCACCCTGTACCAGTCCAAACAACCCTTATGGTGATTTAAGAGGTCAAAGATAACCTTAGAAAGCTATCCAAGTGGTAGCTGTGGAGAGCAGCCTTCAGGCTTAGTCTTGAAAGAATGTTAAGCAGCTTGTTTTACCAGAATTCAACCTTATGGTATTGGTTAAATGAAAGGAGAACCACACAGTAGTTATAAAAATATGTATTTATTATGATAACACACTCTAAAAACTTCACAGTTTCTGCTACACGCAGATAAACACAAAGCGCACAATACTGTAGCACAGAAACAATCGTACGTAGCACTAATACACAACAGGCTCCAGGGGGAGACCAAACCATATACTAAAATAGTGGTATAAGAACCATGACTCGAGTCAAGACAATGTCTAGAGAATGTAGTATTGCTGGGACCCCAAGGAACCGTGCAAGGTGAGTAAGTAGGGACCCCACGGAGGACGGGTGCAGTGTGGGAACACTACTGCATGCGCCGTACAATTCTATGGGAGAGTCACGGTTGCAGTTTTAAAGTTTAAGGACCCTTTCCAGTGGATTACGAGGAAGACTTTTGGATCATAGGTGGTTGAAGAGCGACCCCACCTGTGGACACCATAGTACCAGAGTTACCTACCCCAGGTAAGCTGGGTGCAAAGGGCTGAAGTGGTGTCGGAAACCGCCGCCGATCTCAATGGAGGACTTTAAGGAAATGCCACTGCGAGAAAGAAGAAAAGTGTCCGATGGAATACAAGGGTGGATTCTTGATGAAGAGTACCTGAAAGCAGAGGGAACAGAGTCTGGGTCACTCAGGAGTGACCAGGGGCTCGGTAGACGATTGCCCACCGATGTCAGTTGCTTCAGGTGCATTGAGGGGGGTTCTTGACTCTGCAGCCACCGGGACCAGGAGATGTCTAGGACAACCAGGAGCCATATAGGAGCTGTCCCATGAAGGATGTCGAGTGCTGAGGGGTTGGTGTCTGGCTGGAGCACCAACAAACCTTGGCAGCGGCAACCCATGAAGATTGTCAAGAAAGGTTACGGTTCGGATTATCAAGGTCCAGGAGACTCACCAAACACAGGGGAGTCAGGGCAAGCCTGGAGAAACCAGGGCAGCCCAAAAAAAGCAAAGGTGACCCTCAAGAGGACCCAGCTGGAGGCACAAGAGTCGCGAGTGGACCTCAAGCAGAATTACAAAGCAACAGCCGACAGAGCACTCAGTGTGAGGAGGCCAAAGTTCTTATGTAGAAATGGTGCCAGAGGTTAGGGCTACTCGGAGCCCAGTGCACTTATTTTGGGAACACCAACAAGCATATGCACTTGCAAAAGTACACAGTGCACAGGGGTATGGGTAATGCAGGCCCCATGAGGGATTCTGACCTCAAACTTGGTGAGACGGCAGCTCTGACCTCGAGGGACTAGGAATCCACCACCTGTGTTGCTGGAGCCTTCAGAGTCCGTAGGAGCACAGGAGCAGCAGACCGTTCAATCGTGATGTGGTGCCTACAGTTGCAGGGGAGTGACTCCTTCACTCCAAGGGAGATGTCTTTGGCTGTCCTTGATGCTCCACAGGTCCTGCACGGAGCCTGTATGGTGCATTGGCACAGACAATGCTTTGGACGGAGTGGGAGACGAAGTCGGGCCCAAACGAAGTCCAGCGAAGTCGAGTTTCCAGACGGTCAAAGTTCAGTGTTTTCTAGTTCAGAATCTTGCCCATGTCGAATCTAGGGTCCTACAGCCAGGTAAGCCCTTTTGTACCCACGGGAGAGTGTTGGACAGATTCAGGGGACCCTCCCAGGGGAGGGTTTGGACAGTGGGGAGGTTACTCCCATGTCCTTTGTCCAGTTTCGCGCCAGAGCAGGAGCCAACGGCTCCCACAACTGGTTTGAACTGGACTATGCACAGGGACACCAAATGTGCCCCTCATTCAGACTTTCAGTCGCTGGCAAGCGCACCCACCCAGGCCTAATACACTAAATCCTGTCTGGGAGGTGGTCACACCTCCCTGTGACAGGATGCCTATTGTTCTGCCTTCCTCTGCTCGAGCTTGGCTCAGCAGCAGGAGGGCAGAAATGTGTCTATGGTCGGCAGCAACCTTCTTGGGCTGCCCAGAACTAGAAGGCTGGTACCGGGAACACCGGGGACCTCACAAAGCTCATTTCTGAAGGGTGGAATCATACCTCCCAAACCGGTTACCGGTGTGGGGGTATGATTCCACAATGTTTGATACCAAACACAATAGGGTTACTTTCAGCCGTTTTAGAGTTGGTCATCGCGCGGTCGCATAATGCCACTCTATATGTCGTAAATGGCTGCAGCACTAACAACCCAGGAGAATGGACTCTGTAGGCTGCAGGGGTGTCCTGCTCATGCAGTGGCATCCTCTCACTTAGGACCAAGCATCCTGCCTTCAGGATTGTTAAGGCCTGCTATAGGGGTGACTTATAGGTTTTAAGTGTAGTGACCCTTAGATATAGTAAACCTATATCTTAAGTAAGTGGTGCATGCACCAACTTACACAGGCTGCAATGGCAGGCCAGTAGATCCATTTTGCATGGCTTCTCATGGGTGGCATAATACAGGCTTCAGCCCATGGGAGGCCTCTGGGGTACCTATGCCCTGGGTACATGGGTACCAAATACTAGGGAGTGACAAGGGTACCCCCGTATCCAATCTGGAGTGCACTTAAGTACATGACATAACAGGTTAGGGAGAAAGTAGATAGATTGGGGTCCTGATTAGCATGATCCCAGTCAGACTAGTCAAAAACCGCTTGACATGAAGCAAAAAGTGGGGGTAACCATAAGAAGCAGATCCTACTTTCCTACATGATTGTTTTTGTGCAGGAAGGTTTGCCTTCCTTCATAAAAACAATCATCCCTTCAACACAGACACCCTTGCATCATGGTGCAAAGGTGCCTGCATTGTCGCATGGCAGCCCATTGTGCGCCAGCGCAGGGGAAAAGGACAGGAATGCGCCGTATATGATAGATACGGTGCATTCCTGCACTTTTTTTTTGCCTTAGGATAACCCATCAGGATGGCCTGCAGCATTGCCCTACGGCAAAATCTTGTAAATAAGGCCCTCAATGTATAACTGGGCATAGAGGTCCGAAAGCGTGGTTGTCAGCCATTCAAATTTGAGAGTATATGTGTTAGGTTTTAGCAGATAGCTGACTACATGTGGCTTAATTACTACCTACCTTAGAGATGATGATTTGTTAATAGAAGATGTGTTTAAGGCCTGGGAAGCACTTTTTAAAGTGAACTTGTCCTACTGTTGGAACTGCACTCACAAGTTCTCCAGAAGGAGGCCTAAGACATGTTTGAAGCGGCAGTTGTCTAGATAATTCAGTTGTCAGTGTTAGTGATTCAGTAGAGAGCTCAATGAGTATCTCAATTCTTATTTGAGTGTGTCTTTGTTTAAGGAAGTATGTGGCTATATGACTACCATTCTTAGAGTCTTTATGGCTATCTAAATGTGTATGTAAAGGGCAGCATGGACTGCTTTCTAGCTGTGTTAGTGAGTATTGGAGTATGCAACTATGTCTGAAGAAGTGCTGCCAGTAGGCCTAGATACATGTGATGTATCTGTATATCTAAGCGAATGCTAAGGAGATATTGTAAGTGAGTGGCTGGGTGTATTAGTGGTTCTATATCTTTGCAGATAGGTATGTGAATTGCAATCTGACTGACATCAGACTAAATGTATAACTGGGCATAGGGGTGTGTAAGTAGAGTTATCAGTGACTCAAATTTGAAAGTATATGTGTTAGGTTTTGAGCAGATAGGTAACAATGCATGGCTAATCTACTACCTACTTTAGAGGTGAGGTGCATGTTATAGAATATGAGTTTAATGCTTCACAACCACTCTTTAAAGTCAATGTTGGCTTTCTACTGAAGCTGTACACACGGGTTCTGCAGAAGAAGGCCAGAGACATGTTTCAAGTGGCAATTCTCTATATGGTTGACTTTTTGTGTAAATGACTCAGTAGATATGTGAATGAGTGTCCGAGTCCTTATTTGGGCTTTTTTTTGCATATTTAAGGAAGTATGTTACTATACGACTATCACTCTTAGTATCTCTATGGCTGTCTAAATGTGTATCTAAGGGGGTGCATGGACAGCTTTCAGGCAGTGTTAGTGAGTATACGGGAATGTAACTGTGTGTGCAGAACTGCCCCGAGTAGGCCTCATTACATATGATATATCCTATATCTGAATGAATGCTTAGGAGCTATTGTAAGTGAGTGGGTGGGTGCATTAGTGGCTCTATCCTTTTGCGGAAAGGTATGTGCATTCCAATCTGACTGTCACACATAAATGTATAACTGGGCATAGAGGTGTGTAAGTGCATTTGTCAGTGACTCTAATTTGAAACTATATATCTTAGGTTTTGAGCAGATAGGTGACTACCAATGGCCTTCCTACTGCCTACCTTAAGGTTGAGTTATACATAATTGAGGAGGAATTTAAGACTTGTTAAGCACTTTTTAAAGTGAATGTAGCTTACTTTTGAAACTGCACACATAGTTTCTGCAGAAGTAGGCCTGAGAAATATTTGAAGCAGAAGTATTTTATATATTTGATTTGTTAGTGGCTTAGTAGATATCTGAATGAGTGTCTCAGTCCCTATTTCAGTGTGTCTGCATACTTAAGGAAGTATGTTGCTATATGACTATTACTCTTAGTGTCTTTATTGCTTTTTAAATGTATATCTAAAGGGCAGCCTGGAGTGCTTACTGGCTGTGTTAGTGAGTATTGAGGCATTCAACTGAGCATGCTGAACTGCTCCCAGTAGGACTATATACATATGATGTATCTCTGAATCTGAGCATTGTATCAGTAACTGGGAGTGTGTGTATGAGTACACTATGAGTGAGTGAATGAGTGTGTCAGTGACTGTTTCAGTAAACACGTGGTGGTGTGATACACTCTATAAAAGTAATTGTGGGTATATGAGTGCCTGTAAGAATAATTGTATGAATGTTTGAAAGAGATGTTGTGTGACTGATTGCAATTTTGTAACATTATACTGAAAGTTTTACTTACAAAATAGGCCAAAGAAAGTTATATGAAACTATGGCAAAAACACTTTTTGCATAAAAAGAGTCTCTATGGATGTCTGTAACCAATATGCCTGAGGTAGAAAACGTGTTTTGAGACAACTTAGAACATTGAACTGTAGGTACTATTAAAAACAAAAAGACATAAAGATATGTTAGTATGTGATCTTCAGAATTACAGCATTATAACAATACATATTTCTTATACTGTAACACTGTATTACAACATGATGCAAATATCAGTATCCCTGTTTCACTGTTCTCAGCTATCATACTACTTCACCATACACGGTGGTCTGTGTGAAGCATCATCTTTGTACTGTGGGTAAAAATAATGGTATGGGTTGTACAAAAAAAAATGGAACTGCACAGTACATCATTGTAAGTATCTGTCACTATGCTTTGCACTCACTATAATTTGCTAATCAGTTGTTTTACCTACACTTACTCTACTAATGTAAACAAATGCATCTGAAAACATTTTCTATTATTATTATACCTAGTACTGTACTATGAATAAATGTATACCACACCTGAATTTTGAAGATCCTTTTCAAAATACAACCCCTAATAGGCCGAATGATGCCTAAAAGACTAATGATCCATGCCAAGGAAATCCAATACATTTTTTTGTTTCTAGAAATAGTATGTAGAACTTTGGTTGATGAAAGAAAATATAGCAATGTCGAACTTCCAAAGGCATTTTTGGTTTCAATTGAAGGTTGTTATATTTTCATTCTGCGCTTCCAGTTTCAAACTTTAATTAGACAGCATTGTATCTACATATTATATGAACTCCTTTGCAGAAGATAAAAGGACTGTTGTATTGTAGGGAACTTGTTAAAGCCATCCCACTCAATAAGCCCAATGATGCCTACAACTTTAATGATTCATGTTGAAGAAACTGCATACATCTTTTTCCTAAAGATTATTCCTTTAGAGTGGTCCATACCAAAAACACCAAAGCGGTATTATTATTTAGCTTTAAGAACTCCTCCAATACCAGGTGCATGTGTGAGACCCACTGTTCATCAATTAACAGCGATTTGTCAAATGCCCATCTATACCCAGTCTTGGCTTGAGTTTTAATTTTAAACTTAACTGAAATTGCAGCATGATCGGAGAACGGATTTTCATATATCTCAGACTCGGTTTTTAAGAGAGCATGGGAAATCAGAAAATAGTCAATCCTAGAGGAAGAGTGAAATCTCCCTGACTGGCATGTATACTGTCTCTCGTCTAGAAATTCATCTTTCCAACAGTCGACCAAAGAAAATACCGTATTAGATCCTGACATAGCCTTCTCGACTTGGGTTTTGTCTGTGTTATGTGAGCCCATGGAGAGTCAATAGTTGGGTCAATCAATAAATTGAAAACGCCACCTATAACATAACCTATCACATAACACCTATCACACAGATTGAGCTGCTGCAAAATTATATTGACACAGCAATGTCCCAGGGGAATCTTCAATAGGTCCATAATAACTCACAAAATTGAAAAGCTGCTCCAAGTTCCTCATCTGCACCCAAAGCCACCTGGCACTATGATCTCTATGTACCATCATATTTTCACATTGAAGATTTTTAGCTACTAATATGTCCACCCCTCTAATGGCTGCATCTGAGGAAGCATAGAGCACGTGCTGAATAAAGCCTGGAGCTTTATCCATAGGAGAGCCCTCCTTGTAGTGTGTCTCTTGAAGGAAAATTATGTTAGCTTGTAGAGATTTAAGCCAAGTCATCACAGATCATCGCTTTACTCTGTGATTAAAACCATTTACATTGCAAGATACTACCTTTAATGCCATAGAAAACATCTTTTAAATAAAATAGATTTTGAATGAATTTTTTACACCCTTGAACTCCCACATGTTTGCTACAGTTTATTTCCCCCTCCAGTGACCCTATCTCCTCATATCCCTCCCTCCTGTGACCCCTCACCCCCCATCCCATGGACCACCTTATCCCCGGAAATCCCCCCGTCTAGGGTTCCTTGGGTGGCCCACCTCCAACCTCAGGCTTTTTTTAGAGGGGAAGTAATTGCTTATACGACAGATAGGAAGAAGAAAGAGAATGATGAAAGATTACAGTTAGAGAAAGAACTGTGTCAGGCGACAGCAAGTTACTTGGCCTTACCGACTCAAGAAGGCAAAGTCAAACTTTCCATAGCAAAGCTTAATTCACAAGACTGTTTTACATCAAAGGAAACTCTGAACTATGATTCAGTTTTCCATTAAAGATATAAAGAAAGCGATCACATAGGTAGATACAACTGTATAAAAAGAAATAACTGGGGGGCATGGCCAGCAGCATGGTGAACTAGACGTGTCCGACCAGCGCTCCGATGGCCCATTGAAAATCCTGCCGATATCCTGCATCCCACACCTAATCCTGATCCCTGCAGCCACCGATTAGGACGAGGGCACTGAAACCGAGCAGAAACACTTAATTGAGAGTCGTATTGGCCGGCAAAAGTGAGAGAATGGAGACGAGAAAGTGCGACACTGCCGGATGTAAGATGGCGGCACACCCCAGCCTCAGGCGGAAGAGACAAGAGGTTAAGCAACAGGAGGTTGTGGGCCGACCAGACCCTGAAGAGGTGACAAGACTGGGGGTGAGATGACCGAAGATCCCCCCTCGCCCTCCAGGGCAAACAGAGTCACCGGAGTACCCGGGGCGCTGGCTGTGGGCCGCTGGACCGGACGCCGGTGCTGTGAGAAGCTGAGGTGAGAGCCGCAAGCATAGAAACAGCAGATACGTGCCAGGCCTCGTGGTATGGTGTCCGGGGACGAGGAGATGCCCCCCTAGCCCCCGGCACATGCTGATGGTAGACGACTGGAGAACACCTTAGCCCATGCCGAAAGCCCGTAGCATTGAGGGCAGAGTGTCGGCTGAGGAGAGGCCGTTCGCCCAAAGGTGATCGAAATCAATGGCCGGAGCCCGGCATAGCCATAACATAGTAATCCCCAGCTCACAACAATAAAAGATCAAAAATTTTCATCAGCGAGCGGGCCCGCCATGGATTCAGGCCAACACTGGGACATTGCCGAGGGTCTAGAGAAGGAACCGGGAGAAGGTGGCCAAACGAGGTGAGGAATACTCAAGCAGGAGATCTACTGAAACAATCGGATCCATGAGTAGAGGCAAGTGAGCCCAGGAGTTCTGTAGGGGCATGAGTGACAGATAGGTGCCCGCCATTGATCCTGCCCTGCAGGGGACAGACTTCACACAGCATGCACAGATTGTTGGCAGCCCGAACTTCAGAGGTGCGGCGTGGCTGAGATCATATTGGATCTCTTCCCCCCCCTTTTTTTCTCTGCACGGGAGGTAATACCTGTGGTGTTCCAACTTACGATACACGGAAGGCACAGACTGGCAGTGGGAGAGATAAACCTTTTGCCAGGAATTCCCTCATCCCCCCTCATATTGAGCAGTGAAGGGGACAACCAGAAGCAGGGCGGGGGACCCCCTTGGAGCCCCAGATTTAATTATTTGTAGTCCACAGCTACTCCGGAGTTGAGCCCTGCATGGGGGATCGAGCGGGGGATCAGGCGGCGAACCTGGGTCTCCTGGTAAGGAAGTGATGGACTGATCAGCGGTGGCGCCTTCAGAGATCCGGGTCAGGAATCAATGTCTGGCAAAACCACACACTGCAACCAGAAGCTGTAATCCCGAAATAACGCTGGGCGGGGCCGAGCCCCGGCGCTCTTGGGCGTTCATACTGCCTCGGGACAGGACCTGATCACAACACCCGAGGGGAGTGGAATCTGATGGGGCCCTTGAAAGAGAGTACCTTACGGTTAAACTTAGGAACTGCATAAAGAAAACCCTAGCATACTCAACGCCAGGACGACAGTGAAGCAGTCTAGACCATTGCCTCCCAAAATAGTGTTGGAAAGCGGCAACAGATGGCAAAAGATGAAGGGCCAGATGTACGACGCTTTTTAGTGTGCGCAAACGGGTCTTAGACCCGTTTACACACTCTAAAAAGCATGGGCCCATGTGCAAACAGTATTTTGGGACTCGCAAATAAATTGCGAGTCGCAAAATACTGTTTTGCGACTCGCTATTAGGAAGGGGCGTTCCCTTCCTAATAGCAACCACAAAGCTATGTACCAATGTTTTGCGACCGCAATTGCGGCCGCAAAACACTTGCAAATTACCACCTACTTCAAGTAGGTGGTAATGCATTCGCACATGGGAAGGGGTCCCCAGGGGACCCCTTCCCCAGTGCAAATGCATGCAATATTATTTTTTAAGGGCAGACAGTGGTCCCAGGGACCACTGCCTGCCCTTAAAAAATGAAACAAAAACGTTTCATTTTTTTAAAAAAATGCATCTTGTTTTCTTTTAAGGAAAACGGGCTGCATTTAAAAAAAATTCTGCTTTATTTAAAAGCAGTACCAGACATGGTGGTCTGCTGAGCCCAGCAGGCCACCATCCCTGGGAGGGCCTGTCATTCCCAATGGGCTCGCAAATTGCGAGAGGCTCATTAATATTCATGAGCCTCGCAATTTGCGACCCCATTGGGAATCGCAAACAGTGTTAAACACACTGTTGTACATGCCAAATAGTGCCTCGCAAATTGCGAGTCGCAAATGTGACGCAATTTGCAAGGCATTATTTGGCAAGTCGTACATCTGGCCCAAAGACCCCAAACCGCAAAGGCAGGGGAAAATGGATAAGTTTGCCATGGTCCTGCAAGCCCCCGTGGCACAAGTCGAGGCTGGGACACACATACCTGATAATAACATACTGCTCCAAGCAATTCAATCTTCTAGAGAAGCGCTGGAAGGTAAGATCGACAAAATTCGCATTGATGTCAACCTACTGCGCCAAGATCTCCGCAACATTTCCGAGAAAGAAACACAAGCTGAGAATCGAATATCAGAAGTGGAAGACACTTCATACGCCCTCAGGAAGGAGGTCACAGCCTTGACCACAGCTATGAAAGAGGTGGCTTGGAGGGTCGATGATGCAGAAATTTGCGCCCGCAGAAACAACCTTAGATTTATTGGTTTCCCCGGAAGCAATAGAAGGCTCAGATGCATGTGTTTTTCTGCACAAATGGTTAAGGGACTCCCTCCCAAATGTGCAGTTCTCCCCCTGCTTTGTGATCGAGAGGGCCAACAGAATACCTGGGCAAAAACTCCCTACCGGAACACCGACAAGGCCTTTGATTGCACGTTTTTTAAACTATCAGGACCGGGACCTAATACTCAGAGAAACGAGACAAACCGGAGAGATCTGAATCGAGAATACCAAAATAATGGTGTTCCCAGACTACTCAAGAGGTGCAAAAACAACGCAAGACTTTTGACTCGGTGAAAGAAAAGCTGCAGAATCTACAGATACAATATATGTTACTCTTTCCGGCCAAACTAAAAGTAATGTACCAGTCCAAAACGTTCTTCTTTCACACCCCAGAAGAGGCATGGCAATGGATAGAGGAACGCCCCCCGAAAAGAGCTACTGGGGAACAAGCTGCATCCTCCAGAAGGGGCCCCCCTGCATATAACAGATTTAAACCGTAGAAGCTAAAACTAAAACTCACCACAGGCTGCTCAGGAGACTTTGCAAGGGCTACACCATACCGAAGTAGGAAAACTATCAATACAGTATCACAGGCGTCAGACTCCGAAGACAATCGCCCACGAGACCAGTCAAGCAGGAGGACTCACAAAACAGGGACAGCACGGAAGCACACCCCGAAACATACAAAATGGGAAATATCTTCCGATCCGGACAGTGATCATCCATTGCTACAGGACATTACCCTTCTTGAGGAACCGAACCCTGACAGAATGGCGCAGGAATCAGCATTGCCAACTTGACAAAGTGGGAAAGAAGAATGACGTCTAAAGATGGTCCGTCTGGAGGCTGAAGGGACAATAAGCTGACGAGGAGCCCTTCTCCTCACCCCCTGTTTGTGTGCATTTGTTTCTTTCTCTTCCTCTGTTAGTATATAGTTTAGTTTTATTCAGTTGTGCTGTTCCATTCTCTGCCTTGTGTCTCCAAGTGGAGACTCCTGACACAAGCACGGAGACGTGAACACAGCTCGTCAGCGGTCTCCCGATTGAGTAAATGTATAGTGGGCAGACAGGAGATAGGAGAATAGGAACACACTTGGGGTTTTAAGGGAGGTTGGTGACAGACCTCTCCAATCCATCCACGACACAGTTGGTCATGTTGACCCATATGGGCACTTGCGTGGGCAGTGGGGGGGAAAGGGGGGGTTGGGAGGGTAGGGAGTTGGGGTGGGGCAAACCAGGAAGTTAAGTTAGGGTTTAAATCAGGCGGCATCCTTTCAAGGCAGCACAGTAGGAATCAAGAGGACACAAGAACCACCCTATACACTGTTACCCGACACTGGCAGTTGCGATATGGCAGGGCACAATAACGATACGTACTCAGTCCTGACCTGGAATGTGAATTGGCTGGGGAACAAGGTGAAGAGAGGCCTTGTGTCGGCATACATCAAAAGACTGAAGCCTAAGGTAGTATTCCTACAGGAAACGCACCTGCAGGGAACACAATGTGGCTTTCTGGGTAGAGGGGCATATAAGACGTTAGCGCATGCAGGTTTCTCCACTGGAGCGAGACGAGTCGCAATCCTTATTAGAAAATCCCCACCTTTTAGAGTGGAACGCACATGGGTGGATCCTAATGGGACATATGTGGCGGTAAAGGGAATGTGGAATAGGAAAGATATCACCCTGAGACTGCAGAAACTGACGCTGGGGAAGCTCACAGACATCCTTTTGGAGGTGGGCTCCAACACTCATCTAAGAGGGGGAGACTTTAACAATGTCATGGATTCTCAGCTAGATTGCACAACAGCACCTACAAGCCGCCCCAAAGATACACAACTCAAACGTTTCACAGACACATTAGCATTGACTGATTTGTGGCGCAGACAGCATCCGCATACCAAGGCATACTCATTTTACTCAGGCGCCCATAAAGTCTTTTCCAGAATCGATTACGACTTTGCTCCGGCTGGAGAAGTAGCAGAGATTCAGAAAGCAGAGTATCTGGCAAGAAGCCTCTCAGACCACTCGCATCTCTGGCTCACAGTGGGTAAAAACAGAAAGCAAGCTAACAATGGCTGGAAACTCAATGCCTGGTAACGTAAGGACCCCAAAGTCTCCCAGGAAATTTAAACGGACACAGAGCTTTATTTTAAAGAAAACGTAGGCTCTGTAGAATCCGCCACAATACTCTGGGAGGCCTACAAAATGGTCCTCAGAGACAGAGCCCAGAACATAATAGGGCATAAAAAATCTAGAGAAACAGAACAGATAGCGGAAATTGAATCAAAACTCCTCCTACTAGAAAAACAAACCCTAGCCAGTGAAGATCCCTCGCTACTACAGAAGTTACAAGTTCTCTGCCGGGAATATTTGGCCCTCGCCCAGAGAGATGCGCAAAATGTGATTCAAGCCATGTACCGGCGCCTATACGATGCCGGGGATAAGGCGGGTAGGCTGCTCGCATGGCTCAGCAAGAAAGAGCTAGAAGCAAGATGGGTGACTCAGATATAATCCGAAGATGGTCAAACCTGCACCACACCCACTGAGATAGCGACTGCTTTCGCTCATTACTACGAGTCCTTTTATGCAAAACGTCCCCTGGCAGAAATAGTACAAATAGAAAAATATCTAGCCAAAATAGATGTCCCCACATTAGAGAAAAGTGAAGCCCAAACATTAGAAGAGGAGTTGACACTCACAGAGATTAACGAAGCCATCAGCTCCCTGAAGCCTGGGAAAGCCCCGGGCCCCAACGGACTACCATCAGAGCTTTACAAATAGAACGCAGACCTACTAAGCCCCCACCTCCTTAAATTGTTTCTAGAAATGCAAAAAGTGGGCATTCTCCCGCAGGACCTCCGGACGGCCACAATAGTGGTAATACACAAAAAGGGAAACCGCCAGAGAGGTGCAGTTCCTATCGACTTTTCTCACTCTTAAATACGGAAACAAAGATTTTAGCCCGCATACTAACTAGTAGGCTCACAACAGTCATCTCAAACCTCATTCATCGAGACCAATCTGGTTTCATGCCTAAAAGGTCAACTAGGTTAAACCTGCGAAGACTCCATAGTTGGCTTGAAATCACGAGTACCAGTTCAGAACCACATTTAATACTGTTGTTAGATGCAGAAAAAGCATTCAACACAGTCCATTGGCCCTTTCTCATGCTGGTCCTCGAGAAATTCGGATTTGGCCCCAAATTTAGACACTGGATAACTATCCTTTATGAAAAACCATTAGCCCGTGTGAGGGTCAACGGAACAACCTCTAGGGAGTTTACAATAGAACATGGTACAAGACAGGGGTGTCTCCTATCCCCACTACTCTTTGCCCTAGTCCTAGAGCCTCTTGTGTGTATAGTTAGGGAACACCGGGAGATGTCTGGCTTTCGAGGAGATAAGAACGGGACCACAGATGAACGCATATCCCTCTATGCGGACAATATCCTCCTCTATGTTACAAACCCCAGGGTCACTCTCCCAAACGTGCTGGATGCTTTCGAATGGTATGGGAAGCACGCAGGATATAAAATTAACTGGGAGAAGTCCTGCATATACCCAGCAACCCAGGGCTTCGAACCGCAGGAGAACATGGGACAGCTCAAAATAGAAAAATATGTTATAAAATACTTAGGTTATTATGTCTCAGTGAATAGACCCGAAGCTCTGAACCAAAACTTGTATAGAGTCATCGCAGAATTGAAGGCTGACATAGAAAGGTGGAAAACATTGCCCCTGACACTCCTAGGGAAGGCGGCACTATACAAAATGATATCACTACCTAAATACACATATATACTCCAGAACACATACTATGCATTCCCAGAAGCTGTCTTTGTTAAGATGGATGAGGCACTCCGGACATTTCTTTGGGACGGTGGGACCCCAAGAGTGGCGCTTGCCACTTTGCAACGAAACCAATTCAAGGGGGGTATATCACTCCCAGATATCAGGGCATACTATTGGGTGACCCATTTAATCGTTATTAACAACTGGGAACACATGCCAGGGGGCCACCCCACGTATGCACTAAAGCATACGCAATTCGAGACAGGTCTCCACACTCACTACCTCTATAGTGTGAAGGGAGCCAAGAATTTATTAGCAGCCACACAGGTAGCGATAAAAGCATGGAAAAAAAGCAGAAAGGCAGATTAAATGGAGTAATCAAGTCACAAGAGAGACCCCACTCTGTGCGAGGGGAGACTCTGAGAATTCGCAAAATGAAAGGGCTTTAAGAAGTGGGATTTGTTGGGCATCTCTAAAATCAATGACATATTAAATCATAAGGAACTTGCTACCTTTTCACATCTCCAAAAGGAATATGAATTACATCAGAAGCAACAGTACAAATACATACAGTTGGCTCACGCATGGAGGGCGCAGAAAATAGATACGGAGACACTCCCTGAATATGCCCCGCAAGAGGGAAGCCTCCTCATGGGGGAAATTAGCGAGAAAGCAGTTTCTTGGACATATCAAACTGTGATCAATAGTGAGCCAGACACACTCACGAAGCTAAGGGCAAGGTGGAGACTAGAACTGGGAACCATGGACAACCTTTACTGGGAGACCGCATTGATGCACCCACAAGAAGTAGTAATTAAGTTGCGACTCCGCCTCATTCAGTTTAAGATATTGCATAGGATTTATTACGACAGATCTCGTCTACACAAAATGGGAAGGGCTGATACTCCTAACTGCCTCAAATGCACCCATGATACAGGCACATACATTCACACGATCTGGGAATGTCAAGAGATACAGGGATATTGGGGATCCATAACGGCAGAGCTAGAAGAGATATTAGGAGATAAGATACCTATGGACCCCAAATTTGTGCTGTTAGGTATATCCACGGATGTCGATCTCCCCAGGAAAAAATTAATATTGGCCAACCTGGGCCTAGTGGTTGCCAAGCGAGATCTGGCACGCAAGTGGGGGACGGTGTAGTTACCCACATTGTGTGAGTGGAAAAAGGGAATGGATTTATACATGTCAGGGGAAAAAACCACATATATAGCTCGAGGATGTCCAAAGAAGTTTAAGAAAATCTGGAACCCATGGATACAATATTATGGCCTACTAGGGGAGGGTTCGTCAGAAATGTCCCAGCCGAATAGAAAGGAAGTGCAGGAGAGTAAAAGGGTGAGACTGAGAGACAGGGTATTCGAGAAATATGCAACACTAAAATATGTATTGATGTTACACGTGTCCATGCATCTGGATGTTTATGTTGCTGTGCTCTTGAATCAACTGCCTGAAAATGTATGCTGTACCTGTATTGAAAGAAAAACAAAAATAAAAATATTTAAAAGAAATAACTGACCCGGGCACTTTGAGATCCACCTCACATCCCCCAGAAATTTCTGAGATCTTTCTTAATCAATACAGGGAGTTTTACTCTGAGTCTCATAGTACCACCTCAGAGGTAGCTATAAATTGGATAGGTGGGATAAATAGCCCTACATTATCTATGGAGGAGAGAGTGTTTTTGCTTACAGATATTTTACTTGAAGAAGTCACTCAGGCAGTGAATATGTCTCCGTTGGCCAAAGCTTGTGGGCCAGGTGGAGTAACTATTAAGGTATATAAGACTTTCACCCCCAATTGAACACTTTTCTGGTGTCATTCTTTAATGGGCTTTTAAAGGGGATACAGTTCCCGATACATTTACTCAAGCTGCGGTGATTAGCTTTGTCAAAAAAGGGAAACTGGAGGATGAGGTCAATTCATATCGACCTATAAGTTTATTGAATGTCGATTATAAGATTTTCTGTAAAATTCTTGCAAATAGGCTTTTTATAAGTTGCTCCCTCTCTCATTCATTGTGATCAAAATGGTTTTCTTCAAGGCAGGTTTTTGGCTTCTACCACCCATGATTTAATTCAAGCGATTATTTTTGTACTAATAAAACTAAAGCAGCAATAATAATGTTAGACGCAGAAAAAGCTGTTCGATAGAGTGCAATGGAATGTTTTATTTGCAGTTTTGAACAAATTTGTGGGTCCATTTAAATTTTGCCTGGTGGTGAAAAACTTATACCTCAATGTTAAGGCTGCTATAATTATCACTGGGAACATGGCCGGCTCAAATTCTATTAGCCGGGGGACGCGTCAAGCTTTCCCCTATACCCCATGCTATTCTCCCTATTCATTGAGCTTTTGGCATGCATAATTAGGGAAGATCGTGCTATTGTTGCCCCTGTCCCTGGGTCCACCAAACGTAAGCTTTTAATGGACAATATGGCTCATTATCTAGCAGCAGATAAAGATAACATATCGAGAGCCTTCTCCAAAATAAGGGAATTTAGAGAGATAGGGGGATACAAAATAAATCATTCTAAATCTGAGGTGCTACTTTTCAATTGCTCCTTAGATAAACGGCCTCCTACTATGCAGGCAAATTACTCGACAACTAACTCCATAATGTATTTGGGGATTTCTGTGACCACTCGACTCGAGGATTTATACTTGCTCAATTTTATTCCCACATTAAATAAAATGTGCAATCTTTTAAACAATAAAAGAGCCTACCCATAATAATCATAAGACAAGTTAATGTTAATGTTAATGTTAATCGAGATTTGTAAAGCGCACGAATACCCGGAAGTTTCTTGGCGCTGAGGACATAGTACGCCCACTGTAACGTCTAATTCTTAAACAGCCAGGTTTTTAATTCCTTCCTGAAGGTGGAAAGGGAGCTCGCAGCTCTGAGCACATTCGGAAGAGTGTTCCAGAGTTTGGAGGTGCCGAGTAGAAGCTACGACCGCCCCAATGCAATGTTCGAACTCTGGGCACTTGCAAAAGTCTAGCCCCTGTTGAACGGAGGTGTCTTGTTGGTTCATACCAGACAAACAGGTTTTGCAAGAAGGAAGGACCTGTGTGGTTCAGAGGTTTATATGCCAAGCAAAGAGCCTTGAATTTGATGCGTTGTAGACACCGGAAGCCAATGCAGGTTGCGAATCTCTTTCGATACAGAGTTTCCCTGGGGATGTCGTCATCAATAAACGTGCTGCTGAATTTTGAACCATCTGAAGCTTTTTTAAGCACTCTTTCTGAATGTTCAAGTAAAGCTCATGGCAATAATCCAGTTTAGACTGGATTAACGAGGTAACCACCATTTTCCTGGAATCTAAAGGGATATAAGGAAAGATCTTCCTTATTTTCTTAATAAGAAAGTGGGAGGCAGATACAGTTGAATTTGTCTGCTGTGAAAACGATAGTTTATTGTCAAACCAAACGCCCAGGTTCTTAGCCTTGACCGCTGGATTAGGTGGTTCTCCCATCTCTACGGGCCACCAAGTGGCTCTTATTAAGATGAGTATTCTCCCACTATTCTTATTCTCATTTTCTAATATGATGATAAGGGTTCCCAAATCTTTTTTGACTGCATTTATTCGGAAATAAGACAATTTATTTGGCAAGCAAAAAAACAAGATTAAGAATACAAGTGCTGCAATTAGTAGTGGAAGATGGAGGTGTTGCCCTACCTGACTTACGGATATACTATCAAGACTCGCTCATCAATTGGCTGAACTATAAAAATTCAGGGGATATGTCTGATACCAAATTTTTCTTACCTTAATGCTTAAGGAATCTGAGATTGGCCTCGCCCCGTTTTTATGAATGCCCAAATTTCCAAAAAAGTTGTGTTGCAAGATTCCTAGAGTTATCACATCTCATTTTCAAAGAATCTGGGAAGCATAGGAATCCCTTGGCTTCATCCCCAGATGAAATAGAGGAATGCATTCCTTTAGGACTTCAATGGTCTCATCATCAACAGCTCCAAAGGAGAAAGGGTCCTAGGGAAAATTTTAACAACCAAGCCACAGACTCAATCCCCAATACAACTTATAACAACAACTAATAAATCTGGTGGTCTACAAAAGGGAGCTAGAACTGAATTATCAAATAACACAGACAGTGCCAACACCCGAAAATACCAACATGTGTGAAGTAAATGACCTTTGCGAACCAATCGGATTTCCATCAACTACCAAGAGAGGTCAGTGTCATCATTTGGATATCCTTCCTTCCTACCACCACTCTTCTAAATCACAGAAGAGGGTCATGTAGATCGGATTTCGACCAGGTCACAGAAATCACAACAGGAGGAAGTGGAAACAAAAGGAGAGAGAGACTCTATGTTCACCTTGTAACAGGCCTCACCAATGAATATTGATTACTTTGGGGTGATGGAATTATAAGTGCAGTGCAAGTAAGTGAAAATAAAAGGATTTGGGAGAGAAAACTCCTTTTAATACAAATATCTCTACCAATCCTACATTAAAAATAGTGCAGAAGCAGCTTTGAGCACATAGGCCGCTTCACAATATGGTCAACAAGTTTCAGCCTAATGGGCCACTTGCCCAGGCTTTTTCAGGACCTAAACAACAAATTATAATGCTACTGCATTACCAATTTAATCATAAGGATTTTATGTGTGTAAGATTATCATAAAATACGACCTTCTACATGATCAATCCTCAATACAAGCGGAGTGTTCTTCACACCTGTAACAGACAAACACATCAAACCTCATTGTGAAATAATAAGACAGTTGCAAGAACTCCCCAACACTAATTCATCTTAACGGATGGCCTTATTGGTTACTCCATATACCAATAAGTTATTAAAATTACACCGCTATAACCATTATTCCGCTGGTGCACTCACCTGTCTTGTATGAGGTCAAAACCTCACCTCACCTGGTAACAACTCAGGTATGGGAGACCCCGCCCTGTAAGTAGAGGAAAATCACTTTTAAGGGAAGAGAACTTCTTTTATCTTTCCCTCATTGAATGTGCTTCATTTAAATCTTTACAGCTTGAATAAGGACACCTTCCTAAAAGAGGACACGTAAAATCACAGTTTCAGGATGCAAAGCAATGCTCAGGAAAACCACAGGTATAATCTTCGCTCTGCTCACGTTCTCTGTCTCGTGGGTACCTCGATACCGGAATTATTAAGAATTATAGTACTAAATTATAGTTGTCAAGAATTTTAGTACTCCATATTCTTAACTGTACGTGCAACCCAAATAAATGTGGCGAAAGGAACTGAACAGATCTCACAGTCCAGGAGCCACTACGCTCAAAAACTGCCCGTATACACAGGACCAGTCAGCGTAAACATACGCTCCACAACTAATGAGGTATAAAAAGGTATAAAAAGGGGGCCTATAGTGTATTAGCGGAGCGGGTAAGCCCCGAGAATTTCTAATCCTCCCAATGCAAGCATGGCAAACGCACATGATAATGATGTACGCGAAAGCTCTATGGTGTAATAGCGGAATAGCAAAATAGCAACGCGGACAAAAATAGAGGTCCTACCTCTCCGTCGGTGCCACGGGCACTCCTGAGTCTGTGGGAGGTGCGCAGGCGCCTCTCATGCCTGGCTTTGTATCTTACATGGGACTGCCGGCAATTAAAAATGGCGTCATTCTGGACTACAGAATGACCTCATAATACCCGGAAATTGTAGTTCTTTACTAGAAATAGCGGGAACTGAATAAAATTGCTCACGCTGCCTCTTATATGTAAATGTCTTCACTAGTTTATTGATTCATTCATTTGTTAAACCTCCTTAGTTCATGTATACACAAAACCAGAGACTATTTAGTAAATGTATACAAAAAGCACATAAGGGTGCATAAGGGTGCAATACCTCTTTTTAACTTCATGGTGGCCTTTGTAACTTACACAGAACTGCCTGTAATTGATAATAGCGTCATTCTGGGCTAAAAAATGACGTCATAATGCCCGGAAGTTTTAATTATTTTCTAAAAATGGCGGGAACTGATTAAAATTGCTCCCGCTGCCTCTTATATGCAAGTATCTTTGCTATATTATTGATCTAATCATTCAATAAACCTCCTTAGTTCATGTATACACAGACACAGAGACCATTTAGAAAATGTATACAAGAACCACATAAAGGTGCCATACTTCTTTTCAACTTCATGATGGCTTCACTACAGATGGGGCCTCTATTCATCCTCAAATCTCTGAAATACAAGAGATCTATTTAGGAGGATACATCTCAATATCCATACCACAGCAAGCCTGTCTTAGTATTGTAGATAAATCACAATAAAAGATCATAGCTACTACAGAATCAAATATTCATAGCTATCGTGGAATCCACATAACTGATGGTTATAACTGCCTCATTTTTATCTACACTGGAGTATTATAAGGCAGTCCAAGGTATACCATCGTTCAGGCCTCTGGTGTCACTATGCAGTTTGAACACCCACTTTTGTTCCTTATTGAAGAGAAATCTGGCTTTGTCAACAACATGAGATGGTATATGTGGTTTTTCTAAGACCGTCCATATAAAATCATCAGCCTGATGGTCAAACTCAACAAAATGTTTCGTTAGTTTAGTATTGGTTTTTCTGCATATAAATGTGCTTTTATGTTCTAACATCCTGAGCTTAACTTTGCGAGTCGTCAGCCCCACATATTGGTATTTACAGGGGCACTGTATCAAATAGATCAAAGTGTCACTGTTACAATTGGAAAAAGTTTTTTGCACCCAAGGTCTCATAGTTCTGATATCAAGTGTTTTTGAATGTCTTGTTTGTGGACAAAAAGCACAGGCTCCACAAGGAAAATGGCCCTGGACCGCAGGTAAGTCCCAGAGTGTGCCCACTCTCCTTAATCCTTGCTCCTTTGGTCGTGTGTGCACCAATTTGTCACAGAGGTTGTACCCTCTTTTAAATGCAAACAAAGGCAGTGGAATTTTATCCTTACAACTGTTCAGCAAACGCCAATTCTTGCGAATACTCTTCTGAATACCATTGGTTAGCGTATTGAACGTATTCACAAAAGTAAGACGCCCCAAAGGTAGCTTCTCGACCTGTGGTTCCAATAACGCCTCTCTATGATTGTTAGTAGCGCGTTTATATGCTTGTTTGATGAGTTTTTTAGGATACTTCTTCTCTGTCAATTGATGAGACAGATTCTGGGCATGTTGCTTATATTGCTCGAAACTTGAACAATTTCTTCTCACTCGTAAAAATTGGCCAAACGGCAAATTGTCCCGCAAGGCCTTCAGATGTTGACTATCATACTTGAGGAGGGAATTCCGAGCCATTGGTTTCCGATAAAGCTCACTTTCCAATCCTGTTGGAGTGACAAAAATAGATAAGTCAAGGAAAGCTATTCTGTTCTTATGAGCCTCTAGTGTAAATCTCAAAAAGTTATTCCGTGTATTGAGCCATTGTTGGAACTGTACCACCGATTCTAGGTCACCACGCCACACTACGAAAATGTCGTCGATATAACGCTTCCTTAGTCTAATCGACTCGTGGAAGGGGTTATCGTCATTCAACACATGGTCTTGTTCGAAAGTGTGGACGTATAGATTCACCAAACTAGGCGCAAAAACACTCCCCATGCTCGTTCCTGAGACTTGGAGGTAAATCATTTCTTCGAACTTGAAGAAATTATCTTTCATGGCCAAATGGGCCAGGGTCATGATAAAATGGACAGGTGTAATAGAATCTAGGTCGGTGTTGTTCAAGATAGAGGCAATTGTATCCAATGTCTCATCCTGAGGAATAGATGTATATAATCATTCAACATCGAAGGAGACTAACAAGTCTCTCTCCGAGTCGAATTCCACTGTAGGTAAGAGGCGCAACACATCTTTTGTATCCTGAAGATACGTTGGCATTCTCTTAACTAAAGGCCTCAAGAAAAAATCTACAAAAGTAGATAAAGGCTCGAGAATTGAGCCTATCCCCGAAATTATGGGTCTCCCTGGTGGTGGTCGTTGGATCTTATGTACTTTCGGTAAAGTATAAAAGTACGGCATCACAGGGTGAGTTGTTTGGAGAAATGCTGTTTCCTGTGGTGTAATCCACCCTTCATTGGAAGCTTCTTCCACTATTTATGTGATGGCTTTCTTGATTCTCTCTGTAGGATCTTCTTTGAGTGGACGATAAAATCTCCTATCGCCCAGTTGTCTTAAGCACTCTGCTCGATATGCCTCAGTCTCTAAGATCACAATAGCTCCGCCTTTGTCCGCGGGCTTAATTGTTTTTTCACGATCTTCTGTGAGGGCTCATAGGGCTGCTTGCTCACTCTTAGATAAGTTGCTATAATTCCGTCTTTTATTGCTACATAGATCAGTAATTTCGTCTTGTACCACTCTTTCAAATGTCAGTACTTGTGATGGTACACTTTGTAGCGGAGGATTGAAGGTAGATCGCTTCTTCAGCCCTGTGTTCACTGTTTCTGTCAAGGGCTATATCAGATCCTTATCCTTAAAAAAATAGTGTAGTCGTATCTTGCGGAAGAATCTTGCAAGCTCACATTGTACTAAAAAGTCATCTCCATCAGACGTAACCACAAAGCCAAGGCCTTTATTGAGAACTCTTTCCTCCTCTTGAGTCAAATTTGTTTTGCTCAAATTCACTATTAGGTCGCTTTGGCATTCCTCCCTTGTTGTGACTGGTTCTGCTTGGTTTTGCTGCGCGTGTCCATTTGCTGAGGCAATGATGGTGATTGGTTCCAATGAACTTGTAGTTGCCGGTTCTTTCTTCTGCCTCGGTATCTGCCTGGGCCAGACCCTAAAAAGACTGATTATTATAGTCTTGTGGGTACATCTGGAAAGGCGCTCCTGGTGGTTGGAAATGTTGTGGCGGAAAACCCCATGGTGTAGGAGGCCACCATTGTTAAAAATGAGGTGTAGTCTGTCCTCTCCAAGTTGCTCTTCTCCCTCGGCCTCTAAACTGTTGTCTATTAGTTTCGGGAAACTCTGAGTCACTTGAACTGTCTTCGGAGCTACTGCCCGAATATATAGAACCATATCTCCTACCTTTCTTGTTAAATTCTGGGGGAGTATAGCTATCGCTAGTGTACGGATAAACCACCTCATGTTTGAACTTAGCCAGATCTTTCTTAAATTTCTCTATTTTAGATACAAGTATCGAAGCTTTAAATTCTTTATTTGACTTATTCGATTCTTCCTGATTCTTTTTAAAAAGGGTAGCGGTGATAGTAGTTTTGATTTGTGCCTCCATTACTTGTATCTCTATAAGAATGGTGTCAGCTATCCGTTTTGCAGTACTAATTATCAGGATTAGCCAATCACGCGTACAGCGCCAGGCTATTAAGGACCAATCCTTTAGAAAAGATTTATCCTGAAGAAATAGCCGGGGGGCATTTGTGACAATCAGCCCAGAAGGCGCACAATTGCCCCGCAAATACTCAGCCATTATAGCACCATGTATCAGGGTGCGTGAATGAGATTTCTTCAATATCATGACCTTACTCCAATCGTCGACATTAGGACCCCCAGAGCTAGCGATGCTATCTAGTATGCTCGGTGTGTTATCCAGTATAGTTTGATAAGTGGCGTCATCATATGCTAAACCGCTGAACTCTGCCATATCAAGGGAAAATTAAGAGAAAATTAGTATGTGTCTACTCTTATAAAAAGGCGTCCAATACCTAAGCTGCAGCACTCAATCACTGATTAACTATCCTTCAAATATAGAAAAAAAGTGTCTATAATCATTGACCCGCAGCCATCAGCTGCACAAGAACATCATCAACAGCTCCAAAGGAGAAAGGGTCCTAGGGAAAATGTTAACGACCAAGCCACAGACTCAATCCCCAATACAACTTATAACAACAACTAATAAATCTGGTGGTCTACAAAAGGGAGCTAGAACTGAATTATCAAATAACACAGACAGTGCCAACACCCGAAAATACCAACATGTGTGAAGTAAATGACCTTTGCGAACCCAAAAGATGTTGACTCAAGAGGAGGAAAGAGTTCTCAATAAAGGCCTTGGCTTTGTGGTTACGTCTGATGGAGATGACTTTTAGTACAATGTGAGCTTGCAAGATTCTTCCGCAAGATACGACTACACTATTTTTTTAAGGATAAGGATCTGATACAGCCCTCGACAGAAACAGTGAACACAGGGCTGAAGAAGCGATCTATCTTCAATCCTCCGCTACAAAGTGTACCACCACAAGTACTGACATTTGAAAGAGTGGTACAAGACGAAATTACTGATCTATGTAGCAATAAAAGAAGGAATTATAGCAACTTACCTAAGAGTGAGCAAGCAGCCTCTACGAGCCCTCACAGAAGATCGTGAAATAACAATTAAGCCTGCAGACAAAGGCGGAGCTATTGTGATCTTAGAGACTAAGGCATATCGAGCAGAGTGCTTAAGACAACTGGGCGATAGGAGATTTTATCGTCCACTCAAAGAAGATCCTACAGAGAGAATCAAGAAAGCCATCACAGAAATAGTGGAAGAAGCTTCCAATGAAGGGTGGATTACACCACAGGAAACAGCATTTCTCCAAACAACTCACCCTGTGATGCCGTACTTTTATACTTTACCGAAAGTACATAAGATCCAACGACCACCACCAGGGAGACCCATAATTTCGGGGATAGGCTCAATTCTCGAGCCTTTATCTACTTTTGTAGATTTTTTCTTGAGGCCTTTAGTTAAGAGAATGCCAACGTATCTTCAGGATACAAAAGATGTGTTGCGCCTCTTACCTACGGTGGAATTCAACTCGGAGAGAGACTTGTTAGTCTCCTTCGATGTTGAATCATTATATACATCTATTCCTCAGGATGAGACGTTGGATACAATTGCCTCTATCTTGAACAACACCGACCTAGATTCTATTACACCTGTCCATTTTATCATGACCCTGGCCCATTTGGCCATGAAAGATAATTTCTTCAAGTTCGAAGAAATGATTTACCTCCAAGTCTCAGGAACGAGCATGGGGAGTGTTTTTGCGCCTAGTTTGGCGAATCTATACGTCCACACTTTCGAACAAGACCATGTGTTGAATGACGATAACCCCTTCCACGAGTCGATTAGACTATGGAAGCGTTATATCGACGACATTTTCGTAGTGCGGCGTGGTGACCTAGAATCGGTGGTACAGTTCCAACAATGGCTCAATACACGGAATAACTTTTTGAGATTTACACTAGAGGCTCATAAGAACAGAATAGCTTTCCTCGACTTATCTATTTTTGTCACTCCAACAGGATTGGAAAGTGAGCTTTATCGGAAAGCAATGGCTCGGAATTCCCTCCTCAGGTATGATAGTCAACATCCGAAGGCCTTGCGGGACAATTTGCCGTTTGGCCAATTTTTACGAGTGAGAAGAAATTGTTCAAGTTTCGAGCAATATAAGCAACGTGCCCAGAATCTGTCTCATCAATTGACAGAGAAGAAGTATCCTAAAAAACTCATCAAACAAGCATATAAACGCTCTACTAACAATCATAGAGAGGTGTTATTGGAACCACAGGCCGAGAAGCTACCTTTGGGGCGTCTTACTTTTGTGAATACGTTCATTACGCTAACCAATGGTATTCAGAAGAGTATTCACAAGAATTGGCGTTTGCTGAACAGTTGTAAGGATAAAATTCCACTGCCTTTGTTTGCATTTAAAAGAGGGTACAACCTCCGTGACAAATTGGTGCACACACGACCAAAGGAGCAAGGATTAAGGAGAGTGGGCACACTCTGGGACTTACCTGCGGTCCAGGGCCATTTTTCTTGTGGAGCCTGTGCTATTTGTCCACAAACAAGACATTCAAAAACACTTGATATCGGAACTATGAGACCTTGGGTGCAAAAAACTTTTTCCAATTGTAACAGTGACAATTTGATCTATTTGATACAGTGCCCCTGTAAATACCAATATGTGGGGATGACGACTCGCAAAGTTAAGCTCAGGATGTTAGAACATAAAAGCACATTTAGATGCAGAAAAACCAATACTAAACTAACGAAACATTTTGTTGAGTTTGACCATCAGGCTGATGATTTTATATGGACGGTCTTAGAAAAACCACATATACCATCTCATGTTGTTAACAAAGCCAGATTTCTCTTCAATAAGGAACAAAAGTGGGTGTTCAAACTGCATAGTGACACCAGAGGCCTGAACGATGGTATACCTTGGACTGCCTTATAATACTCCAGTGTAGATAAAAATGAGGCAGTTATAACCATCAGTTATGTGGATTCCGCGATAGCTATGAATATTTGATTCTGTAGTAGCTATGATCGTTTATTGTGATTTATCTACAATACTAAGACAGGCTAGCTGTGGTATGGATATTGAGATGTATCCTCCTAAATAGATCTCTTGTATTTCAGAGATTTGAGGATGAATAGAGGCCCCATCTGTAGTGAAGCCATCATGAAGTTGAAAAGAAGTATTGCACCTTTATGTGGTTCTTGTATACATTTACTAAATGGTCTCTGTGTCTGTGTATACATGAACTAAGGAGGTTTATTGAATGATTAGATCAATAATATAGCAAAGATACTTGCATATAAGAGGCAGCGGGAGCAATTTTAATCAGTTCCCGCCATTTTTAGAAAAGAATTAAAAACTTCCAGGCATTATGACGTCATTTTTTAGCCCAGAATGACGCTATTATCAATTACAGGCAGTTCTGTGTAAGTTACAAAGGCCACCATGAAGTTAAAAAGAGGTATTGCACCCTTATGCACCCTTATGTGCTTTTTGTATACATTTACTAAATAGTCTCTGGTTTTGTGTATACATGAACTAAGGAGGTTTAACAAATGAATGAATCAATAAACTAGTGAAGACATTTACATATAAGAGGCAGGGTGAGCAATTTTATTCAGTTCCCGCTATTTCTAGTAAAGAACTACAATTTCCAGGTATTATGAGGTCATTCTGTAGTCCAGAATGACGCCATTTTTAATTGCCGGCAGTCCCGTGTAAGATACAAAGCCAGGCATGAGAGGCGCCTGCGCACCTCCCACAGACTCAGGAGAGCCCGAGGCACCGACGGAGAGGTAGGACCTCTATTTTTGTCCGCGTTGCTATTTTGCTATTCCGCTATTACACCATAGAGCTTTCGCGTACATCATTATCATGTGCGTTTGCCATGCTTGCATTGGGAGGATTAGAAATTCTCGGGCTTACTCCGCTCCGCTAATACACTATAGGCCCCTTTTATACCTTTTTATACCTTTTTATACCTCATTAGTTGTAGAGCGTATGTTTACGCTGACTGGTCCTGTGTATACGGGCAGTTTTTGAGCGTAGTGGCTCCTGGACTGTGAGATCTGTTCAGTTCCTTTCGCCACATTTATTTGGGTATGCACGTACAGTTAAGAATATGGAGTACTAAAATTCTTGACAACTATAATTTAGTACTATAATTCTTAATAATTCCGGTATCGAGGTACCCACGAGACAGAGAATGTGAGCAGAGCGAAGATTATACCTGTGGTTTTCCTGAGCATTGCTTTGCATCCTGAAACTGTGATTTTACGTGTCCTCTTTTAGGAAGGTGTCCTTATTCAAGCTGTAAAGATTTAAATGAAGCATATTCAATGAGGGAAAGATAAAAGAAGTTCTCTTCCCTTAAAAGTGATTTTCCTCTACTTACAGGGCGGGGTCTCCCATACCTGAGTTGTTACCAGGTGAGGTGAGGTTTTGACTTTATACAAGACAGGTGAGTGCACCAGCAGAATAATGGTTATAGCGGTGTAATTTTAATAACTTATTGGTATATGGAGTAACCAATAAGGTCATCCGTTAAGATGAATTAGTGTTGGGGAGTTCTTGCAACTGTCTTATTATTTCACAATGAGGTTTGATGTGTTTGTCTGTTACAGGTGTGAAGAACACTCCGCTTGTATTGAGGATTGATCATGTAGAAGGTCGTATTTTATGATAATCTTACACACATAAAATCCTTATGATTAAATTGGTAATGCAGTAGCATTATAATTTGTTGTTTAGGTCCTGAAGAAAGCCTGGGCAAGTGGCCCATTAGGCTGAAACTTGTTGACCATATTGTGAAGCGGCCTATGTGCTCAAAGCTGCTTCTGCACTATTTTTAATGTAGGATTGGTAGAGATATTTGTATTAAAAGGAGTTTTCTCTCCCAAATCCTTTTATTTTCACTTACTTGCACTGCACTTATAATTCCATCACCCCAAAGTAATCAATATTCATTGGTGAGGCCTGTTACAAGGTGAACATAGAGTCTCTCTCTCCTTTTTGTTTCCACTTCCTCCTGTTGTGATTTCTGTGACCTGGTCGAAATCCGATCTACATGACCCTCTTCTGTGATTTAGAAGAGTGGTGGTAGGAAGGAAGGATATCTAAATGATGACACTGACCTCTCTTGGTAGTTGATGGAAATCCGATTGGTTCGCAAAGGTCATTTACTTCACACATGTTGGTATTTTCGTGTGTTGGCACTCTCTGTGTTATTTGATAATTCAGTTCTAGCTCCTTTTGTAGACCACCAGATTTATTAGTTGTTGTTACTTCAATGGTCTCCCCAGAATTGCTGCCAGTGGGCAAAGTTGGGGTTTCATAAAATACAAGACTTCTACAAAAATGAGAAATTCTTATCCTGGCACGAAATCCTAAATCATGAGATTAATATAAATAGGTTCCTTGGCTTAAGCTATGCACCAATTAAGCAGTTTTGCTCAGGTTTAATCGGTACAGAAAACAGTGATGGCATATATCTTGGGAAGGCCCACTTTGTATTAAGAACTAAAGGGCTGGGTAATTGGTATTGATTATTCAAATCTGTGAAGAATAAGCAGGTTATTTTAGATTATCTTGAAAGAGTTTGCACATCCATGGGCTGCCGCTTTAATCTTCAATAGTGGCAGGGCTATAATAAAATGAGCTGCAAGGCAGTTAGAGCAGCTAATTTAAGGACGATGGCATTGTTCAGTAAATGGATGATCTACTATTCCCCTGGGGCAATTATTAAACGCCCTTTATTTACAGACAATGTGAGGCAGTTGGATTCACTGATTTTGGGGGATGTCTGGGAAACCCATTTCTCGGCTATATTTAACCCAAACTGCCTGCAGTTAGAGGAGAATAGTGGGGACCTGCCTCTAGATTTAAGCGCGGCCTCCCAATTAAGATTATCCATCTAAGTATCTGAGGTTGAGGAGGCTCTAGCGAAGGGAATATGCATGAAAGACGGGGTTCCACTTGATTTGTTCAAAAGGAATCCCAACCTTTGGGCACCCCTATTGACTAACGCCTTTAAAGCAGCGGTGATTGGCCCTATTCCAGCAACCTGGAAGGAGGCCATTTTGGTTCCTGTCTTTAAAAAGGGCAATAGGAATGACCCGGCTTGTTATAGGCCTATTTCCATTATTGACGCCATAGCAAAGGTACTGGGGAGGGTCGTCCTTGACCGACTGGAAGCCTGGGCGACCACCGCAGGGGTCATGTCCAAAACTCAATATGGTTTTAGGAGGGGGCTGGGTACTACAGAGCACTCCCTCAATCTGTTACCTAATTATTGGCAAGTACATGAGGGCCAGGAAGGGTTCTATCCACCTATGTGGATGACACAGTGCTAATGGCTTTGACAGCAAATAGCCTCCAAAAATCGCTCAACACTTTTACAGATTTTATGTTGGCGCTTGATTTGAAAGTTAACTTTTTTAAATCGTATATTATGGTGTGTGGCACCAAATTGACCAAAACTAGAAATTTTGTTGTAAGGGGCAAGAGTACTGATAAATTGAATAATTTTACGTACTTAGAAAACTTATTTAATAATACGATGAATTGGGAACCACTCATAACAGCAAGGGTGCAACACACAAGTAGGGTTGTGGAGAGGTTATTTCATTTTTCCTGCAAGCTAGGACACAAGCCGGTGACAGAGCTATTCACCCTTTATAAAGCTAAATGTTTGTCTGTGGCAACTTATGGTGCAGGGGTGTGGGGCCACCTTAAAAGACGTCAATTACAGGTTTTGGAAAATAAGTTCATAAAAAGGCTATTGATGACCTCGAATAGTGCCCCCACACTCCTTTGTCATCGAGAGCTGGGGTTGAACTTCTTAGAGGACCGTATAGGCATGGCCCCTTTGCTCCTATGGGCAAAAATGTGGCTGTCTGAGGAATTAACATTCTAAAGGAATGTGATTAAAGACTGTACTAAACTGGATAGTGCCCTATCGATCCCTTGGCTTCGATTTGTGAGAGATAAATTTCATGAGATAGGCTTGGGGCGTTTTTACGACAATCCTGATAGTATCCTCACAAATGCGAAAGCCATCATCAAAGAGGCGCATTATTCTAGGGCAAATATGCGCCATATACAATCTGAGGTGACTGGTCTCTTATACTTGTTGCCTGCCCAACAGCAATTTTACTTAACTTTTACTACCAATGTACAGACACGATTTCTTTTAACTAGATTTAATTTAAACACTCTGCACTTTTTAGTGGCATTCCCGAGACAATCAGGGTAGACCGACAAACTTATGCCTTGCCCGTGTGACAATTTGGCAGCTCATTGCACTTTACACTTTAATTTATTATTCCCCCTTTATAAAGAGCCAAGGGGACATTTTTTAGCTCCGCTTCTAAGGGAAATTCGGCTTTGCAAATACATTGAAGGTTTTAATCTGCTGTACTCATTGGTCACTTCTGCTATTTGAATTGTGGTCTCTAACTATATTAAAGTTGCAATGGCCATTAGAAAGCGTTATGAGCTATAGAAGCTGACCAGGTATGTTGTAATCTTTTAATGTACAACATTTATATCCTTGGAAGTTTATGATCAGTGATATATATTGCCGTGCTAGGTCATTTGTATTATGGATTATATGTTTTTACCTGTCATATTCCTATGAACTTTTCCTTTTATTAATTTTCCCTCCACTGTTTTACAAATATGTTATGAAATCTTAAAACTGTGATGTTTGTTTGTTACACTTTTATGGTCCTTGGAACTGAATAAAGTTATTTTAAATTGAATTGATACTATACCCCTGACAGACTCCACAAAATGTATCCTGCTGTTGATCCTAGATGCTTTAGATGTGGATATGCGACTGGGGATTGGCTACACTTGGGGTTCACATGCAGCCACTTAATGAATTTCTGGCAGAATGTCTTTTTAGGAATTGGAAAAAAACTTGCAACTAACTTCTTCCTGACCCACTAGCTGCTCTTTTTGACAGAGCTGATATAGGCAAAGAGCTAACCTTTCCCCAGCGCCAATGTATCTTTATTGCAATTTTAGTAGCAAGACCACTAATCCTAGCCAATTGGAAGTCCAAGATGATTCCGACAATCTCCCTATGGCTGACTAAAATGCAAAGAGTTTTTAAGCGGGAAACTATCTACGCAAAAAGGGTGGGTTCTGTAGTTAAACTGCACAGAATATGGTAGAACTGGAATGGAACTGTGCTAGCACTTGGTAAATGATAATTTATGAACCGGCCATGATTAACTTATGCATTTTACTACCAGAAAAGAATTATGTATATACTTTAAATGTTTAAATATTCATCTCTAATATGAATTTGGAATTATGAATGCATCTTATCCATTTAAATGCTTGGTGAAAACTCGGCCTTTTATGGGATTTAAGAATCTAATGATTTCTGGGCAAGGTTTGTTCTCAGACGAAAAGACAGAAAACCTATCTTATGCACTTTACTATTAGAAATGAAATATGTATGTACTTTATATGTTTAATTATCTCTTTCTTATGAATTTTGAATTATATACGCACTTTATGTATTGATTTAATTGTTTAAGGAAAACGTAGGGCCTGATTACGATGGTTACGATGATTACGATGGCGGTGAACCCGCCACCGACAGGATGCTGGTGGCGGTTTCACCGCCATCGTAAGGCCTTTTTCCGCCCGCCAGATCAGGATGGCGGGCGGTGTGCCTGGCGGACAGAAAGCCCGTCCGCCACGGGACCGACAGAGGCAATCGTTACAATTGCCTGTCGACCCGCCCCGCATCCACAGAATGGTGGCGGTGCCTAGCAGGCACCACCCGCCAGATTTGGATGCTGGATCCCCGCCAGCCTTTCCATGGTTGTTCCCCCGCATGGAAAGAGTGGCGGGGATTGACTTTGGGGGCCCGTTTTGGGCCCCCCTGTGCAGGGGCACTTTCTTTTTGCACTTGGGGTCACCTATGGTGCCCCCCTACATTTTCCTGCACCATGTGGCAGGCACCGCATGGTGACTGTCACGTAGTGCAGGGAAACGCAAACAGTGCATTTTTAACATTGCCGCGGGTGCTGCAGCCAGCAGCACCCGCTGCATATATAAATGTGCTATTTGCGGCCGCCATGGTGGAAGCCGCATTGTAATTTCACTTGCCGGACCGCCACTTTATAGGTGGCCGGTCCCAATACCCAGGACGATGGCGGACGGACTGAAGTCCATCCGCCATCGTAATTAGCCGCTTAGTCTTTTATTGGATTTAAGATGAATTCTAGACAAGGTTTTTTTCTCAGAACAAAAGAAGAAAAGTATTTGTAATAGTAAAATCATATTATACTGGCTACTATGTTTTTCTTTTGACCATTCTTAGCTACATTGAAAATAATTTAAAAAAAAAGATAATTTCTTAGAACTTTGGTTGAAGAATTTCATAGTTAGAATGACAGTTCAGCTTTACATTTAAGGTTGCTATCATTGCAATCCGTCCATTCGCTGTCAATTTGTAAGTAGACAGTGTAGTGTCCAGATGATATATTAAGTCCTTCATGAAAGAGGATAGTCATCATTGTGTAAGTTCTTCCAGAAATAGATATTTGACCTGCATTGAAGTTTGTAATTTCGGTATCCAATTTTGATCCATCTGCTCTACATCATTGCAGCATTAATATGAGGTATTTTCCACTTTTTTGTATTTGCAACGCAGACATAACGGGGCACATGCATCAAAATTTGAAATTGCAAATACCTAATTGCGAATTCCTGAGAATCGCAATTAGGTAATCGCAATTTACATTGCATGGAACTCAAAGAGTTTCAGATTGAGATTCCTAGGGGATAGCAAATTGCTCTACCTCATATTAATGAGGTAGATCACAATTTGCGACCCCCTATGAATCACAAAAATCACAGGGATGGTGGCCTGCTGAGGTCAGCAGACCATGATGTCCGTGATTGCTTTTAAATAAAGCAATCTTTTTTTTGCAAAGCAGCCCATTTTCCTTAAAGGAAAACGAGATGCTTTACAAAGAGTAAAATGAAAAGTTTTCTTTTCATTCTTTAAGACCAGGCAGTGGTCCATGGGACCACTGCCTGCTCTTAAAATGCTTTTACAACCATTCACAAAGGCCCATTTGCGAATGGCTTACCACCTACTTGAAGTAGGTGGTAAAATGCGAATGTTTTGCGACCACATTCATGCATACCATTAGGATTCAGTATTTGGAAGGGACGCCCTAAACACGCCCCTTCCAAATACCGAATCACAAACCCATTTCACGATTCGGTAACATGTTACTGAATCGCAAATTGGGGTTTGCGGCATCTGAAAAGCGTTTTTTGCATTCGCAAACGGGTCGATTCTGCGAATCGGCCCATTTGCGAAGGCAAAAATGCTTGATGCATGTGCCTCAACGTCTGATCTACAATTTGGATAGGTCATAAATTGGTTTGCTGTTTTAATCAATCTGTCAAAAGAAACTGTTTAGCAATCTGGTAGTGTTAAGTATAGGAATCGCTCAGCATTTATTTCAGAAGTAGATGTAAATGAGCAATCTTCACAGTCATGGACCCATTTGTAACTTCTAAAACTGCAAACGTGACCATTTTATATTCTTGTGCGTCTTGTTGAATGTTGAGACTAAATATTACTGATGTACTACATGTATCCAAAAGATCTCGAATGCCTGAAGCAGAAAGTATTAAACTTACGTCACGGTCTAAACGTTGGAGTAAATGATACAGTGCAGAACTGAACCTTTTATCAAATTTTTGTTCAATTTGATTAACAAGATGTGGTAAATGAAACACTACATTGAGAATAACATTTGCATAGCAGTTTATACCTGAACTGTTTTCCAACTTGTGTCCTACAATATCTGCCTACGTTTCCACATTTTTCATCTTAGCACTTCTACCTTGTCCAGGTTTCCTGTCTTTTCTTGGACATCAGTTGAGTCTTTTGTATGCTTCCGTTTAGGACACATAATCAGTTTCTCATAAATAGGTTATTGACCTAAATGAGGAGCATACAGACTTCTTAACCCATTGTACTCTCTTACACAACTTCCATCGGCACTAACTTTTTGTCATTAAATTCCATCAAAAACAAAACGGACAATGTTCTTACTCAAGACAATGCAACTTGTGACATTCCTTCCTTAAACACACTACTACCAATGTTCACAAAAGCTGTGTCTACACTTAAACCTTGAGATCTGTGGATACTTACAGCTTACAATAGGGACACTGGGAACTGCTGTTGTTGGACATACACGTCCTTTACAAGCAAAAAACATACAACACATTGCCCAATCTGTTTTATGCCATCAATCTGATCAAAACATATATAGCCATGAATTCTATCTGATCCCTTTTTGGAAAACTAATGAAATTAATAACTTTACCCATGAAACCATTCACTAAAACTTCCTCTACATTCAAATTACACTGCAAAATATATCAGCAGTTTTTACACTCGCGTAAACACTTTTCTAAACCTGCAGTCTTTGAAACAGAGTTCTTCAAAGAATCTAATTTTGCTTGTAGTTTTTCAGTTAGTAGTATTGTTACTCCCTGGTGCTCCATTTTTTCGACAGCTTTAATTTCCAAAATATGTTATTTTTCCCAATTCCAGTAGTTCTTCATTAAAGTTGGAGCACGAGTAGTGTCGGCATTAAACAAACTATGGATTTGTCTACTGCAATGAAATTATACATTAGTTATACTGCAGCATCTTTAGATGAAAACCGTTTCCTGATTAATCGACTTTCCAAAGCAAGTTTACCATTTTTTGTCAAAACTCATATTCTAATGTCCTGTAGAATATCTCCATATTCCACGTCAGCTGCTTGATGCATATTCTTCACTAGTTCCTTGTATTCAAAGTTTAACCAAATATTTACATTGCCAATGCTTCCCAAAGAATTCTTTGTTTCATTATGGAGAAGTGTCATGAAAACAGGTTGCCCTTCCATGGGGGTAAGTTGCAGTAGGTCACCGAAGACTCTAAAATGCTTTCCTCCAAACTGCAAGTCGTACTCTGTTTTTAAAATCTGTTGCATTCTCAAGTGTAGAAAGGCATACATTAAGTTTGATACCTTGCTCACCTCATCAATGATTAAAAGCTTCAGTTTCTTCAGTACTCTTGAGACTTTATGACAAGCTTCACCAGATAATTTTATGACTAGCGCTGGGTGGTAAACTCAGCTCCACCAGCGGTGTTCATTGAGTTTTTGTCACTCCACACTCCGCTTGGAGGGCAGAGTTTAGCAAAAACTCCACCTACGCCGCGTAGCCGAGTTTACCGGCACCCACCAGTAGTAAGAATCCATTGACAGTTGTGGTGGGTGTACTTGTAAGCCACCCACACACCTGCAGAGAAGGTTCAGCCCCACAAGTCACACTGAACCCCTTCGTTGCCCCTGGCAGCAGCCCAGCACGCAGATTAATGATGTAGGAGTAGGACTCAGAGGGGAGACAGTCCAGGCAGAAGTCAGCAGGAACACTACTTCACGCAGCTGCGTGGGCTGGAGTGCAAGAAAAAAAAATATCGCCTTTGTGACGTTCAATAGATCGGATAGCTTGTGGTGGTGGCTTGCACTGCCAAAGCTGCTGCAGGGCAGAGTGAGGATGATCTCAGGCAGGAGTGTGATGCAACGTGCCCGTGAAAGTTGTTCTTCGGACAGGTTCCAGGGGAGCTTCAACCCTGGATGATGGGATGGCGGTAGCAGCAATCTTGTGCTCTACGACCGCAGCACTGACCGTTCTCCAGGGTGAATGGCGGAGCGAAGAGCCAAAGGCAGGTAGCCCCATTCAGAGCAACGGTGGTGCATTTCCTGGGACAAGGGCTTCCAAGCGCTCAGCGGGGACCGGGGGAGTAGGACCCGGCTTCAGGGGGGCTCATCATGGCCCTGAACATAGGCTGACACTGCCTTCAAGCATCTCTCCTGATTTGGTAAGTGCACGTGGGGTGAGCGGCCAGAGTGTGGCTGCCAGACAGTGTGCTGGGCAGAGCTCCTTCATCAAGTGCGCCCCCTCATACTATTCCTCTGGGATGGTTTTGATTCCAAAAGTCTTGGATGTAGCACCCCAGCTTGCCTCTGGTAGCTGTTTTAACAACTCGACTGAAGCTTTCTGGGCGCCCACCTCCTCATGCTGCTTGGAGCCCCCTGTGCCCAGCTGAGGCCAATTTCAGCCAGCATTGGGAGGGACGTCGATGCAGCCATGGTCCCCATTTTGCCTGTCATGGAGAGTACAGTAATTACAGCTCTGCTTTGGGGAACTTTTGTTGGGACAGGGAGAGTGGCGGCGCTGTGGATATCGAACCGGAGGAAGAAATAATTGGTGAGTGCCCACTGCCCTCCTCAATGCCAGCACCTCTCGGGAAAAGTGTTCGGAGGCAGAGGGGCCAGTGTTGAGAGGGGGGTCAGTTTGGGGGAGATGAGTTTGCCTGTCAGCACAGAACACACCGGGGACTAGGGCTGTGTAGCTTATGACTCATTAGTAGTCTGGCCCAGGGATATGGTGTCTGGGCGTCTCCTTCTTCAGAAAGTGTCACTATCAGCTACAGAGGAAGGTTGTGCATAGATGTACTTGCCAGGGCGTGACTTGACTGAGAGCTCTGGAAAATCTAGGTGTGGCCAAGTGGGGCAACTCCGCCTGCTCGCGGAACGCCGCTGAATTCCACAGTGTTTTTATGCAACTCTGCGGAATTCCGCGTAATGCAACTCCACGAGCTCCACCCACCCCTATGTATGACAGTCTTCACCAGATAACTTCTGGTATTCTAGTTTATTATCATGTTTAACAAAGAGCATAAGTAGTCAATGTAAAGTCATTCCTTTAATGTTGTGTGCTGCAATCCAGTTGGTGCTGGTACTACACAGGATACATTTGATTCTATAGTCCTGTGTAAATATCTGGTTAGAACTTTAATTAAGAAACATTTTCCTGTGCCATTTTGACCACTGATGTATAATAGGATAGGTTTAAATGATGAACACTGATATTCTTTCTTCTCGTGGAGGAACCATTCTCTATTCTGTCTTTTACTTCTATATAGATTTGTTTCTGTTCAATGTTTGATTGCCCTTCTAACTACTCAAAATTAATAGTGTCCTTACTAGCTTGTTCCATTGCAGTTTCCACCTCATTCTTGGCTATTGCTGCTTCATTTTGAATAATTTGTTGTCCAAGAGGATCTTGACTCAGTGGTCCTGAACTTTGGCTACTTTGAGAACTTTCTGTAGCTATTTCAGCTGCAATAGTTTCTTCTTGTTCAATCTCATAATGTAGCATTTTCAAATAGATAGGAAAGACTGAACACTGAATACTCTTTTTTAAAAATCTTCATAGCAGTTAAAGTATCCAAGTAATTCTGTTTCAGCACACCAAGGCTTGAAGAGTTGCAAAAGTGCTAAATAGAAAAACTCTTGATTGTCCAGAGTTTGGCAAATGAGTGTTCTATGGTTAATTAGATTTCCTTTTGCATGTCTGACCAAGCATCCATCACATCCAACTACTTCATACTTTTCTTGTTGTATGTTTTCTGTTACATTCCTTTTATATCTGTAGTGTTGTAGTACTTCATAGAGGCAAATGTTTTCCAAATATGGACTTCTTCTAGGATAGTATGTATCCAACATACTTGTTTTGACAATATCAGTACTTTCTGGCTCAAACTTGGCTAAGTATTGGATTTCTGGTGAAGACTTCAACACTCTGTTCTGCATGTTGTATAGGCCTAGATTTTTCTAAACGATTCCTCTTGACTTTGAGAACAAACTGGACAGATAAACCAATTCGAGCACCCATAGAATACTATCTCTCTATGGGAAAGCATCTTCAAGCTGAAGCTGTACACTTTATTGCTGAGACTCTTTTCTGCAGAAATCTCCTCCCACACCTCTTTCACTCCGACTTCTCTGATTTTGTAATATATGATGTGCTGTAACAAGCAGCAGAAATAGAGTTGTCTGTAACAAACTGTATATCCATGTTTGCATTCCACATTTTCAGAATGACTGGATTATAGTAATTAATATACTTCAAGGCTTCTGTTCTTCTTAGGTTTATGTGTTTTTTAGTGATTTCCGAGTTAGTGTATGTCTTATGGCTGACAAAAAAGCTGTTTACTCTTCCTTGGGAAATGTCAGGTCATGGGAATCCAAAATAATATCTTGTATAAATTGACCTTTGCATCTGTATTTTTGATGACATTATGTTCCACATCTATGACTTTTAAACTGTAAAATTTGTTGTCTCAAGCTGTTTTCACCACCATCTTTTGGGATGGCAGAAGTGACATATTGTTCGATGAAAGACAGGACAGACTCTTCACTATCTCTACCAAATGTTGGTGCATCCTTTATCCAAAACATCATGTGTATATGAGGAGCACCTCTTGCTTGGTACTCTTTTTGCCACACAACATCAGTTACTTCTCCAAGTTTTGTTGCAGATGAAAGACATCATAGCTTAAAACCTGTGATTGAAATATCTGCAAACATTAGTGGGATCCTAGGAGCAAAGTTCTCCAGATGTCTTCACTTCAAAGTCCTCTATGTTTGAGGTAGCTTCTCGCAAGAGCTGAAGAAGGTCGTCCCATGTATACTCAGCACAACTGAGTGTTAGTAACCATGTTACTAACACTCAGTTGCTCCTAGGTTTTTCAACATGCATTTTAGATCACCGTGACAACGATACCAATACTTGTTGGTGCCACGTTGGCATGCCATCAAATTGATTGAGCTGTTTTCCAAGTTTTCAACCTTTCTATGAACTTTGTCAATGAATTCCCTTGCAGAGAGATTTTGTAGATGAACTCCTGCCTTCAGTATGTGGTTAACAGCATATGAAAGTTCAGACAAGTCACTCTCAAATAGAAGATGAAATAGGTAGGGAAAGTACTGCCAAAATCTTGGATCTTCTGAGTATAAACTTGTTGACCGGTATTCAGATGCTGGTATCTGTACAGCGATACAAAAGGGGATGATGGACGGAACGTTTGAGCCAATCAAATACTCACCCCCAGTCAACTGATCTGGGTTTAATCCATCATCATTCTTTAGCTCACTCCACCACCCCAGTTCAGACATGGCCATATGCAAATCAGTCTGACCCTGTGCCTCATGGGAACAGTCCAGCCCGAACTGCCAAGCCATGTCTTCCCTGGACCGGAAACAAGCATCCTAGGACCGGTTTCTGGCATTCCAGCCGTCATCAGCCAGGCTTGCTTGAATCCAGTGGCAAAGTGAGCAAGGGACCCACGTCTGGGCATACCCCCGCCAACTTAGGGCTGGACTGTTTGCTTGCTTAATTTGAAATAGTTCAATAGCATCATCGATCACTTCTTTGGAATGCAGAGGATGGATGCTGTAGTGTTTATAAATCCATTCTGAACTGAATCAATCCACTTTTTCAATCTGTATTTTTGATGGCAATCTTTCATCCTCTACATATGTCGCATCTTCAACAACATCAACATTGTTATATTATACATTATTAAGTACTAGGTATAATGTTGCTTTTTTAACTTTACTAATATCCACTAACTCTTGCCAGACCTTTTTATTCTTTGTAGGCACACCGTTATGTATTTTTAGAGACCAAGAACATAGTTCTAGGAGAAGAACTTTTCGAGTTATGATTTTTAAAGAGTTCGGAAAATATATCACATTTGTGCACAATTACGCACCATAGTAATCAATGTAAGTAAAATAGAGAATTGTATAAAAAATCAGGCAATGCTTTCACAAAGTTCACCTTCTCATTGTAGGTCGATGTTGGGACCAGGTCCAAAGTTCCAGCAGGAGAAGTTTGGGAGCATCTCAGATCAGACAGGACCAGAGTGCTGAGGGTCTTGGAATCTGGTATGCAAAGATGAAGGGGGCCACTTGAAAATGCACTGCAAAGATGGACTTACAAGTAAGTCCGGTGGGTCTCCTTGGAGGGAGGAGGTCACAAGGGCATTGGGACCATGGAAGCAGAGCTGGTTGGTCGTGCTGGGGCCAGTTTGGCCGGGTGCAAAGCAAACCGGTCAGCCAGGAATCATGCATCCTTGAGGTCCTCGCAGTCAGGGGCAGGCAACTTGGAGAGGTGATCTTGGAACAGCTGGGCCACTTAGGAACTGGGTCTCAAGTGTCTCAATGTTCCTCAGCAGATGCTCACTTCTGGTGCTTTGGGGCGTTACAAGCAGAAACAGGTAATAGTCAATGGGCTATCTACCTTTAGGGTGTCTTCTCCCTCTAGTGACCACTTCCTGTGGGAAGAGGCACTACCATAACCCTGAATGTAAGTTTTCTCACCATCTCAAGATGGTGGAATTTCAGGAGAGGGGTTCACCTTGCCTACCCTGCTCTAGGGGTGATGCAGGCTGAGGGAGACCCTCTTCCTCATCTGATTAAGTTTCCTGCCTTTACTCCCACCAAAGGGGAAGCATGAAAGGGGGCTTGGCCTCCCCTACTATCTGGGTGTTCCTGGGTTTGATTTCAAAGGTGGAATTGCCTTTGAAGTTTTCTGCCCTGGAATGCCATCCTGTCCTGGAGGAGATGTGAAACACCCCCGCCCAGAGCAGGTATTGTTTCTGTCCTCTGAGAGCACTGGCTCTAACCCCATGAGTTCAGAAACATGTCTGGTGGTGGAAGGCTGGTGAAAACCGGCCAGCGATCCCACTAGTGTTTGGTTCTGTTTCAGGGGACCCTCTAAAAGGGTCTCTTGTGTGAATATATTAAGCAATCCACCACTGGCATCAGTGAGAGTTTATTAAAACAAGATGTTTGGTATAAACATCTTAGAAATCAGTGAAGCCATCATGGAGCTAGAAAATGTGTGGTGACAAGTATCCAGCCCATGTACTCTTTATAGCTTCCCTGTTCACTTACAACATCAGAGAATGGACTGCACATTGTAGGGGCATATCTGATCATGTGATATGCCCACACATAGGATATAGTGTACCCTGCCTTAGGGCAAAAGGCCTGCAGTAGGGTTACTTACCTTTATCTCATGCAGTGCATAGGGAGGCATGGCACACAGGGCTGTGTGTCATGTTGACTCTTTGGATTTTCTTGCAACAAGACATGCAGCCTCCAATGGCAGAGTGCATAGCCTTTGTGAGGGGGCCCTGGGGTGGCACAACAAGTTCTGCAGCCCCAGAGGACCCTCTTCATTACCCATGATCTAGGTAGCAGGGGTACCATGTACTGGGAACTTACAAGGGTAGCTGAAGTTGTGCCAATTGTGGCACAGCGTTTTGGGAAAGAGATCTGGCACTGAGAGCCTGGTTAGCAGGGACCCAGTGCACTTACAGTTCAAAATCACGTTAGGCATCAGAAAAAAAGTGGGGGCTAACCATGCAAAAAGAGGCACTTTCCTACAATTGGTGAGTGGGTGTAGAGTGTCTGGGTAGGTCTGTGAGTAGGTGCATGAGACTCTGAGTGGGTCTGTGAGTGGGTGTTTGAGTCTCTAGGTGGGTCTACGAGTGACTGAATAAGTCACTGAGTGGGTGTGTGAGTGGGTGCATGAGTCTATGACTGGGTCTGTGAGTGGGTACATGAGTGTCTGAGTGGGTCTGTGAGTGGCTGCATGAGTCTCTGAGTATATCTGTGAGTGGGTGCATGCATCTCTGAGAGGGCCTGTGAGTGGGAGCATGAGTCTCTGAGTGGGGTTTGAGTGGGTGCATGAGTCTCTGAGTGGGTCTGTGAGTGACTGCATATATCTCAGAGTGGGTCTGTGAGTAGGTGCACAAGTGTCTGAGTAGGTCTGTGACTGGCTGCATGTGCCTCTGAGTGGATCTGTGAGTGGGTGCACAAGTGTGTGAGTCAGCCTGTGAGTAGGTACATGAGTCTCTGGCTGGGTCTATGAAAGGGAACATGAGAGTGTGAGTGGGTATATGAGTGGATGCATGAGTCTATGAGTATGTCTGTGAGTGGTTGCATGTGTCTCTAAGAAGGTATGTGACTGGCTGCATGAGTCGCTGAGTGGGTTTCTGAGTGAGTGCCTGAGTCTCTGAGTGGGCGCTCAAGTCTCTGAGTGGGTCTTTGAGTGGGTGCATGAGTCTCTGTGTGAGTCTGTCAGTGAGTATATGAGTCTCTGAGTAGATCTATGAGTGACTGCATAAGTCTCTCAGTGGGTCTGTGAGTGGGTGGATGAGTCTCTGAGTGGGTCTGTGAGTTGGTTTGTGAATCTCTGAGTGGGTCTGTGAGTGAGTACATGAGTCTCTAAGTGGGTCTGTAAGTGGCTGCATGTGTCTCTGAGTGGATCTGTGAGTTTGAGCACGAGTGTCTGAGTGGGTCTGTCAGTGGCTGAATGTGTCTCTGAATGGGTCTGTGAGTGTGTACACTAATGTATGAGTGGATCTGTTAGTGGGTACATGAGTCTCAGACTAGGTCTGTGAGAGAGAGCATGAGTGCCTGAGTAGGTTTGTGAATGGGAGCGTGAGTCTCTGAGTATATTGATGAGTGGGTACATGTATCTCTGAATAGGTCTGTGAGTAGGTACATGAGTCTCTGAGTGGGTTTCTGAGTAGATGCATGAGTCTCTGAGTGGGTCTGTGAATGCCTGCATATATCATTGAGTGGGTCTGTGAAGGGGTGCACAAGTGTCTTAGTAGTTCTGTGAATGACTGAATATATCTCTGAGTGGGTCTGTGAGTGGATGCATGAGTGTCTGAGTGGGTGTGTGAGTGGGTGTGTGAGTCTCTGACTGGGTCTGTGAGAGGGAGCATGAGTGTTTGAGTGGATCTGTGAGTGGGTGCATGAGTCTCGCAGTGGGTCTGTGAGTGGCTGCATGTGTTTCTGAGTGGGTCTGGGACTGGGTGTGTGGTTTCTGAATGGGTGCATGAGTCTCTGAGTTGGTCTGTGAGTGTGTGCATGAGTCTCTGAGAAGATCTATCAGTAGTTGTGTGAGTCTCTGAGTGGGTCTATGAGTGACTGCATGAGTCTCTGAGTGGGTGTGTGAGTGGGTGCATGAGTCTCTGAATGAGTTTGTGAGTTGGTTCATGAGTCTCCGAGTGGGTCTGTAAGCAGGTACATGAGTCTTTGAGTGGGTGCATGATTCTCTGAGTAGGTTTCTGAGTGGGTGAATGAGTCTTTGAGTGGGTCACTGAGTGGTTGCATGCATCTCTGAGTGGGTCTATGAGTGGGTGCATGAGTGTCTGGGTAGGTCTGTGAGTGGGTGGATGATTCTCTGACTCGGTCTGTGAGAAGGAGTATGAGTGGTTCTGTGATTGGGTGCATGAGTCTCTGAGTAGGTCTGTGAGTACCTGCATGTGTCTCTAATTGGGTCTATGAGTCTCTGAGTGGGTTTCTGAATAGGTGTGTGAGTCTCTGAGTGGGTCTGTCAGTGAGTGTGTGAGTCTGAGTCGGTCTATGAGTGACTGCATAAGTCTCTCAATGGGTGTGTGACTGGGTAGATGAGTCTCTGAGTGGGTCTGTGAGTTGGTTTTGAATCTCTGAGTGGGTCAGTGAGTTAGTGCTTAGGTCTCTAAGTGGGTCTGTAAGTGGCTGCATGAATCTCTGACTGGGTCTGTGAGTGGCAGGATGTGTCTCTGAGTAGGTCTGTGAGTAGGTGCGTGAGTCTCTGAGTATATCTGTGAATAGGTACATGTATCTCTGAGTAGGTCTGTGAATGGGTATATGGGTCTCTGAGTGAGTTTCTGAGTAGGTACATGAGTCTTTGAGTGGGTCTGTGAATGCCTGCATATATCACTTAGTGGGTCTGTGAGTGGGTGCACAAGTGTCTTAGTAGTTCTGTGTGTGGCTGAATGCATCTCTGAGTGGGTCTTTGAGTGGGCGCACAAGTGTCTGAATGGGCGTGTGAGTGGGTGCGTGAGTCTCTCACTGGGTCTGTGAGAGGGAAAATGAGTGCTTGAGGTGATCTGTGAGTTGGTGCATGAGTCTCACAGTAGGTCTGTGAATGGCTGCATATGTTTCTGAGTGGGTCTGTGTCTGGGTATGTGAGTCTCTGAGTAGGTTTCTGAATGGGTGCAAGAGTCTGTGAATAAGTATGTGAGTTGGTTCATGAGTCTCTGAGTGGGTCTGTCAGTAGGTGTGTCAGTCTCTGAGAGGGTCTTTGAGTGACTGCATTTGTCTCTGAGTGGGGGTGTGAGTAGGTGCATGAGTCCTAGAGTGAGTTTGTGAGTTGGTTCATGAGTCTCCGAGTGGGTCTGTGAGCGGGTGCATGAGTCTCTGAATAGGTGCATGATTCTCTGAGTAGGTTTCTGAGTGGGTGCATGAATCTTTGAGTGGGTCTGTGAATGGCTGCACTCATCTCTGAGTATGTCTCTGAGAGGGTGCATGAGTGTCTGAGTGAGTGTGTGAGTTGCTGAGTGTATCTCTGGGTGGGTCTGTGAGTGTATGCATGAGTTTCCGGGTGGGTCTGGCAGTTCATACATAAGTCTCTGACTGGGTCAGTGAGAGAAAAAATGAGTGCCTGAGTAGGTCTGTGAGTGGGTACATTAGTCTCTGAGTCGGTCTGTGAGTGGGTGCATGAGTCTCTGAGTAGGTTTCTGAGTGGGTGCTTAAGTCTCTGGCTGTTAATACCTGCATGCATCTCTGAGTGAGTCTGTGAGTGGATGCAAAAGTGTCTGAGTTAGACTGTGAGCGCCTGCATGCATCTCTGAGTGGGTCTGTGAGTGGATGCATTAGTGTCTGAGTGGGCCTGTGAGTGGGTAATTGAGTGTCTGAGTAGATCTGTGAGTAGGTGTATGCGTCTCTGAGTGGGTCTGTAACTGGGTACATGAGTCTCTAGTGGGTTTCTGAGTGGGTGCATGAGTCTCTCAGTGAATCCATGAGTGAGTGCATGAGTGTCTGAGTTGGTCTGTGAGTGGGTGCATGAGTCTCTGAGTGAGTCTGAGTGGGTGTGTGAGTCTCTAAGTTGATCTATGACTGATTGCATGAGTCTCTTAGTAGGTGTGTGAGTGGGTGCATGAATCTCAGAGTGGGTCTATGAGTGGGCGCATGAGTTCTGAGTGGGTCTGACAGTAGGTAATGAGTCTCTAAGTAGGTCTGTGAGTAGATGCATGAGTCTCTAATTGTGTCTGTGAATGTGTGTATGATTTTTTGAGTGGGTGTGTGAATAGGTGCATGACTCTGAGTAGGTGTGTGAGCAGATGCATGAATCTCTGAGTGTGTTACTGAGTGGGTGTGTGAGTCTCTGAGTTCTCTCTGTGAGTGGGTGCATGCATCTCTTAGTGGGTCTGTGAGTGGGTGCGTGAGTGTCTGAGTGAGTTTCTCAGTGGGTACATGAGTCTTTGAGTAGGTCTGTGAGTGGCTGCATGTGTCTCTGAATTGATCTGCAAGCTGGTGCATGAGTGTCTGAGTGGGTATGTGAGTGGGTACACAGGTGTATGAGAGGGTATACGAGTCTCTGAGTGGGTCTGTCAGTTGATGTGTGTCTCTGAGTAGATCTAAGAGTGACTGCATAAGTCTCAGAGTAGATATTTGAGTGGGAGCATGAGTCTCTGAGTGAGTCTGTGAGTTGGTTCATGAGTCTCTGAGTGGATCTATGAGTGGATGCAAGAGGCTCTAAGCGGATCTGTGAATGGGTACATGCATCCCTGAGTGGGTACATGAGTGGGTGCATGAGTCTCTGAAGAGGTCTGTGAGTGGCTGAATGTTTCTCTGAGTAGGTCTGTGAGTAAGTGCACGAGTGTCTGAGTACGTCTGTGAGTGTCTGTATGCATTTCAGTGTGGGTCTGTGAGTGGGATCACAAGTGGCTGAGTGGTTCTTTGAGTGGGTGAATGAGTCTGACTGGGTCTGTGAGAGGGAAAATGAGTGCTTGAGGTGATCTGTGAGTGGGTGCATGAGTCTCACAGTAGGTCTGTGAATGGCTGCATATGTTTCTGAGTGGGTATGTGACTGGGTATGTGAGTCTCTGAGTAGGTTTTTGAATGGGTGCATGAGTCTCTGAATAAGTATGTGAGTTGGTTCATGAGTCTCTGAGTGGGTCTGTCAGTAGGTGTGTCAGTCTCTGAGAGGGTCTTTGAGTGACTGCATATGTCTCTGAGTGGGCGTGTGAGTAGGTACATGAGTCCTAGAGTGAGTTTGTGAGTTGGTTCATGAGTCTCCGAGTGGGTCTGTGAGCAGGTGCATGAGTCTCTGAATGGGTGCATGATTCTCTGAGTAGGTTTCTGAGTGGGTGCATGAATCTTTGAGTGGGTCTGTGAATGGCTGCATTCATCTCTGAGTGTGTCTCTGAGAGGGTGCATGAGTGTCTAAGTGAGTGTGTGAGTTGCTGAGTGTATCTCTGGGTGGGTCTGTGAGTGTGTGCATGAGTTTCTGGGTTTGTCTGTCAGTTCATACATGAGTCTCTGACTGGGTCAGTGAGAGAAAAAATGAGTGCCTGAGTAGGTCTGTGAGTGGGTACATTAGTCTCTGAGTCGGTCTGTGAGTGGGTGCATGAGTCTGTGAGTAGGTTTCTGAGTGGGTGCATAAGTCTCTGCCTGTTAATACCTGCATGCATCTCTGAGTGAGTCTGTGAGTGGGTGCACAAGTGTCTGAGTTAGTCTGTTAGTGCCTGCATGCATCTCTGAGTGGGTCTGTGAGTGGATGCATTAGTGTCTGAGTGGGCCTGTGAGTGGGTAATTGAGTGTCTGAGTAGATCTGTGAGTAGGTGTATGCGTCTCTGAGTGGGTCTGTAACTGGGTACATGAGTCTCTAGTGGGTTCCTGAGTGGGTGCATGAGTCTTTCAGTGAATCCATGAGTGAGTGCATGAGTGTCTGAGTTGGTCTGTGAGTGGGTGCATGAGTCTCTGAGGGTGTCTGAATGGGTGTGTGAGTCTCTAAGTTGATCTATGACTGATTGCATAAGTCTCTCAGTAGGTGTGTGAGTGGGTGCATGAATCTCTGAGTGGGTCTATGAGTGAGCGCATGAGTTCTGAGTGGGTCTGACAGTAGGTAAAGAGTCCCTAAGTAGGTCTGTGAGTAGATGCATGAGTCTCTAATTGTGTCTGTGAATGTGTGTATGATTTTTTGAGTGGGTGTGTGAATTGGTGCATGACTCTTTGAGTAGGTGTGTGAGCAGATGCATGAATCTCTGAGTGTTTTACTGAGTGGGTGTGTGAGTCTCTGAGTTCTCTCTGTGAGTGGGTGCATGCATCTCTTAGTGGGTCTGTGAGTGGGTGCGTGAGTGTCTGAGTGAGTTTCTCAGTGGGTGCATGAGTCTTTGAGTAGGTCTGTGAGTGGCTGCATGTGTCTCTGAATTGATCTGAAAGCTGGTGCATGAGTGTCTGTGTGGGTATGTGAGTGGGTACACAGGTGTATGAGAGGGTATACAAGTCTCTGAGTGGGTCTGTCAGTTGATGTGTGTCTCTGAGTGGATCTAAGAGTGACTGCATAAGTCTCAGAGTAGGTATATGAGTGGGAGCATGAGTCTCTGTGTGAGTCTGTGAGTTGGGTCATGAGTCTCTGAGTAGATCTATGAGTGGATGTAAGAGGCTCTAAGCGGGTCTGTGAATGGGTACATGCATCTCTGAGTGGGTACATGAGTGGGTGCATTAGTCTCTGAAGAGGTCTGTGAGTGGCTGAATGTTTCTCTGAGTAGGTCTGTGAGTAAGTGCACGAGTGTCTGAGTGAGTCTGTGAGTGTCTGCATGCATTTCAGTGTGGGTCTGTGAGTGGGATCACAAGTGGCTGAGTGGTTCTTTGAGTGGGTGAATGAGTCTGACTAGCTCTGTGAGAGGGTGCATAAGTGTCTGAGTGGGCCTGTGAGTGGGTGCTTCAGTGTCTGAGTAGGTCTGTGAGTAGATACATGCATCTCTGAGTGGGTCTGTGACTTGGTGCATGAGTCTCTAGTGGGTTTCTGAGTAGGTGCATGAGTCTCTGAGTGAGTCTCTGCGTGGGTGCATGGGTGTCTGAGTGGGTCTGTGAGTGGGTGCATGACTCTATGAGTGGGTCTGTGAGCGGGTGTGTGAGTCTCTAAGTTGATCTATGAGTGACTGCATGAGTCTCTAAGTTGATCTATGATCGACTGCCTGAGCAGCTGAGTGGGTGCATGTATCTCTGAATGGGTCTATGAATGGGTGCATGAGTCTCGTAATAGGTCTGCTAGTGGGTACATGGTTCTCTGAGTGAGTCTGTGAGTTGCTGCATGAGTCTCTGATTGGATCTGTGAGAGGGAACATGAGTCTTTGAGTGGGTTTCTGAGTGGGTACTTGAGTCTCTGAGTGGGTCTTTGAGTCAGTGCAGGAGTGTCTGTGTGGGTCAGTGAATGGGTGCATGACTCTCTGAGTGGTTCTATGAGTGGTTATGTGAGTCTTTCAGTGGGTTTATGAGTAATTGTATGAGTCTCTAAGTGGGTGTGTGAGTGGGTGCATGAGTCTCTGAGTAGGTCTTTGAGTGGGTGCATGAGTTAAAATTCATATTCTAATGTCTTTTAGACTATCTCCATACTCCACATCAGCTGCTTGACACATATTCTTCACTAGTTCCTTGTTTTTAAAGTTTTCCCTGGGCCTGAGCCTGCCCCTTTTGTTTAAAAGAAAAACTAGTGAAGGGGACTGTGTGGCTCCCTTCCCGGGCTTATTTCAGCCCTGTGGACCCCATCCCCAGAGCCCAGCCTATAGTGTTGATGCCCTGATCCCTACCAGGGCATCCACTATTGAATCGCTGGGGACCACGGGGGGAACCTGAAGGTTCCTGTGGTCACTGCCGGCTCCCCACTCCTGGATCTCAAAGTAATGTCTGTTTCCCTGCTGGCTTGATAGCCGGCAGGGAAACAGACATGCTCTGCTTTCAACAAGAGAGACCATTTTCTGCTCTTGCTTGTTGAAAGCAGAGCTGAGTGTTTGCAATGGCATGGCAGGAGCAGTGCTTCCAACATGCCATAACAAACTGCCATGTCCCAGGGGTGGGCATCCTGGGCCATTGCTGGAGCCAGCCCTGGGAGGAGGCGGTCTCCAGGGCAATGTAGGGCTCCAGGAGGGGGCCATGCGGCCACCCTCATTTCTTTGTTTTAGCTCCAAGGAGGTGGTGGTCCCCGGGGTCCACAAAGGACCCCTACATTATTGTTTTTGTGCCCCAGGGAGGTGGTGGATCCCGGGGCTGTGAGGGGATAGAGCCCCCGTATTAATTTGATCTCTAGCCCTAGGGAGGTGGCGGTCCCTGTGGCTGTGAATCACTATAAAATGTTTAATTTGCCCTGGGGAGGTGACGGTCCCCAGGGCACATGGGTTGCCCTAGGGGCAACCCCGCATTATAATTCAGGAATGCCCCTTGAAGGTTGTTGTCCCAGGGACTTTAGGGATTCTAGCAGAAGGGTCCCATGCGCCCTTCTCCTACATATTGAAACTTGACCCCTGGACCTGGCCCGCCCAGGCCCTAAATTAAATGAAGAGCAGGAGACCGTGCTTCCTTTGTTTTAATTATAAGGGGAGTCACGGTTCCAGCATGACACTCACCATTTTTTTTAATGCTTTGTTGGCTCTGGGGGTCCCTGTCCCCTTTTCTTTTTGTTTTACATTTTTTCTTGTGACTCGGTTCTATTGAGTCACAAGATGGCTGCCAGCACTTCCTGGGTTAAAGTGTTGGCAGCCAATCAGATCTCAGCATGAGATCGGAAGGGGTCGTGGATCAAACACATCCCTACATATATGACTGGGAATTTCTTTACATTTTGCAGCAACTACTGAATGAATTTACACCAAATAACAAAAAGGCATGTGCTTGAACCAACATCTACCTTCCTGCCAAATTTGGTGTAACTCCATTCAGCAGTTTGGGCTATAGCCATGTCTAAATGTCCTTTGGAAATTAACATGGGGAAAATGTGCTTTTAATAACCCCATGGTTCTCGGCCCCTGCTTGATGGATCACCCCGAAACTTTAAAGGTAGCAGCTGAAGTGAGCGTCTTATTAGTTTTGAAAATTTCATGAAGATTTGTCAAACATCACTAAAATTATTGGCAAAACAAAAATGCTATGGAAACTAGGTCCTAACTATAACTACCAACTGGCAACCACGATTCATGATTTGGTGTAAATCCGTTTAGTAGTTTTGGAGAAATTTAATGTTAAAAAATATAGATAAATATAGATAGAAGCAGTGGACTTGCGGAACCACAAACCCCATGCTGAAATTTGATTGGCTGCGAACACTTCAACCAACCATAATGTAACTCGGCTTGAAGCCAAGTCCCCAAATAATTAAAAAAAACAAAGAAACGGGGACAGAGTAGGAATAACCTGACCAACCAGATATGGTGGAGGGGTCCCACAGGGACCCCGCCAGGCCTAAAATATTTTTTTTTAATTGATTGTTGCTGTAAATTCTCAGGTGTATCCATTGAAGCCGTGGCAAAATTGTCAAAATAGGATGCGCAGGCTCCTGCATGTCTTTTTTAGGAAGCCCTTGAGTGGGTCAAAAACTCAGGTGCAGTGTTTTTAATTCTGCAAGAGAGTGCCCAAGCGGCACCTAGTGTGCCCCAGGGACCACCACCTCCCCAGGGCAAACAATAGGAAAATGATGCGGGGCCCACTCCACAGCCCCGGGGACTGCCACCTCCCCATGGCAATTTATTAAATACATATGGGAGAGGCCCGTACGGCCTCACCCGCAGCCCCGGGGACCACCACCTCCTCTTGGCTAATCCTAATTAAATGGGAGTGCCTCGTGGACCCCCCTGCCCTTAGGACTACCACCTCCCAGGGGCATTTTAATTTTCAATTTGGGCACCTCATGGACCCCCCGGCCCTCTGGACCACCACCTTCCTGGGGCCATAATATATTTTTTCAAATGGGAGGGGGTTCGCCTGTCCCCCTCCCAGCCGTTCTCAGCCCTGGGGACTGCCACCTGCCCGGGGAAGCCCCTAAAAAAATAAAGGAGAGGGGCACACGGCCCCTCCTCCTGGAGCACTACATGGCCCTGGGGACCACCACCCTCCATGGCTGACTTTTGCTATGTCACTGGGTGCCCACCCCCGGGATATAGCTCTTTGCTATGGCTTGGCATGAGCTTTACTGCCCCCACCAAGTCATAGCAAACTGTGCTCCACCTCTAGCAAGTGAGAGAACAAAAAATGCTCTTGCATGCTGGAAGCGGAGCACAATTGCTTTGACATAGAGGGAGCTGCATGTTTGCAGCTCCCTCTCTGTCAAAGCACTGTCGGCTCCCCCACAGCCCCCAACAAAAGTAACCAGTGCCCTGGGTGGGGCCAGGGCACCCAGAAGAGAGGCTGGGTCCCAGGGGATGAAGTTACCAGGGTCAAAATCTTTATCGGCAGGGGTCCATAGGCCCCCTCACCTAGTTATTTTTTTTTTTAAAAGACTGGGACTTGGGGATGGGGTTTTCCGGGTCTGAAATTAGCCCAGGGCCCCCTACCACATTCCATAAAGTCCAGGCCCCAGGGGATGGGGTCACCAGGGTCGAAATCGGGCTCGGGACTAATAAAACCCACCATAAAAAGAAATGTCCCCGGCAAGTCGACTTAGACAGCCCAACCCCTTTCACCCCCACTCTGCAAACGTTCCTCCTGTCGCACTACTAGTTGGGAGACAAAGTCCCCAGGACTCCGGAGAGTCCTTAGGAGCCAACTACCCCACCTGTTACCTCCAGTAACTCCCAAGCATTGGGATTTCTGAGAGGTCAATGGAGGCCCACCCTCTTTATCCACCACTCTGTAAACGTGCCTCCTGGAGCACTCCTGGTTACAGGGATGAATGCTGAGGATCCATGGGGGCCAGGAACCCATTCTGTTACTTCCAGTAAATCCCACACAGAGAGAATGCTGAAAGGTCTTCGGAGGCCCAATCCCCCTTTATCCACCACTATGCAAATGCACCTTCTAGCACACTACTAGTTGAGGGATAAAGTCTCCTTGACTCCTGAGGACCCTGTGGTTCTGTTTCAGGGGACCCTCTAAAAGGGTCTCCTGTGTGAATATATTAAGCAATCCAACACTGGCATCAGTGAGAGTTTATTAAGACAAGATGTTTGGCACAAACATCTTAGAAATCAGCGAAGCCATCATGGAGCTAGAAAATGTGTGGGGACACGTATCCAGCCCATGTACTCTTTAATGGTTCCCTGTTCACTTACAACATCACAGAATGGACTGCACATTGTAGGGGCATATCTGCTCATGTGATATGCCCACACATAGGATATAGTGTACCCTGCCTTAAGGCTAAAGGTCTGCAGTAGGGGTTACTTACCTTTATCTCATACAGTGCATAGGGAGGCATGGCACACAGGGCTGTGTGCCATGTCGACTCTTTGGATTTTCTTGCACCAAGACATTCAGCCTCCAATGGCAGAGTGCATAGCCTTGGTGAGGGGGCCCTGTGGTGGCATAACAAGTGTTGCAGCCCCAGAGGACCCTATTCATTACCCATGACCTAGGTAGCGGGGGTACCACGTACTAGGAACTTACTAGGGTAGCTGAAGTTGTGCCAATTGTGGCACAGTGTTTTGGGAAAGAGATCTGGCACTGGGAACCTGGTTAGCAGGGACCCAGTGCACTAACAGTTCAAAATCACATTAGGCATCAGAAAAAAAGTAGGAGCTAACCATGCAAAAAGAGGCACTTTCCTACAATTGGTGAGTGGGTGTAGAGTGTCTGGGTAGGTCTGTGAGTAGGTGCATGACACTGGGGTGGGTCTGTGAGTGGGTGTTTGAGTCTCTAGGTGGGTCTATGAGTGACTGAATAAGTCACTGAGTGGGTATGTGAGTGGGTGCATGAGTCTCTGAGTGGGTGCATGAGTCTATGACTGGGTCTGTGAGTGGGTACATGAGTATCTGAGTGGGTCTGTGAGTGGCTGCATGAGTCTCTGAGTGTATCTGTGAGTGGGTGCATGCATCTCTGAGAGGGCCTGTGAGTGGGAGCTTGAGTCTCTGAGTGGGGTTTGAGTGGGTGCATGAGTCTCTGAGTGGGTCTGTGATTAACTGCATATATCTCAGAGTGGGTCTGTGAGTAGGTGCACAAGTGTCTGAGTAGGTCTGTGACTGGCTGCATGTGCGTGAGTGGATCAGTGAGTGGGTGCACAATTGTGTGAGTGAGCCTGTGAGTAGGTGCATGAGTCTCTGGCTTGGAACATGAGTGTTTGAGTGGGTATATGAGTGGATGCATGAGTCTCTGAGTAGGTCTGTGAGTGGTTGCATGTGTCTCTAAGAAGGTATGTGACTGGGTGCGTGAGTCGCTGAGTGGGTTTATGAGTGAGTGCATGAGTCTCTGGGTGGGTCTCTGAGTGGGCACTCAAGTCTCTAAGTGGGTCTTTGAGTGAGTGCATGAGTCTCTGTGTGGGTCTGTCAGTGAGTATGTGAGTCTCTGAGTAGATCTATGAGTGACTGCATAAGTCTCTCAGTGGGTGTGTGAGTGGGTGGATGAGTCTCTGAAGGGGTCTGTGAGTTGGTTTGTGAATCTCTGAGTGGGTCTGTGAGTGAGTGCATGTGTCTCTAAGTGGGTCTGTAAGTGGCTGCATGTGTCTCTGAGTGGATCTGGGAGTTTGAGCATGAGTGTCTAAGTGGCTCTGTCAGTGGCTGAATGTGTCTCTGACTGGGTCTGTGAGTGTGTGCACTATTGTATGAGTGGGTCTGTTAGTGGGTACATGAGTCTCAGACTAGGTCTGTGAGAGGGAGCTTGAGTGCCTGAGTAGGTTTGTGAATGGGTGCGTGAGTCTCTGAGTATATCGATGAGTGGGTACATGTATCTCTGAGTAGGTCTGTGAGTGGGTACATGAGTCTGTGAGTGGGTTTCTGAGTAGATGCATGAGTCTCTGAGTGGGTCTGTGAATGCCTGCATATATCACTGAGTGGGTCTGTGAGTGGGTGCACAAGTGTTTTAGTAGTTCTGTGAATGACTGACTATATCTCTGAGTGAGTCTGTGAGTGGATGCACGAGTGTCTGAGTGGGTGTGTGAGTGGGTGCATGAGTCTCTGGCTGGGTCTGTGAGAGGGAGCATGAGTGTTTGAGTGGATCTGTGAGTGGGTGCATGAGTCTCGCAGTGGGTCTGTGAGTGGTTGCATGTGTTTCTGAGTGGGTCTGGGACTGACTGTGTGGTTTCTGAATGGGTGCATGAGTCTCTGAGTTGGTCTGTGAGTGGGTGCATGAGTGTCTGAGTAGGTCTGTGAGTGTGTGCATAAGTCTCTGAGTAGGTCTGTCAGTAGTTGTGTGAGTCTCTGAGTGGGTCTATGAGTGACTGCATGAGTCTCTGAGTGGGTGTGTGAGTGGATGCATGAGTCTCTGAATGAGTTTGTGAGTTGGTTCATGAGTCTCTGAGTGGGTCTGTAAGCAGGTACATGAGTCTTTGAGTGGGTGCATGATTCTCTGAGTGGGTTTCTGAGTGGGTGCATGAGTCTTTGAGTGGGTTAGTGAGTGGTTGCATGCATCTCTGAGTGGGTCTATGAGCGGGTGCATGAATGTCTGGGTAGGTCTGTGAGTGGGTGGATGATTCTCTGACTCAGTCTGTGAGAAGGAGTATGAGTGGCTCTGTGATTGGGTGCATGAGTCTCTGAGTAGGTCTTTGAGTGCCTGCATTTGTCTCTAAGTGGGTCTGTGAGTCTCTGAGTGGGTGTCTGAGTATGTGAGTGAGTCTCTGAGTGGGTTATGTTATGTTATGTTAATCGCACATGTAGAGCACACGGTTACCCTGGGGTGTCCTGGCGCTAAGCACTGGTTGCTAGGGAAAAAAGGATGTGTGCTGCTGGGAGAAGAGCCATGTCTTCAACCCCTTTCTGAAGGAGAAGAGGTCCGGGGCATTTCTGAGATGAAAAGGAAGTTCGTTCCATGCCCTGGAAGCACAATTGGTGAAGCTCCTACCTCCCCAGTTGACTCTTTTGAATGGGGGGACTTGAACATATTTAGCTCATGTGGAGCGTAGCATTCTTCCCGGGACGTACCATTGGAATTTACGCCTAAGGAAGTCGGGTCCTGCTCCATTAATGGCCTTAAAGACGGTGCAGAGTGCCTTAAAGCGAACTCTTTGTTTCACCGGGAGCCAGTGAAGTTGCCTTAGCTCCTCTCTTACTGAGACAAATTTTGGAGTACCTGACAGCAATCTTGCAGCTGCGTTTTGGGCTAGTTAGAGCCGATTGATGTGCTGCTTTTGGGCATTAAGATATAGGCCATTGCAATAATCCAGGCGCAACATTATAAGGGCCGTTATCACTGTCTTAAGGCTGTTTTCAGACAGGAACAACTTAATTTTCCTTATAATTCTTAGGACTAGAAAGCAGGCCGAGATCACCATGTTTATTCGGTCACCCATGGTGAGCTTATTGTCCAGCAGTACCCCAAGGTTTTTTGCTTTCCTAGCGGGTGGGGGACAAGCACCAAGATCTTCTGGCCACCAATCGGGTGTCCACACACGTGGATTGTTACCAAACTTTATAACCTCGGTCTTACTGGAATTCAATTTTAGACAATTAGAAGACATCCAGCCCGAGATGGCCACCATACAGTCATGGAAACGTGCCCCGGTTTTCTTTACCCTCCCTTCCATCAGTGACAACACTATTTGAGTGTCGTCAGCATAAGAGATGAGTTGGAAGCCATAAGATCTAATGACTCCTGCCAGGGGTGCCACATAGATATTGAAAAGCGTTGGGCTCAGTGACGAGCCCTGTGGCACCCCACATAGAAGGGAAAAAGGTTTGGACTTGTTGCCATCCAGATCCACGGTTTGTGATCTGTCAGATAAAAAAGATTGCAAGAGTTTCCAAACTCGCCCTTCTACTCCTATATCAGACAGATGGTCCATCAACACTTCGTGATGGACCGTGTCGAAGGCCGCCGACAAATCCAGCAGGATCAGCATGAGAGAATTGTTGAGCTGGAGAAATGCACTGAGATGCGTGTTCATGGCTTTTTCCAATATTTTGGCAGGGAAAGGGAGCCGTGAGATTGGCCTATAGTTGTTAGGATCTTTAGGATCCAAGGTCTGTTTTTTCAATAAAGGAAGGACAGAGGCCTTTTTCCATACTTTGGGGAAAATGCCTGATTTGAATATGGCATTCAGCAGCGGTGTGAGTGCTGTTCCAATAACTTCTGGAATTTGCTTAATAATCCGCACTGGGCAGGGATCGGTAGGGGCTCCAGAGCGGATGGAGTTCAAAATTTTAATAGTTTCTGGTGTCCCTAGGGGCTTAAATTGTTCTAACACCTGTGGAAGGCGGGAACTGTCCAGTCCATCCGTATACGGGTGGGCATGTGCCTTTTTATCAGCTTGTGTGAACGAAGTAAAAATGATTTCTACTTTTTGCTTAAAGAAATCAGCTAATTTATCACAAAGTTCAGAATTGCTCTGACTCTTTGGGACATTCGGGGTGGCAAGTTTTTTAATGGTTTTAAAGAGTTCCTTCGAATTCGATTTGGCCAATGCTATTTGTGTTGTGAAAAACTTTTTTTTGGCTTCTAGTAGTAGCTGTTTATAGGTGGTAATACTGAGCTTGTACCTTTCCTTATCCGCATCTGTGTACCTTTTGCGCCAAGCCCGTTCCAATTGCTTACAAGCCAATTTTTTTGCGCAGAGTTCCTCAGAGTACCAGGGTGCTGATTGTTGGGCCCGTTTGGGGGTCCACTTTTTTTCAGGGGCTAAGTAGTTGCAGGTTGTACCTAGCCATTGTGTATAGGCTAGTGTGGCCTCTTCCACTTCCAAGGGAAGAGGACATATTGAGCGCCTCAGGGCTTCTCCAAGTTTCTTAATGTCCACTTTTCCCCAGGCCCAGGTTGCAATCTCCTGGGTTGACTTTGTACTAGCCAAATGGCCCCCGTGACTGATCAATTCAAATAGGATGGCACAGTGATCGGACCACGAGAGAGGGAGAACTGAAATACAGACTAAGTTGCGGTTGTTAGTGTAAATCCCATCCAGGGTGTGCCCTTTTTAATAGGTAGGGACCTTTACCAGTTGCTTGAGATCCCCCGCCCCCATAATTTGTTCCAGTCTAGTGGTATCTGGGTCCTGGGGGGCCTCCAAATAGAAATTGAAGTATCCCAACACCGAGTAGGAATCTAGGCATAGCCCTTCCTCAAGCAGGGAGCCTAAAGTGTCCAAAAACCCACTTTTAGGGCCAGGTAGACGGTAGAGCAATATACCTTTAAAGGTCCTATATTGCGCCGTATGAATACTAAAAGCTGAGGCCTCACAGGAGGTATTGGAGGCAGTGTGAAAAATAGGTTCAACTGAATCATGATAGATAACTGCCAGCCCTCCCCCTTTTTTGTGTGGTCTATCCAGTGTGTAGCAGTTGAAACCTGGAGGAGTTGCCTTAACTAGATCTGGTCCTGAAGCACTATCTGTCCATGACTGAGTAACAAAGGCCAACTTTATCTCCAGTTCCTCCAGTAATAACGCATATTCTGAGCTATGTTTGATTAGTGATCTGGCGTTAAATAAAATACATTTTAATGGTCCTGCATCGGCTGCATTAGCCTTTTTTGACGGTCTAACAGCTGGACCATTGGCTGGCCGGTCAAGGACATGGGGAAGGTGTAGCCGGCAACTGGGGCAAGTGCTTTCCATGCCTTTGTCATCGGGTCTGTCAGTGAGTGTGTGAGTCTCTGAGTAGGTCTATGAGTGACTGCATAAGTCTCTCAGTGGGTCTGTGACTGGGTAGATAAGTCTCTGAGTGGGTCTGTGAGTTGGTTTGTGAATCTCTGAGTGGGCCAGTGACTTAGTGCATAGGTCTCTAAGTGGGTCTGTAAGTGGCTGCATGCATCTCTGAGTGGGTCTGTGAGTGGCTGGATGTGTCTCTGAGTAGGTTTGTGAGTGGGTACGTGAGTATCTGAGTATATCTCTGAGTAGGTATGTGAGTGGGTGTATGAGTCCCTGAGTGGGCTTATGAGTAGGTACATGAGTCTTTGAGTGGGTCTGTGAATGCCTGCATATATCACTTAGTGGGTCTGTGAGTGGGTGCACAAGTGTATTAGTAGTTCTGTGAGTGGCTGAAATCATATCTGAGTGGGTCAGTGAGTGGGTGCACGAGTGTCTGAATGGATGTATGAGTGGGTGCATGAGTCTCTGACCGGGTCTGTGAGAGGGAGCATGAGTGCTTGAGGTGATCTGTGAGTGGGTGCATGAGTCTCACAGTAGGTCTGTGAGTGGCTGCATATGTTTCTGAGTGGGTCTATGACTGGGTATGTGAGTCTCTGAGTGGGTTTCTGAATGGGTGCATGAGTCTCTGAATAAGATTGTGAGTTGGTTCATGAGTCTCTGAGTGGGTCTGTCAGTAGGTGTGTGAGTCTCTGAGAAGGTCTTTGAGTGACTGCATATGTCTCTGAGTGGGGGTGTGAGTGGGTGCATGAGTCCTAGAGTGAGTTTGTGAGTTGGTTCATGAGTCTCCGAGTGGGTCTGTGAGCGGGTGCACAAGTCTCTGAATGGGTGCATGATTCTCTGAGTAGGTTTCTGAGTGGGTGCATGAGTCTTTGAGTGGGTCTGCGAATGGCTGCATTCATCTCTGAGTGTGTCTCTGAGAGGGTGCATGAGTGTCTTAGTGAGTGTGTGAGTTGCTGAGTGTATCTCTGGGTGGGTCTGTGAGTTTGTTCATGAGTTTCTGAGTGGGTCTGTGAGTTGATACATGAGTCTCTGACTGGGTTAGTTAGAGAAAAAATGAGTGCCTGAGTAGGTCTGTGAGTGGGTACATGAGTCTCTGAGTATGTTTGTGAGTGGGTGCATGCATCCCTGAGTAGGTCTGTGAGTGGGTGCATGAGTCTCTGAGTTGGTTTCTGAGTGGGTGCATAAGTCTCTGCCTGTTAATACCTGCATGCATCTCTGAGTGAATCTGTGAGTGGGTGCACAAGTTTCTGAGTTAGTCTGTGAGTGGCTGCATGCATCTCTGAGTGGGTCTGTGAGTAGGTGCATAAGTGTCTGAGTGGGCCTGTAAGTGGGTAATTGAGTGTCTAAGTAGATCTGTGAGCAGGTGTATGCGTCCCTGAGTGGGTCTGTAACTGGATATATGAGTCTCTAGTGGGTTTCTGAGTGGGTGCATGAGTCTCTGAGTGAATCTATGAGTGGGTGCATGAGTGTCTGAGTTGGTCTTTGAGTGGGTGCATGAGTCTCTGAGTGAGTCTGAGTGGGTAGGTGAGTCTCTAAGTTGATCTATGAGTGATTGCAAGAGTCTCTCAGTAGGTGTGTGAGTGGGTGCATGAATCTCTGAGTGGGTCTATGAGTGGACGCATGAGTCTCTGAGTGGGTCTGACAGTAGGTCATAAGTCTCTAAGTAGGTCTGTGAGTAGATGCATGAGTCTCTGATTATGTCTGTGAATGTGTGTATGATTTTTTGAGTAGGTGCATGACTCTTTGAGTAGGTGTGTGAGCGGGTGCATGAATCTCTGAGTGTGTTACTGAGTGGGTGTGTGAGTCTCTGAGTTCTCTCTGTGAGTGGGTGCATGCATCTCTTAGTGGGTCTGTGAGTGGGTACGTGAGTGTCTGAGTGGGTTTCTCAGTGAGTGCATGAGTCTTTGAGTTAGGTCTGTGAGTGGCTGCATGTGTCTCTGAGTTGATCTACAAGCTGGTGCATGAGTGTCTGAGTGGGTATACGAGTCTCTGAGTGGGTCTGTCAGTTGGTGTGTGTCTCTGAGTGGGTCTAAGAGTGACTGCATAAGTCTCAGAGTAGGTGTATGAGTGGGAGCATGAGTCTCTGAGTGAGTCTGTGAGTTGGTTCATGAGTCTCTGAGTGGATCTGTGAGTGGATGCAAGAGGCTATAAGCGGGTCTGTGAATGGGTACATGCACCTCTGAGTGGGTACATGAGTGGGTGCATAAGTCTCTGAAGAGATCTGTGAGTGGCTGAATGTTTCTCTGAGTAGGTCTGTGAGTAAGTGCACGAGTGTCTGAGTGAGTCTGTGAGTGTCTGCATGCATTTCAGTGTGGGTCTGTGAGTGGGATCACAAGTGGCTGAGTGGCTATTTGAGTGGGTGAATGAGTCTGACTAGCTCTGTGAGAGGGTGCATAAGTGTCTGAGTGGGTGCTTGAGTGTCTGAGTAGGTCTGTGAGTAGATACATGCGTCTCTGAGTGGGTCTGTGACATGGTGCATGAGTCTCTAGTGGGTTTCTGAGTAGGTACATGAATCTCTGAGTGAGTCTATGCGTGGGTGCATGAGTGTCTGAGTGGGTCTGTGAGTGGGTGCATGACTCTATGAGTGGGTCTGTGAGTGGGTGTGTGAGTCTCTAAGTTGATGTATGAGTGACTGCATGAGTCTCTAAGTTGATCTATGATCAACTGCATGAGCCCCTGAGTAGATGTGTGAGTGGGTGCATGTATCTCTGAATGGGTGTATGAATGGGTGCATGAGTCTCGTAATAGGTCTGCTAGTAGGTACATGCTTCTCTGAGTGAGTCTGTGATTTGCTGCATGAGTCTCTGATTGGATCTCTGAGAGGGAACATGAGTCTTTGAGTGGGTTTCTGAGTGGGTACTCGAGTCTCTGAGTGGGTCTTTGAGTCAGTGCAGGAGTGTCTGTGAATGGGTGCATGAGTCTCTGAGTGGGTCTATGAGTGGTTATATGAGTCTCTCAGTGGGTCTACGAGTGATTGTATGAGTCTCTAAGTGGGTGTGTAAGTGGGTGCATGAGTCTCTGAGTAGGTCTTTGAGTAGGTACATGAGTTAAAATTCATATTTTAATGTCTTTTATACTAACTCCATACTCCACATCTTCTGCTTGACGCATATTCTTCACTAGTTCTTTGTTTTCAAAGTTTTCCCTGGGCCTAAGCCTCCCCCTTTTGTTTAAAAGAAAAACTAGTGAAGGGGACTGTGTGGCTCCCTTCCTGGGCTGATTTCGGCCCTGCGTACCCCATTCCCAGGGCCCAGCCTATAGTGTCGGTGCCCTGGTCCCTACCAGGGCATCCACTATTGAATTGCTGGGGACCACGGGGGTAACCTAAAGGTTCCTGTGGTCACTGCTGGCTCCCCACTCCTGGATCTCAAAGTAATGTCTGTTTCCCTGCTGGCTTGACAGTCGGCAGGGAAACAGACATGCTCTGATTCAACAAGAGAGGACATTTTCTGCTCTTGCTTGCTGAAAGCAGAGCTGAGTTTGCTATGGCATGACAGGAGTGGTGCTTCCGACATGCCATAACAAACTGCCATGTCCCAGGGGTGTGCATCCTGGGCCAATGCTGGAGCCAGCCCTGGGGGGAGGCAGTCCCCAGGGCCATGTAGGTCTCCAGGAGGGGGCCATGCGGCCCCCCTCATTTCTTTGTTTTAGCCCCAAGGAGGTGGTGGTCCCCGGGGTCCACAAAGGACCCCTGTATTATTGTTTTTGTGCCCCAGGGAGGCGGTGGATCCCGGGGCAGTGGGACGACAGAGCACCCGCATTAATATGATATCTAGCCCCTGGGAGGTGGCGGTCCCTGTGGCTGTGAATCACTATAAAATATTTAATTTGCCCTTGGGACGTGGTGGTCCCCAGGGCACAGGGCTTGCCCTGGGGGCAACCCCGCATAATAATTCAAGAATGCCCCTGGCAGGTGGTGGTCCCTGGTTCTTTAGGGATACTAGCAGAAGGGTCCTGCATGCCCTTCTCCTACATATTGAAATTTGACCCCTGGACCTGGCCCACCCAAGCCCTAAATTAAATGGAGAGCGGGAGACCATGCTTCCTTTGTTTTAATTTTAAGGTGGAGTCGCGGTACCACCATGACACTCGCCATTTTTTTAAATGCATTTTTGGCTCTGGGGGTCCCTGTCCCCTTTTCTTTTTGTTTTACATTTTTTCTTGTGACTCGGTTCTACTGAGTCAAAAGATGGCTGCCAACACTTTCTGGGTTAAAGTGTTGGCAGCCCATCAGATGTCAGCATGAGATCGGAAGGTGTCGTGGATCAAACAAATCCCTACATATATGACTGGGAATTTCTTTAATTTTCTCAGCAACTACTTAACGAATTTACACCAAATAACAAAAAGGCATGTGCTGGAACCAACATCTACCTTCCTGCCAAATTTGGTGTAATTCCATTCAGCAGTTTGGGCTCTAGCCATGTCTAAAGGTCCTATGGAAATTAACATGGGGAAAACATGCTTTTAAGCACCTTATGGTTCTCAGCCCCTGCTTGAAGGATCACCCCGAAACTTTAAAGGTAGCAGCTGAAGTGAGCGTCTTATTAGTTTTGAAAATTTCATGAAGATTTGTCAAACAGCACCAATGTTATTGGCAAAACAAAAACGCTATGGAAACTAGGTCCTAACTATAACTATCTACTGGCAACCATGATTTATGATTTGGTGTAAATCTGTTCAGTAGTTTTGGAGATATTTAATGTTAAAAAATATAGATAAATATAGATCGAAGCAGTGGACTTGCGGATCCACAATCCCCATGCTGAAATATTATTGGCAGCGAACACTTCAACCAACCATAATGTAACTCGGCTTGAAGCCAAGTCCCCAAATAATTTTAAAAAACAAAGAAACGGGGACAGAGTAGGATCAACCTGACCAACCAGATATGGTGGAGGGGTCCCACAGGGACCCCGCCGGGCCTAAAATAATTTTTTTAATTGAATCTTGCTGTAAATTCTCAGGTGTATCCATTGGATCCATGGCAAAATTGTCAAAATAAGATGCGCAGGCTCCTGCATGTCTTTTTTAGGAAGCCCTTGAGTGAGTCAAAAACTCAGGTGCAGTGTTTTTTAATTCTGCAGGAGAGTGGCCAAGCGACACCTAGTGTGCCCCAGGGACCACCACCTCCCTAGGGCAAACAATAGGAAAATGATGCGAGGCCCACCCCACAGCCCCGGGGACCGCCACCTCCCCAGGGCAATTTATTAAATACATATGGGAGAGGCCCGTACGGCCTCTCCCACAGCCCTGGGGACCACCACCTCCTCTTGGCTAATCCTAATGAAATGGGGGGGCTCGTGGACCCCCCTGCCCTTGGGACTACCACCTCCAAGGGGCTTTTTAATTTTCAAATTGGGTACCTCATGGACCCCCCGGCCCTCTGGACCACCACCTTCCCGGGGCCATAATATTTTTTTTCAAATGGGAGGGGGGCCGCCTGTCCCCCTCCCAGCCGTTCTCAGCCCTGGGGACTGCCACCTGCCCAGGGAAGCCCCTAAAAAAAGAAAGGAGAGGGGCACGCGGCCTCTCCTCCTGGAGCCATACAAGGCCCTGGGGACCACCACCCCCCATGGCCGACTCTTGCTATGTCACTGGGTGCCCACCCCCGAGATATAGCTCTTTGCTATGGCTTGGCAGGAGCTTTACTGCTCACACCAAGTCATAGCAAACTGTGCTCTACCTTTAGCAAGTAAGAGCACAAAAAATGCTCTTGCTTGCTGGAAGCGGAGCAAAATTGCTTTGACATAGAGGGAGCTGCATGTTTGCAGCTCTCTCTCTGTCAAGCACTGTCGGCTCCCCCACAGCCCCCAACAAAAGTAACCGGTGCCCTGGGTGGGGCCAGGGCACCCAGAAGAGAGGCTGGGTCCCAGGGGATGGAGTTACCAGGGTCAAAATCTGCTCGGCAAAGGCCCATAGGCCCCCTCACCTAGTTATTTTTTTTTAAAAGACTGGGCCTTGGGGATGGGGTTTCTGGGTCTGAAATTGGCCCAGGGCCCCCTACCACATTCCAAAAAGTCCGGACCCCAGGGGATGGGATCACCAGGGTAGAAATCGGGCTCAGGACTAATAAAACTTCCCATAAAAAGAAACGTCCCTGGCAAGTCAACTTAGACAGCCCAAAACCTTTCACCCCCACTCTGCAAACGTGCCTCCTGTCGCACTACTAGTTGGGAGACAAAGTACCCAGGACTCCAGAGAGTCCTTAGAAGCCAACTATCCCACCTGTTACCTCCAGTAAGTCACAAGCAGTGGGATTGCTGAGAGGTCAACGGAGGCTCACCCTCTTTGTCCACCACTCTGTAAATTTTCCTCCTGGAGCACTCCTGGTTGCGGGATGAATGCTGAGGGTCCATGGGGGCCAGGAACCTATTCTGTTACTTCCAGTAAATCCCACATAGAGAGAATGCTGAGAGGTCTTCAGAGGCCCAATCCCACTTTCTCCACCACTCTGCAAATGCACCTTCTGGCACACTACTAGTTGAGGGATAAAGTCCCCATGACTCCTGAGGACCCTTGGGGGCCAACTACCCCTCCTCTTACCTCTAGTGATTCCCATACAGTGGGATTGCTGAGAGGCCAACAGTGACACAGCCCTCTTTCTCCACCACTCTGCAAAAGTGTCTCCTGGTGCGCTACTGATTGGGGGATGAAATCCCCTTGGATGCTGAGGGTCCTTAGGGGCCAGGAACCCATTCTGTTGCTTCCAGTAAACCCCACACAGAGAGAATGCTGAGACGTCTTCGGACGCCACAACCCCTTTCTCTATGACTCTGCAATATGCATAGTAAGTAAAAATCCATAGAAATTCACTTAAAAAACCAAAGGTTACATACAGGGATGTTATAGTTAGTAAGTAGAATTTTTGAAAAACCTTAGAAATTCACTTAAAAAAATAGAGATGTGAGCTTATAAGCAGTGCATTGTGGAGGTGTAAGTTATAGTTAGCCCAGGTAACAGTAACTTCTGTATTTCACTGGTTTTGTACGAGGAAAATCTGAGCCTAACTATAACGTCCTTGTAACCTTTGTTTTTTTCAGTGAATTTCTATGTTTTAAAAAATTCAGTTTCTTAACTATAACGTCCCTGTAACCTTTGGTTATTGAAGTGAAAATATATATATATATATATATATTTTTACCTACTGGCGGTCGCCAGTAGGTAGTTATAGTTAAGACCTATTTTCCATAGGAATAGCATTTTTTGTTTTCCCAATAACTTTAGCGTCTATTTGATGAATTTTCGCAAAATTTTCAAAACTAGAGGGGCGCTCCGGTCAGCACCTGTCTTAAAAGTTTCAGGGTGATTCGCCAAGCGGGGGCCGAGAAAAAAGGGGGGGTCCTAAAACATGTTTTCTCCATGTTAATTTCCATAGGAAACTTTAGACATGGCTACAGCCCGAACTGCTGAACGGAATTACACCAAATTTGGCAAAAAGGTAGCCCTTGGTTCAGAAAGAGTCCTTTTTGTTAAATGGTGTAAATCCATTCAGTAGTTCCTGAGAAATTCAAAAAATAGAGGTCGGAAAATCAATTTCCCATAGGAAACTTTAGCCAAGGCTACAGCCCGAACTGCTGAACGGAATTACACCAAATTTGGCAAAACGGTAGTGCTTGGTTCAGAAAGCGACCTTTTTTTTAAATGGTGTAAATCCGCTCAGTAGTTGCTGAGAAATTAAAAAATAAAAGTTTCGATATCTAGGGACGCAGTGGTTTCGCGAACCCTCCCGACCACGAGCTTCACTGTGATTGGCTGCCAACACTCCAAACCAGGAAGTGTTGGCAGCCATCTTGTGACTCGGTAGAACCGAGTCACAAGAAAACAGTGAAACAAGCCTGAAAGACAAGAAAAGGGGGAAGGGTAAAAACGCCCAGACCCCCCAGGCCTGCTTAGGGGGTCCCACAAGAACCCCCAGGGCCCAAAAAAGCATTTTTTTTTTTTTTTAAACGGCAAAATTTGCGAAGGATCCGCAAATCCCGCCGATTAAATAAAAAAAACGAAGCGCGGACTCCCGCGCTTCATTGTATTTAAGCCCCCGGGTGGGCCAAGTCCCGGGGGCATTAGTAATAATTGTGTGGGGACCCGTGGGGCCCCCGCAGCCCCGTGGACCGCCACATCCCCGGGGCTTTATTAATGGTTTGTGGGGGCACGCGGCCCCCCGCAGCCCCAGGTACCGCAACCTCCCCGTGGCTTCTATTTAAAAAAAACATATGTGGGGGGCTCGGGCCCCCCCACATGCCCCGGGGACCACCACCTCCCCAGGGCTTTGCACATAAAACACGGGGGGCACGCTGCCCCCCACATCCCCAGGGACCGCCACCTCCCTGGGTCTTCTATTTTTAAAAAAACCAACCTGTGTGGTGGGGCTTGAGCCCCCCACATGCCCCGGGGACAGCCACCTCCCCGGGGCACTAAGTATGCAAATGCGGGGGTCCGATACGGACCCCCATGCCCCGGGGACCACCACCTCACCGGGGCTTTACAATCTAGGGGAGGGGGGCCACGAGGCCCCCCTCCTGGAGCCCTTGATGGCCCTGGGGACTGCCACCCCCCAGGGCTGGCTCCTGCAGTGTCCCGGGGTGCCCACCCCCAGGACACTGCTGTTTGCTATGGCAGGGAGGGAGCCTCGTGGCTCCCGCCCTGCCATAGCAAACTGTGGTTTGGGTTTTGAAAGCGAGAGCAGGGAAACCATAGGTTTCAGGCACGTTATAGTTAGAAATTAGCATTTAAAAAACCTTAGAAATTCACTGAAAAAACCATAGGTTTCAGGGACGTTATAGTTAGTTGGAGATTTTACTCATACAAAACCAGAGAAATTCCACCGTTATAGTTAGTTCAGCTAACTATAACTTGCACCCCCGCAATGCACTGCTGATCACGTCACATATTACATTATTCATGGCCAGTGACATCGCTGATGACATCACTGATGACACCTCAAATGACATCACTGATGACATCACTGATGACATCATCCAAGTGATAATCTGATGCACCTCCTCACACCCTAATATAACTTTTTATACACCCACTCTAAAATACAGACTACCATGTTCGAAACCATAGACACACCAATAGCAGTTAGTACATATATGCTCAGTGATTCCTTGGTCTACACACACACATCCACTCATTCACCCATACAGTAACTCATAGATGGAGTCACTCATCAATACAGCACTATCATATGTACTCATACACCTATACATACACTCACACACTGCCACTCATCCATAGACTTACTCATACACCTACTCAGTCATGCAAAGAATCAATCACACCCATTTACTCACCTATACAGTTATACACAGACCAACTCACTTATTTATATAAATACTAACACATACTTACTCTCTTATACAATCACTGATACAAGCAAACACTCATCCATACAGCCACTCTCACATTCACTTACACTCACGTATAGTCATTTATATACTCCAACACTCACATATACTTCCTTTCACATATATAGTTAATCACACATATACCACTGAGACATCCATTCATTCACCAACACACCCATACACACACTCACCCACCTATACAGCTCCTTCACAGATGTACTCTTCAACCCATACACCCAGTGAATCACCCACTCACACATCTATGGACAGAGTCACCCACCCCCACCTACTCACACAGATACTCAGGCACCCATACAGATACTCAAACAACAATTCAATAACCCATATAGACAGTCATGTAGCTACACACCAACAGACAGACATTTACACAGTTTACTCACTAACCCATGCATTCAGTAAGATACGCTTAATGAGTCACTTATACAATCAGTCACGCACCTACTAAATCATCCATTCAGACACTTATATACCCACTCATTCTTCAATACACCTTGGCATATATATATATATATAAAACATATTTAAACTTTACAGAAACACACAGTCACTAGATGATGTCATAAGTGATGTCATCAGTGATGTCATTTGAGATGTCATCAGTGATGTCATCAGTGATGTCACTGACCATGTCATGAATGATGTAATATGTGACTTGATCAGCAGTGCATTGCGGGGGGGTGAGTTATAGTTAGCTGAACTAACTATAACGGTGGAATTTCTCTGGTTTTGTACGAGTGAAATCTCCAACAAACTATAACGTCCCTGAAACCTATGTTTTTTTCAGTGAATTTCTAACGTTTTTTAAATGCTAATTTTTAACTATAACGTGCCTGAAACCTATGGTTTTTTCAGTGAATATTATCTACTGGCGGTCGCCAGTAGATAGTTATAGTTACAACCTATTATCCATAGGAAATCCGCGACATTCTATTTGAAATAACTCTCTTGTCGGTTGACGTATCTTCGCAAAATTTTCAAACTTTGTGGCCCGCTCCGGTCCGCTCCTACCCTGAAAGTCTCGGGGGGATTCGTCAAGCGGGGGCCGAGAAAAAGGGGGTCCCAAAACGCGTTTTCCCATGCAATTTTCCATAGGAAACTTTAGACACGGCTACAGCCTGAACTGTTGAACGGAATTACACCAAATTTGGCAAAGAGGTAGTTCTTGGTTCAGAAAGAACCCTTTTGTTAAATGGTGTAAATCCGCTCAGTAGTTGCTGAGAAAATCAAAAGTAAAAAGATAGTGATATCTATGGCCGAGTAGGGTCCGCTGCACCCTCCCGATCACGAGCTGCATGTTAATTGGCTGTCAGCTGGCTGTCAACATTCCGATTCAGGAAATGTTGGCAGCCATTTTGTCCCTCGGTAGAACCGAGGGACAGAAACAAGTGTGCAAAGCACACAAAGGGGGCAGGGTAGAAACACCCTGACCCCCTAGGTTTGCTCAGGGGTCCCACAAGGACCCCCTGGGCAAAAAAAAAATAAAAATTAAAAATCGGCAGGATGCGCTCAGGGTGCGCGAATCCTGCCGAAAATAAAAAATCGAAGCGCGGTCTCCCGCGCTTGATTGTATTTTGCCCCGGGTGGCCCAAGTCCCGGGGCATGGTGTGGGGGATAATTTAATGTGTGGGGGCCTCAAAGGGCCCCCAAGCCCTGGGGACCGCCACCCCTGGGGCTTTTTTTAAATGGTGCGGGAGGGCTCTGAGACCTCCCGCAGCCCCGGGGACCACCACCTCCCGGGGCTTTTTTAATAAATTGAAAAACCTGTGTGGGGGGCTCCAGCCCCCACACGCCCGGGACCGCCACCTCCCCGGGGCACTAAACATTTAAATATGGGGGTCCGTTACGGACCACCAGAGCCCCGGGGATCACCACCTCCCCGGGGTTGTGAACTGAATGGGAGGGGGCCGCGTGGCCCCCTCCTGGAGCCCTTGATGGCCCTGGGGACCACCACCCCCCAGGGCCGGCTCCTGCAGTGTCCCGGGGTGCCTACCCCGGGACACTGCTGTTTGCAATGACAGGACGGAGCCTCGCGGCTCCCGTCCTGTCATTGCAAACTGCTTTGGATATTGGAAGAGAGAGCAGGAAACCTGCTCTCTCTTCCAATATCCAAAGCTGATTGCTTTTCCACATGGGGAGCTGCATCTTAGCAGCTCCCCATGTGTAAAGCAATGCCGGCTCCCGTAGGGACACGGGGAGCCGGCGGGACTGTGGGGGGCTTGGGGACCCCCACAGTCCCCAACGAGAGGCCAGGCCCCGGGGGATGGGGTCCCCGGGGCAAGTAGTGGCTCGGGAGGGGGCCACGCGGCCCCCTCCCCAAAGTTTAAAAAAAAAAAAAATTTTAAAAAAGGGTATGGCCGGCCCCGGGGGATGGGGTCCCCGGGCCTTAATGGTCAGAGGAGGGGGGCCACGCAGCCTCCCTCCAAAGAATAAAACAAAATCGAGGCCATGCCCCGGGGGATGGGGTCCCCGGGGCCAATACAGGCCCAGGGAAGGGGGGCCACGCGGCCCCCTTCCCGTTTTTTTTTTTAAAGAAAATTTAAAAAAAGGTGTAAGGCCCTGGGGGATGGGGTCCCCAGGGCCCAAAAACAGGAAAAAGGAAGGGGGGCTACACAGCCCCCTTCAGGGGACAAAAAATAAAAATAAAAATAAACGATCGGGCCCGCAGGCCCCGCCCCTTCCTTCACCACTCTGCAAACGCGCCCTGGCGCGTTTGCAGAGGGGAACGAATTCCCCTTGAATACTGGGGGTCCCTGGGGCCAACTAGCCCACCAGGAACCTCCAGTATGCGCCAGGGGCTGCCTTGCAGAGAGGTGTACAGAGGCCACGCCCCTTTTACACCTCTCTGCAACGCAGCTCTGTGGCGCTTTGGAGGTATATGGTGGGCTAGTTGGACTCCGGGGACCCTCAGGATTCAAGGGGACTTAATCCCCAACTTAAAACGCGCCACGGGGCGCGTTTGCACAGTGGTGAAGGGAGGGGGCGGGGCTTCAGGTGACATGTGTGTAAACAGGCCCCGTGGCGTGTTTTAAGATGGGGAATTAAATCCCTTCAATCCTGAGGGTCCCTGGGGGCCAACTAGCCCAACAGGTACATCCAGAAAGCGCCACAGAGCTGCGTTGCAGAGAGGTGTAAAAAGGGGTGTGGCCTCTCTACACGTCTCTGCAACGCAGCCCCTGGCGCATATTGGAGGTTCCTGGTGGGCTAGTTGGCCCCTAGGGACCCTCAGGATTCAAGGGGACTTAATCCCCCAACTTAAAACGCGCCACGGGCGCGTTTGCACAGATGTCACCTCAGGCCCGCCCCTCCCTTCACCATTGTGCAAATATTCTTCTAAAATCATCCGAAATACGAATTCCGATTTACTCAACTGTTATAAGGAGAGACCTCAGTGCTGCATCTTTCAGCCCAGTACTGGTCCTGAAAAGTAATTTTAACCGTACTTACCAGTAACTTGAATTTCCTTCCATAGGATATCATTGCCTGCTTTTTGCTGAAAAAGTTTCTAAGTGTTGATTTTTGAAACATACAAATATTCCTCTAAAATCAGCCGAAATACGAATTCCGATTTACTCACCTGTTATAAGGAGAGACCTCAGTGCTGTATCTTTCAGCCCAGTACTGGTCCTGAAAAGTAATTTTAACCGTACTTACCAGTAACTTGAATTTCCTTCCATAGGCTAACATTGACTGGTTTCACTTGGAAATTCTTCTAAGTGTGGAGTTTTGGAACTTTAAAATATTCCTCTAAAATCAGCCGAAATACGAATTCCGATTTACTCACCTGTTATCAGGAGAGACCTCAGTGCTGCATCTTTCAGCCAAGTACTGATCCTCAAAAGTAATTTTAACCATACTTACCAGTAACTTGAATTTCCTTCCATAGGATATCATTGCCTGCTTTTTGCTGAAAAAGTTTCTAAGTGTTGATTTTTGAAACATACAAATATTCCTCTAAAATCAGCCGAAATCCGAATTCTGATTTACTCACCTGTTATCAGGAGAGACCTCAGTGCTGCATCTTTCAGCCCAGTACTGGTCCTGAAAAGTAATTTTAACCGTACTTACCTGTAACTTGAATTTCCTTCATAGGTTAACATTGACTGGTTTCACTTGGAAATTCTTCTAAGTGTGGAGTTTTGGAACTTTATAATATTCCTCTAAAATCAACGAAAGTACGAATTCCAATTTACTCACCTGTTATCAGGAGAGAACCCAGTGCTGCATCTTTTAGCCCAGCACTGACCCTGAAAAGTAATTTTAACCGTACTTACCAGTAACTTATATTTTCTTCCATAGGTATCCATTGTCTGGTTTTCAGCAGAAAAGTTTCAAAGTGTCGATTTTCACAAACTACAAATATTCCTAAAAAATCGCCTGTATGACTTAAACGCATTCTTTCAACTGTTTACAGGAGATGCACCAGTGCTGGATCCAGGATCCAACACTGAGTAAGAAAAAGTAACGATAACAGTTTTTACCTTCTAAGTGAATTTCCTTCCAAAGGATAACATTGGTGATTCTATGAGAAAAAGTTTCTAAGTGTCAACTTTTAAAGTACAATAATATTCCTTAAAAATCACGACTGTAACCAAAACGCTTTTACTCAACTGTTTACAGGAGATGTCCCAGGACTGAATCTAGGATCCAGTCCTGTGGTTAGAAAAGTAATCCATAAAGTAACTAATTGCATTTAACTAGAAATTCACATTGAGCTGAATGTTGCATTGTGTTTGAAAATGTGTTGCCCATTGCAACAACTGTAACTACTGTACTTAAAAGTCTATTGCCTATGTGCAAAGTATTTAAACTAAAGTAATTCATTCTGAGAAAGTATTTTTTGTAATGTAATGTATAATGTAATTACAATGTAATTTAAAAAATAAAATATGTAAAAAAAAATTGTTTCTAAAAATGTAGTAAATCAGTATGAAAAAAATTTATATAACAATTAATACATTTAAAAATTGTCATTTACAAAACCTTTGAAATTCACTGAAAAAACCGTAGGTTTCAGACATGTTATAGTTACAAATTAGCATTTAAAAAACCTTTGAAATTCACTGAAAAAACCATAGGTTTCAGGGACGTTATAGTTACAAATTAGCATTTAAAAAACCTTTGAAATTCACTGAAAAAACCATAGGTTTTAGGGACAGTTATAGTTAGTTGGACATTGCACTCGTACAAAACCCGTGAAATTCCCCCGTTATAGTTAGTCCAGCTAACTATAACTCGCGCCCCCGCAATGCACTGCTGATGACGTCACATATTACATCACTCATGACATGGTCAGTGACATCACTGATGACATCTCAGATGACATCACTGATGACATCACTGATGACATCATCCATGTGATAATTTCATGCATCTTCTCACGCCCTAATATAACCTTTGATACACCCACTCTAAATTACAGACTGCCATTCGCAAAACCATAGACACTCCAACACCAATAACTACATACCCACTCACTGATTCTTAGGTCTACGCACACATCCACTCACTCACCCGTACAGTCACTCATACTTACGGTCACTCAGTACAGGACTATCATATGCACTCATACTCCTATATAGACACTCAAACACCGCCACTCATCCATAGAGGTACTCACACACCTAGTCAGTCATGCAAATAATTAAACACACTACCATTTACTCACCTATACAGTTATACACACACCAGCTCACTTACTCATACAAATACTAGCACATTCTTACGCTCTTATACAATCACTGATACAAGCACACACTCATCCATACAGCCACTATCACAATCACTCACTCTCGCTTATAGCTATTTATATACTCCAACACACATATATACTGCCTTTCACATATGTAGTTACTCACACATGTACCACTGGGACATACATTCACTCACTAACACACTCTTACACACACTTACCCACCCATACAGTCTATCACAGATGCACTCTTGAAACCATCCACCCAGTGAATCACCCACTCACACATCTATGCACAGAGTTGCACACACCCCTCCCACACAAACATTCAGGCACCCATACAGATACTCAGACAAGCATTCAAAAACTCATATAGACACTCATGTAGCTATTCACAAACACATGCAGCCACTTACACAGCAACAGACAGACGGATACAGACATTCACCCAGTTTAGTCACTAACCCATGCATTCAGTAAGATACGTTAAATCACTCACTTATACAGTCAGTCACGCACCTACTAAATCATCCATACAGACACTTACACACCCACTCATTCTTCAATACGTCTTTTCCTATATATATTAAAAATATTTAAACTTTACAGAAACACACAGTCACTGGATGATGTCATCAGTGATGTCATCAGTGATGTCATTTGAGATGTCATCAGTGATGTCATCAGTGATGTCACTGACCATGTCATGAGTGATGTAATATGTGACGTCATCAGCAGTGCATTGCGGGGAGCGAGTTATAGTTAGCTGGACTAACTATAACGGGGGAATTTCACGGGTTTTGTACGAGTGCAATGTCCAACTAACTATAACTGTCCCTAAAACCTATGGTTTTTTCAGTGAATTTCAAAGGTTTTTTAAATGCTAATTTGTAACTATAACGTCCCTGAAACCTATGGTTTTTTCAGTGAATATATATATATATATATATTCAGTGAATATATATATATATATATATATATATATATATATATATATATATATACCACAAGAAAGGTTGTCCCTAGTGAAGATGCCTCACATGCGAGAGTTACTCTGTGCAACTTGCAGGCTGCAGTGTTGACAGCTTCCTACTTAAATCCTGCATCCAAAGCCAAACGCGTTTCGGACAGCACTCTGTCCTTGTTCACTGGCACAAACGAAGCAACAGCAGCCATTGTGGAACTCCTTTATTTGAATCACACCAAGTCCCGCCCATGTGGGCGTGTGCAGCATTGCCTCATGGTACTTGTAGTTTCCACACAATAAATCCACAGTGGGTGCTGCCGTGCTCGTATTCTTAAAAGTTATAATAACCCCAGTGGGTCGATGAAAATGGAAAGCTGCTCCTCCTGCCATTACCAAGTCCCAACAAGACTGGACTCTCACATTCTCACAGCGCCTAGAATTACAAGCGCCGCAGAGCCGCTTATCTGCAGCGGGGCGTCTTCACGACCGGACCGGCCGCTAACATACCACACAAGAAAGGTTGCCCCTAGTGAAGACACCTCACACGCGAGAGTTACTCCGTGCAACTTGCAGGCTGCAGTGGTGACAGCTTCCTACTTAAATCCTGCATCCAAAGCCAAACGCGTTTCGGACAGCACTCTGTCCTTGTTCACTGGCACAAACGAAGCAACAGCAGCCATTGTGGAACTCCTTTATTTGAATCACACCAAGTCCCGCCCATGTGGGCGTGTGCAGCATTGCCTCATGGTACTTGTAGTTTCCACACAATAAATCCACAGTGGGTGCTGCCGTGCTCGTATTCTTAAAAGTTATAATAACCCCAGTGGGTCGATGAAAATGGAAAGCTGCTCCTCCTGCCATTACCAAGTCCCAACAAGACTGGACTCTCACATTCTCACAGCGCCTAGAATTACAAGCGCTGCAGAGCCGCTTATCTGCAGCGGGGCGTCTTCGCGACCGGACCGGCCGCTAATTACCACACAAGAAAGCACGGAGTAACTCTCGCATGTGAGGCGTCTTCACTAGGGGCAATCTTTCTTGTGTGGTGTATATATATATATATACCGTTTTCATTATTTATTGCTTAGTGCAATGTTTATGGCGCTCCCATCGCAAAAATTAATTGGCAGCCGTAATAACTGTGCCTATACATCCCCTCACCTGCCGCTGTTAGAACAAAAACACTGTGAGTGTCCCACATATGGTGAAGCACTCTAGCTTTGTATAAGCCACAACCTGAATAGGTCAACAGAGTCCGTAAGCGGCGGTTCAGCAGCCCAAATTGAATCCAAAACACAGTATTCCACCTTGGGCCAGCTGAACTCGCGGCGGGTGCAACCGGGAAGTGGTGGTGGAAACCGCTTAAAACACAGCAAAAACAAGGAGTTCATGATACTCCCAAGGTCCGGTGCACTCACGGGGTGTGTGTCGGCTATAAAACATCCGCAGACGCGTTTCTGGCTCTTGCCGTCATCAGTGCGGAAAAGCCGTCATCAGTGCGGAAAGCCGTCAATAAAACGACACAGTCATTTAAACGGTTCTGCCATATGGTTGGTGGATCCTTGGCCAATGAAAGGCCAGCGATGGGGCGTCACCGTTTTCATTATTTATTGCTTAGTGCAATGTTTATGGCGCTCCCATAGCAAAAAATTAATTGGCAGCCGTAATAACTGTGCCTGAACTCCTTGTTTTTGCTGTGTTTTAAGCGGTTTCCACCACCGCTTCCCGGTTGCACCCGCCGCGAGTTCGGCTGGCCCCAGGTGGAATACTGTGTTTTGGATTCAATTTGGGCTGCTGAACCGCCGCTTACGGACTCTGTTGACCTATTCAGGTTGTGGCTTATACAAAGCTAGAGTGCTTCACCATATGTGGGACACTCACAGTGTTTTCGTTCTAACAGCGGCAGGCGAGGGGATGTATAGGCACAGTTATTACGGCTGCCAATTAATTTTTTGCGATGGGAGCGCCATAAACATTGCACTAAGCAATAAATAATGAAAACGGTGATGCCCCATCGCTGGCCTTTCATTGGCCAAGGATCCACCAACCATATGGCAGAACCGTTTGAATGACTGTGTCGTTTTATTGACGGCTTTTCCGCACTGATGACGGCAAGAGCCAGAAACGCGTCTGCGGATGTTTTATAGCCGACACACACCCCGTGAGTGCACTGGACCTTGGGAGTATCATGAACTCCTTGTTTTTGCTGTGTTTTAAGCGGTTTCCACCACCGCTTCCGGTTGCACCCGCCGCGAGTTCGGCTGGCCCAAGGTGGAATATTGTGTTTTGGATTCAATTTGGGCTGCTGAACCGCCGCTTACGGACTCTGTTGACCTATTCAGGTTGTGGCTTATACAAAGCTAGAGTGCTTCACCATATGTGGGACACTCACAGTGTTTTTGTTCTAACAGCGGCAGGCGAGGGGATGTATAGGCACAGTTATTACGGCTGCCAATTAATTTTTTGCGATGGGAGCGCCATAAACATTGCATTAAGCAATAAATAATGAAAACGGTGACGCCCCATCGCTGGCCTTTCATTGGCCAAGGATCCACCAACCATATGGCAGAACCGTTTAAATGACTGTGTCGTTTTATTGACGGCTTTTCCGCACTGATGACGGCAAGAGCCAGATACGCGTCTGCGGATGTTTTATAGCCGACACACACCCCGTGAGTGCACCGGACCTTGGGAGTACCATGAACTCCTTGTTTTTGCTGTGTTTTAAGCGGTTTCCACCACCGCTTCCCGGTTGCACCCGCCGCGAGTTCGGCTGGCCCCAGGTGGAATACTGTGTTTTGGATTCAATTTGGGCTGCTGAACCGCCGCTTACGGACTCTGTTGACCTATTCAGGTTGTGGCTTATACAAAGCTAGAGTGCTTCACCATATGTGGGACACTCACAGTGTTTTCGTTCTAACAGCGGCAGGCGAGGGGATGTATAGGCACAGTTATTACAGATGCCAATTAATTTTTTGCAATGGGAGCGCCATAAACATTGCACTAAGCAATAAATAATGAAAACGGTGATGCCCCATCGCTGGCCTTTCATTGCCCAAGGATCCACCAACCATATGGCAGAACCGTTTAAATGACTGTGTCGTTTTATTGACGGCATTTCCGCACTGATGACGGCAGGAGCCAGAAACGCGTCTGCGGATGTTTTATAGCCGACACACACCCTGTGAGTGCACCGGACCTTGGGAGTACCATGAACTCCTTGTTTTTGCTGTGTTTTAAGCGGTTTCCACCACCGCTTCCCGGTTGCACCCGCCGCGAGTTCGGCTGGCCCCAGGTGGAATACTGTGTTTTGGATTCAATTTGGGCTGCTGAACCGCTGCTTACGGACTCTGTTGACCTATTCAGGTTGTGGCTTATACAAAGCTAGAGTGCTTCACCATATGTGGGACACTCACAGTGTTTTCGTTCTAACAGCGGCAGGCGAGGGGATGTATAGGCACAGTTATTACGGCTGCCAATTAATTTTTTACGATGGGAGCACAATAAACATTGCACTAAGCAATAAATAATGAAAACGGTGATGCCCCATCGCTGGCTTTTCATTGGCCAAGGATCCACCAACCATATGGCAGAACCGTTTAAATGACTGTGTCGTTTTATTAATGGCAAGTTTTATAGCCGACACACACCCCGTGAGTGCACCGGACCTTGGGAGTACCATGAACTTCTTGTTTTTGTTGATATATATATATATATATATATATATATATATATATATATATATATATATATATATATATATATATTCCAAAACACAAAGGTTGCCCTTTAGGAAACGCCAACACAGTAGGTAAATACCCCCATAGTTTATTTCAGGCAGCAGGCACAGCGTACTATCTCCCCCACAAAATAAACAATGCCAAATGCATTTCGGGCTCCATGCCCTTGTTCACTGGCTATTCACAAAATTATCGGCAGCTGTGTAGACTATATACCATTCTGACCCGCCCCAGTGGGACTTCGTGCCTCAATGCTTCCTGGGTATGGTAGTCCATAACAAATCCATAGTGGGTGCTGTCTGATATTCGTGAATGTTCAAACTGCATTCCCCAAGTGGGTTCTATGGGGGAGACGCACCACAGTACCTGCTAATGTTCATTCCCAAAATACTGGATTTACCAACTCCTCATGGCACCCGGAACTCCAAGTGCTGTTGGTCCGCTATTGGGGCGGCGGGGCATTTCCTCGACGAGGCGTGCCGCAAATTAAATTCCAAAACACAAAGGTTGCCCTTGAGGAAACGCCAACACAGTAGGTAAATACCTCCATAGTTTATTTCAGGCAGCAGGCACAGCGTACTATCTCCCCCACAAAATAAACAACGCCAAATGCATTTAGGGCTCCATGCCCTTGTTCACTGGCTATTCACAAAATGATCGGCAGCTGTGTGGACTATATACCATTCTGACCCGCCCCAGTGGAACTTCGTGCCTCCATGCTTGCTGGGTATGGTAGTCCATAACAAATCCATAGTGGGTGCTGTCTGATATTCGTGAATGTTCAAACTGCATTCCCCAAGTGGGTTCTATGGGGAGACGCACCACAGTACCTGCTAATGTTCATTCCCAAAATACTGGATCTACCAACTCCTCATGGCACCCGGAACTCCAAGTGCTGTTGGTCCGCTATTGGGGCGGCGGGGCATTTCCGCAACGAGGCGTGCCGCAATTTAAATTCCAAAACACAAAGGTTGCCCTTGAGGAAACGCCAACACAGTAGGTAAATACCTCCATATTGTATTTCAGGCAGCAGGCACAGCGTACTATCTCCCCCACAAAATAAACAATGCCAAATGCATTTCGGGCTCCATGCCCTTGTTCACTGGCTATTCACAAAATTATCGGCAGCTGTGTGGACAATATACCATTCTGACCCGCCCCAGTGGGACTTCGTGCCTCAATGCTTCCTGGGTATGGTAGTCCATAACAAATCCATAGTGGGTGCTGTCTGATATTCGTGAATGTTCAAACTGCATTCCCCAAGTGGGTTCTATGGGGAGACGCACCACAGTACCTGCTAATGTTCATTCCCAAAATACTGGATTTACCAACTCCTCATGGCACCCGGAACTCCAAGTGCTGTTGGTCCGCTATTGGGGCGGCGGGGCATTTCCGCGACGAGGTGTGCCGCAATTTAAATTCCAAAACACAAAGGTTGCCCTTGAGGAAACGCCAACACAGTAGGTAAATACCTCCATAGTTTATTTCAGGCAGCAGGCACAGCGTACTATCTCCCCACAAAATAAACAACGTCAAATGCATTTTGGGCTCCATGCCCTTGTTCACTGGCTATTCACAAAATTATCAGCAGCTGTGTGGACTACATACCATTCTGACCCGCCCCAGTGGGACTTCGTGCATCAATGCTTGCTGGGTATGGTAGTCCATAACAAATCCATAGTGGGTGCTGTCTGATATTCGTGAATGTTCAAACTGCATTCCCCAAGTGGGTTCTATGGGGAGACGCACCACAGTACCTGCTAATGTTCATTCCCAAAATACTGGATTTACCAACTCCTCATGGCACCCGGAACTCCAAGTGCTGTTGGTCCGCTATTGGGGCGGCGGGGCATTTCCGCGACGAGGCGCGCCGCAATTTAAATTCCAAAACACAAAGGTTGCCCTTGAGGAAACGCCAACACAGTAGGTAAATACCTCCATAGTTTATTTCAGGCAGCAGGCACAGCGTACTATCTCCCCACAAAATAAACAATGCCAAATGCATTTCGGGCTCCATGCCCTTGTTCACTGGCTATTCACAAAATTATCGGCAGCTGTGTAGACTATATACCATTCTGACCCGCCCCAGTGGGACTTCGTGCCTCAATGCTTGCTGGGTATGGTAGTCCATAACAAATCCATAGTGGGTGCTGTCTGATATTCGTGAATGTTCAAACTGCATTCCCCAAGTGGGTTCTATGGGGAGACGCACCACAGTACCTGCTAATGTTCATTCCCAAAATACTGGATTTACCAACTCCTCATGGCACCCGGAACTCCAAGTGCTGTTGGTCCGCTATTGGGCGGCGGGGCATATCCGCGACGAGGCGCGCCGCAATTTAAATTCCAAAACACAAAGGTTGCCCTTGAGGAAACGCCAACACAGTAGGTAAATACCTCCATAGTTTATTTCAGGCAGCAGGCACAGCGTACTATCTCCCCACAAAATAAACAACGCCAAATGCATTTAGGGCTCCATGCCCTTGTTCACTGGCTATTCACAAAATGATCGGCAGCTGTGTGGACTATATACCATTCTGACCCGCCCCAGTGGAACTTCGTGCCTCCATGCTTGCTGGGTATGGTAGTCCATAACAAATCCATAGTGGGTGCTGTCTGATATTCGTGAATGTTCAAACTGCATTCCCCAAGTGGGTTCTATGGGGAGACGCACCACAGTACCTGCTAATGTTCATTCCCAAAATACTGGATCTACCAACTCCTCATGGCACCCGGAACTCCAAGTGCTGTTGGTCCGCTATTGGGGCGGCGGGGCATTTCCGCAACGAGGCGTGCCGCAATTTAAATTCCAAAACACAAAGGTTGCCCTTGAGGAAACGCCAACACAGTAGGTAAATACCTCCATATTGTATTTCAGGCAGCAGGCACAGCGTACTATCTCCCCCACAAAATAAACAATGCCAAATGCATTTCGGGCTCCATGCCCTTGTTCACTGGCTATTCACAAAATTATCGGCAGCTGTGTGGACTATATACCATTCTGACCCGCCCCAGTGGGACTTCGTGCCTCAATGCTTCCTGGGTATGGTAGTCCATAACAAATCCATAGTGGGTGCTGTCTGATATTCGTGAATGTTCAAACTGCATTCCCCAAGTGGGTTCTATGGGGAGACGCACCACAGTACCTGCTAATGTTCATTCCCAAAATACTGGATTTACCAACTCCTCATGGCACCCGGAACTCCAAGTGCTGTTGGTCCGCTATTGGGGCGGCGGGGCATTTCCGCGACGAGGTGTGCCGCAATTTAAATTCCAAAACACAAAGGTTGCCCTTGAGGAAACGCCAACACAGTAGGTAAATACCTCCATAGTTTATTTCAGGCAGCAGGCACAGCGTACTATCTCCCCACAAAATAAACAACGCCAAATGCATTTTGGGCTCCATGCCCTTGTTCACTGGCTATTCACAAAATTATCAGCAGCTGTGTGGACTACATACCATTCTGACCCGCCCCAGTGGGACTTCGTGCATCAATGCTTGCTGGGTATGGTAGTCCATAACAAATCCATAGTGGGTGCTGTCTGATATTCGTGAATGTTCAAACTGCATTCCCCAAGTGGGTTCTATGGGGAGACGCACCACAGTACCTGCTAATGTTCATTCCCAAAATACTGGATTTACCAACTCCTCATGGCACCCGGAACTCCAAGTGCTGTTGGTCCGCTATTGGGGCGGCGGGGCATTTCCGCGGCGAGGCGCGCCGCAATTTAAATTCCAAAACACAAAGGTTGCCCTTGAAGAAACGCCAACACAGTAGGTAAATACCTCCATAGTTTATTTCAGGCAGCAGGCACAGCGTACTATCTCCCCCACAAAATAAACAATGCCAAATGCATTTCGGGCTCCATGCCCTTGTTCACTGGCTATTCACAAAATTATCGGCAGCTGTGTAGACTATATACCATTCTGACCCGCCCCAGTGGGACTTCGTGCCTCAATGCTTGCTGGGTATGGTAGTCCATAACAAATCCATAGTGGGTGCTGTCTGATATTCGTGAATGTTCAAACTGCATTCCCCAAGTGGGTTCTATGGGGAGACGCACCACAGTACCTGCTAATGTTCATTCCCAAAATACTGGATTTACCAACTCCTCATGGCACCCGGAACTCCAAGTGCTGTTGGTCCGCTATTGGGGCGGCGGGGCATATCCGCGACGAGGCGCGCCGCAATTTAAATTCCAAAACACAAAGGTTGCCCTTGAGGAAACGCCAACACAGTAGGTAAATACCTCCATAGTTTATTTCAGGCAGCAGGCACAGCGTACTATCTCCCCACAAAATAAACAACGCCAAATGCATTTCGGGCTCCATGCCCTTGTTCACTGGCTATTCACAAAATGATCGGCAGCTGTGTGGACTATATACCATTCTGACCCGCCCCAGTGGGACTTCGTGCCTCCATGCTTGCTGGGTATGGTAGTCCATAACAAATCCATAGTGGGTGCTGTCTGATATTCGTGAATGTTCAAACTGCATTCCCCAAGTGGGTTCTATGGGGAGACGCACCACAGTACCTGCTAATGTTCATTCCCAAAATACTGGATCTACCAACTCCTCATGGCACCCGGAACTCCAAGTGCTGTTGGTCCGCTATTGGGGCGGCGGGGCATTTCCGCGACGAGGCGTGCCGCAATTTAAATTCCAAAACACAAAGGTTGCCCTTGAGGAAACGCCAACACAGTAGGTAAATACCTCCATATTGTATTTCAGGCAGCAGGCACAGCGTACTATCTCCCCCACAAAATAAACAACGTCAAATGCATTTTGGGCTCCATGACCTTGTTCACTGGCTATTCACAAAATTATCAGCAGCTGTGTGGACTACATACCATTCTGACCCGCCCCAGTGGGACTTCGTGCATCAATGCTTGCTGGGTATGGTAGTCCATAACAAATCCATAGTGGGTGCTGTCTGATATTCGTGAATGTTCAAACTGCATTCCCCAAGTGGGTTCTATGGGGAGACGCACCACAGTACCTGCTAATGTTCATTCCCAAAATACTGGATTTACCAACTCCTCATGGCATCCGGAACTCCAAGTGCTGTTGGTCCGCTATTGGGGCGGCGGGGCATTTCCGCGACGAGGCGCGCCGCAATTTAAATTCCAAAACACAAAGGTTGCCTTTGAGGAAACGCCAACACAGTAGGTAAATACCTCCATAGTTTATTTCAGGCAGCAGGCACAGCGTACTATCTCCCCCACAAAATAAACAATGCCAAATGCATTTCGGGCTCCATGCCCTTGTTCACTGGCTATTCACAAAATGATCGGCAGCTGTGTGGACTATATACCATTCTGACCCGCCCCAGTGGGACTTTGTGCCTCCATGCTTGCTGGGTATGGTAGTCCATAACAAATCCATAGTGGGTGCTGTCTGATATTCGTGAATGTTCAAACTGCATTCCCCAAGTGGGTTCTATGGGGAGACGCACCACAGTACCTGCTAATGTTCATTCCCAAAATACTGGATCTACCAACTCCTCATGGCACCCGGAACTCCAAGTGCTGTTGGTCCGCTATTGGGGCGGCGAGGCATTTCCGCGACGAGGCGTGCCGCAATTTAAATTCCAAAACACAAAGGTTGCCCTTGAGGAAACGCCAACACAGTAGGTAAATACCTCCATATTGTATTTCAGGCAGCAGGAACAGCGTACTATCTCCCCACAAAATAAACAATGCCAAATGCATTTCGGGCTCCATGCCCTTGTTCACTGGCTATTCACAAAATTATCGGCAGCTGTGTGGACTATATACCATTCTGACCCGCCCCAGTGGGACTTCGTGCCTCAATGCTTCCTGGGTATGGTAGTCCATAACAAATCCATAGTGGGTGCTGTCTGATATTCGTGAATGTTCAAACTGCATTCCCCAAGTGGGTTCTATGGGGAGACGCACCACAGTACCTGCTAATGTTCATTCCCAAAATACTGGATTTACCAACTCCTCATGGCACCCGGAACTCCAAGTGCTGTTGGTCCGCTATTGGGGCGGCGGGGCATATCCGCGACGAGGCGCGCCGCAATTTAAATTCCAAAACACAAAGGTTGCCCTTGAGGAAACGCCAACACAGTAGGTAAATACCTCCATAGTTTATTTCAGGCAGCAGGCACAGCGTACTATCTCCCCACAAAATAAACAACGCCAAATCATTTCGGGCTCCATGCCCTTGTTCACTGGCTATTCATAAAATGATCGGCAGCTGTGTGGACTATATACCATTCTGACCCGCCCCAGTGGGACTTCGTGCCTCCATGCTTGCTGGGTATGGTAGTCCATAACAAATCCATAGTGGGTGCTGTCTGATATTCGTGAATGTTCAAACTGCATTCCCCAAGTGGGTTCTACGGGGGAGACGCACCACAGTACCTGCTAATGTTCATTCCCAAAATACTGGATCTACCAACTCCTCATGGCACCCGGAACTCCAAGTGCTGTTGGTCCGCTATTGGGGCGGCGGGGCATTTCCGCAACGAGGCGTGCCGCAATTTAAATTCCAAAACACAAAGGTTGCCCTTGAGGAAACGCCAACACAGTAGGTAAATACCTCCATATTGTATTTCAGGCAGCAGGCACAGCGTACTATCTCCCCCACAAAATAAACAATGCCAAATGCATTTCGGGCTCCATGCCCTTGTTCACTGGCTATTCACAAAATTATCGGCAGCTGTGTGGACTATATACCATTCTGACCCGCCCCAGTGGGACTTCGTGCCTCAATGCTTCCTGGGTATGGTAGTCCATAACAAATCCATAGTGGGTGCTGTCTGATATTCGTGAATGTTCAAACTGCATTCCCCAAGTGGGTTCTATGGGGAGACGCACCACAGTACCTGCTAATGTTCATTCCCAAAATACTGGATTTACCAACTCCTCATGGCACCCGGAACTCCAAGTGCTGTTGGTCCGCTATTGGGGCGGCGGGGCATTTCCGCGACGAGGTGTGCCGCAATTTAAATTCCAAAACACAAAGGTTGCCCTTGAGGAAACGCCAACACAGTAGGTAAATACCTCCATAGTTTATTTCAGGCAGCAGGCACAGCGTACTATCTCCCCCACAAAATAAACAACGGCAAATGCATTTTGGGCTCCATGCCCTTGTTCACTGGCTATTCACAAAATTATCAGCAGCTGTGTGGACTACATAACATTCTGACCCGCCCCAGTGGGACTTCGTGCATCAATGCTTGCTGGGTATGGTAGTCCATAACAAATCCATAGTGGGTGCTGTCTGATATTCGTGAATGTTCAAACTGCATTCCCCAAGTGGGTTCTATGGGGAGACGCACCACAGTACCTGCTAATGTTCATTCCCAAAATACTGGATTTACCAACTCCTCATGGCACCCGGAACTCCAAGTGCTGTTGGTCCGCTATTGGGGCGGCGGGGCATTTCCGGCGACGAGGCGCGCCGCAATTTAAATTCCAAAACACAAAGGGTGCCCTTGAGGAAACGCCAACACAGTAGGTAAATACCTCCATAGTTTATTTCAGGCAGCAGGCACAGCGTACTATCTCCCCACAAAATAAACAATGCCAAATGCATTTCGGGCTCCATGCCCTTGTTCACTGGCTATTCACAAAATTATCGGCAGCTGTGTAGACTATATACCATTCTGACCCGCCCCAGTGGGACTTCGTGCCTCAATGCTTGCTGGGTATAGTCCATAACAAATCCATAGTGGGTGCTGTCTGATATTCGTGAATGTTCAAACTGCATTCCCCAAGTGGGTTCTATGGGGGAGACGCACCACAGTACCTGCTAATGTTAATTCCCAAAATACTGGATTTACCAACTTCTCATGGCACCCGGAACTCCAAGTGCTGTTGGTCCGCTATTGGGGCGGTGGGGCATATCCGCGACGAGGCGCGCCGCAATTTAAATTCCAAAACACAAAGGTTGCCCTTGAGGAAACGCCAACACAGTAGGTAAATACCTCCATAGTTTATTTCAGGCAGCAGGCACAGCGTACTATCTCCCCCACAAAATAAACAACGCCAAATGCATTTCGGGCTCCATGCCCTTGTTCACTGGCTATTCACAAAATGATCGGCAGCTGTGTGGACTATATACCATTCTGACCCGCCCCAGTGGGACTTCGTGCCTCCATGCTTGCTGGGTATGGTAGTCCATAACAAATCCATAGTGGGTGCTGTCTGATATTCGTGAATGTTCAAACTGCATTCCCCAAGTGGGTTCTATGGGGAGACGCACCACAGTACCTGCTAATGTTCATTCCCAAAATACTGGATCTACCAACTCCTCATGGCACCCGGAACTCCAAGTGCTGTTGGTCTGCTATTGGGGCGGCGGGACATTTCCGCGACGAGGCGTGCCGCAATTTAAATTCCAAAACACAAAGGTTGCCCTTGAGGAAACGCCAACACAGTAGGTAAATACCTCCATATTGTATTTCAGGCAGCAGGCACAGCGTACTATCTCCCCACAAAATAAACAATGCCAAATGCATTTCGGGCTCCATGCCCTTGTTCACTGGCTATTCACAAAATTATCGGCAGCTGTGTGGACTATATACCATTCTGACCCGCCCCAGTGGGACTTCGTGCCTCAATGCTTCCTGGGTATGGTAGTCCATAACAAATCCATAGTGGGTGCTGTCTGATATTCGTGAATGTTCAAACTGCATTCCCCAAGTGGGTTCTATGGGGGAGACGCACCACAGTACCTGCTAATGTTCAGTCCCAAAATACTGGATTTACCAACTCCTCATGGCACCCGGAACTCCAAGTGCTGTTGGTCCGCTATTGGGGCGGCGGGGCATTTCCGCGATGAGGCGCGCCGCAATTTATATTCCAAAACACAAAGGTTGCCCTTGAGGAAACGCCAACACAGTAGGTAAATACCTCCATAGTTTATTTCAGGCAGCAGGCACAGCGTACTATCTCCCCCACAAAATAAACAACGCCAAATGCATTTCGGGCTCCATGCCCTTGTTCACTGGCTATTCACAAAATTATCGGCAGCTGTGTGGACTATATACCATTCTGACCCGCCTCAGTGGGACTTCGTGCCTCCATGCTTGCTGGGTATGGTAGTCCATAACAAATCCATAGTGGGTGCTGTCTGATATTCGTGAATGTTCAAACTGCATTCCCAAGTGGGTTCTATGGGGAGACACACCACAGTACCTGCTAATGTTCATTCCCAAAATACTGGATTTACCAACTCCTCATGGCACCCGGAACTCGAAGTGCTGTTGGTCCGCTATTGGGGCGGCGGGGCATTTCCGCGACGAGGCGTGCCGCAATTTAAATTCCAAAACACAAAGGTTGCCCTTGAGGAAACGCCAACACAGTAGGTAAATACCTCCATAGTTTATTTCAGGCAGCAGGCACAGCGTACTATCTCCCCCACAAAATAAACAACGCCAAATGCATTTAGGGTTCCATGCCCTTGTTCACTGGCTATTCACAAAATGATCGGCAGCTGTGTCGACTATATACAATTCTGACCCGCCCCAGTGGGACTTCGTGCCTCCATGCTTGCTGGGTATGGTAGTCCATAACAAATCCATAGTGGGTGCTGCCTGATATTCGTGAATGTTCAAACTGCATTCCCCAAGTGGGTTCTATGGGGGAGACGCACCACAGTACCTGCTAATGTTCATTCCCAAAATACTGGATTTACCAACTCCTCATGGCACCCGGAACTCCAAGTGCTGTTGGTCGGCTATTGGGGCGGCGGGGCATTTCCGCGACGAGGCGTGCCGCAATTTAAATTCCAAAACACAAAGGTTGCCCTTGAGGAAACGCCAACACAGTAGGTAAATACCTCCATATTTTATTTCAGGCAGCAGGCACAGCGTACTGTCTCCCCCACAAAATAAACAACGCCAAATGCATTTCGGGCTCCATGCCCTTGTTCACTGGCTATTCACAAAATTATCGGCAGCTGTGTGGACTATATATACCATTCTGACCCGCCCCATTGGGACTTTGTGCCTCAATGCTTTCTGGGTATGGTAGTCCATAACAAATCCATAGTGGGTGCTGTCTGATATTCGTGATTGTTCAAACTGCATTCCCCAAGTGGGTTCTATGGGGGAGACGCACCACAGTACCTGCTAATGTTTATTCCCAAAATACTGGATTTACCAACTCCTCATGGCACCCGGAACTCCAAGTGCTGTTGGTCCGCTATTGGGGCGGCGGGGCATTTCCGCGACGAGGCGCGCCGCAATTTAAATTCCAAAACACAAAGGTTGCCCTTGAGGAAACGCCAACACAGTAGGTAAATACCTCCATAGTTTATTTCAGGCAGCAGGCACAGCGTACTATCTCCCCACAAAATAAACAACGCCAAATGCATTTCGGGCTCCATGCCCTTGTTCACTGGCTATTCACAAAATTATCAGCAGCTGTGTGGACTATATACCATTCTGACCCGCCCCAGTGGTACTTCGTGCCTCAATGCTTGCTGGGTATGGTAGTCCATAACAAATCCATAGTGGGTGCTGTCTGATATTCGTGAATGTTCAAACTGCATTCCCCAAGTGGGTTCTATGGGGGAGACGCACCACAGTACCTGCTAATGTTCATTCCCAAAATACTGGATTTACCAACTCCTCATGGCATCCGGAACTCCAAGTGCTGTTGGTCCGCTATTGGGGCGGCGGGGCATTTCCGCGACGAGGCGCGCCGCAATTTAAATTCCAAAACACAAAGGTTGCCTTTGAGGAAACGCCAACACAGTAGGTAAATACCTCCATAGTTTATTTCAGGCAGCAGGCACAGCGTACTATCTCCCCCACAAAATAAACAATGCCAAATGCATTTCGGGCTCCATGTCCTTGTTCACTGGCTATTCACAAAATGATCGGCAGCTGTGTGGACTATATACCATTCTGACCCGCCCCAGTGGGACTTTGTGCCTCCATGCTTGCTGGGTATGGTAGTCCATAACAAATCCATAGTGGGTGCTGTCTGATATTCGTGAATGTTCAAACTGCATTCCCCAAGTGGGTTCTATGGGGGAGACGCACCACAGTACCTGCTAATGTTCATTCACAAAATACTGGATCTACCAACTCCTCATGGCACCCGGAACTCCAAGTGCTGTTGGTCCGCTATTGGGGCGGCGGGGCATTTCCGCGACGAGGCGTGCCGCAATTTAAATTCCAAAACACAAAGGTTGCCCTTGAGGAAACGCCAACACAGTAGGTAAATACCTCCATATTGTATTTCAGGCAGCAGGAACAGCGTACTATCTCCCCCACAAAATAAACAATGCCAAATGCATTTCGGGCTCCATGCCCTTGTTCACTGGCTATTCACAAAATTATCGGCAGCTGTGTGGACTATATACCATTCTGACCCGCCCCAGTGGGACTTCGTGCCTCAATGCTTCCTGGGTATGGTAGTCCATAACAAATCCATAGTGGGTGCTGTCTGATATTCGTGAATGTTCAAACTGCATTCCCCAAGTGGGTTCTATGGGGGAGACGCACCACAGTACCTGCTAATGTTCATTCCCAAAATACTGGATTTACCAACTCCTCATGGCACCCGGAACTCCAAGTGCTGTTGGTCCGCTATTGGGGCGGCGGGGCATATCCGCGACGAGGCGCGCCGCAATTTAAATTCCAAAACACAAAGGTTGCCCTTGAGGAAACGCCAACACAGTAGGTAAATACCTCCATAGTTTATTTCAGGCAGCAGGCACAGCGTACTATCTCCCCCACAAAATAAACAACGCCAACATTTCGGGCTCCATGCCCTTGTTCACTGGCTATTCATAAAATGATCGGCAGCTGTGTGGACTATATACCATTCTGACCCGCCCCAGTGGGACTTCGTGCCTCCATGCTTGCTGGGTATGGTAGTCCATAACAAATCCATAGTGGGTGCTGTCTGATATTCGTGAATGTTCAAACTGCATTCCCCAAGTGGGTTCTATGGGGAGACGCACCACAGTACCTGCTAATGTTCATTCCCAAAATACTGGATCTACCAACTCCTCATGGCACCCGGAACTCCAAGTGCTGTTGGTCCGCTATTGGGGCGGCGGGGCATTTCCGCGACGAGGCGTGCCGCAATTTAAATTCCAAAACACAAAGGTTGCCCTTGAGGAAACGCCAACACAGTAGGTAAATACCTCCATATTGTATTTCAGGCAGCAGGCACAGCGTACTATCTCCCCCACAAAATAAACAATGCCAAATGCATTTCGGGCTCCATGCCCTTGTTCACTGGCTATTCACAAAATTATCGGCAGCTGTGTGGACTATATACCATTCTGACCCGCCCCAGTGGGACTTCGTGCCTCAATGCTTCCTGGGTATGGTAGTCCATAACAAATCCATAGTGGGTGCTGTCTGATATTCGTGAATGTTCAAACTGCATTCCCCAAGTGGGTTCTATGGGGAGACGCACCACAGTACCTGCTAATGTTCATTCCCAAAATACTGGATTTACCAACTCCTCATGGCACCCGGAACTCCAAGTGCTGTTGGTCCGCTATTGGGGCGGCGGGGCATTTCCGCGACGAGGCGTGCCGCAATTTAAATTCCAAAACACAAAGGTTGCCCTTGAGGAAACGCCAACACAGTAGGTAAATACCTCCATAGTTTATTTCAGGCAGCAGGCACAGCGTACTATCTCCCCCACAAAATAAACAACGCCAAATGCATTTAGGGCTCCATGCCCTTGTTCACTGGCTATTCACAAAATGATCGGCAGCTGTGTGGACTATATACCATTCTGACCCGCCCCAGTGGGACTTCGTGCCTCCATGCTTGCTGGGTATGGTAGTCCATAACAAATCCATAGTGGGTGCTGTCTGATATTCGTGAATGTTCAAACTGCATTCCCCAAGTGGGTTCTACGGGGGAGACGCACCACAGTACCTGCTAATGTTCATTCCCAAAATACTGGATCTACCAACTCCTCATGGCACCCGGAACTCCAAGTGCTGTTGGTCCGCTATTGGGGCGGCGGGGCATTTCCGCGACGAGGCGTGCCGCAATTTAAATTCCAAAACACAAAGGTTGCCCTTGAGGAAACGCCAACACAGTAGGTAAATACCTCCATATTGTATTTCAGGCAGCAGGCACAGCGTACTATCTCCCCCACAAAATAAACAATGCCAAATGCATTTTGGGCTCCATGCCCTTGTTCACTGGCTATTCACAAAATTATCGGCAGCTGTGTGGACTATATACCATTCTGACCCGCCCCAGTGGGACTTCGTGCCTCAATGCTTCCTGGGTATGGTAGTCCATAACAAATCCATAGTGGGTGCTGTCTGATATTCGTGAATGTTCAAACTGCATTCCCCAAGTGGGTTCTATGGGGAGACGCACCACAGTACCTGCTAATGTTCATTCCCAAAATACTGGATTTACCAACTCCTCATGGCACCCGGAACTCCAAGTGCTGTTGGTCCGCTATTGGGGCGGCGGGGCATATCCGCGACGAGGCGCGCCGCAATTTAAATTCCAAAACACAAAGGTTGCCCTTGAGGAAACGCCAACACAGTAGGTAAATACCTCCATAGTTTATTTCAGGCAGCAGGCACAGCGTACTATCTCCCTCACAAAATAAACAACGCCAACATTTCGGGCTCCATGCCCTTGTTCACTGGCTATTCACAAAATGATCGGCAGCTGTGTGGACTATATACCATTCTGACCCGCCCCAGTGGGACTTCGTGCCTCCATGCTTGCTGGGTATGGTAGTCCATAACAAATCCATAGTGGGTGCTGTCTGATATTCGTGAATGTTCAAACTGCATTCCTCAAGTGGGTTCTATGGGGGAGACGCACCACAGTACCTGCTAATGTTCATTCCGAAAATACTGGATCTACCAACTCCTCATGGCACCCGGAACTCCAAGTGCTGTTGGTCCACTATTGGGGCGGCGGGGCATTTCCGCGACGAGGCGTGCCGCAATTTAAATTCCAAAACACAAAGGTTGCCCTTGAGGAAACGCCAACACAGTAGGTAAATACCTCCATATTGTATTTCAGGCAGCAGGCACAGCGTACTATCTCCCCCACAAAATAAACAATGCCAAATGCATTTCGGGCTCCATGCCCTTGTTCACTGGCTATTCACAAATTTATCGGCAGCTGTGTGGACTATATACCATTCTGACCCGCCCCAGTGGGACTTCGTGCCTCAATGCTTCCTGGGTATGGTAGTCCATAACAAATCCATAGTGGGTGCTGTCTGATATTCGTGAATGTTCAAACTGCATTCCCCAAGTGGGTTCTATGGGGAGACGCACCACAGTACCTGCTAATGTTCATTCCCAAAATACTGGATTTACCAACTCCTCATGGCACCCGGAACTCCAAGTGCTGTTGGTCCGCTATTGGGGCGGCGGGGCATTTCCGCGACGAGGCGTGCCGCAATTTAAATTCCAAAACACAAAGGTTGCCCTTGAGGAAACGCCAACACAGTAGGTAAATACCTCCATAGTTTATTTCAGGCAGCAGGCACAGCGTACTATCTCCCCCACAAAATAAACAACGCCAAATGCATTTAGGGCTCCATGCCCTTGTTCACTGGCTATTCACAAAATGATCGGCAGCTGTGTGGACTATATACCATTCTGACCCGCCCCAGTGGGACTTCGTGCCTCCATGCTTCCTGGGTATGGTAGTCCATAACAAATCCATAGTGGGTGCTGTCTGATATTCGTGAATGTTCAAACTGCATTCCCCAAGTGGGTTCTACGGGGGAGACGCACCACAGTACCTGCTAATGTTCATTCCCAAAATACTGGATCTACCAACTCCTCATGGCACCCGGAACTCCAAGTGCTGTTGGTCCGCTATTGGGGCGGCGGGGCATTTCCGCGACGAGGCGTGCCGCAATTTAAATTCCAAAACACAAAGGTTGCCCTTGAGGAAACGCCAACACAGTTGGTAAATACCTCCATATTGTATTTCAGGCAGCAGGCACAGCGTACTATCTCCCCCACAAAATAAACAATGCCAAATGCATTTCGGGCTCCATGCCCTTGTTCACTGGCTATTCACAAAATTATCGGCAGCTGTGTGGACTATATACCATTCTGACCCGCCCCAGTGGGACTTCGTGCCTCAATGCTTCCTGGGTATGGTAGTCCATAACAAATCCATAGTGGGTGCTGTCTGATATTCGTGAATGTTCAAACTGCATTCCCCAAGTGGGTTCTATGGGGGAGACGCACCACAGTACCTGCTAATGTTCATTCCCAAAATACTGGATTTACCAACTCCTCATGGCACCCGGAACTCCAAGTGCTGTTGGTCCGCTATTGGGGCAGCGGGGCATTTCCGCGACGAGGTGTGCCGCAATTTAAATTCCAAAACACAAAGGTTGCCCTTGAGGAAACGCCAACACAGTAGGTAAATACCTCCATAGTTTATTTCAGGCAGCAGGCACAGCGTACTATCTCCCCCACAAAATAAACAACGGCAAATGCATTTTGGGCTCCATGCCCTTGTTCACTGGCTATTCACAAAATTATCAGCAGCTGTGTGGACTACATAACATTCTAACCCGCCCCAGTGGGACTTCGTGCATCAATGCTTGCTGGGTATGGTAGTCCATAACAAATCCATAGTGGGTGCTGTCTGATATTCGTGAATGTTCAAACTGCATTCCCCAAGTGGGTTCTATGGGGGAGACGCACCACAGTACCTGCTAATGTTCATTCCCAAAATACTGGATTTACCAACTCCTCATGGCACCCGGAACTCCAAGTGCTGTTGGTCCGCTATTGGGGCGGCGGGGCATTTCCGGCGACGAGGCGCGCCGCAATTTAAATTCCAAAACACAAAGGGTGCCCTTGAGGAAACGCCAACACAGTAGGTAAATACCTCCATAGTTTATTTCAGGCAGCAGGCACAGCGTACTATCTCCCCCACAAAATAAACAATGCCAAATGCATTTCGGGCTCCATGCCCTTGTTCACTGGCTATTCACAAAATTATCGGCAGCTGTGTAGACTATATACCATTCTGACCCGCCCCAGTGGGACTTCGTGCCTCAATGCTTGCTGGGTATAGTCCATAACAAATCCATAGTGGGTGCTGTCTGATATTCGTGAATGTTCAAACTGCATTCCCCAAGTGGGTTCTATGGGGGAGACGCACCACAGTACCTGCTAATGTTCATTCCCAAAATACTGGATTTACCAACTTCTCATGGCACCCGGAACTCCAAGTGCTGTTGGTCCGCTATTGGGGCGGTGGGGCATATCCGCGACGAGGCGCGCCGCAATTTAAATTCCAAAACACAAAGGTTGCCCTTGAGGAAACGCCAACACAGTAGGTAAATACCTCCATAGTTTATTTCAGGCAGCAGGCACAGCGTACTATCTCCCCCACAAAATAAACAACGCCAAATGCATTTCGGGCTCCATGCCCCTGTTCACTGGCTATTCACAAAATGATCGGCAGCTGTGTGGACTATATACCATTCTGACCCGCCCCAGTGGGACTTCGTGCCTCCATGCTTGCTGGGTATGGTAGTCCATAACAAATCCATAGTGGGTGCTGTCTGATATTCGTGAATGTTCAAACTGCATTCCCCAAGTGGGTTCTATGGGGGAGACGCACCACAGTACCTGCTAATGTTCATTCCCAAAATACTGGATCTACCAACTCCTCATGGCACCCGGAACTCCAAGTGCTGTTGGTCTGCTATTGGGGCGGCGGGACATTTCCGCGACGAGGCGTGCCGCAATTTAAATTCCAAAACACAAAGGTTGCCCTTGAGGAAACGCCAACACAGTAGGTAAATACCTCCATATTGTATTTCAGGCAGCAGGCACAGCGTACTATCTCCCCCACAAAATAAACAATGCCAAATGCATTTCGGGCTCCATGCCCTTGTTCACTGGCTATTCACAAAATTATCGGCAGCTGTGTGGACTATATACCATTCTGACCCGCCCCAGTGGGACTTCGTGCCTCAATGCTTCCTGGGTATGGTAGTCCATAACAAATCCATAGTGGGTGCTGTCTGATATTCGTGAATGTTCAAACTGCATTCCCCAAGTGGGTTCTATGGGGAGACGCACCACAGTACCTGCTAATGTTCAGTCCCAAAATACTGGATTTACCAACTCCTCATGGCACCCGGAACTCCAAGTGCTGTTGGTCCGCTATTGGGGCGGCGGGGCATTTCCGCGACGAGCGCGCCGCAATTTATATTCCAAAACACAAAGGTTGCCCTTGAGGAAACGCCAACACAGTAGGTAAATACCTCCATAGTTTATTTCAGGCAGCAGGCACAGCGTACTATCTCCCCCACAAAATAAACAACGCCAAATGCATTTCGGGCTCCATGCCCTTGTTCACTGGCTATTCACAAAATTATCGGCAGCTGTGTGGACTATATACCATTCTGACCCGCCTCAGTGGGACTTCGTGCCTCCATGCTTGCTGGGTATGGTAGTCCATAACAAATCCATAGTGGGTGCTGTCTGATATTCGTGAATGTTCAAACTGCATTCCCAAGTGGGTTCTATGGGGAGACACACCACAGTACCTGCTAATGTTCATTCCCAAAATACTGGATTTACCAACTCCTCATGGCACCCGGAACTCGAAGTGCTGTTGGTCCGCTATTGGGGCGGCGGGGCATTTCCGCGACGAGGCGTGCCGCAATTTAAATTCCAAAACACAAAGGTTGCCCTTGAGGAAACGCCAACACAGTAGGTAAATACCTCCATAGTTTATTTCAGGCAGCAGGCACAGCGTACTATCTCCCCCACAAAATAAACAACGCCAAATGCATTTAGGGTTCCATGCCCTTGTTCACTGGCTATTCACAAAATGATCGGCAGCTGTGTGGACTATATACAATTCTGACCCGCCCCAGTGGGACTTCGTGCCTCCATGCTTGCTGGGTATGGTAGTCCATAACAAATCCATAGTGGGTGCTGCCTGATATTCGTGAATGTTCAAACTGCATTCCCCAAGTGGGTTCTATGGGGGAGACGCACCACAGTACCTGCTAATGTTCATTCCCAAAATACTGGATTTACCAACTCCTCATGGCACCCGGAACTCCAAGTGCTGTTGGTCGGCTATTGGGGCGGTGGGGCATTTCCGCGACGAGGCGTGCCGCAATTTAAATTCCAAAACACAAAGGTTGCCCTTGAGGAAACGCCAACACAGTAGGTAAATACCTCCATATTTTATTTCAGGCAGCAGGCACAGCGTACTATCTCCCCCACAAAATAAACAACGCCAAATGCATTTCGGGCTCCATGCCCTTGTTCACTGGCTATTCACAAAATTATCGGCAGCTGTGTGGACTATATATACCATTCTGACCCGCCCCATTGGGACTTTGTGCCTCAATGCTTTCTGGGTATGGTAGTCCATAACAAATCCATAGTGGGTGCTGTCTGATATTCGTGATTGTTCAAACTGCATTCCCCAAGTGGGTTCTATGGGGAGACGCACCACAGTACCTGCTAATGTTCATTCCCAAAATACTGGATTTACCAACTCCTCATGGCACCCGGAACTCCAAGTGCTGTTGGTCCGCTATTGGGGCGGCGGGGCATTTCCGCGACGAGGCGCGCCGCAATTTAAATTCCAAAACACAAAGGTTGCCCTTGAGGAAACGCCAACACAGTAGGTAAATACCTCCATAGTTTATTTCAGGCAGCAGGCACAGCGTACTATCTCCCCCACAAAATAAACAACGCCAAATGCATTTCGGGCTCCATGCCCTTGTTCACTGGCTATTCACAAAATTATCAGCAGCTGTGTGGACTATATACCATTCTGACCCGCCCCAGTGGTACTTCGTGCCTCAATGCTTGCTGGGTATGGTAGTCCATAACAAATCCATAGTGGGTGCTGTCTGATATTCGTGAATGTTCAAACTGCATTCCCCAAGTGGGTTCTATGGGGGAGACGCACCACAGTACCTGCTATTGTTCATACCCAAAATACTGGATTTACCAACTCCTCATGGCACCCGGAATTCCAAGTGCTGTTGGTCCGCTATTGGGGCAGCGGGGCATTTCCGCGACGAGGCGTGCCGCAATTTAAATTCCAAAACACAAAGGTTGCCCTTGAGGAAACGCCAACACAGTAGGTAAATACCTCCATAGTTTATTTCAGGCAGCAGGCACAGCGTACTATCTCCCCCACAAAATAAACAACGCCAAATGCATTTTGGGCTCCATGCCCTTGTTCACTGGCTATTCACAAAATTATCGGCAGCTGTGTGGACTATATACCATTCTGACCCGCCCCAGTGGGACTTCGTGCATCAATGCTTGCTGGGTATGGTAGTCCATAACAAATCCATAGTGGGTGCTGTCTGATATTCGTGAATGTTCAAACTGCATTCCCCAAGTGGGTTCTATGGGGGAGACGCACCACAGTACCTGCTAATGTTCATTCCCAAAATACTGGATTTACCAACTCCTCATGGCACCCGGAACTCCAAGTGCTGTTGGTCCGCTATTGGGGCGGCGGGGCATTTCCGCGATGAGGGGCGCCGCAATTTAAATTCCAAAACACAAAGGTTGCCCTTGAGGAAACGCCAACACAGTAGGTAAATACCTCCATAGTTTATTTCAGGCAGCAGGCACAGCGTACTATCTCCCGCACAAAATAAACAACGCCAAATGCATTTCGGGCTCCATGCCCTTGTTCACTGGCTATTCACAAAATTGTCGGTAGCTGTGTGGACTATATACCATTCTGACCTGCCCCAGTGGGACTACGTGCCTCAATGCTTGCTGGGTATGGTAGTCCATAACAAATCCATAGTGGGTGCTGTCTGATATTCGTGAATGTTCAAACTGCATTTCCCAAGTGGGTTCTATGGGGGAGACGCACAACAGTACCTGCTAATGTTCATTCCCAAAATACTGGATTTACCAACTCCTCATAGCACCCGGAACTACAAGTGCTGTTGGTCCGCTATTGGGGCAGCGGGGCATTTCCGCGACGAGGCGCTCCGCAATTTAAATTCCAAAACACAAAGGTTGCCCTTGAGGAAACGCCAACACAGTAGGTAAATACCTCCATAGTTTATTTCAGGCAGCAGGCACAGCGTACTATCTCCTCCACAAAATAAACAACCCCAAATGCATTTCGGGCTCCATGCCCTTGTTCACTGGCTATTCACAAAATTATCGGCAGCTGTATGGAATATTCTGCTAGCCGCGGACCCGTCACTGGGGTTTTGTGGAGTTTGAGGACCATCTATTGTGGGCGTGGATATTTTGCGAGACATTGTGGTTTTCCTCCATGCCAGCCCACTTGGGATATATTGTAAATATGGACACAGCACCGGCTGCTACCACTTCGGAGGAAAATTCCAGTATGGTAATGAACTCCACAACCCACAATGCACTGGCTACTAAGGGCGGAGACTATGGTATAAGTATGAGCAGCTGTGGGGGTCTGTGTGCATGCCAGTGATCAAGGGCAGATACCCGAAACGCGCATTGCGCTTTTTGTCATGGAGGAGTAACGCGCTGTTTGGCTTACCTGCAATAAAGAAGGGTTTTACCTCAAACTGTGTTCGCGTTCTCAAAGCAAGGTGACTTCTTCTGTTTGGGAATTAAAATGTGGCGCTCCTCATCGCGAGAATGCCCCCCGCATATTCTGCTGGCCGCGGACCCGTCACTGGGGTTTCGTGGAGTTTGAGGACCATATATTGTGGGCGTGGATATTTTGCAGGACATTGTGGTTTTCCTCCATGCCAGCCCACTTGGGATATATTGTAAATATGGACACAGCACCGGCTGCTACCACTTTGGAGGAAAATTCCAGTATGGTAATGAACTCCACAACCCACAATGCACTGGCTACTAAGGGCGGAGACTATGGTATAAGTATGAGCAGCTGTGGGGGTCTGTGTGGATGCCAGTGATCAATGGCAGATGCCCGAAACGCGTATGGCGCTTTTTGTCATGGAGGAGTAACGCGCTGTTTGGCTTACCTGCAATAAAGAAGGGTTTTACCTCAAACTGTGTTGGCGTTCTCAAAGCATGGTGACTTCTTCTGTTTGGGAATTAAAATGCGGCGCTCCTCGTCGCGAGAATGCCCCCCACATATTCTGCTGGCCGCGGACCCGTCACTGGGGTTTCGTGGAGTTTGAGGACCATCTATTGTGGGCGTGGATATTTTGCGAGACATTGTGGTTTTCCTCCATGCCAGCCCACATGGGATATATTGTAAATATGGACACAGCACCGGCTGCTACCACCTGGGAGGAAAATTCCAGTATGGTAATGAACTCCACAACCCACAATGCACTGGCTACTAAGGGCGGAGACTATGGTATAAGTATGAGCAGCTGTGGGGGTCTGTGTGCATGCCAGTGATCAAGGGCAGATACCCGAAACGCGTATGGCGCTTTTTGTCATGGAGGAGTAACGCGCTGTTTGGCTTACCTGCAATAAAGAAGGGTTTTACCTCAAACTGTGTTCGCGTTCTCAAAGCAAGGTGACTTCTTCTGTTTGGGAATTAAAATGTGGCGCTCCTCATCGCGAGAATGCCCCCCGCATATTCTGCTGGCCGCGGACCCGTCACTGGGGTTTCGTGGAGTTTGAGGACCATCTATTGTGGGCGTGGATATTTTGCAAGACATTGTGGTTTTCCTCCATGCCAGCCCACTTGGGATATATTGTAAATATGGACACAGCACCGGCTGCTACCACTTTGGAGGAAAATTCCAGTATGGTAATGAACTCCACAACCCACAATGCACTGGCTACTAAGGGCGGAGACTATGGTATAAGTATGAGCAGCTGTGGGGGTCTGTGTGCATGCCAGTGATCAAGGGCAGATACCCAAAACGCGTATGGCGCTTTTTGTCATGGAGGAGTAACAAGCTGTTTGGCTTACCTGCAATAAAGAAGGGTTTTACCTCAAACTGTGTTGGCGTTCTCAAAGCATGGTGACTTCTTCTGTTTGGGAATTAAAATGCGGCGCTCCTCGTCGCGAGAATGCCCCCCACATATTCTGCTGGCCGCGGACCCGTCACTGGGGTTTCGTGGAGTTTGAGGAACATCTATTGTGGGCGTGGATATTTTGCGAGACATTGTGGTTTTCCTCCATGCCAGCCCACATGGGATATATTGTAAATATGGACACAGCACCGGCTGCTACCACTTCGGAGGAAAATTCCAGTATGGTACTGAACTCCACAACCCACAATGCACTGGCTACTAAGGGCGGAGACTATGGTATAAGTATGAGCAGCTGTGGGGGTGTGTGTGCATGCCAGTGATCAAGGGCAGATGCCCGAAACGCGTATGGCGCTTTTTGTCATGGAGGAGTAACACGCTGTTTGGCTTACCTGCAATAAAGAAGGGTTTTACCTCAAACTGTGTTGGCGTTCTCAAAGCAAGGTGACTTCTTCAGTTTGGGAATTAAAATGCGGCGCTCCTCGTCGCGAGAATGCCCCCCGCATATTCTGCTGGCCGCGGACCCGTCACTGGGGTTTCGTGGAGTTTGAGGACCATCTATTGTGGGCGTGGATATTTTGCGAGACATTGTGGTTTTCCTCCATGCCAGCCCACATGGGATATATTGTAAATATGGACACAGCACCGGCTGCTACCACTTCGGAGGAAAATTCCAGTATGGTAATGAACTCCACAACCCACAATGCACTGGCTACTAAGGGCGGAGACTATGGTATAAGTATGAGCAGCTGTGGGGGTGTGTGTGCATGCCAGTGATCAAGGGCAGATGCCCGAAACGCGTATGGCGCTTTTTGTCCTGGAGGAGTAACACGCTGTTTGGCTTACCTGCAATAAAGAAGGGTTTTACCTCAAACTGTGTTGGCGTTCTCAAAGCAAGGTGACTTCTTCAGTTTGGGAATTAAAATGCGGCGCTCCTCGTCGCGAGAATGCCCCCCGCATATTCTGCTGGCCGCGGACCCGTCACTGGGGTTTTGTGGAGTTTGAGGACCATCTATTGTGGGCGTGGATATTTTGCGATACATTGTGGTTTTCCTCCATGCCAGCCCACTTCGGATATATTGTAAATATGGACAGAGCACCGGCTGCTACCACTTCGGAGGAAAATTCCAGTATGGTAATGAACTCCACAACCCACAATGCACTGGCTACTAAGGGCAGAGACTATGGTATAAGTATGAGCAGCTGTGGGGGTCTGTGTGCATGCCAGTGATCAAGGGCAGATGCCCAAAACGGGTATGGCGCTTTTTGTCATGGAGGAGTAACGCGCTGTTTGGCTTATCTGCAATAAAGAAGGGTTTTACCTCAAACTGTGTTGGCATTCTCAAAGCAAGGTGACTACTTCTGTTTGGGAATTAAAATGTGGCGCTCCTCGTCGCGAGAAGGCCCCCGCATATTCTGCTGCCCGCGGACCCGTCACTGGTGTTTCGTGGAGTTTGAGGACCATCTATTGTGGGCGTGGATATTTTGCGAGACATTGTGGTTTTCCTCCATGCCAGCCCACTTGGGATATATTGTAAATATGGACACAGCACCGGCTGCTACCACTTCGGAGGAAAATTCCAGTATGGTAATGAACTCCACAACCCACAATGCACTGGCTACTAAGGGTGGAGACTATGGTATAAGTATGAGCAGCTGTGGGGGTCTGTGTGCATGGCAGTGATCAAGGGCAGATGCCCGAAACGCGTATGGCGCTTTTTGTCATGGAGGAGTAATGCGCTGTTTGGCATACCTGCAATAAAGAAGGGTTTTACCTCAAACTGTGTTGGCGTTCTCAAAGCAAGGTGACTTCTTCTGTTTGGGAATTAAAATGCGGCGCTCCTCATCGCGAGTATGCCCCCTGCATATTCTGCTGGCCGCGGACCCGTCACTGGGGTTTCTTCGAGTTTGAGGACCATCTATTGTGGACGTGGATATTTTGCGAGACATTGTGGTTTTCCTCCATGCCAGCCCACTTGGGATATATTGTAAATATGGACACAGCACCGGCTGCTACCACTTCGGAGGAAAATTCCAGTATGGTAATGAACTCCACAACCCACAATGCACTGGCTACTAAGGGCGGAGACTATGGTATAAGTATGAGCAGCTGTGGGGGTCTGTGTGCATGCCAGTGATCAAGGGCAGATGCCCAAAACGGGTATGGCGCTTTTTGTCATGGAGGAGTAACGCGCTGTTTGGCTTATCTGCAATAAAGAAGGGTTTTACCTCAAACTGTGTTGGCATTCTCAAAGCAAGGTGACTACTTCTGTTTGGGAATTAAAATGTGGCGCTCCTCGTCGCGAGAAGGCCCCCGCATATTCTGCTGCCCGCGGACCCGTCACTGGTGTTTCGTGGAGTTTGAGGACCATCTATTGTGGGCGTGGATATTTTGCGAGACATTGTGGTTTTCCTCCATGCCAGCCCACTTGGGATATATTGTAAATATGGACACAGCACCGGCTGCTACCACTTCGGAGGAAAATTCCAGTATGGTAATGAACTCCACAACCCACAATGCACTGGCTACTAAGGGTGGAGACTATGGTATAAGTATGAGCAGCTGTGGGGGTCTGTGTGCATGGCAGTGATCAAGGGCAGATGCCCGAAACGCGTATGGCGCTTTTTGTCATGGAGGAGTAATGCGCTGTTTGGCTTACCTGCAATAAAGAAGGGTTTTACCTCAAACTGTGTTGGCGTTCTCAAAGCAAGGTGACTTCTTCTGTTTGGGAATTAAAATGCGGCGCTCCTCATCGCGAGTATGCCCCCTGCATATTCTGCTGGCCGCGGACCCGTCACTGGGGTTTCTTCGAGTTTGAGGACCATCTATTGTGGACGTGGATATTTTGCGAGACATTGTGGTTTTCCTCCATGCCAGCCCACTTGGGATATATTGTAAATATGGACACAGCACCGGCTGCTACCACTTCGGAGGAAAATTCCAGTATGGTAATGAACTCCACAACCCACAATGCACTGGCTACTAAGGGCGGAGACTATGGTATAAGTATGAGCAGCTGTGGGGGTCTGTGTGCATGCCAGTGATCAAGGGCAGATGCCTGAAACGCGTATGGCGCTTTTTGTCATGGAGGAGTAACGCGCTGTTTGGCTTACCTGCAATAAAGAAAGGTTTTACCTCAAACTGTGTTCGCGTTCTCAAAGCAAGGTGACTTCTTCTGTTTGGGAATTAAAATGCGGCGCTCCTCGTCGCGAGAATGCCTCCCGCATATTCTGCTGGCCGCGGACCCGTCACTGGGATTTCGTGGAGTTTGAGGACCATCTATTGTGGGTGTGGATATTTTGCGAGACATTGTGGTTTTCCTCCATGCCAGCCCACTTGGGATATATTGTAAATATGGAAAGAGCACCGGCTGCTACCACTTCGGAGGAAAATTCCAGTATGGTAATGAACTCCACAACCCACAATGCACTGGCTACTAAGGGCGGAGACTATGGTATAAGTATGAGCAGCTGTGGGGGTCTGTGTGCATGCCAGTGATCAAGGGCAGATACCCGAAACGCGTATGGCGCTTTTTGTCATGGAGGAGTAACAAGCTGTTTGGCTTACCTGCAATAAAGAAGGGTTTTACCTCAAACTGTGTTGGCGTTCTCAAAGCATGGTGACTTCTTCTGTTTGGGAATTAAAATGCGGCGCTCCTCGTCGCGAGAATGCCCCCCACATATTCTGCTGGCCGCGGACCCGTCACTGGGGTTTTGTGGAGTTTGAGGACCATCTATTGTGGGCGTGGATATTTTGCCAGACATTGTGGTTTTCCTCCATGCCAGCCCACATGGGATATATTGTAAATATGGACACAGCACCGGCTGCCACCACTTCGGAGGAAAATTCCAGTATGGTAATGAACTCCACAACCCACAATCCACTGGCTACTAAGGGCGGAGACTATGGTATAAGTATGAGCATCTGTGGGGGTGTGTGTGCATGCCAGTGATGAAGGGCAAATGCCCGAAACGCGTATGGCGCTTTTTGTCATGGAGGAGTAACACGCTGTTTGGCTTACCTGCAATAAAGAAGGGTTTTACCTCAAACTGTGTTGGCGTTCTCAAAGCAAGGTGACTTCTTCAGTTTGGGAATTAAAATGCGGCGCTCCTCGTCGCGAGAATGCCCCCCGCATATTCTGCTGGCCGCGGACCCGTCACTGGGGTTTCGTGGAGTTTGAGGACCATCTATTGTGGGCGTGGATATTTTGCGATACATTGTGGTTTTCCTCCATGCCAGCCCACTTCGGATATATTGTAAATATGGACACAGCACCGGCTGCTACCACTTCGGAGGAAAATTCCAGTATGGTAATGAACTCCACAACCCACAATGCACTGGCTACTAAGGGCGGAGACTATGGTATAAGTATGAGCAGCTGTGGGGGTCTGTGTGCATGCCAGTGATCAAGGGCAGATGCCCGAAACGCGTATGGCACTTTTTGTCATGGAGGAGTAACGCTGTATGGCATATCTGCAATAAAGAAGGGTTTTACCTCAAACTGTGTTCGCGTTCTCAAAGCAAGGTGACTTCTTCTGTTTGGGAATATATATATATATACATATATGTATATATATATATATATATATATATATATATATATATTTCACATAGGATCACCGCTTGCAGCAAAAATCATCCAGCACTCCATGAGGTAATAATCACTCTGATTTATTTAAAACGACAACATCTACGCGTTTCGGCGGCTTGACGCCACCTTGTTCACGATGTAGGGGCGCCATTTTTTTCACATTAAAATAGTCATTATGTACACTGACATAAGCGAAGGACTAGGATTTTTACATTTCGTAATCAGGAGATTATTGCACTATCTCAGTGGGCGCCATCTTTGAACATGTTCAGATACACATTGTTAAAGGCAATCTACCTCTTCACAATTGTACATTTAATTCAAATCGGTTTATAAACAATTCCTTATTATATTCTACAGTCTAAAACTGTTGCTTTCCGAAAATCACTCTGAATCTTAATAAATAGCAGTAAAATTAATTACTTGCATTCAATTTCAGAATAGCTTTCTTTCTTTCTATTTTTAATGCCAAGTGGCTATTTTCTCTTATTTTTCTGAATGCCACTATAAAAATATCGATACGGCAAAACTTTAAACATTTCAAAGTGCAAGTGCATAAATTAAACAATTACTTTATAAATAACCAATCATCCAAAAAGTGCTAATGCTCTCATACATACAGTACTCTCTTGGAAAAAGTGCTAGTGCATAAATATACTAGTTTCAATTTTCTTTTTTTTTTTAAAACAGTATTATAGTCTACAATATCAAATCTTCATAAAGTGCCAGTGCTCCATCGTATATTATTTATATCTAAAACCATAATAAATATCATCATATACTTTTGCAAGATACACTTTAAAAATATAAAAATATATATTTAGCATAAAAATTTTTTTTCAAATAATTCCTAAAAGAGTTCCTCACTGCATTTAATTAGATATAAAGTATTGTATATAAAAATCTATAACCATCTTCTTCATACTTTTCCTTTCGCTTTTAATCATAAAAATAAAAAAAATAATTTCAATTAAAGACTCAAAAATAAATGGTACTTGAATGTGCTTGCTCACTCTCTTGTCATTATTGTTCAGTTTCATCATCATCTTATTACAAGCAAGTGTACAAGTCCTCATCTATATTTAACCCATGCGGTTCCATGCTGTCACACTCCAGTATAAAATACGTTTCTAATCTACGGAGTTCCTTCTCCCTATTTCCCCCTCTCTTCCTTTTGGGTACTTCGGCTATACAACTGTACTGTAAGCCTGCGGGATCACTGTGATGATGAGTTTGAAAGTGTCTGGCAATTGGATATGTTTTATCCTGATTGACAATCGCCCTCCGATGTTGCAATATTCTTTTAAATACAGGTACTGTTGTACTACCTATATAGATCTTTTTACAGGGACATTGTAACATGTAGACCACAAAACTTGATCTACAACTCAAAAAGCCTCTAATCATGATGGTTTTATTAAAAGATGTCTTAAAATGCGTCTGATTCAATCCATGATTGCACGCCTTACATTTAAAACACTTCCTAAAACCCATCTTTTGCTGAAGCCAAGAGGGCTCCCCCTCCCCCTTTGCTCTTGATACTCACTCTTCACAATCCGATCTTTTAATGATTTTGATTTTCTAAAAACCACCTTTGGATGTTTACTCACTTTTGGGCCCATTACTGGATCATTTCTCACTAGATACCAATGTTTGTTTAAAATGGACCTCACTTCCTTATGTCTCACATTAAAAGTAGTTATAAATAAGTGGTCAGTTGAGTGTGGTTGTGAGTTTTTTTGATTATTCTTTCTCTGTTGCGTTCTAGATGGTTCAAATAATATTTTATGCCTTTCTAGGTTCCTAGCTTTCAAAGCAGCTTCATGTACAATCCTCGGTGAATAACCTCTCTGTAGGAATCTATTGGTCATTTCCTGCTCTACTCTCTAGTATTCTTCATCACTACTGCATGCTCTCCGTGCCCTGTAAAATTCTCCAAACGGTATACTTCTTATAAGTGGCGCAGGATGGGCACTTTCTGCATGGAGAATAGTATTACCAGCAGTTGGCTTCCTAAAGATGGTCGTTTCAAGTTTCCCTCCACCGGTTTTACTCTGATATCTAAAAATCTATGGATGTTTTGCTCCAATGTCCTACAAATTTTAGATTAAGAATATTCATGTTCAGGTCCCTGATAAACAATTCTATGTCCGTTTCCGTGCCCTGCCACAGCACGAAAACGTCATCTATAAACCTTATCCATAAGAGGACATGTTCAGACCAATGTTCCAGTGGTGGCCCTCCGAGCACCTGCTCCTCCCACCAGCCCAGATGTAAATTAGCATAACTGGGGGCAAAGCAGGTGCCCATGGCCGTACCCTGTTCTTGCTGGAATAATTCCTCACCAAATGAAAAAATATTTTTGGTCAGACACCATCGCATCATTTCCAAAACCATTTGATTGTGCTTTAAAAATCTCAAGGGTCTACGATTTAAAAAATATTCAGTAGCCTTCAAACCATCTGTATGCCTTATGCTGGTGTACAATGTAGCAACATCAAGGGTTAATAAAACCATAGTATTCTCATTCCAACGTATGTCATAAATACATTTTAAAAATCAGTTGAATCCTTAATATATGATGACAATGTTCGTACAATTGGGTTAAAAAAATAATCAATGTATTTAGATACGTTTTCAAATAAGCTGCCACATGAAGTATTATTGGTCTCCCAGGTGGTGTAGTGGTGCTTTTATGCACCTTCGGGAGCATATAAAAGACAGGTAGTACTGGATTGTCTTGTCTTATAAATTTGTATTCATCCCAGCTTAGTAATTCCTGGTCTTTCCACGTTTCAAGTCTGGTGAAAAATTGTTCTTTCATCACTTCATATTCTTTCCTATTGATTCTCCGATAACATTTCGTCTCATTTAACTGATTCAGGGCTTCCTTTTTATATAGTTCACGACCCCACAACACAACATTCCCTCCCTTATCCGAGGGTTTTATTAGGACTCCTTCTTCTTTGACAATTTTGTCCATTGTTTTTTGTATTAAAGCTTTTTTGGGGTTAATCTTGTATTTTTGATTTGCTATTTTGTAATACAAGCACTTCAAATCTTTTGTTACATTTTCATTAAAGATATCCAGATTGTCCCTCATTGTCTGTGGTATAAACCTAGAAGGAGGCCGAAATGGGGTGTGATCTTCCCTTTCCAAATTGAATGTTAAAAGGTCCACTGACTCATTACTGGCTGGTAATTCACTTGTATTTTCCAACTCATCAATATTTTCATTGTATAGAGAAATTAGATTTTCCAAGATGGGTGCATCGTCCACATATACATATTTATATATATATATATATATATATATACATATATATATACATATATATTATCTACTGGCGGTCGCCAGTAGATAGTTATAGTTACAACCTATTATCCATAGGAAATCCGCGACATTCTATTTGAAATAACTCTCTTGCCGGTTGACGTATCTTCGCGAAATTTTCAAACTTTGTGGCCCGCTCCGGTCCGCTCCTACCCTGAAAGTCTCGGGGGATTCGTCAAGCGGGGGCCGAGAAAAAAGGGGGGTCCCAAAACGCGTTGTCCCCATGCATTTTCCCATAGGAAACTTTAGCCACGGCTACAGCCCGAACTGCTGAACGGAATTACACCAAATTTGGCAAAGAGGTAGTTCTTGGTTCAGAAAGAACCCTTTTTGTTAAATGGTGTAAATCCGTTCAGTAGTTGCTGAGAAAATGAAAAGTAAAAAGTTAGTGATATCTATGGCCGAGTAGGGTCCGCGTACCCTCAGCGCACCCTGCGCGCACCGTCCCGATCACGAGCTGCATGTTAATTGGCTGTCAGCTGGCTGTCAACATTCCGATTCAGGAAATGTTGGCAGCCATTTTGTCCCTCGGTAGAACCGAGGGACAGAAACTAGTGCGCAAAGCGCACAAAGGGAGCAGGGTAGAAACACCCTGACCCCTAGGTTTGCTCAGGGGTCCCACAAGGACCCCCTGGGCAAAAAAAAAAAAATTTAAAAATCGTCAGGATGCGCTCAGGGTGCGCGAATCCTGCCGAAAAAAAATAAATCGAAGCGCGGTCTCCCGCGCTTCGATGTGAGTGGCCCCGGGTGGCCCAAGTCCCGGGGGCATGGTGAGGGGATAATTTAATGTGTGGGGGCCTCAAGGGCCCCCAAGCCCGGGGACCGCCACCCCCGGGGCTTTATGTAGAATGGTGCGGGAGGGCTCTGAGCCCTCCCGCAGCCCGAGGACCACCACCTCCCGGGGCTTCTTTTTTAATTAAAAACCTGTGTGGGGGCTCCAGCCCCACATGCCCGAGGACCACCACCTCCCCGGGGCACTAAGAAAATTACAATGGGGGTCCGTTTTGGACCCCAGAGCCCCGGGACCACCACCTCCCGGGGCTGTGCACTGAATGGGAGGGGGCCGCGCGGCCCCCCTCCTGGAGCCCTTGATGGCCCTGGGGACCACCACCCCCAGGGCCGGCTCCTGCAGTGTCCCGGGGTGCCTACCCCCGGGACACTGCTGTTTGCAATGACAGGACGGGAGCCTCGCGGCTCCCGTCCTGTCATTACAAACTGCTTTGGATATTGGAAGAGAGAGCAGGAAACCTGCTCTCTCTTCCAATATCCAAAGCCGATGCTTTCCACATGGGGAGCAGCATGTTAGCTGCTCCCCATGTGTCAGCAATGCCGGCTCCCGTAGGACACGGGGAGCCGGCGGGACTGTGGGGGATTGGGGACCCCCACAGTCCCCAACGAGAGGGCCAGCCCCGGGGGATGGGGTCCCCGGGGCAAGTAGTGGCCCGGGAGGGGGCCACGCGGCCCCCTCCCCAAATAAAAACAAATAAAAAAAATGTAAAAAAACGATCGGGCCCGCAGGCCCCGCCCCTTCCTTCACCATTCTGCAAACGCGCCCCTGGCGCGTTTGCAGAAGAGGAACAATTCCCCTTGAATACTGGGGGCCAACTAGCCCACCAGGAACCTCCAGTATGCGCCAGAGGCTGCCTTGCAGAGAGGTGTACAGAGGCCACGCCCTTTTTACACCTCTCTGCAACGCAGCTCTATGGCGCTTTGGAGGTATATGGTGGGCTAGTTGCACCCCAGGGACCCTCAGGATTCAAGGGAGTTAATCCCCGACTTAAAACGCGCCACGGGCGCGTTTGCACAGTGGTGAAGGGAGGGGGCGAGCTTCAGGTGACATGTGTGCAAACAGGCCCCGTGGCGCGTTTTAAGATGGGGAATTAAATCCTCTTCAATCCTGAGGGTCCCTGAGGGCCAACTAGCCCAACAGGTACGTCCAGAAAGCGCCACAGAGCTGCGTTGCAGAGAGGTGTAAAAAGGGTGTGGCCTCTGTACATGTCTCTGCAACGCAGCCCCTGGCGCATACTGGAGGTTCCTGGTGGGCTAGTTGGCCCGTAGGGACCCTCATGATTCAAGGGGACTTAATCCCCCAACTTAAAACGCACCACGGGGCGCGTTTGCACAGATGTCACCTCAGGCCCCGCCCCCTCCCTTCACCATTGTGCAAATATTCCTCTAAAATCAGCCGAAATCCGAATTCCGATTTACTCACCTGTTATCAGGAGAGACCTCAGTGCTGCATCTTTCAGCCCAGTACTGATCCTCAAAAGTAATTTTAACCGTACTTACCGGTAACTTGAATTTCCTTCATAGGCTAACATTGACTGGTTTCACTTGGAAATTCTTCTAAGTGTGGAGTTTTGGAACTTTAAAATATTCCTCTAAAATCAGCCGAAATACGAATTCCGATTTACTCACCTGTTATCAGGAGAGACCTCAGTGCTGCATCTTTCAGCCCAGTACTGGTCCTGAAAAGTAATTTTAACCGTACTTACCGGTAACTTGAATTTCCTTCATAGGCTAACAATGACTGGTTTCACTTGGAAATTCTTCTAAGTGTGGAGTTTTGGAACTTTAAAATATTCCTCTAAAATCAGCCGAAATACGAATTCCGATTTACTCACCTGTTATCAGGAGAGACCTCAGTGCTGCATCTTTCAGCCCAGTACTGATCCTCAAAAGTAATTTTAACCGTACTTACCGGTAACTTGAATTTCCTTCATAGGCTAACATTGACTGGTTTCTCTTGGAAATTCTTCTAAGTGTGGAGTTTTGGAACTTTAAAATATTCCTCTAAAATCAGCCGAAATACGAATTCCGATTTACTCACCTGTTATCAGGAGAGACCTCAGTGCTGCATCTTTCAGCCCAGTACTGATCCTCAAAAGTAATTTTAACCGTACTTACCAGTAACTTGAATTTCCTTCCATAGGATATCATTGACTGCTTTTTGCTGAAAAAGTTTCTAAGTGTTGATTTTTGAAACATACAAATATTCCTCTAAAATCAGCCGAAATCCGAATTCAGATTTACTCACCTGTTATCAGGAGAGACCTCAGTGCTGCATCTTTCAGCCCAGTACTGGTCCTGAAAAGTAATTTTAACCGTACTTACCAGTAACTTGAATTTCCTTACATAGGCTAACATTGACTGGTTTCACTTGGAAATTCTTCTAAGTGTGGAGTTTTGGAACTTTAAAATATTCCTCTAAAATCAGCCGAAATACGAATTCCGATTTACTCACCTGTTATCAGGAGAGACCTCAGTGCTGCATCTTTCAGCCCAGTACTGATCCTCAAAAGTAATTTTAACCGTACTTACCGGTAACTTGAATTTCCTTCATAGGCTAACATTGACTGGTTTCACTTGGAAATTCTTCTAAGTGTGGAGTTTTGAAACTTTAAAATATTCCTCTAAAATCAGCCGAAATACGAATTCCGATTTACTCACCTGCTATCAGGAGAGACCTCAGTGCTGCATCTTTCAGCCCAGTACTGGTCCTGAAAAGTAATTTTAACCGTACTTACCGGTAACTTGAATTTCCTTCATAGGCTAACATTGACTGGTTTCACTTGGAAATTCTTCTAAGTGTGGAGTTTTGGAACTTTAAAATATTCTTCTAAAATCAGCCGAAATACGAATTCCGATTTACTCACCTGTTATCAGGAGAGACCTCAGTGCTGCATCTTTCAGCCCAGTACTGATCCTCAAAAGTAATTTTAACCGTACTTACCGGTAACTTGAATTTCCTTCATAGGCTAACATTGACTGGTTTCACTTGGAAATTCTTCTAAGTGTTGATTTTTGAAACATACAAATAATCCTCTAAAATCAGCCGAAATCCGAATTCTGATTTACTCACCTGTTATCAGGAGAGACCTCAGTGCTGCATCTTTCAGCCCAGTACTGGTCCTGAAAAGTAATTTTAACCGTACTTACCAGTAACTTGAATTTCCTTCCATAGGCTAACATTGACTGGTTTCACTTGGAAATTCTTCTAAGTGTGGAGTTTTGGAACTTTAAAATATTCATCTAAAATCAGCCGAAATACGAATTCCGATTTACTCATCTGTTATCAGGAGAGACCTCAGTGCTGCATCTTTCAGCCCAGTACTGATCCTCAAAAATAATTTTAACCGTACTTACCAGTAACTTGAATTTCCTTCCATAGGATATCATTGCCTGCTTTTTGCTGAAAAAGTTTCTAAGTGTTGATTTTGAAACATACAAATATTCCTCTAAAATCAGCCGAAATACGAATTCCGATTTACTCACCTGTTATAAGGAGAGACCTCAGTGCTGTATCTTTCAGCCCAGTACTGGTCCTGAAAAGTAATTTTAACCGTACTTACCAGTAACTTATATTTTCTTCCATAGGAATCCATTGTCTGGTTTTCAGCAGAAAAGTTTCAAAGTGTCGATTTTCACAAACTACAAATATTCCTTAAAAATCGCCTGTATGACTTAAACGCATTCTTTCAACTGTTTACAGGAGATGCACCAGTGCTGGATCCAGGATCCAACACTGAGTAAGAAAAAGTAACGATAACAGTTTTTACCTGCTAAGTGAATTTCCTTCCATAGGATAACATTGGTGATTCTATGAGAAAAAGTTTCCAAGTGTCAACTTTTAAAATACAATAATATTCCTTAAAAATCACGACTGTAACCAAAACGCTTTTACTCAACTGTTTACAGGAGATGTACCAGGACTGAATCTAGGATCCAGTCCTGTGGTTAGAAAAGTAATCCATAAAGTAACTAATTGCATTTAACTAGAAATTCACATTGAGCTGAATGTTGCATTGTGTTTGAAAATGTGTTGCCCATTGCAACAACTGTAACTACTGTACTTAAAAGTCTATTGCCTATGTGCAAAGTATTTAAACTAAAGTAATTCATTCTGAGAAAGTATTTTTGTAATGTAATGTATAATGTAATTACAATGTAATTTAAAAAATAAAATATGTAAAAGAAATTGTTTCTAAAAATGTAGTAAATCAGTATGAAAAAAATTAATATAAAAATTAATACATTTAAAAATTGTCATTTAAAAAACCTTTGAAATTCACTGAAAAAACCGTAGGTTTCAGGCACGTTATAGTTACAAATTAGCATTTTAAAAACCTTTGAAATTCACTGAAAAAACCATAGGTTTCAGACACGTTATAGTTAGAAATTAGCATTTAAAAAACCTTTGAAATTCACTGAAAAAACCAGAGGTTTTAGGGACAGTTATAGTTAGTTGGACATTGCACTCGTACAAACCCCGTGAAATTCCCCCGTTATAGTTAGTTCAGCTAACTATAACTCGCGCCCCCGCAATGCACTGCTGATGACGTCACATATTACATCACTCATGACATGGTCAGTGACATCACTGATGACATCTCAAATGACATCTCAAATGACATCACTGATGACATCATCCACGTGATAATCTGATGCAGCTCCTCACACCCTAATATAACCTTTGATACACCCAATCTAAATTACAGAGTGCCATTCGTAAAACCATAGACACTCCAACACCAATAACTACATACCCACTCACTGATTCTTAGGTCTACACACACACATCCACTCACTCACCCGTACAGTCACTCATACTTATGGTCACTCAGTACAGGACTATCATATGCACTCTTACTCCTATATAGACACTCAAACACCGCCACTCATCCATAGAGGTACTCACACACCTAGTCAGTCATGCAAATAATTAAACACACTGCCATTTACTCACCTATACAGTTATACACACACCAGCTCACTTAATCATACAAATACTAGCACATTGTTACGCTCTTATACAATCACTGATACAAGCACACACTCATCCATACAGCCACTATCACAATCACTCACTCTAGCTTATAGCTATTTATATACTCCATTACACATATATACTGCCTTTCACATATTTAGTTACTCACACATGTACCACTGGGACATACATTCACTCACTAACACACTCTTACACACACTTACCCACCCATACAGTCTATCACAGATGCACTCTTGAAACCATCCACCCAGTGAATCACCCACTCACACATCTATGCACAGTCGCACATACCCCATCCACACAAACACTCAGGCATCCATACAGATACTCATAGAACCAATCAATAACCCATATAGACACTCATGTAGCTATTCGCAAATCCATGCATCCACTTACACACCAACAGACGAATACAGACATTCACACAGTTTAGTCACTAACCCATGCATTCAGTAAGATACGTTTAATCACTCACTTGTAGAGTCAGTCACGCACGTACTAAATCATCCATTCAGACACTTATACACCCACTCATTCTTCAATACGCCTTTCCCTATATATATTAAACATATTTAAACTTTACAGAAACACACAGTCACTGGATGATGTCATCAGTGATGTCATTTGAGATGTCATCAGTGATGTCATCAGTGATGTCACTGACCATGTCATGAGTGATGTAATATGTGACGTCATCAGCAGTGCATTGCGGGGCGCGAGTTATAGTTAGCTGAACTAACTATAACGGGGGAATTTCACGGGTTTTGTACGAGTGCAATGTCCAACTAACTATAACTGTCCCTAAAACCTCTGGTTTTTTCAGTGAATTTCAAAGGTTTTTTAAATGCTAATTTCTAACTATAACGTGTCTGAAACCTATGGTTTTTCAGTGAATTTCAAAGGTTTTTAAAATGCTAATTTGTAACTATAACGTGCCTGAAACCTACGTTTTTTCAGTGAATATATATATATATATATATTCACTGAAAAAACCATAGGTTTCAGGCACGTTATAGTTAGAAATTAGCATTTAAAAACCTTAGAAATTCACTGAAAAAACCATAGGTTTCAGAGGCGTTATAGTTAGTTGGACATTTCACTCGTACAAAACCATAGAAATTCCCCTGTTATAGTTAGTTCAGCTAACTATAACTCGCGCGCCCGCAATGCACTGCTGATGACGTCACATATTACATCACTCATGACATGGTCAGTGACATCACTCATGACATCACTGATGACATCTCAAATGACATCACTGATGACATCACTGATGACATCATCCTTGTGATAGAGTGGCAGACCTCCTCTCACCCTAAAATAACCTTTGATACACACACTCAAAAATACAAACTAACATTTTCAAAACAATGGACATACCAATACCAGTTACAACATACCTATTCAGTAATTCCAAGATCTACACACACAGCCACTCATTCACCAACAGTCCCTATACAGTCACTCATACATGTACTCACTCATCATATGTACTCATACACCTATACATGCTGTTACACACCGCCACTCATCCATAGAGTTACTCACACACATAGTCACACATGCAAGCAAAGTATCAAACATCCATTTACTTGCATATACAGTTATACACACACTACCACACTTACTTCTACAGAAACTTACACATACTTACTCTCTTAAACAATCACTTATAGAAACACCTACTTATTTGTACAGGAACTCTTCCAATCTCTCACTCTCACATATACTCACTTATATACACCAATACTCACATATACTAGTTTAAAACATATGTAGTTACTCATAAAGACACTATTGAGACAGTCATTCACTCACTAACACACCCATACACATACTCATCCATCTATACAGTCCTGCACACATGCTGTCTTCAACACATACAAACATTGAGTCACTCATTCATGCATCTATGCACTAAGTAATACCCCCACCGAACCATACAGACACTCAGACACTCATACTGATACTCAAAAAACCAACTAATAACCCATATAGACACTCATGTAGCTACTCACCAACCCATGCAGCCACTTATACACAAAGTGAGAGACTGATACAGATATTTTCATATTTAAACATTACTCACTAACCCATGTATTCACTAAGATACACTTAGTCAGTTATACAATCAATTTTACCCAAAAAAATCATCCATTTAGACACTTATATACACATTTATTCTTCCAACGACCTTGAGATATACATATATAAAACATATTTAATTTTCAGAAAAACACACATTCACTGGATGATGTCATCAGTGATGTCATCAGTGATGTCATTTGAGATGTCATCAGTGATGTCATGAGTGATGTCACTGACCATGTCATGAGTGATATAATATGTGACGTCATCAGCAGTGCATTGCGGGCGCGCGAGTTATAGTTAGCTGAACTAACTATAACGGGGGAATTTCTATGGTTTTGTACGAGTGAAATGTCCAACTAACTATAACGCCCCTGAAACCTATGGTTTTTTCAGTGAATATATATATATATATTCTCCCAAAGATGCCCTGCAATGAGGACGCACTCCAAGAGCGGGTGATTGTTGCAATCCTTTTATTTTATTATATATATATATATATACATATACATACATATATATATCCACAACGAATTGCCTGCTATGAGGAGGCCCAACACAGGTGAGTTCAATTCACGCCAACCTTTATTCATGGAAGGAAAACAATGTTCAAGAAGCGGCAGTGCCACACTCAGTGAATGTCCTGCCCAACGCGTTTCGTGATAACGATCACTTCCTCAAGGGCTGCGGGCATAACTGCATAGAAGGAGTAACGGCAGTCTAATAGCACCCATCTTTAAAGTATATATATATTGATGAAGGTGGGGTGCACCAAGAAAGCCACCGAAACGCAACTTCGACAGACTTGGAAATTTTTAATATGGTTAATTTAGGATAAGTATGTTTTTTTTAATGAATTGTATAAGATGAAATGAGGAATGGGATGTTCAGGATGAATGAATGAAAAAGCATTTATTAAGCGCATAGCTACCCAAGGGCATCCCAGCGCTAATAGCAGCACAGACAGTAACAACTACTAAGCAACATTAAGGAAAAAAACATGTTTTGAGAGATTTCCGGAAGGCCAAATGATTATGCTCAAGACGAATGCGAAGGAGAAGGGTGTTCCACATCCTGTCAGCACTATAGGAAAACAGACCGCCCCCGCTTCTCGCCTTTTTTATTCTAGGAACTGCGGCGAGACAGAGGTTGTCCGAGCACAGGCACCTGTTAGAGCGGTATGGCAGAATAATGGACCGATTAATAGACGGTCCCTTCCCTGCTAATGTCTTGTGAACAATACAGAGAGCCTTAAATTTAATTCTCTCCTGTATGGGAAGCCAGTGAAGAGTATTAAGAGCTGGTTTCGCGGATTGGCGGTTCAGAATCCGAAGGAGCATACGTGCTGCGCAGTTTTGCACAGTCTGTAGCTTTGCGATGGTGCGACAAGGAGCTCCTAAATAAAGAACATTCCCGTAGTCCAGGCGGGAGAGGATTAAAGCCTGTACCATAAGTCTCCTTGCAAGGAAAGGTAGAAGGGGAAGAACTTTCCTAAGCATCCTAAGGATTCCATAACAGGTAGCTTCCAGTGTCCTGTCAGCTGATAGCGCACCCTTCCTCTTTTCGAAGGTGGTGCTGGGGCGGTCTTAACATATCTCACTTTGTTAGAGTCTGGGTCCACTCCCTCAGCCGAGAAAAAGTACCCAAAAAACTGATACTGTTCCTCAGGAACTCACATTTTTCCTTTTGGAGTGTCAGTCCATTTTCCTGTAGCTTCTGCAGGACGCCCTGCTTGACAGAAAATAAACCTCTTATTGTCAAGGTTTGCCATGGGTTTGAAATAGGCATGGAAGGCTGAGGGCCATTATGGCATACATGTGGGGAGTTCCAGCCTCCTTGAGGATGTGGGACAACTTGTAGATATCTATCCCGGAAGGTGGAGAAAGAGCACCCTTTGCTATTTGGCATCCATGTTGGTGGCTGCGAATTAGACTTCCCTGCGTTCCACTCAAATCTACCATTCAGAGCTCTGCATGGATGGAAGGCCAGTAATGATAAACGGTTCTATAGCAGGGATGCCCGCCATGGCCATTGATGAAGCAGCGCAAGCAGGTGTGCACTTATATTCCTCTGCATGCGGAGGAGCACTGGTAACTTGTCAATAGTGCGCAACACTCTCCCACTTTAAGGAATTTCAATAGCCCGTATACAGTGCCCCGGGCCTCACTTGGCAACACTAACATTACCAGACCTCACAACCATGTAGCAGCCCACTGGCATCACCGGCTTCAGAGACTCAGGGAATATGCTGAGGAGAGGTCCTCAAAACCTTTACCGGTCATTCACTGGAACAATGCACCCAGGACGGGACACACACAAAGGTGCCGACAGACACAGTGAGGGCATGCCCCTAGTGGGCAAAGGAGAGAACCACAGTCTTTTGCTGGCAGGAGCCACACCCTTCAGCACCTGGATTGCAGGCTTGCAGAGAGGAATGTCATGGGGAGCCCAGAGCCTTGGGCCCCGCCGAGAGGAGACACACCTGAGGAATGGCCTGGTGAGCAGGTAAGTGGAATGTCACAGGTGCTTTGGCTGAGTCAGACCACCCTTGTAACTAGTGTTATGGTGGTCATGCTCTGGGTTTTGCAGAGCACAGCAAAATAAAAAAGTACAAAGTTTGGCTCTGAACTCCCTGAAACCTGGTGGGCCTCCTTATTAGGGTATCAACGTCACATCCCGTCCACACCACTTGTGGCACAACTTGCAGGGGTCTCCTTCCTCATACACAAACCAACCCCCTTGGTTCATTTTCATGACTCTTGGAATATTCCACAACACTATATCATCCTTTTGCTTAATTGTCCATGACACAGCTGCTTTCCTGTCTGCCAATTCATGCCATTCCAAGACTTACTTTTTGTCTCTTGAAAGATTGGGGAGAGCTCCTAAATCTCTTACATGAACTGCTACTTCCACTGCTGTTCCTTCTGAAGAACCGCAATGGCTAGCAGTTTGCTTTTGGGTGCAGTCTGCTTTTATAGCAGAACCCCTTCCAGGTTCATAGAGGTTTGAAGAATCCTATGAGATCAAATAAGGCTGCTGAGACAGGCAAATCTTTAAGTACTCTGTTCCCCTAGCAGCCAAGTAAGGAAGCCCACAGTATCTTCTGATGTACCAGCACCCTCCAGCACTTGTTACAATTGCCATGTGTCCCACCATTACCCTTAGTCCAGCTCTGGGATGCAGCTGCATGACATGCATTATTGTTAAGGGTGCCCAATAGGGCAATGGGCAGAGGTGCCTAAAATGTACTCCTGAGTCTACCTGTGGAGCCCTGGCAGCTCCCTAATATGGCCTTACCTTACCAAAGAATACTATAATGCTCTTTCTCTATCACTCTGCAAAGGGTCTCCTAAGTGTCCCTCATATATGGTGGTAGTGATGAATAACTATAAAATGTGTTAAAAGTGTGTTTTTTCAAAGATGTCAAACCTACTCCTACAATTTGTGGATTGCTTCACCATTTGGTTGGCTCCTGTGTGGTAATGGGCATCCACAATCAAGTTGGTGATGTTACTTGGATGGGAAGGATTGCGTAGCTGGTCATGAAGAATATCCTTTTCAATTTCTGGTTCTCTCATTGGGTGTCTCTGCTTTTACCATCTTCTCCACAGTTTTGCATAAAGAACATTTGGCTTTCCTAACTGTTTTCACCTAACTGCCAACAGTGCTAATCTTATAGCTAAAATTGTGTATAGATGTAAATGTGGTGCAGCGGCCAGATCTGCAACTCAGGAGCTAGAGATCCGGATTCCAGCTCAACATCCAGTGATTCTGGGCAAATCACTTAATCTCCCCCGTGCCCATGGACAGCGCCTGGATACCCTCACGGGTGATAAATCACTCTATATAAATCTACAAATGATATAATTATGTGTAAATAAACTGTATTCTGCTCAATCTTCTCAAACAATTAAAAAGAAAATGACATCAATCATAAATACATTTTATGCCAAAGTACCATTATGTTTCTGTGCAGAATTAGTGCAGCAAGGGTCACACCCGTTATTCAGGGTGAAAATCAAACAGGGGTTGAGGTGACACCTGTGTGAAACAATCATCATTTTATATGAATGGAAAGGATATCACTGAGGTAGTTTATTTCCTTATAATGCCAATTGAATCTATAGTACCTGTGGAAGATACAATAAAACACATACTGATTACATCTTATTTCATTTTGAGGGGACATCATAATCACAGCTATTGAGGTCTGACAAGATTTTGCGAGCTTACTCTACTTTGGGCCAGACGGTATATTTTTAAATTTCTGTCCATTACATTAATTAATATAAACTAAAGGATGTGAATATCATTTGTACCTCTTTCCAAAACTATTGATGCTGTTGAAGTGCTCATCTGCACCCCATAGCCCTCACAGTGTCTGAGAAGATGGTCAGGGGTCCACTCTGTTTACCTTAAACCTAATATCTCAAACTTCCTGCCTGCCAAGACCAGTGAGGCAGCCACTGAGATTGTTGATGCTGTCACCCCATACAACTGCCCTTGTTGGGGCCTTTGCCCATAACCATGACCCCCCCATATGTCAGGAGGGGCCAATAGACTTGTTGGGGCAGTCACCCATGTTGGAGGATTCCCTACGATGAGCAGAGGTCAGAAGCTGCCCTGCAACATCGCCACTGCTCCACCACATTACCACGGGAACCATGAGGGAAACAAAAGCTGCTGCACCTCAAGCAATCCCCACTTTACCACAGGCCCATTTGTGACATGCAGAAGCCTGGCAGATTAGCTCCAAAAGAACTGTACTTTCAAGGGGAAGCCACACTTGGATGTGCATCACTAGATTTGCCAGAGAACGGTGGTTAACATGGAGAACGAGTGAGGGGGAAAGAGGACCCACGTGCGGGACACTGGCCAGACCAGTTCTAGAATGCTAGACTTGAGAGATTTGAAATGCAAATTTTAAACCATGCTGTGTTTTATATATGTAATAAATAATGTGTTTCATACCAAAAGTAAGTATAGGACCAGACAATCATGTTAGTGGGGTCACTGTGGGTATTTTGAGTCTTGAACTTATGCTTACCTTGCACTATCCTCTGAAAAGCCTTGGACTGCCCAACCCACTCTACCACAGAGAGTCAAGTGCTGACAGGATAGTACTTGACCCAGTTGCTCAGGACCCAAAGTAAGTCAGTCCCCTGGACACCAGGAGTAAAAGGCCACAAACCCTTCGGTTAGGCCGAGTAACCCCTGCTTGTCCCATGGTCCTCTAAGGGGGATTCTGACATTTGATAGCAAGAGGTGGGATGCCTAGTGTTTGGCAGTATAAGGTGCAAATGCTGTGGACACCTTTTCCAATTAATGCCAGTGGTGCAACAAGTCAATTTTTACAGATAAGTAATGGAGAGCACAGGGTAGGGCATATACCTTAGCACCATGTTACAGATCAACTGAAGAATTTATGTTGTGATAGAAGGTGGAGGACTCCCAGAAGGAGGGACAAATAGGTATTTGCTGATTTTGTATGGACCAGTTTGAGAGACTGGGTGAAAGGAAGGGAGGAGGCTGTGCTAGACTCTGGAGAGGCAATAATGTTAGGAACCTAGGAATAGGGCACTGTGGAGTCAGACTCACCTCAGTCCCCTTAGCACAGGTCTATCACAGTCACACACCAAGTGTGTCCCTTAAGACACTTTCCAGAGTTTTCCCAATAAGCACACTACCTCTAATTTCTAGGTTACCACTGTCAGCAATTCAAGGGATAAAGCCCTTGGGTGCTTTGAGTCTAATAGAGACCATAAACGTGTAGTTGGCTCTCCAGAAAGCTAAAGCTGAGCAAGAGCAGAAGGCCCATGAGTTTGAGAGGGAGACACTTAGGCTAACTCACCAGGAACAAAAGGAGGGGAGGAGGAAGAGACAGGATTATTCTGCCCAGGAAGAGAAATTAGGAGAGCAGGAGAGAAATTAAGAGAGCTGGAATTGAGAGAAAAGGAAAAGGAAAGAACGCTAGAGAGGGAAAAGATTGCCATTAAGAAGGAGAAGCTTAGGATGGCAAAAAGGAAAGCTCCATTTGGGAGAAGCAACTCAATTTCCAGTTCAGTCTAGGCAGTAGCCAAGACTCCAAGAGAGATTGTACACATGTATGTGGAGGGGCAGGATATCTTGGAAGTGTTTGTGAGCTTTGAGGTCGCATGCACAGGTCTTGAATGCAGGGTCAAAAGTGACTGCCTTAATGAGACACTTACCTTTGGAAGGGACAGTCATCATTGGAAGATTGCCCGTGGCCCAGCAGATGGTCTACAAGTGCATGAAGAAAGCTCTGATCAGAAGGTTTGAGCAGAAATGTGCTCAGTACTCTCAGAGATTCAAGGAATGCAAAACAGCGGTTGGTGTTCTATTTGCGACTTGATTCAAGGCGTGTCGCATAACTGAAATGAGTTAGTGGGAAGGATGGAGGGCAAGGAGTTTCATTCTCTTAACCAGTTGATGGTGACAGAGTGACTCAGGGAGGAGTGCTCTAACACACTTAGGCAATACATGTCAGATCTGACAGAGAGGATCCTTAGAAACTTGCAGTGTTGGCTGACAAGTGGTTAGCTAACAGGGTTCACAATAGGCTAGAGCAGCATGATTCTAATCCAGATCAGGAGAGGAACTCTTCAGAGAACAGTCTCAAACCAGAGGGTAAGGACAGGGTAATTCCCAATGGACCCGAGGAGAGCCCAGTATTTTCTCTTGTACTCTTGTAACACGGAATTACTAATAGATTCTGCTGCTCTTCTCCTCCAGTGGAATTATTCAGCACTGCTAATCATCAAGCTCCTAGAATGGCTTTTAACTGATTGATATTAACAGCATCAAAATCAATCAGCAGAGGGCATCTGCAGATTCCAAGTGGCCCCTGCACAGAAGCCTGCAGCAGGTGTCTCGAAGGAGGATGCCTCTCATGATCTCTAGCTGTGGAGACTACCGCAGACTCAATGCATTCAGTTAACTTCACCTCTCCAGGCAAGCAGTGTTTCCTAGTGATGTGGGACATAGGGGCGCACGTGTCACGGGACCCAATTGTCCAGTAATGAGAGCTGTCAGCGGAGGTTGGTGCCCCCTAGGAACTGAAGCATTGCAGAGACTTCTCTCCTTGCTCCTCTCTGCTGCAGGTGTGTGCTTTTATCCACTGCTCTCCATCCCTGGGCGGGAAGGCATGGCAGACCCTGGGGCTGCACCCAGGGAGGCGTTGAGGTCACAGGGTCTCTGATGCTGAAAGCTGAAGCCTCCCCTGCGCTCCTGTGTCACAGTAGCAGTTGAGTCGCCGCTGCCTGTGCCACACACACTGGGCTGCCACCTGCTCAGGGGATCCCTTACACCAGAGGTCGAGGGGGACTATGCCAGTTATTTCCTTTGTGTCACCCGTGCTGTGGGGATTTGGCAGCAACTTTCGATCTTGTGTATAACAGCACATTTTGGAGTAACCATGGAAACATTTCCTGTAGAGACTTAAAGAAAACTATGGATTTTTGTATTTGTCAGACGGGAAGATAAAATGCACGATTTGTCTTCTAAGGGTCCCAACTTGAAAATGTTGTAGTAGTTCCTTGTCTGTTTTCAAAACAAACCCTCAGTGTTCTTCATTCCTTTTGTTTCTGTTTTTTCTTGTCCCCATATTTCAGGGCTTCCATTTCCTACCCACTAAATGGTATTTTACGATGCTTGTTTTAACACCAACTACATGAGGCTCACTAGAGAACTATGCGTCACTTTAGATGATCGAAACTTTGCAACTATATTACAACTCGATGTGCACAGTGCACTGGAGAATATTTTTGAATCAGAAACTGTGAAAAGCACACCATTAAGAACTTGAACAATTATTGCACATAGCCCTTCACCAACAATGGGATATGGAATGCATATTTCTTTCAGGGGCTCCTGTGGCTCTGGTGAGTTCTGTGCAGCAGCTGATAGCTGCCCTGGATACTTTTTTTCTGAAGTGTGAACTGCCTCACTGTCACTACTCAAAATAAGCCATATTTCACTGTTCTTTTTCCCAAAACAAATTTACGCAAATCTTCACCACTCTGTTCTTTCTACTGCTCGGCTATTCGGACCTATCCCAGCGCGTCTCACACCAACGCACCAATCCAAAAGCTTTACGTCACTCTCACATTAACCAATACCAGCACGTCTTCACACTAACGCACCAATCAGAAAGCTCTTCGTTCTTCTACAACTGGCTAATACCAGCGCGGTTTTTGTTGACGTCAGTTCTACTCCTGTTTCTACTGACCCCTCCTTTACAAAATGTATCGGCACTTTTCTTTTCTTTTTCTTTTTAACTAAATCGATTAGTTACAACGTAAAACACATTTCCATTGTCTGTTTCTCTAAACAAAAGAGATAGTTTATTCTAACTTACAAGAATACTGTTTTGTTCGATAAGTGTAGCACTTCTCTCTACCTTACCCTTCTTTCAAGCAAGAGGTAAACCCGTTTCTCTGGGGATAAAACACATGTGGAGACTACACTGCTCCTGAGAATTAAGGCCAAAGTTTCACAAGAAAACCTGTTGCTATTTCACTCAAATACAATTCATGCGTGAAATTTCCCTAACATAACACAGTCCTGTGTTATCACCAATTTGAAATCAGACAATGCACAATTCCGTGTGACTTCTTTTGCCACATGTGTCCACTTCCTACTTCCCGGAAGCTTCAAAATTCCGACTTACACATAACGTAATACAAACTCGACATAAAGTGTTAGACATGAATAAATCAATAATCAATAACCACCAAACTAATCTATAGAAACCATCCTCTGCTACCAAGAAATCTGATCCAGCGCAGCTAATATAAATTTCTCCTTATGACATCAATCCAGAGGAAACACTTACGCAACCTTTATCACTTAAAACTTATGTCGGTGGGGCCCATGACACCGCATACATACATTCATTCAATTTCTGGATTATACGCTAAGGAAAAATGAGTTGCTGGACAAGCGGGATACCTTATTGAAAACGACAGAAATATAACCTATACATTATATACATAAACTTTAGATCCTGTCGGTTCTAAACATCAAGGCACTCCGCTATTCGGTCGATGGACCAACTAGTAGAATTAGTTGATGGTGATTAAGACCAGCTCAATCACAATTAAAACCTTTAACATTTTATAATTCACAATTTTATTTAAAGAACCACAGACTCATTTTAGAGTTAGAATATAATTTTATCTAAATTTCTTTGAGCAATAAGTAAAATTCTTTATTAAGTAAAACATTTAGAAAATATCAATAGACATTTAAAGAAAGATTTTTAGGAAAAATGAAAAATTATTCATCACCCTCGGCCATGGGGCAATGACAAGAATGGTTCACCAAAGGAAGATGAACCGCAGATCACAGGATAGGACTCCCAAACTGACTGACTGTCCCGCTAACCTCCTCGGACGCAATCACCTCCCGTACAAAATTCCCGCAACGGTCTCGTTCCTTCCCCAGTCAAAGTTCAAAGTCCAAAATGATAGAGGGGCATATTAGCAAGACCGGCGATAAAATTATCGCCGTTTTAGCAGCAGGAAACTGCCGCTAAAATGGCGATAATGGGCTTGCTAATATGCGTTATAGAATTCCAATAGAAGCCCAGGTTAGATGTCCTGCACATCTAACCTGGGCTTCTATTGGAATTCTATAACGCATATTAGCAAGCCCATTATCGCCGTTTTAGCGGCAGTTTCCTGCCGTTAAAACGGCGATAATTTTATCGCCGGTCTTGTTAATATGCCCCAGAGTCTCTCGCAGCATCAAGGTGGAAAATGAAAAACAAGCAAGTTTTTTCACAACGTAAAAGCAGACTCTCTTATACCCTATTTTCTGGCTCTCTACACTTAAAAGTTGCGATCCTTAGGGGCAAGAATCACGCTAATTGGTCCATTGGAGGGGTGGTGATGGTCACCTCATCGCCCTCCTAGTTCGAACTGGTTTGGGGACAATAAAGCATACAATAAGTCTCATGATCGCAGTGTCAAAAGTAGTCCAATTTGTTAATCCATTTTGTAACAATCTTTGATGGTCACACATTAGTTCATCCATTGTCACCCGGCTTTTTCCCATCCGTTCCCAGGCATATGTGCTGAACACTTGGCACGCTCCTCGTTGCAGGTCAGATTGGCCTTGACATCTCTCACTCCGAGCACAGGCCGCATACACGTGACTGGAGCATTCATTCTGCGTCTGCGCAGAGGCCATCTTATTCAGTGCGTGCGATCTCATCCTTTCCAGCGGCCATTTTAGAAGCACGGCCTAGCAGGCCCGAACGAAACTAATATAAAACAAACACAACAAAAATTAAAACATAGAAAATAAGCCTTTCTGTTTACCACCCGCCATTCTAAAGACCCGTGTTAGATATTACCTAGCAGAAGTGACGTTTAAAGCCATTTTACTTACCATCTGCATTTTTTGCCACAGTGCAATTTTACTACTCAACACAAATCATGCAATTCACTCTATTTACTACGCAAATCACAATACTCACATTAATTAGCTTTGCATTTGTAAATAAATTAGATTTTGCACAAATCAGCATGTTGCCCACGTGTACTGTTTAATAAAGAGATGCATGTGTTGGTTAATTCATGCATTTCAAACGGTTAGTATCATTAATGGTTATGAGGTCATTAACTTCCAAGGGGTACAAAAAATATTTTGTTTCCCCTGCTCCATCACTATCACTGCCTCTTCACTCTGCTTGTGAACATCCACGCTCCACCTTCTGTACTCCGGTACTTTGTCTTGAACTGGACACCGTCTTCCTGCCACTGACACAAGCACATGGCAGTTTGGCCGTGCCATACCCTGAAAGGGGATGGAGACCCTAAGCTAATGAGCAGTGCAGTGGTCAAAGGGGCTTTGTCCTAAGCAGACAAGCATGTAAATAATTTACAGGAATCTTACTGGCATTATGGAAAGAGGGGGGAGTGGCATATTTAAGTGGCATAGCCATTGCAGGCCAGAACACAACTGAGGGGTGGGTCTTGGGCCTTTGTGTAACCGGTTGTAATTGCTCTGCCCTGAAAATGTCAGTGGGACCAACTCCTCCTGGGCACCAGGGAAGGATCCAAGAGGAAGTGAGGAGGTGTCAGGACTCAGGGCTTCCCAGCGGCTGCAGAAGGAGTCTGTTGGGCCAGCAGCAGGTAAACAGCAGCTGGTGGCGGTCACTCGGGATGAACAGCCATGGCATCAGTGAAGGTTGCAGCACAAGTTCGACCCATGAACCGCAGGTAAGAGTCAAAGCTGGCCGCAGGTAGAAGCAGCTCATCCCAACGACAATGCCTGGTGTGGTCTGACCTATTTGTACCAGTCATTGGACCTTGTTGAACCTACGTATACAGATAGCACATTGAGCATCTACCATAGCTTGGGGTGGGCAGGAGTCTGTGGAATCTCTAATAGTTTTTATATAACTCTGCGGAATTCTGCAGAGTATAACTCTCAAGTGCCCCCCACTCCTAGAACCCAGTTGTCGGTGTTCGGTTTGAGCAGATGGGAATAGACATTTTAGAGCCATTTGCCCATCCCCCTTACAGTGAGGCAACAAATATATCTTGGGTGTGCTGAATCATCAGGAACCTCAAGATGATATTTGTGAGGAGCACAACTCCAAAGGTGGTAGCAAGAGCTCTCCTGGGGATCTTTTTGTAGAGTTGGATTTCCAAAAATGGTAATATCTGACCGGGAAACCAACTAGATCTCCTCATACATGAGAAAAATGTGGGAGCAAGCTGGTGCACCAACCACTTATCCACTTTGGTCTACTCACAAACCAAAGGTTTGATGGTGAGGTTTAACAAGACACTCAAGAGCATGATGGGAACTCTGCCACTGATCCTAAGTAGGAAGTCAGATCTTCTTATGCCATGTCTCTTGTACACCTACAGAGAGATTCTGCAAAAAGGAGTAGGGTTCAGTCCCTTTCTGCAGGATCCTCTCACTCTAGTCACAGAAGGGTAGGAAGGTACTAGGGACTCTCCACTAGGCCTGGGTGGAGCTCGCAGAGTTTCACTCCACGGAGTTACTGGAAAACTCCACCAAATTCTGTGGAGTTGCGCGTGCAAGCAGAGTAGGCGTCAGCAATTTCAAAGAGTCAACCAACTGGCAGTGCAGCGTCTCTTCAGTTTTCCTTTCATGCCATCTCATGACATGCGCTAATTGTAATCTCTTGGATTGAAAAAGGCAAACATTTTAATGTGAGTAATCTGTGTTGTCTCATTTTGATTAAATAAATATATTTATTTGACCAGGAAATACATTGCTTCCAAGCATATACTCCTGTGGCTGCCGAGGCTCTTCTTCAAAGGCTCGGGGTCTGCTTGCATTCCCTCTTCTGGTGTCCTCAGAACTGGGCATCTGGTTGTTTGAAGGAATGCTCTGGGTACCTATATTTCTGTCCCTGACAGAGAGCTTCCTCTTTCTTCCTTTCTGAGCCATTTGGGTCAAAGACGTAGCCTCCCCCCTTTGAGGACCTCACACCCAGCCTGGTGGGAGGTTGGTGTGCATAGAGGAGCATCCGAAAAGCAAGTGCCCCCTGGGTAGGAAAGGGGAGCTGAATGACATGTCTGAGATTTCCAGCCATCCCTACAGCGGCAGAGCATCACTCCAATGGACAGCGCTATACACTTTAATGTAAGGCGCTATATATCTGCAACCCCACTTTCCCCCGCGCACACAAGGCACTACTCTGAACAGCTCCCCCTCACTGGACAGCCCTCTACCCCTCCAGGCAGTATCCTGGACAGAGCCCTACCTCACACGTTTCTTGTTATTGTAGAAGCCATTGGGTGGCATCCCGCATAGCTCTCTTACCCTCCACCATCTCATTCAGTCCGACTCTCATAACTCCACCCCTTTCAGCTACCACATTTCCATCACTAGCTAGATTTAATTTAAACACTTTCAAATGTTGATGCAACTTTTTTATGTTAAAACCTAGCATTTTTACACAACGTTTGTAGTGTAATTTATTTAAGAAATATTTAGAGAGCTCCACTCATACTAGGCCTCTTAAAGCCAAGCCATACCCTTGCTCAGCGCTCCCTGTTAATTTGGTGGCTCGACCACCTATAGAAATGTGCAATCACTACTTTCTTGTGGAAATGTTGTCATTGGCACTACACGCCCGACTTCTAAGCCTTAATTTGACTACTACAGCATGTGCCGTGAAAAAGTCATATATGTCTTTCATTTTAATTGATAATGTACTTTCGGAATTGTAGTTTGTGTTTGGTTTACTTGACTCAATTGCTTGACACACTTGATAAGAACTACTGTAACAGTCAAGTCCACAAATGGAATCAAACCCTGCCGACTTGGAGAATGGTATTATTTTAGCAAGGCAATTTATCCCTGTGGCATTTCCCCTCTCCCTGCTCACCGGCGTGCTCGGCCCAGAGGTAGCCACGCACAATGTCTTTGCCCTCATCAGGTATGGACATCCGCAAGCCAGGCGAACGTGGATCAGCACACAAATGCATTTTCGGGCTCTATATCCACATCAGGTATTTTCGCCAACCTCTCGTCTGCCTTGTTCTTACAATTACAGGCTCTGACAAGCCACGCAGGTGGTACGACCCTATGGGAAACACTGTGCAGCGTGATCATGCCAATCACACGAATCCCCGCATACCAGCAGTCCCTTGACCAATAAGATCAAACATTTGTGAAAAATCAGGAGAGATAGGGCTGCTAAATCGTACAGTACACTCGCAACCTGAGCCGATAATAAAAGGCACTGCAGCAGTTGGTCAACCAATTATATATTTGTGCTAAATTTGCTTTTTCAACCTTTGAGTTATCAAGCAACTACAGGCCTGCTTCCTGCTGTATGTACCTCAAAATTAGGGGTGGACGCTGGTAAACTCCGCTCTGGCAGCGGGTGGTGGAGATTTTTGATGAATTCTGTGCTCCAAGCAGAGCGCGGAGTACCAAACTCTATGAACTCTGCTGGCAGAGCGGAGTTCACCGCACACCCCTACTCTCCACAGAAAGATGTGGTGGACTATGTGATTGGCCACTTGTTATTGCCCTGTGGTCCTCTAAATTGGGTCCTGACACCCAATAATTAGCTAAAAGTGGGATTTAGTCATGTTTTCCACCTCCGAAGGACCAGGATAAGGTGCTGAAGCTTCATCAATGCCAGTTTCAAATCCGGCATTTTCCCCAACAACTGGAAGTGGGCAGAGTTCAAGCCCCTCCTCAAGAAGCCCTCGGCAGACCCAGCGGACCTGAAAAACTACCATCCCATCTCTCTCCTTTCCTTCGCAGCCAAAGTCACTGAGAAAATCGTCAACGCCCAGCTGACCACCTTCATCGAAGACAACTCCATCCTCAACTCTTCCCAGTCCGGCTTCCACAGTAACCACAGCACAGAAACCGCCCTCCTTGCTGCCACTGATGACTTCTGCATGCTCCTTGACCAGGGCCACACCGCGGCGCTCATTCTGCTAGATCTCTCCACAGCCTTCGACACCGCCTCCCACCGCACTCTCACAGCCAGACTCCACGACGCCGGCATACGGTGAACCACACTCTACTGGATCCGCTCCTTTCTCACCGGCAGAACCCAAAGGATCAGACTCCCAACCCTCCTCTCCTAACCCACAGAGATCAACTGCGGAGCACCCCAAGTATCATCGCTCAGCCCCGCGCTCTTCAACATCTACATGGCCCCCCTCACCGCCATCGTCAGACAGCATGGACTCAGCATAGTATCCTACGCCGATGACATCCAGCTCATCCTCTCCCTCACAAAGAACCCCAAAGATACCAGACTCAGCTTCCAGGAAGGAATGAAAGACGTCGCAGACTGGATGAGCAGCAGCTGTCTAAAGCTCAACTCGGAGAAGACAGAGGTCCTTGTCCTGGGACCCTCCCCCACCGCCTGGGACAACACCTGGTGGCCATCCACCCCTACGGACCACGCCCAAAACCTTGACATCATTCTCGACTCCTCCCTCACCATGACTCGTCAGATCAATGCCGTCGCCTCCACCTGCTTCAACTCCCACCGCATCCTCCGCAAGACCTTCAAGTGGATCCCCCCCGAAGCCAGGGCGACCGTCACCCACGCACTCATAACTAGCAGACTAGACTACGGAAACGCCCTTTACGCTGGAATCAACTAATCCCTGCTACACAAACTCCAGACCATCCAGAACACCGGAGCCAGATTTTTGATGAATTCTGTGCTCCAAGCAGAGCGCGGAGTACCAAACTCTATGAACTCTGCTGGCAGTGCGGAGTTCACCGCACACCCCTACTCTCCACAGAAAGATGTGGTGGACTATGTGATTGGCCACTTGTTATTGCCCTGTGGTCCTCTAAATTGGGTCCTGACACCCAATAATTAGCTAAAAGTGGGATTTAGTCATGTTTTCCACCTCCGAAGGACCAGGATAAGGTGCTGAAGCTTCATCAATGCCAGTTTCAAATCCGGCATTTTCCCCAACAACTGGAAGTGGGCAGAGTTCAAGCCCCTCCTCAAGAAGCCCTCGGCAGACCCAGCGGACCTGAAAAACTACCATCCCATCTCTCTCCTTTCCTTCGCAGCCAAAGTCACTGAGAAAATCGTCAACGCCCAGCTGACCACCTTCATCGAAGACAACTCCATCCTCAACTCTTCCCAGTCCGGCTTCCACAGTAACCACAGCACAGAAACCGCCCTCCTTGCTGCCACTGATGACTTCTGCATGCTCCTTGACCAGGGCCACACCGCGGCGCTCATTCTGCTAGATCTCTCCACAGCCTTCGACACCGCCTCCCACCGCACTCTCACAGCCAGACTCCACGACGCCGGCATACGGGGAACCGCACTCTACTGGATCCGCTCCTTTCTCACCGGCAGAACCCAAAGGATCAGACTCCCAACCCTCCTCTCCTAACCCACAGAGATCAACTGCGGAGCACCCCAAGTATCATCGCTCAGCCCCGCGCTCTTCAACATCTACATGGCCCCCCTCACCGCCATCGTCAGACAGCATGGACTCAGCATAGTATCCTACGCCGATGACATCCAGCTCATCCTCTCCCTCACAAAGAACCCCAAAGATACCAGACTCAGCTTCCAGGAAGGAATGAAAGACGTCGCAGACTGGATGAGCAGCAGCTGTCTAAAGCTCAACTCGGAGAAGACAGAGGTCCTTGTCCTGGGACCCTCCCCCACCGCCTGGGACAACACCTGGTGGCCATCCACCCCTACGGACCACGCCCAAAACCTTGACATCATTCTCGACTCCTCCCTCACTATGACTCGTCAGATCAATGCCGTCGCCTCCACCTGCTTCAACTCCCACCGCATCCTCCGCAAGACCTTCAAGTGGATCCCCCCCGAAGCCAGGGCGACCGTCACCCACGCACTCATAACTAGCAGACTAGACTACGGAACCGCCCTTTACGCTGGAATCAACTAATCCCTGCTACACAAACTCCAGACCATCCAGAACACCGGAGCCAGACTCGTCCTCGGCACCCCACGATGTGAGCACATGACCCAACACCTGTGAGACCTCCACTGGCTCCCAGTCGAGAAGATAGTAACCTACAAGCTACTCACCCATGCCTACAAATCCCTCCACAACATCGGACCCAAATACCTCAACGAAAGAGTCTCTTTCCACGTACCCAAAAGAAACCTCCGCTCCGACGACCTTGCCCTAGCAGTAACCCCGCACATCCACAGAACCAGAGCAGGTGGAAGGGCCTTCCCCTAAGTCGCAGCCAAGGCCTGGAACGAGCTCCCAGTCAACATCAGATGCTCCCCCACTCTGCAAACCTTCAGGAAGAGCCTCAAGACATGGCTTTTTGGCTGATACAGAGCTCCACCCTCCCCCCCAGCGCCTTGAGAACCTCGGGTGAGTAGCGCGCTTTAAAATTCCCTGATTGATTGATTGATTGAAGCTTCCCCAGGGGGGACACATCCAAAAAAGGCAATACAAAAACACATTCTTCCTGCTCACAGCTTATTGATGTGATGAAAACAGGGTCAGCAGTACCTTCTGGAAGAGAAATCTGACCTCATAGAGCCCAGCCCTGGTGTAACTTTCAGTCTTGCCCTGCTGGAAGATAATTAGAACTGAAATTGTGGCTAAGTTCTAAGATAAAACATTGGACTAGGGTCAGGTGGTAAACAGATCTCACTGGTGAAATGACCTAGGAGCTAGATAACGAAATGGGAGAGAGACATTAAGTTTAAGTTTGATCAGGAGATAAAAGCCCTCCTCATCATGGCAAAAAGAGACTATAAAATGCTACTAAATAAAAAGGCTAAAGCACACCATGATAAATGTGGAAAAGTATTCTTGATGGGATAGCTTCAAAAGATGTTAAAAACATTTGGCAACATGCAACATGGGATGGAGAAGGAGAAAGGGAAGAAGTGGTTTTTGGTTGGTAAAGAAGCATGGGTAATTTATCCAGAGAAAATATATTGTAATGGCTAAAACATGTGCCAGAGAAAACAATCTGAGGACCCTGAGTAGTAAAGTATCTGAGACTCTCCTAGCAAAATAGTGAGGTGTTTCCATATACCAATGCCTTACCAATTTCAGCATTACGACTTGCAGTGCTAATGTTTAGAATTGGGGTGGATCTACTTCTTTTGTGTTCTCCCGCAAAGACCGTACTTTTAGATAACAATAGAAATTGCACATGAGGCTTGAATGTAAGTTATAATTCTTTACACTTTTTTATGGTGCTTGTGGTTATTGTCAGTACAAAGACCTCTTTTACAGTCAATTCTCATGAAGTATTGAATTTTAGATCGAAGACAAGCTGCTGAATTTTTAATGAATATGAGGTGTTAAGTGTGATCTGTGCAATAGGGAAGTATTTACTAGCTGTGGAGGAATTTGTAATGAATTTTAATTGATGGGTTTTAACAATTATGTATTCAGGGCCGGCTCTAGGGCAGTGCGACCGGTGCGACCACACCAGCCACTGACTTCAGGTGGGACATCGTGTTTGCAAGTATTTTATGGTTTTAAAAGCACCTGCTCCCGCATTCCTGTCCTCCAGAAATTTTCAGGCAGCAAAATAAATGACAAGATAACTCCGGTGATTAATGTTCTTCCTAGAGAGAGATCAGAGGTTTGTCTAGTGGAAGTTTTGATTCATGGTAAAGCCTAGCTTTAATGTGCCTACTGCAAAGAACGTGTACCATTTAGATCACAAAGTGCATATAATTTAAATAGGTCAGTGGGTTGCTGCTATTGTCTGAGAGATCCTTTTATTACTTGCAGTTTATACATTATAATCCTAAGATAGAATGGTGAGCTATTAACTATCATCAAAAGCTGCATGCAAACTACAAGGTATAGATTAGAGTGTTATTATTTTTCCCCAGTCTTTCATTATCCTAATGTTGGAAAAAGGATTAATTTCGATAGAAATCAATTCTGATTATTGAAGAGAACCCCTGATCATGGTGTTAAGTTTTAAATTCTGAGTTTGCTCTTCTCCAGACCAAGCACTATTAAACTATTCTGTGTACTAGGATGGTGGACATGTGACTTCTACACCTTGTAGTCCTCTTTCTTATTGAACATTTCCTATACATCAATTAGCACACCTATGATTGATTGACTCTTTATAGTGTGTGATGTAAAGTGCTCTGACACCCTACACTGGCATGAGTGGCGGCAACGCTATAAAACTAATTAAACGCATCTGAGAGAGATTGGTTATGGAGACCTAAGCGGCACTCTTAAAGGGTTGCAGTGAGGGAATCTGTGGTGGAAGTGGTCACTGGGGGTGTCAACAAACATTGTTGCACTTGGCGCCACCAGTGCTAAAGCCAGTCCTGTATGTATTGATGTGACCTGTACACCAGGAAGGTATTTATTAGCTGTGAAGATTTTTTAAAGACTTTTAGCTGATTGGTATTTAATGATTATGTTTCTGATTTAGATCTTGGCAGATGGGTTACTCCATCACAACGGTGGCGGATATCCCGTCCGCCAAAATATAAATCCCATAGGATATAATTGGATATATATTTCGCTGGAAGGGATATCCGTCATCGTTGTGATGGAGTAACCCGTCTGCAAGATCCAAATCAGGTCCTATGTACTGATATTGTGTATGTATGCACGGGTTGTTTTAAAGACTATGGTCTAAATAGACCTATTTTTTTACTTACTTACTTAGGACCTACAAAATCTAGCCAGAGCCTTTGGCACCAAAATCATTGGTTTCAGTGTGAGACTGCTAGTGATGTATCTGACTTGAAGGGACTCTTGCTGGATTCAGCCTTAAATCTTGCCCTTGTCCAAAAAGTAGACTAAGTCAGAAGGTAAGAACTTTGACCGGGATTATCCCATTGGTGAATCCAACCTCCACTCAATCGTGATCAGCCTGAAATCTCTTGTGGATCCCATTCAAATATAACCTAATATTTTTCAATGGAGCTTTACTTTTTCTAGGGACTTTTTCCCCTAAAACTTTACAAATTCATATTTCTTGTTCCTGTTATTTTATTTTAATTATTTTGATGCCGTTTTGCTTATCAATTGTGTTTCCTGTTTTTCTAACTTGATGTGGGAATATTATTATGTTGCTTTCTTGACTTTTTAGTTGTTGGAATTGCTTGAATATAACACCACATTCCTCAGGGTAATTGTCTGCTGGCATATATACCAGGGGTAGAGGCAAGTTTCACTAAGGCTTGTGTTTGACCTAACCAGTGTGTTTTTATAATTATGATGGTAAGGACACCCCTACCCAAATTAATAATCCACTTTATGACAATATTCTTTATCCCTTATCTACATTGTGTACATATGCAGGTGAAGCAATTTCTTCCACATTTCTATCTTCGTGGGATTGCTGTGTGTGACATCTTAGGAGAATCAGAGAGCTGATGGTCTGAATTTTGAGAAGAGTTTCCTCAGGACATTGATTTGTGTAGAGGGATCCAATATGTTGGTGATTGTGTTTAGACCTTGAAGGAATATTTTGAAAGAAAGGCGTTTCATTTTAGAACAGCTTTTGCTGTCCACTGTGAGGTTTACTTGTGTGCAAAACATCAAAGGAGATGCTGATGTAGCCGGTCCATCCAGAGGTAATGGTGGATAGTCTCTGAATGTCATCAAGGAGGTACAGAAAAGGCTAAAGAAGTGAAAGATTATGCCTTTTGTGAGTTGGCTGCATGGTGTGAAGGTAACTGGTAGGTCCAGAAATGCTTCTTTCATGGTTTTGTCAGTAGAATCTGTTGGAAGATTGAGGTTACAGATGGCTATGTTGTTGAATTATTTGATTGAAGCTGTGGTGTTGAGGTGGTGTTATTAGCTGATCTGGATCCTGGTAGTAGTCCAGGTAGAATGTCTGTTGATAATGGGGAGAGTAATTGGTCTGCAGAAAATAGTCTGTGGCAAGTGAGGAGTTCAATGTCTGGATTCAAAACTATTGCACAAGTTTGCAGGGCCATGTTGATCTATAGATACATGCAAGGCCACCTCTTGTCATGTGGTGAAGATCAACCTGGGGCATGATGTAGCCAGTTAGTTTAATAATGTTGAAGATTGTAACCAGGTAGGGAGAGTAATGACTCTTTGATTGCATCTGGCTTTTTGATTTTATATAGTGGACAACATCTTTCATATGTAAAACTTCAGAATGACTGTTCGTGAGAATAATATGCTAAGTGGGCTTTTTAAGAATGGTGGTGAAAGCAAAATAAAGTAGGTTATCACTGGCAGTTTCTGGGTGATGTCTGTGAGTAAGTTGTTTGCAGTGTATGAGGTGCTAATGATGCTGCATGGTGGCACATGTAGAAGGTGGTGTTATGAGTTTTTCTGCGATCTAAGTTTTCAGACCATTTCACCTACCTGAGGGACCTTGGATTGTTTTGCTGTTGCTACTTTGAGAGTCAAGTGTTGAAAACGAGGTCAGCTTCAAGGGTGCCAATGGTAAAATGGCCCTTGTTCTTGCAACTGGGACCAGGAAACCCCTGGATTTCCCTGACTCTTCGAAAAGCTTCACATTAGTGCCAGCATTGTTGGATCAATGGATTCCAATTTCAGGACCCACTAACAGCATTTACTAGGTCCCGTTTTGGTATCCACAGCCTGCACATAAAAGAGTAAATAGCAGAGCTATAGGTTCTGATACAAAGGTTGTTCAGAGACATCACTTGGGAGAATGGGAGGACATAAAATGGAGGATGGCTACTTTCCATAACCTCAAGTCATTGAAGGAGACTATGAAACTGTTTCTCTCAGTAGGTGCTGATAGGCTCTGAAAAGTCCCAAAGGGTTTTCACCAGGAAGGTAGTTTGTGACCTGAAAAATGCAATTGGATAGTGAAGTACCTTGTCACTAGGTCACGACTAATAGTGGCTGGGGTTAGGAGCTGTCCAGGGGAATGCCATTGTAGAGTGTAGCCCAGGTAGAAGAAAGCCCCTGAGGGAGTGGCAAGACTAGTAGTAGCTTGAGAAGACTGGATTTGGGATAATGAGTGTCCTAGGTTCCCCAGGTGGCCCTGAGGCTTAACCTTTGGAGATTGAGGGGCACGGGTGAGCTCCCTAGATTCTATGGTCAGGTTACAGTGGACCCTGAGATGTATGGTAGGGTTCGTAATTACCCAGTTCTACAGAAGGATGTCATCCTTGGCACTGAGTTCCCAATCCCTAAGGTGAAGGTTGTGTTATTGCACAGCCAGGTGATCTTTCAAGTGTTCCCTAATAGTATTGACCTTAAGTAGGCTGAGGGCACAGAGATGGAGAAGTTGTAGAAGGCAGTTGTAGAAGGCAGAGAAGGCCTGAAGTGACACAGCCAGTGGGCTATGTGTTGTCTGCTCCATTTGGAAAGGTCCCTAGCAGAGATATTTTAGGGCATGGGCAAAGTGGGCAATTGCTCAGGGGCCTCACCCTCCATTGGGACCCCTGGAAAAGTGAACTTTCTTTCTATCTCACATCTAGATATCTCTGCCTTTCTCTCTCTTTCCCAGTTTCGTGTTAAGGACTTTTGGAGCCACTAGAAAGACATTTCAGTCTTTTTTGTTTGACTGCATTTCTGAAACTTTGTTTCATATCATGCCAGCTTGAAGTAGCAGAAGTAGCAGAAAATGGGTAATAACAAATTCAAAGTTGTTCCGAATAGTTGCCCCCAAAATTTTTTCCGAGAGCCCAAAGACTCCTTAAGATGACACTGGTCCCTAGGCTGGGCACTGTTTCCTTGGTCGGCACTTCTTTCAGGGAATGTCTGTTGTTGCTGTCCATGAAACAGACTCGGTCCTAGAGACTTCTTACAGGTGCATAGTAAGTGTGCCAGCCTTGAGGCTGCATGCCAAGGGCCCTCAGAAGTCTTGGTATATCAGTTTCCTGTTCAGCTCCAGCGTCTAGCCTCTCAGCAGTGGTGTTCAAAGGAGACAGTATGACCTGTCAGGTCTAATGGAGAGATTGTTAGGGCCTCCGCAATATTTTTTTAGCTTGAGAATAGAGAGACAGGGGAGTTGATGAAGGATGGGATTTGCCTGGAGAGGCCTATAAAGTACTCACCATGATGGCATTAACCGCCAGGTGTTGATGGTCCTGGACATTGGCCTTTTAGAAGACAGGTGAGCCATTGGCTCGGGGTGAAACCCTAAGATAGGGCTATCCAGTTAGGTAATCTTCGCATTTCATATATTCATGTATTTTAAGTGAATATTTCTCATTACAAATCTGTATTTCATTTAGTGTTTTGGCACATGTATAATGTATATTGTTTGCTTTATTATAGTTTGACAGTGTATCAATTATTCACATATATTTATTGACAGGCTTTATACTATTTTATAGGATGAAGTGAAGGTGCAACAAGATTAATATGCACTTTTTCAAAATAATTCGAATAATGTATTTAAGCTGGGTACAGACAATTACAAGGCAGAGATGGGTCAGTGACTTCCTTGGAGCAACCAGAAACGGTAAACACTCTTTATGACGGTCACAGGCACCAGCACCTTGGAGCCAGGCTGGCCTTAGTGGCTTGGTGGGACACCAAAGCTACTGAGAGGAGAGTATAACTAGAAAGACTGTGCCCTCTTTGCATTTTTACTAATGGTAAAATGTTGACATTTAGGGGCTGATTCACAAAGGCATGTAGGAGTATGTAAAAGAGTACTCCTGTAATACTACCTCCCGTGCCCATACATGCTTTTGTCATATTTAACGTGGAATACCTTCCGTGCAGCCCTGCCCCATGAAGGTATACAAAAGACCTTGGACACCTTCGGTAATATATAAAAAAAAAGTCCACCTGCACTAATTCCTAATTCACTTACTCACTCCCTTCCGTTCCTACCTGTTCAGTCTTGTGGATCATCTGAGCCCCTTTTCATAGCTGATAATGTTTGTGCTCTGTACATCTCTAGTCTTGTAGCTACTCAGCTCAATAGTATCCTCTTCAGCTGAGAACCTTTGTACGTAATCTTGCTTAGGCCTGCTTCTGAAGACAGATTCTGAAGAATAAAAAAAATATTCTTAATTGAAAAATGCATTCTAAATCAAACTATTTAAATATGCGTGCTTCTATTTGTGGAAAATGAAATTATGTCATAATTCAACATGGTTCCTATTTTCACTCAGCCCATAAGTTTGCTCCTGCTAAACTATGGATAGATGAAAGCAATCAATACTCACGAATGCCTGAGGCAAAATGAAGTATACCATGCAGCCTTGCTTTTGATTACAGTTTTTACAAAAAAAAGCCATAATGTTATAATTAGTGCTTTATCCACTTTCATAGATCTAGGCTATGCTTTTTCCAGTTATTTATCATAAAGCATGCCACTGTTTAACGGAAAAAGAGATTAGGAACAGTGAGCTAAATTTTTTATAAAGCAGTATTGTACGTTTTCTTTTTTCTTCTTTAAAAGTCAAATTAGCAGACCAATGATTTGGCTCTTGACCACTGTTCTTCAGGTCAAGATACCGCTATTAGGTCACACGAGTATTTACATTTTTTATTGCTAGTTCTGATAATAGAACAATGTGTTAGACCAGGTGATGTTGCAATTTAAAAGGCACTTGTTTACCTGATATACATCTGATGTTAAAAATATTCACCTGCAATGTCTCCCGTTCCGTGACTCTAAACATATTCAGAAATTCATATGTTGGGTGTCTAAGTCTCGATCTCTGTAAGGTCAAATATTCTTAAGTGTGATGCGTTCGCTGCTGAGATTGTTTTCAAACTTCATGCCGGATATTGGCAGGCTGGTAGAGATGCCTTCACCTCCAATTATAGTAACATCAGGCTCGGGCTGGACACCAAAATCACCCTTGGCAAGAATAGTCAGACGAAATCCAAAAGCACGAGACCACGACCAGAGTAGGGTGCGAAGGGTTCAATTTTTGGCCAATGGAAGCTCACCTTCCTCTGAAAGCACCCGCGCCAGCCTGCCAGTGACAGGGGAAAGGCCAGAGTGGCAGAGCCCTGGTTCATTGAGTCTCAAAGTGTTATTTCCAGTCCTCGAAATGGCAATACCATGGAATGTAGCACAATTCGATGCACACTTTGTTGTTATGTATATTATAAAGAGAATTAACGCTTGTCCATACTCCCAAACATTTGTTAATTTGAAAGAAAAACACATACATTATATCTTGGAATCAACCTAGGGACACAGTTCACCTGGCCAAATGCGCATTTCTCTAAGGGGCTGTTGCTGCCCCGTGGGCCAGAGGGAACGCTCTACAATCAGTAGTAAGTACAGGCTGTCTTGACTGACATACGATCAATATTGCATCTGCTTGGTCCTGCCCCTCAGAGAGCAGGGAGTGACAGTAATATCCTGCCCCCTTGTTGGGGGGAACCACTGGTGGTGTTTACGGGTTTTAGCCTGCATGTAGCATGCAGTGCATTCAGAGTGGAAGAGCAGCATCTTTTCATGGGCATGTTGTTACTCCGTCACAGACTCACAAGCCGAGCTTAAAACATTGTTATAGGTTTGCTGTAACATTGTTAGTGCTCAACCCGATTCCACTTTAAAGCTTTTATTCGGTTAAATAAATCAACCATATAAGCAGTACAGACATAAAAAAAGCTCAATCTACAGTTAGATCAAAAAAATATGAAACAGTGGGATGGAGAGTGTAAATACATCAAAGTTCATAAACATATTAGTACAAATACAAAGTGCAAGTGCGTGATTCACAAAAGGGTCCAAGCATTTACTGGGTCATATATTATCCTAATTCAGAAGTGCAAATGCATATAATTACATGATACCCTTAAAACATACAATCAAATGTCAATAATCATAGATTTCCTAATACTAATAGATTTCAGAAGAAATGTAGCTAAATAAAAGCACAATCGTGGGTCATCCAATCTGAAAAGCAAGTTCATGGCATCTGTAGTGGATCTTATATTATAGTGTAGAAAAAAAGGTTTTAAATAAAATTTCCTAAGATGAGAATAAAATATGCAAAATAATAACATATGACAGCAGCTTTGTTGTGAAACTCCATCACATGGGCATGCGTGAACAGAGCACTGGTTCTTAATTGGAAAATTAACAAGATGGTGTACAATACCCAATCTTAAGCGTGTCAGCACAAATCGATGCGAAGCTCTTGTCACGACTGACAGATAAGTTTGGAAGCCCTGTTTAAGGTCCAATTGCAAGTAGAAGAGGAGAGTTGATTGATTCTTAGTAACACATGAACGAGCCTCAACCCTTTCAAGGCATTCTCCACTCTACAGCCAACCTTCTTTTATCAACTAGTAACTTTGATAACATTCTCCCTGTCCAATTTGTAGTGGCTACCAATTGAGGGTGGAATGAAGATTAAATTGGGTTGCCTAACGTACAAAGCACTTCTCCTTAACTAGTCAACTTCTTCCAAATTTCAGGTGGACAGAGAGGGCTTTGAAGCAGCAACACACTGTTTCTTGAAGCACCGAGATTCAGAACAGCCCATGCTGAGAATCTATTGCTTTCTGGAGTGGTAACTACTTTCTGGAACTCTCTACTGGTTGATCTAAGGGCCAAACCTTGGTTGGTGTATTTCGATTACCTTTAAAAGTCCATCTTTTATAGTATTATCTGACTTAGACTGTCCAATATATAATCTTTCCCTGTCACCGCCTTGAACATGGACTGTTTCGGCTAACAATTGTTGGATCGGTTTTTATAGTGTCCCAGTACTTTTATTATTCTCTGATCGCTATTTAAAACTGTTAAATTAAAAAGCAAATAACATATGTGCACACATACCTGCAGTAGGGGGTTTCACTTAAATAACATACGTACACACATACCTGCAGTAGAGGGTTTCACTTAAATAACATATGTGCACACATACCTGCAGTAGAGGGTTTCACTTAAATAATATATGTGCACACATACCTGCAGTAGGGGGTTTCACTTAAATAATATATGTGCACACATACCTGCAGTAGGGGGTTTCACTTAAATAATATATGTGCACACATACCTGCAGTGGGTTTCACTTACATATGGCCAAACGAGAGAGGGAAGTCTGCACAGCCCCCTCAGCTTGAAGACTAATAAAAGTGCTCAGAAAGGATGAAGCACTCATCCTGAACTTCTCCTGCTGTGTTTGGGTTAGGCTGTGCTACTTCACACAAGAGAAAATGCTCTATAAAATAACTTACCTATAGGTAGCTCATGACTTATCAAAGTCCCTACCCTGGCAATTCAGTCTCCAAAAGGCCAGTCCATAATTATTGCACTGGCATTCAACAAGAGGAGAGTGCCAGCTGTGATGCCACGATTCTTTCTCATCACAATGTTCTTGTCTTTTATGCTGTTTGGGGAGGGTTATTTGGATACTAGCCATTTCATTTCCAGCCAAGTCCTATAGGTGGCGCTTCTGCCTCAGTAGCAATAATTACAAGATGGAGAGGCTGTCACCTGAAAAGAGATTCACTAACAATAAGTGGAGTAATACTTGTGAAGGGAGAGCTCCCCTAGATTGATGAACATACTGCGGGGCTCCAAACGATACTATCCATCGTACTTCGTACATCACAATTAACAAAAGACGCATCACTGTAAACAAAATGCCTGCATCCTTTTTTTCTGACGGATCACTGACAGAATATCGGAAACAAAAATATCGTGTGGACAGATTATTGTGTCAAAAATATCAAGGACCCAAATATCAAGGAGGTAACTATAGTAGTAGTAGCAATAAGAAATCTGTATTCGGTTAAAAAATCATAAAAGAGCATGGTGCATTTCATTATGTGCAAACTGAAATCCCATTGCATAAAAATATCTACTATTAAAACATGTAAAAGGCATTTCTACATGTAAAACAATTCATCAATAGCCATGTACAAAATCCAGTTGCAATAACAATCACTGATAAAACCAAACTGACACATTTTAAGTTAAAAGACAGACACAAATAGCCAGAATCCTCCAAGTAGCCCTCTCCGCTCACCTCTTCAGATAGACTAAAAAGGCTTATATTGACACAATAAGAAGCAAATGGGGGCCAAAGAGGGATATACAGTATGGTTCTGTCACCTTCACACCATACATAGAAGATACCATCAACTATTAACAATTGAAGATCTAAAGTGCTAGTTTCACAGTGCAATTATTTTCCCACTATGTTATGCAGCCTTACAGCGGCTGCTGTAAATCTATATAATGTGTGGCACACTACTTCTGTCTGTAAGAGCTGAAGGTGTAGTAATGCTGGTCTACAAGTTGTGAGGTTAAGCATTTTAAGCAGAGGGATAAGGATGTTTTTCCTTTGCACCCTCTATAAATCACATACAAAGAAAAAATGCAAATGCGATTGAGTGGATATAGAATCACAGCGACTAGCCACAAGATCTTTTTCGCAGTTTGGCTCTGAATGATTTTAAACCAACAAATGGGCCCTATTAAGGCAGAATCTTAATAGAAAATATCCCTTGTCACTGGGAATGCTATATAGATAAGGCTCCACGCGGTCGGTCATGATTAGTAATGAGTGAGCCTCCACCATCTTTTTATCATGCTGAACTAAAGATTTTTTTCTTGCCATAAAAGCCAATAGATCATTTTTAACAAGTCCTTTGGATCATGTTTTAAGATTCTATGGGTTATCAAAGAGATCTCGATATCCAATTGAGTAAAGTTGACTTCACGTATTGCAGCCAATGGATATTTCAGGCTTTGTCTAAATGCATTAAAACATCAAAATGATCCAGCACTTCTTTTAGTTTCTCCTTATCGATCATGGCTTTCCACAACTCGTTTTATTTAAAAAAATTTGTGGTTATTACCCATCATTGGGCAAATTATCATAATTATTGTGTTCAGCAGGTGGTTCGGGAATAGGAGTAGAAAACGAATCAACAATTGTATAGTCCAAATCAACATTGTTCATGAGACTCACTTGAGATGTGTGTTTTTTTCTTTTTTGTAAATTCATTTGTATTGTATGTACATATAGTCCAGTTACATTGTTTATATATCCCCTTTTTTAAAAAAATGCTGTGTTTTATATGTTGTAAATATTGTAAATTTAATGTACATTATGTATATTTGTTTGTAGCCCTGAAGAAGTCCTTGATGGACGAAACGCGTAGGCTACCTTTTTTCGCTTTTAAAGAAGAATCTGAATAAAGAACTGGAACAAGACCAGACCTGCTGAATCATTTTTGAATTTACCTTTTACTAATTGCTTTAATCCGAATTTGTTTAGGAGTGCTGGATCATTTTGATGTTTTAATGATTGGTGGGATCTTGTATCCTAGGGGACTTAAGGGTATTGAGTCTCAGGTCCTTGGCACCCAGTCAACTTGATTTACCCTTCACCTCACATAAGGGTTAAGTGCAGCCATTATTGCCCCATACCCTTCTTTGTTGTGCATCACTTTAATTGGGCAGGACTTGCACTATCCCAAGGGTTTAACTAAAATACAATGGATTTTGAAGACAACAGAGAGGAGATGCTAGGAGAATTGTTCAAAAAAAAGAAAGGCCCAATGACAGACAACTCACAAATTGGTAATCCAAAGAGTGAGGGCCTAAAAAATAAGTTTTTTCGGTTGGAAAAATTGAGAAAACAGGAACTTGGAAAATGGTGGGATGGGGCCACTTTAAAAAAATATCTTGAAAATAAGAGGATACCCCGCGGCTTACGGATTTTGATTTTTCCAAATTATGAGGATTTGGAAAGTGACTTATTGGAAGAGTGGGAGGAAGGCCTTTATGATTCCTCATATAGAATGATGAGGATCTTAATAGCCAATTCTGAGAGAAGGGTGAAAAAGATCAGAGAAGAGATAGTTAAACTGGAGAAAGAAATTACAGAACTGAACTTGAAAGAGGCCACCCTAAAAAATTATGACATTCTGAAAAAAGAACTTATCGCTTATCAAATTTATTTGAAAGATAAAAAACAGAAAAAAATTATAAGGGATGAAATTGATTATGAGCAGGGGAGGATTTTCACTTTCTCAAGGAAATATGACGACATTGCCCCGAAATTACTAGTTGAAAGAGGTACAACTGAAAAAACAGCCAGTGTGTCCTCTAGTAGTATGTCCCTTTCTTCGGTGGAGAGTGATCCTGGGGAGGGTCCTAGCAATAGTGAAGTTACTCCCTCCACCTCCCTTTTTACGAGAGGTCCAGCGTTACAGACTGGGGAACAAAAAGAAAAATCCAAACGTAGAACAAGGCGGGGAGGGAAGAAACATAAAAACAGGGGTACAAACAAGACAACAGAGCAAATTGACCCAAATAAGGAAATAGAATGCCCAAATGGAAATCCATGTAATGATACTAACAATGAACTCTTGATGTCCAAAGAATTAAGTGTTATAAATCTGTCTTCCAAAACATTAAGTGAAAAGGAAATGTATGTTTTACAGAGAGGATTGAATTTCTGCATAACTGAAAATTGTAACTTTGTGAATGCACACATTGACCTTTATAAATTTGTAAGGAAGTTGCGATTAAAAAAGTATTTTTCTGAACATCCTTCTGTGCAGACCAATGTTTTAAGCAATGTAGAAAATATGTCGAGTTTAACAATTGCAGAGCTTGATAATGTACATTTATTAGCAACTCTTGATGAAGATGATTTGGATGTGGACATTGTACAAATGGCTGGTTTGCTTAATATATGTGAAGATACCACTATAAATAGCGGCTTGAGAAATCAATCTAAATTTGTGCCTCTAAGAACCTTAGATTCTCATATAGATGAATTTTTTAATAAGGTTACACAGCAGTTTTATCAGCTAGAAGATAAACATGGAACAAACTCATACTGTAAACATAGTTACAATCTCAACAAGGAAGAAAAGATGCTTTTAAAAACTTTACAAGAAGATCCCCTGTTAGTTATACGTGAAGCGGATAAAGGGGGCAACATAGTCCTTATGGACTTAAAAGATTACATGGGAGAGATTGATAGACAGCTAGGTGAAAAAAACTGTTATGAACAATTAAAAGAATCCCCCATTATGGGTATCGAAAGAACTATTAATGCCAATTTACAAGACTGGCATGAATCAGGACTAATCTCAGACCATGAATATCGATACCTACAGGTGAATAACTCTAGACACCCTTGTATATATATACTTCCCAAAATCCACAAGGGGAGTGTTCCCGCCAGGTCGGCCTATAATTTCAGGTATTGGTGGCCCCACAGAGCACCTATCGGAATATGTTGACAGCTTTTTACAGCCTTTTGTTAAGAACTTGCCGTCCTACCTTAAGGATAGTAGAGATGTTCTGTGTAAGCTGGATGACTTTGATTGGGACAGTAACGATTTAATGTTTGTGACTATGGATGTGGAAGGTTTATACACCTGCATCCAAATTGACCGGGGTCTAGAGGCTCTAAAACATTTTCTGTATAAAAAGAACGCAAGACATCTGGAGCATACATTGATGCTCCTTGAAATGTCCCGTATAATTTTAACTATGAATGTCTTTCTTCATAATGGGGCGTGGTTCTTACAAAAACAAGGTACTGCCATGGGATCCAGGTTTGCTCCGTCATACGCAGGCCTATTTATGGGACTGTATGAGGCGGAGCATGCCTGGGGCCCTGGCTCACAAAAATGGAGCAATAACATCATCTTCTATGGAAGATATATTGATGACGTGATTCTCATCTGGAACGGCAATGAAGAAGAGCTATTTGCATATCACAGTTATCTAAATCAAAACAGATTTAATGTAAAACTGACTTTGAATTATTCTAGGGAAAGTATTGAATTTCTGGATTTAAAACTGTTTGTTTCTGATAATAAAATCCATAGTGACATTTTCAGAAAGCGTACTGCGTGCAATAGCATGCTTCATGCGGAGAGTGCACATCCACGCACCACCATCAACGCCATACCTTATGGCGAGATGGTCCGCGCAAAACGGAATTGCAGTCAGGAACAATCCTTTAAATTTAATCTTGAGATGATGAAAAACAACTTTAGAAGTAGAGGCTACTCTGATCAATGTCTCTCACAAGCAGAAAAAAAGATATTGAAGGTAGACAGAAAACACACCTTAGTAACACATGGGAATCAAGCCACCAAGAGGAAGGATGATGATGCTGTAGTGTTTATAACGCAATATAATGCCTATAGTAATCATATCTATGATATCTTAAGAAGAAATTGGCACCTTCTAGTAGGGGCGGAATTACCTGTGGGCACTGTTTCATCAAAGCCAAAAGTGATTTACAGGAAGGGTAAAACTTTGAAAAGGCTATTATGCCCTAGCTATGTTAAAGAACAGAGAAGAAGCACACATTCATGGTTACCCAATAAACCTTTGGGATTCCACACATGCGGCATGTGCAATGTCTGCCGTTTTGGACTAAACAGAAAACTCAAGTTCAAATACAATACAGAAAGGGAGTTTGAGATAAACACCTTTATTAATTGTAATACCACACATACAGTATATGTCATTGGCTGCTTCTGCGATAAAATCTATGTAGGGAGCAGCACTCGAAGCCTCAAAATAAGAATACAAGAACATGTGAGAGCTGTCAAAAATATAGATGAGAGATACCCAGTGGCCATACATATAAATGAATCACACCCCCATAAACCAATGATCTGGCTTCATGCAATTGAACATATAAGATCTCCAGAGAGGGGGGGAGATAGGGAAGTGCTGCTACGACAGGCGGAAGCAAGCTGGATTTGTCGTCTAAGGACCATTTCCATGGGTCTCAATATTAACAATGAATTTTATCACTTTTTGTGAACCATCTTTGTTAAAAGGCTCACATATATTATGTAGAGCATTTAACTGAATTTGTTGGGAATTAAGATTGCAATTTTCATTGGTTTGCTTTACCAATTAGATTAAACGTGTTGCCTCTCTTTCTGAAATATCTTTTATGAATCCAAATATGAACCATGTTGATTCAACTCTATCATATGAATAAAACGATGATATGATGATCGCTCGTTTTATTATCACCGAATGAAAATAGAGGAATCACCATTTTAAAACGACAGCCCTGGCTGTGATTATGCCGTATTTCAAATAACACTAAGATCATTAGTTTTGTCTATTTTCCTTTCTCGAGAATTTTAATAAAATATAATGGGTCCGTTACCATTCCAAGATGGCGGCATTTTTCACTTCTTGTCTAAATGTCTATACTTGACACTCATGCTCCCATTCTTAACATGCCCTATGTTCAAATCACCAATTCCAAGTTTCATCAAATAGTGCTGAAATGGGAGGTTGGATAAACAAATATGTAGAAGGAGGATGAAACGCTTGGATTTGGTGGATTACTCGTGGATGGCGGATAAAACCGTCATTCGAAGAATAATTATTATCGCATCACTATGTGATGACAGCATTGTGTCATAGGGTTTACTCATTATTAAATTCCATCAAATTATTAAACAAGAGATTATAGGTGGCTTTTAAACATATGGGTTACATTGAAGGATATGTAGTTTGCGACCACTACAAAATGGCGGCTATGTTTTTTCGCCACCTATGAGTGATTTACTAAGTCCATGGCGGATAAAATCGTCTTTAGAAGAACAATTATTATCGCATTACTATGTGATCATAGTTTCGTGCCATAGGGTTCAAATACTATTAACCTCCATTAAATATCAAAAAGAAGAGATCATAGGTGGCTTTTATATATATGGGTTGCACTGAGGGATATGTAGTTTAAGACCACTACAAAATGGCGGCTATGTTCTTCAACGCAAGCTATGTGCACATACACCAATTGATTTCAGGTGTTCATTCACCCGGGCTATTTAAACTCGGGAATCGGGACATCTAAACATGACCCGATCGCGTTCACGGAGCAGTTCGAAAGCCGGATTACAAGTAAGTGGGTGCTAGACTTGACTCGGGAGTTTCTTTCCAGCAAAGCCAGTTTTCCATTTAATTAATTAATTTTTAAATCTCGGCATAGTGACAACGAGTTAATCAATGGGGACCTCCTTAAAATGACAAACATCAGGTTTTGTCTTAAACATCTTAACTGGGGGACCGAGGATAGGCATTGCATATAAGTAAATTTAACTTTGAAAAACTGCATAATTGATGAGTCCCGATTTCCACCAAACATATTTAGCGGGCGGCAGTTTGTGCTCTGCGCTGTTTTCATAGGGGCAAAGGATATTTACAGGGCCTTATAAATAACTAATTGGTGTACATTGATAAGTTCTAAGTAAGGTTTTTGATGGCTCGATTTTTTCATAAAGCTAGATGTTTTTCCATGTTGGAAAAGCGTTAGAATATGTCCATCCTCCGAATAAAGCACTGTTTCCTTGAGCATCTGTACTGTACACATGTATATTCCTTTAGGCCCATAGACATGCAGTGCTACAATCAAATGTGCACTATCTATGCAGTCCCCTAACCACCTCCACACTACTGATTCAGTCCTCCCATTACCCAAATAGTACCCATGCAGTCCAGCAAAAACTGTGTCACTCTCTGTCCACTCCTGCTATCATCCAGCCAGTACCATGTCCTTATCTAATCACTGCGGCAAAATCCAAGCACTTATAAATTCACCATGCTGTCAACTTGAAGCACTCCAAGTATCCAGTCACTATCCATGTACTTGTACAATGACTCAAGCATTAAGACATGCAGTGCTACAATCAAATGTGCACTATCTATGCAGTCCCCTAACCACCCCCACACTACTGATTCACTCCTGCAATTACCCAGGTAGTACCCATGCAGTCGAGCTAACACTCTGTCACTCTCTGTCTACTCCTGCTATCATCCAGCCAGTACCATGTCCTTATCTAATCACTGCGCCAAAATCCTAGCAGATATAAATTCACCATGCTGTCAACTTGCAGCACTCCAAGTAACCAGTCACTATCCATGTACTTGTACAATGACTCAGGCATTAAGACACGCAGTGCTACAATCAAATGTGCACTATCTATGCAGTCCCCTAACCACTTCCACACTACTGATTCAGTCCTCCTATTACCCAGGTGGTACCCATGCAGTCCAGTAATCACTCTGACACTCTCTGTCCACTCCTGCATTCATCCAGCCAGTACCATGTCCTTATCTAATCACTGCACCAAAATCCAAGCACTTATAAATTCACCATGCTTTCAATTTGCAGCACTCCAAGTATCCAGTCACTATCCATGTACTTGTACAATGACTCAAGCATTAAGACATGCAGTGCTACAATCAAATGTGCACTATCTATGCAGTCCCCTAGCCACCTCCACACTTCTGATTCAGTCCTCCCATTACCCAGATAGTACCCATGCAGTCCAGCAAACTCTCTGTCACTCTCTGATCACTCCTGCTATCATCCAGCCAGTACCATGTCCTTATCTAATCACTGCGCCAAAATCCAAGCAGATATAAATTCACCATGCTGTCAACTTGCAGCACTCCAAGTAACCAGTCACTATCCATGTACTTGTACAATGACTCAGGCATTAAGACACGCAGTGCTACAATAAAATGTGCACTATCTATGCAGTCCCCTAACCACCTCCACACTACTGAGTCAGTCCTCCTATTACCCAGGTGGTACCTATGCAGTCCAGTAATCACTCTGACACTCTCTGTCCACTCCTGCTATCATCCAGCCAGTACCTTGTCCTTATCTAATCACTGCGCCAAAATCCAAGCACTTATAAATTCACCATGCTGTCAACTTGCAGCACTCCAAGTATCCAGTCACTATCCATGTACTTGTACAATGACTCAAGCATTAAGACATGCAGTGCTACAATCAAATGTGCACTATCTATGCAGTCCCCTAACCACCTCCACACTACTGATTCAGTCCTCCTATTACCCAGATAGTACCCATGCAGTCCAGCAAACAATCTGTCACTCTCTGTCCACTCCTGCTATCATCCAGCCAGTACCATGTCCTTATCTAATCACTGCAGCAAAATCCAAGCACTTATAAATTCACCATGCTATCAACTTGTAGCACTCCAAGTATCCAGTCACTATCCATGTACTTGTACAATGACTCAGGCATTAAGGCATGCAGTGCTACAATCAAATGTGCACTATCTATGCAGTTCCCTTAACCACCTCCACACTACTGATTCAATCCTCCTATTACCCAGGTAGTACCCATGCAGTACAGCAATCACACTGTTACTCCCCGTGCAGTCCTCCAATCACCCAGCCAATACCATGTATTAATCCAACCACTCCGCCAAAATACAAGCAATAATAATTCACCTTGCACTCTCCTTGCAATACTCTAAACATGCAGTCAGTACTCATATACTCATGCAATTATCCAGGCACTAACTCATGCACTTCTACAATCTTTTGAGTGCTACCTATACAGTTTGGGAATCCTCCTTATTCTACCCATGCATTCCTCCAATCACCCAGCCAATATTATGTACTAATCCAATCACTCCACCAAAACACAAGCAGTTATAAATTCACCATGCAGTCTCCTTACTGTTTTTAATCAACCAGTCACTACCCATGTACATATGCAATGAACCAGGTATTAATACATGCAGTATTAAAATTCTCTATGCACTGTCCATGCACTCCTCTAAATAGGTAAACTCTTGTTATTTACTACTACAATTATCCAGTTAGTACCTATGTACTGTAGTAAATGTATTGTGATATCAAAACAAAGCGCTTAAATGGTTATTATGTAGAACGTGTTTCTTTAGTAATAGATTGGTATATTTTATAGATTTATATTAATAATATTACATTATTTTTTTACAGATATTCTTCAGCATTATTAAAAAAGACTTATCATGACTAAAAAAACAGTAAAGAGGAAACAACAAAAGAAAGACTATTATTTGAAGGAAAGACAACAGCAAGAATTAGAAGAAGTACAACATGTGGGGAAAAAGAAAAAGTCTTGCGGTAAGAGAACAAAAGAATTTATTAATAGACTTTCAAAGACAAGAAACAGTTTGCACAATGTAGAAAGTACAAAGAATACCTCAACAGCTAAGAAGAATGAAAAGAAAAAAGGAGAAAATAATGGGAAATCACGTTTTCAAAAAACAATCTATGGTAAAAGGAGAAACAATCAATTTCATGAAATAAGGAAAAAAATGTTTCACAATAGAGTAGTACTTAATTTATTAAAAGATGCCAAGAAATATAAAAAAAGATCAGTATTTCACAAAAAGAAGAAACAGATTGAAACTATTGTTGAAAAGGCTTTTCAATTAAAAAGGAAATTATTCATTTTAATTTTAAACAGGATTCGATCATTAGATAAGCCAATACATTTTATGAAGTCCAAAAGTAAAAAGAAGAGAGTAATTAACAGGACTAACTTTTGTGATTTTTTTGGGGGGGAATGGAAGCACAGTTCAAGTTCAGAGCCTTTTTTTAATGAAGAGAGCTATTTTCAAACCAATACATTAGTGTACGCAGTTGAAACCAGTGGTCGTGCATATGAAGTGAAGAACGGATTTCCAATTGAAAAAGGAAAGATGGTTCCTAGAAATGTAGAAGAAGTGATAGCTGATGAAGTTCTAGGGAGACGTACTAAATCCCCAGTGTATACTTGGCATTGTAGTAGTATTTGCAGTATACGACAGGAGTCTATTGATATTTTACGCAATTTCTTACGAGAGTATAGTAAAAAAAGTGTTAAACAAAAGAATAAGATGTTGCAAGGACTAGATCCTTGCAGAGTGAGAAAAAATACTGGTTTGCAAGGTCATTCTCTGGCTTGTCTATCTAGAAAAGTATGTCAAAGTGTTTTTCATCATTTTAGAATGTTAGCAGTACATCACTCTCAAATGCGGAAGTTAGTCAGAAGATTGTATTACGCAAAAAGTCCAGCAATATTTTTAAATGAGTTAAACAGTGCTCTTTTGCATGGGTCAGTATCAGATGTAAAAAAAGTTTGGGATGAAATAGAGTTTCGTTACTTTGGTCCTGAAGAAGAGTGTAGACAAAGTGAGACATTGATAGAAGTAGGTGTTGAAGAAGACATGGAAAATAGTAGTACTGAGAAGTTTGAAGAAGAAATTACAAAGTTTAAGGTAATTTCGTGTGAAAGACCAAATTATGCTTGTATTTGTTGTTGACGAGCTCACTATAAAAATCAGACTAGGAATGTTGATCTGTATTTAAAAAGTGAAAGAGAAAATAATGATAAGTGGAAGGAATTTGGAACTTATTTGTTGGTAGAGGATTGCTTTGATTTGGGTAGTGATCAACGTATTTGTAAATATTGTTATAATAAATTAGAGGACAATAAAATGTCAGCTAGAGCTGTCCATAATAATCTAGAGTTGGTAGCTATTCCTCCAGAACTCTTAGATTTAAACACATATGAGTCTATTCTGATTCAATCTGTGCATCCGTTTCAGGCTATTGTTCGTATGGAGCCTAAAACAGGTAAGTTGCCTCCCACAGATTTACAGAGCGGATTAAAAGGAAGAGTTGTATATTTACCTCTAGATTTAAAAAAAAATATTGAAACTATTGGTGTAGAGAAAGAAGAAACTGAACCACTAGTTATTCTAGTTAATGGTGTTCCTACAAAGAGTAAGAAAATCTGGCAGGAATTAGTAGATGTCAGCAAAGTGCAAAAGGCAACATTGTATCTTATAAAAAACAATGATTACTACAAAAATGTGCATGTGGAAGAAGAAGAAATAGTTTTAGGAGATGATAGTGAAATGTCAAGTGGTCAAATTGAAAAAGTGGACATGTCTAAAAGTGAAGAAATTTATGAACATTATAGTGTACATCCTTTACATTCCAAAGAAGTGATGGGGAATACTATTGAATTATTCCAAATGAAGAAAGCGAAGGGGACTCCCATGAGTGTTTGGGAAAAAAGTTTGGAAGCTCGTTGTTTTCCACAGCTCTTCCCCACTGGAAAAGGTGGATGATATGACGAACGACCAGTACAGATTCCTGCATCAGAATATCGGACAACAAGATTGTACTCAGAAGATCCAAGATTTCAACAATGTATCCCATATATATTTCATCTTTTGTTTGAAAGTGAATTGTCTGGACTTTCATATGCAGTCAACCACATATTAAAAACAGGAGTTCATCTTCAAAATGTTTCTGCAAAGGAATTCATGGACAAAGTACTTGAGGGAGATGATCATTTAGAATCTCAATTGATTAATTTGATGGCATGTCAGCGTGGTACTAAAGAGTATTGGTATCATCGTCATGGAGAACTTAAATGCATGCTAAGGAACTTAGGAACTCCTACGTGGTTTGTTACGCTAAGCTGTGCTGAATACGCATGGGTCGATTTACTTCAATTTCTTCGAGAAGCAAATTCAAATATTAAAAATATTGAATTCAAAACACCTGGAGAACTGTGTTCCTTGGATCCTGTAAATTTGTGCAGATATTTTAATCATAGGTTTCAAGCTATGATGTCTTTTATCTGCAATAAAAACAATCCTCCTCTTGGAGAAGTTATTGATTTCTTTTGGAGAAAGGAATATCAAGCTAGAGGTGCTCCTCATATACATATGCTTTTATGGATCAAGGATGCACCCAAATTTGGAACTGATTCGGATGAGACTGTTTTATCTTTTATTGAAGACTATGTTACATGTGCTATACCAGAAACAAGAGAAATACAAGTCGAAGGAAAAATGTTATACCAAATGTCGTTTTGGATTTCCACGTCCAGTAATATCTAAAGGAAGAGTGAACAGTTTTATGTCAGCAGTGAGACATACCATCACTAGAAAATCTCCCAAAAATACTTATAATTTGAAAAGAAATGAAGAATCAAAGTATATTAATGATTATAATCCGGTTCTTTTGTCAATGTGGAATGCTAATATGGATATCCAGTATGTTGCAGATAATTCCATTGCTGTTGCTCGGTATGTCACGTCATACATAACAAAATCAGAAAAGACGGAGTTGAAAGAAATGTGGGAAGAAATTTCCCACGAGAAGAGTCTTAGTAAGAAATTGTACAGCTTTAGTTTGAAGATGCTCTCCCATCGAGAGATTGGATCCTACGAATGTTCAGATCGCTTGTCCTCTGCAAGTTTATATTCAAAGTCAAGAGGAATAATTTGGGTTAGCCTAGGTCTTGCTGCAACACGAAATCGAGTACTTAAATCTGTACAAGAAATCGAATATTTAGCATTAAATGAACCGGAAAGCACAGATATTGTTAAAACAAACATGTTGGATACATACTATCCAAATAGAAGTCCTCACCTTGAAAACATATGTCTCTATGAAGTGCTGCAATATTATACTTTTAAGAGAAATATCACAGAGAACATAAATAAAGAAAAATATGCAGTGATTGGTTCAGAAGGATGTTTGGTGAAACATAGCAAAGGAAATCTGATTAATCACAGGAAACTGAGTTGCGATACTCCTGATAAAAGGGAATTTTACTATTTAGCACTTCTGCAACTCTTCAAGCCTTGGCGTACGGAACTGGAATTATTTGGAGATTTTCAGTGTTATGAAGATTTTTTTAATGCATGTAAAGATAGCATTGAATGCACAGTTTTTCCAAATTATCTCAAAATGTTGAATGAAGAAATTGATCAAGAAGCTACTATTGCAGCTGAGATTGCTAGAGACAGTTCTCAAGATAGTCAAAGTTCTGCTCCACTGAGTCAAGATCCACTAGGACAACCAATTGTGGAAAATGAAGCAGCAAACGCCATGAGTGAAGTGGAAACAGCAATGCATCAAGCTCAACATGATATTATGGACTTAGGAAACTTGGAAGAACAACTTAGGGGCCGATTTCGATCTCGGTCGGAGGCGCACCCAACACCATTCGGTCAGGAAAAAAGCCATGCGAAAGCCTGTTTCCCGACCGATCCGTACAGCACACCGAACGAGTAAGTACGATGCGCACAACAGCAAAGAATCCGGCCGAGCCGTACTCACCCAAACCAGGTCCTGTTCCCCGACCGAGGCGAATCCGGAAACGCTGAATCGAGTCGCACGGAAGGGAAAATGCAGCTCCGTCCGGCCGAGCGAGTACGATGCGCTTTCTGTACGCGCCCGAACCCGTCGCTACGCACGGCACGTCAAAGCATCCGGGAGAGGCGCACATAAGCTCCGATTCGCGCCACAACACGATCCACAGCTCCGAGACGAACACGGCAGCGACGAGGACGACGCGAAGCGACGAGGACGAGGCGAGCGACGAGGACGACGCGAAGCAACGAGAAGGACGAACGACACGAACCAACCATGAATCCCTTCGTCCCGATCATACCGATATTCTACATTTACTACCGGAACAGGCACGGACGCGTACGGCGCAGAAGGTAAGCCAGACACCAACCACAAAACACATACAACACGTACACGACACATCACACACACACAGAGGGATGCAGAATATACTTACACCAGCAACAGCAGCACCATAGGGGCGGGATGCCCATCACCAATGCCACATATGCACACAGGGGCCTGAATGCGCACCGCCACCCCTACCCAGGGGGGCTGGATGCCTACCACTACTACCACCCTCACCCAGGGGGGCTGGATGCCTACCACCACCCTTAGCCAGGGGGGGCAGGATGCCTACCACTACTACCACCCTCACCCAGGGTGGGCAGGATGCCTACCACTACTACCACCCTTACCCAGGGGGGGCAGGATGCCTACCACTACTACCACCCTTACCCAGGGTGGGCAGGAATGCCTACCACTACTACCACCCTTAGCCAGGGGGGGCAGGATGCCTACCACTACTACCACCCTGAGCCAGGGGGGGCTGGATGCCTACCACTACTACCACCCTTACCCAGGGGGGGCTGGATGCCTACCACTACTACCACCCTTAGCCAGGGGGGGCTGGATGCCTAACACTACTACCACCCTCACCCAGGGTGGGCAGGATGCCTACCACAACTACCACCCTTACCCAGGGGGGCAGGATGCCTACCACTACTACCACCCTTAGCCAGGGGGCAGGATGCCTACCACTACTACCACCCTTACCCAGGGGGCAGGATGCCTACCACTACTACCACCCTTAGCCAGGGGGGGCTGGATGCCTACCACTACTACCACCCTTACCCAGGATGGGCAGGATGCCTACCACTACTACCACCCTTAGCCAGGGGGGGGCAGGATGCCTACCACTACTACCACCCTTAGCCAGGGGGGGCTGGATGCCTACCACTACTACCACCCTTAGCCAGGGGGGCTGGATGCCTACCACTACTACCACCCTTAGCCAGGGGGGCAGGATGCCTACCACTACTACCACCCTTAGCCAGGGGGGGCAGGATGCCTACCACTACTACCACCCTTACCCAGGGGGGCAGGATGCCTACCACTACTACCACCCTTAGCCAGGGGGGGCAGGATGGCTACCACTACTACCACCCTTACCCAGGGGGGGCTGGATGCCTACCACTACTACCACCCTTACCCAGGATGGGCAGGATGCCTACCACTACTACCACCCTTAGCCAGGGGGGCAGGATGCCTACCACTACTACCACCCTTAGCCAGGGGGCTGGATGCCTACCACTACTACCACCCTTAGCCAGGGGGGCAGGATGCCTACCACTACTACCACCCTTAGCCAGGGGGGCAGGATGCCTACCACTACTACCACCCTTACCCAGGGGGCAGGATGCCTACCACTACTACCACCCTTAGCCAGGGGGGCAGGATGCCTACCACTACTACCACCCTTAGCCAGGGGGGGCTGGATGCATACCACTACTACCACCCTGAGCCAGGGGGGGCTGGATGCCTACCACTACTACCACCCTCACCCAGGGTGGGCAGGATGCCTACCACTACTACCACCCTTAGCCAGGGGGGGGCAGGATGCCTATCACTACTACCACCCTTAGCCAGGGGGGCAGGATGCCTACCACTACTACCACCCTTACCCAGGGGGGGCAGGATGCCTACCACTACTACCACCCTTAGCCAGGGGGGGGCTGGATGCCTACCACTATTACCACCCTTAGCCAGGGGGGGCTGGATGCCTACCACTACTACCACCCTTAGCCAGGGGGGCTGGATGCCTACCACTACTACCACCCTTACCCAGGGGGGCTGGATGCCTACCACTACTACCACCCCCACTCATAGGATGGACAATGCATGACACAACCAGCACACCACAACCTAGGGAATGCAAGAAGAAGACATCCCCCAACACCATGACAAGCGTGTTTAGACTGTGTCAAATGCCTACAACACCGAACATGACTTTGAACATACAATGTGACCCCCTAGCACATGTGCCACACATATATGTGTGTGGCACCCACAATGCAAGCAGGCCATGACCATTGTGGCAATGGGGTCCAAACCCCCATCATCACAGTGACCAAAATGTAAGTGTGGGGTCCATAGCTGAAGCACACTTTGAACAATGTGGCAATGGGGTCCAAACCCCCATCATCACAGTGACCAAAAGGTAAGTGTGGGGTCCATAGCTGAAGCACATTTTGAACATTGTGGCAATGGGGTCCAAACCCCCATCATCACAGTGACCAAAATGTAAGGGTGGGGTCCATAGCTGAAGCACATTTTGAACATTGTGGCAATGGGGTCCAAACCCCCATCATCACAGTGACCAAAATGTAAGTGTGGGGTCCATAGCTGAAGCACATTTCAAACATTGTGGCAATGGGGTCCAAACCCCCATCATCACAGTGACCAAAATGTAAGTGTGGGGTCCATAGCTGAAGCACATTTCGAACATTGTGGCAATGGGGTCCAAACCCCCATCATCACAGTGACCAAAATGTAAGTGTGGGGTCCATAGCTGAAGCACATTTCGAACATTGTGGCAATGGGGTCCAAACCCCCATCATCACAGTGACCAAAAGGTAAGTGTTGACAAAGAAAGAGGTGCAACTGCCAGACTGCATGGATGATTCCTGGTCACAGAACAACAAACACATCAGTGGCAAAGTAGTGTATGTGTCCCATTGCAACATAAATTGGGGGAGCCAAATCCTGCAGTGCAAATAAGACATACCTTTGGCCATGTGCAGACAAACTACACCCATGGGGGCTGACACCGTCAACAATCATCAATGACACAATGACAGAAGTGACCATCAGAATGCAGACCCACATATTTGCACCAATGGGCACACACATGCAAATACCCTGTGGAGACTGTAGATGTGAGGTGAACAGATACCATACCATGGCAGCAATGGGACACACAAACCATGATCATTGTGCTGACCGATGACCTAGGAGTCCCAGGGCCAGCAGGGGAAACCCACCAAACTACATACAGCCAATGGCACACCCAAGATATGCCAATGCAGTGGTGCAGATGCACAAACACAAACAGGCAGACCCACACTGCACATCATACACAACAGGTGAGGGGGGGTGCCAGTGTCCCCAGGCAACCACACAACACATGAAGAGACCTGAATACCAATCATACAGATGTGCATACAGTGCCACACAAAGGTAACTCATGGATCCAAATCCCCTATGTGGGCAAGCAGGCATTGTCAGATGAGAGGGAGCACAAATCACACATGTCACACAGGCACGTAGGGACAGCAACTGACACAGCAAGACACAGACACACCACAGCACCACCCCCAGGGCCCCCACAATGTGGTGACCCTGGGCTGCATTACAATCCCACTGTGATGACAAAGCTAAATGTGGTTCACACTGTGAACCACAGTCATATGTACTGAGCAACTAACTACCATCACACCTACACAAGCACAAATCAAACAGCATGGCCAGTAAGCCAAGGCCAACATGGAGGCAGGGGCCTAGCCGGGCAACAACTCTCATCTGCACACACTCAACACCACACCCCTCGACCTCCAACAATGTGCAGCAGTGAAGCACACATGCACTGGTGACATTGCACATGCACCCATGACTATTCCAGGGTGGTGGGTGGGAACCAAGGTGCAGAAACACATCACACATGGACACTCAACAAGACTCCTGAATGTCTGACACACTGCACACTACGCTGTACATGGACATGACGGCAATACCACACCAACCAATGGGATCACAGCCACAGTCACACACCAATGAAGAAGCCAAGGTCACCCACAAAGAACACACATAGACAACAACCAACATTGCAGCCCGGACCCTGAGGAGTGCCAGCAGTCACACACACAACGTGTCACAATCACTGAAAGATAACACAAACTGGAAATCACATGACAGGGGCAAACAACAAGTGCCAAGGGGAAACCTGACTGTGACCCATCTGCGTCTGCACACAAACTCAGCCCTGACAGCAAACACACCTATGGGTGACACCCTGATGACCAGTAATGTGCCATGCACCCACATCACAGAGAACCCTGGGAGAAGACTTTGGGGGAACATAGCTCAACTCAGCTAGCATCACAAACAGGTACAACACTAGGGATCACAGCATGCACAGCTAAACGGAAGTGAACACACAGACATGCACATACAACACACACTTTGGGCGCAGGCAATGTCACAGGAGTACACACTGCCATGAGGGGACTCCACTCCTGTGTGAGGAAAGCTGTGCCATATGTTGCCTCAGTAGGGCCCCATCATGTCAGCTGAGCACTTGGTCACACAATCAACAATTAGCACCAAATGAGGGCTCCCGTCACATCAGCCTGGTCATGGAAGTGCCAACGGAATCATCAGCACAGATCCAACACACTTGTATAGCAGTGTTGCACTGACAACACAGATGAGTCCTTCCCCATTGATGCCCAAACCTGCATGTCCACTGGAGATGGCCACACGGTCAGGGAAGTAGACGAATTGAACAATGGCAGGCACAACAGATGTGCAGGGGTGGAAGCCACAGATGTGAAATAGCCAATCTAAGTAGGAAATCCCATTGCCAAATACTGAACACATGACACCCTCAGATGCTGCTATGGATGACATGGATACACCACAGGATAGGACACATTTCCCCTGGACCACATGGGTTCCTGCACAGTAACACTTCATTATCATGAGACCAAATATCACCATCACTGCAGCAAGGGCATGGTTAGCATCATCAACATCATGTACATCAGAAGCAAAAGCACTAGAGAACAGAAAGTTGCTTTATTCAGCATATGTGGCATTAAAAGTAGAAGTCTGGTAGAACATAAACAAAGGCCAATGGCCAGTCCATCAACAAAGTCACAAGTGGGTGACAGTGGCAGATGCCACCCTACACATGCCTGCACAAAACCAGGGACAATCCACTAGGAGGGGCAACCGGGGGGTAGGCCAGGCACCGCAGGGACAGGATCAGGGCTCACCAGGAGGAAGCAGGGAAGGGGTGGTGGGTGCTGGAGAGCCACTGACAACTGCAGTGGAGGTGTCTGACATGGTGTGTGCCGGCACAACTGGGGGGCATGGCTCAGATGTTGTGGGTGCCGGCACGACTGCAGTGGACCCTGCAGATGGAGTGGACAGGTCCGCCACTGCAGTGCCCAAGTCAGACAGGGTGGTAGTGGACTCCACTGCAGTGCCTACCACCAGGGGAGGAGAATGGGGAACAGGCAAGGTGGGCTGGACAGAGGGGGAGGACACCCTCACCACATCAGTGGCACAGACAAGCGCAGCGGGGGTGTGGTGCCGGGAGAGCAAGTGGCAGGGGAGAAGGCCGGAGCCTCTTGGGGATGGTATATCTGTGGGTGGGGGAACCTGGGGCAGGGTGTGGTGGGGGCACCTGTGGAGTGGGGGCCTGAGGGATGGAGGAAGGAGACCTGGTGCTTGAGCTGCAGGGCGGCGGCGGGGTCTTGCTCTTAACACTCCGGGGGGACTTGCGGGTGGGGGCCTCAGTCTGTCTGCGCCTGGGGGAGGGTGTCCGGGGGCATGGGGCACTCTGCTCTGTGTGGGGGGGCTTCCTCTTCACCCTGGATGCTGGAGCAGCTGGATCGGAGGGGAAGAGGCCGAGGTCACTGAGGAAGAGGCGCTGGGTCTTTGGGGTTGCAGGTGAGGCAAGGGAGGGTGCTTTGGAGGGAGAGGCAACTGAGGACTGCGCAGTGCTCGTGGATGCGTGTGTGTGTTCCAGGGCCCCATCCCCTGTGAGTCTGGTTTCAGTCCCCTGACTGTGCGTGCGTGTGCGTTTTGTTTGTGGCGTGTGTGTCTGTGTGCTGGATGTGTGTGTGCTGGTGTGTGCCTGTGCCGGTGTGTGTGTGCTTGGGACGGGTAAGGTGCTGGGGAGTGTGGATGGAGCAGAGGCAGGAGGGGTGAGGGACTGTCTGAGGAGGGACACTGCTGCCGTCAGGGAGGAGTCCATGGACCTATTGCCCCTCTGTAGGTCAGACATGCCCGATGAGATGCCCTCCATGAACGACACCAGCTGAGTCAACAGTGCGGTGTGCGCATGGAGGACACTCAGCATGGCTGTCTGCCCTACATGGAGCTGGCGAAGGAGGTACACAGACTCCTCACTCAGGGCAGCAGGGGACACAGGGGCAGGGGGTGCGGTGCCTGGCCCAAAGGAGACACGCTCCCGTACATGGGAGCCTCCACGGACCTGGGGAATGGGAGCCGATGGGAGGGCGGTGGTGGTGCTGGTGGTGGCGGGGACAGCAACACTAGCTGGGGTGTGGTGGCTGCTGACACCCGCCTCCACAAGGGAGTCATCCTCCGAGTTGCTCTGGTCCTCAGCTGAGGTGGATGGTGCTGAGGACTCCTCGGTGTGGCTCCCCTCGCCCTCCGTGCCACTGGGTCCCTCCGACCACTCCTCGGCTGCTGACCCAGTCTGGCTCTCTGGCTCCTCCTGGTCCGTGGAGCTGTCCCCTTCTGTGGCCGTGGATGTATCTGCAAACAATGGGGAAACAGACAGACATCAGTCACCTGCACCAAACGCACACACCACTGTGAGCACAGCACATTACAGAGCAAGCCCTGGCATCATTAGTTGAACATTGCTAAAAGTGCCCTAACTGAACAGGAGAAGCCAATTGTCAGTCTGATGCCAACCATAGCACTCACATCCCACATCGCCTTGCACCCATCTGTCTGGTGTCTGTTGGATTGCAACACCCCAGTGTGGACACATGCACCAAGTACACAGTAGTTGGACAGTGCAGAGGACACAGTGTGGCATGTGGACATGCACACATCACAGCTCTTGCCACTGAGTCAGTACAGGTTTCCGGATGAAAGGGATGCCCAGAGTCAAATACGAAATGCATGTGATGCATACCAGCGACAGACACCATGATGCACCCATGTCCTGATAGCCATCGCCACAATGGTGTGCATGTAGCACATGTCACTCCCCTGCAGGACCACCAATAAGTTGACACATGCCATGGCAGAGGCATGACTGCTAAGTCATACATCACTGTCTCAGTGATGTATGACTTGGCAGCCAGACAACAACACTATGCACTGTGTCACAATAGTAGGTCATGGGGAATGCAAGTCCTGGAGCTGCACAAGTGCACATGTACATCCCCCACACAACACATCATCTTAACCCTCATCTGTCCAGGTCATACCGATTGGACATATGGGAGACCTGTGACACTACCCTCTGAACCTGAGCCCCTCACAATTTGCTGTGAATGGGGAACAGCTGCCTGAACTTCACATTCGCATACCCCAGTCTGCACGGGCAGCTGATCAAACACCTATGTGACACACAAGTATCGTCTCCTATGGTCACATCTCCAGGGGCATGCTGAGCCCCTACCAAGAAACACCCCAGCAGTCCTGGCAACTAATCCACAGCACACTGACACAGAGGCAGACACCTGAGGGGTCAAATCACTGTGCACAATGTGTCAGCTGATACACGGGAGTGGGAGTACAGAGTGCATTGCATGGCCTGGAGTAGGCATGACTGTCCTGCTCCACATGAATGAGGGATGTGCCCTGGACAGTGGATTGCTGGCTATGTATGTGTGACACACGTAATCTGCACACTCCTGGGGCCCAAACATTGTTCCCACCCGCTGCATGGGTGTGTGCCACATACCCCAGGCACATGTGGTGGCTCAGCTCAGCAAGTGGACCGCATATCAAAGCAACACGCAGATCACACATCCAAACACAGGCGTTGTGTGAACAATGGACCCACCCATGATGCCCACAACAGAGTTAGGGAAACAGATGCTGTCCCCCACCTTTAGTGAAGCAAACTGCAAGGACACAGTCCCAAGTGACACAATTCTCTGAATGTAAGGGCCACACCTGGGTATCAGATGAGCAGTGGGCAGTGCACAATAGAGGGACATGGCTCCTGGACAACATGACTGCTGCACTGTGGCAGTTGAACCAGGCCAGAGGAGGGCACAAAGCATGTAATACAGAGTTCACAGTGCAGTCTTTGACTCACCCCCTCCTTGCTGCTGTCTGGCCTTCAGCTGCCCATCCAGGTCTGGAAACACCACCGCCAGGATCTGGAGCATGTGGGGGGTCAGGGTCCGTGTTCCGCCCCTCCTGCGAGGAGGCGACAGCTTCAGCTGGACCCGTGCAATCCTCCGGGTCCAGCCCCGAAGGTCCTGCCACCTCTTCTGGCAGTTGCGGATCCGGCGCTTGTAGACCCCCACGGACCGGACAGCCCGGACGATGTCCTTCCAGATCTCCTGCTTCCGATGGGCATTAACCTGTCAGGATGACAAAGTGAAAAGGCCATTACTACACATGCAACATATCCGTGCATGACACAGTTGTATATACATGTCTCAATCACAGGGGCACATGATGTACACAGGCAGTGCAAAGCTGCCCATGGACAGTTTGCCAGACGTCACTACATGGTATCATTGCATGGGAAGTAAAACCTTGTTCAAATGCACTGTCACTGCACCATACCTGTCCAGTGCATGTCACTACACACTATGGGGGGTGACAACTACTCAGTGAGCCTGCTAGCCAGTGGCATGCAGACTTTCAGCCTTGCCAGTCAGACAAAATGCACATTCAGAAAGGCAGTGCACAGAACACTCACCTGCTCCCCTGGTGTCCCATACAGCTTGCTGTACTGTGGAAGTAGGCTGTCCAGCAGGGCCAGGTTCTCTTCAAGGCTGAAGGCTGGGGCTCTCTCCACAGTACGTGCCATTGCAGGGTCCAGAGGGGCAGAGACAGCAGCAGTGCAGTGGCAGATGTCGTCCTGGAGCATGTAGTGCAGGCAAGTGAGCTCTCAGGGGAACAGCCAGCAATATATATGTGCTGGAGAGGCAGATACTGTCCCTTGTGTCCAAAGTGATAGGTCCAAGTCGTTTGCATCTTCTGAATCTGGCCAATCCATGGAATAGCAGCACCAAAACACGCCCACAGCATCCTTCAAATCTTCAACTTCATGACATACATGATTTTGCAACATTGTTGTGGTTGACCAACTGATTTTCCAGCAACCGACTCGTTCGAAATTCGAAAACGCGTCCGTTGCCAGGCAAGCCCATTGTCAATGGGTGCGCACCGATCGGTCCATTGCGGTACAACGCGTACAGGGGTACAACGCGTACCCGCACACATTGAATGCAATGGGCCGGCCGGAGGCACCGATCGGTCCATTGCAGTACAACGCGTACAGGGGTACAACGCGTACCCGCACACATTGAATGCAATGGGCCGGCCGGAGGCACCGATCGGTCCATTGCAGTACAACGCGTACAGGGGTACAACGCGTACCCGCACACATTGAATGCAATGGGCCGGTCGGAGGAACCGATCGGTCCATTGCAGTTCAACGCGTACAGGGGTACAACGCGTACCCGCACACATTGAATGCAATGGGCCGGCCGGGGGCACCGATCGGTCCATTGCAGTACAACGCGTACAGGGGTACAACGCGTACCCGCACACATTGGATGCAATGGGCCGGCCGGAGGCACCGATCGGTCCATTGCAGTTCAACGCGTACAGGGGTACAACGCGTACCCGCACACATTGAATGCAATGGGCCGGCCGGAGGCACCGATCGGTCCATTGCAGTTCAACGCGTACAGGGGTACAACGCGTACCCGCACACATTGAATGCAATGGGCCGGCCGGAGGCACAGATCGGTCCATTGCAGTTCAACACGTACAGGGGTACAACGCGTACAGGGGTACAACGCGTACCCGCACACATTGAATGCAATGGGCCGGCCGGAGGCACCGATCGGTCCATTGCAGTTCAACGCGTACAGGGGTACAACGCGTACAGGGGTACAACGCGTACCCGCACACATTGAATGCAATGGGCCGGCCGGAGGTACCGATCGGTCCATTGCAGTTCAACACGTACAGGGGTACAACTCGTACCGCACACATTGAATGCAATGGGCCGGCCGGGGGCACCGATCGGTCCATTGCAGTACAACGCATCACTGTACATGTGACTGGCATATGTCAGCATGCCTGTCTCAGATGGACATATGCCAGCCACAGATAGCTCCCAGGGAGTGAGGGGCACACCTACATCACGACAGCCTGTCCAAACTTTATCATAAGGCATGTAAGGCTGCATTTCCTATTGTGTGTATGTTGGTGTACATGTTGTCCTGTGGGTGTCACCTGTGGGCAGCCACCCCCAGGCTGTGCACGTGTTCATGGGGACAGGATCCTGGGTGTTACGTGTGCATGACCACTGTGATGTTCAACTGTTCATATCTGTGCATGTGCCATGGTCACATTTCACGGTGGTGTATGTGTATGTCATGTCACATACCCCGTGAGTCCCATGTGGGACGGTATGTTTGAGCCAGGGTGTCCCAGTGGCACAATAGTGATGGTCCTCCACAGTCTTTGTGCATGTAGTGTTTACAATGTCTCTGATTACATGTGCACAATGGGAGACAGTCTCCACATCCAGGTTGTGTGTGCATGGACTTTGATGTTGTGCGTGTGTGTGTCACAGACGTCCATGTCTGTCCTGCCGTGGCAAGTGGGGCCACTACCTGTGGGGGTCATGGTTGTTTTGCTGTGGTGTATACATGATACTCCATGTAATGCCAGTGTCCATGTGGCAATACAGGGTCCCTGGGAATGTACCTGTCGTTGAGCTGTGGTGCCTGGGGCACATCTGTCCTCACATGTCACTGTGGGGGTTATTGTGACACGGCAGCAGGAGATGGGAACTGTGACACGGCCTCATGATATCCAATGGGTCAACCTGGGACTAATTGATGCCACCTGTTGGACCGTGTTGACAGATGTTGGCCATGTATGTACCATACATGTCCTTACGGAACTGCACACTTCATGTAGTTGTGCCTCATAATGATGTATGTTGGGATATTGAGTGTGTTCAATGCCGCATATGTGGGGTGACTGACAATCTTGCTTACTTCTCCTCTGCACTGCAGGGCTCCTGCTGTCCATCAATCATTCCCAGACCTGGCAACGATGGTGGAACGGGACAGCATCCGACGGTACCGCTTCACCAGGCAGCTGATTGAGGATTTGGCAGTGCAGTTGTCCCCACATTTGCAGCCTGGCCGGCCGTATCCTACAGCGCTGACCCCCAAGGTGAAGGTGATGGCAGCCCTACACTTCTTTGCCACCGGTACCTTCCAACATACTGTGGCGACTGCTGGTGGGATGTCACAGACCATGTTGAGCCGTGTGCTCCGCGATGTTTTGGCGGCAATGTTGCTATTCCTGAACTGGTACATCTATTTCCCTAGACTGCGACTACTCACTGACGTGAAGAGTGACTTTTATGCCCTGGGGAGGATGCCGCATGTCATTGGCTCCATTGATGGGACACATGTGGCTTTGGTACCACCACAGGCCCAGGAGCAGGCCTACAGGAACCGCAAGCACTACCACTCGGTCAATGCACTGGTGGTGTGTCTTGCAGACATGACCATCACACACGTGTGTGCCCGTTTCCCTGGTTCAGCACACAATGCCTTTGTGATGAGGAGTAGTCGCATCCCCAGGATGATGGCACAGATGCAGAACCAGCGTGCCTGGCTTGTCGGTGTGTACTGACTTTGTGCCATTGTGTGTGATCTGATCTGTAGTATTCCGCCCACTTTTCCAAGTCAGCTAATGTGCACTTGTCTGTCCGTAGTTGACTCGGGATACCCCAACATGCCGTGGTTGCTGACACCCCTCAGGAACCCTGTGACACCAGCCCAGATGCACTACAATGAGGCACATGGTCGGACCAGGAGAGTGATTGAGCGGACATTTGGTCTCCTGAAGAGCCGCTTCCGCTGCCTGGACAAGACCGGAGGGTCCCTCCCATATGCCCCTGCGAAAGTGTGCAAGATTATCATCGTCTGCTGCATGCTCCACAACCTGGCAGTGCGGAAGGAGTTGCCTCTCATCCAGGATGACAATGACCAACATCCGCCACCTGTGGAGGATCCTGGCCTGGACCACGATGCCAGTGACGATGATGATGATGATGATGATGATGATGATGGTGATGTCCGCACACAGCTCATCACCAACTTCTTTAGCTGAATGTGGGTATCCTGAGGTGTCATGTCAATGATGTGAGTTGGCATGATGTGTGGGTGGTGCTCTGGTGCTGTTGGAGTGTGTCCATGGGCTACTTGACTGGATGTGTGTTGCGATGTGTGCTAACAGGTGGGCTGTACTCCCCAACAGTGTTGACATGCTAACTTGGTTCTGGGTGGGTATCTTGTAACATGTATTGTGCATGAGTTTTGCTGTTCTGTCCTGTACTCCATTGCTTTTGACTGTGTGTCATTTCTGTCCTTCACAGGGTACTTTCAGATTCGTTTGGTCAACTGTGTCCAACGACGACGTGATTGCACATCCAGGGTGGTAGCTGTTGTGTCCCTACAGGTGATGTGCGCCACACCCATGGACTTCCTTCCGTCTACAGTTGTTGACTGTGTGCCCGCTGCCAGGTGGGATTACCTTGCATCTGTAGTGGTTACGACATGTTGCAACTGTGTAATAAACCTGTGCTTCACTTTGTGATGTGCGTTGTCTGTGGTCACACATTTGAGTGCCATTTGCTTACTGCACCTGTGGGCTACTTGACTACAACTGGGAATGGGTGTGGTGTCTGTGCATTGCACCGTCTTCCCTGGCAACATCAGTGTAGGCAATGAGTCAGATGGCCTAGGTGTGTATGTGTTGTGTAGCCCTGGTGGTGTGTCTCCCTCATATGTGTCACGTTGCCTTTACTCACATGCCTGTGTTGTCCTTGCTGTTGCAGTTCGCATACACAGTGTAATTTTGCAGTTCATCATCCCCATAACAGCACCCACGTTGGAATCACGACAGAGGCAAGTATGGTGTATTAGTGTGTTTATTGTGATACATTTGTGTTAATAGTGCATAGGATGGGTAGTGCTGTACATAAATCTTGCAATCCGAAGTTCCTAGGTGAATTGAAAGTCCTGGTAGACAGGATCCCCAGTATCGGGGCCACAGTTGTCTGACACATTGGTCCAACTTGTACTCCCCATGCAATGTGTGGGAGTAGTGTTGCCGTCAACAGGGTGAACAGTCTGTGCACAAAGGCGAACATCCAGAACAGGTTCAGGCTTCCTGGGAGTTGCGCTTGGCCATCGGCCTCTCACTTTCCCTCCTCGGACGACCCCTCTTCTTGGGGGGGCCCTCAAGTACAGGCTGCTGCGGTGCAGGGGACTCTCCGCCAGAGTCCTCCTCCCTCCCTGTGGCAGTTGCAGTTTGTTCGGCACCAGATGTTGTTGGCACACAGGGAGGTGTGGACTGGTTGCTGTTCATCTGGCGGAGGCATTGTAAAATGTCCCTGTGCACCGCCGTCATCTCATGCAGTGCATCCCACTTGGACTCCACGCGGGACATGTGTGAGTCCACGTGGGACATGTGTGACTCCACGTGGGACATGTGGGAGTCCAAGCGGGCATGATGGGCAGCCTGCTGCTGTTTCATGTCTCTGAGGAGCCCCACTACCTGGCTGAGCTCTCCGGTGCTGGACTGGTACGCATCAGCTATGCGTACCAGTTGTGGGTCATCATGCACACCAGCAACGTCTGCAAGCAGCGACCTCTGTCTCCCACCCCTCCCACCACCCCTGCTGACATGTGCAGTGTGTGCAGTGGCACGCACAGATAACCCTGGTCCACCTTGGGGTTGGTGGTGGTGGTGGTGTCCATGGCCCCAGGTTGGTCCAGGGTCCCTGTGCTGGTGTTGCTCCTTGTTCTGTCCATGTCGGCAGGGATGGTATTTGTGGTGACAGTCGTTGGAGGGGTGGGTGCAGGGGTGCAGCTGGTGGTCCTGCTGGTGCTGCAGCTGGTGGTCCTGCTGGTGCTGCATGTTGACTTGCACCGGATGTGCCAGGTTGCTCTTCATCGTCCGAGGAGGACAGAGGCTGTACGACGCCAGTGAGCTCCGCATCCTCTTGAGCCTGGGACTGGGACTCCTCAGCATCTGCTGCTGTGTCCCCATCATCACCTGTTTTTGGGAGACACAAACAATGTATGTTATGTTTCTGCAGGCATCAATGGTTGACACACATGACAGTTGTGACTGTGCCTCTGGGTGCGGGCCTGTACATTGCATTGTCCCAAGTCGTCACAGTCAGGGGTTGATATTGGTGTGGCACATTGTCCTGCATTATTTGGGCATTTCTATGTATTTTCTGGGGTGTGAACATGGTCTGCATTGGTTGTGTTTGGTTGACAGCCGGCCCTCTTTCACACCCACCCAGCCAGTCAGTTATCCCACCATAGAACGTGCTTGCGTTGCAGGGAGTGTAAGTTGTCTCTCAGGATGTCAGTCAGTGGTGTCCTGCTGTTTGTTGGTGCACAGTTGGCAGCAGGGCCTTGTGCTCCCCACAGCAGTAGCCAGTGTCAGCCATCTTGTGAGTCCTTCTCCACTCCCTGTGATGTGAGCATGGTTCAGGGTGGTGTTGATGGGACAGTTGTGGGGGTGAGCTATGTCTGTGACTACGACTCCCATCATGCTATTGCCTCCACCCCACTTCCCAGCATTCCCATACTTACTTGCTTTTGTGGGGAGTTCAGTGTGTGTGGGTGTGAGAGCAATGGCAAGATGGCTGACAGTGGTGTCCTGTGGTTGGTTGGTGTGCAGTACCCAGCATGCCCTTGTGCTCCCCACGAGACAGCAACAGTGTCAGACATCTTTGATGGGCCTTTCCACTCTCTGTGGGATGTGCATGCGTGAGTGTGAGCTTGCTGGGCCATGTGGTGGGGGATGTAGAGCTGTGACTACTACTCCCATCATGCTATTGCCTCCACCCCCCTTCCCAGCATGCCCATGCTTCCTTCCTTTTGACTCTGCTTCCCTGTGGGGTGGGCTGGCTGTGCTGACAGGATGGCTGGGAGTGTTGTCCTGGCAGTTGTTTGGCTAGAAGTCCCAAGGGTGTCCCTGTGCTTCACACAACATAACCCAGGGTGGTGGTTCTTTGTGGGATCTTGTGTTAGGATGGGGGCATTGCATTCTACCAGGTGGGTTCTGTGGAGTTTGTGTTGGGGTGTGTGTGAGGGGAGGTGCTTGTGACTATGGTCAGTGCTGCAAGTCCTCCTTCCCACCCAGCTAGCCAGATATCCCACCATGGAACGTGCTTGCATTGCAGGGAGTGTAAGTTGTCTCTCAGGATGTCAGTCAGTGGTGTCCTGCTGTTTGTTGGTGCACAGTTGGCAGCAGGGCCTTGTGCTCCCCACAGCAGTAGCCAGTGTCAGCCATCTTGTGAGTCCTTCTCCACTCCCTGTGATGTGAGCATGGTTCAGGGTGGTGTTGATGGGACAGTTGTGGGGGTGAGCTATGTCTGTGACTACGACTCCCATCATGCTATTGCCTCCACCCCACTTCCCAGCATTCCCATACTTACTTGCTTTTGTGGGGAGTTCAGTGTGTGTGGGTGTGAGAGCAATGGCAAGATGGCTGACAGTGGTGTCCTGCTGTTGGTTGGTGTGCAGTACCCAGCATGCCCTTGTGCTCCCCACGACACAGCAACAATGTCAGACATCTTTGATGGGCCTTTCCACTCTCTGTGGGATGTGCATGCGTGGGTGTGAGCTTGCTGGGCCATGTGGTGGGGGATGTAGAGCTGTGACTACGACTCCCATCATGCTATTGCCTCCACCCCCTTCCCAGCATGCCCATGCTTCCTTCCTTTTGACTCTGCTTCCCTGTGGGGTGGGCTGGCTGTGCTGACAGGATGGCTGGGAGTGTTGTCCTGGCAGTTGTTTGGCTAGAAGTCCCAAGAGTGTCCCTGTGCTTCACACAACATAACCCAGGGTGGTGGTTCTTTGTGGGATCTTGTGTTAGGATGGGGGCATTGCATTCTACCAGGTGGGTTCTGTGGAGTTTGTGTTGGGGTGTGTGTGAGGGGAGGTGCTTGTGACTATGGTCAGTGCTGCAAGTCCTCCTTCCCACCCAGCTAGCCAGATATCCCACCATGGAACGTGCTTGCATTGCAGGGAGTGTAAGTTGTCTCTCAGGATGTCAGTCAGTGGTGTCCTGCTGTTTGTTGGTGCACAGTTGGCAGCAGGGCCTTGTGCTCCCCACAGCAGTAGCCAGTGTCAGCCATCTTGTGAGTCCTTCTCCACTCCCTGTGATGTGAGCATGGTTCAGGGTGGTGTTGATGGGACAGTTGTGGGGGTGAGCTATGTCTGTGACTACGACTCCCATCATGCTATTGCCTCCACCCCACTTCCCAGCATTCCCATTCTTACTTGCTTTTGTGGGGAGTTCAGTGTGTGTGGGTGTGAGAGCAATGGCAAGATGGCTGACAGTGGTGTCCTGCTGTTGGTTGGTGTGCAGTACCCAGCATGCCCTTGTGCTCCCCACGACACAGCAACAGTGTCAGACATCTTTGATGGGCCTTTCCACTCTCTGTGGGATGTGCATGCGTGAGTGTGAGCTTGCTGGGCCATGTGGTGGGGGATGTAGAGCTGTGACTACGACTCCCATCATGCTATTGCCTCCACCCCCTTCCCAGCATGCCCATGCTTCCTTCCTTTTGAGTCTGCTTCCCTGTGGGGTGGGCTGGCTGTGCTGACAGGATGGCTGGGAGTGTTGTCCTGGCAGTTGTTTGGCTAGAAGTCCCAAGAGTGTCCCTGTGCTTCACACAACATAACCCAGGGTGGTGGTTCTTTGTGGGATCTTGTGTTAGGATGGGGGCATTGCATTCTACCAGGTGGGTTCTGTGGAGTTTGTGTTGGGGTGTGTGTGAGGGGAGGTGCTTGTGACTATGGTCAGTGCTGCAAGTCCTCCTTCCCACCCAGCTAGCCAGATATCCCACCATGGAACGTGCTTGCATTGCAGGGAGTGTAAGTTGTCTCTCAGGATGTCAGTCAGTGGTGTCCTGCTGTTTGTTGGTGCACAGTTGGCAGCAGGGCCTTGTGCTCCCCACAGCAGTAGCCAGTGTCAGCCATCTTGTGAGTCCTTCTCCACTCCCTGTGATGTGAGCATGGTTCAGGGTGGTGTTGATGGGACAGTTGTGGGGGGGCAATATGTGTGACTGCGACTCCCATGATGCTATTGGCTACACTGACTTGGCCAGCATATACAGAATTCCTTCCTTTGAGTGGTCTTCACTGTGTGTTGGTGTTGTTGTGGTGGCTACATGTCTGGATGTGTTTGTTAGCTCTATTTGTGCCACTGCCTAGCTGTAGTTGTAGTTGTGTTTGTACATGTGTTGGCACAGTTGGATGTGACTTTTTTGATGGCATGTGTTGTGTTTATCTGACTGACATGCACATTTTGGGATGATTCTGTTCTGGTTGCTGTGTAATTGCTATGAGTGCATGGTTTGACTCTCCCCTTGACAGTGATGTGTGTGTTTTGTGGCAGTATATTGTGTACATTTGTTGTGTACTCACCAGGCTCTGGGATGTCCTCTAGTCCATATACGCTCACTGGCGGAAGGATGGCCCGCACCTTCTCCTCCCAGGGCCTGAGGTATATTGGCTTGGCAGGAGGGCCACTGCCGGTGTATTGGCTGTTTATGTAGTCTTTCTTCAGCAGGTCCCGTACCCTCCTGCGCACGTCATACCACCTGTTCTGGATGTCGCTCTTTGTGCGCCGACATGGTGATTGTGCATTCACCCTGTTGATGATCCTCTCCCACATCTTGGTTTTCTGGGAGATGGGGGTCTGTTGGACCAGTGTGCCAAACAGCTGTGGCTCTACCCTGAGGATCTCGTCTACCATGACTTCCAATTCACTATCTAGGAACTTGGGATTCTTCTTGGGGGGCATGGTGATGGGTGGTGATGGTGAGTGATGTGTGTGTTGGTGTGCAGGTGAGGGTGTGTGAGTGTGTGTTTTGCTGGGTGTATGTGAGGTAGGTATTTGTTGGTGTGCTGATGGTGTGTGGCTTGTGTGAGGGATGAGCTGTGGGTGTGTGGTTGCTTTCTCTTGGGTGCTGGCAGTGGAATGGCATTTGCAAAGGCTCATGGTTGTGATTTGTGTCCTTTATATAGGTGGAGTTGTGGGTGTGTCTTTGTTCTCTGTCCCCACCCCCAGTATTTATTGGCTTGGTAATTGCTTGTTTGGCCTTTTTTTGGGTGATTTTTCCTTTGTGCTGTTTGTGTATGTTGGAAATGTTCTTGTGACCGAGTCGGACCCTGCATTTGTCTCGTACGGTGTTCTCCGTTTCGTTCACGCTGTGTTTGTGCAGTTTTCTATGCTGCGTACGCGTCGGTCGCGGTGTTTTGTGTTGCTTCGGCTCGGTTTTGTATGCGTGTCGGTCGTACGGCTTGGCCTCCGTCCGACTCGCTCGTGGTTTCGCGCCTTGCATCGTACTTTGCGGTTTGGAGTTCGCGTGTACGTTTCGGTCGGATTTGTTCCGGGTGCGTGTCGGTCGGTTGGATTCGCGTGTTTTTCCGGCCGGATTGCTGTTTTCCTTGCGGCTCGGTCGGTCGACTTGGTTTCGGTACGTGTCGGTCGGATTTTTCACGCCTTGCATCGTACTTGGCGTGTTGGGCGCCACGGGTACGAGGATCCGAGTCGGTCGGTGCTTTTTCCGGCCCGAATCGGAATCGACCCCTAAATATTGAACAGAAAGAAATATATCAGCAAGTGAGACAACAGATTGACCATGGTTTTCTTCATGAGAAAAAAGAATGCACATGCACATCATTTCAACCTATCCGAATGTATGTCAGTGGTCAAGCTGGTACAGGAAAAAGTTTCTTAATTAATGTTTTGACCAGTTATCTACAGAAAACCACTGACTCACATTTATCTTGTGTTGTAACTGCTCCAACTGGGTTGGCAGCACACAACATTAAAGGAATTACATTACATCGCTTACTAATGCTACCTGTAGAACATGAAAACAAATTGGAATATCACAAGCTATCTGGAGAAGCTTGTTATGAAGTTTCAAGAGTGCTAAAGAAAATGAAACTTCTGATTATTGATGAGGTGCGCATGGTCTCAAACTTAATGCTTGCCTTTGTGCATTTAAGAATGCAGCAAATTTTAAAAACAGAATACGATGTCTTATTTGGAGGAAAACATGTGATAGTTTTTGGTGATCTACTACAACTTACTCCTGTAAAAGGGCAACCAGTATTTAAAACACTTGTGCATGAAGACACTAGAAAGTCTTTGGGAAGTGTTGGAAATGTCAACATTTGGTCATATTTTGAATACAAAGAACGTATTAAAAATATGCGACAGGCAAGTGATGAAGATTATGGAACCATTCTTCAAGATATAAGAATTGGAGTATTGACAGAACATGGGAAAGAAGCTTTGCAAAGTCGGCTACTTACAAACTTGTTTCCAAATGAAAATAGAGTTCCAGAAAAAATATACCAAAAGATTGCAGAAAATAAATCTATAATCTGCCTAATGCCAACACTGCGAGAGTGTTCTCAATTCAATGAAGAACTGTTAAAGCTGGAAAAACAACAAATAATAAAAATGGAAGCCATTGATAAAATAGAGCATGAAGGAATTACTATTATTTTGTCGGAAAAATTTAAAACAAAATTGGATTCTTTGGAAAAATCTATATCTAAAACTGCTGGTTTAGAAAAGAATTTATATGTATGTGTAAACTGTCGGGTAATTTTACGGGGTAATTTGGATGTGGAAAAAGGTTTAGTAAATGGAGCAATGGGAAAAGTTGTTGATTTTGTTAATTATCAAAATAGAGATGCAATTGAATATTTGAAAATCAAATTTGATCAGATTGAAGATGTAAAACAGATTGCTCGTTGTTCTGTTCGTTTTTTGCTTGTTAAAGATTTGTATGTCCGTAGAAAACAGTTTCCTCTTTCTTTGGCATATGCGGTGACCATTCATAAATCTCAAGGTTTAAGTGTAGACAGTGCTTTAGTAAACATTGGAAGTACTGTGTGAGGGTATGGCATATGTTGCATTATCCCGAGTCAGAACTTTATCTGGATTGCATTTGATTGATTTTGATGAGAGAAAGATTAGTGCAGATGCAAATTGTGTAAGAGAGTATAATCGGTTTAGAAGACTTTATGCTCCCAACATAGGTGAATATCCTGTATATGAAAAGCGTGTAGTAGGTCGAAAACGAAGATATGACAATGTGTGTAGTGAAGTTGAAAAGAAGAAAAAAAATCAACAGAATGTTGAGATTCCAAACAAAAAGAAAAAGGACACTGTTGAAGAGATTGTAGGATATCAGTTAGAAAATAGTTCAGGTATCAACTAGGGGTGGGCGGAATTTGCGTAGTCGCGCTACGCAAAGCTCCGCAAAATGGTAAAAAATCTCCCTGAGCACGCAAAAGTTCTGCGAACACGCGGAATTGCTTGTTCCGCCCGTTCGCAATGCTTTTTTCCTGTTCGCGAACGCTGTTTGCGTGCTCGGGGAGAAATATCTTGCGAACACGCACTTTGAAAGCGCGAACAAGCAAAAAATTCCGCAAAGCCGCGGATCGCGGAATTTTTGGTAATTCCGCGTTCTCCGCGGAACGCGAAATTACCCAAATTACGCTAATTCCGCGAGCGGAACGGAATTTACCACCCAGGCCTAGTATCAACTGCTATGCTAATGTAGTGGTGAATGTCATATTTTTTCTAGAAAATCTCCAACAGCAAATTACAGAGAACAGAGAAAAAAGGATTTGTTCCTTGTTGCATTCAATTTTTGAAAAATTGAGAACTGCTAAAACTAAAATCCAAAGTGTTTCTGGCATTCGGAATCTTCTGGATATATGTTCTGGTTCGTCACAATTTACACAGAATGTACAGCAAGATGCTCAGGAATTTCTTATGTTTATGCTTGCAGTATTGGAAGATGAAGGAATACAAATTGAAAATCTGTTTGGACTTCGTTATAGATGGGAAAATGAATGTGAAAATTGTACATTTACTTCTACCACTAACATAGACACTGAAAGATTCATATATTTGGTAATACCAGATTGTAAAACAGTGTCTTTTACCAAATTAGTTAAATCAGCTAATCAAAATATGGAGTGTAGACACTGCAAATCAGAAATGTTATCAACATTATTTATAGAAAGATTTGGACAATATATTATTTTAATGATACAACGTTGTAGAGCAGATGGAAGAAAATTGGAAACTTTAATAAAAAAATTTGTAGCAAGTCAACTATCAATATCAGGAAGAACTTTCGTAGCAGTAGCAATTATTTTCCACGATGGACCTTCTACAACATCTGGACATTACACTGTCTATTTAAAGTGCAATAAAGGATGGACACATTGTAATGATGCCCATTTGGTTTTCAAATATCGGTTGCCTAATGAATTACCAAATTCATACCTAATATTTTTAAAGCCAAAGTTCTGAAAACATCATTCGGCCTATTGGGAAGATGTCAATATGAATTAATGACATTATTTTCGATAATTTCAATACAAAGGATTTCAGGAATATCATTCGGCCTAGTGGGAAGATATCGCTATGAATTAACAAGTGTATTTTGGATATTCTGACTGCAAATGTTTTAAAGAAGATCATTTAGACTATAGGGAAGATATGTAGAATTGCTGATTCAATTATCGTTTCTGTTCTTTGATATTGTATTTAGAAAATTGTCTTAGAAAGAACCATTTGATATATTTGATATTTGTATTATATGTAATGTTATTGAAGATATTTATTTTAGGAAATGTGAACATATAGTTGACTTTGTTGTAAATATTTTGGACACAGATTTGTTTTTTTTAACAATCTTATTGATTGTATTTTTTGCCCGCTGTTATATGATGAGCAATATTGAAATCACTGTCTATGGTGAAATTCAATAGATTCTGAGAACAGCAAAAAAGGCAAACTGAATATCTTATATACTGGTAAAATTATGTTGTGTAGTTTAAACTATAATATTATATGTTATAACTGTATTTTTTCTTCTCTTTTACAGACCAAAATTCTAAAGTTTGAAAGTTTTTAAAATTTAAATGATAAAATACAACTGCAAAACTTGTTTCAAAGACTTTCATATCTACTATTGTAAAGGTAAGATTAAGTAACCCAAACACTCTCCATGCACTACTACATTAACCTCTGCACTATCCATACAGTCCTCTAACCACCTAGACACTGCTCATTCACATCTTACATTTCCCAGATACTACCCATGCAGTCCAGCAATCAACCTGTCATTCTCGATGCACTCCTCTAGTCACAAAGCCAGTACCATGTACTAATCCAATCCCTCTGCCAATACCCAAGCACTTATAAATTCACTCAGGTGCTCTCCTTGCACTACTCTAATCATCCACTCAGTACCCATGTACTCATGCAATGACCTAGTCACAAACACATGTACTGCTGGAATCCCCTATGCACTACCCATGCAGTCCTTTAACCACTTACATATTTCGTATTCACTCCTCCAATTCCCCAGGTAGTACCCACGCAGTCCAGCAATCACCCTGTCACTCCCCATTCACTCCTCCAGTCACTCAGCAACTACAATGTACTAATCGAATCACTCCGCCAATACCCAAGCACTTATAAATTCACTATGCACTTATCTTGCAGTACTCTAATCTTCCAGTCAGTACCCATGTACTCCTGCAATTACGCAGGCACTAACTCATGCACTTTTATAATCTTTTGAGTGATTACCCAGGCACTAACTCGTGCACTTCTACATTCCTTTGAGTGCTACCTATACAGTTTAGAAATCTCCCTGTAAATACCTATGCACTCCTCCAATTACCGATACAAAAGGGGATGATGGACGGAACGCTTGAGCCAATCAAACACTCACCCCCAGTCAACTGATCTGGGTTTAATCCATCATCATTCTTTAGCTCACTCCACCACCCCAGTTCAGACATGGCCATATGCAAATCAGTCTGACCCTGTGCCTCATGGGAACAGTCCAGCCCGAACTGCCAAGCCATGTCTTCCCTGGACCGGAAACAAGCATCCTAGGACCGGTTTCTGGCATTCCAGCCGTCATCAGCCAGGCTTGCTTGAATCCAGTGGCAAAGTGAGCAAGGGACCCACGTCTGGGCATACCCCCGCCAACTTAGGGCGAACAAAGCGATACAAAAGGGGATGATGGACGGAACGCTTGAGCCAATCAAACACTCACCCCAGTCAACTGATCTGGGTTTAATCCATCATCATTCTTTAGCTCACTCCACCACCCCAGTTCAGACATGGCCATATGCAAATCAGTCTGACCCTGTGCCTCATGGGAACAGTCCAGCCCGAACTGCCAAGCCATGTCTTCCCTGGACCGGAAACAAGCATCCTAGGACCGGTTTCTGGCATTCCAGCCGTCATCAGCCAGGCTTGCTTGAATCCAGTGGCAAAGTGAGCAAGGGACCCACGTCTGGGCATACCCCGCCAACTTAGGGCGAACAAAGCGATACAAAAGGGGATGATGGACGGAACGCTAGAGCAAATCAAACACTCACCCCCAGTCAACTGATCTGGGTTTAATCCAAAGAATGATGATGGATTAAACCCAGATCAGTTGACTGACTAAAGAATGATGATGGATTAAACCCAGATCAGTTGACTGGGGGTGAGTGTTTGATTGGCTCAAACGTTCCGTCCATCATCCCCTTTTGTATCGCTTTGGTCGCCCTAAGTTGGCGGGGGTATGCCCAGACGTGGGTCCCTTGCTCACTTTGCCACTGGATTCAAGCAAGCCTGGCTGATGACGGCTGAAATGCCAGAAACCGGTCCTAGGATGCTTGTTTCCGGTCCAGGGAAGACATGGCTTGGCAGTTCGGGCTGGACTGTTCCCATGAGGCACAGGGTCAGACTGATTTGCATATGGCCATGTCTGAACTGGGGTGGTGGAGTGAGCTAAAGAATGATGATGGATTAAACCCAGATCAGTTGACTGGGGGTGAGTGTTTGATTGGCTCAAACGTTCCGTCCATCATCCCCTTTTGTATCGCTTGGTCGCCCTAAGTTGGCGGGGTATGCCCAGACGTGGGTCCCTTGCTCACTTTGCCACTGGATTCAAGCAAGCCTGGCTGATGACGGCTGAAATGCCAGAAACCGGTCCTAGGATGCTTGTTTCCGGTCCAGGGAAGACATGGCTTGGCAGTTCGGGCTGGACTGTTCCCATGAGGCACAGGGTCAGACTGATTTGCATATGGCCATGTCTGAACTCTGGTGGTGGAGTGAGCTAAAGAATGATGATGGATTAAACCCAGATCAGTTGACTGGGGGTGAGTGTTTGATTGGCTCAAACGTTCCGTCCATCATCCCCTTTTGTATCGCTTTGGTCGCCCTAAGTTGGCGGGGGTATGCCCAGACGTGGGTCCCTTGCTCACTTTGCCACTGGATTCAAGCAAGCCTGGCTGATGACGGCTGAAATGCCAGAAACCGGTCCCAGGATGCTTGTTTCCGGTCCAGGGAAGACATGGCTTGGCAGTTCGGGCTGGACTGTTCCCATGAGGCACAGGGTCAGACTGATTTGCATATGGCCATGTCTGAACTGGGGTGGTGGAGTGAGCTAAAGAATGATGATGGATTAAACCCAGATCAGTTGACTGGGGGTGAGTGTTTGATTGGCTCAAACGTTCCGTCCATCATCCCCTTTTGTATCACTCCTCCAATTACCAGCCACTCCTATGTCCTTATACAATCACTCTACCAAGAGCCAAGCACTCTAGTATCCAGTTACTATCCATGTACTCATGCAATGACCCAAGCACTAACACATGCAATGCTATAATCACATGTGCCCTATCCATGCAGTCCTCTAACCACCTACACACTACTTATTCACAGTTCCAATTACCCAGGTAGTACCCATGCAGTCCAGCAAACACACTGTCACTCCCCATACACACCTCCAGTCACCCAGCCAGTACCTTATACTTATCCAATCACTCCACCAAAACCCAAGCACTTGCAAATTCACCGTACACTCTCTTTGCAGTACTCTAATCATCCAGTCACTATCCATGTACTCATGCCATGACCCACGCACTAACACATGCACTGGTACAATAACATGTGCACTATCCATGCAGTCCTCTAACCATCTACACGCTACTCATTCACACCTTCATTTTCCCAGGTACTACCCATGCAGTCCAGCAAACACACTGTCACTACCCATGCACACCTCCAGTCACCCAGCCAGTACCCTATACTTATCCAATCACTCCGCCAAAACCCAAGCACTTGCAAATTCACCATACACTCTCTTTGCAGTACTCTAATCATCCAGTCACTACCCATGTACTCATGCAATGACCCATGCACTAACACATGCACTGCTACAATAACATGTGCACTATCCATGCAGTCCTCTAACCATCTACACGCTACTCATTCACACCTTCATTTTCCCAGGTTTTACCCATGCAGTCCAGCAAACACACTGTCACTCCCCATGCACACCTCCAGTCACCCAGCCAGTACCCTATACTTATCCAATCACTCCGCCAAAACTCAAGCACTTGCAAATTCACCATACACTCTCCTTGCAGTACTCTAATCATCCAGTCACTACCCATGTACTCATGCAATGACCCACGCACTAACACATGCACTCCTACAATAACATGTGCACTATCTATGCAGTCCATACTCTCATGCAATCACTCTGGTAATTTTTCTTTTTTTAACAAGTAGATGTGGTTCCGTAAGAACCGTTTTTTAATTTTTTTTAACAATTGTAATTTTTTTTTGTATTTTTCTAACCTTTTTTATTTGTTTTGTGTGTTTTTTATTTTAAAAACAAGAGAAAAACGAAGATCAGGAAATGATCTGTTGAACAAAAACAAAAGCGCATTATAAAAAAAAATTAACATGTGTGCGCTTTAAGGGCAGCTGAAATTACATCTATGCACTGCTCGCCAAAACAGAGTTCAGTGGCGCACTTAATGCAACTAATAGATGCATTTTGAAATTCGGGCATAATGTGTGGCCTTGGTGTCGATGGAATTTCTCCAGATGTTGATGGAGAACTGGGGTCTTCAAGAGCAGCAGCATTCAATTTTCTCTTGGTTTCCTCTCTAGCAAGGTGCACAGGGTGGATGGTCTCCATATGCTTCTTCATGCTACTTGTTCCACAAGAGTACTTTTTATCAGACCCTCTGGACAGCACTCTTTTGCAAATGATGCATGTGACTTTTGTAGCATTGGCCTTTTTCTCTCCCTCTGGAACACTAAAAAAGGCCCAAACAATGCTCTCCTTTCTCTTCCTCTTCTGCTGCACTCTCTGTTCTTCCTCCTGCACTGCAAGTGCATCCACTTCTGCAAAATTGGAAGCCATACTTGGATTCAAAATAAAGAAACACAAAAAAAGTAATACTATAAAGAGAATAAACAAACAGGTCTTCTCTCAATGAAAGTCAAAGAATAAGGGAAATATCAGAAGGATGGATCCTCCCTCTGTCATAATTAAATTGATTTAAACCAATCAGATTCTTTTTTTCTTTTGCTGACATGAAGTCGCGTAGAGTGCGCGCGCCCGTCACGCACCCTTTGCGCACCCGCGAAATCCATATATATCGTTATATACTATAAATAGAAATTTCTATAAACCTTTAATAGGTATATTAGCAAAACTGTTCAGTATAATATCATATTCTAACTTTCTATAGTCATTTCTTCAACTTTAAAAATAGCCGAAATCGCGACTTCGGCGCAATGTCGGCGAGATCGTGGCACGACCCCGGAAATACGTGCGTGGAGAGTTTGCGCACAGTAAGCGGCTACACCGCGCATTTCAGTAACTTACTTTCGTCAAAATTATATTAAAAATAATACTTTAAAAATAATTTTATAAAAAATTTAGACAAACACTCCAACGAAAAGTTTTATTTATAATTAACAAATTATGGCAAAGTCGCGACCCGAGCGCGAGTTTTCAAAATGGCTACCGCAATGCGCGTAGCCATCGTGTAGGGTGCGCGAATGGTGCGCGACTGCTGTGTAATATAAAAAAAATATATATAGTTTTAGTAATTAAAAATTATTCACAATTTAAAAAAAAATATATATATATATGTATATATATAGAAAATAAAAAAAAGATAGGATTCAGGTACACTACACTTAGAAATTTTCTTTTAAAAAACCTTTGAAATTCACTAAAAAAACATAGGTTTCAGGCACGTTATAGTTAGAAATTAGCATTTAAAAATCCTTACAAACTCACTGAAAAAACCATAGGTTTCAGGCACGTTATAGTTAGAAATTAGCATTTAAAAAACCTTAGAAATTCACTGAAAAAACCATAGGTTTCAGGGACGTTAATGTTAGTTGGACATTTCACTCGTACAAAACCATAGAAATTCCACCGTTATAGTAGGTTCAGCTAATTATAACTCGTGCCCCCGCAATGCACTGCTGATGACGTCACATATTACATCATTCATGACATGGTCAGTGACATCACTGATGACATCACTGATGACATCTCAAATGACATCACTGATGACATCATCCACATGAAAAGCTGATGCACCTCCTCACAATCTAATATAACCTTTGATACCGCCACTGTAAAATACACACTACCAGTTTCGGAACCATCAATACACCAATACCAGTTACTACATACGCACTCACTGATTCCTAGGTCTACACACACATCTACTCATTCACCCATACATTCACTCATACATACAGTCACTTTTCAATACAACACTATCATATGCACTCATACACCTACACAGACACTCACACACCGCCAGTCATCCATGGAGTTGCTCACACACCTAGTCAGTCATGCAAAGAATCAATCACACTCCCATTTACTCACCTATACAGTTATACACACACCACCTCACTTTTTCATAAAGATACTAACGCATACTTACTCTCTTATATAATCACTGATACAACTACACACTCATCTATACAGCCACTATAACAATCACTGACTCTCACGTATAGTCATTTATATTCTCCAACTCTCACATACACTGCCTTTTACATATGTAGTTACTTTGACATGTAGCATTGAGACATCCATTCACTCACCAACACACCCATACACACACTCACACATCCATACAGCTGTTTCCGCATGCACTCTTGAACCCATACACCCAGTAAATTAACCACTCACACATCTATGCACAGAGTCACACACTTCCCACCCATCCACACACACACTCAGTCTCCCATACAAATACTCAGACATCCAATAAATAACCCATATAGACACTCATGTAGCTACTGAGCAACCCATACAGCAGCTTACACAACAACAGACAGAGTGATATAGACATTCACACAATTTAGTCACTAACCCATGCATTCAGTAAGACACATTTAATCACTCACTCATACAGTCAGTCACGCACCTACTAAATCCTCCGTCCAGACACTTATACACCCAATCATTCTTGAATACACCTTGGCATATATATAAAACATATTTAAACTTTATACAAACACACAGTCACTGGATGATGTCATCAGTGATGTCATCAGTGATGTCATTTGAGATGTCATCAGTGATGTCATCAGTGATGTCACTGGCCATGTCATGAATGATGTAATATGTGACGTCATCAGCAGTGCATTGCGGGCGTGAGTTATAGTTAGCTGAACTAACTATAACGGTTGGAATTTCTATGGTTTTATGCGAGTGAAATGTCCAACTAACTATAACGTCCCTGAAACCTATGGTTTTTCAGTGAATTTCTAAGGTTTTTAAATGCTAATTTCTAACTATAACATGCCTGAAACCTATGGTTTTTTCAGTGAATATATATATATATATTTTTTTTTTTTTATTGCACTCCATTTCAAACGCCGGTTTTACCCAGTGAAAGGAGCACGGACCACAGGATCATTGCAGATCTTTTTATTTCAGCTCAATAAAAACCTCGGCAGCCATGACGAGTTTCGACCCTACTTGGGTCTTGATCACATGACGCGCCACACGGATGGGAGGTACCTTTTAAACCATTTTTGTAAACCGTTTTTTTTTATTTTTAAAGTGACCAGTGCATTCAGAAAGTAAGGTTTCACATAGAAATAGATAACAGACCTCATGGTTATATAACATTTGGATGACAATATGCAGATAGTATGAATTTCATAGTTTCTATTCTTTAAATTATTTCCTATTTCACCCTACAGCCATGTGTATAATTCCTCCGTTGCGTTGAGACCTTCAGGATACTGAGAGGCCGATTTCGATTCGGGCCGGAAAACGTACCGACCGACTCGGAGCCGGAATTAATTCCGACCGACACGTACCGGTGCAGCCCGACCCGCAAAGTACGATGAGAAGCGTGCAAAACCCGACCGACGCGTACGGAACACAAGCCGAACGACCGAACCGCGCGGAAAACAGCCATCTGGCCGGAAAACCACATGAATCGAACTGACCGACACGCACCTGGAAGAATCCCGAACGAAACGTACCCGCGAACTCCTACCCGCCAAGTACGATGCAACGCGTGAAAAACACGACCGAGTCGCACGGGGCCCAAGCCGTACGACCGACACGCATACAAAACTGAGAGTCGAAGCAACCCAAAACACCGCGACCGACGCGTACGCAGCACAGAAAACAGCACAAACACAGCGTGAACGAATCTGAGAGGCTCGCACGAGACAACTGCAGGGTCCAACTCGGTCAGAAGAACGTCTCCTACATGCACAAAAAGAACCAAGGAAAAAACACACAAAAAAAGGCCAAACAAGCAATTACAAAGCAAATAAATAATGGGTGGGGAAACAGGGAACAAAGACACACCCATATAAAGGACACAAATCCCTACCATGATCCTTTGCAAATTCAAATTACCTGCCAGCACTCAACAGCAACAGACAGCAACCACACACACACTCACAGCTCATCCATCACACAAGCCACACACCAGCAGCACCTCAACAAATAGCACCCTCACATACACCTAGCAAAACACACACTCACACACCCTCACTTGCACACCAACACACACATCACTCACCATCACCACCCAACACCATGCCCCCAAAGAAGAATCATAAGTTCCTAGATAGTGAATTGGAAGTCCTGGTAGATGAGATCCTCAGGGTAGAGCCACAGCTGTTTGGTACATTGGTCCAACAGACACCCATGTCGCAGAAAACCAAGATGTGGGAGAGGATCGTCGACAGGGTGAACGCACAATCACCATGTTTGCGCACAAAGGTAGACTATCCAGAACAGGTGGTATGACGTGCGCAGGAGGGTCAGGGAGCTGTTGAAGAAGGACTACCTCTTGAGCCAACACACCGGCAGTGGCCCTCCTGCCAAACCAGTATACCTCAGGCCCTGGGAGGAGAAGGTGCGGGCCATCCTACCACCAGTGAGCGTATATGGACTAGAAAACATCCCAGAGCCTGGTGAGTACACAACAAATGTACACAATATTGTGCCATAATACACACACATCACTGTCAAGGGGAGAGTCAAACCATGCACCCTTAGCAAATACACACCAACCAAAACAGATTCATCCCAAAATGTGTATGTCAGTCAGATAAACACAATACATGCCAGCTCATAGTGATATGTAACTGTGTCATGACATGTACAAACCCAACAACAAATAGAGCTAGGCAGTGGCACAAATCTAACCAACAAACACAGTCAGATATGTAGCCACCACTACAACACCACCTCACAGGGAAGCTCACTGAAAAGGAAGGAATTCTGTGTATGCTGGTCAAGTCAGTGTAGCCAATAGCATCATGGGAGTCGTAGTCACAGATATTGCCCACCCTCACAATGCGCACATCAACACCACCATGAACCATGCCCACATCACAGGGAGTGGAAAACAACTAACAAGATGGCTGACACTGGCCACTGCTGTGGGGAGCACAAGGCCCTGCTGGGAACTGGGCACCACCAACAGCAGGACACCACTGACTGACATCCTGAAAGACAACTTGCACTCCCTGCAATAGAAGCACGTTCCATGGTGGGATATCTGGCTGGGTGGAAAGGAGGACTGACACCTCAGACCATAGTTACAAGCAGCTTTACCCACACACCCCTTAACACAAACTACACACAACTCACCTGGGAGAATGCATTGACTCAAACACACAAATCAAATATCCCACAAAGAACCACAACCCTGGGTCATGCTGTGTGAAGCACAGGGACACACATGGGACTTGTAGCAAAACTAACCACAGGATAACACTGTCAGCCATCTTGTCAGCACAGGCACACAACCCCACAGGGAAGCAGAGTCAAAAGGAAGGAAGCATGGGCATGCTGGGAAGGGGGTGGAGGCAAAAGCATGATGGGAGTGGTAGTCACAGCCCAACATCCCCCACCCACATGGCCCAGCAAGATCACACCCAAGCATGCACACCTCACAGGGAGTCAAAAGCCACATCAAAGATGTCTGACACTGGTGCAATGTTGTGGGGAGCACAAGGCCCTGCTGGGAACTGGGCACCAACCAACAGCAGGACACCACTGTCAGCCATCTTGCCATTGCTGTCACACTCACACACAGTGAAGTCCACTCAAAAGGAAGGAAGCATGGGCATGTTGGGAAGGGGGTGTAGGCAATAGCATGATGGGAGTGGTAGTCACAGCTCAACATCCCCCACCCACATGGCCCAGCAAGCTCACATTGAACCATGCACACCTCACAGGGAGTGAAAAGCCACTTCAAAGATGTCTGACAATGGTGCTCTGTTGTGGGGAGCACAAGGCCCTGCTGGGAACTGGGCACCAACCAACAGCAGGACACCACTGTCAGCCATCTTGCCATTGCTGTCACACTCACACACAGTGAAGTCCACTCAAAAGGAAGGAAGTATGGGCATGCTGGGAAGGGGGGTGGAGGCAATAGCATGATGGGAGTGGTAGTCACAGCTCAACATCCCCCACCCACATGGTCCAGCAAGCTCACACTGAACCATGCACACCTCACAGGGAGTGAAAAGCCACTTCAAAGATGTCTGACAATGGTGCTCTGTTGTGGGGAGCACAAGGCCCTGCTGGGAACTGGGCACCAACCAACAGCAGGACACCACTGTCAGCCATCTTGCCATTGCTGTCACACTCACACACAGTGAAGTACACTCAAAAGGAAGGAAGTATGGGCATGCTGGGAAGGGGGGTCGAGGCAATAGCATGATGGGAGTGGTAGTCACAGATATTGCTCACCCTCACAACTGTCCCATCAACACCACCCTGAACCATGTGCACATCACAGGGAGTGGAAAAGAACTGACAAGATGGCTGACACTGGGTACTGCTGTGGGGAGCACAAGGCCCTGCTGGGAACTGTGCACCAACCAACAGCAGGACACCACTGACTGACATCCTGAAAGACAACTTGCACTCCCTGCAATGGAAGCACGTTCCATGGTGGGATATCTGGCTGGGTGGGAAGGAGGACTCACAGCACTGACCATAGTCACCAGCAGCTCCACCCACACACACCCCTAACACAAACTACACACAACTCACCTGGGAGAATGCATTGCCTCACACTCCAATCAAATATCCCACAAAGAACCACAACCCTGGGTCATGCTGTGTGAAGCACAGGGACACACATGGGACTTGTAGCAAAACTAACCCCAGGAGAACACTGTCAGCCATCTTGTCAGCACAGGCACACAACCCCACAGGGAAGCAGAGTCAAAAGGAAGGAAGTATGGGCACGCTGGGAAGGGGGGTGGAGGCAATAGCATGATGGGAGTGGCAGTCACAGATATTGGTCACCACCACAACTGTCCCATCAACACCACCCTGAACCATGCGCACATCACAGGGAGTGGAAAAGAACTGACAAGATGCCTGACACTGGGTACTGCTGTGGGGAGCACAGGGCCCTGCTGGGAACTGGGCACCACCAACAGCAGGACACCACTCACTGACATCCTGAGAGTCAACCTGAACCCACTGCAAGTGTGGCATGCTTCATGGTGGGATAACTGGGCTGGGGGGAGAAGGAGGTCCGGATGTCAACCAAATACCACCAATGCTGGTCATGCACACACCTCAACATTCACATTGAAATGCTCAACGTATGCAGGACAATGTGCTACACCAATATCAACCTCTGACTGTGACAACTCAGGACAATGCAATGTACAGGCCCGCATCCAGAGGTACAGTCACAACTGTCAGGTGTGTCAACCATTGATGCCTGCAGAAACATAACATACATTGTGTGTGTCTCCCAAAAACAGGTGATGATGGGGACACAGCAGCAGACGCTGAGGAGTCCCTGTCCCAGGATCCAGGGGAAACGGAGCTCACTGGTGTGGAACAGCCTCTGCCCTCCTCGGATGACGAAGACCTACCTGGCACCTCCGGAGCGAGTCAACATGCAGCACCAGCAGGACCACCAGCTGCACCCACTGCACCCACCCCTCCATCGACTGACAACACACAAACCACCCCTGCCGACACGGACAGACCAAGGACCACCACCACCACCAGCACACGGACCCCTGCCCAACGTGGGGCTATGGACACCAACACCACCAACAACCCCCAAGGGGCCCAGGATCACCTGTGCGTGCCACCTCAGGTACTGCACGTGTCGCCAGGGGTGGTGGGAGGGGTGGTAGACATAGGTCGCTGCTCGCAGAGGGTCTGGACTGCATGAAGACCCACAACTGGTACGCATAGCCGATGCGTACCAGACCAGCACCGGAGAGTTCAGCCAGGTAGTGGGGATCCTCAGGGACATACGACAGCAGCAGGCTGCCCATCATGCACGCTTGGACTTACACATGTCCCGCATGGAGTCCAAGTGGGACACACTGCAAGAGATGACGGCGGTGCATAGGGACATATTACAATGCCTCCGCCAGATGAGCAGCAACATGTCAACACCTCCCTGTGTGCCCACAACATCTGGTGCTGAAACAACTGCAACTGCCACAGGGAGGGAGGATGACTCTGGCGGAGAGTCCCCTGCATCGCAGCAGCCTGCACTTGAGGGTCCCCCCCCAAAGAAGAGGGGTTGTCCGAGGAAGGGCAATTGAGAGGCCGATGGCCATGCACAACTATCAGGAAGCCAAAACCTGTGCTGGATAATCACCTTTGTGCGCAAATTGTACACCCTGTTGAATGCAACACAACTCCCCCACATGACATGGGGAGTACAAGTTGGACCAATGTATCAGATGACTGTGGACTTTACTCAGGACATTTCTGCTACCAGGACTTCCAAATCATCTAGGAACTTTGGATTACAATCACAATGTACAGCACCCACCATCCTGTGCACCATACTCACACATGTATGACAATAAACACACTAATACACCATACCTGCCTCTGTTGTGATTCAAATGTGGTTTCTGTCATGGAGATGATGACCTGCCAAATTTCACTGTGCATGCTAACTGCCACAGCAAGTACAACACAGGCATGTGAGTCATGGCAACGTGACACATATGAGGGAGACACACCACCAGGGCTACACAACATATACACACCAAGGCCACCTGACTCATCGCCTACACTGATGTTGGCAGGAAATACGGTGCAATGCACAGACACAACACCTATTCACAGTCTTTGTCAACTAGCCCACTGGTGCAGTAAGCAAATGTCAGTCAGATGTGTGACCACAGACAACGCACATCACAAAGTGAAGCACAGGTTTATTACACATTTGCAACATGTTGTAACCACTACAGATGCAAGGTAATCCCACCTGGCAGTGGGCACACAGTCAACAAGTGTAGAAGAAAGGAAGTCCATGGGTGTGGCGCACATCACCTGTAGGGATACGACAGCTACCACCCTGGAAGTTCAATCACGGTGTTGGGGTATCACAGTTGACCAAACAATTCTGAAAGTACCCTGTGAAGGACAGAAATGACACACAGTCAAAAGCACTGAAGAACAGGACAGAACTGCAATACTCATGCCCAATACATGTCACAAGATACCCAGCCAGAACCACGTTAGCATGTCAACACTGTTGGGGAGTACAGACTACCTGTAAGGACACATCGCTACACGCAAACAGTCATGTAGCACATGGCCACACTCAAACAGCACCAGAGCACCACCAACACATATCATGCATACTCACATCATTGACATGACATCTCCGGATACTCACATTCAGCTGAAGAAGTTGGTGATGAGCTGTGTGCGGACATCACCAACATCATCATCATCATCACTGGCATCGTGGTCCAGGCCAGGATCCTCCACAGGTGGCGGATGTTGATCATCGTCATCCAGGATGAGAGGCAACTCCTTCCGCACAGCCAGGTTGTGTAGCATGCAGCAGACGATGACAATCTTGCACACCTTTGCTGGGGAATATGGGAGGGCCCCTCCTGTCTTGTCCAGGCAGCGGAAGCGGCTCTTCAGGAGACCAAATGTCCGCTCAATGACTCTCCTGGTCCTACCATGTGCCTCATTGTAACGCATCTGGGCTGGTGTCACAGGGTTCCTGAGGGGCGTCAGCAACCACGGCATGTTGGGGTATCCGGAGTCACCTACATACAGACAATTGCACATTAGCTTAGTTGGAAAAGAGGGTGGAACACTACATTGCAGAACACACACAATGGTACATAGTCAGTACACACCAACAAGCCAGGCACGCTGGTTCCGCATCTGTGACATCATCCTCGGGATGCGACTACTCCTCATCACGTAGGCATCGTGTGCAGAACCGGGGAAACGGGCACACACGTGTGTGATGCACATATCTGCAAGACATACCACCAGTGCATTGACCGAATGGTAGTGCTTGAGGTTCCTGTATGCCTGCTCTTGGGCCTGTGGTGGTACCAAAGCCACATGTGTCCCATCAATGGAGCCAATGACATGCGGCATCCTCCCCAGGGCATAGAAGTCACTCTTAACGTCAGTGAGTTGTTGAAGTCTAGGGAAATAGATGTACTGGTTCAGGTATCTCAACATAGCCTCCAAAACATCGCGGAGCACACGGCTGAACATGGTCTGTGACATCCCACCAGCAGACGCCACAGTGTGTTGAAAGGTACCGGTGGCAAAGAAGTGTAGGGCTGCCATCACCTTCACCTTGGGGGTCAGCGCTGTGGGGTATGTCCGGCCAGGTTGCAAATGTGGGGCCAACCGCACCGCCAATTCCTCAATCAGTGGCCTGGTGAAGCGGTACCGTCGGATGCAGTCCCGTTCAACCACTGTTGCAAGGTCAGGGAATGGCCGATGGACAGCTGGTGCCCTGCAGTGCATAGGTGAAGAAAGAAAGATTGTCAGTCACCCCACATATGTGGCATAGACCAGACTCAATATCACATGATACACCATTACGAGACACAAGTACATGATGCGTGTGCCGTTCCGTAAGGACATGTATGGCACCTACATGGCTAACATCTAACATCACAGTTCAACATGTTCCCTCAACAAGTCCCAGGTTGTGCTATGGGATATCATTAGGCTGTGTCACAGTACCCATGTACTGCTGCCACGTTCCAAACACACACCACAGTGACATGTGAGGACAGATGTGCCCCAGGCATCACAGCTCATCGACACATAGATTCCCAGGGACCCTGTATTGCCACATGGACACTGGCATGACATGGTGCATCATGAATACACCACAGCAAAACAAACATGACCCCCACAGGTAGTGGTCCCTGTTGCCTTGGCAGGACAGACATAGACGTCTGTGACACACACACGCACAACATCAAAGTTCATGCACAAACAACGTGGATGTGGAGACTGTCTCACATTGTGCACATAGAATCAGAGACATTGTAAACACAACATGCACACAGACTGTGGAGGACCATCACTATTGTGCCAATGGGTCACCCTGGGACGTACATACCGTCCCACATGGGACTCAGGGGGTATGTGACATGACATACACATACACCACCGTGAAATGTGAACATGCCACATGCTCAGGAATGAACACTTGCACATCACAGTGGTCATGTGCACGACACACCAAGGATCCTGTCCCCATGAACACGTGCACAGCCTGGGAGTGGCTGCCCCGAAGTGACACCCACAGAACAACATGTTCACCCCCATACACGGAATAGGTAATGCAGCCTTACATGCCTTAGGATACAGTGTGGACAGGCTGTGGTGTTGTAGGTGTGCCCCTCACTCCCTGGGAAGTATATGTGGCTGGCATATGTTCACCTGTGACAGGCATGGTGACATATGCCAGTGACTTGCCCAGGGACGCGTTGTACAGCAATGGACCGATCGGTGTTCCCGGCCGGCCCATTGCATTCAATGTGAGCGGAGTGCACGCGTTGAACAGCAATGGACCGATCGGTGTTCCCGGCCGGACCATTGCATTCAATGTGAGCGGGTGCGCGTTGTATCGCGGGTACGCGTTGTACAGCAATGGTCTGATCGGTGTTCCCGGCCGGACCATTGCATTCAATGTGAGCGGGTACGCGTTGAACAGCAATGGACCGATCGGTGTTCCCGGCCGGCCCATTGCATTCAATGTGAGCGGGTACGCGTTGTATCGCGGGTACGCGTTGTACAGCAATGGACCGATCGGTGCGCACACATTGGCTGTGGCCTGGCCTGGCAACGGACGCGTTTTCAAATCTTTAACGAGTCTGATGCTGTGAATTCAGTTGGTCACCCACAACAATGTTGCAAATTCATGGGTGTCATGAAGTTGAACTTTTGAAGGATGCTGTGGGCGTGTATTAGTGCTGCTATTCCATGGATTGGTCAGATTCAGAAGATGCAAACGACTTGGACCTATCACTTTGGACACATGGGACAGTATCTGCCTCTGCAACACACATATAATGCTGGCTGTTCCCCTGAGAGCTCACTTGCCTGCACTACATGCTCCAGTACGACATCTGCCACCAACACTGCTGCTGTATCTGCACCCTCTGGATCCTGCAATGGCATGTACTGTGGAGAGAGCCCCAGCCTTCAGCACTGAGGAGAACCAGGCCCTGCTGGACAGCCTCCTTCCACAGTACAGCAAGCTGTATGGGAAACCAGGGGAGCAGGTGAGTGTGCTGTCCACTGCCTCACTAAATGTGCATGTTGTCTGACTAGCAAGACTTACAGTGTGCACCCCAATGGCTAGCATGCTAACTGAGTAGTTGTCACCCCCCATAGTGTGTAGTTACATGCACTGAACAGGTATAGTGCAGTAACAGTGCATTCCAACAAGGTTTTACTTCCCAGGCAATGATACCATGTAGTAACTGCTGGCAAACTGTCCATAGCCATCGTTGCACTGCCTGTGTGCCCCTGTGATTGAGACATGTATATCCAACTGTGTAATGCATGGATATGTTGAATGTGTAGTAATGGCATTTTCACTTTGTCATCCTCACAGGTCGATGCCACCAGAAGCAGCAGATATGGCTGACCATCGTCCGGGCAGTGAGAACCGTGGGGGTCTACAAGCGCCGGATCCGCAACTGCCAGAAGAGGTGGCAGGACCTTCGGGCTGGACCCGGAGGATCGCACGGGTCCAGCTGAAGCTGTCGCCTCCTCGCAGGAGGGGCGGACACCGGACCCTGACCCCCCACATGCTCAGGATCCTGGCGGTGGTCTTCCCTGATGATCTGGATGGGCAGCTGAAGGCCAGGGAGCAGCAAGGAGGGGTGAGTCCATGACTGCATTGTGAACTTTGTCTGCCATGCTATGTGCCCTCCTCTGGCCTGGTTAAACTTCCACAGTACATCAGTCATGTGGTTCAGGACCCATGTCCCTCAATTGTGCACTGCCCACTCCTCATCTGATACCCAGGTGTGGCCCTTACAGTCAGGGAATTGTGTCACTTGGGTACTGTGTCCTTGCATTTTGCTCAGCTCAAGGTGGGTGACAGCATTTGTTCCCCTAACTCTGTGGTGGGCATCATGGGTGGGTCCATTGCTTACACAATGCCTGTGTTCTGGCATGTAGTCTGCGTGTTACTTTGATATGTGGTACAATTGCTGAGCTGATCCACCACATGTGCCTGGGGTATCTGGCACACACCCATGCTGCGGGTGGGAACAATGTGTGGGCCCCAGGAGTGTGTATATTACGTGTGTCACACATACTTAGCCACCTGCCTACTGTCCAGGGCTCATCCCTCATTCACGTGGGGCAGGACAGTCATGCCTACTCCAGGCCATACAATACACTCTGTACTCCCACTCCTGTGTATCAGCTGACACGTTGTGCTCAGTGATATGTCCCCTCAGGTGTCTGCCTCTGTGTCAGTGTGCTGTGACGTCGTTGTCAGGGGTGTTTCTCGGTTGGGGCTCAGCATGCCACCGGAGATGTGACATAGGAGACTATACTTGTGTGACACATAGGTGTTTGATCACCTGACCGTGCAGACTGGGGTATGCGAATGTGAAGTTCAGGCAGCTGTTTCCCATTCACAACAGATTGTGAGGTGCTCAGGTTCAGAGGGTTGTGTTACAGGTCTCCCATATGTCCAATTGGCATGACGTGGACAGATAAGGGTTCAGATGATGTGGTGTGTGGGGGATGTACATGTGCACTTGTTCAGCTCCAGGACTTGCATTCCCCATGTCCTACTATAGTGACAGTGCAGACTGTTGTTGTCTGGCTGCCCTGCCCATGTGACTGGAGACAGTGATGTATGACTTACCAGGCATGCCTGTGCCATGGCATGAAACTTCCTATGAGTGATCCTGCAGGGGAGTGACATGTGCTACATGCACACCATTGTGGCAATGACTGTCAGGACATGGGTGCATCATGGTGTCTGTCGCTGGTATGCATCACATGCATTTCAAAATTGACTCTGGGCATCCCTTTATCCGGACACCTGTACTGACTCAGTGGCAAGAGTTGTGATGTGTGCATGTTCACATGCTTCACCGTGTTCTCTGCACTGTCCAACTACTGTGTAGGTGGTGCATGTGTCCACATGTGTCCACACTGGGGTATTGCCATCCGACAGACACCAGACAGATGGGTGCAAGTCCAGGAGAGATGTGAGTGCCATGGTTGACCATCAGACTGACAATTGGCTTCCCCTACTCTGTTTGGGCACTTTTAGCAATGTTAAACTAAGGATGCCAGGGCTTGCTCTGTAATGTGCTGTACTTACTGTGGTGTGTGCGTTCGGTGCAGGTGACTGATGTCTGTCTGCTTCCCTATTGTTTGCAGATACATCCACGGCCACAGGAGGGGATAGCTCCACGGACCAGGAGGAGCCGCAGAGCCAAACTGGGTCAGCAGCCGAGGAGTGGTCGGAGGGACCCAGTGGCACGGAGGGCGAGGGGAGCCACACCGAGGAGTCCTCAGCACCATCCACCTCAGCTGAGGACCACAGCAGCTCGGAGGATGACTCCCTTGTGGAGGCGGGTGTCAGCAGCCACCACACCACAGCTAGTGTTGCTGTCCCCGCCACCACCACCACCACCACCGCCCTCACATCGGCTCCCATTCCCGTAGTCCGTGGAGGCTCCCATGTTCGGGAGCATGTCTCCTTCGTGCCAGGCACCGCACCCCCTGCCCCTGTGTCCCCTGCTGCCCTGAGTGAGGAGTCTGTGTACCTCCTTCGCCAGCTCCATGTAGGGCAGACAGCGATGCTGAATGTCCTCCATGCACACACCACTCTGTTGACTCAGCTGGTGTCGTTCATGGAGGGCATCTCATCGGGCATGTCTGCCCTACAGAGGGGCAATAGGTCCATGGACTCCTCCCTGATGGCAGCAGTGTCCCTCCTCCAGCAGTCCCTCACCCCTCCTACCTCTACCCCATCCACACTCCCCAGCACCTTACCTGTCCCAAGCACACACACACCGGCACAGGCACACACCAGCACAGACACAGGCAGCACACAGACACACACGCCAAAATCCACACGCACGCACAGTAAGGGGACTGAAACCACACTCACAGGGGATGGGGCCAAGGCACACACACACGCATCCAAGAGCACTGCGCAATCTTCAGTTCCCTCTCCCTCCAAGGCCCCTTCCCTTGCCTCACCTGCAACCCCAAGGACACAGCGGGTCTTCCTCAGTGACCTCGGCCTCTTCCCCTCCGATCCAGCATTCAGGGGGAAGAGGAAGCCCACCCACACGGAGGGGAATGCCCCTTGCCCCCGGACACCCTCCCCCAGGTGCAGACCGACTGACGCCCCCATCCGCAAGTCCCCCAGGACCCGGAAGAGCAAGACCCCGCCTCCGCCCTGCAGCTCAAGCACCAAGTCTCCTTCCTCCATCCCTCAGGCCCCCACTCCACAGGTGCCCCCACCACACCCTGCCCCAGGTTCCCCCACCCACAGATACACCATCCCCAAAAAGGTCCGGCCTTCTCCCACTGCCACTTGCTCTTCCGGCACCACACCCCCCGCTGCGCATGTCTGTGCCACTGGCGTGGAGACGGTGTCCTCCCCCTCTGTCCTGCCCACCTTACCTGAACCCCATTCTCCTCCCCTGGAGGTAGGCACTGCAGTGGAGTCCACTACCACCCCGTCTGACTTGGGCACTGCAGTGGGGAACCTGTCCACTCCATCTGCACGGCCCACTGCAGTCGTGCCGGCACCCACACCATCTGAGTCATGCCCCCAGTTGTGCCGGCACACACCATGTCAGACACCTCCACTGCAGTTGTCAGTGGCTCTCCAGCACCCACCACCCCTTCCCTGCCTCCTTCTGGTGAGCCCTGATCCTGTCCCTGCGGTGCCTGGCCTGCCCCCCGTATGCCCCTCCGAGGGGATTGTCCCTGGTGTGTAGCAGTGCAGGCATGCGTAGGGTGTCATCTGGCACTGGCACCCTGTTTGAACTCATATTATGGACTGGCCATTGGCCTTTGTTATATATTTTCTTTCACTTTTCTCACCCAAATGCTGAATAAAGCAACTTTCTGTTCTCTAGTGGTTTTGATTCTGATGTACATGATGTTGATGATGCTAACCGTGCCCTTGCTGCAGTGATGGTGATTTTTGGTCTCATGAAAATGAAGTGTTACTGTGCAGGAACCCATGTGGTCCACGGGTAATGTGTCCTATCCTGTAGTGTATCCATGTCATCCTTAGCAGCATATGAGGGTGTCATGTTTACAATATTTGGCAATGGGATTTCCTACTTACATTTGTAATATCACATCTGTGGCTTACACCCCTGCACATCTGTTGTGCTTGCCATTGTTCAATTAGTCTACTTCCCTGACCGTGTGGCCATCTCCACTGGACATGCAAGTTTGGGCATCAATGGGGAAGGACTCATCTGTGTTGTCAGTGCAACTTGCTATACATGTGTGTTGGATCTGTGCTGATGATTTCGTTGACACTCCCATGACCAGGCTGATATGACGTGAGCCTTCATTTCGTGCTAATTGTTGACTGTGTGACCAGGTGTTCTGCTGACATGATGGAGCCCTACTGAGGCGACATATGGCACAGCTTTCCCCACACAGGAGTGGAGTCCCCTCATGGCAGTGAGTAATCCTGTGACATTGCCTGTGCCCAAGGTGTGTGTTGTGTGAGCATGTCTGTGTGTGTTCACTTCCATTTTGCTGTGCATGCTGGGATCCCTAGTGATGTTCCTGTTTGTGATGCTTGCTGAGTTGACCTATGTTCCCCCAAAGTCTTCTCCCTGGGTTCTCTGTGATGTGGGTGCATGGCACATTACTGCTCATCAGGGTGTCACCCATAGGTGTGTTTGCTGTCAGGGCTGAGTTTGTGGGATGACGCAGATGGGACACAGTCAGGATTCCCCTTGGCACTTGTTGTTTACACCTGTCATGTAATTTCCAGTTTGTGTTAGCTTTCAGTGATTGTGACACGTTGTGTGTGTGACTGATGGCACTCCTCAGGGTCAGGGCTGCAATGTTGGTAGTTGTCTATGTGTGTTCTTTGTGGGTGACCTTGGCTTCTTCATTGGTGTGGGACTGTGGCTGGGATCCCATTGTTTGGCGTGGTATTGCCGTCATGTCCATTACAGCGTAATGTGCAGTGTGTCAGACATTCAGGAGTCTGGTTGAGTGGCCATGTGTGATGTGTTTCTGCACCTTAGTTACCACCACCCCCCATGGGATTGTCATGGGTGCATGTGCAATGTCACCAGTGCATGTGATCTTCAATGCTGCACATTGTTGGAGGTCGAGGTGTGTGGTGTTGAGTGTGTGCAGATGAGAGTTGTTGCCCGGCTAGACCCCTGCCTCCATGTTGGCCTTGGCTTACTGGCCGTGCTGATTGATTTGTGCTTGTGTAGGTGTGATGGTCGTTTGTTGTACAGGACACATGACTGTGGTTCACAGTGTGAACGACATCTAGCTTTGTCGTCACAGTGGGATTGTCATGCAGCCCAGGGTCAACACATTGTGGGGACCCTGGGGGTAGTGCTGTGGTGTGTCTGTGTCTTGCTGTGTCAGTTGCTGTTCCTACATGCTTGTGTGACATGTGTGATTTGTGCTCCCTCTCATCTAACAATGCCTGATTGCCCACATAGGGGATTTGGATCCATGAGTTACTTTTGTGTGGCACTGTATGCACATCTGTGTAATTGGTATTCAGGCCTCATCATGTGTTGTGTGGTTGCCTGGGGACACTGGCACCCCCCCCTCACCTGTTGTGTTTGATGTGCAGTGTGGGTCTGCCTGTTTGTGTTTGTGCATCTGCACCACTGCATTGGCATATCTTTAGTGTGCCATTGGCTGTATGTTGTTTGGTGGGTTTCACCTGCTGTCCCTGGGACTCCTAGATCATCAGTCAGCACTATGATCATTGTTTGTGTGTCCCATTGCTGCCATGGTATGGTATTTGTTCACCTCACATCTACAGTCTCCACAGGATATCTCCATTTGTGTGCCCATTGGTGCAAATATGTGGGTCTGCATTATGATGGTCACTTCTGTCATTGTGTCATTGATGAATGTTGACAGTGTCAGCCCCCATGGGTGATGTTTGTCTGCACATGGCCAAAGGTATGTCTTATTTGCACTGCACTGTTTGCCTCTCCCAATCTATGTTGCTATGGGACACAAGCACTACTTTGCCACTGATGTGTTTGTTGTTCTGCGACCAGGAATCATCCATGCAGTTTGGCAGTTGCAGCTTTTTCAGTGTTAACATTTACCTTTTGGTCACTGTGATGATGGGGATTGGACCCCATTGTCACAATGTTCAAAATGTGCTTCAGCTATGGACCACACACTTACATTTTGGTCACTGTGATGATGGGGGCTTAGACCCCATTGCCACAATGTTCCAAATGTGCTTCAGCTATGGACCCCACACTTACCTTTTGGTCACAGTGATGATGGGGGTTGGACCCCATTGTCACAATGTTCAAAATGTGCTTCAGCTATGGACCACACACTTACATTTTGGTCACTGTGTGGATGGGGGCTTAGACCCCATTGCCACAATGTTCAAAATGTGCTTCAGCTATGGACCCCACACTTACCTTTTGGTCACTGTGATGATGGGGGTTGGACCCCATTGTCACAATGTTCAATATGTGCTTCAGCTATGGACCACACACTTACATTTCGGTCGCTGTGATGATGGGGGTTGGACCCCATTGCCACAGTGGTCATGGTCTGCTTGCATTGTGGAGGCCACACACATTAATGTGTGACACATGTGATAGGGGGTCACATTGTGTGTTCATAGTCATGTTCAGTGTTGTAGGCATTTGACACAGTCTACACACGCTTGTCATGGTGTTGGGGGGATGTCTTTTTCTTGCATTCCCTAGGTTGTAGTGTGCTGGTTGTGTCATGCATTGTCCATCTTATGAGTGGGGGTGGTGTTGGTGGTAGGCATCCAGCCCCCCATGGGTAGGGGTGGTGGTAGTGGTAGGCATCTAGCACCCCCTGGGTAGGGGTGGTAGTAGTGGTAGGCATCTGGTACCCCCTGGGTTGGGGTGGTAGTAGTGGTAGGCATCTGGCACCCCCTGGGTAGGGGTGGTAGTAGTGGTGGGCATCTAGCACCCCCTGGGTAGGGGTGGTAGTGGTGGTGGGCATCCAGCCCCCCATGGGCAGGGGTGGTAGTGGTGGTGGGCATCCAGCCCCCCATGGGTAGGGGTGGTAGTGGTGTTGGGCATCCAGCCCCCCAGGGGTAGAGGTGGTAGTGGTGACAGGCATCTGGCACCCCCTGAGTAGGGGTGGTAGTGGTGGTGGGCATCCAGCACCCCATGGGTAGGGGTGGTAGTAGTGACAGGCATCTGGCACCCCCTGAGTAGGGGTGGTAGTGGTGGTGGGCATCCAGCACCCCATGGGTAGGGGTGGTAGTAGTGACAGGCATCTGGCACCCCCTGAGTAGGGGTGGTAGTGGTGGTGGGCATCCAGCACCCCATGGGTAGGGGTGGTAGTGGTGTTGGGCATCCAGCACCCCAGGGGTAGAGGTGGTAGTAGTGACAGGCATCTGGCACCCCCTGTGTAGGGGTGGTAGTGGTGGTGGGCATCCAGCCCCCCATGGGTAGAGGTGGTTGTAGTGACAGGCATCCAGCCCCCATGGGTTGAGGTGGTAGTAGTGACAGGCATCTGGCACCCCCTGAGTAGGGGTGGTAGTGGTGGTGGGCATCCAGCCCCCCATGGGTAGGGGTGGTAGTAGTGACAGGCATCTGGCACCCCCTGAGTAGGGGTGGTAGTGGTGGTGGGCATCCAGCCCCCCATGGGTAGAGGTGGTTGTAGTGACAGGCATCCAGCCCCCCATTGGGTAGAGGTGGTAGTAGTGACAGGCATCTGGCACCCCCTGAGTAGGGGTGGTAGTGGTGGTGGGCATCCAGCACCCCATGGGTAGGGGTGGTAGTGGTGTTGGGCATCCAGCCCCCCAGGGGTAGGGGTGGTAGTAGTGACAGACATCCAGCCCCCCATGGGTAGAGGTGGTAGTAGTGACAGGCATCTGGCACCCCCTGAGTAGGGGTGGTAGTGGTGGTGGGCATCCAGCACCCCATGGGTAGGGGTGGTAGTGGTGTTGGGCATCCAGCCCCCCAGGGGTAGAGGTGGTAGTGGTGACAGGCATCTGGCACCCCCTGAGTAGGGGTGGTAGTGGTGGTGGGCATCCAGTCCCCCATGGGTAGAGGTGGTAGTAGTGACAGGCATCTGGCACCCCCTGAGTAGGGGTGGTAGTGGTGGTGGGCATCCAGCACCCCATGGGTATGGGTGGTAGTGGTGTTGGGCATCCAGCCCCCCAGGGGTAGGGGTGGTAGTAGTGACAGGCATCCAGCCCCCCATGGGTAGAGGTGGTAGTAGTGACAGGCATCTGGCACCCCCTGAGTAGGGGTGGTAGTGGTGGTGGGCATCCAGCACCCCATGGGTAGGGGTGGTAGTGGTGCTGGGCATCCAGCCCCCCAGGGGTAGGGGTGGTAGTAGTGACAGGCATCTGGCACCCCCTGAGTAGGGGTGGTAGTGGTGTTGGGCATCCAGCCCCCCATGGGTGGTGGTGGTAGTAGTGACAGGCATCTGGCACACCCTGAGTAGGGGTGGTAGTGGTGGTGGGCATACAGGCCCCTATGTGTATGTGTGGCATTGGTGAAGGCCATCCCGCCCCTATGGTGCTGCTGTTGCTGGTGTAAGTATTTCTGCATCCCTCTGTGTGTGTGTGATATGTCGGGTACGTGTAGTTTGTTTTTGTGGTTGGTGTCTGACTTACCTTCTGCGCCGTACGCGTCCGTGCCTGTTCCGGTAATAGATGTAGAATATTGGTAGGATCGGCACGATGGGATTCATGGTTGGTTCGTCTCGTTCGTCTTTCTCTTTGCTTCGCCTCGTCCTCGTCGCTGGCGTGTTCGTCTCATAGCCATGGATCATGTTATGGCGCGAATCGGAGCTTATGTGCGCCTCGCCCGGATGCTTTGACGTGCCGTGCGTAGCGACGGGTTCGGCGCGTACGGGAAGCGCATCATACTTGTCCGGCCGGATGGGGCTGCATTTTTGCTTCCGTGCGACTCGATTCTGCGTTTCCGGATCCGCCTCGGTCGGAGTTCAGGACCTGTATTGGGTGAGTACGACTGGGTCGGGATTTGGGCAGTTGTGCGCATCGTACTTGCTCGTTCGGACGTATATGCGGATCGGTCGGGAAACAGGCATTCGCCTGGCTTTTTTCCCGACCGAATGGTATTAGGTGCGCCTCCGACCGGGATCGGAATCGACCCCTTAGTGTCAAGATTTAAAATGTATCGCGTTTCCAGTTGTCCAAGAGCTTTTTCTCTATTGCCGCCTCTTTTGTTAGGGGGGATGGAGTCTATCAAAAAATATTTTAAATCAGTAGAAACCCCATCATGTACCTCACTAAAATGGCGAGCCACTGCATAGGATTGGTCTCTATTTTTGATCGCCCTGATGTGCTGGAGTACCCTTTTGTGTCCTTGCAGAATTGTACTGCCTACATATCGCAGGCCACAAGGGCTCTCCAGCACATAGACCACATGGTCTGATTTGCAGGTCAGTGCCTTGTCAATGGGCCTTTCTTGTGCACTGAATGGTGTTTTATATGAGGTTGTGCTGACTCCATGTTGACAAGCCTTGCATACCTTGCACTTATGAAATCCCTTTCTTTGACTAAGCCATGTACCCCTGGTTGGTCCACTGGGATCGTTTTGAACCAGGGCGTCCTTCATAGACGGTGCCCTGCTGTATGTTATCGCTGGTCTGTTGGGGAGTAGGTGTCCTATAATCGGGTCACCCAACACTAGAGGCCAATTTCTCTTTATGATATTTCTGATACTTCTCTCTTGTTTGTTGTATCTTAGAACAAATCTGAAAGTTTCTACATCCTGTTCTCTCGATTCATCAATCTTTGTCTGTTTTAGGAGAAGGGCTTCCCTGGGGACTAAATATATTTATATATATATATATATATATATTTTATGTACTATTTTTTTAACATAAAGTATGTGTTTTTATTTGAATGGATGATGAAACAAATAAAAAATAATATGTTTTAAAATATATTTTATGTGGAAAATCTTTGTTATACAGATAGGGTTAATATGAAATGAAATTTGCAATTATTTGATAGAAATAGTCTAATTCAGAGGGGATATTTTAGGTCTGTTTTGTGCTTTCACAGCAGTCTCTCTTTTAAGATAATCTGATAATCAGATTATAACATAGTGTTCATTTTTGCATAAGCAGATAAAAAATATTACAACTACGCAGACTTGAGGTAGCTGCTGGCAGTACTAACGATTATAGTTAGGACCTAGTTTCCATACGAAAAGCGTTTGTTGATTTGCCAATATCTTTGGCGTCGTTTGACGAATCTTCGCGAAATTTTCAAAACTAATGGAGCGCTCCGGTCAGCTCCTGTCTTGAAAGTTTCGGGGTGATTCGTCAAGCAGGGGGCGAGACAAAAGGGGGGTCACTAAGTGTGTTTTCTCCATGTTAATTTCCATAGGAAACTTTAGACAAAGCTACAGCCCGAACTGCTGAACGGAATTTCAGAAAGCGTGTTTTTTTTTTTAAATAGTGTAAATCCGTTCCGTAGTTCCTGAGAAGTTCAAAAAATAAAAAATAAAAATATCGATATCTGGTGGCCGAGGAGGATTTGCGAACCCTCCCGAGCACAAGCTTCATTTAGATTGGCTGTCAACACTCCGAACCAGGAAGTTCATCTTGTGACTCGTTAAAACCGAGTCACAAGAAAACAGTAAAAAAAGGATAAAAACAAGAAAAGGGGGCAGGGTAGAAACACCCTGACCCCCTAGGCCTGCTCAGGGGGTTCCACAAGGACTCCCAGGGCCAAAAAAAGCATTTTGTTTGTATTTTTGGCTGAATTTGCGCTGGGTGAGCGAATCAGGCCGAAAAAATGGGCCAGGTCTCGGGGGCAATGAGGAAATTATATATGGGGGCCTGCGGGGGCCCCCGCAGCCCCAGGGACCACCACCTCCCAGGGGCTTTATTTAAATATGCGCAGGGGCATGCAGTCCCCCGCAGCCCCAGGGACCACCACCTCCCCAGGGCTTGTAATTGAATAGGACGGGGCCTCGCGGGCCTCCCCAAGCCCCGGGGATCACCACCTCCCGTGGCTTCAATATTTAAAAAAATGTGGGGGGCTCCTGCCCCCCCACACTGCCCCAGGGACCACCACCTCCCCAGGGCACTAATTAAGATAATGTGGTGGTCCTTTGCGGACCCCCGGCCCCGGGAACCACCACCTCCCCGGAGCTATTTTCACGAAGGGAGGGGGGTCACGCGGCCCCCCTCCTGGAGCCCTCCTTGGCCCTGGAGACTGCTACCCCCCCGGGACATTGCAGTTTGCAATGGCAGCTCCCGCCCTGTCATTGCAAACTATGCTTCGCTTCATGGAAGGGAGAGCAGGACACCTGCTCTCGCTTCCATGAAGCAAAGCAGATTGCTTTTGGACAAGGGGAGCTGCATGTCAGCAGCTCTCCTTGTCCAAAAGCAATGCCGGCTCCCGCAGGAAGCAGGGAGCCGGCTGGGACCGCGGGGGCATTGGGGCTCCCCCACGGCTCCCAACATGAGGGCCGGCCCCGGGGATTGGGGTCCCCGGGGCCAGAAGTGGCCCAGGGAAGGGGGGCCATGCAGCCCCCCTCCCCAAAGTAAAAAGAATTACAAAAAAAGAAGCCAGGCCCCGGGAGATGGGGTCCCCGGGGCCAATAGTGGCCAAGGGGAGGGGGGCCACGTGGCCCCCCTCCAGTAAATAATAAAAAAAATGAAGCCAGGCCCCAGGGGATGGGATCCCCGGGGCCAGAAGTGGCCCAGGGTAGGGGGGCCATGCGGCCCCCTCCCGGGACAATCAAAAAAGACAAGACCAGGCCCCAGGGGGATGGGGTCCCCAGGGCCAATAGTGGCCCAGGGAAGGGGGGCCACACGGCCCCCTTCCCGTTTAAAAAAAAAAAATGGGCCCTGGGGGATGGGGTCACCAGGGCCAAAAAGTAATTAAGGTAAGTTGGGGCCACACAGCCCCCCTTCCAAAAACCAAATTAAAAAAAAGCCGGCATCTCACCGGACGTCCCGCCCCCTTCCTGCACCACTGTGCAAACGTGCCTCCTGGTGCGTTCTGAATTGGGGGATTAAGTTCCCTTCAATCCTAAGGGTCCTTAGGGGCCAACTAGACCATCAGGTACCTCCAGTAATCCCCACACAGTGGGATTGCTGAGAGGTGGTCCGAGGCCACGCCCCTTTTTACACCACTCTGCAAAAGTGCCTCTTGGCGCACTGCTGGTGGGGCGATGAGGTCCTCTTGTGTCCTGAGTACCTCAGGACTAAAGTCCCGAGCAGCAGTGCGCCAGGAGGCGTGTTTGCAGAGTGGTGTAAAAAGGGGGCGTGGCCTCGGAACACTCTCAGCAATCCAGCTGTGTGGGGCTTACTAGAGATAACAGGAGGGCTAGTTGGCCCCCGGGGACCCTCAGGAGGCAAGGGGACTTCATCTCCCAACCAAGAGCGCACCAGGAGGCGCGTTTGCAGAGTGGTGGAGAAAGGAGGCATGACCTGTGTCCACCTCTCAGCAATCCCACTGTGTGGGGCTTACTGGAGGTAACAGGTAGGCTAGTTGGCCCATAAGGACCCCCACAAGTCAATGGAACTTCATGCCCCAACCAAGAGCGTGCCAGGAGGCTCATTTGCAGAGTGGTGGGCAAAGTGTGCGTTGCCTGCTATGAGAACTTAGCAATCCTGTTGTGTGGGACTTACTGGAGATAATAGGAGGGGTAGTTGGCCCCCAAAGATGTCCTTGGGGGCTGACTACCCCTCCTGGTACCTCCAGTAAGTCCCACACAGTGGAATTGGTAAGAGGTCTTTGGAGGCCACGCCCCCTTTCTCCACCACTCTGCAAACGCGCCTCCTGGCACACTACGGGTTGGGGGATGAAGTCCACTTTACTCCTGAGGGTCTTTGGGGGCCAAGAAGCCCTCCTGGTACCTCTTGTAAGTCCTACGCAACGGAATTCCTGAGCGCTGGTCAGAGGCCCAGCATCCTTTCTCCACCACTCTGCAAACGCGACTACTAATTAAAGAAGCATTTGCAATGTAATAGGTTTCACATTTGCGAGAGTTAGAGCTATTGGCATTGTAAATGTAAAAAATGTTTACTAATGTTTTTTGGGTTGGAGTTGATGTACGTTGTGTGTAGTGGAATTATGTGGTATGTCATGCAGTGAAATTATGTGGATAGAAAGTATGTGGTATTTAGTGTATAGGAATTATGTAGAGTGGGATTATGTGTTATGGAGAGTAATTATGTGGTATGGAAGTCTGTGTTGTGGAGTGGTAACCTCAGGTTTAGTCTTCCTCGTTTCCATAGAAGCTAAACTATGAACTCAATGAGACAAAAAAAAGAAGGAATCACTGAGGAGCACTTCTGGACCTAGTCAGAGGTATGAGCAGGGCCACTGGAATTATGCGACTGTTGGCTGCACCGACTTTTGCACAGTTATACATTTTCCGCATTAGCCACATAATCCATCATCTGCTGCCTAATCTGCAGATTTGAACAAAAAAAGCCTTGTTTCTACCTCAAACGGCTCAAATGTTACCAAAAATGCAGCGACAAGTGTTACAGCGTGGTGGAAGGTCCTTTGTAAACCTAGAATGGTCACCTGTAACTTATTGCTAAATGTGGGTGTTAAATTGGTACTAATGGTGTGCAAGCCACTCTTGCTTCTTTCTGCACCTCTCTTGCCTCTTTCTGCATTTCTGTTGCTTCTTTCTGCACCTTTCTTTCTTTTTTTGCACTTCTCTTACCTCTTTCTGCACATCGCTTCTACTTTCTGCACTTCTCTTGCTTCTTTCTACACCTCTGTTGCCTCTTTCAGCAATTCTCTTGCCTCTTTCTGCACTGCTCTTCCTTCTTTCTGCACCCCTCCTGTCTCTTTCTGCACATCTGTTGCCTCTTTGTGCACCTCTCTTGCCTCTTTCTGCATTTCACTTGCTTCTTTCTGCACCTCTCTTGCCTGTTTTGGCACCTCTGTTGCTTCTTTATGCACTTCTCTTGCCTCTTTCTGCACCTCTGACTTAGAGGTAGTTTTAATCCCACTGCCCTATTATGTACTAGGGCCTTACAGGGGGGGTCATGCCAATCACAGGGGTACCCAACCCATAATGTACCCTAGTGTATGTAGGTGTTTTCACTGTATTCTAAGTGTCTTTCAGCATAGCACTGGCTCCGGGCCTGGTTAGTCAGAGTCAGTTACCACCAGTACCAGTCAGCAAAAAGTTGGGGGGTGCCCAGGGAATAGGATGACTTTGCAACAAGGCCTCTTTCTGCATCTCTGTTGGTTCTTTCTGCATATCTATTGCTTCTTTCTGCATCTTTCTTCCTCTTTCTGGACTTCTGTTGCCTCTTTCTGCATTTCTCTTGCTTCTTTCTGCACCTTTCGTCCTCTTTCTGCACATGTCCTACCTCTGTAGGCATAGTTAGAAATTAGCATTTAAAAAACCTTTGAAATTCACTGAAAAAAACGTAGGTTTCAGGGACGTTATAGTTAGAAATCAGCATTTAAAAAACCTTTGAAATTCACTGAAAAAACCATAGGTTTCATGGACGTTATAGGTAGAAGTTAGCATTTAAAAAAACCTTCGAAAATCACTGAAAAAACCACAGGTTTCAGGGACGCTATAGTTAGATGGACATTTCACTCGTACAAAACCAGAGAAATCCGGCCGTTTAGCTAACTATAACTCGCGCCCCCGTAATGCACTGCTGATGACATCACATATTACATCATTCATGACATGGTCAGTGACATCACTGATGACATCACTGATGGCATCTCAAATGACATCACTGATGACATCACTGATGACATTATCCACGTGATAATCTTATGCACCTCCTAATACCCTAATATAACGTTTGATACACCCACTCTAAAATACAGACTACCAGTTTCGAAACCATAGACACACCAATACCAGTTACTACATACCCACTCACTGATTCCTAGGTCTACACACACATCCACTCATTCACCCATACAGTCACTCATACATGCAGTTACTCATCAATACAGCTCTATCATATGCACTCATACACCTATACTGACACTCACACACCGCCACTCATCCATAGAGTTACTCACACACCTAGGCAGTCATGCAAAGAATCAATCACACTCCCATTTACTTACCTATACAGTTATACAGACACCACCTCACTTATTCATACAGATACTAACACATACTTACTCTCTTATACAATCACTGATACAAGCACACACTCATCCATACAGCCACTCTCACAATCACTCACTCTCACATATAGTCATTTATATACTCCAACGCTCACATATACTGCCTTTCACATATGTAGTTACTCACACATGTACCACTGAGACATCCATTCATTTACCAACACACCCATACACACACTCACCCACCCATACAGCCCTACACCGATGCACTCTTGAACCCATACACCCAGTGAATCACCCACTCACACATCTATGCACAGAGTCACACACCCCCACCCACCCACTCAGATACTCAGGCACCCATACAGATACTCAGACAACCAATCAATAACCCATATAGACACTCATGTAGCTACTCACCAACTCATGCAGCCGCTTACACACCAACTGACAGACTGATACAGACATTCACAGTTTAATCACTAACCCATGCATTCAGTAAGACACATTTAATCACTCACTTATACAGTCAGTCACGCACCTACTAAATCATCCATTCAGACACTTATACACCCACTCATTCTTCAATACACCTTGGCATATATATATATATAAAACATATTTAAACTTTACAGAAACACACAGTCACTGGATGATGTCATCAGTGATGTCATCAGTGATGTCACTGACCATGTCATGAATGATGTAATATGTGACATCATCATTGTGTGGGGGCTCAACTAAGTATAACGGCCGAATTTCTCTGGTTTTCTATGAGTGAAATGTCCAACTAACTATAACGTCCCTGAAACCTGTGGTTTTTTCAGTGAATACATATATATATATATATATATATATATATATATATATATATATATATATATATATATATATATATATATATACCAATAACATAAAATCTAATTTAAAAAAATCCTCTTATAAATTAAAACATTAAACAGTAGGAAAAGTGTTGGATAGCGGAGAGGTAAAAATTACTATTTCCACTCCAATTAGTGCAAGAGTAGGGAAAGTGCTGGATATGAAAGGGGTAAAATTACTATTCCCACTCCAGTGATTGCAACAGAAGGGAACGTGTTGGATAGCGGAGGGGTAAAATGTACTATTCCCACTCCAATGAGTGCCACAGTAGGGAAAGTGTTGGATAGCGGAGGGGTAAAAATTACTATTCCCACTACAGTGAGTGCAACAGTAGGGAAAGTGTTGGATAGCGGAGGAATACAATTTACTATTCCCACTCCAGTCAGTGCAACAGTAGGGAAAGTGTTGGCTAGCGGAGGGGTAAAAATAACTATTCTCACTTCAGTGAATGCAACAATAGGGAAAGTGTTGGATAGCGGAGGGGTAAAAATTACTATTCCCACTCCAATAAGTGTAACAGTAGGGAAAATGTTGGATTGCGGAGGGGTAACAATATTCCCACTCCAGTCGGTTCAAAATTAATAACAAACAAAATATTACCAACAACAAAAAATTATTTAAAAATGTAAATACAAATATATTTAATATTAAACATTAAAAAAATTAAAACATATTATAATGTTAAATACATATGACAAATAACTACAATTATATTAAATAAACTAAAACATTATTTTCAAACAAATATTTAGAAATAAAAACATTAATTATTACATAAATTTAGTTTTTTATTTCCTACCCTATAACAGCACACAATTCACAACCCACATCTAAATTTTTTTAGAAATGTGCTTCCATAATTAACATAATTATTTACCAATTAAAGAAATATTATTAATTAAAAACAAATTAAAACTCATAAAAATGAATTAACTTCCCACACGTTACCCCTATAATCCCCACAATCCACAGCTAAAATTAAACTGTAAAAAATGAATTACACAATTAAAACTTATTTTCAATTGAAAAACTAATAGTATTTAACAACTTATTATAAAGTAAGTAAAATTAATTTACTCCCCACCCTTTAGCCCTATAAAAGTAAAACCCACACACAAAAAAATAAACACTTACCCTAATTAAATATATCAATAATTAATTTAGAATAATGATCAACTAATTATTAAATAATTAAACATAAATTACTTCCCACCCTTTACCCCTATAATCCCCACAACACGCACCTAAAATTAATTACCCACTTACCATAATTAATTGTCAATTCATTCATTAATTTTAGTTAACAACTAATTATTAATTAATTATAAATAAATTACTTCCCACCCTTTACCCCTATAAACCCCATAACTCGCACCCAAAATTATTTACACAATTACCATAATTAATTGTCAATTAATTAATTAATGTTAATTAACAACTAATTATTAATTAATTAAAAATAAATGACTTCCCACCCTTTAGCCCTATAAATCCCACAACCCGCACCTAAAATTAATTACACAATTACCATAATTAATTGTCAATTAATTAATTAATGTTAATTAACAACTTATTATTAATTAATTAAAAATAAATTACTTCCCACCATTTACCCCTATAAACCACACAACCCGCACCTAAAATGTACAAATTGTTTTTAAAACACAATTAACATTATAAAATCTCAATTAAATAAATATGTATAAATTAAAAATATTCATTAATTTATTATAATTAAATTACTTCCCACCCTATTACCCTATAAACCCGCAACCCACTACGGAACTAAAAAACACAAAAGTTAATTAAAATAAAATTAATAACTGCTAAAAATTTGACACATATATTAAAAAACATAAACAATACTTTTACAAAAATACATCACATACATTTAAAATATATACTAAAATACATAACACTAATTAAAAAATCGATATTTTAAACAACTATATTAATGCAAAGGATAATACCAACTTCTATATTTTTTAAATCGATATTACTTACCTTCAAATCGATATTCTTGACAACGATATTCTTGCACTCAATATTTCCATTCCACAATATTTTTAACTCGATAGTTATGGTAGGTCGAATTTTTTACCCTTTGATATTCTGTCTCATTACTGTTCATGAAGTCAGCTATGGGGACAAAAAGAAATATAGCCAGGGCCTGGGGAGTGGGCCTCCCACCAAGTCTGACAGCCTGGAAACAAGACTTGTACTGGTGTAGTCAGGCTGAGAAAGTTGTATATCAAAGCCGGGGCTGTCCCAGGAAGTAGGGAAAAGTGTGGCGCATGTGGGAGGCATACAGAGGATATTAGCGGGCCGCCCTGGATGACGAGAGTGAGCCCACTACCCACTGATACAATATCACGCACAGACCCTGATGAGGTATCCCTCTGGTAAGATCAGCCTTTTGGAGCCCAGTGCTCAAAGTCCATAAATGTTAGAGTGTCTAGACCTACGTTCAATGCGAGATTGGTGAATATGTGTATTGTACTTGGGCAAAATATTGAATAAACAGAATGTTTAAAAAAAAGCTCCAAATAGAAAAACTCTCTTATTTCAGAAGTCTGGCAACTCAGTTTTCTATGGTTAATTAAACTGCCTTTGCTGTGTCGTACAAAACAACCATCACAACCAGCGACTGCAAATTTACCTTCATCTCCATTTTCTCTGACATTATTTCTATATCTGTAGTTTTGAAGTATTTCATAAAGACAAACATTTTCAAGATGCACACTTCTTTTTGGATAGTAAGTGTTCAACATGTTTGTTTTTATAATGTCTGTACTTTCTGGGACAAATTCTGCAAGGTATTGAATTTCTAGAAAAGACTTTAACACTCTGTTTTGCGTGCATACTAGGCCTAGACTCCCCCAAACAATTCCTCTTGACTTAGAGTATGAACTAGCTGAACTCAACCGATCACAGCACTCATGCTATCCAATTTCCCTGTTTGAAAGCTTCTTTAAACGGAAGCTGTACAATTTCTTTGTTAAAAACTTTTCAGCAGAATTCTCTTCCCACATTCTTTCATCTCCATCTTCTCAGATTTCGTTATGTATGAAGATCCATAATGGGCAACAACTATAGAGTTGTCTGCCTCAAACTGGCATTCCACATTTTAAGAATGGCAGGATTGTAGACATCAGTATAATTCAAAGCCTCTGTTCTTCTCAAGTTGTATGTGTTTTTGGGTGATTTTTGAGTAAGTGTATGTCTCACTACAGATAAAAAATTGTTGACCCTTTTGAAATAACTGGTCTTGGAAATCAAAAATGACATTTTGTGTAAAATGTTCCTTTTGCTCTGTATTTCTGCCCACTGTACTTCCCACATCTATGTGACTAAAAACGCAGAACTTTCTATTTCAGGAATTTTTCCTCACTGTCTCTTGGGATGCTGAATGTAAAACACTGCTCTATGAAAGGAAGTACAGACTCATCTCTGTCTGTTCCAAATGTTGGTGTATCTTTTATCCACAACAACATATAAATATGAGGAGCACCTCTTGCTTGGTACTTTTTACACCAAAAGAAATCAGTAACTTCTCTAAGAGGTGGATTTTTTGTTGCAGATGAAGGACAGCATGGCTTGAAATCTGTGGTTAAAGTACCTGCAACATTTGCAGAATACAAAGAGCAAAGTTCTCCTGGTGTCTTCAATTCGATACCTTTAATGGTAGAGTTTGCTTCTCTCAAAAAGTCATGTAAGTCATCCCATGCATACTCTGCACAACTGAGGGTCACAAACCAAGTTGATGCACCTACATTTCATAACATACATTTCAGTTCACGATGACAACGATACTAATACTCAAAGGTTCCACGTTGACATGCAATCAGATTTATCAAATTGTACTCCAACTTCTCATCTTTTCCATGAATTTTGTCAACAAAGTCTTTTGCAGATTAACTTCTGTCTTAAGAATATGGTTAACAGCTTATGATAGTCTAGACAAATCCTTTCAAATAACAGATGGAATGTATATGGAATACTTTGTCAAAAGCTAGGGTCCTCAGAATATAATTTTATTGACCCATACTCAGCTGCTGGAATTTGCACTGGGCAGTCATCATCATAACGTCAGCTTATGCAGTTGGAAATAGTTATGGAAAACAACGAGTCTCTAAACCTTTCTACCACACACTCATTGGAGCTCCTTTAGCTTGTTGCATCTGATACAGTTCAATGGCATCCGCCATAACTTCTTTTGAATGCAGCGGATGGATACTGTAGTGCTTATATAGTTCTTCAGATCTACTTCTATCCACTTTTTCAATTTGTCCATGTGAATGCCACATTTCTTCCTCCATACAACATCCTTGTGTAACAACATCTAGTTCTTTGAAATATACATGATTCTGTTTGGGATATAATGTAGCTTTCTTCACCTTATTCACATCCATTAGTTCCTGCCAGATCTTTTTGTTTTTGTGGGCACACTATTGACTGGAATAGTAAGTGGTTCATCCACATCTCTCTATACACCCACAGTTTCAATATTGCATCTAAAATTAAAAGGTAAGTATACAACTCTACCTTTAAGGCCTTTTTGTAGCTCAGTTGGTGGCAGTTTCCCTCTCTTTGGTTCTATACAAACTATTGCTTGAAAAGTGTGCATAGATTGTATCAATATTATTTCACATTTAGATGTCGAAGTTCCTCTGGAAGTTGAACCAATTCTAACTTATTATGTATTGCTCACGCAGGCACTTTGTTGTCCTCTAATTTATCATAGCAATACTTTCATATGATCTGCTGTGTTGACAAATCGAACAGTTCCTCCACAAATAAATACACAGCAAATTCTAGCCACTTATCTCTGTTTTCTTGCTCAGTTTTCGAGAACAAATCAAAGTTTCGAATTCAGCTTATGTAGATGAGTACATCAACATCATAAGAAAAAATAGTTTGGTTTCTCTGCAGAAACTGCATTAAACTTTGTTATTTCTTGTGCAAAGTCATCAGTACTAATATCTGTTTTCTGTTCCTCTACACCTGGACAATACAATTCCTAATTTTCTCCAGACTCTTCTTCAGGACCAAAGAAATGTTAGTAAATATCTTCACAAACTTTGTCAACCTCTGATACTGTACCATACAAAAAGTGCTTTGTTCTTTTCTCCTAAACACATGCTGGACTTTTTACAAAGTAAAGTCTTCTAACTAAATTTCGCATTTGTGAATGGTGAACAGCCAACATTTGGAAATGATGAAAGGTGCTTGTGCACACTTTCCTGGACAGGCACGCCAGTGAATGTCCTTGTAAATTAGGATATTTCTTCACTTTGCCCGGATCTGATTCTTGCAACATTGCAATTTTACGCTTCACATTTTTACCTGGAAATTCACGTAGAAAAGTTCTTAATATATCAGTTGATTCCTGACAAACACTACAAATACTGCTGCAGACCCATTTATATAAAAGGGCATGTCTATGCCTTCATGTACCTCTTCAACTATCTCTTCCTCTACATTTCTAGGACTCACCCCCTCTTTTGCAATTGGAGTACCATCTTTTTACCTCATAGCATCAACCACTTGTTTCAACTGCATGCACTAACGTGTTCTCTTGTAAGTAGCGTTCTTCATTAAAGAAAGGCTCAGAACTAGACATTTGCTTCCATTCACCTCTGAAAACTTTACAAAAATTATTTTTCCTTTTAAATCTTTTTTTTTCAAAGACAACACTGTTTTATCCAGTGTTCTCATTCTCTTCAATATCAAAATAAGCAGTCTCTGCTTAACAACAAATGCTTTATCAACTACACTCTCAATATGTTGTATTTGCTTCAATGCTTTCCTCATCCTCTTATACTGCTTCATGTTTCATACCAAATTCTGTATTACCGTACTATGAAACATTCCTACTCATATTTCTTGAAAATGTTTCTGTCTTCTTGTTGAACTAGCTGCTTTCTTATGAGATTTCTTACTTTCTATTTCACTTACTCCTTCTCTTTTCTGAGCTGATTTTAACCTCATTTTTTATTTGCATGTTTTTGAGCATTGAGCATTTTGCATTTTTCTGCACACTATGTTAATAAACTTCTTAGTTCTCTTACTAGTAGCTCTACTTTCTTTAATCACATTCTCTGCATTACGTCCCTTTTTACTCCCAGCTTTAATCAGAGATAGTACTGTATTGTCTACTTTCTCTTGTTTCTGTCTTTTTCGGTGTTGGAAATGGCCCTTTTTTTGCGGGGTTACCTCAACATTTTTTGCTTTACTCCTCCTCTTTTTCTGACCCTCTTTTTGTTGGCTTTAGGACTCTGACCACTTTACCACTGCTAACCAGTGCTAAAGTCCATGTGCTCTCTACTCTAAACATGTTTATAATTGGTTTACACCTGTTTGGCCTATTTAGTTTACCTGCACGTCCCTTGTAAAGTGGTATACCATATACCCAGGGCCTTTAATCTAAATGCTACTAGTGGTTCTGTAGCATTGGTTGTGCCAACCACACAAGTAGCCTTTCAAACCTGTCTCAGGCCTGCCATTGTAGGGCCTGTGTGTGCAGTTTACTGCCACTATGACTTGGCATTTAAAACCACTTGCAAAGCCTTAAACTCCCCCGTTATTACACATAGGTCACCCCTAAGGTAGGCCCTAGGTAGCTCTAAGGGCAGGGTGCTATGTAAGTAAAAGGTAGGACATGTGCTTTTAAGCTTTACATGTCCTGGTAGTGACAAACAGCTAAAAAAAGAATCACTACTGTGAGGCCTACTTCTCTCATAGGCTAGCATTGAGAACACCTTTAAACTGTAATTCCTGCTTAGAAAGGAGTAGCTACATCATGTTTCATATCTTTGGAATGATAAAGATAAACCCTCTTCAATGGTAAAGTTGGATTGGACATTACTATTTTAGAAATGCCATTTTTAGAAAGTGGACATTTCTCTGCTACTAACTTTGCTCAGTGTGCCTGCAACTTGTCTCCAATACACGTCTGGGCTGAGGGACAGCTGCACTTTGTGCATTCCCTGTAGACAGCCACAAACACAGGAAGGGTGGGTTTGACAGAGGACTTATTTGCATTCATCTGCATTCTGATAGCCTTTCTGAGTAGGAAGGAGGAGAGGGATCTCATACTTACATCTAAATAGGCTGTCTCCTGTCCTCATACAAAGGACGGATTACCACCCACAGATAACCTGGCAGAGAGAGCTGGGATGAAAATTGACCTGCACACTTCATGAAGCAGCTTTGAAGTCACCTCCCACTGCAAATGCACATTTTGGTATAAGTACTGTGTCTCTGACCCCACCAAATCAGTACACTACTGGACCTGAGAAGTACTCTGCTGGAGCAAAGACTGCTGTGCCGTAAGTATTGACACTTTGCCTTGAATGACTGTTCTGAGAAACTGCTTCTCTGTTTTGCTGAGCTGCCCTGCTGATCTCTGTCCTGCTGAGGACAAGGACTGGATTCATATCACTTGAGCCCAGAAACTCCAAGCACCTGCTGACTTGCCTCCTGTTTTCTGAAATCATAGGGATACGAAAGACTTCCAGCAATCCTGCTGGTGCTGCTGGACTCTGCCATCTGTGAATCCTACCCTTGCCTGAGGAGCCCCCTCCAGTCCTGGGCTTCACAAGTAGGTTCTGCAGCCGTTTTGCTACAAAACCGATGCATCATCACCACTGCGCCAGTCTGAACCTACACATCGCTCTTTGACGCAGACAAGAGGCTGTTTGAAAACAGTGGGTCCTGCAGCCAGCGTAGGCCCATGCCAAAGCATTGCCTTTATTTTAACAGAGCTCAACAACGATGCAGTGACCCGAATGTGTGGACAAGATCAACGTATCGTGCCCTCAACATCAACACTGTGCTCCGTCCAAGGTACTTTTTCAGCGGTACCAGCATGAGTCTCCCAGCTGGCCTGCCCACCATTGTGGTCAGCCTGACCTTTGCATTTAACCCAGTCCCTCGCAACCTCAAGTAACCTTTTAGCGCTGTTGAATTCTAAGCATTGTTTTTACATTTGTTCTTTAAAAGTTCATATCTCGACAACTACTAATTGGATTTTTGTCATTCTGGACTTATTATACTCAGATTAATATTCCCTATTTTTCTAAACCTGTGTGGAGTCTTTTTGTGGTGTTTTCATAGTGTTACTGTTTGTTTGTGTGTGTTGCACAAATACTTTAAACATTTCCTCTTAAGTTAAGCCTGCCTGTTGTGTGCCAAGCTACCAGAGGGTGAGCAAAGGTTAATTTAAAGCATGTATCTAGCTTTCCCTGACTAGGATTGTGGTTCCTACTTGAACAGGGTGCAATCCTCTGCCCAATAGAGACCCAATTTCTGACATTTGACATTGTAAATCTTCCTTTGTAAATACAAGTAGATGTCTGATAAGCAAAAAAACAATACATTTTGATTTACATTACAAACTATTAAATTACATACTGTGAGCAATTATGTAACTACATAAGTAGTTATGTCAGTATGTAACAGGCTGTGTAAGTCTGTCACTTTGGATGTAAAAATGCGTTTATGAGTCAGTGTATGGGTGAGTGACTTGGTTGTGTCAGTACTTGAGTACATATCTGAGTGAGTGTATCAGTGCTTCTGTGGGTGTGTCACCAAACATATAAGTAACTATGTTGGTGTGAGACTGTCTGTCTTAGTATCTCTATGGGTCTCTAAATGGGTATGTAAGTACCTGTATGGATTGCTTACTGGCTGTGTTAGTGGGTATTGAGGTACCTAGCTGTGTGTGCAAATGGCTCACTTACTGCTGGATACATAAGTGCTTTGCGGGTGTGTGAGTGAATGTACAAGTGTCTCTTTTGCTGTTGGACTGGATGTGTTAGTGGCTCTATGCTTTTGAAAATAGGTATATGAGTCGCAGTATGGGTGGGAGAATGTATGTATAACTGTGTGTATGGGTCTTTAAGTGTGCGTGTAACTCACTGAAACGTAAAAGTACATGTCTTACTTTTTAAGTACATGTCACCCTGCCCTATGGGCTACCTACGACCTACCTTAGGGGTGACTTATATGTAGTAAAATGGGAGTTTCAGGCCTGGTAAGGGGTTTTAAATGCCAAGTTGATATGGCAGTAAAACTGCATACACATGCTCTGCAGTAGCAGGTCTGAGACATATTAAATGCTACTTGTCTGGATGGGTGACTAGGAGTGTCAGTACTTGAGTACATATCTAAGTAAGTGTATCAGTTCCTCTGTAGGTTGTCATTGGATGTGTCAGTAACTATGACGGTATATGACTGGCTCTCTATCTACACGTCTTCTTTTAGCCTAAACACACTCATAACTTTTTATTTACATCTACTTTTTAAAAGTACACCTTAATTGACATACCTGTGAAATCTCTTTGCTGTTCTCCAATTTTTATCTAAGTATCACTTAGAATCTCTTGTCAGTGAAAATCTCAAGCCAGGAATATAGCAATGGTGTTTCACTCTCAGTACAAAATTACCAATAATGGCTCCCCTTCCCACCATGCTTTCGCTGATAGCCCTGTACTGAGTGAATCAAAACTTTTCTTTCATATTTTATTTTTGCTATACCACTTTTAAATGGTCAATGCTTTTTAATCCTTTCTAAGACCACTGTTAAGATAGTGTTTCTCGGCCGACCTGCGGATTCATTGTGGCTCTCAGCATGGCCCCCGTGTAAATTTGCAGTAGATATGCAAATCCACATGGAACCCCATAAAAGCTTTTACCATTGTGCAGTTAATGCTATACATCTATTTTTCATTTTGAAAAAATAAAATACTCCATTACAAAATAAGCACACCCTAATAAGCAATGTTTGTACACCACTCTGGTTTTGAGTTTCACAGTGCAGTTTTTCCTGTTCTCTTCTCCTCACCCACTTTTAGCTCCATTTCCATGGTGACGATGGGTGCAACATTCTCTAGCTACCACTAGGTCAAAAGATCACATTAGTTTCTGTAAGCAGCATAGAAACTTCAAGTTAAACTGTAGAAGGTGTGGTTGACTGCTTGCAGTTTCAAGCATATCCCTAACAACATAACTTTTTTTATTTTTCCAAAGCCAATCACAGAGTTAATTATTTTAATTCTTCCACTCACTGCCTAATTTTAGTTCTCTGCACATCTCTATCATCCAATCAAATATGTTCTTTTTATTAGGTACTGTCATCCATTTTAACTGCCTTTCATCTTCAAAGCTGCCTCATTCAGCTGCAGCCTTCTTCTTTGTGCTACTACAGCTTCCCTCCAAAATGGTCAGAGTGTGGGTTTACGGTCATAGTTTTGTGTTTTGGGCCAAAGAGAGTGCTAGAAAGAGTGGCATTGACAGGGACTTGGGTATACCTAATGTAGGCATTACTTAGGTTAGCCAGAGAGGGCTAAAGTGGCATCAATTGCTGCCTTTGGTTGAAAGCCTTGTGGATTGCCAACATCCAGACCTCATGATTGTGCACTGTGGTGGCAATGACCTAGGTACAATTACTGGGGTAGGACTGGAAATCCTAATGAAGGATACCTTTGGTAAATTGATGGCACTTTTCACACACACTGCCTTGGTGTTCTCCAACATTGGCCAAAGGGAGAAGTGAAGTGGTCAAACATATTTTATCCATATATAGACAAATCCAGGAAACATGGCAATAAAACTGTTCCTGCAGTCCTCAGAGACCACAACATGGGCTATATACAACCACAATTTACGCTTTGATATGGATGGTATATATAGAAATGATGGAGACATTTCACTGAGAAAGGCAGCAGGGTGTTCCTCAACAGCTTGAAAGACTGCATCCTGTTTCATGTTTAGTTATCATCAACACACCATAAAGAAAAAAGCTCTTTATGGAGCCACCCCTTTGCCCAAACACTGGTTAATTTTCTTTTCAAATCCTTTTTAAAGATTTCTTACTTCATTTCGCACATCCGTTGTGGATCCACGAACCCAAAAAATATTTTCAATACAAAGCACCACCTTTAGAATTCGCGACTGATCTGTGGCTCGTTCCAAACCAAAAGCACTCCTTTAAAACAACAACACATTTAATACAGTGGGCATGTGTGTGGCTCTACGGGTCTCTGAGTGGATGTATTACATGTTCTGTGGGTTTGTTGACTAAGTGTTTGAGTGTGTCAATGGGTGTGTGAGTAGCTGTGTAGGTTTGTGAGTCAGTGTGTAAGTAGTTGTATTGGTGTGTGGGTCACTAGGTATGTCAGTGCTTGTATGTGTGTGAGTGGGTGTCTCAATAGCTGTATGGGTCTGTGACTGGGTGTGTCTGTGACTGTATGTGGGTGTGTGAGTGGTGTTATAGGTTTATGAGTGGGTAAGTGAGTGGCTGTTTAGATGTGTGAGTGGTTGCATGGGTGTGTGAGTGGCTGTATGGGGGTGTGAGTGGATTTATCAGTGGCTCTATGGGTCTGTGGCTCTGTGTGTAAGTGGCTGTATTGGTTGGTGAGTGGGTGTGTGAGTGTAGTAGTGAGTCTGCAAAAGGGTATGTGGGCCTGTGAGTGGGTGTGTGAGTGCCTGTGTGGGTCTTTGAGTGGGTGTGTGAGTGTCTGTGTGGGTCTGTGCATCTGCGAGTAGGTCTGTGAGTGTCTGTGAGTAGATGCGTGAGTGTCTGTGTAGGTCTGTCAGTGGGTGTTTGAGTGTCTGGCTCCATGAATGGGTGTGTGAGTGTGTGTGTGGGTCTGTGAGTGGGTGTGTAAGTGTCTTAGTGGGTCTGTGAGTGGGTGTGTGATTGTCTTAGCAGGTCTGTGAGTGGGTGTGTGAGTGTCTGTATGGGTCTGTCAGTGGGTGTTTGAGTGTCTAAGTGGGTCTATGAATGTGTGTGTAGCCCGCGAAACACTGTGCCTGTGCCCGGGGAGAGCGGAGATCAGCTGGGGTAGTGAGTCCACGAGGGAGAATACAACTCCCATCTCTCCAAGTGCCTGGAGGTGCTTGAAAACGCTGACGCCGGCCCGCGGCGCTGTGTAGCCCACGAAACGCTGTGCCTGTGCCCGGGGAGAGCGGAGATCAGCTGGGGCAGTGAGTCCACGAGGGAGACTACAACTCCCATCTCTCCAAGTGCCTGGAGGCGCTTGAAAACGCTGATGCCGGCCCGCAGCGCGGGCCATGCCCAGGCAAGGCCCGGGCCAAGGGAAGGCCCATCCACGCCCATCGGAGCCTGGAGGAGGCTGGGCTGGGCCCCCCTCTAACGTCCTAGCTCCAGAATCATGGGGAAAAGAAAGACCACTCTGCATGATCAAGGTGTGGACGTCGTAAATACTTTGGACTGTTTCCTCCGTTAAGCGGCAGACGTGTTGTTGAAAGAAATCGAGAGAGCAGAAGGAAGACTGTCAGGAGGTGAGGTGCACTTTCTACCCCCATTACCCCTTCATAAATGTGGATGAAGCAATAGATGCTGGTAGTATCTCACTTATACAAACTCAGCCCTCAATATTGATTCCTGAGTCCCAGGTCAAGGATATGTTCGGCCAAAACACTCCTGACCCCCCTATGGAACCACCTGTGAAAAAAAGAGATGGGGTAGGCCGCAAAAACTGAATAAAACAACTGCTGGTCCGAGTGGGGGAAAGGGTTCTCCTACGAAGACCACATGTGGCCCTGGGAAGTCCGTGCAGTCTACACAAGAATTGGAAACTATCCTGGCATGTTTATAACAACCTGTATTAAAGGGACTAGACCGTATTGAGGCTGAAATAGCAAAGATTAGCGAGAGAGGGGGAAGCTTCTGCGCATGCAAAAGCAGGACAGCAGAACCCATATTAAGTGTAAATCATGTATGTCAGTGTAAATGTAACAGGCCCTCAGACACTAACTTGCAGCCTGTGGTTATCCCTGAGAGTCGGCCGGATATTTAAACTACTTTAGCCATTAGAGAAAGTCCGGCTAATGTGGGGAAGGTACATAGCGTCAATAATACTCCTGGTATGGCTGATTTACGAGCAATAAGTAATTTAAATAACTATCGACCTAGTGAAAATCGCCCACTGACTAGTGATTCCCACCTCCTTGCAAATCCTGGTCAGTCTACTACTCATTGTGAAGCACCCCTCCAGAAACAGCAACGAATATATCCACATTACAGTACAGATTCTGTTAGAAACACAAAGTTGCCCATGTGGCAGTTCAGGGACGTGAGGAATCATATCAAACCCATCAAAAGTTTAACCTTTACCTCCCCCCAGCTACATGCCCCTTTGTGATGATTTTAGTAAATACCCCAACTTTGCAGTATAGTCAGTCGGAAACCACTCAACAATTGATGAATAAAGCATCTCATTGGCTGACTAAGTTTGTTCCAAATCATGAACGTCCTATTGTCGCTAGCCATATTATCATGGCAAGAAGAGTTCCCTGGGTGGGTAACACTCCAAAAATAATCGGGGGGGGGGATTGTGTAGTAATTAATTTTATGAACCAACATCTTGTGAAACATCTTCTGGATTTGACCCCCAATTCTCCTGTGGCATCTACGCAAATCTATGCCGTACCATTGGGGTTCTTCTATAGGCCACTGGGCATTAATCCTCTGGGCAGGAGGATGAATACTACCCCCGGTTCTTCTGTCCCCCTCCCGCATCCACATGCCTCTGTAGCCTTCCCTACTGGAGAGAATGCTGTTATAGGTATTACTCTAGCAAACAAATTTGCTCCCCTGGAGGACTTAGAAGCATGCGATTGACATAAGGATAGCGGTGAGACCCAGTACCCGCAGAACCATGAGGAGGTAGTTTCTACAATTGTTAAGCAGCCTCAAGACCAGGGAACTGACACTATGAAAGTTTTAGTCTGGAATAAAGCAGGGCTAAGGTCCAAGATGGAAAATGAAGATTGTTCTCTGATTATCAATCGGTATGACCTAGTATGCCTTCAAGAAACATGGGAAGTGGGCGCAGTGCATTTCGATGGGTATTGTGCAATTCATACACCCGCAGTTCCGTCCCGATCAGGAAGAGCTAGAGGAGGCTTACTAACGCTGATAAGAAACACCTTGTGTGTAAGGATAAATGAGGTGGAAGTGCAGTCCTCTTATTATCATCTAATAGTATGAAGTGGTTCTGGTGTAGATGATATGCTTTTAATCAATTATTATAACAACTATTTTGAAGGCAATATGGCAGAGATCATCCACTCACTTGAAATCGAAATAGAAAAGATAATAAGCACCTATCATAAACCATTACATATAGTGTGGGTGGGTGATTTCAGTGCTCATAGCTGCCCAAAAATTACAACACCGATATGTGGATTGATAGATGAAGAAGGGATTATACCCTACCATTTTACACACAACCCATATGGGGATGCACTGAATAGACTCTTGGTCACGAGAAATCTGGAAATTCTCAACCCGGTAGATGAGTTGACTGGCAGTCTGGTAAAAACCTTCGGGGACTCAACACATGGATCAACGTTAGATTATTTACTGGTGGAGCCTCTTTTAAGAGATTTTTTAATCAGATAGGATTGTGTCAATTTTTAGTGATCATGTTGCATTGACTTTTATAATCCGATGGAAGGGATGTTTTAAGAGCAAAGTTACAAAAGTTCCAGCACCAAGAATAGCAAGAAGAAATGGCATAGTGTTAAAGTGGGCAAAAATAAACAAAGATATTTTACTCCCTACTGTAATTGGGAGTACTCAGAAAGAAATTGTAACATGTCTTGATTTGTATAATGACCCACAAAGTATAGTCCGGGCTTTTGTCTTACTGCTGGGTGTGGTGGAAAGAAACTTAAAATCTAAAACTAAAGGATGTTTAGTAAAGACTCCACGCTGGTTTGATACGGCCTGTACAAAAACCCTTAATAGCCCACGTAAAGCACTAAAGGAAAAGCCAAGGAATACCGCCTTGGTTAGCCTTCTTCGAGCCCAATATAAAAAATGTAGGCGGGAGAGACTCATGGCCTTAAAAGAGGAGGCTTGGGAAAAATTACAACTTGCCTCACTACTAAAAAGCTCCAAAAAATGTTGGGAGGTAGTTAATTCACCTTTTCTGAGTCAAAATACAGATCCTTCGCTAAGTATAAATGTGGGGGAAGATGCTTGGGTGGACCATTATACCGGTATATTCGGTTTAGCCGCAGATAGGGTAAACCTGAATGATTACCACCCAAATTGTGACATAGGTACCCCCATTATTTTCTCAATGAAGGAAGTAGAAAATGGCCTCAAACAATGTAGTAGTGCAAAGGCTCCAGGCCCTTTGGTGTCCCTATTGATTTTTTCTTTGAACACTCAGGTCTCTGGATCCCATTCCTGACTAATGTTTTTAACGCTATAGCTAAAGGTGGTCCTCCGGCCTCATGGAAAACAACAGTAATTGTCCCAATATTTAAAAAAGGGGATAAGGCGCTGCCTAAGAATTATAGACCTATCTCTCTTATAGATGGAACGTGTAAATTAATGGGCCGCTTGCTGTTAAATAGACTTGAGGAATGGGCTGCCGATAAACATATTTTAATATCTGTCCAATATGGTTTTAAAAAAGGAATGGGGACACTTGACCAGTGCTTACATTTAAATCTAATCACAGCAAAGTATACCCAAGCTAAAGATGGAACCATTTTTATGGCATTCATGGATCTTTCCGCTGCGTTTGATTCTGTCTTGCATAATAAATTATGGAACATTTTAAAAGAGATGGGAGTGGAGGAAAATATTATACTTTTTATTAGACAGTTATACTCCCAGTCCACGGCATGTGTTAGGTATGGCATCCAGGGTGAATGCACAAGGTCTTTCCCAATCCTCCGGGGGGTTAGGCAAGGTTGTGTCTTAGCCCCTCTTTTATTTTCCTTGTATACTAACGGTGTGGAATCAGCAGTGAGTTTTGAGGTGCCTGATGTACCCAAGGTAAATAAGAAAAAGGTACCCAAACTGCTATACGCTGATGAGGCTGTATTGGTTGCTAGGTCAGGTATAGCTCTGCAAAAATTAATAAATAATGATGTGTCATTTATGGCTGCACTAGACTTACAAGTAAATGAAACAAAAACATTTGTCTTAATAGTAGGGAAGCAGCCAAAAAAATTACCAGCTTTTTTATTGGTAAACGGAAAATTGAAATAACTAAATCAATTTTATACTTGGGGGTACTTTTTAATAGTGAAGGGACTTGGAAAAATATGGTTGAAAACAGATGTATTGCATTAGAAAAGAATACCATAGCTATCCGTTCATTTACCAAAAAATTGGGTACAAAACCATTGGAACCAATTAAAACAATTTATAACGCCAAAGCTATCGCTTCAGCCACATATGGAGCGGGGATTTGGGGAATAGCTAAAACAGATCTATTGCAACAGAAAGAAGATAGCTTCTTTAAAAAGCTACTCTCCCTCCCGAAAGGCTGCTCAAATTATATTATGCACCAAGAGTTGAATGTCCCATTTATATCTGATCTGATTTTTATAGCTCCGGTCCTACTTTGGCATTCAATTTGGACCAGAGAAACAGTGGGACTCACTCAAAATATCATTCAAGATTGTTTATCTCTTGATAAGGCGCCTCAGGTCCCTTGGTTGAGTCATGTAAAGGATACATTGTTAAAGCTGGATTTAGCGACCCTATACACAGATCCGCTTACATGTATGGGTACTTCAAAGGTGGAAATTAAAACATGTGCTAAAGAATATAGGGAAAAAGAAAGATATGCTACAAACTGTAATAAAACCATGGTGGCATTATATCTGGCACTTCCACCTATTCTGGGGGAATCAAATTCATATTTGACATCTGTGACAAATGCGCGACATAGATTTGTACTCCTGAGATTCAGATTAAATTTTATTCCGTGCATGCTGGCCTTCCCAGCAGGGATGTACTCAGTCAATGATCTCTCAGTTTGCCTCTGCGATGGTACATCTATTCAATCTAATTTACATTTTATATTCTTTTGTAAATTTTACTTTTGTTTACGGAAAAAATATATTCATCCATTGTTTTTAAAATATAAATTTGTACAATGTCGCCCAGCCTTGTTCTTTCTCCAAATGCTCCCAAATCCTTATGTAAACTTTTGTGTGACATCATACTTATGTATGGCTTTATCGAAAAGGAGACTAATGAGATAATAGACTGTATTTTATGAGAAGGTGGCACTATTCAGCACTTTGTATGGCATATTTTTGGGTGATCATTGTTTGTAAATAAGTCAATTTTTAGTATCGTACTAAGCACTAAGCACTTTATAAGATATTGAATGAATTTTACATACCTAACCAATGCCGTGGAAATCGCTTTTATATGGTTCTAATTTGTTTCTTATCATGTGTTCCTTAACAATATTTACCGGTGACAGAATGCACTTTAGATGAACGTGGTACTGTTTAGCACTTTAATATGGCATGTTGTTTGGTGACCATTGATCATAAATGAGCCATTGCAAGTATTGCACTAAGCACTTTTGGAGATACTGAGTGAATTTCACATGTTTTTAAAAAAAATGACGGTTCCTATCTCTTTTTACTTTGTGTCCTTTTAACAAAATTTACTGGTGATGTAACAAAATTTTAACAGATGATCAATGTATCAGAATTTTAATAGATGATCAATGTATTTTCTTTGCACTTTTATGATCTTAATGCCTAAGATCGAATAAAGATATAATTGATTGATTGAGTGTGTGTGTTAGTGTCTGGGGGGTCTGTGAGTGTGTGTGAATGTCTGTGTGGGTCTATAAGTAGGTGTATGAGTGTCTTTGTGGGTCTGTCAGTGGGTGTGTGAATGCCTATGTGGGTCTGTCAGTGGGTGCGTGAGTGACAGTGTGAGTGTGAGTGCATGTGTGAGCCTCTGTATGGGTCTGTGAATGGGTGTGTGAGTGTCTTATCTGGTCTGTCAGTGTGTGTGTAAATGCGTATGTGGGTCTGTCAGTGGGTGTGTGAGTGCCTTTGTGAACCTGTCAGTGGGTATGTAAGGGCCTGTGTGAGTCTGTGAGTGTGTGTATTTTTGTAATTATGACAGGATTCACGGATCCATTGAAAATTCACACTATGGGCCATGCTGAGCATCGCGGCAGATCCCCACACATGGAAAAAACATTTTTAGGCAATTTCTTTACTTTCATGGGTTCTTCTGTGACCTCTCTAACACACCCATGAGGTCAGGGTACCTCTACCCTAAACCCTTCAATCACTGTACACTTAAAGTTTGAGGCCCTAGGACCGTCCACCAATGCTTAAAATGGTGGCTGCAACTTTTCTGTCAGGTTGCAGCCAACCAATCATGGCATTGTTGGTGACACGTGGATTCGCAGGTCTACCGTGGTGGATCCATGTACCTAGATATCCATATTTATTTTGTCTTAAATAACTCCAAAACTATTAAAGGGATTTACACCAAATTACAGAAAGGGCTCTTTTGGACCAGGAGCTAGCTTTCTGCTTTTTGCTAAATTTGGCGTAATTCCATCAAGCAGTTCTGGCTGTAGTCATGTCTAAAATCCCTATGGAAAATTGCATGGGGAAAAGTCGTTTTGGGACCCCACTTTTTCTCAGCTCCCACTTGATGAATCATCCCAAAACTTTCCAGGCAGCAGCTGAACTTAGGTGCATACTAGTTTGAAAAATTTCATGAAGATTTGTCAAACAGCACAAAAGTAATTAGCACAACAAAAAATGCTCTTCCTATGGAAACTAGGATCTAACTATAACTACCTACTGGCGACCGCACATAGGTAATATATTAAAGAATATATATATATATATTCCTCCACAACAACCGCCACCTTCTAACGGTCCAGCCGCACAATCCCCACAATAACGGCACAGGAGACGTTGGTAAGTCTAATCTCTTGATTTACATTTTTATTTGCAATTTTTATTACAGGAACACCCAACATAAGACTTCTATGTGTTTCGGCTTACGCCTTCAATCGGGCAATCCTATTACCACAACCATGGTGGTTTTTAAAAGAAGTAATCTTTGTCACATGACCCTCCCTCACCTCCCTTCAGGAACAACTAGACTCACCGTTGAATGTTTCAGATCGCATCTTGTCCGCCATATTGACATCTCCTATCATCATATAGCCCTATACATCTGCAACCCCTTTATTTTTCCAATTTCCTAATTCAATATGATAGGTAAAATGCGATTGAAACTTGATGGCTAAGCTGTTCTTCATATAAGCACCTTTGGTGTTAGCACCTATTTATAAACAATATTCCACACTTGTTTTAAAGTGTAAGTACCTCTTTGTAAACAATCTTCCCCTCTGGTGTATCCACTATGTAGCAATGAGCACCTATTTATAAACATAATAACACAATTGTTTTAAAGTACAAGTGCCTCTTTGTAAACAATCTTCCCCTTCGGTGTATCCACTATGCAGCAGTCATTCGTATACTTAATCCTCCTGCTAGAACATTCCCTATATCTCAATTCTTGATTTGACCATAAAGTGCAAAATGCAATTATATAGGAAATCTAACATATATACATTTAACCTGCATTATACTTACATTTTTGTTGTAAAGTCATGCGTGGTAAAAAGAAATGACATGGTAAAAAAATTGTGTGGTAAAGACAGCGTGGTAAAGGCTTATGTGTGGTAATGGATGCATGGTAAAGGCAGTGCATGCTAATAACCACATTGTAATCGCTGTTTCCCAGAAGTAATAACTTAAAAAACAAAACTCTGATCTGCTGACCTGATTTAGAGTTTGACTGATGATTTACTCTATCACAAATGTGTTGGATTGCCTGTCTGTCTTATTACAAGTGCATGGCATTTATAACAAGGGAGACAGGAAATCTGTCATATTTGTGATGGAGTACCCTTTCGCCAAACTCTAAGTCAGGCCCTCTGTAAAGAACTACCACCATGCTGTAGGACAATATTACCTAAATTGCTCAATTAACTGTAAGGTAACATTAATCGTATAACACATACCAAATGCAGTGTTCATCATCTCACCCTTGATATGACAGACGCAATTAAAAATAATGAAACAATCTTACAGGTGAGATTAAATATAAAATACATAGCGTCTTTGTGATGACAATTTTGGTAAGGAGGTTGGTGGGACATGGACAGAAGCTAGACACAGGTAACTGAGTGTTGGTGAATTTAAGATCTGCCACTACTGTGGGGTCTTTTTGATAGACTAAGTCATCCCTTTATTGATCTGAGTAAGATCAAAGCAGCTCCATTGGGTTCTTTTTATAGATCGGAGGATGTTAAGCAATTTGCTCATGCCAACACAACTAGGAGGAGACTGAAGTATTCAGGTCCATCTTATGACATCTTAATCTTCAATAGCTTTGCCCCTTTTGATTCAGTAGGAGAGAGTGATTGATTCTTATATAGACAGGGAATATTCATGTGCAGAAATATTGTCTTTGACCCGGTCTGCGTACTATGAGAGGGAGAAATGTTCTATGGTAGGGGCTGCTATTGTCCAGGAAAAAATCAATTTGGTTTCTTGGAATGTAGAAGGGATTATTGGGTAACAAAGACTGGATAATTTTTGTTAAGGAACACAGTCTCCTCTGCTTTCAAATGACAGGGACTGTGGATACTTTTCATGTTGATACTTATTTAACATTTTACTTGCCTGCAATTCCCTCAAACGCTGGTAGGGCTAATGGAAGCCTCTCACTTTTGGTCTCACTTCTGTTTCCTAGGAAAATTTGAGGATTTGGTCAGATTCACCACACTATCAAATGTCGGGGCTAGAGTTCATTGGATAATAACATTCATGAGTTTTTGTCAGATCTGCATACCTTCCTGAATTTGTCCTTTGAGGAAACACATGATAATGATGTCCCAGAGCTGGGCAGTCATCCTCATGAGGAAAATGGAACATTCTTTTCAGAGTGGCTGCTTTGATTTCATGGGTTTTAAATGCAGATTACATCACATGGCGCTTGGGTGTATTTCAATGTACTTATAATGTCTGCTTGAATGCCACCCATGTGTGCTTTACAAGCCATTGCCAGGAGGTGTTGCAGTTTTCCTAGCTTCTGTAGAAGCTCCTACTGTAAAGAAGTGAATTATTATAATGCAATGACTTCTGATTACAGAGCCTCATTGTAGGTGTATTGTCATATTCAGTCCTTCGTGCATGAGATTAGGTAAGTGCTGAATGAATCAGTGATTTCATCTGGATTTTGGTTCATAGGGTGGAAAATGTAGCACTCATAATCAACATTAGTCTGAGTTATTACCTCCTCTTCCGTCTTCCTGGATGCAGTCCTTGCACATGAGATAATTCTCCTTTCTGGCAGAAGGAAAAAAACAGGAAGACCAGGACTCTGAGTAATGAAGATTACTGGTAAGTAACTGGGGCATTACATAACAGTAGTCTACCCCTCAGTGTGTCAGTGCAACTTCCTCCTCTAGGAGTTCACAATAATGTCTTTGATATCATGAGTCTCCTAATCCGTTCCTCCTCTTTGACTCCCAAAAAACATGTTAAATTCATTTATGCATTGGTCCCTTCTGTTTCCTCGATTTATGAATCTGAATAGAGCGCAGAGTCAGGGAACATCCTGCTCCACAGCCTAATTGGTCATGACTCTGTGGATCATGCTGTCCAGGATGATGCCAATCCTGTTCCGGGAAATGGGAAGTTCTACTCTTTATCAGACGAGGAAATCGCAAAAGATAATAGCATACATGGTGAGGAACACATTAACCTTTAATTTGCAACAAGAACAAAGAACGGGGATGCATTGCACATACGTGAGCATAGATCACATGCTTTCTAGTGTGAGATTGTCAGTTAAGCATTTCCACATGTAATGAAGGTCTATCAATAATTGTATTATTCATCGTAAATAATTAAAAGCCAATGAATATAATAGGGAACACAAAAGTAAGAAATGTGTAGAAGCTCCACGAACCTCTGACTGCCTGGCCTCAACTTGAGTCTGGCCTGTGCCTCTCTCTCTGACTCCCATTTCCCCGCATTAGAGCATGCACATTGAAAGTGACAATATTACACAAATATAGTAGTTATTAGGTGACATAAATTTTAAATTGGCCAGACTTTGCAGTGGAGATACCGGATGACCAGAATCAAGTTTACCATTATCTACGCAACAATGTCTGGCCATTATGAGTTGTTTTTTTCTTAAAATGGGGAATACATTCTTGCAGCCGGATTTACTGGGGTATTTCCAAGCAGTTTTAACTATTTCCACTATTTCCATTATTTTTCATCTGAGCAGGCTAAAAATGTCAGCAGGATTGCTGGTGAGTGAGTGTAGGGGTGAGAAATATGGGCACAGGGGTGAAGAGTGCGCCTGTATCTGTACGGCAGGAAAATTAGCTACTCCGCCCTCCCACATTTCTCCAAGCGGGGAGTGGGCTGCTTAATACTGCTTCTTGCCGCAGCCCCAGCACCTGCAGCCTCGGAGGCCTGATTTCCCCGGGCTCGGAATTATTGAGTTCAGGGATTTCAGAGTCTGGGACCCTATAATTCCAGGCCCAAAAATACTCATAATTGTGAATTTGCATTATTTCATCCAGAGTTATCACCCAGAGCTAATGCTCACGGTGAAATAATGCAATTCATAATGAGGGCTATTGTGTGTAAGTTGTGTTTGCGGATGTTCTCCTTTGGCAATCACACTGCAAATATGTGGCATATGTTTTGCTTTATCACGTGTTATCTGTATTTAATACATGCTTATACAATACGTTATATTATATTAAAATGTGAGTGTATTACCCAAAATGATCCATTGCCACACCCCTCAGCAATCAAGTTTTCCAGCAAATGCCTGCATGCACTGTGTGGACCCCAGTCAGGTGTCCTAACTGCAGATGGTCCTCACCGCCAGGCTGTAATCAGTATTACATTGATGGCTCCTCCACCTAGTTAGCGGGGCAGGCCTACTTGATTAACTTTCATTCTCTGGGCGCCCACCCACAAACATGAGATATTAGATCTTCTCTCTGAATCCTGCCTAGATGTGTTATTTCTTACTGACACCTGCTTGTAAGAGGTTTCTGGGCCTGACATTATTGAGACGCTTCACCGAATACCATATTGCAAGGCTAGACAGGCAGGACAAAAGTGGTAGTGCGCTAGCAATCATTTACAGGAAGTCGTTGAACTGTCGCACCACGCCGATAAAGATCACAAACTGTGAGGGCCTGTCCTTTTGCTTAACATTATTGTCCACCTTTTCCCTCTCTGGAATTCTTGTCTATAGACCTCCAGGCCCAAATGCTCAGTTCCTTCAAGCCATGTCAGAAGTGGTGGCAGAGCTGGCCATAGATAAAGTCGATTTCACCAGACTGGGTGATTTTAACCTACATGTAAAAGACACAAAAGACAGTGCCTCTTGTGGAAGACCCTACACATGAGAAGGGCCAGACCATTGATCTAGTTTTCAGTAACATGAATGCACTCCAGCTTCAGACCCCTCTGCCCTTAATCTGGGTGGACCATTTTATGATCCCCCTTAGGTTTCCAATACCCTCATCAACTCCATCTCTCCCTTCGGTCAGGCGAGTAGATCGCGCTTGGCATAATCTTAATGTAGAAGAGTGGCAACAGGCCTTTGGAACCTTATCACCTGCCTTTGCAGAAGATGCCACAGTGGCAGCTCATCAGTTTAATTGATGGATCACTGATTCACTTGATAGAGTTCTCCCAATCAAATGGAGGAAAGATGGAAATCAGACACACAAATCCCCTTAATTTAATGCTCACTTATTGTCTCTGAAAAAGAATGTAAAATGTTGGAGAGAAGATGGAGAAAGACTTTTGATGATTCAAATTAAGTGAATTATAGGAAATCTATTAGGTTATATCATGCAGAAATTAAAAAGGCTTAAGCCACTTTTTAAAAAATAAAATTGCTAACTCCTCTAATTCCCTCAAAGAAACATTTAGGATCCTTAAAGACATTACAGTGCCGCCTATAGTGTGCCCCAAGGTGAATGTTTCTGTGGAGCATAGTTATGATCTGGCACACATTTTCAGGGATAAGTATTGGACATCTACTCCTCCTTACCTGACATCACTGACTCAAAGGACTCTTCTTTTAATAAATCCTTATCTGAGTCGAAAGCTGGCCATCTCTCACTGTTTCCCACCTTACGGAGAACCTTGTCAAAGAGCTGTTAAATATGGTAAAATCAGGCTCATCTCTGAACTCAGCCCCTCTTCATGTCCTTCAAAAAGGAGCTGATTGCATTGTCCCAGTGCTGGCAAAGCTGTTAATAATCTCTCTCTCTCTCTCTCTCTCGGGCAGGCTCCACAGCTTGGAAGCATGCCACAGTTAGACCACTCTTAAAAAAGCCTTCTCTTGACCCCCCTCTGTCTATATAATTAAAGACCAATTTCTTTGCTACTGGGAATGGCAAAACGTCTAGAAAAACATGTTAACAAAAATCTCTCAGCCTTCCTGGAATCACAGACAGTGCTTCATCTCACTCAAATGGGTTTCTGACCACAACGCAGCACTGAGTGTGCTCTGTTGGTGGTGGTCGAAGAACTAAGGAAACTTTTGCATTAAGGAGGATCCGCAGCCATTATCCTTCTTGATCTGAGTGCTGCCTTCAACGCCGTGGACCATTCAATCCTCTTTCAGGGAGTTTATAATGCAGGTGTCAATGGCAGAGCACTTGATCGGCTCTCCTCTTTTCTGAAGGATCAAATCTTTAAGGTTCTAGATCAGGCATATTATTCTACCAGTCTGCCCCTCAGTTCTGGAGTGTCTCAGGGATCGTCCCTGAGCCCCACAGTCTTCAAATTGTATATGCTCCCCCGTGCCAATCTCATGGAATCATTTGGCCTGTCACTGGTTTCCTATGCCGATGACACTCAGCTGGTCATATCTGTCTCACCTGACCAGACATCCAATCATTTACCCCTGACTTCGTGCCTTCAGGAAGTAGCCAGCTGTAAATTAAAACTCAATGAGGTAAGGACGGAAGTTTTGATTTTAGGCAATAATTCCTGGAACCGTGTCCCAAGGCCCATTCCAGACTGTCTAAGTAAGCTTCCAACCCCTACATGCCCAATATAGAGCTTGGGGGTATGGCTAGACTCCAAGCTTACGATGGAACACCAAGCTAAAAAAAAATCTGCAAGCTGCTGTGGCATCATGAGATTACTGAGGAAAGTTCTCAAGCTCCTCGCTTTTTCAGCCAGGAGAATAATTGTCCAGGCATTGGTGCTGGCGCGTCTGGACTACGGGAATGCTTTATACCTTGGCTCACCATGCTATGTTGTTAAAAGATTGCAGGCTGTACAGAATGTGGCAGCTCGACTGCTCCCAGACACACCTAAACGTCAGCCAGCCACTAAGGCCCTCAAGGATCTCCTCTGGCTGCCGGTGGAGTGGAGGGTCCAGTTTAACTCATTATGTATTATTCACAGGGCAATAAACAGGAGAGGTCCCCCGTTGTTACGATGCCTAGCCTCTCTCTATGTTCCAGTAGGCCTCTTAGGTCAGTGTCTGCCCATCTACTCAAGATCCCCAGGATCCGGAGAGGGCGCTGGGGTGGACGCTCTACGTCTTTTTCGGCATCCAAGCTCTGGAATTCTCTCCCTCTTGAACTACATCTTCTGGAGCAAGAACTTCCTTTCCACAAAGCCTTGAAGACTTGGCTATTTAAGTAATAATGTCATACCTGGGCTATTCTACGGTAGCTGTGAAAGCACTGGGAGGCCTGCGGGTAGCCATGCGCTATACAAAAACTGTAGAATAGAATAGAATTTCACTTCTCAATTAAATGGACACTAGTTCATTGTGAGCACCACTTTGATTGGCAAGTAACATTTGGAATTGATATACATTTATAAAGCAGATCCAAAAATAAATTGTATTTATACCAACTGATTACGTTGCAACTGTCTTGAGCCTCTGCATTTTATCTGGTACATATATAAAATATGAAAAAAGTTTATGACTCGCACACCTCTTTTCTCAAGTTTATCAAAGGAATTTGTTATGGGGAGCTATGCTGGTGTGCGGTTCATCCTTAGAGCGCCAAAATAACATTCACCGAAACCGCTGATATTCGTAATACCAGTCCCAGGATACATCGCACCATGTGAGATGATGAAATCATCGTAAAGCAAATTTAATCAATGTCCACCATGTTTAATCGCTTGAATCTTCATTTTATTGTTCGTTTGTTGAATTTTATGGAACAAGGTGATTCCAATTTTCAAGTGCATGTATAATGCCCAATCGCCTTTAATACAGCATGTTAAAATCCCCCGTTCCATGAGTAAATGCGAAATGTTTAACCCAATGCATTTCGGGCTATTACAGCCCTTCGTCAGGGGTTCTTTTCTGTAAAGTTAAAATCAAAACATTGCCATTAGAATAATATGCAAATCTCAAAACATCAATATTAATCACTTGCTACTTGCATTATGCCCAATCATCTGGCATGCTAGCCCTCCCATAAACAACGATTTCCCTCTAAAAGCGTATCAAAACGCTTCCAAAATGTGCTACCAAGCAAGCTCTATAAAGCCGTTTTACTTTTGATTGTTACAGTTGAATGTCATTCTACAACATCACCCTAGGGGGTTCGCAATAAACTAAAGCTAAAAAAACTGTACAACATTAAACACTACCCTTAAACAAAGTAGGTAAAGCGTTCTTTCATACCTCTATTCGCTGTTCAACTACAAACACAACACTTTCCGTTTTTCCTGTAATATGTTGTTCCTTTCACCCTCCCGCGTAATACGGCCTTTTTTAACAACATAACCACACCCACATAGTTGACCATTTGTTCAAACACGCCTATTTAAGTCGTCAAAGGATACAACTCCCATAAGTCACTATATCCAACTACTAAAACCTGCCCGAACTTGTTGTTAAACCACCCACTCGTGAATGCACTCACGTGCTTGTTATTATCAAGCCTCCCACGGTAACTAGATCATGTACCCCGCCCTTCCCTGTATTGTTAGTTAACTGCGCCATTTACACAACTCTGTTTATCATTGGCATTGTTGTTAAAACATGATACAGTATGAAAAATATGAAAAATGCAAATGTTCTTCCTCGGGTCCAATGTCACAAAAAACTTTTGATTCCCAACTTATTTGATGTCCATGAATACTGGTGTAATCCTTGGGTCCTGGGTCAAATAGGATGACAGTATAAACTATGAAAAAAGTTTATGACTCGCACACCTCTTTTCTCAAGTTTATCAAAGGTATTCGTTAAGGGGAGCTATCCTGGTGTGCGCTTCATCCTTAGAGCGCCAAAATATCATTCACCGAAACCGCTGATATTGGTAATATCAGTCCCAGGAGGCATCGCACCATGTGAGATGATGAAATCATCGTAAACCAAATTTAATCAATGTCCACCATGTTTAATGGCTTGAATCTTCATTTTATTGTTCGTTTGTTGAATTTTATGGAACAAGGTGATTCCAATTTTCAAGTGCATGTATAATGCCCAATCGCCTTTAATACAGCATGTTAAAATCCCCCGTTCTATGAGTAAATGCGAAATGTTTAACCCAATGCATTTCGGGCTAATACAGCCCTTTGTCAGGGGTTCTTTTCTGTAAAGTTAAAATCAAAACATTGCCATTAGAATAATATGCAAATCTCAAAACATCAATATTAATCACCTGCTACTTGCATTATGCCCAAGCATTTTGGAAGCGTTTTGATACGCTTTTAGAGGGAAAGCGTTGTTTATGGGAGGGCTAGCATGGCAGATAATTGGGCATAATGCAAGTAGCAGGTGATTAATATTGATGTTTTGAGATTTGCATATTATTCTAATGGCAATGTTGACATTGATTAAATTTGGTTTACGATGATTTCATCATCTCACATGGTGCGATGCATCCTGGGACTGATATTACCAATATCAGCGGTTTCGGTGAACATATATAAAATAAACATATAGAATAAACGACCCGGCCCCATTTCCTCTTGCATTGAAAAACGTTTTCATGAAAAACAGTCAGCTTAAACTACATTTCATGTGTTTGTTAGATTGATTACAATTTGAATAGGATTCAGGGTAAATTGAAAGTGTTAATAGCATATTTAGTAAAGTTTTGTGCAGTGCATTTGCACGTGGCTAATGCTGAAACATAACCATAATGCGTTCCTACATTTAATTAGAACATTAGGGCCTGTTTAGTCTTGAAATTGATGGATTACGTTTTTAAAATGTATAATATGGAACATTTTCTCCACAAGCTTTCACATAATTAAGCATGCTTCCCTTTGAGGACTGTAAGATTTGCCTGACTTTCACCTTATTTGCATACATTAAAATTATTCAGACAAACAGCAACATTTTGGTGTGGTTTGATTACAACACATTATAAATAATGAACCGTGTTATTAATAAAAAGCCAGCTTCTGCACATATAGGACTCGGTTTTTACCATATCAGGAGCTTGCCCACAACTGCGATATCCATGCTAATTTTATGGTCTCAGGTTTTACAGCAAACTCTAATACAATAAATTATCTGCATAGAGAAAATCGTGGACATTTTCTATGAAATTGAAATGTGCATCCTGAAAATATTGTGCCACAAGCAGTCAGATGGCATATAACAAATCACTTTCAAATGACTTGATACTATAGGTAACTTCAGCTGAAGCTCTTCTTGGCTAGTTGTTGACACTTGGAACAGCTCGTAAAAAAACATCCAATATATTTACGGTTACTCGTTTATAATTCTATGTATTATTTTGTAACTCAACGCTATAAAGATCAATTATTGACACTTCGCTGATGAAACAAGGTTAACAAGTATATTTGTCATCAACACAATGTTATTCCCTTGTACATGCAATTACAATTTTTATAAGCACAATCCTTGACCACCGTAGTGCACAAAGACTTGTGGTGCAAAATAAAATTGAATATAGAAATAATTTGTTTATGTGCAAGGACGAGGCGATCCTTTCTTAGTAACATTTCCCAAAAACTGTTTATAGAGCACTAGTATTATTTAGATTTTTGTTGTACCATTTACTCCTGTGCACAGATATCATTAACCATTTAAAATTATGTGAAGGGGACAGAATCCGTACCCACTCCAGGCTATCCAAGATTTGTTGACTATTGCGGGAGAGTAATAAACCCAATTGCCACGTGTTTCCTCCTTGCAAGGTCAACATGTTTTGGCCTTCATTTTTAGCAGGTGGGTGTCGACTTTTTCAGGACAAATGGTGTGGTGAGAATCTAGGTAATTCCAAAATGTTACACCTATATGATTAAATTATAAGCCTCAATTGTGTAGTTTAACATTGATGTGATGGTGCTCTGAATACCCCTGCTGTTTTTTTCCTACTGGTAAGTGTTAATTCAATCACTTTACTTCCTTGTGATCATATGGGGCTGAATCTAAGGCGGCAAAGAAAATACATGAAATTCCTTGATCAGACTAAAAATGTGTCTGCTAGGCTAAAGAAGGGTAAGCACCTTCTTTTTACTGGCTGTCCCACTTGTTGCTTCAAGTCCCTATTTGCTCAGGCAGTGCAAACAACCAGGGAATTTGTTTTATTACCTTCCATCTTTTCCATTCTCTATTGGTTTCCACTTCGGTTTGTGAGGGTTACAGTGCAGATGCGTTGGAACTAGGGGTGCTGTAGGTGCTGCAGCTACTTCAGATAACCTGCAAGCACTTTAACTCCAACGTCGGGTGCCAAGAGGACTCTGAAATTTTCTTTATCTTTTTAGAAATTGCTATTTGTTCAGCTACGGAGGGTCAAGTGTTGGCCTTCTTCCTAAAATAATCTGGTGCTAATAGTACAAGCATGCAAATATTTGCTTGCCTTTCCCTTCTTTGACTGCAAAGTGAACACATTTTGAAACTTGAACCAAAGGATGCTTTTGCTGTGGTACAAGCGAGTGTGAAATGAGAAAGCTTCAGTATGAAAACATTGGGGCATATGTACAAGGAAATGTCGGAGCGTGGAGCTGCGCCAAATTTAGCAGCACCGCGCTCCCACTTTACAAAATGCAGGGATGCACCGTATTTACAACAATACGGCACACCCCTGTGTTTTCCCTAGCGCTGGTGCTAAAATTATCTGCCTAGCGCCAATGCAGGCACCCTTGCAACCATAGTGCAAGGGTGCCTGCGTTGCAGGGAATGATTGTTTATGTGCAGGAAGGTCCCCTTTCTGCACATAAACAATCAATAATGGTGATTTGTTACTTTTATGTGTGCTGCATTTTGCAGCACACATAGGAGTAGCAAATCGTCATTATGTATTGATTGTTTATGTGCAGGAAGGGACACCTTCCTGCACATAAACAATCATTCATGGAATTTTGTTCTTTCGATGTGTGCTGCAGAAGCATACATAGAAAAAGCAAAAACGAGGAGAAATAAAAGTATTTCTCCTCGTATCGCCATTCTAAAGCCTGCTCTTGCATGGTGTTAGTTTTTGACGCTGCCTCAGATTTACACATCCTTCTCAATCTGGGGCAGCATCAAAAAGCAATGGGTGCTGCAGTGGAATGCCCATAGCAACACCCATTGCACGACCCTTTCACGCAGGTACCTGTGTGAAAGGGTACCATATTTGCAAAGCGACGTTAAGCAACAAAAAGTGGCTTAACACCACTTTGTAAATATGGACCAGGACATTGAGCCACAGGAATGTCGTTAAACGTGACATTCCTGTGGTGCAATACCCTTGCAAATATGCCCCTCTGGGGCATATTTACAATGAAATGTCAGTGAGCGGAGCTGCACCAAATTTGGCAGGAATGCACCGTATTTACAACAATATGGTGCACCCCTGTGTTTTATCTAGCGCTGGTGCTAAAATTAGCTATCTAACACCAGCGCAGGCCCACTAGCACCATAGTGCAAGGGTGCCTGCATTGCAGAGAATGATTGTTTGTGTGCAGGAAGGTATCCATTCCTGCCCATAGACAATTCATAATGGCTATTTGTTACTTCTATGTGTGCTGCAGAATGCATCACACAGAGAAGTAGCAAATCATCTTTATTTAATGATTGTTTATGTGCAGGAAGAGACGCCTTCCTGCACAAAAACAATCATTAATGGTGTTTTGCTCTTTCTATGAGTGCTGCATAATGCAGCTCACAAAGAAAAAGCAAAAATGAGGAGAAATAAAAGTATTTCTCCTCGTTTCACCATTCTAACGCCTGCTTTTGCATATCATTAGTTATTGGCCCTGCCTCAAATTTACATATCCTTGAAAACCTGGGGCAGCATCAAAAAGCAATCGGTGTTGTGGTGGAATGGCATAGCAACACCCATTGCATGCCCCTTTGACACTATGTGATGCGTGTAAAGGGGCTGTGTTTACAAGGCAGCGTTAAGCCACAAAAAGTGGATTAACACCTCTTTGTAAATATGGAGAAGGACATAGCACCACTAGAACGTCACTAAAAGTGATGTACTGGTGGCGCTATCCCCTTGTAAATATACCCCTTTGTCTTCCCACACATGCAATAATTGCTTACTTTGCCTTCTTCAAAGTATATCAACACATGGGACGTACAAAGGAAGCACACATCATGACTTATTTGTTTTACTCGATGTGACACATGTGAGAAGGTGGCTTGGTATATGCTGTCACTAGTTAAAGTGGCACCCTGTACCAATCCACACGACCCTTATGATGTATGAGGTCAAAGATAACCTTTATGAAAGCTATCCTAGTGGTAGCTATGGAGAGCAGCCTTCAGGCCTAATCTTGAAGGAATGTAAAGCAGCTTGTTTTACCAGAATATCACCTCCTGAATGACTAAAAGAAGGAGAACCACACAGTAATTATATAAAATATGTATTTATTAATATAACACTCTCTACTATCCTCTACACGAGGATAGAACACAAAGCACACAATACTGGAGCAATAGAACAGTTGTAAGTAGCACAACACTGAGCAGGCTCCGGGGGAGACCGAACCATATACCAAAATAGTGGTATAACAATCACGACTTGACTAGACACAGTGCCTAGTGCACGTAGAATCGCTGGGACCCCAAGGAACCACCCAAGGTGATGACACAGGAGACCCACTGAGGATGGGTGCAGTGAGGAAACACGACTGCGTGCTCCGTACAACTCTACGGGAAAGTCGCGGTTTCAAAGTTAAAGTTTAAGGACCCTTCTAATAGGACTTCGAGCCAACCCTTCGGAACTTAAGAGTTTAAAGAGCCACCCCACCCGTGGATACCGTAGTATCAGAGTTGCCTATCCCAGGGGTGCCGGGTGCATAGGTCTGAAGTGGCGTCGGAAACTCTTGTCGTTCTCTATGGAAGGAAAGGAAGAAGTGCTGCTGCAGTGAAGGTGAAAAGGGTCCGGTGGAATCCAAGCCTGGATTCTGGATGGAATGAACCTGGAAGCAGAGGGGACAGAGTCAGGGTCACTTCAGAGTGACCAGGGGCTCAGTAGACGAATGTCCACCGATGTCGGGTGCTTCAGGTGCGAAGAAGGGATGCTTGACTCTGCAGCCACGAGGACCAGGAGATGTTGAAGACAACCAGGAGCTGGAGGTGAGCTTTCCCACAAAGGATGTCGAGTGCTGAGGGGTCGGTGTCCGGGGGGAGCACCAACTTGCCTTGGCAACAGCAACCCACGCAGGAAGGACAAGCAGGTTACGATGTGGACCAGCAAGGTTCAGGGGACTCTCCAAGCAATGGAGAGTAAGGGCACGTCTGGAGAAACCAGGAAAGCCCAAGAACAATCACGATTACCCTCAGGGGGACCCACAGGCCCAAGGACCAGGAGTCGCGAGGGGACCTCGAGCAAGATTGCAAGGCACCAGCCCACGGAGCACACAGTGCGAGGGGGCCAGAGTTCTTTGGTGCAAATACTGCTCAGGGTCAGGAATACACGGAGTCCAATGCACAAGCTCGAAAATCGCCAACAAGCATTCGCACTTGCAAATGGACGCGGTGCATAGGGGTTTGGGCTACGCAGCCCCCACGAGGGATACTGGCCTCAAACTCGGTGAGAGGGCAGATCGACTTCAGGGACCTTCAGGAACCCATCTCCTGTGTTGCTGAAATCTTTGTAGTCCGCAGGAGCTCAGGAGCAGTTACCGGTCAGTTGCGCTTTAGGTGCCTCTGAAGCAGGGGAGTGACTCCTTCACTCCAAGGGAGATTCTTTTGTTGTCTTAAGTGCCCCACAGGTCCTGCATGGAGCCTGTATGGAGTCACGGCACAAACAAAGCTTTGGACAGAAAGTGGGATGAAGTCATGCCCAGTAGAGGTCCAGTGAAGTCCAGGTGTCCAGATGGTCGAAGGTTAGTGGTTTCTTCTTTGTAGAATCTTGCCCACGTAAAATCCAATGTCCTGTAGCCAGATAACCCATTTTATACCCACGGGAGAGCCTCCTAGGGGAGGGGCAGGACAGAGGGGTGGCTACACCCATGTCCTTTGTCAAGTTTTGCGCCAGAGCAGGAGCCAACGGCTCCCAGAACTGGTTTGAGCTGGACTATGCACAGGGACACCAAATGTGCCCCCAGTGCAGACTTTCAGGCACTCTCAGAGTGCACCCACCCAGCCCCAATACACTAAACCCTGTCTGGGAGGTGGTCACACCTCCCTATGACAGGATGCCTATTGTGCTGCCTTCCTCTGCTCGAGCTTGGCTCAGCAGCAGGAGGGCAGAAATGTGTCTCTGGCTGGCAGCATCCATTTTGTGCTGTTGGGTCGAGAAGGCCGGTACCGGGTAGACCGGTGACCCCACGAAGCTTGCTTCTGAAGGGTGGAATCATACCTCCCACACCAGTTACTGGTGTGGAGGTATGAGTTCAAGGTGTTTGATACCAAACACAATATGTTTCTATGCAGCCGTTTTCGAGGTAGCATTTACCGCGAGGTTATAATGCACCTCTACCTATATGTCTGGCTGAGTTACAGACAACCCGGGAGTATGGTCTTCAAAGGCTGCAAAGGGGCTCTGCTCATGCAGGGGCACCCTCTCACTAAAACCCAGCACCCTGCCTTCAGCATTGATAAGGTCTGCTATAGGGGTGACATACGTTTTAAGTGTAGTGACCTATAGATATAGTGAACCTATATCTAAAGTAAGTGGTGCAAGCACCATCTTACACAGGCTGCTGTAGCAGACCTAGAGTTCCATTTTGCATGGCCTCTCATGTGTGGCATAATACATGCTTCAGCCCATGGGAGGCCTCTGGGGTACCTATGCCCTGGGTACATGGGTACCATATACTAGTGACTTATAAGGGTACCCCAGTATCCAATCTGAAGTGTACCAAAGTACATGTATGTCAATTTAAGGGAGAAAGCAGATAAACTGGGGTCCTGATTAGCAGGATCCCAGTCAGACTAGTCAAAAACAGTGAGACATCAAGCAAAAAGTGGGGGTAACCATAAGAAGCAGATGCTACTTTCCTACACAACCCCCCCCAAACGAAAGGACATTAGACTAACCTTGACCAGTTGAGTCTTCATGTTCTAAGTGGAAATATCTGGAGAGTCCATCTGCATTGGCATGGTTACTCTCAGGTCTATGTTCCACTGTATAGTCCATCCCATGTAGGGAAATGGCCCACCTCAAAAGTTTGGGGTTTTCACCCTTCATCTGTTTAAGCCATAAGAGGGGCTTATGGTCTGTCTGAACAATGAAGTGAGTGCCAAACAAGTATGGCCTCAGCTTCTTCAGAGCCCAAACCACAGCAAAGGCTTCCCTCTCAATAGCTGACCAACGTTTCTCTCTGGGGGTCAGCCTTCTGCTTATAAAATCTACTGGCTGATCTTGACCCTCTTCATTCAGTTGTGATAACACAGCCCCTGCCCCCAACTCAGATGCATCAGTTTGAACAATGAATTGTTTGGAATAGTCAGGACTTTGCAGAATGGGAGCAGTGCACATGGCCTGCTTCAGGTCATCAAATGCCTTTTGACAGCTGTTGGAAAGTGGATTATTGGTAGGGGCAAATGTAGGTCTGCCACTGGCAATAAGGCCACTAACACATGATAGGACTCAGCATAGGTCTTAGAAAATTATTCCCATGCTCAACCCTTGGTAGCTTGACTGCGAGCAGGCAGGCTTAACTTCAAAGACAGGTATGTAAAGCATTTAAAAACACCAATTCAGTAAATAATTAAGACACAATGCATAATAAAAATCCAACACCAATTTATGAAAATAGGAAATATTTTTATCTTTAAAATGACACCAAAACGACAAAACCCAATGTAGGGAACCGGAGATATGAATTTTTAAAGATTTATCACTTTATAGCACTTAGAAACCTATAGCACCTTATTGGGATATCTGGTCGCGATAGACCGGCTCAAAGTCAAAGTTTCAGGCCGACCGCGATGGAGCCCTGAGCGGCTACCCCTCGCGGTAGGTCCTGGTCACAGTTTTTACCTTCGGACTTAGAAACGTTTCTGGAGCTTTATCTCGTGGGGACCCTCGATGCTCTTCACCAGGCCGGATTTGGTGAGGGTTCGCCGGCCTCGGATTTCTTCTACTCCCGGTCAAACTCTGGAAGTCGGACCTACGGAGCTTTCAGCGGGACGAACCTGGATGGCTTAGCCGGCTCGCGGATGAAGGCAGGCGGCTTGGCTGACCAGGTTGAGTCGGTCCCCCTATGGAGCTTTTTTTCAAAGTTGCTCCAAAGTTCTCCAAACTTCTGGAACTTCTTCCTGAAGTTCCCCAAAGGGTCCCAAAGTGTCTCAAACTCACTCCAAGGGTCTGGAAGTTCCAAGATGGTCCTTGAAAGTTGAGGACTTCAGTTCCCACAATACACTTGGACAAAACCATTACAAATCCACTGGTAGTTTTCCAGGTTGAGGATTCTTGGTGGTGATGATCCAGGTGAGCTCTGTTAACCTGTAGCGTGCAGGGAGTCCACTCTTTAGTCTTTTTCACAGCAAGGTGGTCCACAGGGCTGTAGTTCCAGATGGTGTAGTCCTCAGAGGGCTGGCCTTAGCAATTGCACATCCAACTTCTCAGCATGGCACAACGTCTTGCTTTCTTAAGTTTCAAGCAGCAGATCTGGGGGGCTCTGCCCTTCGCAGATACTTATTCCAAGTTCTCTGGGTCAAGCAGGAGGTCACTCCTGACCAATGGGGGCAGGGTAACTCCCCAAGGTTATGACCACATCCTGTAGAGTGTGGCATTATTTTGTCCCAGAGTGCACCAAATCTTCCAAATTCATAATGGCTGATTTTCCAGCAGAGAGTTAAGAACTGGCTAAACACACCCCTAGGATGGCTATTTCCATAGTCTCTCCCCCTTGCATCTGCTCATTCCTTCCTTAACCTAGCATCTGGCTTGGGGTCAAAAGTTTAGAGTTGTAAATGACACTGGTTTCTTCCCTCCCCTTTGAAGACCATGGTTTACGACTCGTCCCCCTGCCCTGGCATTCCAGTGGAACAGTACACTGCCCTCCCAGAAGAGCTGGGTAACCCCAGGGCTCTTTATCATCTCTTCAAAGCAGCCTGGCTAATCCACTTAACTCTGACCAATCAGGACAGACCCCTGGAAGGCTGAATCTGGACCTACAAACAAGAAAGTCTTATAACTTCTTGTCTATACATTTTAGGAGAAATTCAACAATATCATATTGTTGGATTTATCACTACCATTCTGGGAAGTCTTTGAATGGAAGTTCGATCATTCTCCTATCAGGAGTTATTAGTTAATAACTTCTTGCCATGTTAACCTATGTGGCATGGGATTTGAAATGGGAAAAATGACTTGGGCCATTTTTCCAGCACCAGGACTTACAAAAACATATTTTATAAGTACTCCGCCTATATCTACAGGACCCCCACCCCATGGATCACTTAGGGGAGATTTTAGGGGTTCTGAATCTGTAGAAATATTGCAGACCCTCCCTCCCCAGTACTCCTAGCATCAAAGTCGAATTTGGGCAGCACTTTATCACAATGTGGGGAGTGAAATGTGAAATTTCACTTAACCCAGGGCATATAACACTCATTTTATAAGGGTCCACCTTATAAATGCCTGACCCCCCCACCCCTGGGACACCTAGGGGAGACCCTGGGGGTTCATAATATGCCAAAACATTGTAGGTTATCCATTTTAAGTGCCCCGAACACCAAAGTCGAGTTTGGGCACAATTTACTTTTTAAAAGCAGTCATGGAACCCAGGGCTGCTTTTAAACTGACCTCAGGCTTCAGCAGTGCACACATGCAAGTGCAGAAAAGGCTGCTTTCCTGTAAACTGCCATGACCTACTATATACAAGGGACTGAGAGGTAGTTTCAATCCCCCTGCGCAATTATGTACTAGGGTCTTATAGGGTAGGTCATGCCAATCACAGGGGTACCCCAACCCATAGTGTACCCTAGTGTATGTAGGTGTTTTCACTGTATTCTAAATGTGTCTCTTTCAGCATAGCACTGGCCCTGGGCCTGGTTAGGCAGAGCCCAGGGTCAGTCAGAGTCAGTTACCACCAGTACCAGTCATCAAAAGGTTGGGGGGTGCCCAGGGCACAGGATGACTTTGCAATATAGCCCCCCCTAACGAAAGGTGATGGGTTACTAACCTACACCCTGGTAGTCCTCATCAGCTAAGTGGACAAACCTGGAAAGTCCATCTGCATATGCATGGGCAACCCCAGGTCTGTGTTCCACTGTAAAGTCCATTCCCTGTAGGGAAATGGACCACCTTAACAGCTTGGGATTCTCCCCTCTCATCTGCATGAACCATCTGAGAGGCCTGTGGTCAGTTTGAACACGAAAGTGAGTCCCAAACAAATATGGTCTCAACTTTTTCAGGGACCAAACCACAGCAAAAGCTTCTCTCTCAATGGTACTCCACCTCTGCTCTCTGGGAAGAACTCTCCTGCTAATAAAGGCAACTGGCTGATCAAGGCCCTCTTCATTTAGCTGTGACAACACTGCTCCAATCCCTTGCTCTGAATCATCTGTCTGAACCACAAATTATTTTGTGTAGTCAGGGGCCAGCAACACTGGTGCTGAACACATAGCAGCTTTCAGAGTGTCAAAAGCTTTCTGACACTCTGGGGTCCAATATACCTTTTTGGGCCTCTTCTTAGAAGTGAGTTCTGTTAGGGGCCCCATAATGGTCCCATCATTTTGAACAAACCTTCTATAATACCCTGTCAGTCCAAGGAATGCCCTGACCTGAGTCTGGGTAACAGGAGCTGTCCAATCCAAAATAGTTTGGATTTTAGCTTGGAGAGGCTGTACATGGCCCCCACCTACCAGGTGGCCCAGGTACACCACAGAACTCTGCCCTATTTGGCACTTACTTGCCTTAATAGTCAGGCCTGCCTGCTGCATGGCCTGAAGCACTTCCCTTAGGTGGCTTAAGTGATCCCCCCAGGTAGAACTGTATACAGCTATATCATCCAGATAAGCTGCACTGAACTATTCCAACCCAGACAAGAACCTGTTTGCCAACCTTTGGAAGGTGGCAGGTGCATTCTTTAAGCCAAAGGGCATTACCTTGAACTGATAATGTCCCTCTGGTGTGGAAAATGCTGACCTCTCCTTTGCTCCATCAGTGAGGGCAATCTGCCAGTAACCTGAAGTCAAATCAAATGTACTCAGGTACTTAGCAGCCCCTAAACTGTCAATGAGCTCATCAGCTCTAGGTATAGGGTGAGCGTCAGTCTTTGTGACTGCATTCAATCCTCTGTAGTCCACACATAACCTTAACTCCTTGGGTCCCCCCTGAGGATTAGGTTTAGGTACCAGCACCACTGGACTGGCCCATGGACTCTCAGACCGTTCAATTACCCCCAATTCCAGCATCTTAGCAACCTCAGCTTTAATGCTGGCTCTGACATGGTCAGACAACCTGTACAGTTTATTTTTGACAGATAGGCTGTCACCAGTGTCAATGTGGTGCACACACCACTCAGTGATGCCTGGGGTCAAAGAAAACAGGCCAGCAAACTGCTCCAGCACTTGCTTACAGTCTTTGTGCTGCTGGTCTGTCAACTTGGGAGAGAGTACAACCCCCTCCACAGACCCATCTTGCACATTAGTGGAGAGGAGGTCGGGCACAGGCTCAGTTTCCTCCTCCACACCCTCATCAGTGACCAGTAATGTGGTCATGTCTGCCCTGTCATGGTGGGGTTTCAATCTATTCACATGCAGGACCCTATGAGGGGTGCCAAGGTCAACCAAATAGGTAAACTCACCCTTCTTTTCTAACATTGGATAGGGCCCACTCCACTTGTCATGGAGGGCCCTGGGAGCCACAGGCTCCAACACCCACACCAGTTGTCCTGGAGTATACTCAGGCATAGTAGCCTTCTGATCATACCAGTGCTTCATGAGCTCCTGGCTGGCCTCCAGTTTCCTATTTGCCTTGTACATGTACTCTGCCATTCTAGATCTCAGGCCTAGCACATAGTCAAGCACATTGTCCTTTGCTTCTTTAAGAGGCTTCTCTAAAGACTCTCTCAGCAGGCTCAATGGCCCCCTCACAGGGTGTCCAAACAACAGCTCAAAGGGACTGAAACCAACCCCTTTCTGTGGCACCTCCCTGTAGGCAAACAGTAAGCAGGGGAGGAAAACATCCCATCTCCTCCTGAGTTTCTCTGACAACCCATGTATCATGCCCTTCAGGGTTTTGTTGAATCTCTCAACAAGACCATTTGCTTGTGGGTGTTAGGGGGTGGTGAACTTGTAGATGACACCACACTCATCTCACATAACAGTCAGATAGCTGGACAGGAAGTTCGTGCCCCTATCTGATATCACCTCTTTTGGAAAACCGACTCTGGTGAACACACCAAGCAGTGCTCTAGCCACTGCAGGAGCATCAATGGTTCTAAGAGGGATTGCTTCAGGGTACCTAGTGGCATGGTCCACTACCACAAATATTTGAATTCCCAACTTAGTTCCTATTTACTGGATCACCAGTTGCTTGATGGTTCTCAGCATGGCTTTAGGCGCCTTCATAGTACTGAATCAGCACTAACGGCTGTCTTTGATAACATCCGGGTCCAGGTTGATGCAGGGTATACGACCCTGCTGGTCCTTCTTGACCTTACAGCAGCTTTTGATACCCTGTCTCCACTAAGGTTGGTGGAACGCCTTAAGGAGATAGGGATTGGGGGTTCGGCCCTTGAGCTTCTCTCCTCCTTTCTTAGTGATAGGGCACAAATAGTGAAATTGGGCCAATTCTATTCTTCTTCCAACCCATTGATTTGTGGAGTTCCTCAGGGATCTTCCCTAAGCCCCACCCTTTTTAATATCTATGTTGCCCCATTGGCAAGGGTGGTGAGGGCCTTTGGATTTGAGGTATTGTCCTATGCCGACGACACTCAAATCATGGTATCTATTACTAATAGCATCAGTGAAGATGCCGCAAATTTTAAAGATTGTATGCAGGCAGTCTCATCTTGGATGGGTGAGAATTACCTTAAATTGAATGGAGAAAAAACTGAGATCTTGATTTTTGGTAACCAACATGATATTTGGTCTAATGACTGGTGGCCTGATTCCATGGGGAGCTGTCCCTCTCCTGTTTCCCATGGGAAAAACCTGGGGGTTATGGTCGACACTTCGTTGTCCATGAACCTACAGGTTAGCAAAACAGTTTCCATCTGTTTTGGCATAATCAGGCTGCTTAGGAAAATTTCACAGTTCCTGTCGTTTTCATCACGAAAGCAGGCAGTGATTGCTCTGATATTGTCCAGACTCGATTATTGTAATGCCCTTTATTTGGGCATCAACAAGGGTTTGGTGAGACGGTTACAGATGGTACAGAACGCTGCAGCAAGGTTGGTGTTGGAGTTGCCAAAGTATCATTCTGTTTCGGCCTCCCTGATTTCGCTGCATTGGCTACCTCTGGATCGAAGAATCCTGTTCAAGACTTTGTGCTTGACTCATAATGCCTTCTATGGAGTTGGCCCTGATGCCATCAAAGCTATGTTTCAACGCTATATCCCGACCAAGCAGCTTAGGTCTGCCAGCAAGAACTTGCTGGTGGTTCCTAGGTTTAAGAAGGTCAGATGGGGAGGCAGAGCCTTCTCCACTGCTGCTGCTAGGCTGTGGAACTCTCTTCCGGACGGTCTATCGGGCCTTGAGTCATACTCTCTTTTCGCAAGGCCTTGAAAACCTGGCTTTTTACTCAGACCTTGGCTTGAGCATTTTATCCGATTGAATGTTAGTCCTCTGCAGCGCCTTGATGCCCTTGGGCTAAGTTAGCGCTTTACAAATCGAATATTCATTCATTCATTCACTAAGATATACCTATCCCTGATGCAGTAGGTGGGTCCAGGGGACCAACAATGTCTATCCCCACCCTTTCAAAAGGAACCCCAACCACTGGCAGTGGTATTAGGGGAGCCTTTGTCTTGCCCCCTGCCTTGCCACTGGCCTGGCAGGTGACACAGGAGCTGCAAAACTCCTTTACCTTTTCAGACATATGGGGCCAGTAGAAATGGTTCACCAACCGGTTCCACGTCTTTGTCTGTCCCAAATGTCCTGCCAAGGGGATATCATGACCCAAAGTCAGGATGAACTCTCTGTACTTCTGGGGCACCACCGACCTCCTGGTGGCCCCCTCCTTGAAGTTTCGGGCCTCAGTATAAAGCAGTCCATCTTCCCAGTAGATTCTATGAAACCCACTGTCATCCCCCTCCTCTTGCTTAGAGGAAATCCGTCTCAAGCTCTCAAGGGTGGTACAGTCTCTCTGTCCCTTACTGAACTCCTCTCTGGAGGGTCCACCTGCTCCTGTCAGTTCTGCCAAATCTGACAGCTTTGGCAGGGATGGAGTCCCTCCCTCAGAGGCCAGATTCTCCCCATCAGGGTTAGATTCTTCCTGCACCTCTGGAGTTCCCTGGGCTGGCTCACCAGGCTCAGTACCCTTGTCCTTGGATGATTGACCCTTTGTTCCAGGGTCCAAGTGTCCAGCCCCTCCCTTTTGGCTAGTCTGTGACCTAGTCACAGCACATACCCACTCAGGGAGCTCCAATATTTTCACATGGAGTCCTCTTTCCACCTCAGACCACTCAAAGGCTTCAAGATCATTGCCCAGTAAACACTGGAAGCACCTTTGACCCAGCTACCTTCATAGGGCCTGTCACACCTCCCATTCCAAATCCACCACAGCCATAGCATGGAGTTTGGTAGTGCTGTCTGCATAAGTCACCTGGTGAAACTCACCAGGTAACAACCTCTCTGGACACACCAGCTCATCCAGGGCCATAGTTACACTAGCCCCAGTGTCTCTGATAGCCTCAACCTCAGTCCCATTCACTTTAGGCCTCTGCCTGTACTTGTCCATGTTTGGAGGTAAGGCAGCAAGGGTTGCAATGTTCACTCTGACCAGGGACACTAAGGTTGCTTCCACCACCTGACTACCCTTCTCTGGGGCACCACTTTCCACCCCTACACTTACACTGGCAATCCCTGTGGATGGCCCCTTAGGGGGGAGTTTCTTGGCACAGACAGCATCTCCCTGTTTGTGCCCTGGCTGGTTACAGTCAACGCACTTACCCACCTTTGAGGGATCAAAGAACCTACCATTCTTTCCATGATACCCCCTCCCTTTGAATTTGGGTTGGCTCGGGCCAACCCCTCCTTGTTCAGGTTTTTGTGGGTCTTTGGAGGACTCCAGCTGATTTTGACCTGCTTTCCCTTGGACTTTCCCTTGGGGAGGGACCTGTCCTCCTTTCTTCTGGTCACCCTCCTGGTGCTGAATGGAAACCCGGGTTCTCACCCACTCATCAGCTGCTTCCCCCAGCTCCCTGGGGTCTGTCAGCTTAGAGTCCACTAGATACTGGCGTATCTTCTCTTCTGCACAATGAGTCAAAATATGTTCTTTCAAAAACAAATTATACAATCCCTCAAATGTGTCAACAGTGTTACCAACAATGCAGCTATCCAGTGCCTTCACTGAAACGTCCACAAAGTCTACCCAAGACTTTGAACTCAATTTCTAGGTGCCTCTAAACTTCACCCTGTACTGCTCGGGAGTCAGACCAAATCTCTTGACTAAGCATGCCTTCATCTGCTGGTATTATTCTGCATCCTCTCCCTACAGGGTCAGGAGCCTATCCCTCCCAGCTACTGGAATCAACTCCCACAGGAGTGCACCCCAATACTTAGAGTGGACCCTACTCGATCTAAGGGCCCTCTCAAAAGCTGCTAGCCACTTGTCAATGGCATCCCCCACTGTGCACTTGGGCACTATACCCGTGGGAAAGTTGGGATCAAATCCACCACCCCTGGACATCTCAAAATCTTCATCATTTTCACTGCCACCATTTCTTTTGAACGCCTCCTCCCTCTCCCATTTCTTCTTAACCAATTCCAATTTTTCCTTCTCCAAGGCAATCAAAGCTAATTGAGCCTCAAGCTGTCTCTCTGCAAGGGACAGTGGTGGTTCCTGAGTAAGGGACCCTTCCCCACTCCCACCATCTGGAATCATATGGCTAACACTATATAAAATGGAAGAGGCATCATCCTCACCCTCTTCTTGGATGAGGTTGGGGGGACACCCTCTATCCCCCCTTGACTCTCCTCAGCTACCCCAGCCCAGGCCTTTAGGTACTCAAGCAACCCTGCCTTCCTAAGCTTCTTGGAAACAGGGAGCCCCCTAAGCCTACACTGTACCCTAAGATCAGCCATCCTGAACTGGGACAGTTTAGCCACATCCAGCTCCATGGTTCCCTAGTTTTGGGTCACAACAACTAGGCACAACAGACTTAGAACAATTTGGAAAAATAAAAACAATGGATTAAAAACTGTTTAGTCCAAATTCCAAAAATCAAACTCAAAAGTTTTGTTCTAAGGCAATTTAGAGGATTTTTATAATCTTAATTCACTTTACTGAAAGGTGTACTTTTTAAACACAAGTCCTCATCCCACCGCTGCCACCAAATGTTGGAAAGTGGATTATTGGTAGGGGCAAATGTAGGTCTGCCACTGGCAATAAGGCCACTGACACATGATAGGACTCAGCATAGGTCTAAGAAAATTATTCCCATGCTCAACCCTTGTTAGCTTGGCTGCGAGCAGGCAGGCTTAACTTCAAAGACAGGTATGTAAAGCATTTAAAAACACCAATTCAGTAAATAATTAAGACACAATGCATAATAAAAATCCAACACCAATTTATAAAAATAGGAAATATTTTTATCTTTAAAATGACACCAAAACGACAAAAATCCAATGTAGGGAACCGGAGAAATGAATTTTTAAAGATTTATCACTTTATAGCACTTAGAAACCTATAGCAACTTATTGGGATATCTGGTCGCGATGGACCAGCTCAAAGTCAAAGTTTCAGGTCAAACGCGATGGAGCCCTGAGCGGCTACCCCTCGTGGTAGGTCCCGGTCACAGTTTTTACCTTCGGACTTAGAAACTTTTCTGGAGCTTTTTCTCGTGGGGTCCCTCAATGCTCTTCGCCAGGCCGGATTCGGTGAGAGTTCACCGGCCTCTGATTTCTTCTGCTCCCGGTCAAACTCTGGAAATCAGACTTATGGAACTTTCAGCGGGACGAACCTGGATGGCTTGGCCGGCTTGCGGTTGAAGGCAGGCGGCATGGCTGACCAGGTTGAGTCGGTCCCCCTATGGAGCTGTTTTCAAAGTTGCTCCAAAGTTCTCCAAACTCCTGGAAATTCTTCCTGAAGTTCCCCAAAGGGTCCCAAAGGTTCTCAGACTCACTCCAAGGGTCTGGAAGCTCCAAGACGGTCCTTGAAAGTTGAGGACTTCAGTTCCCACAATCCAATTGAACAAAACCCTTACAAATCCACTGGTAGTTTTCCAGGTTGAGGATTCTTGGTGGTGATGATCCAGGTGTGCTCTGTTAACCTGTAGCTTGCAGGAATTCCACTGTTTAGTCTTTTTCACAGCAAGGTAGTCCACAGGGCTGTAGTTGCAGATGGTGCAGTCCTCAGAGGGCAGGCCTTAGCAATTGCTCATCCAACTTCTCAGCATGACACAACGTCTTGCTTTCTTAAGTTTCAAGCAGCAGATCTGAGGGGCTCTGCCCTTCGCAGATACTTATTCCAAGTTCTCTGGGTCAAGCAGGAGGTCACTCCTGACCAATGGACTACGTCATCCACTAGGCTACAAACAGAATGCAGACCGTGTAGCTGGTCAGACCATTATTTGATCCGCTTCGAATTCCTTGTGGGTAGCTGCCCTAAACACCTTCCTCCAGGGTGGAGGCTGGTATGGAATTGGCGCAAGATAGAGGACGCCAAGCTGAGGGAAGTATTCAACGGGACAGTACATTCGGGATCACAGTCCGGTGACCCGGACTTGGAGTACGAGAAACTTTCATACTGGCTGAGGACAGCCATTGACACAGTAGCTCCTGCCTGAAGGAAAAGGATAACGAACAGTATGAAGGGGGCCCCATGGTATACACAAGAACTAAGAGAGGAAAAACAGGCTCTCCGCCAATGCGAAAGGCACTGGCGGAAATCATACGACCGAGAATCCCAAGAGACGTATAAAGTAAAACTAACCCTCTACAAAGCATCAATCATCAAAACTAAATCTGCGTATTATGAAGTGAGGATCAGGGAGGCTATAGATACTCAGAAAGAGACCTTTAAGGTACTCAGGGAGCTGAGTCGAATGAAAGAACAAAGGACGGTTGCGAATCAGGCCGACTGTGAAAAGATACAGGACTTCTTTCTAGCTAAGGTTAAAGACATCATTACAGAAATAGGCAATACTTGTATAAATCCTTGTCCTCTATCAGTGGGGTACCCGCCTGACTTTCAGGGCGGCTCTCTCTCAGTCTTTCCTGCACTTGACTCAAATGGTCTAGCCCATATTGTGGCCAAAGTAAAATCTGAGTCACCAGAAGATCCCTGCCTTCCTAGGGTGTTTAAAATGGCTATTCCGGTGGTAGGGCCAGAGGTATTGTCCTTACTAAATCTTTCTTTGGCAACAGGGAAGGTACCACACAAATTTAAGGAAGCCATGGTGATTCCACTGCAGAAATAAATTGGGGCAGATACCAATAATTTGAAAAACTTCTGACCCATTTCCAGACTTCCTTTTTTGGCTAAAGTTCTTGAGCAATACGTGCTTAGAGTTCTCTTGTCCTTCTTGGAAGAACATCAGCTGTTACACACATGGCAAGCTGGGTTTAGGGCCCACAACAGCACTGAGTTGGTGATGCTCTCAGTGCTGGATGAATTGAGGCTCGCAGCCGATAAGAAGAATCCCTCAGCATTGATCCTATTAGACCTCTCAGCCGCGTTTGACACGGTGATCCATGTGCAGCTGTTGTCCCGTGTCCGGTGGCTGGGAGTAACCGGGACAGTTCTCCAATGGATTACTTCTTTCCTGGAGGATCGGTCTCAAAAGGTCCAATTAGGAGAATGTACGTCCAGGCAGGGCGTTCTGCGATGGGGGGTTCCGCATGGCTCTGCATTGTCCCCCCTGCTATTTAATATCTACCTTCAGCCGTTGGTAGAAGCACTTGCAAAATTGGATTGTCAGGTGTTTAATTACGCCGATGACACCCAGTTAATTGTACGAGTTGATAACTCCCCCCAGGCACAGCTCAATGTTCAGAATATTCTCCTGTTCACTATGAACTGGATGACCTCTAACTCACTTAAGGTAAATCCTGATAAGACAGAGGTGCTTGCTCTTACTACAGGGGCCTCGCCCTGGTCAAGTCTATTTTGGCCTCATGAGCTTGGCACTATCCCGACACCGATGCCAGCCGTGAAGAGCTTGGGCATCAATCTGAACACTAAGTTAACTCTAAACAATCAGGTGTCCACTGTAGTGGGGAGCTGTACTGGCCTGATGCAGCAACTCCGGAAGCTTGGGTCCCTGTTGTCTTTTTCCACCATGCGGACCGTCGTGACGGCACTAATCTTGTCACGCCTGGACTACGGTAACGCAGTTTACATAGGGCTTCCTGATAAACTTCTGGGGAAACTTCAGATGGTTCTAAATGATGCGGCAAGGCTGATTTTTAAACTGCCATGAAGAGCACAGGCCACCCCTCTGTTACATCAGCTACACTGGCTCCCTATCAAGCAGAGGGTCAGGTTCAAGGGCCTGTGCATTGCACATAAATCACAATATGGAAAGGCGCCCAACTACATAAAAGATCGTTTGAAGTCCTATGTGCCCGGACGCTGTCTCCGGTCATCTGAGTCCAGCTTGTTGGCCTGCCCGCGCTTCAATAGAGCTACCTTGGGGGGGCGGGCCTTTTTTGTGTTGATTCCCCAGATCTGGAACAAGCTACCGGAAAGTATGTGTAGGGAAGCCACCCTACTCCTGTTCAGGAGGAAACTCAAGACCATTTTGTTCACTGAAGCGTTTGGATAAGTCCATCCTATTGTGTGCTGAGCCTAGCTGGAATAAGGGATTCCCGGCCTCCTGATTTAAATTGCAAGCGCTTAGAGATCTTATGGTTATTTGGCGCTCTACAAATATAATCTAACATAACATAACATAATGGGGGCAGGGTAGCTCCCCAAGGTTATACCACATCCTGTAGTGTGTGGCATTATTTTGTCCCAGAGTGCACCAAATCTTCCAAATTCATAATGGCTGATTTTCCAGCAGAGAGTTAAGAGCTGGCTAAACACACCCCTAGGATGGCTATTTCCATAGTCTCTCCCCCTTACATCTGCTCATTCCTTCCTTAACCTAGCATCTGGCTTGGGGTCAAAAGTTTAGAGTGGTAAATGACACTGGTTTCTTCCCTCCCCTTTGAAGACCATGGTTTATGACTCCTCCCCCTGCCCTGGCATTCCTGTGGAACAGCACACTGCCCTCCCAGAAGAGCTGGGTAACCCCAGGGCTCTTTATCACCTCTTCAAAGCAGCCTGGCTAATCCACTTAACTCTGACCAATCAGGACAGACCCCTGGAAGGCTGAATCTGGACCTACAAACAAGAAAGTCTTATAACTTCGTGTCTGTACATTTCGGAGAAATTCAACAATATCATATTGTTTGATTTATCACTACCATTCTGGGAAGTCTCTGAATGGAAGTTCTATCATTCTCCTATCCGGAGTTATTAGTTAATAACTTCTTGCCATGTTAACCTATGTGGCATGGGATTTGCAATGGGAAAAATGACTTGGGCCATTTTTCCAGCACCAGGACATACAAAAACATATTTTATAAGTACTCCACCTATATCTACAGGACCCCCACCCCATGGATCACTTAGGGGAGATTTTAGGGGTTCTGAATCTGTAGCAATATTGCTGACCCTCCCTCCCCAGTGCTCATAGCATCAAAGTCGAATTTGGGCAGCACTTTATCACAATGTGGGGAGTGAAATGTGGGCATATAAAACTCATTTTATAAGGGTCCACCTTATAAATGCCTGACCCCCCACCCCTGGGACACCTAGGGGAGACCCTGGGGGTTCCTAATATGCCAAAACATTGTAGGTTATCCATTTTTAAGTGGCCCAAACACCAAAGTCAAGTTTGGGCACAATTTACTTTTTAAAAGCAGTCACGGAACCCAGGGCTGCTTTTAAACTGACCTCAGGCTTCAGCAGTGCACACATGCAAGTGCAGAAAAGGCTGCTTTCCTGTAAACTGCCATGACCTACTATATACTAGGGACTGATAGGTAGTTTCAATCCCCCTGCCCTATTATGTACTAGGGTCTTATAGGGTAGGTCATGCCAATCACAGGGGTACCCCAACCCATAGTGTACCTTAGTGTATGTAGGTGTTTTCACTGTAGTCTAAATGTGTCTGTTTCAGCATAGCACTGGCCCTGGGCCTGGTTAGGCAGAGCCCAGGGTCAGTCAGAGTCAGTTACCACCAGTACCAGTCAGCAAAAAGTTGGGGGGTGCCCAGGGCACAGGATGACTTTACAACAACAGCTAACTGTCCACTGAACTTTCTTAGGCATTCTTTTGGAAGTCAAATCATTCAAAGGGGTCACTATGTATCCATATCCTTTGACAAACCTCCTGTAGTACCCAGTCAGGCCCAAGAAAGCTCTGACCTGAATCTGGGTAGTTGGAGCAACCAATTCCATTATGGTCTGGAGTTTGCTCTGTAATGGTTGAACCTGTCCTCCACCCACAAGGTGGCCTAGGTATACAACCTTACTCTGCCCTATCTGGCACTTAGTGGCCTTGATAGTGAGGCCTGCTTTTTGCAAGGCCTCCAAAACATTTCTCAGGTGGACCAGGTGATCCTCCCAGGTGGAGCTAAAGACAGCAATATCATCAAGATAAGCTGCACTATAGGCTACCAGGCCTGTGAGAACTTTATTCACCAACCTTTGAAAAGTGGCAGGTGCATTCTTCAAACCAAAGGGCATTAAAACAAATTGATAGTGCCCACTAGGGGTTGAAAATGCTGTTTTGGACTTAGCATCCTCAGCTAGTCTGATTTGCCAGTAGCCAGCTTTGAGGTCAAATGTACTTAGAAACTTGGCTGAGGCCAAAGTATCTATAAGTTCATCTGCCCTTGGAATAGGATGAGCATCAGTCCTAGTGACTGCATTGAGCCCCCTGTAGTCTACACAAAACCTCATCTCTCTTTTACCACCATGGGTGTGAGGTTTGGGTACCAGGACCACTGGAGTAGCCCAAGGGCTATCTGAGGTTTCAATTACTCCCAATTCCAACATCTTTTGGACCTCAGTCCTGATGCAGTCCCTGACATGGTCAGGTTGTCTGTAAATTGTGTTCTTTACAGGTAAGCTCTCCCCTGTGTCCACTTCATGGGTACACCAGGTGGTCTGACTGGGAGTCAGTGAGAACATGTGTCGGTACTGATTGAGGACTTTCCTGCATTCAGTCTGTTGCTGCTCAGCGAGGTTGCCTGCCAAGGCTACACCATCTACTGAACCATCATCAGGGTTCTGTGAGAGGAGGTCATGGAGCGGGTCACTCTCTTCCTTCTGTCCCTCATCAGTAGCCATGAGCAAGCCCATGTCTGCCCTATCAACATATGGCTTGAGCCTGTTCACATGGAGCACCCTGTGGGGGCTCCTGGGAGTTCCAAGGTCCACCAGGTAGGTAACCTCTCCCTTTTGCTCAAGTATGGTATGGGGCCCACTCCACTTATCTTGGAGAGCTGCTGGTGCCACAGGCTCTAGCAACCATACCTTCTGTCCTGGCTGGTAGACAGTCAAAACAGCCTTTTGGTCATGCCAAGCTTTCTGAAATTCTTGGCTAGCCTCAAGGTTTTTGGATGCCTTCTTCATGTACTCAGCCATCCTGGAACGGAGACCAAGTACATAGTCCACTATGTCCTGTTTAGGTGGTTTGAGAGGTAACTCCTATCCCTCCTTCACTAGACACAAGGGACCCCTAACTGGATGTCCAAACAGAAGTTCAAAAGGGCTGTAACCAACCCCCTTCTGAGGAACCTCTCTGTAGGCAAACAGAAGGCAGGGCAACAGGACATCCCATCTTCGCCTAAGCTTTTCAGGGAGGCCCATGATCATGCCCTTCAGGGTTTTGTTGAATCTCTCAACTAACCCATTGCATTGTGGGTGATAGGGTGTGGTGAATTTGTAATTCACTCCACACTCCTTCCACATAGCAGTTATGTAACTTGACATGAAGTTTGCACCTCTGTCAGTTAAGACCTCCTTAGGGAAGCCCACTCTGGAAAAGATTCCCAGGAGGGCCCTGGCCACCACAGGAGCTGTGGTGGTTCTAAGGGGTATTGCCTCTGGATACCTAGTGGCATGGTCCACCACCACTAGTATAAATCTGTGCCCAGGTGCAGTTGGAGGATCCATGGGACCAACAATGTCAATCCCAACCCTCTCAAAGGGGACCCCCACCACAGGCAGGTAGTAGCAGGGGGGCCTTTGTGGTACCACCTGCCTTACCACTGGCTTGACAGGTGATACAGGAGCGACAAAACTACTTTGTGTCCTCTGACATGTGAGGCCAGTGAAAGTGAGGGACAATCCTGTCCCAGGTCTTACTTTGGCCTAAGTGTCCTGCTAAAGGCATATCATGTGCCAGTGATAATAGGAAACCCCTAAACTTCAGAGGTATGACCAACCTCCTGGTGGCACCAGGCTTGGGGTCTCTACCCTCTGAGTAAAGGAGTCCATCCTCCCAATAGATCCTGTGAGTCCCACTGGCACTCCCAGCAGCCTCAGCAGCAGCTTGCTGTCTGAGGGGTTCAAGGCCTGGAAGGGCCCCCTGTCCCCAAGAACTCAACCTGATCAGGTTCAAGTTCCTCTGAGACAGTTCCTTCACAGGGACTGGGATCATCTTCCTCAGGAGACTGATCCTCACTCTGAGTCTGGGGGGAAGACACTGCCTTACCCCTACTGCTCCTTCTCTTGGAAGGTACCTGGTCCATTTTTCCAGGATCCAGTGCCTGTTCAGTGGAGATGCCCAACATTGCTGCATATGTCCTGAGTTCCACCTCAGCCCAGGCTGAAGTTTCCAAATCATTGCCCAATAAGCATTCCACAGGGAGGTCTGAGCTAACCACAACCTTCTTAGGGCCAGTTACCCCCCCCCCCGGCTGAAATTCACAACTGCCAAGGAATGGTCTGTCCTGACATTGCTTGCAGTGGTCACTTGGTACATCTCACCAAGTATGATCTGATCAGGTATCACAAGATCCTTAGTCACCATTGTGACACTGGCTCATGTGTCCCTGTAGGCCATGGCCTCCTGTCCATTTATTAAAGGCTGTTGCCTGTATTTGCCCAGGTTACTGGGACTGACAAATAAGGGGGCACTATCCATGCCTCCATCACAGACTAGAACAGTCTGAGCTGTAGTTCTGACTAGGCCAGAACCCATCTCAGTTCCCAGGGTCAACCCTACTACACCCTTGTTTGCAGTACCACCACTTGCAGCTGCACTAGGGGGAACAGTTGCCTTAGGGCCAGTGGTGTTGGTAGGAGGATCCTTGGCTGTATACAAATCGGAAGAGGGAGCGGAGAGAGAGCGTGTCCACATGGACACTGGGGGCGGATTCAGTCTCCCCAGCTATAGTTAATGAACAAATAGAATCCACCCTTATAAAATAGGCGAAAAAAAGGGGGGACAAGGTCTGGAATTGAATGTGTTTCCTACAATGGTGGGAAGCACATGGTGTTCTTTAAATACGTCTCACACACCAAAAGGGCCCTTGGTGTCATGCTTCATCATAGGGGTCTTCGCGTCCTTCTACGGAACGCGGCGTGCTACTAACCAACGGATACTTGGGAGCACTGATGTAGTCACTATGTGTGGTGTGCGAGGGTAGTGAGTGGTAGGGTCAGGAGTGAATGGATGTGTGAGTGTTAAAAAATACCTGGCATGTGAGGGCTAAAAAGAATTTTAATATACCTCCGTGCTGGTATTGTTAAAATAGTGTGGTGGAGGTTGTTGTGTATTTAATGTACATAACCTCCTGCGTGCATCAACATGTTTCGAAGCCGAAAGCTTCTTCTTCAGGACGGGTGCACAGATCCCTACCCTACTCACATGCGACAGTCTAATACCGTCTCAACATACATAATATTATGTGTAGAATTTAGCCAAATGTGCCTATTATGGTAAATGGCCTGGAACAAGGTAATGTCTTTAATATCAATCTGGAAAAGAACACAAAAGTACATATACAATATTAAATGGTGATACTCCTAATGTGGAGATCGTGACCTGTAAAGGTAAAATTACACGGTGTCTAGACGTGATAGTTAGCCTATCAGTATCAGTGTAGTGCCCTAGAAAAAGGGGGACAAATACAAAACAAACCAACACTTAACATAAAACACACACTCTATATTAATTTCAATAGTCGCTGTAGTAATCCTCTAGGGAGAGTACAAGCAGAAATTACGGGGAAAAAAAGGGGGGGGTTGGTTGGGGTTGGTAGTAGAAGGAATGCATACTTGCTAAAATGAAGCCAGTGGCATCATGAGCCTGCGAGGACCGAGGGGACCTTGTGCTAACTAGCACTCTGCAAGGATAAAAAACAACACTCAGCACTGTGGGAGGTACTCACTGGGTTGAGGTGGCGGTGATCCTGTTGAAAAAACGGTTGTGCCGTACTTACATGCGTAGAGGTACTACCTGCTACCAAAGTCCCATCTGCGGCTCCGTGGTGTGAAAGGAGTATGGAGAGATTGGTATTTATACTCACGCTAATTACCAAATTATTCCCGCCACTATGAGGGCGTACGTGCCGAAGATTGTGTGTCAGCAATAGTATTGGTTCCGGTGTGATACAGAACCGGAGCTGGGATCGGAGGTAGCGAGGGCCAGCTTCAAAAGGCGCACTACGGCTGCGCAGAGTGTAGGCAACTGCATGATAGGTCATGCGCGCTACAGTCGGTGTCAAGCGGTCCCCAGAAACTGAACCGCTAACTCGCTAACACTCACTGCGGCTGCGTGGTGTTCAAGTTAACCGCTTGTATGTAGCGGAAAACGTCACGCGGCAATCGCGTAATACAAAGGTATACCGCTTATTGGGAACAGCCTGCTGTTGTTGCACTTGCCTATATCTGTTGCCAGTGGTGATTAAAGGCTCAGTATGCATACCGTGGGCGATAATAATGAGCCACAGACTGGGTGGGGTTCATTAATGCATCAGTTGAGTCATGTTGGCTCAAGGGGGTCGACCAGCTTGATGAATGCTACGAAGCTGGGTCTACAAAAGTAAAAAAATAATAGAGGTGGAAAATTTTAACAAAAAGAAAAGAGGGGGGGGTGGTTTTTCTGGATAGTACCTAGTAGGAAACAATCATCTGCCTTAATAGATTCTAGTGGCCGGAGGGCAGGCGGGGGTTGTTCGGTTGCACTCCCCCAGAGTTTTTACTTAGTGCCTTTGTTACACTTTGTTGCCCATAGTGTTTCTGATTGTTTTAGGTGAATTGGTGCCAAGGGATACTGTCATTGAGTCCTGTTACGCTAGTGCCCAAGAGGAACACCCAACGCTGTTCCTTTTCTAATAAGCCAGTCTCTGATGGTAATTGTTCAATGATCGTCCACTGTAGATCATTAACTGTATGGGTTTCGGACAGGTAGTGGGATGCCATTTTAGTTGTGCTTTTTTGCATCGAACATTACTTTTATGTTCGCCGATTCGAATTTTGGCAGGTCTTGACGTCATGCCAATGTACTCTAGCCCACAGGGGCAAGTGATCATGTACACGACGTTACGGCTGTTACAATTAGTGAATTTCCTCTGCTCCCATTTACTTCCATTTCTGAATTCCACCCATCTACTTTTTTTGGTCAGGTGGCACGTGCTGCAATTGCCACAGGGATGGTGGCCCTGGACCGGATGTAGAGTGGGGTTGTTAGTATGTGTGGTTGCACCTGTGCGGAGTCATGTATGGACCAACATATCCTTCAGGTTCCTGCCTCTTTTGTGAGCGAACAACGGTTTCTCTAAGTGGAGGTCACCACAAGTCAGGGTCCTCCAATGTTTGTTCACAATTTTAGAAATCAAATTTGAATGGGTGTTGTAGATTGTTACGCAGATTGGTCTAGCGTCTGGGTCTCTAATACACACACCAACACATCAAACACACTCACACACTCTACACTTATCTCATCACGCCACACGGCATAGGAAGCATGGCCGACGGAACTGGCCTCACATTTGGGGAAGATGAAATCGACAGGATCCTGGCAGCTATCAATCCCTTCGAGGGATTAAGCAACACCGACCCGGGCCCAAGTAGTGCAGATTGGGATGAATTAACCAATCTAAGGAGAACACAGATCAAAACAGCACTACATGGCCTGTTCATGACCGAGTACCTGAGGGCCAATGCGGCACCACAGGGCCTGATTGTTCGGAATGAACCTTTCATTTTTCAGAATGATAAAGTATTTAAAAAGGACTGGTCACTCATCTCGTGGCATTGTACCAGAGACTGGTTAGTTTTGATCATAAAAACTGCCACGAGAATAGCGCAAGAATTAAAAATTGACATTCAAAAACTGGAGGTACAATTGAAGTCCTACCAATCCCATGCCATCCTAAAAAAACGTCTTGAGGAACTCAATCAGCAAATGACGGAATTTGAGGTTACACTCAAACAAAGTAAATTCAACAAACTTAAAAAGGACAAAGAACGTTTTACCCACGAGAGAGCTTACCCCTACACCAGGGATGACTACATACCAAAGGATTATAACAGTGATCAGGATAGCAACATTTCTGATAACAGTTCCAACGGATCGAATTCCAGCAGGAAGAACTCCTTCAGGAACCAGAGAGGAGGCCAACAGTACCAAAGACCGTATAATCCCAGACGGAGAGGATGGGGTGGATACCAAGGCCCCCCTGCCTTTCAACAATACCAATATGGACCCACACCTATGGGGGGTCCTTTTCAACAATGGGCACCCGATTATGATTACAACTTTTACGGGCCACCGCCTTTTTTAGGATCATGCCCGGGACCCCGACGAGGCAGGAACAGGAGAGGCAACAATGTACACTGGCCAGTGGGAGAGACAGAAGACCCCCGCATCTCGACGAGGAGCATGACGGGCTCACTCAGCAACCAAGCATCCACGAGCAAGAGGGGCATCTAGTGGTGAACATAACAGCATATGAATTAACAGAAACCCAAAAGAAAGTCCTAGAAAAAGGCCTGGGCTTTGTACCTACCAATAGACTGGATACATTTAAGATCCACACAGAGATGCAAGAATTCATGAGGAAATTGAAGCTCCGGGCTTTCTTTAGAGACAAGGAAACCTCTGCATCCACAGACACAGGTCTAAGACTGAAATCTACATTCACCCCACCGGATTCTACCTTACCGGTCGAACTATTGGCCTTTGAGAAAGCAGTGATGAGAGACCTGGGACAGCTGACTACAGAGAGCCATACCACCTTTCACAATACCACCAAAATGGAGAAAGAAGCCATTCGAGAACTATCAAACAACAAAGAGATCACTATAAAACCCGCCGACAAGGGAGGGGCTATAGTGATACAGACGTCATCAGCATACGACAAGGAATGCAGGAGACTTCTGGCAGACAGAAGAAACTACGCCATCTTACAGGAGGACCCCACAGAATCCTTACGGGGCCGTATCACGGGAATGGTGGAAGAAGCTCTAGCACACAACTGGGTGTCAAAAAAGGAAGGAGAGTTTCTTGTCCAGAAATCACCAAGGACACCATATTTCTATACCATTCCCAAGATACACAAGGACCTCGAACACCCCCCGGGGAGACCAATAGTCTCAGGCATAGGCTCTATCTTGGAGCCTTTGTCCAAATTTGCGGATGCTTTTTTACGCCCTTTAGTTCAGACGACTGACAACTACTTGAGGGATACAAAAGCAGTACTACAGCTACTACAAGATCTGACCTTCGACCCTGAGAGATAGATACTCCTGGGCCTTGATGTGGAGAGCTTATACACCAGCCTGCCCCATGACGAGACACTTAACATCATTGAGGAGATTCTCTTCTCCAATACGTGGGAGTACCAAACACCTAAGAGCCTTGTTATGGAATGCATTTCCCTGGCACTTACCAATAACTTTTTTCTCTATGAGACCACTCTCTACTTGCAGAGACATGGGACCAGCATGGGGAGCACCTTTGCTCACAGCCTGGCTGGTCTCTATGTCCATCATCTGGAGAGTGGCAAGATTCTCCACCAAGATAACCCTTTCAGGCATAACATCAAGACCTGGAAGCATTATATTGATGATGTGCTGGTGATCTGGGAGGGTGACACCCAATCCATTGAACACTTTATGGAATGGCTCAACCTACAGAACCCCTACCTGAAGTTTACAAGCACTTCATCTCGTAACCAATTGGTTTTTCTAGACCTCAATATTTACCCTGAGGAGGGATCACTGAAGACAACCACGCATTATAAACCAACATCGAAAAATTGTCTGTTAAGGTATGACAGCTTTCATCCGCGCCACATACGCGACAATCTTCCATATGGACAGTTTCTCCACCTTAGGCGGAACTGCACCAACCTTACCGATTACAAAGAACAAGCTGCAGATCTTAAAACTAAACTCTCTCATCGGAAGTACCCAGCACCCATCATAGACAGGGCTATGAAAAGGGCGCGCAATAACAACAGAGAGGCACTATTGGAAGAAAAAGTCCCCAGAGACCCAGACGCTAGACCAATCTGCGTAACAACCTACAACACCCATTCAAATTTGATTTCTAAAATTGTGAACAAACATTGGAGGACCCTGACTTGTGGTGACCTCCACTTAGAGAAACCGTTGTTCGCTCACAAAAGAGGCAGGAACCTGAAGGATATGTTGGTCCATACACGACCGCGCACAGGTGCAACCACACATACTAAAAACCCCACTCTACATCCGGTCCAGGGCCACCATCCCTGTGGCAATTGCAGCATGTGCCACCTGACCAAAAAAAGTAGATGGGTGGAATTCAGAAATGGAAGTAAATGGGAGCAGAGGAAATTCACTAATTGTAACAGCCGTAACGTCGTGTACATGATCATTTCCCCCTGTGGGCTAGAGTACATTGGCATGACGTCAAGACCTGCCAAAATTCGAATCGGCGACCATAAAAGTAATATTCGATGCAAAAAAAGCACAACTAAAATGGCGTCCCACTACATGTCCGAAACCCATACAGTTAATGATCTACAGTGGACGATCATTGAACAATTACCATCAGAGACTGGCTTATTAGAAAAGGAACAGCGTTGGGTGTTCCGCTTGGGCACTAGCGTTACAGGACTCAATGACAGTATCCCTTGGCACCAATTCACCTAAAATAATCAGAAACACTATGGGCAACAAAGTGTAACAAAGGCACTAAGTAAAAACTCTGGGAGAGTGCAACCGAACAACCCCCGCCTCCCCTCCGGCCACTAGAATCTATTAAGGCAGATGATTGTTTCCTACTAGGTACTATCCAGAAACCCCCCCCCCTCTTTTCTTTTTATTAAAATTTTCCACCTCTATTATTTTTTTACTTTTGTAGACCCAGCTTCGTAGCATTCATCAAGCTGGTCGACCCCCTTGAGCCAACATGACTCAACTGATGCATTAATGAACCCCACCCAGTCTGTGGCTCATTATTATCGCCCACGGTATGCATACTGAGCCTTTAATCACCACTGGCAACAGATATAGGCAAGTGCAACAACAGCAGGCTGTTCCCAATAAGCGGTATACCTTTGTATTACGCGATTGCCGCGTGACGGTTTCCGCTACATACAAGCGGTTAACTTGAACACCACACAGCCGCAGTGAGTGTTAGCGAGTTAGCGGTTCAGTTTCTGGGGACCGCTTGACACCGACTGCAGCGCGCATGACCTATCATGCAGTTGCCTACACTCTGCGCAGCCGTAGTGCGCCTTTTGAAGCTGGCCCTCGCTACCACCGATCCCAGCTCCGGTTCTGTATCACACCGGAACCAATACTATTGCTGACACACAATGTTCGGCACGTACGCCCTCATAGTGGCAGGAATAATTTGGTAATTAGCATGAGTATAAATACCAATCTCTCCATACTCCTTTCACACCACGGAGCCGCGGATGGGACTTTGGTAGCAGGTAGTACCTCTACGCATGTAAGTACGGCACAGCCGTTTTTTCAACAGGATCACCGCCACCTCAACCCAGTGAGTACCTCCCACAGTGCTGAGTGTTGTTTTTTATCCTTGCAGAGTGCTAGTTAGCACAAGGTCCCCTCGGTCCTCGCAGGCTCATGATGCCACTGGCTACATTTTAGCAAGTATGCATTCCTTCTACTACCAACCCCAACCAACCCCCCCCTTTTTTTCCCCGTAATTTCTGCTTGTACTCTCCCTAGAGGATTACTACAGCGACTATTGAAATTAATATAGAGTGTGTGTTTTATGTTAAGTGTTGGTTTGTTTTGTATTTGTCCCCCTTTTTCTAGGGCACTACACTGATACTGATAGGCTAACTATCACGTCTAGACACCGTGTAATTTTACCTTTACAGGTCACGATCTCCACATTAGGAGTATCACCATTTAATATTGTATATGTACTTTTGTGTTCTTTTCCAGATTGATATTAAAGACATTACCTTGTTCCAGGCCATTTACCATAATAGGCACATTTGGCTAAATTCTACACATAATATTATGTATGTTGAGACGGTATTAGACTGTCGCATGTGAGTAGGGTAGGGATCTGTGCACCCGTCCTGAAGAAGAAGCTTTCGGCTTCGAAACCTGTTGACGCACACAGGAGGTTATGTACATTAAATACACAACAACCTCCACCACACTATTTTAACAATACCAGCACGGAGGTATATTAAAATTCTTTTTAGCCCTCACATGCCAGGTATTTTTTAACACTCACACATCCATTCACTCCTGACCCTACCACGCACTACCCTCGCACACCACACATAGTGACTACATCAGTGCTCCCACGTATCCGTTGGTTAGTAGCATGCCGCGTTCCGTAGAGGGACGCGAAGACCCCATGATGAAGCATGACACCAAGGGCCCTTTTGGTGTGTGAGGGGTATTTAAAGAACACCATGTGCTTCCCACCATTGTAGGAAACACATTCAATTCCAGACCTTGTTCCCCCGCTTTTTTTCGCCTATTTTATAAGGGTGGATTCTATTTGTTCATTAACTATAGCTAAGGATCCTTGGCTCTGGCACAATTGGCATCCCTAGGCCAATGTGTCTTTTTCTTACACAGGTAACACCAAGGCTTCTTTCTGCCTTTTCCCTTGTTAGATTGTTAACCACCCTCAGATGCAGGTTTTTGGGGCCCTGAAGAAGACTTCTGGTCTTTACCCTTCTCCCCACCCTTATCTGCTGGTTTAGAATCAGACTTCTTTTGGTCACCACCTTGGTTCTGAGTTTTCTGCTTCACCCTGGTTCTGACCCATGTATCTGCCTTCTTTCCCAATTCTTGGGGAGAAGTCAGATCAGAGTCAACCAGGTATTGATGCAACAACTGATTTTGGCAATTATTAAGGATCTGCTCCCTCATAATTAAATTGTACAATCCCTTGAAATCATTCACCTTACTGCCAAGTAAGCAGCCTTCCAGAGCCTTAGTGGCACAATCTACAAAGTCAACCCAGTCCTGAGTCTGTGCTTTCTGGGTGTCTCTGAACTTAATCCTGTATTGCTCAGTGGTTAAGCCAAACCCATCAATGAGAGCACTCTCAGAACTGAATAATTATCAGCATCCTCTTCTCTAACAGTGAGGAGCTTATCTCTGCCTTTGTCAGCAAAGGAGACCAACAGGATAGCTGCCCACTGCTCTTGAGGGACCCTCTGTACCTTACAGGCCCTCTCCAAAGCAGTTATCCATTTGTGGATGTCATCCCCACCATGTTAGGGAGGGACTATCTTGCTCAGGTTCCTATGATCATAAGTATACTCCTTAATCCTAGGGACACTGTTGCTGCCACCATGGGACTCTAGTCCCAATCTCTTTTTAGCCTTCTGGAGCTCTAGGGATTCCCTATCTAGTGCCAATTGCTCTTGCCTGAGCCTAAGTTTGACTTTCTCAAGCTCTAGAAATTGGCACTGTCTGTCATAAGAGCTGTCTCTCTTATGAAATATGGAGGTCCCTACAGAAGTTCCTGAATGGTGAGATTCTGCAGAGGGAGATCTAGATCTCCTTGGTAAACTCTGCACTCTTCCTGGAGGGGTGAAGAGAGGGACATTAGGGCCTTCTCCCCCATCTCCTAGAAGATCTATGTTGTCCAGGTTGGAATCATCTTGATCTCCCTGGTCAGGGTTTGATTCCAGGTCAAAGAAGGTTTCACTTCCTGGCCTTTCCTCATTCCCTGCACTACCCACTCTTTCTACCTCATCAGACCCTGGGGTCTTTCTAAGATCATCCAAGAGTAACACCTCAATGAGACGTTGGGTGTTTGCATTTCTCCCTGTCCTCAACTTCCTAGACACACACATGGCTTTCAATTTCTGGAATGAGAGGCCATTGTACCTAGTTGGCAGAGAGCCACAGGCTTCTCCTCTGGAAGATATACTAGTGTTATGTGGTGTAGGCACCTACCTACCGTAGTGGAGACTAAACTCTCTTGAGTTGGAGAAAGGGTGTGCTAGACCCTTGACTTACCCAACTCCAAGTTCAGTAGAACTTACTTATTCAAATCTTGTATAATATGTGCCTAATACTTTTAGTGGTTTTCAGTTAATCACTCAATGAGATTTATCTGCTAAAACAATAGCAAGCTTGAATCCCAACCGCTGCACACCAATGTGAGAAGGTGGCTTGGTATATGCTGTCCACTAGTTAAAGTGGGCACCCTGTACCAATCCACATGACCCTTATGATGTATGAGGTCAAAGATAACCTTTATGAAAGCTATCCTAGTGGTAGCTATGGAGAGCAGCCTTCAGGCTTAATCTTGAAGGAATGTAAAGCAGCTTGTTTTAGCAGAATATCACCTCCTGAATGACTAAATGAAGGAGAACCACACAGTAATTTTATAAAAATATGTATTTATTAATATAACACTCTCTACTATCCTCTACACAAGGATAGAACACAAAGCACACAATACTGGATCAATAGAACAGTTGTAAGTAGCACAATACAGAGCAGGCTCCAGGGGGAGATCGAACTATGTACCAAAATAGTGGTATAACAATCACGACTTGACTAGACACAGTGCCTAGTGCACGTAGAATCGCTGGGACCCCAAGGAACCACCCAAGGTGATGACACAGGAGACCCACGGAGGACGGGTGCAGTGAGGAAACACGACCGCGTGCTCTGTACAACTCCATGGGAAAGTCGCGGTTGCAAAGTTAAAGTTTAAGGACCCTTCTAGGAGGACTTCGAGCCAACCCTTCGGAACTTAAGAGTTTAAAGAGCCACCCCACCCGTGGATACCATAGTATCAGAGTTACATATCCCAGGGGAGCCGGGTGCATAGGTCTGAAGTGGTGTCGGAAACTCTCGTCGTTCTCTATGGAAGGAAAGGAAGAGGTGCTGCTGCCATGAAGGTGAAAAGGGTCCGGTGGAATTCAAGCCTGGATTCTGGATGGAAGGAACCTGAAAGCAGAGGGGACAGAGTCTGGGTCACTTCAGAGTGACCAGGGGCTCGGTAGATGAATGCCCACCGATGTCGGGTGCTTCAGGTGCGAAGAAGGGATACTTGACTCTGCAGCCACGAGGACCAGGAGATGTCGAGGATGACCAGGAGCCAGAGGTGAGCTGTCCCACGAAGGTTGTCGAGTGGTCGGTGTCCGGCGGGAGCACCAACAAGCCTTGGCAACAGCAACCCACGCAGGAAGGACAAGCAGGTTATGATGTGGACCAGCAAGGTCCAGGGGACTCTCCAAGCAATGGAGAGTCAGGGCACGTCTGGAGCAACCAGGAAAGCCCAAGAACAATCACGATGATCCTCAGGGGGACCCACGGGCCGAAGGACCAGGAGTCGCGAGGGGACCTCGAGCAAGATTTCAAGGCACCAGCCCACAGAGCACACGGTGCGAGGAGGCCAGAGTTCTTTTGTGCAAATATTACTCAGGGTCAGGACTACACGGAGTCCAATGCACAAGCTCAGAAATTGCCAACAAGCATATGCACTTGCAAATGGACACAGTGCACAGAGGTTCAGGTTACTCAGCTCCCACGAGGGATACTGGCCTCAAACTCGGTGAGAGGGCAGATCCAACTCAGCGACTTTCAGAAACCTATCTCCTGTGTTGGTGAAATCTTCAGTCCGCAGGAGCTCAGGAGTAGCCACTGGTCAGTTGCACTTTAGGTGCCTGCGAAGCAGGGGAGTGACTCCTTCACTCCAAGGGAGATTCTTCTGTTGTCTTAAGTGCCCCAAAGGTCCTACATGGAGCCTGTATGGAGTCACGGCACAAACTAAGCTTCGGACAGAAAAGGGGACGAAGTCAAGCCCAGTTGAGTTCCAGCGAAGTCCAGGTGTCCAGACGGTCGAAGGTTAGTGGTTTCTTCTTTGTAGAATCTTGTCCACGTAAAATGCAATGTCCTGTAGCCAGGTAACCCATTTTATACTCACGGGAGAGGGTTAGACAGATTCAGGGGACCCTCCTAGGGAAGGGGCAGTACAGAGGGGTGGCTACACCCATGTCCTTTGTCCAGTTTCACGCCAGAGCAGGAGCCAACGTCTCCCAGAACTGGTTTGAGCTGGACTATGCAAAGGGACACCAAATGTGCCCCCAGTGCAGACTTTCAGGCACTCTCAGAGTGCACCCACCCAGCCCTAATACACTAAACCCTGTCTTGGAGGTGGTCACACCTCCCTGTGACAGGATGCCTATTGTGCTGCCTTCCTCTGCTTGAGCTTGGCTCAGCAGCAGGAGGGCAGAAATGTGTCTCTGGCTGGCAGCATCCATTTTGTGCTGTCCGGGTCGAGATGGCTGGTACCGGATAGACCGGGTACCCCACGAAGCTTGCTTCTGAAGGGTGGAATCATACCTCCTACACCAGTTACTGCTGTGGAGGTATGATTCCAAGGTGTTTGATACCAAACACAATATGTTTCTATGCAGCTGTTTTCGAGATAGCATTTACCGCGAGGTTATAATGCACCTCTACCTATATCTCCGGCTGAGTCACAGACAACCCGGAAGAATGGTCTCCGAAGGCTGCAAAGGGGCTCTGCTCATGCAGGGGCACCCTCTCACTAAAACTCAGCACCCTGCCTTCAGGATTGATAAGGCCTGCTATAGGGGTGACATACGTTTTAAGTGTAGTGACCTATAGATATAGTGAACCTATATCTAAAGTAAGTGGTGCAAGCACCATCTTACACAGGCTGCTGTAGCAGACCTAGAGTTCCATTTTGCGTGGCCTCTCATGGGTGGCATAATACATGCTTCAGCCCATGGGAGGCCTCTGGGTTACCTATGCCCTGGGTACATGGGTGCCATATACTAGGGACTTATAAGGGTACCCCAGTATCCAATCTGGAGTGTACCAAAGTACATGTATGTCAATTTAAGGGAGAAAGCAGATAGACTGGGGTCCTGATTAGCAGGATCCCAGTCAGACTAGTCAAAAACAGTGAGACGTCAATCAAAAAGTGGGGGTAACCATAAGAAGCAGATCCTACTTTCCTACAACACATTTTTCAATTTTAGTTATTTGTTATTTTGAAATGAACTATAGAAAACCCAAAACATCACTGCATAATGTATTATTGATAGCAAGGCCTTTGTCTTACATGTTGCCACTTATTTAGAGCAACACAGAAAACGCAACTTCAACCGATATAACTGTGCGTCTTATATAAGTTTAGTGGCATGCTCGATTTTGAGATGCAGTATTACTGCAACTGGTAAAACTGCATCATAAAAAACACTATTGATGTCACAGTCCCACGAGCAAAACTCTGGAGCCTACATTTCACAAAGCTGCGCATTCTGTGAGTAGCATTTATCATTTTCTTCCAAACTAGAGGTTGATGTTTAAATGAAACTACTGGCATCATGGCATCTTTCCAACAATTAGCAACCTAAGTACCCTAATTATGGGGCATGGTATCGGCAACAAAACTGCATGTTTGGCACTGGCCTTTGACACTTTATATAACATGCTTGTTCTTTAATTACTATTTCAAGAGGCAGAGTACTGTGGTAAATTATTGAGGGCTCTTATTTAATTTCATATGGAATATTATTTCTCAAGGGCACATGGCACTTGTCAATGCATAATTGATTTAACACGAGTGTATCTGTGGTTTATTATTTTACAAAACTGCACTGTATTCTTCAAGGCCTTACTTCTTCTGGAACATTACTTGGGATGTTTAATATGTCTGGTGTGTCTCAGTGCTTCAGACTGACCTAATTTATAACTCCAAAAGAACTATGTATTTTTTCACATTGCAGAGAGGGAAAGCACGCAAGAGAGACAAAGAGAGAGGCCCTTCACTGAGACACAATCCATTTTCTGATTGTTGCAAGCTATTGAGGAAGGTTTTCACGAGAGGTCAACATGATGCTAAGAGGTCAAGAAGAGCGACTAGCTGTAGGGTGAAACATGTTTCGTTTAACATATTTGCATTAACATGGAGCAGCGACTGGTGGAAATCAGAATAGCACCTGTTGACTAGGAGGTGTAAGCTCCATAGCCCTGTGCCATTTCAATTTTAGACAACACAGTTCCCCAGCACTGTCATCGACAGGGGCATAGGGAGTCCTCCACTTTAGTAGCTTCAAAGGGGGCTGCCACTGGGTTCCATGGGCTGAGAAATGGTTCCCACTGAACATTAATTGCTGTTTTTGGGCCTCCTCTCTACAGATCTGGCGACAAAGTGATCACAAAAAATAGCATTTAACAATAAATGACACAGGGGTGTAGGAGGTGGCAGACATGCAAAGTAAAGAGAGAAAGACAAAAGAGGAAATCACAAAAATAGGGAGAACATAGAGGTACACATAGAGCATGAGAGAAAGGTCAAAAAAGTAATAATGAGCGACAAACGAAGGGCAAATAGAAGGAGGAAAGAAAGAATGGGGAAGACAAAGGAAGGGTGAAAGTAAGGGAAGGAAATAAGGAAGAAAATGTGAAATGTCGGATGGAAGGATAAACAGATTGATAGATGGAAGGGTGAGAGGATCGATAGGTTATACGGTGAATGAGTGGAAGGATGAGAAATAGAAAGATGGGAAAAAGTGTAAAGATACAAGGGTAAAAGTATGGACAGATGGATATGTGGACAAATTCATGGGTGAAGGCATGAAAGGGTGGATGTTTATATGGACTAATGGATGATTAAGGGGTAAAGGTAACCCTCTAAGGAAGGTGGGGTCTGCTTGCTTCATGTGCTTGGTGTGAGTATTGGTATGGTTCAAGTGGGGGTATTTTTAAGTTTCTGGCAACTCCCTTGGTCATTAAAGTGTACCATATAGGTTTTGAAAAGATATTACGATCTTGCTGTTCGACAATCAAAACTGAGTTGGTGGTCATCAATTGTTTATGGAGATTTAATTTCACAAAGAGTTTTTTCACTTAAGAATGTCCTCTCTATAAGCCACAATATCCTATCCCACCACACCTTAGCAATATATTGTAGAAATGTGCTGCAAAATGCACCATGGAGCACCACTATTGTGCCAAACTAGCCTGTTGCTATTCTTTGGATCATTTGTTACACTTTGTCTTCATGGAATGCTTCCATTATTCACAGTCCTTATGGCTTCAGTGAGGTGATATGATGGCCTGCAACCCCATTTTGAAAAGTGTTCCAGCACCACTTATACAGTGAGTCAAACCCTGCAATGTGAATGTAAGTGAAAAAGCTATCAATGGCTTCCGTTGACCTATGGGAATAGTTTTGAAACAGACCAGAGATGAAATAGATTAGCCTCCCTTCTCCAGAGAGCTGAGAGAAATACACAGAAAATGAAAGAATACAATCTTACTTTTTGCCCATATGTGGCTGATGTACAGCCCTGCAGACTCCAGTACTGCACCAAAGAGACAAAATGAAATCAGTACAATGGTTATACACCAATCGAGGAAACCCAGTGGATCATCTGATAACTTACCTGTATAGGATATCTCAGGTACATAGAAGTTCTGAAATAGTTGCCTTGCAAGAGTGTTGGACTTGGCCCTTTCTACAGGGTCATCGCCCGCCAAAGTTTTTGCCTATATCCTCCTGTTTTCTGAACCTGTTTTTGTTGGCTTTAAGGACTCTGCACACTTTACCACTGCTAACCAGTGCTAAAGTGCTTGTTCTCTCTCTTTCAACATGGTACAATTGGCTTACACCCAATTAGCACATTTAATTTACTTTTAAGACCCTAGGAAAGTGGTACTGAATGTGCCCAGGCCCTGTAAATTAAATGCAACAAGTGGGTCTGTATCCCTTATTATGCCACCTGCTTAAGTAGCCTTTTAAACATGTCTCAGGCCTGCCATTGTAGCCTGTGTGTGCAGTTTTAAACTGCCACTTCGACCTGGCAAAATAAACGTTTTGACAGGTCTGAACCTTCCTTTTTAATACATATACGTCACCCCAGAGCAGGCCGTACACAGCACATATGGCAGCGTGCAGTGTGTTAAAAAAGTTGGACATTTATTTTTTACTTTGACATGGTCTGGTATCAGAAAGCTCTTAAATACGTTTGAGTAAGGGTTTGGCATTTTCAAACCGTTACTTTGGTTGGACATATCATGGTCTTTGATTAATCACAGTGCTGGATGTTATTATTACACTGCCACTTCTCCTGCTGAATGTCTACTGGTCGGCGCTTTCGGGGCATCATTTACTTTAATGTGTACTTGGATCGGCTTATTGTTGGTAGAACTTTTCAAGAATGACCTTTTGGCACAAACATTAGTTGACAATTATGTCAGTTGCAATTGTTTCTAGCCTTGAAAAAGTCCTGTGGATGAAACAAGTGTCAGCTGCCTTTATGGTGACAATTGTATATACCATATGCAGGATTGGGATGCAAATAAACGGTAGAATTTGAAATCTATCTGCCCTCATATTGACTTCCTTACCAAGGAAACTACAAGAAACAGCAGAGTGTTTCCTTCGGTGCTTTGTGGTCAAGTATTCCGGGCTGTTGTACAGCACATCTATTTGCACCCCAGGTGGCTGGGTGCCGTCACTGTGTGAGCACCACAGAACAGGGCTCTCTCTTGTTATGTTTTGGATATGTGATATTGCTTTGGAACTAGCCCAGATAATTGAGTAGATGTGCAAGCATTTAGCATACCCACCCCTTTTTCTGAATTTAGACACTTTAACACTGCTAACCAGTGCTAAAGTGCTTGTTCTCTCTCTTTCAAACATGGTAAAATTGGCTTACACCCAATTGGCACATTTAATTTACTTGTACAATCCTAGTAAAGTGGTACTACATTTACGCAGGCCCTGTAAATTAAATCTACTAGTGGATCTGCAGCACTTATTGTGCTGCCCACTTAAGTAGTTTTTCAAACGTCACAGGCCTGCCATTGCAGCTGTTGTGTGCAGTTTTAAACCGCCACTTCGGCCTGGCAAAATAAACATTTTGACAGGTGTAAACCTTCCTTTTAACATATATACGTCACCCCTCTAGCAGGCCGTAAACAGCAGATATGGCAGAGTGAAGTGTGTTTAAAAAATTTGACATCTACTTTTTACTTTTACATGGTCTGGTAGCTGAAAACTCCTAAATTAGTTTTTCACTAGTGCAAGGCCTACCTTTCTCATAGGATAACATTGAGTTACCTTACTACATTAAGTAAGTGCTAACTTTCATTTGGGGTCGAGTTTGGTGTTTAGAGAATTGTAATTTAAAACCCTCTTTACTGGAAATGTCAGATTTTAAGTCATAATTCTGAAAATGCCACTTTTAGAAAGTTCAAAAACCACAAACAAATTGCCAGTACTGACTTATCTATTTCACACACTAAGGGGTCTATTAGGATGGCGGTCAGAAAAACATTCCGACCGCCGTGCCAATGGGAAACTTCCGCCTGCAGGTACCGCGGCAAAACCGCTGGCCAGATTAGGATGCACCGCCAGAAACTCCCTACCGCGGCGGTCGGATTCCAGGAATCAGCGCCGGAAAAGCTGAAAATCCGTCCGCGGCGGTCGGATTTGCTGCGGAAAGGCCAAAGACCGCCGTTTCCCCAGCGGTCTGGAACACATGGAGCTATCCGCAGTATTGCCACGCCATCCTTGAATGGCCGGATTCTCCGCAGTGGTGTAGTGGGCTGTATGAGGCATCGTGATTTGACCGGCGGTCCTGACCGCATTCCACACGGCGGTACCTCTCATGTGACTCCACCCGTTACCGGTGCGGACGGAGATTTTCAGCGGAACCCGGAACACCGCAGCGGACGGGAAATGGGCTATCTATGCCCATCATAATACGGTGGACGCAAAGACCGCTGATGGAGTGCGGAAAAGGGCATTTTCCGCCACCGCCAGCACGGTGGATGTGCCTCCGCCCGCCATCTTAATAGGCCCCTAAGTTACCTTCGTTACCACTGTAATCACTAGTAGTGATCACCATTTCTTTATTCAATCAGAAACATTTTTTTAGCTTTATACAAAAAATCATCAAACAGAAAAGAACAACCAGCACATATCCCAATATTTATATTTCATTATATCCTCCCAACATCACTATTACACCACAACATTATACACAAACAATCTCAAAGAAAAAACAATCCACAAAACACAATACTCAAGACACTTATGTCAGTTCTGAACATTTTTGATTGCCCAACAAGGAGACAAAAATTGTTTCTCTTTTATCAAATGGGCAGAGCAACCTAACCATCGAGCACTGGCAAAAGCAGGGGTGTTGATAACTTATTATATAGAATCCCTTTCACTCTTATTTACAGTGCATTTTTGAGTGCTTGTTGGTTGCGCAAGTGGTCAACGCGTTTCGGACCCCTGACTTATTTTGTGGGTTCGCCTCAGGACTCAGAACTGTAAAAAAAGAAGAAAAACAAACAATTTATCTACCTACACATCAATTCTTTTGGGATTTATTCCAAGAAAGTATATTCTGCACTCCACTCTCATTAGATTTACCTCGTGTATATCTGGGACCGTATTCCACAAAGTGTCCCGGGGCGCAATGGGTGTTTGCGCGCCCCTGGGGCATTTTGGTATTACATAAAGGGCAGCAGATGCTGGTGCGGCCCCTTCTGTAATACCAATAGCGCTGGCGCACATAAAGTGCCAGCGTTATTTTCAGGGGGCGTTCTCTCATTTGAATGGGGGCGTGCCCCATGCAAATAAGAGAATCCCTTTGCCTCTGCGCCCATGCCGTATTACAGACGCTCCCTGAGAGCAGCCCTCTGGTCGGGGGAAAGGGGGTCCTATGGAGCCCCCAGACATCCCTTTGCAGGCTGGCGCAGTCACTGACTGCAGCTGCCTGCAAGAGGATCCTTAATCCCCTTTAAAAGTGCAGGCGGGTGCCGCCTGCACTTTGGAAACATGGAGCGGCTTCAAAGCAGCCACTCCGTTTTCACATGAATGCGCTGCCCCCAGGACAGCAAGAGTTTGCAACTGCCCTGAGGGCAGATCATTCATCATAATACAGTGCACTTTCATTCGTTGCACTGGGTGCACCTTTTAAAAGGTGCACCCAGTGCAGTGAAGGAAAATGTGCTGCATGTATAATGCGGCCCCTGATGATTACATGATGGTACTATACATGGTTTTTATGCGTGTCCACATTTTGTCCAAAAACATATCAATTCAACAGAATCATCAGGCAGAATTGCCATTTAATTGAAAGATTGGATAAATCTTTTGAAAACCATTGTTTGCCTTCGAAGAAAGACCGGACCATAGGCAACCAATTAGTCCAGGCTCATACACCACCACCATCCTTGAAAAATAATTTGCGGAAATTGCGGAATTTATAACCATTAGAGTGGCATTTAAAATGCGGCACGTGTGTGCTGCAATCAAACAATCGAAGGTTCATTATTCCAACATAAAAACATCAAATGGAACATAAAACGTTTTCAAACTGCAAAACTGCAAAACTAAAAACGTGGTATATGCAGTGAGATGTCCTTGTGAACAACTTTACATTGGGAAAACGAATCAGGATTTTTGCCAGAAAACGTCTCCTACTTCAAAGCTGGCACCAAGTATAAATATTGGACCCTCAGACCCAACTCTTCATTACCCCTCTAGACCTGTGAAAGTCTCAGAAGAATTTCTGTATTGCTCTGCTGCAAGAAAGGCTGCTGCTCTGTTGCCCTGCTGCTCTGCTGCTCTGCTGACTAAGTGAGAAGCACTGGACCTGCATCTTCAACCCAGGACCACCAGAGGGACTCCAAGGGATAGCTGGCTGGCCTTCTGATCAGAGCTTCCTCGCAGTTACTGGGAACTGCTGCTGTGGGACGCATCCTCAGTGCAGGACCTCGCATCACAGCCCTGCCGTTGTTTTGAACTGATGCAGTGCAAGCCTCCTCGAGGCAGGGTCTCGCATCGCTCTGCAATCAGGATTGCAGGAAGTTTGTTCAGTGGGCCTCACTAGGTTCTTGTACCCGGCCTACACTTCATTGTGGTTGACCTGAGCATGTGACTTTGTCCTGGTCCAGTGCAACCAGATAACCACAGTTGGCGCTTTGTGTTTCTAGGCACTAACTGTACATAATACTTTAAAATTGCATATATCCTTTTCTCCTGATTGGATTTTTGTCATTTTGGTCTCAAATAATGTAGAACATTTTCCTTTTCTAAATTGGTGTAGGATTTTTCTTGTATTGTTTCACTTTATTACTGTTTGAAGTGCTGCAAAAATACTTTACACATTGCCTCTAAGATAAACCTGACTGCTTTTGTGGCAAACTACCAGAGAGTTAAGCGCAGGTTAATTTAGGGTTTGCTTGAGTAGGGTTCTAATCCCCCCCTCCCCTCAAACCATAACCCAATTTCCTACAGAGGGATTGTATGGCAATGAGTGGTTTGTGATACTATTTCTATGGGCCCTCAATGCATTTATGCTGAATCTGTGAACGTAGTCAATACACAAAACATTTGCAGAAAGGAAGAAGGAAGTATTTTCAATTCTATTTTCTTACCATGATCGCTGTGCATATCTCCTGTATTAAATAGCCATGGTTGAATAGAGAAAACCTCAGATGCACAGAAGAGCCTTTATCTAGTCTTTGGCTGTGTTCTGGAAAATTCAGCATTCAACAGCCTTGGGACTCTGTACACTTTACCACTGCTAACCAGGGATATGCTAGAGACCATGTGCTCACTCCTTAAAACATGGTAACATTGGCTTAAACTCAATTGGCATATTTAGTTTACTTGTAAGTCCCTAGTATAGTGGTACTACCTGTGCCCCAGGCCTATAAATTAAATGCTACCAGTGGGCCTGTAGCACTGATTGCACCACACACTTAAGGGGCCCTTTTAACATATCTCAGGCCTACCATTGCAGCCTGTGTGTGCAGTTTTAAACTGCCATTGCAACCTGGCAAAATAAATCTTTTGCCAGACCCAAACCTTCCTTTTTAATACATATACGTCATTCCTAGAGTAGGCCCTGGACAGCCCAAAGGCAACGTGCATTGTATTTTAAAAGTTGGACATGTACTTTTAAGTTTTACATGTCCTCGTAGTGAAAAACTCCTAAAGTCATTTTTCGCTAGTGCAAGGCCTACCTCTCCCATAGGATAACATTGGAGCTACCTTATTACATTTATTAAGCTTTAATTTCCAAATGGGAACAGGTGACTAGTTAATGTTTGGTGACTTCAGAATTGTAATGCAAAATCCTCACTTATGATGAAGTTGAATTTCAAATTACAATTTTGAAAATGCCACTTTTAAGAAAGTTGGCATTTTCCTGCCTTTGCCATTTAGGGCCTGTAACTTGTCCCTGGGTCACATGACTGGGTATAGTTAACAGTTGGGCTTTGTGTATTACGCCAAGACAGCCACACACAATAGGGAGCTTAGGTATGCCTGGATGGGCCATCACTGGCAGGATGGGAGGGAGAGTCTGGGCACAGCCCGACTTACACCTGAATAGGCTGTGTCCTGCTTCCACACAAAGGACTGCATACCCCTTGTAGTCAGTCTGGAGCCAGGACAGGACAGGAAGAGAACTCCATCCTCGACCCCTCCCAATCTGGATTCCGCAGCAACCACAGCACCGAGACCGCCCTACTCGCCGCCACAGACGACATCCACACCCTCCTCGACCTAGGCCACACCGCAGCCCTGATCCTACTCGACCTCTCTGTAGCCTTCGACACCGTCTCCCACCGCACTCTCACCACCAGACTCCATGATGCCGGCATACAGGGAACCGCCCTCGACTGGCTCTGCTCCTTCCTCACTGCCAGAACCCAAAGAATCAGACTTCTGCCCTTCCTCTCCGAGCCCATAGAGATCAACTGCGGAGTACCCCAAGGATCATCGCTCAGCCCCACGCTCTTCAACATCTACATGGCTCAGACAGCACGGACTCAGCATAGTATCCTACGCTGATGACACCCAGCTCATCCTCTCCCTCACTAAGGACCCCCTCACCACCAGACTCAGCTTCCAGGAAGGAATGAAGGACGTCGCATCCTGGATGAGCAGCAGCTGCCTGAAGCTTAACTCAGAGAAGGCAGAAGTCCTCATCCTCGGACCCTCCCCCTCTGCACTGGACAACACCTGGTGGCCCACCGCCTTCAGCAGCCCTCCCACCCCCACAGACCATGCCCGGAACCTCGGCATCATTCTCGACTCCTCCCTCACCATGGCCCGACAGATCAACGCCGTCGCCTCCACCTGCTTCAACACCCTCCGCATCCTCCGCAAAACCTTCAAATGGATCCGCCCTAAATCAAAAAAGACCATCACCGACGCACTCATAACCAGCAGACTGGACTACGGAAACGCCCTCTACGCCAGGATCAACAAATCTCTGCTCTGTAAGCTCCAGACCATACAGAACACCACAGCCAGACTCATCCTTGGCATCCCTCGACACGAACACATCACCCAACAACTGCGAGACCTCCACTGGCTTCCCGTCGAGAAGAGAGTGACCTTCAAGATACTCACCCACTCCATCAAATGCCTCCACAACACCGGACCCCAATATCTCAACGAAAGAATCTCCTTCCACGTACCCAAGAGAAACCTCCGATCCACTGACCTCACCCTCGCCGAAACCCTGCGCATCTGCAGAGTCAGAATGGGTGGAAGAGCCTTCTCCTACATCGCAGCAAATACCTGGTGCGAGCTCCCGATCAACATCAGACACGCACTCACTCTTCACATCTTCAGGAACACCATCAAGACCTGGCTCTTCGACTGACAGGAGCTGCACCCTCCCCCCAGCACCTTGAGACCCCTACGGTGAGTTGCGCACTTCACAATTCCCTGAATGATTGATTGATTGACAGCAGAGGCAAGATGCCTGTGGATTTCGTAGGGAAACCTCTAGAAGCTTCTTCCCCTACTTCAAAGGCACAGCTGGGTATAAATACTCTAACACCAACTCTCTGTACACTTCTGGACCTGTTGATAATCTGCCAGGAAGAAGGACTGCTGTTCTGCTGAAGTGCAGCCACTCTGTTGTACTGCTGCCCTGTTGGTATACCGCCTTTCTAGACTGCTGTCTTGCAGTTGTGGCCTGATGCCCTCTTGCCTGGGTGAGAAGGACTGGACCTGCAACTCTTGACCCCAGAACCCCAGAGTGACTCCAAGGTTTAGTTGGCTGGCCTCCTGATCTGAAGCCTAAGAGACACAACAGACTTCCAACAACCTTGCACCTGCACCTGGACTCTGCCATCTGTCAGTCTACCCTGTCAAGTGGTGCTACCCCAGTCCTGGACCTTTGGAAGTGGGCCTAAGGTGCTATACCAACCTTTGTGGATCAAGTGGAACAGACGCATCTCCTCTGCCTGCTGTGCAACCCCGAGCAGAACCAAAGTATGGCTGCTACTGCTTGGATCAGAACAGCGGCAAAGACCCACATCGCAGCCCGTCGGTGCATCTGAACTGCTGCTGTACGATGCATCCTCGGCCCAGGCTCTCTCATCTCTCGTCAACGGCAGTCTTGGTGACGATGCCGTACTGTGCACCGCAGCCTCGCAGCTTCTGAGAACCGACGCATCACCCCGACTACACAACGCATCCTCAATGCCGACTTCACATGACAAGACCTCGTTGACGGGGATCCTTGATGATGCCGCAGGACCTCGCATTACAGCCTTGCTGCATCTCAGAACCGACAGATTGATTCCTCTGCGGGGGCATCTTAATGATTTTGGGGGCCCCAAGTCAAACGTATTTTGGTTGGTATTTGTTGTGGTCTTTATTGTCTTAAAGATGCCTATCCCTGTAATAATTCTTGCCTAAACATCTGCCTTATGATGGGCTTCCCTAGCATTTGATGAAGATGGTAAATGGCAGTAACAAAAAGAAGATAAATGTGCCTTCAGAATTCACTGAGCGATATTTAATGCAAAATGATGGTGCAACAAATTTGTACCCTAGATGGTGTCTAGTATCAAGAAAACAGCAACAATGGCTAAGCATATAGCAATGTTATACACAAAAGGAACAATGATCATCAAATCGGTAATACATGACAATATCTGAAATACAAGGTGCTACAGTGAAACAATGTGGTGGAGCAGTGCTTGTGCATAATGCCAGTGATCAGATAAAAATGTGAAAGATAACAAGGAGACACACAAGGAGACACATTTAATAATCAGTTCCTGAGCAATTTTCCAGAAATATATGTTGAGTGATCAGAAGGACCCATATGACATCATTATATTCGATGTCTGAAGGACTAGTTACTTATAGGGAAAAAAACAGTAAAAAAAAACAATATTGAAAGTCAACATTGATTCCAACCCCTTTATAGAAATATATCAGGGTCTTAGTTGGAACAAGAGGACAGGGACAATTGGCTTTAGCACCCTGTTGGCAAGAAGGAAAACAATTTAAGGAATATGCCCATAAAAAAGAAAGATAATAGTAAACAGATGACTTTGCAACATAACAAACACGCATTTGTGTTTCAACCTGGCTATTGCTGGGACCCAAAATGGAACAAAAAGTATGGGTGAGTGAGGGACCATGTCAAGGGAGAGGAAATAGCATTGTTGCAAAGAGTCATTTACAAACAATTATCCATGCAATGGAAGGTGACAACGATTCATATACTCAGTTGAAAAACATGCATTCTGAATGAAAGAATACAAATAATCACTGTATATTTCTTGCCAGACTACTTGCCATAGTGCACAACTGCTCAAATATTAGCATGATTTTTGTTGAAGAAGCAGTTCAAACCATCGGCAGGAGGACCTTTCTTGTCAAGGACGCAGGCATAAGCAGAATCAGCAATGGAATGCTGTGCAAATGTACTTCAAAATAACCATGCCCAGAGGTGGCACATCAAAACAATCAGTAAAAAATGAAGATAGAAAAACGTTGACAGTAGTGCCCAAAAATCTTTTTCAGAAAAGCATGAGCATTTATAAGTAAGACCTGGGATGAGGATATTAAAAAAAAAAGAAAATTGGCAACAAAGTCTGTCTTCTGGCAAGCATGGAAAAATACTATTGCAAGAGACCATGCTATGTGTAGTAAAGGAGATAGAGTTAATCAAACTATATGAAAAATACATAAAAATGAACAGCCAATAAATAAATATTTACTAGATAATAACACATAAAACTTCAGTTCTATAAATTGCAACTTGAGAAGTAAAGCCACAGTTGATAAAAAAATAAACATGTGATTCGCCAAAGTTATATATGCATACTGAAATTATAACTCCTTATACAATGCATGCATTAACATTTATGTACATATGTATTGTCATGTGTTTTTGCATGGCCCATTGTAGTTTTCCCTATATTAGCCTAACTGTACACGTTGTAGGCCTCATTTTCCTTTGCACATGTTACTATATAAACACGCTTGTCTTTGTGCCACATTGTACTTTCACCCGGAACCTGCATATGTTTTCGCATTCTGTTCTTTTCTTGGGATTTAGTCTGAGCACCACCAACCAGGTCAAACAACAATGTCCCTTGTTAGTCTTTCTGGCCAGGAACTAGGACCTAGACATTACATAAGAATGCAGCTGTTGTTTATGCGCACACATGTCCTATCATATAGATGAGTACATGAGCCACAAACAGACGCATGGAACGAGAATTTTGAGACAAGTGCACTGCATCTGCTGAGATGTAGAGTGTTCATCTGTATATGCTAAGGTACGGGGTCTGCCGGTAATCCCAGAGATCATTCATATAATCATTTAGCTTTAGTTACAAGGTAGGGGGGTTAGGTCACTCTATCCTATAAAATGACAGCGTTTTTCGTGGTAAATGGATTAATAACCATGCTACCAGTATTTTTATTATGCATTTATTTTTTGATTGTGGCACGTATACTGCTTTTCAGAGCATGATAGTTTGAATAAATATTCGAAACTTTCTTCGTGTTGCCTGGTTTACTCATTGTGGACAAGTATTTGTGAGAGAGCAAAAGGGTGTGTTCTGTCACCGCAATCCCTGAGAGGGTCGAGAGTGTTCTGTTCTGGGGGTGCCAGTTCACTTGTTTCTCTGGTAAGGTTAGGGGGGCAAGTGAGGCTCTTTAGCTAGTCAGACCCGGACTCATGGACACTCAGGTGGTATGGTGACTAATATTAGCACACTGGACCAGGTCTTTCGCTTCCTGTGCATCTATTGGAGGGAGGTTAATGTCAGAGGGGGCAAATTATATGTAGCTTTCGTTGATCTACGAACTGCGTTTGACCTGGTACCACGTGCAAAGTTGTGGAGAGTGTTGGCCGAAATGGGGTTGCCACACAATTTATTAGAAATCCTAATTCGGCTTCACTCCTCCAACACCGCTAAAGCTAGGTGGGGGGATAATAATGACCTCACTGAGCTATTCCCCGTCAACCGTGGAGTAAGACAAGGGTGTGTTCTAGCGCCTACCTTGTTTTCGCTTTTTATTAATGGGGTGATTGACTACCTGGACAAAGATGGATATGATGCCCCAAAGGTAGGAGGGCGAAGAGTGCCAGCCTTACTCTTCGCGGATGATACTCTTTTAATATCCAAGTCCCCCTTTGGGTTGCAAAAATTACTGAATAATTTTATCAAATTCTGCAACGACTATGGCCTGGTGTTAAATGAGCAAAAGACCAAATACATGATTTTTTAGAAGGGGTCCTCTAAGCAACCCAAGAGGCAGATGTATGTAGGAGGTATTGCCCTCGAACAAGTCTCTGAATTTGATTATTTGGGTATTCATCTTACCTCTAATCTTAGTTGGGTTCCCCAAATCGAAAAAGCCAACGTATCTTTAATTCAGCAAACTGCTCATTTAGGCAAGTTACACAAAAAAACTGTGTGGAGGAGAGTGGCCCCAGTGTTAGATATTTATAACACTAAAATATTGGGAGGAATCCTTTATGGGGCGGAATTGTGGGGAACTGGGAATACTAACCCCCTCGCACAGGTTGAAAACAGGTTAATTCGATCAATGGTAAACCTCCCCACCAGTACTCCCCTGGCTCCTCTATTTTTAGATCTAGGCCAGAAAGCGCTAGAGCACAAGATGGGCTATAAGCAGATTATGTTTTGGCACCGCCTGTGGTCTGTAGACGAAGTTATCCCATATAGAGCGGAGACGATTGACCTATTAAAGCGCCCCCAGGTCAATTCTATCCCATGGTTTATACGGTTGAAGAAATTACTGATGGGCCTTGGGATGGATGAATATTGGTCTACTCCCGAAAACTTGTGTGAAATCCCAAAATGCAGACTCAAAAAGATATACTGGGATAGTATCATGGAGACGGAAGCGACCAAACAGGCGGGTTCTCTGACCGAAGTTTTTATTAATTTTAAATCCGTACCCTTTTATGAGGAAACTATTGATGAAATCGTACCGTCATTTGCTCGGAAATTATTTATTCAATACCGTTTTAAAACTTTGCCAACAAAAGTATTTTGTAAAAAGTGGTGTATTAATTCCTCTGTTGACAATAATTGCCCTGCATGTAACACTTGCCCAGAGACAATAGTCCACTTGTTATTCTTCTGCCCCTATTATAAAACCCTGCGAGCCAAGTGGATTGTGCCCTTATGTAGACTGGTAGGACCTGGGCATTATTTGGAGGTTAAGAGAATCCTAGCCACTGATACGCGCAGGGTGGTGGTCTTTGGATTGGATAGATTCTGGCATGCATTGTGGATCAAGCGTTCCAAATGTTTTATTCCGCTCTTATAAACCTCTGCATTGGGCTATTTTTATCGATTTTTATCTTTGTATTGTTCTTTTAACCATTTCCTGTGCATATCATTTTTATTCTGTATGGCACTTCGCACTTTATAAGATCTTTTGGGATCAAAAATAAAGTATTTGATGATGATGGTATGGTGACTCACTCCCTACATACTGATGTTCTATGGTTCCAAGCATAATTCTGTTCCAGAACAGAATCTCTGCAACATGGCACCGCCAACGTTTGGTCTGGTACTTTCTTGCGGGGACCCCCAGTAGTGCTTGTGCTTGTCCACAATACCCCAGAACCTTTTTCCCAGAGACGGCCATGGTGTTAGGGGTTTCTCTTCCACAGTTATTAGGCAGCACCTAGTTCTGTTGGTTTTTCAAGTTTGAATATTAAAAGGTTTATGCCCAGGTTGTGCTACACTTTGAATCGTTTTCTGGTTAGTCATGGCTCAACCTGCAAATATTAATGTTAGTTGCCACCCAGCAGTTACTCAACATTTGCTTCAACATGGAGTCCTTAATGCAGGACCTCCTGTGATTTTTGCCGCATTCCCCTTTGAGGTTTTTTATTCATGGGTCACCTTTCCGGCTGTGGACGCTGAAGACAAAACCTTTCATGACATGAGAGTCCCTCAGGCACCTGCTGCATCACGTCCTTATGCACTTTTTGAAATTCCACTTACGGTTTGGGAACACCAAACTTGGTTTAATGGAGCCCTTCCCCATGTTCTTCGGGCTGTTCGAATGGGCCCTTTAAGTAATGATGGGGCCACATGGCCAACGTTATCGGGCTATACACCGTATCCGGATTTGAATGTCCTCAATTTAGTTCAGACATGTGCTTCATATAATATTCTAGTCAGCTTATATAGACCTCTTACACAATTCATTTCTCGTACTTTGTTAGCTGGTCCGGCCAGGATTGGCCTGCAGGCACAGCAGCCTGCTGGACCCATAATCAGTCCTGTAGTTGTTAATTCAGTTATGGGCAAACGACCCACAAATCGTGAAGAAATCCCCTATTGGATTGCCCAGAAAATAGATCAACTCGAAGCAGGGACATCTTAAGGATTTGTGGGGCCCTGGGCCAAATGTATTTTGGGGGCCCCTGTCCATCCAGAACAGCTTTGAATATATGAACCAATTTCAGCTCTTTCATGTCCTCTTTGGCCAGCCACTGACCGTGCACAGGCACGCTGGTCCAAATTCTAAATGTGTTTACTTCTAATATTCAGGGATAGTGAGATGTATTTTCAATATTGTAACACAACTTCAGCTCACTAACATTGCTGCAAATTATCTCTGTGATACCTTCTCATTACTCACAGGTGAAGTCCTGTTTTGATCTAAAAAAAACTTTTTTTATGAATGTTGCCTGAAACATAAACACAAACTTTCTCTGCAAAATGTTTGTAATAGACTCTCACATATCATCCACATTAAAAAATAAATGAAAGGAAAACGTTTTTAAAACAATCTGTTTAAGAATTATTCAAGGTCATCAGGGCAAGACTGTGCAGAACAGAGCTGGCTCGATCAAGGGGCCCTCCTGACAGGCTGGGGCCCTGGGCCAGAGCCCACTTTGCCCATGCCTTAAAACGTCTCTGACTCGAAGCTGTATTTCCCCTTACAGGACCACAAGACAAGCATAGGATTCCTACTATGTGCTTACCCAATGGTCTGGTTCCCACTTTGGCAGACTGCAATACCTGGGGGACCATTTTTGCTTCAGTTTACACTCTTTGTCATGGCACTCCCTCAATGGCCGTTCTACCGAACACCCTCAAACAGATACAGAATGAGCATGGGGCAGGTCCTGCCCTCGATCTGTGGATGAAACTGGCAGGACATTTTTCTGCTGTCTCGAAATGATTCTTTCTAATGTTAAGGGTGAAGCAGCAAGCATCTTTGGCCATACACCTACGACTTGCCATGTTGGCGGTTGCTGACCACAAACATGAGTTGCCTCATTATTGCTAATGTGTATACGTCTTTAGGACACAATAGTTTGGGGACCAGACTTGCAGTTCCACCTTTTGGCAAGCCTTGTTCCTACAAGGATGCCAGGTGAGCTTGTGAATTGCCTGAGAAACCATGGGACCAATCTAAACAACAGCAACAAAAACCCAGACAACGGGGAGGTTCTCCACCCCCTGACTCACCTCAAAGATGATACAATTTTTGTGATCGGACAAAAATGAAAACTCGTGATAGGTATCAAATTCCTGATACCGTTCTCCTCGTTCCTTTCAGGAATCGCCTGACCAACAATACGATAGAGGTGGGCGATCTGATAACAGTCAAGGAGAGTACGTGCAACTGAAAAGGGAAACACAATGCTCGTCAATGTGAAGACGAAGAAAGAGGACAGAATTCCTCCTTATAGAGAAAGAAAGTTGCAGCATTAACAGCTAAATATGCCACAGACGGGGGGGCGGAGCTTGCGAACCGCGAAGATGGCCGCCTGAGCGACCCGCTCTGAACTGCTAACACACTATCCTGACATTATCCTCCATCTGAGCCTTGCTACGTACCTGCCGTAGCCATCTGCTGCTGTCGGAAGGGCTGGAGAATTGAAGGAGTTGCTCCCGGCGCCTGTACCCCCAAGCGCGACAGAGCTGTTGGCCGCGGCCCGCTGCGGCCTTGTGAGAAGTGCTGAGCCACGGCCTGAAGTGACTGCGGCGCGGCGTGTCGCGCCTCTGCAGACGCGAACCTGCCAGCCACGCACAGCGGTGACGTGGAAGCGGAGCCCCACAACTGAAGGTGAGCGGACTCGGGATTTCTTAAGCCAGAGGGAAGGACAGGCTTTGGACGGCTTGGAGGACCCTGAGGTCAGCGGGCACGCCGGGTCCGAAGGTGCGCTGCCGGGGGGCCGGCTGCATCACTTGGGCCCAGACCCGGCCGTCCTGTACCTGGCAACATGGAGAAATTTGTCGAGAAACTTCTGGTCACCCTCCTTGACAGCGATACGTTTTCCCCCATGTTTGTGGTAGAAAGAGCGCACCGGTCCCTGGGCCCTCGCCCTGTTCCAGGTGCCCCCCCACGACCAATAATTGCGAAACTGCTGAACTATCGGGACAGAGACTCAGCACTATCAGCGGCTAGAGATAAACAATCACTACAGTACGAGGAGGCCAACATCTCATTATACCCGGACTTCATGCCTCGAGTCCAAGAGGCCCGGAAACAGTTTGCTCCGTTGAAACGCCAGCTAAGAGACCAGCACATAGACTATGCCATGCTCTACCCGGCCTGACTAAGAGTGAATCGTAACGGCCACTCCCGTATCTTCACGGATCCAAAAGCATTGCAGAAGGCCTTGAAGGAGTGGGCCAAGGAGCGGCGTTCTAGTCCAGAGCGCGGCTCCTTGGAGGGAGCAGTTGGAGGACAACTAGAAGAACAGGACTGACCCTTTGCCTGCCTGATTTCCAGTACGGGACTGTTCTGGCCCTGGCGGCCTCCAGCAGATAAAGTTCGGTCGCATGGCGACCCCAAGAGTCAGGTGTTTACTCAACTAAGTTTCACAAGATAGACCGCACCATACACGGCATAATTATTCAGAGATTAGAGCAATGTGACGGAGCTGTGCTGGGAGTTTCTGTATGCTAATATATGTTATGCAGGTTATAAGATATAAGTGATTGATAAGCACTAAAGGTCAAATGCAACATTACGGCATGTTGGCGGAAGGAGTAAGAGTTAAGACTAGTACAAACGCACAGCCCTGACAGGCGAGCAACGTCCGCCCACGTGTGCTTTGCACTGCTTGGATATTGTTTTTGGGGGAGGAGGGTGGGGGATCCAGAGTTACTGTTATGTAGTTTATCAATCCAGATCACATGGGTTGTACAGGGGGGGTTCCTGGGTGACTTTCGTTGGAGCACAGTTGGGGAGGGCCCTGCGTGGGTGGGGGGTGGGTGGCACATGAGACTCATACAGCTTAACATTTCCTTTGTTTTATTCATGACAACACACGAAGAGCACACAGCATACTTGTATCACAGGTCGGCCTGGCGCGACAAACGACACATACCCCATGACGAACACCAGTACATCCAGTAGAGACATGAAGGTTGACACACTCCGAGCACTCACTTGGAATGTTAGAGGACTTAATGACCACAGGAAGTTCCGCAAAGTCCTGAATTACCTGACGAGACATGACATAGATATAGCACTACTACAAGAGACCCACCTCCCTCCCAACAGTCCTATGCTGCGTAGTAGAGGCCTACACGGTAACATTCATGCAGCCGGATTCACCACTCATGCGCGGGGGTTATTACCTGGGCCAACCCTAGGTCAGACCTGACTCTTGTACCATACGACACTGACAGGGACGGTAGATATGTAATCACAGGGTGTAGGGGGAAGGGCATGGACTTACTCATAGTCAATATCTATGGCCCCAATTTTGACAACCCTGAGTTCTTTGCTACGCTGTCAGACAGGGTAGACTTGGGTGGTGAGGGTCTACAACTTTGGGGGGGCGATCTCAACTTGGTCAGAGACCCGCGGCTAGACAGGTCGGGGGGCCGGAAAGGCACATCACGGCGGCAGCCAGGGCAGTAGTAGGCACCATGGTTAGATTTGATCTATGCGATGTGTGGCGCCACAGGTACCCGGGTAATGGAGGCTTTACACACTACTCAGCATACCATGATCTGCACACCCGAATTGATTATTGGCTGGCAGCTAGGAAGCTAAACGAGAGAGCACGTTCCTGCAGGGTACTTCCCCGTACGCTTTCGGATCACTCCCCGATACTTCTGGTGCTTGACACCCCCAGAAAGACAATCCCTCCCTTCACGTGGAGGTTTCCACCGTACTCCCTACTCAACGCAGTTTTTAAAGAAGAAATGGCGGAAGCCATCGAAACGTTTTTTGAGACTAATGTGGGCTCGGTTAATAGCTATCAAGTGGTTTGGGAGACGTTCAAAGTCTACATCCGCGGGGTCGCAATGACTAAGCATTCTGGCGTTCTTAGGGCGATTCAAAAAAGACTAGCAGACTTAGAAAAGAAGCTCATGAGCTTAGAAACACGCCTACAGACCGAAACAGATGACACAATCCCGCAGGAGCTCAAAGATTTGTTGGAGGAATATCATGAGGCAGCTGATGATGAAATAAAACACCTCGGTAAATACGCCACGGCGCGGGTATATGGTGAGAGTGAACGGCCGGGGACAGTCTTAGCCCAACTACTCAAGAAACGATGTGAAAAAACGATGGTGGCAGAGATTAAATCGGCAGATGGCGACACCCTAACTGGTGACGCAGAGGTGGCGGACAGGTTTCGCAAATATTATTCTGAGCTTTACGCTACCCGTAGCAGCGGCACGGAGGAGGAAATTCTAGATTACCTAACACATATAAAATTACTGTGGCTCACGAACACCCATCGTGAATTTCTTATGAGACCTATAGAAAGAGAGGAAATTCTCTTAGCCCTTTCCAACATGAAAACGGGGAGCGCACCTGGAATAGACGGCCTCACGGTTGCCTTCTATAAGGCCTTCCTAGATCTGCTGCTCCCACAGCTGGCCGCACTCTTTGACGATATGTGCGTATCGGGAACCATGCCGCCCTCAATGCGAGAAGCTGTGATTGTCGCCATCCTAAAACCGGGTAAGCCCTCGGACGAATGCGCGTCTTATCGCCCACTCTCACTACTCAACGTAGATACGAAAATCTTTGCAAAAAGCCTAGCGAACCGATTGGTCCCTCTAGTGCCGATCCTAGTTGCTCCGGAACAGGCGGGATTCGTGCCAGGCAGAAACTTGACCTATAACTTACGTACAGTGTTTGGCGCACTGCAACACACTCGCTCAGAGACACAAGCTGTAGCAGTATTCCTTGACATGGAGAAAGCTTTTGACTCCGTCAAATGGCCTTTCATGAGACAGGTTTTAATTAGGATGGGCATGGGCAGGTCTTATCCAATTATTAGGTGTCCTTTATAACGCTCCCACTGCCAAAATCAAAATAGGTAACCTAGTGACAGAATCTATACCTATCTCCAGAGGCACGCGACAAGGCTGTCCTCTGTCTCTAATTCTATAAGCGCTGGTGGCTGAACCTCTTGCCTGCGTGCTCAGAGAATATCATAGCCACAAGGGTATTAGGTTCCCGGGCTACCAACTCATAGTTTCCACCTATGCGGACGACACACTTCTATATGTTAGAAACCCTGAGTACAACCTCTCGCCGGTGCTGCGCGAAGTGATACATTTCGGTGCACTATCTGGTCTGCGTGTTAACTGGCCGAAGTCCATTATATTCCCACTCACGCCGGACACATCTCGGTTCGAACCAGATTACCCTTTGCAGTGGTCTACGGAAGCGGTGAGATACGTAGGCATAAGAGTACACACTGACTCTGGAGTTGTATTTAGAGATAACTATGGAGTAGCTATCAGCAAATTGGAGGATGACGTGGACTGCTGGATTAAACTGCCCCTATCCTTGCTGGGCAGAATTTCCATTATGAAAATGATCGTACTGCCACGTTTTTTATTTCTTTTCTCGAACATCCCCATAGTTCTCCCTTGCTCATTCTTCCATCGTCTCACAACTCTGATGGTGAAGTTAGCTTGGGCGGGCAAGCAGGCAAGAGTCAAATGGCAGATTCTTACACTACCGTACCATATGGGCGGGCTAGGCATGCCTAACTTTGATTTATATTACAGAGCAGCGCAGTGCGCACACGCTTACTATTGGATACACGGCTCCCCAGACATTCCGCATCTCCGCATAGAAACAGTAGTGGCGGCCCCGCTACCACTGCCAGCGTTAATGTTCCAATCGACTGACCGAAGGACGGGGATTTTGGACTCAACTAACGCCACAACGCACACGTGGCACTACCTATTACAACTACATGGAGGCGCTATCCTCTATTCCCCAATAGCATTGCTGGATTGGTGTCGCTGGCTACCCCCATTCCGGGATAAAGGGGTCACACGAGCACTCAATTCGCTGGGAGTACAAACCGTCAGAGATTTATTTGACGATGGTATCGCTAGGAATTGGGGTGATCTGCAGGCCGGAGAAGCTATGCCTACTCTTCTTACGCAATTCCAATTCCACAGAACACGACATGCACTATTAAACATTCTGGGAGATGACTTACTAGAACCCCCGGAGCTGCCAGCCTTGACCTATGTCATAAAGGCGAAGTCGCCTACCAGAATAGTATCCACAATCTACAAATTCTCCATGTCCTATAGGGAAAACCACTACACTAAAGCACGACTAGCTTGGCAACGTGACTTAAATAGGGACGTAGACGACACAATGTGGACTTACTGCTGTTCTAGCACCCAACGTATCTCATTAAACGGTAGACATAGACTGATCCACTTTAAATATCTCAATAGGGTATATTACACCCCAGAGAGATTGCATAGATATGGCTTACGCGAAGATCCAGCCTGTGAGCGATGCACTGCGCTGCCAGCTGATTTCCTACACTTGGCCTGGTCGTGCCCGGGGATCTCCAGCTTTTGGGATACGATATTTAGGGAACTAGGTCGGGTAACTGAACTAACACTCACACCGGAACCTGCTCTTGCCCTGCTGGGCTACTCCAAACAGATACCTAAGGGGGTTCGCTGGCTGGTGGACATGGGACTGTTATTAGCCAGACGCAGGGTGGCGATATGTTGATCACGTGGTCCGGTCCCCACGATAGCCCAGTGGTCACGGGATATGGTATACTGCAGCACACAAACAGAGCATTTTAGTGAACTCCTGCCGCCATGGAGCAGACCTAAAAACATTTGGAAATTATACAATACTTACCTTGCAACCAAGGTGGAGGGCGTTGGGGCAGCTATTGACGCTACGCTGGACTCGGCCTGATCTACTCCACATACATGGACATTACGTGACAGCCATCAGCTGGCATGCTGGGATAGGTACATTTTAGCCATCTTCTAAAAGCTTATGTTTCACCGTGGCTGTAGTTGGAGGGATGTTCTGTGTAAAGGTGAGGGGGTGCGGATTGTAGACATGGTATAGCTGGAAATGTCCTGTCTGCTGTCCTACTGGTACTCTGCTGAAACTTGCTAGATTAACGTGTGTCATTGCTATTACCACTGTGTTATATTGAGTCTCATTTCTGTTTGTTTTAAAAACTCAATAAAATATTAAACAAAAAAAAATATGCCACAGACAGTGAGAACCCTGCTCCTGACCAGGAGTTGGGCGGTGACTCTCCTCGACAGCTAGGCAGAGGTCTCCATAGTACGCCGGAGTCTCCATCGATTTCTGGTGGCAAAAGCAACTGATACATTTATAACAGTTGAAACCGTGGAAATCTGCATGGCTCCACTGGATAGACTATATCACTTGGATATTCAGATTGAAGGTGACGCTAAACGCAACATCAAAGCATTCTTCTGGGACAATTTAACTACATCATATGACATTCTCTTGGTGGAGATCGATTGGCCCCCACCTTTTGTTCTTGCATGCCCTGAGGGTGAGGATGTCATTCTTCTGTTTTTCTCACAACATGTCCCTGACAAAGTCAAACAAGCCTCGGCCTCTGAATGGGTCCTTGCATTGGCCCCTGCACTTTATCGTAACCATACAGGTTCAGATAGGGATTATCCTTACCACGTTATTCCTATACCGTCTACCCCTCATGTACAACCACAGTATCCTATTAAACGGGATGCTAAAGCACCCATCAAGGAAATGTTTTCTCAACTTGAATACCAGGGAGTTATTGAACCCTGTGTATCTCAAATGAATAACCCTCTGTTTTCAGTTCTGAAGCCAGACCATTGTTATCACATTGTCTTAGATTACAGATATTTGAATAGCCATAAACGCTCCTTTGGGGTACAAACTACACACAGCACAGCACTCATTAATAATGTATTCCACAAAAAATATAAAAATTCCTTGGTTATTTTTAGTCGCAACTTAGCTCCGGAGAGCCATGACTTGTCCGCGTTTAGCGCCCTCGGTTTTCAGAGGCGCTACGCCTGACTCCTATGGGCTACAAGAACAGCCCGGGAGTCTTTGCAGGACGAATTATGTCGATTTTTCATGCTGTCGACCCAGATGCTCTGTCCTACGTGGATGATATCTGCTTAATGGACGACGAATTGAACCCTCATTTAGCGGGAGTTGATTTCATTATTTTGTGATTTGCTGACCTTGTGTCAGAACCCGTCACAGTCTTAACACTACTAGGTTTTCTGTCAGTGCCATCACTTTAAAGACACCCCATTACTCTAGAAAAAGGGTGAATTTCACAACCAGGAAGTACAGGAAAAATGTAAAGATGGCCGCTAACAAACAATCTTTAGTGCAGCAGTCTAGTGTTTCATTTAGAAGGGCACAAATGGAATGTCTTGGAGCGTCTCCTCTGGAACCTCGCACTTCACCTGAGTTTCCAGAGGAGTAGGACTCTTTCTCAAGAAGCGGCGCGAATGTTTAATCAGGGTAGCGCGTCACGTATCTACCGTCGAATAGCTTCGCCGCGCCTCAGAAGGGAAAAGTGTACAGAAGTTTTGCTGACCTCAGAATCCAAGTAAGGTTGTTCTTGTCACGTCGAGTGAGTCTGCGCGTAGTTTTTGTCTTCCGTTGCAGTCATGCACTATGAGTAAGCGTTAGTATCTCGCATATGCGCAGTTGTGTTTGTGGAATTAGTGAATGGGGTTTTGCGATAGTTCAAGGAGGCTATTAATTATAAGGAGTTACGAGCAGCATTTGAATGAGAGCTTGTGAACTGGCAGTTCATATCAGTTACGCTTAATAATTATTTCCCAATTAAGCATCAGTAAATAGTTCTTGAGTCATAAGAAATTTTGCACAGAAGGTCTTGCATCGTTATAATGTAAATAAAAAACAGTTGGCACTTACCTGAGTATAAGAGCGAGTCCTTAGAAGTATTATCCTCTGACTTTAGTATTCTGAAGAAAGAAAAATAAAGTACAAGTATTAGGAGACTACAGGGTGAGATAATTCTAATACAGAGTTTACAAGAATTAAGAAAACACTAAAGGGTAAAGTATTACTACAACAAATAAAAATAATTGGCTGAGATTAAGGCAGAATTGTGAAGGTAATAATAATATGTTAAATTACAGAATCTGCCTAAAGAACAGTGTTACAAGATAGAGAGAAAAGAAGTGTGTAATAATTTATTAAAGAAGTCAACAAATAAAATAAAAATAACAAAAGAATAGGAGAGAGGCAAGAGAGGTAAGAGCCAAGAAAGTGACAAGTATGTAAATAAAACAAATGTATATATATGTTTAGATTAAGGAGATAGAGTAGAGAAACAATAATAAATGTTACATATTTTATTTCAGTAAATCACCAACTACGGCGTATGAAGATTAAACAGCTGAATAAGTCCGAAAAATAGAAGAAAATTTGGTGAAAACTTGGCAGTCTCTTCTCTGTCCCAAACCGCTTTCCCCCTTTGAGTTCTCTTGTCGTGCAAGTAAAGATTGACGACGAGGAGGTCGGAGTGGGGCAATGGGTACTGGCGTCATTCTACTCCTGTGCAAGCAGGGCAAGAGGCATTCCTGACACCTTGGTTACAAATTTAACTTTAAAAAATCTTACATTGCTTTTCTCAGTGTCCTTTTCTTGGGATATGAGCTTACCAATGAGGGAAAAAGTCTTGCCCCTCCTTTTTCGGAAAAATATGCTCAACTACAACCTTCAAGTACAATTAAAAAATGGCAGTCTCTGCTGAGATTTTTAAATTTTGGCAGGACTTACATACCTAACTATGCACAACGTATTAAAATTCATTATGCCTTGATAAAACCAGATCTTTCTGCTTCCAACTGGATGTCGGAACACACTGCCACACTCAGATCTTTACAGTGTGACTTACTTGAAACATGCTGTTTACACACGTGTGTTAACACTATGAACTTAGTCATCCGGATCTTGCCAGGTGCGATTGGATTTACTTATATCACCTTTAACGAAGGTGAAACAGTACCCATTGCTTATAAATCGCATTAGTATTCACATGCGGAAATGCATTTTGCTTCCACTGAAAAAATTCTAACTGCTGTGCAGATGGCCATCCTGAAGGAGCGGCCACTTGCTCAAGGTAAATGCATTATTGTTGTTTCTCTTGTACCGGCCTGAGAGGCTGTTACGAAAGCCAGCGTTCCCTATTCTAAAGCCCTCCACCCTTATTGGATACAGTGGCCTACGTCTTTAACAGCCGTGGATGTGGACTTCGTCTTTGACTCTTCTTTGCAAACACAAGAATTTTTGGAATACAAACATGAGTATCCTTTGCCTTCTTCAGTTTTGCCTCTTGACCATTATAAATCCATCATTTATACTGATGGTTCTGCTCAGCCGGCAACGGGTTCTAGACAGCAATATTCTGCAGCATGTGCCATCATTCTTGGTACTATTTCTGTTGGTGTTTTTCTCCCTCATATTTCTCTCACACAGTCTCTTGGGGGCTATACTGGGCAGTTGACTGAATTAAAGGCTTTTCTTCTTGCACTTGAAAATGCAGATCTTAAATTCCCCACACTTATAGTGTGTGAGTTGTATTATTGCGTACAATCTTTTAATGATAATTAAAATTTTGGGAAACAAAATGATTACAAAGATTTCAAGGGTAGCACAATCAAGCACAAGTTGCTTTCAGTTAAAGTGGCAGATCTTAAAGATAAGTTGCCACACACTCATGTTATACATACATTGAGCCATCAATGTGTGGGTGCACATGCAGTAGGAAATTCTTTGCTTGATGAAGCCACCAAATCTGCAGTTTGCACAGCTAAAATATCAGCAATAACTAGCTCTAAATCTCGTATGGACAGTGATATCTTGATTGCCATGAATTCTGTTAAAAACGGCACCCCCTTACTGAAAGGGTTCCTTTCTAAATATTCCTATAATTTAAATGACCAGAATGTTCCTTTTGTAACTATTCCTGGCAGTAGAAATCGTATGTTTCCCAATGCAGACCGCAGACATGATTTAATTGTGGCCCCACATGACGGTATAGCTTCTGCGCATGCCGGTGTAGCTGCCACCATTTCACTCTTACAGCAAAGATGTTGGTGGCAAGGATTATACCAACAAACAAGAAAATATGTTTTATGTTGTGACATCTGTCAACAGATTAAATGTTCTACTGTGTCTCATCCTCCACAGAGACACTTATTTATTTCCAACTAGCTATTGGGACGTAATTACTTAGGTCACTGCGGTCCTCCAAGTTCTGATACTGTGTTCAAATTTATTTTGGTTGCAGTTGATTCTTTCTCAAGGTTCCTCTCAGTTTGGCTACAGCACTCTGCTGATGCTTGAACTGTTATTAAAGAATTGCAAGTCTTTATCGGGACATATGCCTGCTGCGCTTTCTACTCAGACCAAGGTCCCGGTTTTGCCTCAAAGGCAGACCATGATTTGATGAGGTCCATGGGTGTGCAAGTGCATTTTTCTTTTCCATATAGACCCGAGGGATGTTCTGTTGTGGAGAGAATGAACTGTGACTTAAAGCAGTCCTTAACCACTAGGGTACTAGGTAAAGGGTGTGGTTGATTGAACCATCTATATACGGTTCAATGAGCATTAATTAACCTCCATAAAAGATCTCTGGGTGGACAGACCCTATACAAAGTGCTTTTTAGCATCAAGATGTATGCCGCAACCTTTGACATAGATAACCATTGTGCTGTCTTACACATCCTATAAGATTTCTGTGACGCTAATTTACGCAAACATTTGCCTGTTTCTTATCTTTTAACTACAGGTGTTGCTCTTCCAGTTTCCAGCTGGCTTCCGAAAATTGGTGATCTGGTTCATGAAAAGGTGGCCAACAAGAAGTAATTCGGCCCAACTTACCGTACTCCTACTGCGGTCACGGCATCAATGTTCAGCAAAAACCATACCATCCTTAAAGCACCTGATCTCATCTGATCTCAGAAGTTAAGCAGTGTTGGGCCTGGTTAGTACTTGGATTGGAGACCAGCTGGGAATAACAGGTGCTGTAGGCTTAGGTTTTTGCTGAACATTGATGCCGTGACTGCAGTAGGAGTACACTATACTTATCAGGATATTCAACTATGGCATGATGATGCCCTGAGGAACTAAACCCATTCTGACGCATGGAGCTGTAATGAGATTATTAATTAGTCTCTGAAGACTGAACCTATCTATACTGTTTTTCGAGCCCTGACGGAGTTCCCACGGTTTGGAATGAAACGTGTTGGCTGAGCTGTTTGTTTTAATGAGGAATTGTACTCAAAATGAAGAAAGAATATGAATAAAGATCGTTGAAACAATAAGATTGCCTTGACTTCATCACCCAGTGCACCTCCTTTTGTTTTATGGATTAAAGATCTGGAACACAGGGGCACCACACACTGGCGGGTGCTGGAGTGATTGTACACAGGACACTTGACAAAACGAAACTAGCGTGAGGTGCAGATTGGAAAGTGCGCCATTGAGTTCTTCTCTATTGACAGATGCAGGTTGCCTGGTAATTGTCTTGGCATCGGCTGAGACCGAAGAGCATGTTTGCTCTTTGGAGCTCGTGACTTGGGCTGTTGACCAGTCGTTAGGTGCAGAGTTGAATTCCTTGATGGAGTCTTTGGCCTCCGAAATGGCGAGTAACATTATGGATTCCTCCGAAGCACCTTGATTCAAAAAAAAAATTCTAAATTGCCACTTGCGTCTAAATTTCAGTTTCTTTTATTTTTGTTCATTTATATTTTTATAACAATTGCTTTGAGTGTATTCATCTATTGATTACACTAGTAAATATTTATTATCTCTTTAGTGCTATTATCCTGACCAAGGGGAGGGTGTCATGTGTTTCTTGCATGGACCATTGTAGTTTTCCCTATGCTAGCCTAACTGTACATGTTGTAGGCCTCATTTTCCTTTGGATATGTTACTGTATAAACATGCATGAATTTGTGCCACTATGTACTTTCACACGGAACCTGCATATGTTTTGAGTTCCATTCTTTTCCTGGGATTTAGTTTGAGCACCACCGACAAGGTCAAACAACAATGTCCCTTGCTATTCTTTCTGGCCAGGCACTAGCACCTAGATATAGCAAAAGAATGCAGCTGGTATTTATGTGCACACATGTCCTATCAAATAGATGAGTACATGAGCCACAAACAGACACATGGAAGGAGAGTTCTGAGACAACAGTACTATGTCCGCTGAGATGTAGAGCGTACATCTATGTATGCTAAGGTACGAGGTCTGCCGGTAATCCCAGAGATCTTTCATATAATCATTTAGCTTTAGTAGCAAGGGAGGGGCGTTAGGTCGCTCTGTCCTATAAAATGACATTGCTTTTCATGGTAAGTGGATTATTAACCATGCTAACAGTTTTTTTATTATGCAGTTGTTTTCTGATTGTATTAGGTAGAAACAAGAGCGACCCGTATGTCTATGTGAACAGGGGTATCAAGTTATCCTTGGACGAGAGGTTAACATGGAACTCATTCTTAGGAACGAAATGTTTAGTTTCACAGACCTTTCTGTGTAGATTTATTCATGAAAGCCAAAAACCACTTTTTCATATGGTTCTCCAATCAGCCTGAAGGTGCTCCCGCCCTGTTCCGCCGCGGCTTGTGCCGTTTGAGCGGAGGGAGTTTTGTGACATCTTCTCAGGCCCCGTTTCACTTCCAGTTGAAGTGCGTGCAGTGCTGGTGGGGGCGGTCTAGTTTTCCTAGCCTCCCAGCCTACATACTACCTAAAGAAATGTAAAGGCGGGCACGCAGCGGACGCACCGCAGGCGTGCCGAAGGCGAGCCAATGGCAAGCCCGTCTGCGCCTGTCCGCGCCTGGACGGTGTCAGGGGCCAGGACCCCTGGTTGTTCCTCAGGGGATACAGTGTACTACTCTTCAGAAGAGATTGTGTCTCTAAGGAAAATAGCCAACAAAGACTGCCTCCACTCCATCATAGTAGGTACAGGAATGAATGGATGTGGGAAATGCAATTTTTTGTTTACGGCAATTACAGAGGGAGGGAAGAGGGAGGGGGTCTTGGAGCCCGCCAATGACTCCCTACTTTGCCTGTCTTTAAACTGCAGGTCTCTAGGTAAACACAGCCATGAAATCCGTGTTTATTAACGGATCAAAATCCAGTAGGGATGTTTTCAGTTGAAACCTGGCTGCATGGACAATCAGCACCGGACATTTTGGAAGCACTGCCAGAAGGATATGCTATTTTAAGAGTAGATAGACCCAAGCAGAGGGGTGGGGGGTTAGCGGTGATTTTTAAAAAAGAATACCAGGTACAAATTACCAAACTGCCAATGTCACGGTGCGAAGCTGCGCTCTTTACCATGTCTCCTAACAATGATTGGTCAGTTGCGGGTCTCCTTATTTATAGACCCCCGGGCCCGGCTAGAACATTTATTAATGAGTTGTCCGAAACATTACCCCCTTATGCCATCCGTTACCCACATTTTGTAATCCTAGGGGACTTGAATTTACATTTGGATAACAAGGAAAGTCAAGAAATTTGTGAGCTGACATTGGGACTACAGGCCTTGGGTCTAGAACAGTTAGTCCACACTTCTACGCATATCAGGGGCCAAATCTTAGACAATATCTTTTCTAATAGTATTCAGGTGGAAGCTTTGCCACCTGTGCCTATAGTATGGTCTGACCACTCGATCCTCCCCTTTAAGATTAAGAATCCTAGGAAGGCCTCCAGCAAACTGAGACAGCGGTCGGAGACTATATTTACTCGGAAATGGTCTTTACTTACCCCTGACTCTTTTAAGGTCAAGCTGGCTTTGAGCACACCGGAATTAATGGCCACCACACAGATAGCAGACAAACAAGTCTCTGCTTGGATTAAGGAGGCAGTGGACTCCTGAACACCTCTGAAACCCTGCAAGAGTGCCCGCTTAAATCCTTCAGCGGAATGGTTCTCAGAGGATATAGCATTGCTTAAAAAAGAGTGTAAACATCTTGAACGTTGTTGGAGGGTTAACTATCAGACTGGGGACAAGATGTAATATCTAGAAGCGCTTAAATTTGATCACAAACAAATTAGGAGAACGCGCAGGGACTTTTATACTGATAAAATTGAATCTGCAAAAAACACCCCAAAAAATATTTTCAGTATTGTTAAACAACTCACTTTCTTGGAGCACGTTACAACAATACTGCCAGCATCGGCAGAATACTGTGACAAAGTAGCGAGTGTCTTCCTGGAAAAAATAGAGAAGATTTATGCTACCTTCCCTGAAACCAGCAGGAACTATATTTGTGCTCCACCTAAGAGTGAAACACTGTGTGAGGGTAGCTTTATTTTTCATCCACCAGTGGAAAGAGAGGTACTCCAACTAATGTCAGATGTCAAATCGGATTCCCCCATGGATATTATCCCTCTAAATATGCTATTACGAGGGAGGGAAGCTATTGCACCGGTGCTCACAAACCTGCTGAATCTGTATTTCAGCTCGGGTCAGGTTCCAAACAATTGGAAATATGCAATGGTGGTGCTGTTATTAAAGAAACCATCTTTGGACCCTGCACTTCCAGAAAATCTGAGACCAGTATCATCGCCCCCATTCTTTGCGAAAATTGCAGAGAAATTTCTAAATACCCAATTGACTAAGCTCATGGAAGAGTACCAGGCACTTCATGAAACTCAATCTGGCTTTAGGGCACTACATAGCACCGAATCGGCCTTACTCCTGGCTTCTGAGGCACTAAAAATAGCAGCTGATGAGGGAAGGACGGCAGCATTGATCTTGTTGGATCTGAGAGCGACTTTTGATACGGTCTCCTACGGCCTTCTTCTGGAGCGTCTTTGGGAGGCTGGTATCAGAGTAGGCACATGGGAATGGATCAAACACTTCCTACAGAATAGATCCTTCCAGGTTTTACAACGCCCCTTCAAGTCTGAGATACGCCCTTTGTCCCAAGGGGTACCACAGGGTTCTGCCCTCAGCCCAACATTATTCAATGTGTATATGCGCCCACTGGCAGATATTGTACTGAAACATGGGGTAAAACTGGTATCATATGCTGATGACACCCAGCTGATTATCACACTGGAGCAAAAGGATATAGAGGCGTCGCCTAAATTTAAAGCTTGCTTAAGTGACCTGGCAAATTGGAGGAAGAACTAGGACCAACCCCGACGCCCAAACCAAAGATTAAAAATTTGTGAGTCTGGTTTGACAACACCTTATCTTTTATAGAACAGATATCAACTCTGGCAGGCACGTGTTTTTGCCTTCTAAGAATGCTACGAAAAATTCTAGATATTCTTCCTCTAGATGCCAAAAAGACCATTGTGCAGGCTCTGGTTACATCTCATTTAGATTACTGCAACATCCTCTATTTGGGGGTCACAAAAAGCAACTTTAATATGCTGCAGAAAGTTCAAAATGCAGCTGTCGGGATGATATTGAACATCCCGAGGCGTACCCCGGTGGGAGCGGCCCTAAGGGAGTTACACTGGCTACCAGTGCAGGCCAGAGTTACTTTTAAAGCTCTATGTTTCTGCCATAGGATTCTCAATGAGAGAGGGCCTAGGTACCTGCGCCCCTTACTTACCCCTTACAGACCTACTCGGAATCTTAGGTCCGCGGGCACGGCTAAGTTGGTAGTGCCAAAAATCCAAAAGACATATTTGGGAGGCAGGTCTTTTGGCTTTTTATCAGCTAAAGCATGGAATAAACTGCCTTTGGAGCTGAGGATGCAGCCTACAGAAATGATGTTTTGGAGAAAACTTGAGACTTGGTTCTTTCAGTCATTCCCGGGGACTGGTGTTAATCTCTGCTTTTTTTCTCAGATAGGTCTTTTTTGCTAGGACTAGGGGATTTTGGTGGATAGGGTTCTGCTGTTAAGGACTGGGATGTCTTAGCGCGGGGACACTCCATTGGAGTAACCAAGCGCTCTATAAGCTTTAATCTAATCTAATCTAAAACAATTTCAACTATGTTATTCAATACGGAATTGATTCGAAAAATCACACAGCAGCCAGTATTTGTATGATGAATAGCTGCGGTTCAGCCGAACCGAGTTTTATTTAACAAGAAACACTTTCAATTAAACAATTTTGCGAGAGTCATTAAAGAAGAAAGGAGAATATATCAATGAGTGGACCCCGGGTGTGAAACCAAACCAAAACCGAAATTAGAAAGAGAAGGGTGAGAGAGGGAATGAGCACATACGGTGTATTGGTTGATTCAAGTCAAAAAGACAGCAATTACTATTCAGTACATTTTCAGATACAGGGAATAAATCATTGTATCATGATTATAGAAATGTGTCTTTCTTTGTACATGTGTCAACGACATTTCGACACTTGTAGGGATATAAGGGTCTCATCAGGGCTGAAGTGGCCTGGGGTTGGCTGGACTTGCAGAACACATGAGAGGGAGCACTAAAGGGATGGCAACCAAATAATCTGGTCGGTATGAGGCCTTCAAAGCCCTCTTAACAGTTTCTCATATACAGAATCAGGAACAGCCACAGAGGGCACCGCAAGACGCTCACTTCAGGAGCAATCATTGCCTAAATAGGGTCTATCAATCGGACGAATCTTTATTCAGATCACCCCTTACCCTTAAAGACCACCTACATTCAGCCATCTTATGAGAAACTATGAAACAGTGTAGCATCACTGTGTGCAAGAGAGTAGTTCCATGGGCGTGATGGGAGTGTCTCCATGCAAATCCCATGGTTAATGAGGTATGTCATGTATCCCACACCAGGAAAACCTTCAAGTGTGACAAATCAATTGGTTTCCCCAGGTGATGTGTAACAATGGAAAACAACTGAAGTCATCCAAGTCACTTCTGCTTCCTAGATGTACTGCATTCTGTGGCACACATACATAGACGATCAGGCCTCCGAGGGTACACCATGTGCAGGAAGGTGCACCCCCTGCACAAAGACAATCCCGCATGCAAAGCAGGCCCGAGCACCATGGTGCAAGTATGAATGTGTTTGTGCTAGGCAGCACATTGTGTGCTACTGTACGATGAAAGGTCTGGAATGAGCTGTATGGCCTAAGAACTATACACTACTACCCTTTCCTCGGTAATGCTGTGCAGTGAGACAGGAGGCTTGCTGCACTGCCCAGTGCCACTCTCCCAAATATATGGGCCCTTGTGTCATGTAAATATAGTGGAAACAATGCATTGCAACGTGTAGCCCATGAAGTGCCACATTGACATGCACTTACTAATCTATTAATGGCAGTAGCGACAGAACATCAGTGAGTAGCAGTGTGTCATTTCACTCTGCCAGGATGGATGGAACCACATCAACTGCACTGTGTAACAAATCATTTATTAAATCATGTGCCATGACCGACAAGCCAATTATGAGTACAAAGGTAACACCAGAGAAAAGTCTGAGGTGCGTGTCTCCTCAGTGGCGTACCAACTCTTGGTATCAGTCATATGTTAACAAAGTCAGTGGTATGAGGACAAGTACTGTGGAAATCAGCAAGTGTGTCACACATTGCTGTATAGTTGTATGTTGACCAAAGTGTCAGGAGCAACACAAGAAGAAGTATGTGTAAAGCCCATATGTGGCATGCCATGTCAGTGTAGGCCCCATACAAGTGTAAATGTCAATCCTGTATAACATTGAGACACCAACAGTACAAAACATGCATATGTCTTAGCAATACTGACAGTCTATGTACACACATACACGTAGGCAAACAGCCGCATTGACGGATATGACCAATGTGATGGTTTACCAGTTCTGTGTAGTAAGCAGCCCAAATGAAAAGCATATGAATCCAGCAAGGTCAAACTCACAAAGTCAAACACAATTCTGCCAAACATGTCATGCAGCAGTCATCACCATAGATTAGTGTACAACCTGGACAAGGCACCACAGTGTACTTGGGATACCAATATCAACATTCATTTGCCACAGCAATGAGGAACAAATCAAGGTATAAAAGTACACAATCCCTCACAAGTTAGAGTCATACACATACATGTGAAAAACAAATGTATTGTGTCTACTTGTGTAGTACACAGCTCCTTGCAACAATATCAGTGTGTCCCACATGAAGATGGCCCACATTGCAATACATATGTTTGAAACAAAGTGCACCATGACAACTTCTCTGCAAAAACAATATTTGAAGCCTAACAATGAACAGCATAACAATCCATGTGACATGTGTAAACTGCACCACATGTATGCTCCTAATCCACATGGACAAGAAAGTGTGCTATGAAACGGCTGTGCCACTGTCATATAGCATACCAAGTACATCTGTGGTTTACCATGGACATATGCATGTGTGAGTGTAATACATGTTGGCAATGTCACTACCTACCTAGGGAGGACCAACGAGCCAAATATCTGATAACCATTCTGTCACTTCATACATGTAGTGAACGCACATAACATACAGTGGTCAGGAACATCTCCAAATAGCCATCACAGAAAGCTACTGGATCAACACGGAAGTCAGGATGTTAAACTGTACAATGTTTCAGCCCATGCTCAGCATTTGCTATTACACAGAGAAATGGACGAGACATATGTAAGTCTCTGGCCAACTATATAAGTAACACATATGGTGAAATACCGTAAGAATGTGAATGAGTATTTCAGTACACATAACACACATGGGCAGGAATGTAGCTCTAACAGAGAACACAAGCATTGACATTTGTTATTTCTGGTACACTTTCAGCTGACCTAGGATATGGCCTCCAACCCATGGTCATGACCCCAATAGCACAGCCAGACAGAAACTACAATCAGGCACTGATCAAGACCCGCAGCATTGTGGAAAGAACCTTCAGCCAGCTCAAGTCTCGGTTCAGATGCTTGGACATGTCGGTGGGAGATTGCGCTACTCGCCCCCTATGTTCTGCACGATAATACTTGTATGTGCCATTCTTCAAAATGTCTGTGTCCAGACAAATGTCCCTTGGGACGGAGACCATCAAGAGCAGGGTACAATGGAGGATGAGGATGGTGGAGAGATCCATAATACAGTGGCTGGGAATAGGTGACACAGCCACATTTTGCAACATTTCTTCTCCTGAAGCACATGCACTGTGATGGAGCATGTCCAAACATATTCGGAAAGTTCGGCATGAAAATAAATGCTTGAACTCATTATTTCTCTTTGTTTTTATGCCACAGTACCAGTACATATCAACTCACCCACATCTCATCAACAAGAAATAGGCCTCAAAATGCAACAATCATGTCATCAGACCTGTTGAGCAACATGGGGTCATGTCTCACAATCATCAATTGCATTTAGACCGAAATGGGAAGCAGTGTACTGCATTAAAGGTACAGGCCAGGAAGGCAACATTTCAAATTCCAAATTGATCCTCATTCTCCCCTTGCACTTGAGCAGTGTAGAGCTGCACAGCTAGCAGTCTTGCTGTGTTGTGCAACAGCAAAGTTTACAACAAATGGCACTCAGTGAAGTTGGGAACCCAAATCGCCAACTTCTATACCTGGGAATAACCTCACAATGTACTGTGTCTCACCAATGTATGAGCATGCTGTACAACAGCATCTTGCTGGAACTAATGTCAGTGCAGATACCATCAGAAATAATGAGTGACAGTTGTCATGGACTAAGGCCTAGTGTTGTGCGAACATGTAAAACCTGTCACTTGTAAAGAATGCATACATGCATGTGTGACTTTCCCCAAACCACAGCACATGTGAACTATTTGCTGGCTGCATTGTCACACATACCACTCATGCTACAGTAGATAAAGGACACATTTGCCATGCATTGCACAGCAATGCAATGAGGAACAAAGGCATGTAAAATTACAATATGAGCAGATTACATTATACAGTCAGTAAATAGCCAGAACAGTATGACATTGGATAGGTTATATGCAAACATCTAAACACTTGAAGAATACTGATATGTCAAGGATGGGAATTAGACTTGGATCAAAAAGCACACAAACTGTCTGTGCATACACACAAACTCATTGCTAGCACATGGTTAGATGGAGGGATTTTGACATAAACTTGTGTTTGCATGGCAAGAGTTGTGTACCTCTGAACTGAGTACAAATGCATAGTAGAACAGCTCACAAATCTTGTATCCACCCAAAGGTGAAACATAAGTTAGGTGTGTCCCATTACATATGCCTGTGTCAGGGAATGCAGTATCCTTGGACCAGGAGGCACACACAAAGGCTGGCCCTCAGAGTAGATGTACTGCTACTAACGTTGACAGGAGTAAGACAGAGTGTATGCAGCATCATGTTCATTGAACATCACAAGTAACATGGACTATTTAACTGTGTTTCACTGCAATGATGACTAATGGCTCACTCACCTACTCCAGAGGTCTGTTGCTGTGTGTCACACTCACCCCAGACCTACATGATGTTTTCAGAAAATGTGTGCATGATAACACCATGTGCCAAATACGTGTGCCTGTGCAACACATACACAACAGAAAGTCTGCAGTGTATAACAGTGTGCACATGCAGAGATTGTGTCTGGTGCTACTTTGTGTTCAGCTACAGACCCCCTGCCATAGTCAGAAGTTAGTGTAGTGCAAAGAGTGTGTGTCCTGCACTTCATGACTGTCATGCACTCACCCTGTCCTAACCACAGAGTTGATACTGGAGCCCATGCTAGACCTCATATCCCTCTCAGCTCTGCACAGCATCAAGGAACAAAAACTCCTTACATCCCACACTGGCCCTGGGGGTGAGGGGGTTTGGGATACAATTTGTAAAAGAGAGACTTTCATAACTTGACCTGCCCTGCTGCTGTGCAACACTGCGTAACAGGGCTTGCCGCTCGTGAGGCCTTCTGTGTTTGTGAGGTAAATGTGCACAGGATCAGATCCTCCGGTTTTGCTAAGACACAATACATTGGAAATGACAAGATGAGGCAGTTACCATCAGTACACTAAAAGGTCTGTATAAACATTGACAATGCTATAACTTCAGTGACACACACTTACAGGCTTTTTCTGAAGCACGGCATGTGAGCAAAATATACAAGACCACAGATAGGAATAGCTGCGACTCCCAAGGACAAATCTGAAAAATTTATAGGATTTCCCGACACTCCCAGTAATCTGTTGTAATACAGATTAGAGTCACTGACACTCCCAAGGCTAAACTAGGCTAAACTCGGAACACAGGTTGGAGTACATGGCCCTCCAAGGTTAAACTCAGAACCCAAGTTTTGTTACAAGGTTCATTCAAGTGCTCTGAAGGGCTTTCTCAGAGACAATATCTCATATGCTTGTGCAATTCTCAGTGTAAGTGCCAATGTAGCAAGAAGGGCCTGGAGCTGGAATTGAGAGGGTGCGCTGGTGGACATCACAGAGAGGGATGGGAGACAAGTCTTTAGCCTTGAGGAAGCTAATACTCAGTCCTGCTCATAAATATAAATGGATTAGTACACACTTAACTGATATCAAGTACTAAGCCTAGTTCTTACACCTGTCAGAAGTTTAAAGAAGATATCAAGCCTTTACTCAGGGAGTTTCAGGGGAACTAGAGTAGCTTTGCAGGAGACAGAGAGGAAAGTGGCGTTAAGGAAGCTGGGCACACAGGAATCACTGGTCCAACTTAGACTGCTGAAGACCAGATCGTAGAATGGGTCAGGCTAATTCTTCAGATTAGTGTGATGGGTAAAGCTTTTTCTGCTGGGAGCATAGGCCAAGCAAGGTCCTCGTGTTTAGGGCTGGTAGACATGCCAAGTTCAGGCTCCAACAGATCTAGCAGTTCATCTGTGACACATGGAGCATGTTGCAGTCTGGAAGTTTCCCCAAGAATACGGAAGAATAAACGTCTTGGTACACTGGCTTCCACCTTACAGGAAGGGCAGATGCACCCTGATGTTTGGAACCAATCATCCAGGAAACTAATGTATCTGTTTAGCTCAAACCTGAAAAAAGGAACCCAAAACCAAGACCCTAGTAGCAGTGGGTGCAAGGTACTCATATGTTCATTGGTTCTGGGGGACGCTTGCTGTGACTGAACTGCAATGGAATCACGGGTATTGGCGAAAAACAGCCATGGATTCATAAGTGCCATAAGGCAGCACAGGGGTAATACCACAGACTTAAGTGTCAAGGAATCTGAGGGATTGGGAAACCTCAGTCATGGTACAGTTGCACACCATGAAATACACAATGTGATCCCTGCATGTTAGGTCCACTACACAGAGGGAGCATGAGGGGGTCATGAAAATATTGTTGCATTTGGCCTTACATATGTGGGTCACTGTATAGTCTACATGATGTCCTAAGATTGGAACTAGAGAGGCATATATTGGTAATGACCACACAGTGCCGCACAAATAGTCTCCCTATGCCACAGTTATGTTTGCTATCACAATACAAGATGTGTATGGTATCCAACATAACACTTTAAAATGCTGCCTCTTGACCTTTGCGGGGGCTGGAATGGTGGCCACCTAGGTCCAATGCAGGCACACTTGTCCCATGAGGAAAGGATGCAACTGTTGCATGCAGGAATGTATGTGACTGTTTTGGAGTGTCTTACTGATAACCTATATATGCTGTTAGCCCCAGTGCTCCAACTATGTGTGCTTCTGTACACAGGACAGCAATAAAATAGAAGTAAAGATGAGATGTTAAGCTCTAACTACATGAAATATCACTCCAGTTAAGGTAGCAGTCACTGACGCTTTACAGGTTTGACTGGTGTAATCTTTCAGTAAATGCACATATTGCCAGCTGATGAGCATGGCTACCCACATCCAAAGGTGAAGGAACCCCTCTCTGGTGCAGAGTAATGCAATGTAGGGAATTGTTATATATAGATTGGCACTTGGGATTCATCACACTTGTCTGGCCTATTGGAGCTGGACTTGTGATGGTCAAACCACAGGCAAACAGATTTAGATAATACTTTTTCCAAGGCGTATTCTGCAGGTGCCACACATCTTGTTTCCGACACAAAGCACAGAGAGCAGATGTGTCTGCGCCATTGAATCCCATGATGGAAGTTGGCTAGTATAGTGTGCTAATTTATGTCTGTACGACAATCACAGGTGTCATATTTGCCTAACAACACACCCATAATATCTGCCTAGTTAATTGGTAAGCAGGATGCAACATACACTTTAGACTGGATGAACCAGCCAGTCTCTGTGCCTCCTTGAGTGTGCATTGCATCTGTAACCAAACCTATGTCAGCAATGCAGTCAGATTGTATGAATGTTGATATGGTGCATGATAGTGTATTCTACACGTATTTCATAGGCATAGCAATGCCATATAATCGAGCAAAAAGATACCTACTCTGCAGCTACCTACATTCACCCAAGCATACTACAACCCACAAAAGTAGCAAATGGTGTGTCATGTCTCTAAACGTCACAACATGTATGTGTTCCTCACATAAACATATTGTCAACCAATATGTCAGCACAAGAAAGACAAAAACCCACCCTTAGGTGCTACATTGACAATGACAATGCACACATATGAAGATATCAAGCCTGTCAGGTGAGACAAGAGGAGCAAGGTAAGTGAGGCCCAAGCTGCGCTCACCGGCATCGTACAAATCACTACAGTGTATCAAAGACAATAGGCCAGTTGCATGGGCCAAAACCCACGCATTGACCAATTTGTGCATCACAATGCAACCATAGCGTTGCTCGTAAGCCACACATTGGTGCCAATGCGCTGAAAAACGCATTGGGGTCAATGTGTTGTCCGTCAAGCACACATTGGCTATTTCACTACTGATGCATCAGAAAAAATGAAGCATTTGTGAAAAACAGTCGGGATACAGACAGGAAGTGGCGAATTGGGGGTGGCATTCTGTTAACTAGGAAGTATGAAGTTACTTTTGCTTTTTACTTACTCTCTGTTAGTCTGTGCTTGGTGGAGGAGGTTGCCTGAGAGTGTCTGTTGAAGAAGTGAGTCAGTTGCTATTGTGCATGTGTGTTATGTCTAGATCTTGTCCCTGTTGCAGTCATATATAGTGTCATTGTTGTGTATTTTTATTGTCATTGTACTGTCGAGTGTTTGGCTTTTGGGGTATTGTTGGCAGGGGTAGGTAAAGTGGGTAGGGGTTTTAGACAGGTTATTTTTGGGGGATTGTTGAGGGTTGGGAATATGTCTCGGAGGGAGGATAACTTCAGTGAGCCACAGCTGGGAGTGCTGATATGGCTCATAAACATGATTAATACTTCATTTGTCTATTCCAACAATACAGGGTCGTGCAACAGGTATATCAGTGTAAAAAGATATGAGGAGATGATGTAAAGTAAGGTAATTTAGGTTCTCAAAATGTGGATTTGGGGTAGGCCAGCAAAGCAAGTGGGCTTGCGGTGCAGCCCAACATCAAAGTTTAAGTGTAGGAATGCACCATAATCATCCCAGTTGGTGCATTCCTGTTGCTTCACCCTGCACTGGTGCTGTTTTGGCAGACTAGCCCCAATGCAGGCACCCTTGCACCATGTTTAAAGGCTGCCTGTGTTGTTGCAAGTATTGTGATTGTGCAGGAAGGTACAACTGCCTGCACAAAAGTAAAACCTGTGACCCTTTCTCTTCTTCCCATGTGTGTTGCAGAATGCAGCACACATGCAAAGATGAGAACATGAGGAGAACTCAGATCATGTCTCCTCCTCATGCCTCCCCTAGGGAGCCATACGGTCTTTGTACATTCCCAGGTCAACAATGTGTCATAAATCTGGCCAGACTTCATTATACATGGGTGTTGCATGCGTACAGCACCAAAAAGGCCCATTGAACGCCTCCCTAGCGCTGAGTATGGCAAGGCAGCAATTTTGCCTGCGTTGCCATATTCCATATCTATGAGGCCATACTAAGCCACCCAAAGTGGCTTTGTGTCACCTCATAGTTATGTGGCATATCGATTTGGCCCACTGGAGCATCTCAAAAAGTAATGCTTGTGTGGTGTAAGGGGATCATTAACTTGCCCCTTAGTTACTCCCAGGGTAAATCATGTCACCCATGTGTCATGGTACACTGGACTCTGCCATTATGCTGACCAGCATTACCTAATCTATCTCATCCTGGATGCGTGCTTCAGGCATGTCATTATTTGTATCCCTGAAGTCCAGCGTCCTGCATGCTCTGGCCTGCAAATGGATTCTGTGCATGCAATGAGCTGGCCATTTTGCCATATGTGTGTTTCTACGGGTGTGGACTTCATCAATACTGTTCTCTTATGGTATAGTTAATAAATATGTTGCCATTTGAAAATGTAATATTCACAATGCCATGTTCTCTTTAATGTCTTTTAGGTGGCCATCTTCCCTTCTCATGCGTAGAGGTGCAATCTTTCCAGCACCCCAATGCTACCAGTAAGTGTCAATAGTGCATGTATGTACCATTATGATGTCTGTGTATGATCGATGTGGAAATGAGCAATTGTGATGTGTGGTGGGAGGTACCATTCAGCTACCATAAATGAGCTGTCAGTCTGTGAATCAGAACAGAACTGGACCAAACTGTCTTTAGAACTACTCACGGACAATGATTACACTTTTTACAGTACGGTGTATGTAAGCAGGCCTACAGAAAATACACATATCTAAATATGTACCTAGGCCCTTACTTTTGGGAAATTGGATTAGGGCAGCGCAGCAAGCCACCTTGATGCACTGCTCTACACCAACGTGAAAGGGCATCAATGCACCGTATTTATGCAATATTGTGCATTCCTGTCGTTTCTCCCTGCGCTCATGCAGTTTCGGAAGACTAGTGCAAACGTAGGCACCCTTGCACCATGGTGTTGTTTAGGCCTGGGCGGAAAACTACGTTACGCTCACGTAGTTTGCGCTACTACGCACTACGCGAATTGCACGTAGCACAGTGCAAAAACGCGTAGCGGGCATTTTTTGCTTGCTCGCGGTCCTCAACGTCAAGTTGGCGACCGCGAGCGAGCAAAATCAACATCCCGGCGAGACTTTTTCCTCGTTCGCGATCAGCAACATCAAGTTGCCGATCGCGAGCGTGGAAAATAAACCTCCCGGCGACATTCTCAACGCGGGAAGGTCAGGTTTCTCATTGCGAGTGGTTGCGTATGCTCGCGACCGCTCGCGATGAGAAACTACCATTCCGCGTTGAGAAAGCTGCCGCTCGAGTACAAATCTACTCGAGCGGCAGAAAACGACCGCTTGCACTGTGCAAGATGCCGTTTGCAATGATTGCACAGTGCGGACAAGCATCCGGCACTATGCAATCAGTGCGAACAGCATTTCCCTACCGCACTACGCAGTTCGCGTAGCTACGCGTAGCGTGCGTAGTGCGAAGTGCACTTCGCGTAGCTACGCGTAGCGCTACTACGCGAAATACGCCCAGGGTTAGTGTTGTTGCCAGCAGGATTTGTTCTGTGAAGGAAGAGTCACCAATCCTAAGAAGCCTTTCTTTTCCTCTTTCTATATGTGCTGCAGAATGCAGTACACATAGAAAGAGGTAAGAAGATACAGCTCCTCGTTGCACCTTACCTCGGTAGGCGTAAAGATTGTAAATCTGGAACAGCCTCAAACAAGCGCGAGCGGCGGGCTGCCGGTGCTGAGCGACCTGCTCTCCTCGTTCGCTTAAAGAGTTTGGCTGGGGACTTGCGACATCTCACTCTTTGGCAGTGTTTGAGCCAGTTGTGGCCTATTGGGGACCCGAATTCGTAGTGAGTGAGGTCTATAATTTCTACGAGGCAGGGGATCCATTCTGCATACACCCTTCACCATCAAAGGTACTTTCAGCGTACACCTCAGGCCTTGGGGGATTCTTTGCATTTGGTCCACTCCTACACGCTCACTAACCGGGCCTTACAGCACCAGAGACACTCAGTAAGTGTGTGCATAACTCCCTACCGGTGGGGGCCTGCTATCGCCCCTGTCCCGGGGCCAAGTGACTGTCTCCCACTCTTCCCCTGCGACCTGTGCCCTTCTGTACTGCGGTTCGGGGATCTCCCGCTTGCGTTCTACCATCCACACAACTAATTGCCCTTAAACCTTAGTTGCAGCACTGGTGGATCTGACCGGCGCCTCTTGCCCCTTGGGATCTGCGATCCTCAGAAAATGCGGATACTGAGTAACATTGCAGTACTGCCCTGCCCTCCCCACAAGAATGGGTAAGGTAGATAAATCCCAGCCCATGCTTCAATTTGAGCAGCGTAAGTCAAGGAACAAAGAGGTAGGCGAGGCTCATCCCCCAGATGGGCAGGTAGATGCGGCTGAGGAGTCGTCAGATGACTTACGCCAAATTTTGTCTGCTATGCAGACAAGCCTGTCCACTATAGACGGTAAAATAGACTCCTTAGCCTACCGTATGGACTGTATGTCGGACAGGCTCGATAAGCATGCGGAACGTCTGGACATGGCTGAGCGACGCGGGACGGAAATAGAAGAGTCTCACACGGAAACGGACGCGACCCAAAAGAAATTTGGGAAAATCCTCACTGCTCTGCAGGACAAGGCTGAAGACTTGGAGGCCAGATCAAGAAGAAGCAACATTTGCATTATTGGCCTTCCGGAGTCTACGGCTACAGGCAACACTGTTGGGCCGTGATATCTTCTCTCCCATGTTTGCTGTTGAGCGCGCTCATCGCTCCCTGGGCCCCAGGCCTCCGCCGGGAGCAACACCCCACCCAGTTGTTGCTAAGCTCTTGAACTATAGGGACAGGGATGCCGCGCTGAGGCAGGCCAGAGAGAAAAGAGATCTGTAATTTGAGGGCTCCTCCATTTTGCTGTTCCCGGACTTCACTGCGAGGGTACAGGAAGCCAGGCGACAATTTGCCCCTTGGAAACGTAAACTCCGACACTACAACCTGGACTACGCAATGCTTTACCCAGCCAGGCTGAGGGTGAACATGAATGGCAAGTCAAAGATTTTTCTGGAACCCAAGTCCTTGCAGAGAGCCCTCAGGGAATTTGCTAAGTCGGACGAGCGGAGCGGCGAGAGCTGGCCGAGGCTACTGGTGACATACTGGAGGAACAAGACTAGCACGGTGGGCTGTAAAATTCCCGGTGAGGCCTCCAAGGGGTAGGTGACAAATGTGTTTCCTTGCAGATTTGTCCCACTGGGGGGGCTGGGTCCCCGATCTCCGAAATACCAAGGGGACATTGCTGATCGAATATTAATGACTGCATCCGTTTGAGACTGTCACAGTCACTGAGACTTTGGAACATGTGAAGGCCAATATTGTCCTATTATAGCCTTCTGGGCTGACCATGGGTGGGGGCAGCGGGACCCAGTCCTAGTTATTACAAGTCACTGCACTCCGATATTTTCTGGTTGTATATTATAAGTTTAGATGGCAATACTAGACCTCCAACATGAAGAGGTACTAGGCGGCGTAGAGGTAACATCAGCCCCTGTGTGTTACCCACTTAATGGCACTATGCCAGATATGTTTTGAATTGGGGGAGTGGGATTCTCGACAATGACAAGTTGGGGATAGCATGGTGGGGGTGGGGGAGGGGGATTTAGGGGTTCGTTGTTCCGGACACAATGTGTGTTATGCATTTATTTATCTCTCCAGTGGTGTTTACCTGCAGTTATGTATACAGGGTAGCAATGCAGATACAGATGGTGCATGTACAGTAATGCTAACCAGCCATAGTGCGGGACCAGATTAGCAAGGTGCGCTTCCTAACATGGAACATTAGGGATCTCAATGACTTTAGAAAAGTGCGAAAAGTGTTAGCATACCTCACTAGGCATGGCATAGATGTTACTCTTTTACAAGAGACCCACTTGCCCCTAGATAACTAACTACTTACCCCCAGAAGACTACATGGCCCTCTCCACGCTGCTGGCTTTTCCACACACGCAAGAGTGGTTCTAACCTGGGTCAACCCAAAATCGGGGATCACCTTAGAGGCTATCGAAGCTGACACGGGGGCAGGTATACCATTTCCAGGTGTAAGGGTCGGGGACTGGATCTTTTAGTTACTAATATCTATGGTCCCAACTTTGATAACGCACAATTCTATCGAGATCTTCCGGAGCGTATTCGGGTGGACACCTCGCTGCCGCAACTCTGGGGTGAGGATTTCAATTGTGTGCGACACTGGATCACTCTGGGGGCATGTCCAGGCGCCCGTCGGCGGCTGCCAAAACTATTATAGACGCTATTACTCAATTAGACATGGTTGATATATGGCACACACGCTCCCCGGGGTCGGGGGGCTTTACACACTACTCTGCTCCTTATGATCTACACACAAGAATAGACTATTGGTTCACCTCTAGAGCCTTGCTCACGCATGTTCGGGACTGTGTCATTCATCCTCACTCCTACTCGGACCACTCACATATACTGTTGTACATAGAGTGCCCGCAGAGGAGACCAGCTAAATTCACATGGTGATTCCCGCCATATTTGTTACTAGATAACATTTTTAAATCTGAAATTTCGGAAGCCATAGAATCTTTTTTCGAAACTAATATCGGCTCAGTTAGTCATTTTGCCACGCTCTGGGAAGCCTTTAAAGTTTATGTCCGAGGGATTGCCATCTCAATCACTCTGGGTCCTCCGCACTCTAAGAGGTAGGTTGGAATTTCTTGAGAGTAGACTAGCTGAGCTGGAGCGGGGGGCCCTAGCAAGGGGGGATGATCAGTCTGCAGAGGAGTTAAGAAAGACACTAGAGGAATACTATGAAACTGCTGACAATGAGATCAAGCACATGGGTAAATATGCTGTCGCTAAAACATACGGAGAAGGTGAACATCCCGGGGCAACTTTAGCGGCACTGATATGTAGCAGAAGGGAAACGGCAGGAGTCACAGAGCTACATGCAGCTTCTGGTGAGATATTAAGGGATCCTACTTCCATAGCAGACAGGTTCAGCCAGTACTATTCAGAACTGTACCGCTCTAGAGCGTCGGCAGATGGCGCAGCCATTCTAGACTATCTAGAACACATCAAATTGCCATGGCTGGCGGACGAGCACAGGGAATACCTAATAAGACCGCTTGATGCTTGGGAAGTTCTCACTTCCTTAAAGACTATGTGCTCTGGTAGCGCACCGGGTCTGGACGGCCTAACCGTCGCTTTTTACAAGGAATTTAAAGAACTCCTGGTTCCACACCTGATCACCTTGTTTAAGGGAATGAGCAAGAGCGGAGAGACACCCCCCTCCATGCGGGAAGCCCTGATAGCTGTGCTCCTGAAGCCAGGCAAATCACCTAATGAATGCTCCTCGTACTGGCCGCTATCGCTACTCAATGTAGATACCAAACTCTTTGCTAAAATTTTGGCCAACCGCTTGGCCCCACTGGTGCCTCAACTGGTTGGGGCCGAACAAGCGGGGTTCATCCCGGGACGTAATTTGACATACAACCTACGTACTGTGCTTGGCATGATACAACATACTAAACCAGAGAATAAAGCTGCAGCGGTTTTCCTTGATGCAGAGAAAGCCTTCGACTCAGTGGAATGGGCTTTCATGTCCACTGTGTTGAGGAGAATGGGCGTCGGGGACGTCTTTTTACAGCTAGTCGGGGTATTATATCTTTCTCCATCCACCAGGATTAGGGTGGGAGACTTGGTAACTGCCCCGATCAAGATTTCCAGCGACACTCGTCAGGAGTGCCCACTTTCACCACTACTATATGCTATAGTCGCAGAACCATTGGCTTGTGCCCTTAGGGAATACCATGGCCACAGACGGATACGCTTTCCGGGATACAATTTAATAGTCTCTGCTTATGCAGATGATACACTTCTATACATCAGAGACCCTGAGACTAACTTGTCCCCAGTGCTTAGATAGGTGGTGCCATATGGGGGGTTTTCTGGCCTTAAGATAAATTGGACTAAGTCTTCAATCTTTCCACTGACGTCTGTTATGGAGCCTATTGAATTGGACTTTCCTCTCTCATGGTCCACTGATCCGGTCCGATATCTGGGTATTCAGGTTCATACGAACTCTGAGATAGTATTTAGTAAGAATTATGGCAGGGCAATCACCAAACTGGAGGAGGAGGTAGAGCGCTGGATCCGCTTACCACTGTCACTTTTAGGCCGCATCTCCCTGATGAAGATGGTGGTATTACCTAGACTTTTATTCTTGTTTCTTAACATCCCGATGGTTCTCCCCTCACACTTCTTCAAAGTGCTCAGATCGCTATTGGTGAGGTTGGCTTGGTCTGGTAAGCAATCCCGGGCTCAGCTAAATGTTCTCACTCTCCCTTATTCTATGGGGGGACTAGGCACTCCAGATTTAGAGCTCTACTACAGAGTGGCGCAGTGCTCGCATGCTTACTATTGGGTTCACCAGAGTGCAGCCCTGCCACACTTGCAAATCGAGAAAGTTTCAGCAGCACCTGCTCCCCTCACGGTGTCATTGTTTCGCACCCCATCCAGACGAGCCGGGATCTTAGACTCAATTAATGCTACGGTACATGCGTGGCACAACTTTCTGAAAAGACAGGCGGGCTCTATTTTGTATTCCCCCTGACTCCACTGGAGTGGTGCCAATGGTTGCCTACCTGCAGGGAAAAAGAGGTGGTTAGGGCATTGGGAGCACTTAATATCACCAAAATTGCCGATTTATTTTCGGAAGGCACAGCTCATAAGTGGGCTGTAATTGAAGCCGAGGGTCATAATGCTTCCCCACTGATGAGGTTTCATTTCTTTAGGGTGAGGCATGCTCTTCCTGGGTTGCTAGGTGAAGACACATTGGAGCCACCTGAGTTCGCCCCTCTCTCCTGCATTTTGCGCGCTGACTCCCCTAATAAGATAGTCTCTAGCATCTATAGTTTAGTTCAGGACGAAAGCAAAAACGTCTACACTAAAGCTACGCTGGAGTGGCAAAACGATCTTGGCGCGATCCTCGATGACACCACTTGGCGTTATTGTTGTGAGTCCACGAACGCATCTCTCTCAATGGAAGGCATAAACTTATACAATTTAAATTCCTAAATAGAGTCTATTACACTCCAGCTCGACTACACAGATATGGCCTTAGAGACACCGCTGAGTGTGAGAGATGCAAAGCCGACCCAGCGGGGTTTATGCACCTTGCTTGGACATGACCAGTTATAGCCAACTATTGGAGGTTAATATTTCTAAAGATGAGTGACATTATAGGCATACCGCTACCTATGGACCCAGTGTTGGCCCTTCTGGGACATTCTAGACAGTTACGGAAGGAATTGCGCTGAGAAGTGGACATGGGTTTACTGATAGTGAAATGCAGAATAGCAATACGATGGGCTCGGGGCCCGGCACCCACTGTTGCGGAGTGGTCTAAGGACATGTTATACTGCAACACACAGTCGGAACTATACAGTGACCTGCTCCTCCCTCAGAATCACCCCAAAAGCTTCTGGAGTCTATATCAAAGTTACCTAGCCGAAAGAGAGTCGAATGCTCCTGGGTGAAGGAATCTAGCTGGAGACGCTAGACTATGTTATGGATGTTCCGATGGGGCCCAACAAGGGAAAAGTCATTTGGTATTTGGGATATGACTTAGCACTGCATGTAAGTTTTATCTTGTCTTTTGTTGTCTAGGAATCTGCCGAGGCCCTTGCTCGGATACACATTGTCTGTGATGTATCTTGCGCAGTTTTACAATTTGTGCTATCCTAAACTCTGTAAATGTGTATTATGTAATATGCTCCAGTCATCATTGATGTACACTGTGTCTGTTTTTATCTTATGTTTTTGTTTTCTACAACAAAATCAATAAATAAAGCAATAATAAAAAAAAGAAAATTGCACCATACCAATGCCTTGTGAATACAAAAAAAACATGTCTTGACTGTGTTAACAATTTATTTATGTTTTCACCCCAGCCAGCATGACTGCTGATGGGCCCGCACTTTTGAGCTGCACAGGGAAAGGTACCAGCAGTACGGAATGTCAGAAAAGCATACCGGAAGAAGAAGAAATTGTATAAATGTGCTAGAGCCGCTGGTACTTGGAACATTGCCAGACCCAGCACACAGTCCCTTTGCCTCTTGAGAGCTTCAGGACTAAAGTGGACATCTTCCCCCAATCAGTAGGGCACCAGGAGGTGCGTTTGCAGAGTGGTGGAGAAAGGGGGCATGGCCTCCAACAACCTCGATGCAATCCTACTGTGTAGAACTTACTGGAAGTACCAGGAGGGGTAGTTGCCCCCAAGGACCCTCTGGAGCAAAGGGAACTTCATCCTCCAACCAGCAGTGTGCCATGAGGTGTGTTTGCAGAGTGGTGGAGAAAGTGGGCATGGCCTCCAAAGCCCTCTCAGCAATCAGGCTGTGTGGGACTTACTGGAGGTAACAGGAGGGCTTAATGTCCCCTAAGGACACTCTAGAGCCAAGGGGACTCCATCCCCCAACCAGCAGTGAGCCAGAAGGCGCATTTGCACAGTGATGGAGAAAGGGGCGTGGCCTCCAAAGACATTTTAGCAATCCCGCTGTATGGGACTTACTGGAGGTAACAGGAGGGGTTGTTGGTCCCCAAGGACATCCTTGTGGGCCAACTACCCCTTCTTATTACCTTCAGTAAATCCCATTCTGCAAGATTGGTGAGAGGTCTTTGTGGCCCGCCCCTTTCTCTGCAACTCTGCAAACACACCTCCTGGCGCACTACTAGTTGGGAGATGAAGTCCCCTTGGCTCCTGAGGGTCCATGGGGGCGAACAGCCCCTCCTCTTACCTCCAGTAAGTCCCACACAGCGGGATTGCTAAGAGGTGTTTGGAGGCCACGCCACCTTTCTCCACCACTCTGCAAACATATCTCCTGGCGCACTACTGGTTGGGGAATAAAGTCCTCTTGGATGCTGAGGGACATTGGGGGCCAAGAAGCCCTCCTGGTACTTTCTGTAAATTCTACACTGTAGGATTCCTGAGAGCTGGTCAGAGTCCCCGCCCCTTTCTCTACCACACTGCAAATGCCATCAATACTTAAAAAACCATAGAAATTCATTGAAAAAAACAAAGGTTATAGACATTTCATAGTTAGGAAATGGAATTAAAAGAACTAAGAAATGTATTGAAAAAAAACAAAGGTTATGGGGATGGTATAGTTAGGCTCAAGTTTCACACGTACAAACCCAGTGAAATTCAGCAGTTATAGTTAGCTGAACTAACTATAACTTGTGCCCCTGCAATGCACTGCTTATGACCCCACATATTATATCACTCATGACATGGTCAGTGACATCACTGATGACATCACTGATGACATCTCAAATGACATCACTGATGGCATCACTGATGACATAATTCACAAAATTACTAATGCACCCACTCACACCCCATAGAACCTTTCATACACTCATTCCCACTCCCATACAACCATTCACAAACCCATTCACAGACCCATACCGGTACTTACACACCCACTCACTGAGTCATAGATCTACATACACATCCACTCTCACCCATACAGACACTCATACACCCACTCACTCACTTATACAGCCACTGACATATCCACTCATACACCCATACAGCCACTCACACACTGAGTCAGTCACTGATAGAGCTACTCACACACCTACTCATTCATCCATACAGTAAATCACACAGCCACTGACTCACCCATACAGTTACATACACCCAATTTGTTACTCATACAGATACTAACATGTACTCACTCACCTATATAGTCACTGACACAAGCACACACTCACCTATACAGCCACTCTCACATTCACTCACTCGCTCATATACCTCATCACTCACCTATGCTGCCTTTCACATACCCAGTTACTCACCCATATACCACTGACAAAACCCACTCACCCACACAGCCATACAAACACTCACTCACCCATACAGCCCCACACATACTCACTAACCCATACAGCCACTGGCTCACCCATTCACTCATCGATACAGGAAGTCACATCCACCCTCACCCACCCACACAGACACTCAGACACCCATACAGGTATTCAGACAACCAATCAATCACGCATGCAGCCACTCACGTACCCACTCACACGCCCATACAGCCACTTAGATGCCAACTGACAGACTGATAAAAAAATTCACACAACCCGTCACTCACCCATACATTCACTGAGACACCTAATAACTCACCTATATAGTCAGTCACGCACCCACTGAATCATCCATAGAGGCACTCATACACCCACTGATTCACCAATCCACCTCGGTATATATATTTAGTACTCATAATCTTTTTTAAAACACTCACAGTCACTGGATGATGTTATCAGTAGTGTCATCAGTGATATCATTTGAGATGTCATAAGTGATGTCACTGACCATGTCATGAGTGATGAAATATGTGAGGTCCTAAGCAGTACATTGCAGGGACACAAGTTATTGGTAGCTCAGCTAACTATAACTGCTGAATTTCACTGATTTTGTACAAGTGAAACCTGAGCCTAACTATAAAGTTTCTTCAGTGAATATAAATATATATATATATATATTCACTGAAAAAACAATAGGTTTCAGGGATGTTATAGTTAGTTGGACATTTCTCTTGTAAAAAACCATAGAAATTCCCCCGTTATAGTTAGTTCAGCTAACTATAACTCGCGCACCCGCAATGCACTGCTGATGATGTCACATATTACATCAATCAGGACATGGTCAGTGACATCACTGATGACATCACTGATGACATCTCAAATGACATCACTGATGACATCACTGATGACATCATCCAGTGACTGTGTTTTTCTTTAAAGTTTAAATATGTATTATATATATGCCAAGGTGTATTGAAGAATGAGTGGGTGTATAAGTGTCTGGATGGAGGATTTAGTACGTGCGTGACTGACTGTTTAAGTGAGTGATTACATGTGTCTTACTGAATGCATGGGTTAGTGACTAAACTGTGTGAATGTCTGTATCAGTCTGTCTGTTGTTGTATAAGCTGCTGCATGGGTTGGTCAGCAGCTACATGAGTGTCTATATGGGTTATCAATAGGTTGCCTGAGTATTTGTATGGGTGCCTGAGTGTGTGTGTGTGGGTGGGTGGGAGGTGTGTGACTCTGTGCATAGATGTTTGAGTGGTTGATTCACTGTGTGTATGGGTTCAAGAGTGCATGTGGAAACAGCTGTATGGGTGGGTGAGTGTGTGTATGGGTGTGTTGGTGAGTGAATGGATGTCTCAATGGTACATGTCCAAGTAACTACATATGTAAAAGGCAGTGCATGTGAGAGTTGAAGTATATAAATGACTATACGTGAGAGTCAGTTATTGTGAGAGTGGCTGTATGGATGAGTGTGTACTTGTATCAGTGATTCTATAAGAGAGTAAGTATGTGTTTGTTTCTGTTTGAATAAGTGATGTGGTGTGTGTATAACTGTATAGGTGAGTAAATGGGAGTGTGATTGATTCTTTGCATGACTGACTACGTATGTGAGTAATTCTGGATGAGTGGTGGTGTATGAGTGTCTGTATAGGTGTATGAGTGCATATGATAGTGTTGTATTGATGAGTGACTGCATGTATGAGTGACTGTATGGGTGAATGAGTGGATGTGTGTGTAGACCTAGGAATCAGTGAGTGCGTATGTAGTAACTGGTATTGGTGTGTCTATGGTTTCGAAAATGGTAGTCTGTATTTTACAGTGGGTGTATCAAAGGTTATATTAGAGTGTGAGGAGGTGCATCAGATTTTCACGTGGATGATGTCATCAGTGATGTCATCAGTGATGTCATTTGAGATGTCATCAGTGATGTCATCAGTGATGTCACTGACCATGTCATGATTGATGTAATATGTGACGTCATCAGCAGTGCATTGCGGGTGCGTGAGTTATAGTTAGCTGAACTAACTATAATGGGGGAATTTCTATGGTTTTTTACAAGACAAATGTCCAAGTAATTATAACGTCCCTGAAACCTATGGTTTTTTCAGTGAATTTCTAAGGTTTTTTAAATGCTAATTTCTAACTATAACGTGCCTGAAACCTATGGTTTTTTCAGTGAATTCCAAAGGTTTTTTAAATGCTAATTTCTAACTATAACGTCCCTGAAACCTATAGTTTTTTCAGTGAATTTCAAAGGTTTTTTAAATGCTAATTTCTAACTATAACATACCAGTCGCGTTTCCAGAGTGGTGGAGAAAGGTGAGCGTGGCCTCCGAAACACCTCTTAGCAATCCCACTGTGTGGGATTTACTGCAGGTAACAGGAGGAGTAGTTAGCCCCCAACGTCAACCTTGGGGGCCAACTATCCCTTTTATTATCACCAGTAATTTCCACAGCAGGATTGCTAACTTCTTATATCAGGCCCCGCCCCCTCCCTGCACCACTGTGCAAACGTGCCCCCTGACATGTTGTAAGTTGGGGGATTTAGTCCCCTTGAATCCTGAGGGTCCCTGGGGGCCAACTAGCCCACCAGGTACCTCCAGGAAGTGGCACAGAGCTGCTTTGCAGAGAGGTGGTTCGAGGCCACGCCCCTTTTACACCTCTCTGAAACGCAAATCTGTGGCGCTTACTGGAGGTGCCTGGTGGGCTAGTTGGCCCCCAGGGACCCTTAGGATTCAAGGGAACTTAATCCCCCAACTTAAAACACGCCACAGGACGTGTTTGCACACATGTCACATCAGGCCCGCCCCTTCCCTTCACCACTGTGCAAACGCGCCCTGTGGTGCGTTGTAAGTTGGGGGATTAAGTCCACTTGAATCCTGAGGGTCCCTGGGGGCCAACTAGCCCACCAGGAACCTCCAGTAAGCGCCACAGGGCTGCGTTGCAGAGAGGTGGTCCGAGGCCACGCCCTCTTACACCTCTCTGCAACGCAACTCTGTGGCGCTTACTGGAGGTACCTGTTGGGCTAGTTAGTCTCCAGGGACCCTCAGGATTCAACGGGACTTAATTTAATCCCCCAACTTAAAACACGCCACAGGACGTGTTTGCACACATGTCACATCAGGCCCCGCCCCCTCCCTTTCACCACTGTGCAAACGCGCCCCGTGGCACGTTTTAAGTTGGGGGATTAAGTCATCTTGAATCCTGAGGGTCCCTGGGGTCCAACTAGCCCACCAGGTACCTCCAGTAAGCGCCACAGAGCTGCGTTGCAGAGAGGTGTAAAAAGGGGCGTGGCCTCGGACCACCTGTCTGCAATGCAGCTCTGTGGCGCATACTGGAGGTACCTGGTGGGGCAACTTCTAGCCCCGGGGACCACATCCCCCGGGGCCTGGCCACTCCGTTGGGGACCGTGGGGGTAGCCCCAATGCCCCCATGATCCCGCCGGCTCCCCGCCCCCTGCGGGAGCCGGCATTGCTTTTCCACACGGGAGCTGCTGACATGCAGCTCCCCTTGTGGAAAAGCAATCTGCTTTGGATTTTGGAAGCGAGAGCAGGAAACCTGCTCTCGCTTCCAAAATCCAAACCAGTGTTTGCTATGACAGGGCGGGAGCCGCACGGCTCCCGCTCTGCCATAGCAAACAGCAGTGTCCTGGGGGTGGGCACCCCGTGACACTGCAGGAGCCGGCCCTGGGGGGTGGCGGTCCCCAGGGCCATGAAGGGCTCCAGGAGAGGGGCCGCGCGTCCCCCCTCCCTACCATTGCAAAGCCCCGGGGAGGTGGTGGTCCCCAGGGCTTGGGGGTCCGTAACGGACCCCGCATTTACATTTTTAGTGCCCCGGGGAGGTGGCGGTCCCCGGAGTGTGTGGGGGGCTCGAGCCCCCCCACACAGGTTTTATTTCTTTTAAAATAGAGCCCTGGGGAGGTGGCGGTCCCTGGGGCAGCGTGGGGGGAATTGGGACCCCCATGCATTTTTTTTACAGCCCCGGGGAGGTGGTGGTCCCTGGGGCTGCGGGGCCCCTGCTATTATTAATTTGGCAATGCCTCCGGTACCTGGCCCACCCGGGGGCCTCATTTAAATGAAGCGCGGGAGCCCGCGCTTCATTTTTAAAAAACATTTCGGCTGGATTTGCGACCCCAACGCGAATTCCGCTGAAATTATTTTAAAAAATGCTTTTTCGGCCCTAGGGGTCCTTGTGGGACCCCCTGAACAGGCCTAGGGGGTCAGGGTGTTTCTACCCTACCCCCTTTTCTTGTTTTTAAAAAAAAATTTCACTGTTTTCTTGTGACTCGGTTCTACCGAGTCACAAGATGGCTGCCAACACTTCCTGGTTTGGAGTGTTGGCAGCCAATCACAGTGAAGCTCTTGCTCGGGAGGGTTCGCGAACCCACCGCTGCCCTAGATATCAAACTTTTTATTTTTCTAATTTCTCAGGAACTCCTGAACGGATTTACACCATTTCACAAAAAGGACTCTTTCTGAACCAAGACCTAAGTTTTTGCCAAACTTGGTGTAATTCCGTTCAGCATTTCGGGCTGTAGCTTTGTCTAAAGTTTCCTATGGAAAATAACATAGGGAAAACGTGTTTTGGGACCCCCCTTTTTTCTCGACCCGCTTTGACGAATCACCCCGAAACTTTCAAGACAGGAGCTGACCGGAGCGGGCCACTAGTTTTGAAACTTTCGCGAAGATTCGTCAACCGGCGCCAAAGTTATTGGGAAAACAAAAAACGATTTCCCTATGAAAACTAGGTCTTAGTGGACATATATATATATATATATATATATATACACGCTGTTTTTAATAAAGGTTTCCTTGGTTTCCCCAAAGTGGCCTCTTCTCCTTGCTTACCTGGAGGGGATTTGTTCATGGATTCTGCGCGTCTGCCAGTGGCGCATAAAGAGGCCCCGTTCCTGCAAGTGGCAGGAGTAGTGCTGGCACCAGCTGTTTCAGCTTGAACTGCTTTTCCGAGGTATCGGATCAACTCCTGCCCGCCCTGGGGGCTGGCTGAACAAGGGCTTCTACCAGTGGTGGCTCGTGACTACACAAGGATTCGAGTGCACTGTCACTTCGTCTCAGAGCCCGGCAAAATTCCTGCGCCCAAGGCTGGAACGTCAAGGGGACCCAAGGGAGCCTGACGACATTGTACCTGGATGTGCCATCCTTACATAACGCACCTTTTTCCTGCTACTTTTCCCCACGCAACATCGAGCCAGAAACATTGATTTCTGGGTAATGAAGTCTACTATGGATTGAAGCGCAGTATGACCATGTGACTAGGGGTCAGTAACTTTTCCTCCAATGAGGTCGTTGCAGGATATATAAAGGTGGGGGCGGAGCTATATCCAAGGAGCAGCCGCATCTGAGGAAGGCCATTTTGGCCGAAATGCATTGTGCACATGCTGTTTTTAATAAAGGTTTCCTTGGTTTCCCCAAAGTGGCCTCTTCTCCTTGCTTACCTGGAGGGGATATGTCCACTGAAAACACCAAAGGTTACAGTGATGCTATAGTGATATCACTGACCATGTCATGAATGATGTAATATGTCAGGTCATAAGCAGTGCATTGCAGCGACGTAAGTTATAGTTAGCTTAGGTGAACATTTCTAAGGATTTTTAAATTCTGTTTCCTAACTAGAACGTCACTGTAACCTTTGTTTTTTCAGTGAATTGCTAAGACTTTTTAAATTCTATTTCCTACATGTTACCTTTGAAAATGATTGTGTGAGTGAGTGCAAGAGTGCCTCAGTGGGTGGGCAACTGAGTGTGTGAGTGACTCAATGGGTGTGTGACTGGATGTGTGTGTATCTGAGTGGGTCTGAGACTACCTGCATAAGTGTCTCTCTGGGTGTATGAGTGGGTGCAATACTGTCTGAGTGCGTCTCTGACTGTTTGAGTAGATGTCTAAGTGGGTACATAAGTGTCTGAGTGGGTCAGTGACTGGGTGTATGAGTTTTTGAGTGGATTTGATAATTAAGAAAGACCTATAACATGCCAAGAGAAGCTTTCAGTGAGAGAGCACAAACCGGGCCTGCACTAGTAGCCATCACCCATGTTTGAAGGACTATTTCTGTACATGGTTGAGAAGGTTGTGTCAGTAGGTATCTACATAGCTCAGTAAATGTAGGCGTACACCTCTATCAGTGCCGTGAGATGTTTAAGTAAATGTGCTGGTATGTAACGGCCTGCTTTAATACCTCTATGGCTGTCTAAATGTGTATGTAAGTGGCTGCACAAATACTTCAGTACCTGTGTGAGGCAATAGAGAACTATGTAGGTGTCACTGCAACTACCTTTGAGTCTGCTGCATGCATAAATAGTTGCTGGTGAGTGACTGAAGTATAAGTGCTTCTGTAGCTGTCTCTGTAACTGAAAGACAGGATACATTTCTGATTAGAAAAATACACACTTGGTCTTGAAGCTATTAAGCTCCAAGCCTGCTTATCGCAGAAGGAATTAAAAAGGTCCAGCAGTAGTTGGAGCCCCTGCGGTGACTTTGGAATCAGCAGGGTATCGTCTGCAAAGAGAAGGGCCGAGAGCTCCCGCCCATGTTTGGGCACATCATACCCATCCATGCTTAAGTGCTCTATCACCCCGTTAATATAAAGGGAGAACAGTGTGGGGGCGAGGACACATCCCTGTCTGACTCCACGGTCTACCTTGAATGGTTCGGTCACCTGTCCATCTGACTTGGGCCATATTATCGTAATGCAGCCTTACCAAGATATTCAATAGGGGGGCAGGGATGCCCTTTCTCTTCAACACCTTCCAGAGCTTCACCCTAAGAACCAGATGGAAGGCCATGCGTAAATCAACAAAGCAACAAATACCTTGCCCTTGTTGATTCACACCTCCCTCCAAACCATACAACAAAACCTAAAAACCTTATCTAGAGTACTAACTTTGGGTCTTAAGCCCGCCTGCAAATCAGACAGGATACACTCTCCTGAGATGCAATCCTGCAGATGTACAAGCACTGGTTTGCAAAAGATTTTTGGAATAGAGTCAATCCGGCTAATGGGTTTATAGTTCCCACCGGTTGCTTGGTCTCTCTTCTTATAAATAGGAAGGATCTCTGCTAGTTTCCATGAGAAGGGAATATCCAATCCCATAAGGATGGCTTTGGATAAGATATTTATGTATGGGTTCCACACTTCTGGGTACGCTTTGTGCAGGTCATTGGGAATCCGGTCCAGATCCGGGGCATAGGCAGGAATACAGGAGTCAATCGCAGACAAGGTCGCATTTAATGAGAGCACAGGGGTGATTGAATCATTTATAACACCCTCATCTAGAGACATTCTATCACCCGCCTCACCATCACTCCTATTTCTGTACAATTTCCTAAAATTGGCCACCCAAAAATGTAAACTCAGTTTTGGGGCCATTAAGGCAGACTGTCGCAGTCCTCCAAAAAGATTTATTATCTTTTACAATAATGGCTTTGTGTAGACAAGACCACACGGAGTTCTCCCACTTGCCTATACCTGGCTCTACACATCATTGTATCTATGCAAGAGTTATTCTTTACTGCAGTTAGGAGTTCACTTTTAGCTAACCTGCATTCGCAGTTGTACAAAGTAGCAGACTTAGGCCCCTTATTCCCCTTCGTGCGAGTTTGCCAAGCAATTCCCTGACTTGAGAAAACAGGGAATCAAAACTTGAGCTCATTGCTACCCTCATATGCTCTATGGGGAATTAGGATATGGGAGCTACCTCTTTCTCCACTCTGACTTTTGGCTGACTCTAATACTGGGGAATTTTTTATCTTTCAGTTCTACCTAATGGGCTTCCTATTGTTGGCTGGGGAAAGGCCACCCAGGTATATGTTATCTGTAACTGAATTATCTAGAAGTGTCAGAGTTAGCGCATGATGGTTGCTGTCAAATCTGTCTATCACAACCATGTCTACAACTGCTGGCCACAGCTTCCCATCAACCAAGAAATAGTCAATTCTACTATAGTGGCCCAACCTTTTGAATGTCATTCAACCTTGTCGGTCTAAGAGGGTCCTGCCATTTGTAGCTATTAAGTCAAAATTGAGCGTTAGTTCTAATGCCTGGGCTGCTTTAAGGGTCCATCTCACACATAGAAAATCTAAATGCGGAATGCCCCTTTGATTGTTCCAATCCTCTGCTAAATCAGAAGGAGCGCCTGTTAGGGGCTCAAATGTAGTGTTAAAATCTCTAGCCACCAGCAGGAGGCCATTCCCCATGAGCTCACAAAGGGATTGCTCTAGCACATTTAATACTCTGGTCTCCACAGTGCTAATTCCTACTCTATTATAAACATTAAAAACTTTTAAGGACAGCCCAGAAAGGAGCTCCAGCCCAACTGCCTTAAGGTCAAGGGAGTCACTGGAGATTTACGTGATCTCATACTGAAAGGCTGTTTTGACCCAAATTCCCAGCCCTGAGGGTCTACATCGGCCACTCTGTACCACATTAATACTGTAGGAAGTGAACCTACTTCTGTGAAAGGGGTACAGGTACCATGTCTCTGGGAAGAGGCAAATGTCATGGGAATCCACAAATTTGCCCTATTCCTCCTCAGGAAGCAATGGCAGCTGGGGTAAAGTAACAGAGAGGGGATCTCCAGTCATCGCCTCACCGCCCGGATTTTTATTTGCATGCACACCCTTCCCACTGCACACAAGGGGTAACCCAGGATACTTTGAAAGGTTCATATATCGGTTTACTGAATCCCTCCCCGAGCTTCAGTGCAAAACTTTTGTAGCAAGGGATTGAAAGCCTGATTGAACATCATCAATAGGTTTCTCTTCCCTTCCCTGCCATTCCTGGGCGTCAAAATTCAGTCAGGGAAGAGCTGTAGGGGACCCACTATTTGCATCCCCCACAGCTTGAGCAGCACCACCTGTGTCTAGACTGACATAAGCTGCCGGGCCCGATATTTAATCAGGATGCGGGTACTAGGTTGGGGGATAGATTGTGAACCTATGGCCATAAGACCATCAATTATGTACTTATGTGAGAAACAAACCATCACCATGTCATATTCGTCATCATGGCTAGAGAGTCCTTCTACACCCACTATTTCACTTCTAATTATAGAATAACAATGGCGGACTTCTCTGAACCAGCATGCAACTTTGTTGGTAAGTGATTCACGGTCTTCCCTGACACCCACTGTCAACTTGGGGATCTGGGTGAGGTAGATTGTGGCCTTATGATACCCTGAATGCCTGGGAATATAAAACCCATTGCTTACCATCCCTCTAGATTGTACCATATGGAAACTTTCCAAGGAAGAGCCACACAAGCTCATGGCTCTTGGTTTCTACTCTAATCTTTCGCTTGACTCCCTCCTTTGGGGTCCCACCCAGGGGAAACCAAACTGGTGTCCCATATACCTAGGGTTGTTACTTTGATGGAGGGGGCAGTTAGAGAGAATCTGAGGAGATTGGGTAATATTTCCTTGGGGGGGCTGTTGGCATGCAACAAAGTTTTGGACCCCCATTGTTGCCGCTCAATTGGTTTCCCACCCCCCAATGGGGTACTTTTGACAGGATTAGAGTTTTGTGTTCTACGCTCCCTCTCCTCAAATCTCTCCACAACCTTTTTCAGGGCTGCGACCTGCTCTCTTAGATCCCCAATTGCACCCATCAAACAATTAAGAATTGAGTAACACTCCAAGCTTGTAGCACTGGTCTCATCAGCACGAGACCCCTCATTTAAATCATCGTCGGTACAAAGACTCAAGAAATGGTTTCAACACTTGATTGCTGCTTTGTTAATTTAGTCAGGGGCTCTTCTATGACAACAGATTTAGGGACGCAATACATTCCACCCAAAAACGATCCAACACACACCTGGGGTTTGCAAAACATTTGGGGTATATGCTTCGTGGGCACAGCTATAGTAATATAGGTAACATTACCACTAGATGAGGAGTTTGGGTTAACAATGTCCTCACATTCGGATAGTAAGTTATCTATTATGTTCATTATGCAGTTGCTAGCTGCTGAGTATAGGGACTTCTTTTTTGCTTTTGAGGACACTGGTACCCATTCCACTGCCTTCCTTTTGCCCATGTTAGAATCTGAGAAGTAATGGCAGACACTGGCACACAAAGCATATATTAACGGGGCTAGGGAGTAGCAATTACATCAAGCTTAACCACCCCCTAGAGCAAGGTAACTTCAGAAAACAGAGGGCCAAGCATACTCTCAAAGAAGATTGATCTTCCCTCAATTCCAGGTTTGAGAAAGTACAAGTAGGTCACAGAAAGATCCACTCCCCCTGTTATCTCCTCTCCCCAATGCACGAAAATGGAAGGGGAGAGCTGGGAGTAGGCAGCAGAGATTCCCCAATGTCATATGGTGATGCCCTCCTTATTACTCCTCTTGCAAATGCTCAAACAGTTGGATTTAAAAAGCACTGAAGAAGTCTGCATTAGAGGAAAGGTACCTTGGTAAGGAGGGAGAGATGACCATGGTGAGAAGCATACGATGAAGACCCAAAGGGAGGAAGCCAAGGGGGTGGCCCTACCCTGCCTTTTCCTCGAGCTGACGGGAGCAGGATTGCCCTCCCTTGGCCTGGGATTGGCCCAAGCACGTACACACTGTGGGAATGCAGAGGTGCTTTTGAGTGCAATGCGGGAGGCCCCGTCCCCCTTGGCCCGCTGTCTACAGCCACGCCTCCTGGTACTTAGTAAGGTGGGGGATGGAATCCCCAAGGGCTGCAAGGGTCTCTAGATGTAGGGGATCTCAATTCTGCTCTTTGTTATGTCCTGCGCTGTAGGATTGCAGAGGCACTTTTTAGTGTGATATGAAAGGCCCAACCCCCTTAGCCTGCTGTTGGTACCCATGCCTCCTGGCACTTAGGAAGGTATGAGTTGGTGTCCCCAAGGGTTGTATGGGTCTCTAGGTGTGGGAGACCCCAAGTCTGCTTCTCATTGTGTCATATACTGATGCCACTGTCTGTTTGAGTTTAAAATCTGGGAAACCCCTAGCATTGTGGACATTACTGTTTGATATTGTTGATAAATTATTATCAAAAAACTTCCAAAGAGTAATGCTGCATTCAGATCATGAAAATCAGAAAGGTTTGATTTAGCAGAGGTACCAAGAGTATCGAATTCAAGCCTTAATAGCTACCATTGATATAGCAGAGAACAATGAACTACAATTAGCCAGCATATCCTAGATGGTGCTGAGGCTTTTGATTCAGTAAATTGGAGGTATCTATGGGAGATTTTGAGACAGTTTGGGTTGGGTGCAAGATGTAGTGTTACAATTCAAAAGGCGTATCAAAATCCAATAGCAAATATACTGGTTAACTATGAACTACGTGTAAACAATGGAGAGAGCGAGGATTCTGAAGGGGTACGTCCCTATCCCCGGGATAAAGTACAAGAAACACAGTGGACGAACCCACTAATATAGACGACTCACTAATACTTTTTTGAGAGCCAGAAACCCATTAGGTTTTGTTAAAAGACCCCTCACCCACCAACCTAGTTGGTGGCATGCTTCATCATCGGGGTCCCAACTGGGTAGCCGAGTGCCACCCAGTTGTGCTACAACGCCTGACTACAGAGGAGCTGGATTTTTGTGATAGTGTGGTAAAAAAGTGCTAATGAAGTGGTGCAGAGTTAAAATTGTCTCTGGGAGTCCTTACTGAATGATACTTTATTCCCAGCGGCCCAGGACAAAGTAAAATGGAAGGAAGGACAACTTTAAGATAAACTGGTCTTAGTTGTCACTGAGGCCTACATGTTTCAGCCTCGTTACAAGTTGTGGGGCTTTCTTCAGGACCATGTGAAAATAAGTAATGGTGTGGCAAAAAAATGCCACGTGTATATTTTATTCAACACACACGCTGCATGTTGTGCATGCAGTGGTGTCTGTGTACTTACGGACCCACTGGATAAAAAACACTAGCTACGTGTTTGTTGTAGCTATTTGCAGGACCCGGGAGGGGCGCCCGTCTGTAGTCACACATTTATCAAGACGAAGCGTCCGCCAGTAGCACCTATTCCGGTCTCCTCGTGGTCCAGGACGTAGCTAGTGTTTTTTATCCAGTGGGTCCATAAGTACACAGACACCACTGCATGCACAACACACCTTAGCGCGTGTGTTGAATAAAATATACACGTGGTGTTTTTTTGCAACACCCTCACTTATTTTCACATGGTCCTGAAGAAAGCCCCACAACTTGTAACGAGGCTGAAACATGTAGACCTCAGTGAGAACTAAGACCAGTTTATCTTAAAGTTGTCCTTCTTCCATTTTACTTTGTCCTGGGCCGCTGGGAATAAAGTATCATTCAGTAAGGACTCCCAGAGACAATTTTCACTCTGCACCACTTCATTAGCACTTTTTTACCACACTATCACAAAAATCCAGCTCCGCTGTAGTCAGGCGTTGTAGCACTACTGGGTGGCACTCGGCTACCCAGTTGGGACCCCGATGATGAAGCATGCCACCAACTAGGTTGGTGGGTGAGGGGTCTTTTAACAAAACCTAATGGGTTTCTGGCTCTCAAAAAAGTATTAGTGAGTCGTCTATATTAGTGGGTTTGTCCACTGTGTTTCTTGTAACTATGAACTAAACATGAGATTCAGACTAAGCGAGAAACTAAATGGCTGTCCTCTTTCCCATCTGCTGTTTAATTTTTGTATTGAAAACTTGGCGAGCTAAATCAGGGACACTTCTGAGAGAGTTCTTTTTCAATATGAGATGATACAAAGGAAGGTAGTAATATATGCTGACAGTTTTATTTATTTGATTTTACCAATTTTTTAATAGCATGAACAAGACCCGAAGAGCGCTATATAAGAAAAAAGAATTGGATTAGAGATAATATTAGAAAAGGAGGAACAAATGAATTGGTAAAGAACGTATATATAGGTGAGTCAAATGTTCAATGGTAAATGTGCACAGAGTTAGGGGTGAACAAAAATTACATGAATCTAAAAAATGTGGAATAAACAAGGAACATAGATCACAGGATTTGTAGAGTATGGGCCATGAAAATTATCAAGGAGATTAGACCGAGTAATGATACAGTTTCCAGTGTAACACTGAGGAGGAGCATTTTTGTTAATTATGCTACTGGATAAGATGATGAGAGGGAGGAACAAAGATGAAGCTTGCTATCCTCTTTGGAGGTGTTGTTTTCATAATAAGGTTTTTAGTTCCTTTCTGAATAGATCATATGATTATATGACCCTAATATCTGGAGGGACAAAATTATATACTGTGGGAGCATTCCTGGGACTGCATCTTAATTTTGGATTTTTTGAAAGCTGGGATCTCACACAGAAGGTTATCAGTGCTTCTCAGCTAACGTTATCCACCTGAGATTCGATGTTTCCCAGCAATATATAGCTTGGTGTGCCCTTCTGAACTTCCCTATGGGAAATGAAGGCTAGTTTGAAGTTATTCCCTGCTTCAATTGGGATCCAATGTCACACAATAGGGACAAGTGAGATAGAATTGAATTATCCTGTTCCCGTTACTAGCTTGGTCTTTATGAACAGTCTAGTGATGAAATTCCCTAAGTTAATAGTAACTGATATTCAAAGATCTCTGGCTGTAAGGTAAATAACAATAAATCAAATACAATGATCTGGAATACTAGTTTTACTAGTTCTATTGTTAAGGAGAACATAAGAGATCTAGGAATCACCCTAGTATCTAAAATAGGAAAGCTGACTCAAGTCAATCAAAAAATTGTTTCTGATGATTTGGGAACCTCTTCCCAAAAAATGGAAGGGCATTCCCATATACATTACAAACGATCCGTTGTCCCAAAATATGAGTTAATTTTCAAAGGTATTCACCTTAAATTTACTAAGGATAAGCTACAGAAGGTACAAATGTTCATTTACTCTTTCGTGCAAAGTTGTAAAGAGCATAGTATTGCATGAAGGAAGTTAACGTGTTAATTAACTAAGCTGTGTTGCTATGGAATCACCAGTCAGTGAGGAAACTAAGTCAAATCTCACACTAGCAAATATATGCATATAATTTTAATACAAACTCGAACAACATACAAAACAAATAAAGCCAGTTGGTATTGAGGTCAATAGACAGACTCCTGTACAACCCCACTGCTCCCCACTTTTCTTAATGCCTTTTGAACGAAAGCTTTTGCATGCAACCAGCTTATGGCACTGCCCTGAGTCTTACACTCCACCAGAGATTTTAAGGGCTTCTACAGACTTCGCCCAATTTCCTCCGAGCTCCCCCAATGACATCTGACCCCATTGGATCCAAAAAAGCATCTTCTCAGATTTTCCTGGCCCAGTGATCTCTCTGCTCAATTTATCCTTAAGTCAGTGCACGGTCCCCCATTCCTTTAAGGAAGTGGTAGTCATCCCACTTCTAAAGAAAGTTGGGGGAGATTCATCTGTCTTGAAGAACTATCGTCCCATCTCCTTACTTCCTTACCTAGCCAAGATATTGGAGGCGCTTATTGCCCAACTTCTCTGCTCTTTTCTAGAAAACTGTTCCTTCCTTGACTCCCATCAGCGGGTATTCGTCCCAACCATTCTAAGGAATCTGTTATACTGTTCCGTAGTTGATGATATGAGAGAGGAAGCAGATGACATGCTGGAGTTTTTCCGTGACTGGATGAATTGCCATCAGCTGAAGCTGAGTTCAGACAATTTGAGATTGTAATGATCAAAAATAAACTGCATAGCTGTAATCCTTTATCTGGCCATTGAAGATGGGTGCTTCTCCTATCCCAAAAAAATCAGCTAAAAGCCTCGGGATCCTAGTCAATGAAGCCTTTCGATGAAGCCCCAGATAGGCGCTGTGACTTCGTCCTGTTTTTTTAGCTTTGAAAAAAGAAAAATAGGAAATACTTCTCCATCGAGGTCATCATCCAGATCATAATTGCCCTTGTCATGTCCCAAATTGAGCATGCTAGCTCTCTCTACCTTGGCCTTCCCAAGGGATGGAGTCAGAGGCTCCAGCTGGACCAAAACCAAGCAGCAAGAGTAGTCTGGCATCAGCCTAGATACTGCCACACCCAACCTCTGCTGGTAAAATACATTGGCTACCAGTTGCTCAGAGAACTCTCTTCAAAACTGGGTGTATCATTTTCAAATCTTGATACGGCACAAGCCCAAATTTTGTGACCTTTAGAATCTGGAATTACAATCTTAGATCAGGCCAGAACAGTCTATTAGAGGTCCCTAAATTTAACAGGAAGAGGTTATGTGGAACCAGGTTTCCTGTGATTGCTCTTAGTGTTCGGAATTCCCTTCCCCCTAACATCAGAGCCACAGCTTCCTACATGAGTTTTAGGACCTTGTTTAAAGCCTGGCTCTGTAGACAGGCTTACGGTTAAACTTTGAGTCCCCCCGCCTCTGTGCTTTCAGTGCCATGAAACCATTTTGGTGAGCGTGCACTTTATAAATACATTGCAACATAACATAACAACAACTTGAGTCTTCTTCTAGTAAAAGTGCAGAGAGTATATGATTAGCACTCCACTTTGGTCTTTCACTATCTACTTTTTACAATTGGATATCACCCTCCCCCTGAGTTTCAATATAAGCACAGGTGCAGAGGCTGTATAACACTTCAACTTTATTTCTGAGATCTCAGTTTTGCTTTATAATATGAGTGGTCTTTTTCTTCCCAGTCTCACTTTCCAACATGTACTACTTAGCAAGTCCTCTGTGCTGGGTGTCACTCTACTCAGACAAGCTTAGGGCTTAGTCCCTAGGATTTCCTCCTCCCAAGACTTCACTCTTCACTGTGCACTCTACTGTATACTTTCTCGAGTCTCCCAGTCCCCCCTTCATATTCTGCTTGGTGTGCAGGGGGATCTATGATTATGGTTTCTCCTTCTGGAGTTTCCCTATCATAAAACATTGATGACCATGCTCCCTTACAAGGTCCCACATTAGCTGAGGTGACTTGAGAGAGAACAACCTCTCAAGATAGCACACAAACAAAATATACAAGGATGGCATATCGCGGTTGGCAACCAGAGGAGAGCTTGGGTCCAGGTATGTAGCTTTCTCTCAGAATCTCAGCCTATCCTAACAGCCTTCTCCAGAAACCCAACATAAACATATCTCTTCTAAATAGGCTTGCATCAGTTAGGCTGTTTGAAAGTACTCCGATTTGTGAAGTGAGAGCATAGGCAACACTTTCCACTTCCAAAATAATGACTTCCAACTCAAATAGGCCCTGCCATGGTTCAATTTAGGAGTGTTTTGGCTCCTTCACCCCAGGGACAACAAGTGCAGCTGAATAGGGAATTGATTCCTGTATCTCTAGCTAATAAAAAAGCCTCTGAAACATATCAAATCCATTTTTGCACTTTTTGCTTAAGGGAGCGTTGCTGAAAGTTATTTTACTTTACTGATTCATCGATTCTGTTTTTTACCCAATGCAGTCTGTTCTTGACCTCACTGAGTCATTATAGTTAGGACATTATTAAATGGAGCCACTTTTTGTTTCCAGAAAGGTTATCTGGGATACCCTAACCATTCCCACTGTAGGTCACCCCTCACTTTGTTGCATTTGTAAAAGATCGCTATTTTTGTCAGTATTGATGCATACATCAGGCAAACATATTTTGTGGTGGCCAAAACCTTCAGAAACACCCCTTACAATTTTGTTATTGCTTTTCAGCATACAAGATGAACCCTTTTTACCGTTGTCACGTAATAGGACCCCACATGCACACATTTGTAGTCTTGTAGCATGGCAACAGAATGCTGCTTCGAATACTCCTCCAGGTTCTATGCAATGATTTGGGACATCTTGTTGGCTTTAGATTGCCAGCAGGTGAGGTATAGAGTTCCAGCTCCTTGCTTCCCAATGTCCAGGTACTCTATGCTCACTTCCCATTCTCTCTTTGTCTCTATCCTTTAGTAAGCAAACACAAATTCAACTACTTCTGCCTGAGCCGAATATGCCTACCTTCATAAGTTATGTAATTCAAAGAACAGATTCATTTAACAATTGTGCTGTAACTCATACTGCTACTTGACCTTACAGAATTGCCTTGGAAGTTAGGGAGGAGGTTACCTAGCTTGTTGTGCGTGGTTGGTAGAATGTATGTTTTTAGTGTGACTTAACTGGCAAGCATTGGATGTCATGCCCGACACGAAGGGGGGGCTCCAGTTATGTTGCTGTAAAGTTGCTATGGCTTTTATGCAAGTGGATATGTCACACTATACCATACATAGGTTGCTCCTCTAGTCTCCATAGTTAGATTGTTCAGCATCAGTTTCTGGACACGCCTATTTTAAGGAGTAGTCTGAAGATGCGTGGAAGAGTAACGAGTTTGAGACCAGTTATATCTTTTAGCGCTTTCTGAAAGTCTAGTTATCTGTTCAGATTTATTATTCATGTAGCCAGAGAGTTCCAGAGTGTGCTTTCTGTATTGTGAAAGCGTTACCATAAAATGTAGGTAATTATGAACCTGGTGATGGTCAGAAGTGTAGCCTATCTGGGCCTCTTTGTCCTTCTTGTGGATGTGAAGTTTCTATTGTCGGAAGATTGATCCAGTATCACAGTTATTTCAGGGTTGTTGCACAATGCCATGAAGGCAAAAGACACACAAGTGATGGACGGAATGCAGAACAAATCAAAACATTCACCCCCAGTCAAGAGATCTGGGTTAAATCCATCATTCTTTTGCTCACCATGCCACCCCAGTTTAGACCTGGCCATATGCAAATCAGTCTCGACCCTGTGCCTCATGGGAACAGTCCAACCCGTACTGCCAAGCCAGGTCCTTCCTAGACCGGAAACAAGCATCCTGGGACCGGTTTCGGGGTTTTACCCCTCATCAGCCAGGATAGCTTGAATCCAGTGGCACAGTGAGCCCGGGACCCACGTCTGGGCATACTCGGCGCACTTAGGGCGAGAAAGCAAAAGACACACAATTGATGGACGCAATGCAGAACAAATCAAAACATTCACCCCCAGTCAAGAGATCTGGGTTAAATCCATCATTCTTTTGCTCACCATGTCACCCAAGTTTAGACCTGGCCATATGCAAATCAGTCTTGACCCTATGCCTCATGGGAACAGTCCAGCCCGAACTACCAAGCAAGGTCCTCCCTGGACTGGAAACAAGCATTCTAGGACTGGTTTTGGGGTTTCAACCTGCAACTGCAAGCCAGGGAAGAGCACTAGTGCTGAAGTGTAGGAGCTGTCAGGCTGCCACATTCTGAATGTGATGGGGTCTGCAGAATATGTACACATATGCCACTAAATAGACTCCATTGGCATAATCGAAGTATGAGAAGACCAAGGCAGTGGAGGTCTGTATGCTGTGAGAATATTTAAGGTGTGTGAAAATGTGAAGAATGGTTCTCACTATGAGGAAGGAGGATGTTTTTACCTGATATAAGAGGAGTAGAAGGGAACGGTTAGGCCCCATAAATACCCACAAAGATACTCACTTTGTGGATGGTGTTCATCAGCAATCGTAGTGTGTTGAGCCAAGAGATGATAAGTGCTGTTTGGCCCACATGCCACTAATGAAGATCTCTGTTATAGGAGAGTTAAGTTGAGGTGGTTGAGAGCCGTCCACTCTAGTACTTGATCCAGCTTGAAAGTTGATTATTCTTTGCATGACATATAAACTGATCAGAGAATGAAAACACATATAAAAATGAATGTGTATCTGGCACATGTTTTGGAGAATGACAAAGAATTTGAGAAAACATAGTACAAGTACCGTAAAAGAGTTCTTAGAGTTGTACAATTAGAAGGAATCCATATACTGTGTGTCAAACATGCCTAACAATCGATTTTCATATGAGCGTTCAACAACGCTGAAATGAAAAACGTACATTAAGTATTTTTCTGCTATGATTCAAAATTAATATGAAATTAATATATATCAACCTTCATTGTTTCCATTGTAATGCACCATAGATATCGCACAGCTGGTTCAATTTCTATATGCTTTAGTTTAGGTGAATGAAACTTTCTGGGCTGAAGCTTTATATTAATAAAGTCTTAGATTTCTTAAAGTGAAAATTCGTAATCACTTTTAGGAATGTTTTACATGCATGTACTTTGAAACTGTGGCATTAGGCCATACTTAAGACTGGATATGTGTGTAACAATTTTTGACAATCTATGACATTTGACTATTTGACGCAAGTGCTTAATTGAATTTCATTATTATTTTTCTAATTCACTTATCAATTAAAAAGCACTGTCTTTAAATGTATTAAATTGCCTCATTTCTTTAGGCTTGTTCTTTCTCATGTTCTGGTGAGAAGGAATCTTGCTTCGCTTCTCACTCATGTAAATTTCTTGTACTTTCACATGACTTCACTGAAGCGAAACAATACTTTCTGATACATCGATATGGACACTACCATGTGAAGTTAAACTCTTAACCTCAACACACCGGGAGCTACAATTATGAATTGCTCTTTGAGAACTAGCTTGTGTGCCCAGAATGGACAGTCAGTTCCAATGACATGATTTGGGAAAATATGCTAAAGTATCTAATTTGTACCTTGTGAGCGGATGATGTACACAAATGGCTCGAACGATGATGGTGTGGCAATTCATGTAACCTACCGACTTGATGGATTATAATAGCATTTCTCCTGCAAAGACGAGAGCAGCCCAGAACTTAGAGCAGTCCAGAAATGAGGGCAGTCCAGAACTGCGGACTGATTTCCCTCTTGGAGTGGAGATTTCTATAATTCTGCTGATGCTGAGCTTATGTTGGAGGGCCCGCTGGCACTCCGAGTTTTCCAGCCCTTGCTTCTTCCTTGCCCTGCCTTTGCCCAGACTCTATGCCTTTGCCGAGAGAACTCTTGCGAAATGTCCTCTGCCCTTGCTGGTGGCAGGAACCCACTTGCCTAGCAAACTTTCTATGGACTCTTTTGACCAAACCATAGATTCCCAAATGCCCTGTTGAGGTTATTTTTTGTTGCCCTCCACTTAATGTGTAGTTTTATACTAGACTGAAGACTGAATTTCCTAAAATTCCAATTATTACCTTGAATGCTAATTTTGTCTAACACAATAACTAATTCAACCTAAATTTGTCTGAGTCTTTTTCAATTGTATTCCTAATGTTCTTTCCACAGAGGCTGTGCATACGATATCTGGTTTCTAATGCATAGCAGAGATAGTCACTGATTATTTTCAGAACATCAGGTTCTGTTATTATTGTTCTGCATAGCAACCGCAGAACTATTGGTCTGTATTACTTTGGCATGATTTACCTTCTTCAGGAGGTTAGGACTTCCCGTTGCTATCCTATATATATATCTCCTGCATAGTTTTGAGGGTGATATATTTGAATCTAATTTCTAATTTGTAAGTTGGCTACCAATTATTGGTTCTCATTGGGTGGCCAAAATTTGACACCCTAATTTCTCACCTCTCAATGCGATGAGCAAGGTCCATCGGAGGACCAAAGCCTCTATGGGTGTGGTTAGATTCTGAGACCCAGTGTTAACTATAAAATATAATGATTGGGCCCAGGTAAAATGCTGGACACACTACAAGACAGTAGAGGCTTAGAGTCCAAGGTTTAAGGATCTTAAAATTTCAAGATTTCGTTGGTTTCAGTGGCATAGTTGTAGCAGGTGAGCTATAAGGAATTAATGATGTCTGTATGTGGGTTTGAGTAGGTGTTGAATGTAAGTGGCGTGATGATGGACGCCTGAGGTAAACCTCAGTAATAAATAAATAAATAAGGTGCAAAGTGAAGGAGTTAAATCAAGATACTTTGGTGCAGTAAAATGAAATCCACTCCAAGGCAGTACTCTTTATTCTGAAATAATCCAGACCTTGTCGTAAAGGGGTAGGAATAATATATTAGAGGCAGAGGAGATGTCCAGCTGCAGAAGAGTAGTGAATTTGTTTTGGTGAATGGAATACTTGAGTTTATCCCAAATGGCAATTCTATAATTGGCCAGTTGGAATCGTATTTTATAATCTGAGATATGTTTCTTTCTTAGAAAAAGGTAAAGTGATGAGTGGCAATAAATTTGCCAAGAATGGACCTATATATAGATCAGTCTGAAGCTGGCAAGACCATTTGAGTCAAGAACTTGTATCTTGTGGATGGGATTGATGTATGAATAATGATTGTACAAGGAAAGATACTATATGCGAAGACCATGTCATTTCTTTTGTGGCAGAATAGGCTAGCATTCAATGAGAGAGGATATGCTTGACAACTTGACAGGTATCTGCTGAGAACCAGTTGTACCAGTTGCTTCAATGAGCTCCTTTAGGATGTTAGTAATGTGCGGATTTGAGGGCAGGAATCGAGCTTGCAGACTGGAGTGCTGAATCATGAGTGATGGAGGCTATGACCTTTTTTCTTCAGGTACTTGGGCTGTGGGTATCTGTCAAAGGATTTTGCTCTAGGTTGCAATGTCCTTTCAATTAGATTGGGTGTGGCTGGTGGACGTAATGGCAATGCATCGTAGCCACAGAGAAGACTTCTATGCGTTATGGGGTTTCCTCTACCTCTTACTGAAACTGCTTTTGTCAAATAGAAAGTTTCAAACAGTCTGACTCTCTTCTGTGTCAGATTTAAGGAGACCTTAGTCGAGGCATCCATTTTGCTCCATCCTTCCTGCAGCTCCCTGGTCCAACATTCAGTTGGGTCTCTGCCTCACGTAATACCAGCTACTTTCAAGCAGTGGGATCAGGGGCCTGCGTAGTGGCACTTTAGGACAATGATGGGGCATCTGCTGTGCTCCCACAAAAACATTATACCCACTATAGCAAGTCAAATAAAGTAATGCTTGTGTTTGAATGTGTGTGCATGTGAGTGTGTATACATGAGTGTGTATGAGTGTTTTTTGTGCATAAGTATGCATGTGACCCTCTGTATGCATATTTGAGCATGCAAACATTAAAGTGTGTGTGTGTGCAGGGGAGTGTGTGCACATGAGTGTGTACATGAGTGTGTGTATGTACATGATTGTGTGTATATGTGTACATCAGAGTGCATGTTCATGCAAGTCTGTGTGTGTGTGTGTGTGTGTGTGTGTGCAGAAATCTGTGAGGAAACCTTGCTCAACCCACTCAGCCTTTCATGCTTTTGAGGTTAATAAAATGAGTGCCACTGAGTTTGGTAAGAATAAGCATCTAATATTCAGAACCAAGATACTCCAGGGAGTGGATGTGCGCTTCTGCAAATACATGTTATGTGTGTGTGTGCCAAGAATTTGCGAATGTCAGTGAACGTGAGTGTGTATGCGCACAGGCATGTGTGTGAGTTCCTCTGTCTGTCACAGTTGCTTTTGCAGTACCCAGCAGTTCAGAATTGAGTGCATTAGCAAAACTCTTAGGGGCCGATTCACATAACTAATCTGAGATAAAATCCTAAACTTACTACTTTTGGTATTCACAGAAGGCATTTAGTAGTAATAAAGTTAGGAGTCATAACTTTACTACTACTAAATACCTTTCTTTGAATACCAAAAGTAGTAAGTTTAAGATTTTATCTCAGTTTAGTAGTAGTAAAGTTAGGAGTCCTAACTTTACTACTAATAAATGCCTTCTGTGAATACCAAAAGTAGTAAGTTTAGGATTTTATCTCAGATTAGTTCTGTGAATCGGCCCCATAGTTTGCAAGTCATTAATAGCTGTGTGAATGGCTTTGCCAGGTAACAGACTGGATGCTTTTGTCCCTGCATGCCTGTTTATATATCATTCATGACTTGAATAGTATGAGGCATTACACATCAAAAGGCTTTTTGTAAAGCTCACATGAGTAACCGGGGCATGGAATGCAGTCCTGGCCAAGAGGGTTGCTTGTCTGACTGCAGTGACAGAAGTAAGTACAACATGAGTCACCAAGTCATGAATCCAGAGACACCTTCTCACTGCACCTTACACCATGGATACTTAATATGCTGCCTGAATAAAGGAAAGTCATGTAAGTGAAACTGATCCAGTGGTCAAGGTTATAAATTAGATCTAGGTTAGTTACTGTGTCTATAGAGTTTTCTCTGCTGCATCAGCAAAAGAAACTTTGAGTGCTATTTAGATTTTGGTGGATGCAAGACATTTGCCAGCAATTGGCTGATGTACCGCCCTCCCTCTTTAAGTGAATACAAATGTATATTTAGAATAATTACATTTGTACGCTCCCAAAATAGAGAGGACAGGACATCTGTTGATTGTTGGCGAATGTCCCTCATCCCCCAAACTGTAAATAACCCCTTTTATTCTTCCACACCTGTAGAAAATTATAATTTTTTCTATGACACCCCCTTCCCAGATGTTTGCCCCATCTCTTTACTGGCTTTAGAACTCTGTGCACATTACCCTTTCTAACCAGGAGTAAAGTGCCAGTGGCCCTAAATAATAGTTAAATAAGCTTATTTGATATGGGCACATTTAACTTGTGTGTACGTCCCTAGTATATGGTGTGGAAAGTGCTCCCATGGCTTACAAGTTTAATGCCACTTGTGGACTTAAGCAACTGTTGTACCATCCAATACATTAGCAGTGCAAACATAGCTACACACCTACCCTGTGTAACCTCACTGTTGCAGTGTAAAACCTGAAGTGCAACATGTCAAAAATCCCTTTTGACAGGTAAAGACCACCCTTTTAAATATTTTAGTCCACAAGGCAGGGTGGATGGTATTTAAAAGTGGGACATTTACATCATTAATAATGCCATGGCCCTACAATGACAATTCCCAAAAAGCCATTTTCACTGTAACAGGCCTAGCTGTCGATGTACAAAATCAGAGTACAACTTAAAATAATAATGGTGTATCTAAAAAATGGGACCAGCTCAAAAATAATAAACCACTATTTATAGTGCAACAGAACATTCAGGGTGAGACATGTGGACATCCTGGTTGCACAATAGTGTGAGGTCCTGCTTAAAATATCTGTTTGATCCACATTTAACACTGTGCTACACTTAAAAGGGAAAAAATAGGCAGCCAGGACAATTCTTGTGGAGCCCCTGTTTGGGTGCTGTGAGACCCTGACTTTGTTTACCAGACTTCTATTTCGTAGTTTGTTGTGGGTACAGGGCCTGCCTCTACCTGGAGTTTACTACTATATGTGGGAGGATGCTGGGGGCTGCCATAGTGTACTCCCCTACTCGCTCACAACCCTAAGAGCCTAAGTTTAGTCAGACTAAGGCTGATGACTTTCTCCTTCTTGACAATAACCTGTCATATATAATTTGGAGCATGCGTGCAGTAAAACAATTAGGAACTACTGAGACAGTGGGTAGGGGTTGCCCCAAGAACCTTTACACTATTAGTTAGGGAGTGTCCAGGAGTCAACTCCACCCACGAGCTAGTGCCAGGCATACATGTGGCGTCCCAAGATAACCCTTTAGAACACTTTCTGGACCTGTGGAGCAACAGAAGAGGAGTGGGCTGGCTGTATGTAACCTGAGAGGAGCACTGAAAGACCTACTGTCCCTTGTACCCAGGACAAAGAAGTGGACTTTAAAGGTCTGTTGACTGACCTTCTTTCTGGCTACAGTGGCAAAACAAGCTTCAAGAAGCCTTTTTTTCCCCTAAAGTGACTTAGAAGTGTACCTTTCAGGTTGTTTGGGCACCTGGACAAAGTTTAGAAATTCTGAAAAACGTTTGCTCCAGAGCCCAAGCAGTACCTGCTGCAAAATGTATCCAAAACGGCAGTTCCATGGCACTGAGTTGAATTTTAGCTCTGTTTGGCACAGAGATCTTCGCACCTCCAAAAAAATAATATGAGTCCCTTTCTGTGCTGGGACGTATACGATTTTTTGTCTAAAAATTGAAAAAAGACCATCTGAGGGACCAACCTGCTTCAAGTATCTGACCCAAAATCCACACTGGCAACCACAGTTTCAGCTTAACCCTGCATGGAGAGTATATTCAATGTAAAAAAGTGACAAAGTCTTATTTTAATTTATAACTAAGACATTTTTTCCAAGTTTGAACTTTCATACTTTTCACCGGGAATAATCCACTTGTTGTACCAAACCAGAATTCCATTGCAGTCAGCCTTAAATCGTGTCTAGATCCAGGTCTACCATGAACATTGACTATCATTAGCACTTTTTAAAGCATATCTCTGGTTTCTCCTGTTTGATTTTTGTCATTTTGATGTCATTTTGTTTATTTATTGGGATTTTTATTGCTTGATGTTTTGAGTTTATTTCCGTTTTGATACTTCATATATTCTTTACACATTGCCCTTAGTTAAGTCTGTCTGCTCTGTGCCATAGCTACCAGGCAGGGGGTTGGGCTCTGGTTAATTTAGTGACTTGGAGGATTCACCCTGATAAGAGTTGTGATTATTCCTTGAGGTGGAAGTCATCCACCAAAAATCATAATCCAATTTCTTACGCCCCCCAAATAGCTCCCTATACTTAGCCACAGTCTTCTTAGCTGCCTCCAGCATGCTGGGCATCATGCCTAGGTATTGAGATCTTGCTCATGGAGGACTTTGAGGCTTCATGAAGAAACATAGGATTTTGTAAAGACTTTAGAAGTGTAGAAAGTACTAGACTAGAGATCCCCTTGAAGACCTAAAAAGGAGATTTATGATCCTAATCAAGAGATTTATGATTCCTTTCTGGTGCCTTAGAAGACACTGAACTTATCCAGATTGGTCTAATAAACCCCTGAAGCCTCACACAAAAATAATTGTTTGGCTAGAACCACTGGCCAAACTATGACCAAAATATTGGTGTCTGAAATGTGTCCAGAAACAACCAGTAAATTGGGACTGCTAGACTCAGGGATCACATAAGTCAGACACTTTGAAAATGTGAATTGGTAACTGATATCAGCCACTTTCAAGCTACTGGCCTTGAATTCCAACGGATATAAAATGCAGGATAAAATTGGATGTTCCAGTTACATTGCACACACCCTGCAAAAGGAAGGGGGCGGGTTAACTGCAAAGTTTACCCTCCTTTTATGTAACAACCATGAACCACAGCAGATATGATACCCTAACAATCGGCCAATCAATGCCACAAAAATATGGGTCCATATTTGTCAAGAGTATAGGGCTTGAGGCTCTAGGATGTTCTTGAACTGTCCCTAAGAGGGAAGTCAAACTGCCCTGCTCTTCAAGAATTTGTTTTAGACCAATGGTTCAAATAAGGTTTTGCTCTTATCGAACAAAACAGACCGCCGTCTGGGTGCCCTCTCACTCTGTTCTGGGGGCCGCACCCTCGTAATGAAAATGTTCACATTTTGCTACCACACATATACTTATTGCAGATGAAAAACTGGTATTTCAGGACAAAAGCTGTGATTTTTTAATTAAAATATTAAACTTTTGTTTAGGGGAAATTAGTTTATGTCACCAAAATAAATAGATTGCATTTGATAAAAAAATATGTATCTTTTAATAAATTAAACAGCTGATGTTTAGGAGTAAATTGACTGTGCTAGTGCTGTCTGAAAACCTAATCTCTCAAGTTAGGATAACCTGTCTGTTTAATGAACCTGTAAATTGTCTTAACGTGAGCGATAACTGCCTACACTGGCTCTGTGGGCCCATTGTAGTGCCTGAAATTGCAAGATGTGTTTATTTTTTTTCAACTCTGGCCCTTCCAGGAAGATTCTTGGTTGCAAATTGTGATTACAAATCTACTTGGAAGGGCAGAAAAGGAAGTGAAAGGTAGACATGTAGCTAGATGCTAAGGTAAATGATACACTATATTTGCCTTTTATGTACTCCATCTATGCCCTATTGCGTTCTAGAAACTGTGCTGAAAATGCACCATTATAACAAAACTTCGTGCAGTTCTCTTAGGGTGAGTGAATCTGCAACATTTTAGGGACCATCGGACATTCTGCTAGATAGTGCAGATTTGTTCTGCTCACTGTCTGGAGACTTTTAATATGGGAAAAAGTGGCATACCGGCAGTGCAAGGGGCTTGTAAATAAGCCCCCTAGTGACAGCTTGATGTACTGCAAGCGGCCTCCCTCTTGTGATACCTAATAGCAGCCTTTGATACCGCAATCCTATTCTGCTCACTTCCTTAACACCTAGCATTTGACAAAGTCAATAGGTCTGGCTTTAATGTGGTAACCAAAAAAGCATTTGTTCATGGCTTTGCTTAGCAGCTTTAGCACACCAAAGCCAAATCTATTGGTGATGCCAACGCTTTTTTTCCCGGTCTTGCAACAACCTTGCAGGGTTTTTTTTTTATCTGTTCTTCCAACGACCTTGTGTTTTTAATAACACCCCCAGAAGATTGGAGTAGGGAACCTGTACAAAAGAAGACACTCGGGGGCATATTCACAAGGAGCCATCGTCGAATAGGGCACTTTATCGCAGCCAAAGTCGTGATAAATGTACCCCCCCATTCACAAGCCGGTGTTAACAGCCCACAGCACCAGTTTACCCGCGATAGCAGCCGCAAAAAACATCGCCACAGAGGACCCTCGCAAATATCGCTAATGAGATGCAGAGTAGGCGTTCCCGTGACAAAAGCAAAGACAACAGCACAACCCAACATTCACAACGACCAGCCACATCTGCGATAAAAACACAAAACAGGCGATAAGGCGCGTTAGCACCAGGAAATCTACACCTGCTCTGACCTGGTGTAAAGTCGGACGGCAGCCAGCACCACAAAAGGGAGCACAGCCCAGGGCCACATCCGAAGGGCAACAGATGCCATGGAGCCACACATCATGCAGCCCGGACACCCAAGAGGGCCACAACACCCCCCCCCACCACCCCAGGACCCCATCCCACACCCGGAACACCCCCCCCCCCGGATCAACACAGACGCAGAGTAGACAAAGACAGCGGAACCCCAGGAAACGTACCAGCCGCACAGACCCAACATCTGACAATGTCACCTTCCACTCCAGGCTGAAAGGGACAACCAACCTATGCATCCTGACCATCATTGCCTAACAGGCCTACGGCAACAACACAGCGGACAACCAACATCCCACCCCACACAAAGATGATGGCGTGGCTGCACCTGTTGGCCCCTGAGACCCCCATCCAACACCCGCCAGAGTCGGAGGAGTCCCACAGCCAGCCACATCCAAGTCCCCCACACCTGTCCTGGACATCACCATCACCCTGGTACCCCAGTCCCCATACGTACAACACAATGTGCAGGATCCGCTGGAGACCAAGCATGGACCATACGCCATAGCAGGATGCACGCACGTGTTGGGGGCAACACACAGCACACACGTACTACCTGTGCCCCCTAGTGACACAGCACACAATCACCACAACAGGAAGCACACGACTCACACCAATGTGCAGGCAACAACAGAACACCGTGGAACACCCAACAATGTCGCCTTCAAATACACAGCCAGTGTGCATGATACCTTCATCCTCTGACAGTCCATCACCAACCAGCGTTCCCAGGATGGCAACAAGGGAAATGCACAGCCCCTTGGCAATATACAAATGAACACCACACACACCTCAACTCCCCAAACATGCAACTCACAACGCTGGCAATGCACACGTCAAAAAATCACATACAACAGACACAACAATATGCCCAACCACCAGACACGACAGAACAACTTACAATGTCCACATGGGCAAGCCCTGAACATGAGCCAGCAATGGCATGGCACCTCAGCCACATAATAGCCGAATGTGGGAAGAGGTGGCAACCAGGCATGTGTGCAGGATGCAGGAGAACCATGATCCGGAAAGCACACAATGCCAAGAGTGGCGGAGATGTGCTGGACAGACTGCAGTATGCAGAACACACCCATATCCGCTGGTGTATGGAGTGTAGTGGACAGTGGACGCCACCATGTCACCACAGCCAGTGGGGGACCTCACAGAACTGTTGCCTGTCACGCCCCCCCCCTAAGCGTCACCGGAGTGTGATGGTCCGATGTACGCCATGCCAGCGTAGGGGTGTGAATAAAAAGCACGTAAGGCTGGGCCTCTTCCGGAAAGACCAACGTCTCTCCCAGGGCGGCGCCTCCCACCCCACCACGAGGCCAACACTGTCCTCGTGAGCAGAGTTGCCTGCGATGCAGTGCGCCTGCCGGACCCCGGCACGCTGGACCACGAACACGTCAGGCCCGCCCCTGCGCAGCCAGGCCACACTGATCACCTGCCGACACCGGCGTGTGTCAAGGAGGGCCCACCACATGCCGGTGCAAGCTCCAAGCCCGAGTCCCGCGAACTTGGCAGTCAGCTCAGACCACCAGGCCTCCACGACACAGGCCCGCTTCAGTCCTTTCTAGTTGACGTACTGCACTGCCGCCTACGGCCCACTCCTCGGACCAGCAGGTCCCACATGTGAAACTGTGTCCTCAGTCATGAATGGCAGTGACCCCAAATTCGGGCCAGCGGCCACAGCACCAGACGCCCCCCGATCAGTGAGGCATAGCTCCATATGGGATTCTTGCGACACGTGGTGCCACTAACCCTGTTCAATGCCAGCCGGCTACACGTGGTGCCACTAACCCTGTTCAACGCCAGCTGGCTACACGTGGTGCCACTAACCCTGTTCAAGGCCAGCCGGCTACACGTGGTGCCACTAACCCTGTTCAACGCCAGCCGGCTACACGTGGTGCCACTGAACCTGAACAATGCAGGCCGGTGGGGCCATCCAAACTATGCCGGCGACACTAGGTGAATGGGCCGTGCTGACCGCTGCCTCAGGCCGACACCACGGTCAGGTAGGTCACACATTTGGAACTGAGTCTTGATTACACCATGGCAGTGAGCATCACTTAAGGCAGTGAACAATTCACAATACACCCTTCGATGTGGTGGCAACAAGTCTGTGCATGGCATCACAACCACACGTGTCTGTGGGCCTACGCGGACTACTGCCCTCGGCCTACGCTGCGCACGAGTGGGGTCATAGATTTGGAACTGAACATCGGTAATTCAAAAGGCAGAATGCATTTCATCGCACGCACGGAGAGGCGTAACAGGATGACGTGTTGCAGTCCAGAAGGAACAGGATCATCGTTACGGAGGTAATTGAACACTTCCGACAACTGCCACTGTGTCACTAACTCTGTGCCCCGCGAGCCAACGACACTTGGCTGTGGGCCACTGCTGACTGCTGCCTCTGGCCTACACTGCGGTCCAGTCGGTCCCATGTGTGAAACTGTGTCCTGAGTCATGAATGGCAGTGACCAGATGTCTACTGCAGGGGTGATGTCACTAAACACCCTGCTATCAGTGAAGCAAACGAAAGCATCACAGGCACACGACACGTGTCTGTGGTCCCATGCTGAACGCTGCCTCCGGCCTACACTGCGGTCCAGTAGGTCACAGAGTCTTGATTTGGCCATGTTGGAGTTCTCATCTATGTACCGTCATCATCGCAGACTGAATCCCCTCTGAGCACCTGTGCCACTAAGTGTGTTCCCCGACATTCATGGACACTCACTGGTCGTACATTGGTGGCGTTTGAGTCTATGGACTAGGGGCTAGTTTTCATCCTCATGTAGCTGATCCCGAATTGTTGGTGCAAACGAGGGTTGCGCTTTCCACTCCTCCATTTGCTGCTTCCAGATAACATCAGACCTTCCGCATCATGCCCTGGAGGACACCTTCCACTGTCCCCCGAAACCCTCCACAACATACACCTCGGACATTGATGGGGACCCGCTCAGGTCGCATGGCCCATCTGACTGCACCGCAAGTCACCGTCCCGTGGCTGGGTGCCTGTGCCGGCCGCAGTGCATCCGGAGCCACTAACTCTGTGCTGCTCAGGCCTGGGACCCCTTCTTCTGTGACATTGAATGGCCTCTGTAGCGATGGTCTTGGGGTCATCAACGCCATGTGTCTGTGGCCTTGCGCTGTCCGCCTCCTCCGGCCCCAACTGCGGTCCACCAGGGCCCACACATGGCATTGAGTCTTGACCGGCCCGGTCGTCGCATCACCGCAGGGGGCACACACCACCACCGCAAGGACCATCTTCAACCGCCATCTGCCAGAGTCGAAACGGTGGTCCTGACAGACCTAAGGAGTTGCTCAGACCTGTCATGGATGCCATCATCGGCCTGATACCCTGCTCAGCACTCCAGGTGCCAGTGACTCAGTGCACCGCAAGCCATTGTCCGTTACTGATTGTGTTTTGTGCTGTTGTGAAGTTGCGCAGCAATGTCACTTCATGCAGTGGGGAAGACCTGGGACTATGATGAGGAAGATGTGTCAAGTGTGTGGAAGGGAGAGGTCACAGACAATGGGAGGGCATGAGGCAACAGCCCCAAGGCAGGAATTGAGGACTGGTGGTGGTAGTCAAGCTACACACTCGGATCTGTTGCTGGGTATTGCGCTGTGGATTGCGGTCGCAACTGTCACCTCAGGCAGTGTGGGATACCTGGGACGTTGATGTGGAAGTTGATGGAGGTGTAACACACCCCACTGCATCTGCATCAGGACTAACCCGAAGGGACACAATCCTGGCAGTTTCTTCACATGAGCGCTCTCTCTCTCGTGTGCCCCTGCCTCAGTGCACTGCAACTCAACGAACGTCCAGACTGAATATTGGGTGACCTCTGTCCTTACTCCGGATCCCTCCATGTTGCTCTGCATTTGACTCTGTTATGCTCGTGTTTACTGTTTCCATTGCACTGCTGTCCACTGTTCAGGTTGTTGGCAGCACCAAGCACTCCGTGTGGGCTGGCTTATACTCACCCCACACATATCCAGCACAGGCGTCACTGTACATGTGGCCCTGCCAATAAGAGGGCTGGGCGCATGTGCCCGTAGCCAGTTCAACATGATATGTGCATGTGTCTCTGTGGAGGTGTGGGTCTCCTTTGTGGGGGGTCCCTGAAGGGTATTGGACACCCACGTATGTATTCTAGTTCTCATTCCATGGGTTCGGCAACACCCTCACCTGTTGGGCCACCTCCTTTTGGCGTTCTGCCACCTGGCATTGGGATGCCATGTGTGGGTGGGTGAAGTGTTGTGAGCCAGCCGTGATTGCGGGTGCTTCATGCTGTGTGGTCTGTTGCAGGGGCTGGGTTCTCCCCTGAGTGGCTTGTCTGCCCTGGTCCTGGTGGTGGGTTGTGTGGGATGTCCATGGGCTGTTGTAGGGCGTCGGTGTCGACGGTGTGGTGTTCGTCTCCGGCATCACTGATGGGTTGTCTGTTCTGACCTGCTGGAGGTGTTGTTTGTCCCTCTGCATTGTGAAGGGGAGGTGCATGTTGGCATTGTGTTGGCGCCTTGTTCTTGTCGACATGCAGACTGTGTGACGATGTACATTGTGAGTGTTTGGGCGGTGGTGGCTATTTGAGTTGGGACAATGTACATTTGGCCTACATGGCTGATGTGGGGTTGTAGGGGTAGATGTGCATCTCACAGTTCCCTGCTCTGTCCGATGTGATTGTTCTGTTACTGTGCCTGGTTGGACTCAGTTGTGTCCCCTGTTCTGCAGTGTGGGTGTTGCACTTTGTGCCACATTGTCATGGTATGTGCTGTGATTGCTATGTGTGTGTGCTGCAGTGTGCCACGGGGATGTGGGACATGTCCCTGGGTAATTGTGGGTGTGCAGTGTGTTACACCTCATTGTGCATGTGTGGCATTGTGCCCATCACCCCCGTCCCCCCAGTCCCTGTTGGATCCTCACCCTGTTGTTGTTGTGTCAGGTCCTGTCGGGCTGTGTCCGTACTCACTACTCCTTGCACCCTCTCCACACTGATGACTGTGGCCTGGGTTTCCTCCTGCTCCTCCTGTGGCGCTAGACTACCACCTCCTGTCGCCGTTGCTGCCTTCCTGTTGGCAGCGGGTTTGTACCTGGTTTAGGTTGTCAGGTCCTGCCGGCGCCTCTTGGCCTCCTGCATTGGCCTCCTGGGCTCTGCGACTGCATTCCAGGTGGTCTGCTTGTGGGTCATTTGCTGGTAGTGTTCTGTCGCCTCCGTGGCCTTGGTCTTGTTTTCCTGTGGTCTGCACCCCGTCTTCCTCTCCGTTTTCTCCTTGGCCTTCCCCGACCCACTTGTTCCTTGCTGGTGGTCTGTGGGGGTTGTGGTGTTCGCGTTGCCCTCTGCGCTGGGTCAGGGTGCATGGATGTTGCTACGTGCTTTGGCTTGTTTCTGGTGTATTGTGCCTGTGGTTTTTATGGTGCAATTGCCCGCCAGACTCGTGGGAGTTGCAGGCCTGAGACCGCGATTGGCCACATCGCATGATTTCTCGCGTTCACGTTTCGCATTTTTTAGGCGTGGTGTTGATTTTCACGCTGGCATTCGACGCGTTATCTGGTGACTATCGCATGCTACCGCCTTGTTTTGAATTCCACGTTGACACAGGGTTATTTTCCTGTGATAGGCTGCGTTATTGAAAGTTGCGTTGCGCTACTCTTGCAGTAGTTATCACGCGTTCTTGTGAATATACCCCTTGGTCAGCTAGTTGCAAGGGCTTTGAACGAAAACCCGTGGCACGGCAAAGTGATTTCGCCTGAAGATATTAGTCAGTGTATTTTAAAATAATCATGCTGAAATGAAGTCATTCATCTCTGCATAATGCTCAACAGTAAACATATCGGAACACAGACAAAAATGTATTGCTGCCATTGGGGTGTTGATTATTGCGGACAGAAGGCGCAGGCCTTCCAGTATCTAATTATTTTCCCTACCTGCTTAACTGCACGTTCAAGGGAAACAGTTCCTTTAAATCACACTAGTTACAATGACAGTATATCTTAATATTATTTGTGTTCCGAATTTAATTATGCTCCTCTATTAATTATGCCTAAACCTCATTTTAAGAAACACAATAACGTGTTTTTACAGTGACTGCAGTGCCCTTTGTTGTTACCAATGGCTATGAATTTATGTTTCTGCGGCAATTGCTTTTGGATCGCAGAGCCGTGAAGCACTGCTGAGTCTCTCGACTGCTTAATTCACCAGCTGGTGCAGCAGTATGCAATTGTTGCCTCTTCACTAGGTGATGGCCAGGGGTGATATCACTGCGCCAGAGCAGATTAGACAGGCTGATTCGAGGACCTCAGATATTGCGCTTTAGAGAAGACGAAATTGCTGTACTTGCAAAAAGCACTTATCACAATACACATCTTCTTCCAACTCTGCATTAGAGATTTCCTTGCCACGGTACGAGTTAGCTTTGTTGCCGTCTTCTACTTTTTTAATATGTAAGACAGATTAAGTTGCCCTGACCCGGGCAGTTTATTTTATTTTCTGGATGACATTCATTTCCACAACGTCTTACCTGATTGTTCGGCCAGAGAGCGCTTTTTCCTGGTACCTGATTTCATTTACAGAGCAAAGCACTTTTTAATGAGAAGCATATTTCATAGAGAGGACGGCCTGCTCTGTGGAACACTGTGTTTTGTTCAGGCAAAATTAAATATTTCACCTTTTCAATCAGTCTAAGGATGTGATTATCTACTGATGCTGTTATCTGAAAATAATGGAATACCATACCAAGTATGGATGTGGGGTTTCTGAAAAAAATTAATCCATCATTGAAATTCTATGCAATCAAAGTATAGTTTAGATATGAAACTGTTTAGGTCGAACGACATACAAGACGCAAAATGAAAAATAGCACAGTAATACTGCACACCTCTGTGCAACGTATATATTATGCAATTCTGTATAACCCAAATGTAGGTTTCACATTAAAAATAGACAAATCCCTTTCCCTAACGAAATATACTCAAGGTCTCTACAGATATGTTCATACGACGTGTCTTGCTACATTCTTCTTACTGTATTATGTAGACGAGTTCTAAGTAGATTATTTCTTTACTTTAAGAGATACAAGAGGCTTTGCAGATCAACAAATTTAGTTATGTACTTTGACATGTACTTCACAAGATGTAGGAAGAAATTCCTCCCTACAGGATGGCAGTAAGTTATTCATAACGGCTTCAACTTGACTCATGTTAGGTTTCATCGCATCTTTAGAAGTAGTATGGCCTATGTAATCAAAAGAACCAACACTGACTTGACACCACCATTTTGATAGTCATTCCTACCTCCTTGAGTATGGTGAGGACTTTCTTTAAAGTAATTTCATGGTCAGTTTCTGATGCTTCATAAATCAGGATGCCACCTTGGGAGCACAGGTAATTAATGTGATTTCCCAGAATGTGTTACATAATTCTTTGGGAATACAGCTGCTTCGATCTTGGAGAGTGGATATCTAGCTACCGAAATGTTAACATTCAACACTTTCGCTGCTAGGCCTGCACCCCACCCCCTACTACCCCAATGCTAAGCCTTTTTTTGGGGCTATTTGGGATAGTTTGTGCTTAGGCCTCCGTAACATTTTGTCCACATAAGCTATCCATTTCACATTTGCGTCCTTTTTTTCCAACATCTTGGGGATTCTAACGGTGCCCAGGGTTTGTAGATTCCCCTGAAGTGGACCGACAAAAATATTCAAAATATAGCTACATTTTAAGTTTTTGGGGAAAAATAGGGAAAACTGATCTGGATGAAAGTGTCTGTTTTTTCATGTAAATGGCATCAATGAACGGTTTGATGTGCTACATTTACCATCTTCCGAGCTTTCAGGAACATGCAGAGCTGAATCAAAAAACATTTTTTTTACCACAGTTTTGGCATTTTTCAAAGAGGTAGCACATTTTTCCTATTTTTTTGTGCTTTCAACCTACTTCCAGTTTGTGGTGCAAACCAGTGTGAAAACCATGGGTGATCCAGGACAGCTATATACTTCTTAAAAGTAGACAAAATTCCAAATTCAGCAAGGGGTCATATGTGTAGATCCCTCACGGTTTTCCTCATGGTTTTCCCAAAGAGACTAACTATTGAAATAAAGAAATATTGAAAACGAATAGGAAAAAGCAGCCATTTATAACAATGATTTCATCTGTAACTTTACTCATGATGGCTGATTTACAAAAGCAATATACTATTACGTTTGCTAGACGCTTTTGGTTGTGGGGATATATACGGTTTGTAGGTTCTCCATGAACCTATGGAACCCAGAGCCAACAACTGAGCTGCACCGTACAATGGTTTTCCATTGTGTACTCAGCATAGACCAATTCATATAGTGAAATACATAGAGTGAAAAAAGTATTAAGGCAACCTATGTATTTCTAAAATAGGCACAAGATATGGAGTTTGGAGCAGTGATTATTTATATCTGAATTTTGGGTACCTGTACAAGCATATGATTTAAAGAGTATTTTTAAAAATGTCTTCTTATTTGCACACTGGCTTACATTTGGAAGGCACAAATGCAGCAAAATATAATTGCTAATAATAAATATACTACTAATCTATGCTCCTACATGTCTTCTGATAGAAATGACACCTTATTTGTATGGGTAGGCCTAGTGCCTGAGACATGAAACGGCCCAAAACAAAACATGGATACATTACCTTTTTCCACTCAAAACTGACCTGTTTTTTTGCAAAGTGGGTAGCTGTGGATTTTGGGCCCCAGCTCAGTCAGCACCTAGGGAACCCTAGCAAACCTGTACATTATCCAAAAACAGACACCTAGGGGAATCAAAGATGGGGCAACTTGTGTGGCTCTCACCAGGTTGTTTTACCCAGAATCCCTTGAAACCCTCAAACTTTGACTATGAAAACACATTTTCCTCACATTTCTATAATGGAAAGTTCTAGAATTTGCAGAGAGCCCCAAACATCCTTCAACCCAGCATTTCCCTAAGTGTTCTGATAAAAATTGTGCCTCACTTGTGTGGGTAGGCCAATAGACCTCAACAGGAAACACCCAAAACGCAACCTGGATACATCACATTTTTCCACTCAAAACTGACCTGTTTTTTGCAAAGTGGGTATCTGTGGAATTGGGCCCCAGCTCAGCTGGCACCTATGGAAACCTAGCCTGTACATTTTTAAAAAGTAGGCACCTATGAGAATCCAGGATAGGGTGACTTGCGTGGCTCTCACGAGGTTGTTTTTACCCAGAATCCCTCGCAAACCTCAAACTTTGACTAAAACTTTCCTCACATTTCTGTCATGAAAAAGTTCTGGAATCTGGGGGGAGCCACAAACTATTTTCCACCCAGAATTCCCCTAAATCTCCTGATAAAAATAGTACCTAACTTGTGTGGGTAGGCCTAGTGCCCGAAAACATCAACATTTCCTGTCACAGATGATCTGATTTGGAAAAAGGGATAGCTCCAATTTTTTGGCTGGGGTCCGACGGCCACCCAGGGAAACCTGACAAACCCAGACATTTCTGATAACTAGACACTCAAGGGAGTCCAGGGTGGTATGACTCGCGTAGGTCCCACAAAGTTTTCTTACCCACAATGGCCTTCAAACCACAAACTTTGCACATTTTCCTTGCATTTCTGTGACGCAAACTTCCAGAATCAGTAGGAATCCACAAAATACCCACCAGCCAACGTTCCTCCACTTGTCTCGATAGGCACAAATTAAACCAGGGTCAATGATAGTCACTACACGAGACACCCGTTGACCTTGGTTTGAGCCTTGCCTGTCGATGACTCCATGTGCTATGAACTTATTGAGCTCATCCATTAACAGTTCATTCATCATGTGTGGGATAGACTATGCCTAATGAATTTGACCTCTTTTGTTTTTAGCATAATTCTATGTTGGATGTTGATTAGGAGGCATCATTTCAGTGAAAAAAGTTCAGGAAATTCCTTGCACACTTCTCTTCCAGTGAATGATCTCTCCATCAAAAGAACCTGTTCAAAGTTGTTGGAATTCAGTTGTTTTCCCAGTTCTTTCTTATTCTTTCATCCAAGTGAGTTAGATCCTTGTTTAGCTATCTACAACTTCCTTATGGTACATCATCCATTAAAGAAAATAAGCATGTTGACCAAACCTTCCTGTTGTCAGGTGGCCCATTGGGACATTGTCGTTTTTCACTAACTTAGCATAAGCACATTGCAAATTGCCTGCTGATTTTGTGCAAGTTACTACACGTATTTATTTTGCAATATTTCTATGACTGCTTGCCTCCCGGAACAACGATTCAGCTTCCGGATTGCAGGCTGATCATTTGAAGATCAATATCGCCTTTCTCCGTTCCGGCTTAGCAGAGAAATGAGCCGTGACTTTCCGTGCCAATGAAGATGCAAAGATGGCGCCCGGTGCTCGGGGAGCTTTGAGAACGCTCCCGGGGCCAAAAGAAGTGCTCCAGGATGCCTCTGACCTCCGTCTTTTTCCATCTAGAAACGCGCCCAACACTCGGCCCACATCCCTACTTGCCAGCTGACCGCCCCCTGGGGAGATTACCGCGCATTGTGCCACTTGTTTGCCTGCACTGCCACTGAGTTACGGGTGCGGCTGGAGGGGGAGGGGCACATGAGCCTGACTCGCAGTGTCCCATGAGACCAGTCCTTGACTGGGGTCTCAGCCCGCGCCTACCTCTGTGATACGATTTGCGGCGACTATGGACTCGGTGGCTGCAGGTACGGAAGTCTGATCTTGCTAGACTACTGACATCTTCCTAGCAGCCCCTGGCGGCAACAAGGGGACCCGGGAGCACATCGTCTTGTATAGCGAGCGGTGGAGGGGCACAGGGGAGAAAGCGCCTTCGATGCAGCCACGAGTGCATTCCTGCACACACCACACGTGATGCCTGCAGTAAGCGTGCACATCAAGCACCCCCCTCTCTTAGAGAATGATTAAGTGGGGACTGGCGGTATGTAACACCATGGACATAACCCTTTACATGACCTCAAATGGCTGCCTCAGTGGACCCTTCCGCCCTGTACTACTACTCGGGGACTAAATCTGGACTTCGAACAGATCTCAAATCATAGCCCCCATCTGGTCTACCCATCTAGTCACTGAACCTGCAAGCTACCGTGGAGACCTTGCTTTTTGGCCGAAGCCCAGTAGAGCTACATGATAGCTATAGAGGAGATGGGCCGCAGACTTCCCCTCTGCCCTCACCATCCCAGCTGGACTTTGGGCAGACTTTCCCTCGTCTCTCTGTCGTTCTCTCCCTCCTACCCCTTGACCCTACTCTTTCTCCTCCTCTCTCCTTTTACCCCGTCCTCTTTGCTCTTTTAATGTTTCCCCACAGAGACCTAGCGTACTGGCCATTGCTCGGTGGAGCTACCTGATAGCTAAAGAGGAGATGGGCTTTGGACTTCCCCCCCTGCCGTCACCTACCCAGCTGGTCTTCGGGCAGATATTCCTTCGTCTCCCTGTCCTATCTTCCCCTACCCCCCTTCCCTGCCCCCTTACCCTTCTTCACTTCCATGCTCTTGAAATGTTTTTCTAGCAACTGATGTTACCCGAATTTAATGTACTGTGTAATTATGTGGAACCTTATGTAAAGCGCTCTGATACCTACGGGTCTAGCCAGCGCTATATAAAACTCATTAAATAAATAAATAAAAAAATGAGAACTCATCGCTGTGTTCACACTCTGCATGTTCCTGGGATTTTGACTGACCATAATGTGAAAGGTCGAACAACAATGCCCCTTGTTATTCTATTCTGGCCAGACCTTAGACAAAACATACCGATGCAGCTGTTGTTTGGACAACATACTTTGGTTTTTAGTGGGGTACACAAATAGGTGAGACACACTTGGAGAGGGACCTTTCCAGGGAGAAGAGCGAGACAGCACCTATGATGTAGATCTACAAATCTATAGGCTAAGGTATGGGGTCTGCTGACAAAGCCCAGAGATCTTCTAACATATAATAATACTTCTTCTTAGCAAGGGGAGGGAGGTTAGGCTCCACTGTCTTTTTTATGATGACATCTCCCTTCATGATTTATGGACTAGCTGCTATGCTGACTGTTTTTGTACTATGGATTTTCCTGCTTGTCATGGCACGTATACTGCATGTTAGGGCACGTTAGTTAAAATAAATATTTTAAACTATTTTGTGTCTCTGTAAGATCTTATTGTGGATGAGTACAAGAGTGTGAGCGAAAGGGTGTGTCTTGCTACCATGCTTCCTGAGAGATCTGGGAGTGTTGTGTTGTGGGGTGTCTAATCATTTGCTTCTCTGTGAGTGAGTAGGAGAGCAAGTGAGAGTATAGCTAGTCGGTCCTAGGTTCGTGGGCACTAAGGTGGTAGGAAGTAGGGGTGGGCGGAATTTGCGTAGTCGCGCTACGCAAAGCTCCGCAAAATGGTAAAAAATCTCTGCGAGCACGCAAAAGTTCCGCGAACACGCGGAATTGCTTGTTCCGCCCGTTTGCGATGCTTTTTTCCTGTTCGCGAACGCTGTTTGCGTGCTCGCGGAGAAATACCTCGCAAACACGCACTTTGAAAGCGCGAACAAGCAAAAAATTCCGCGAAGCCGCGGATCGCAGAATTTTTGGTAATTCCGCATTCTCCGCGGAATGTGAAATTACTCAAATTCCGCAAATTCCGCGAGCGGAACGGAATTTACCACCCAGGCCTAGTAGGAAGACCCAGTCCCTATACATCGAGGTCCCATAATCCTGAGCATAGTTCTGTGTTTAAGCAGAATCCCTGCAACACTATAAAAAGTTTCCTGAAAAGGGTTGTTGTTATCTATCAGTGGCGTAACGAAAGTCGAGGGGGCCCCCCTGCAAGGTTCATGGAGGGGCCCCCACTCTGGATTTAATCCGGAGCTCTCGGGCCTGGGTACTGTGCTGAGTGGGCCCCCTGCAGCTCGGGGCCCCCCTGCACCGCGGGGGCTGCGGGGACCTGTGTTACGCCACTGATCAGGGTAAAAGGTGAGCATGAATCAGCAAAGAGAGTAATCACTCCCCCTTCAAGATTAATAGCTAAGATAGCTGACTGCATAATGTCCAGAGAAGGAGAGGATTAAAACAGAGTTGGAGGTAGCCAGGGCTGCCCCCTGCACAGCCGGGTCGATGTCCTTGTATCCGTAAAAAAATGTCACACACTGATAAAAGGTGAGAGTGTAGGTTTTTTCCAATATGCAACGTGGTTCCTCTACTCTCACTCTCTCAACCTTCTATCTCTTCACAGCTGCCACACACCAACATTATAAATGTTAATTCATGAGAAGAATGTACCAACAAGAGGAGAAGGGACACCAGAGGAAAGGGCACAGAGGAAGGAAAAAGAATAGGGAATAAATAGACTAAAACTGAAACACTTAACAGCATGTCTGCCTAAATGTCCCTGATCAATTTGAGTAGTTTTTTTCAACAGACCTTCCTATATGATTCCCCATAGCCTGAAACCAGTGAAATACTGCAACTCCTTGGTAGACCTTTCTAAACTAAGAAGAGGTAGAGGGATATTTATAGCCCGGCCTTCCATGTTTCAACACAAAAGCACTTAGAAAACCCTAAATGTCCTATTGAAATCCTCACAAAGACCACTGACATCGGGGGATATCCAGCTGAGGGTTGATTATTGAGGTCACAGATGTGCCGTAGAGAGTTTCTAACACTAGAAATGATTGGAACACCTGGTCAGAGGTCATATCTATAGGACACAATCCCTGGAATCACATACATCATTGCTTTGCTTCTGCCTTAATGGTAAGACATATCCATTCAATTAACTGGTTACCTTCAGGAATAAGCTATCACTTCCAAGGTGAACCTTTGGCCCCCGGTGCAGGCTGATTCTAGGGAGCTGACAGTGGTGCTTTCCTTTGCGTGGTATGGAGACTATGAAATCCCAAAACGTCTAGATATCCGGCCCATATGAAAAGCCTTTCAGTAGTTCTTCATGTCAAAAATAATGGTGTGACAGACAAAACCTTCCAGAACTTGCATTCTACTCTAGCATGGACTGGTGCTCAATGAGGGTAAATCTCTCCTTATTAAACCTGTGTGCCTAGATACAGTCAGGGATAGTTCTTACTTTTCACTGTACTGCAGACTCTTCATACGACACCCACACAGCATTGCACTGCATTGTAGCATTTGCATATATTTATGTATTTTGAAAACTGCTGGTTGTATTTTTTCAATGCAGTGATGTGCACCAAGGTAGAACAACCAGAGATAAACAGTAGTTCATGTAAATCAGTGAGACAGTAGAGTCCAGTGGAGTGAAGTAGATATTATCATCCAGCATTCTTTAGTCATAAACATGGAGGAAGGCTTCAGGCAAAGTGTTTATTAGACAGTTTATTTTAAGGAGTTTTCTGAAACAAAGGTAGTTTGGTTCATCTGTTAGTTGCCATCTATAATGTTTCACAGTTTAGGCTGAGCATGCCCAAAGGTGGTCGGCATGCTCTCCTGAGTGATGGGTCACAGTGAGATCAGAAACAGTGATGCTGATTGGAAGTTCCTTGTGGCAAAGTCATTTGAAGGCAAGTTTTGTAAATATGCCAGCCTTGTGTTCTTCTAGGTCTGAAGGATATTGCATGGGGTTATGGATGAGAATTTGACCCTAGCAACACCTGTGAGTCAGAGAACATTCAGTGCTGGTTAGCATGCTCCAAAAAATTTCAATTTCAAGCACATCTTAGTGGCTTGATAGTGTATTCTTAGAATTTAGTACTTCATAACCCTGTTGTGGCCTTCAAGCATTGTTTGTGTGTTTGGGTAAGAGGTCATTAGTTTTGTATGGCTTATAGAGTGTTCTTCCATAGCGAGGCCAGTGTGGTAAGCATTAAGGGGAATATTTACAAGAAACTGGTGGAGAGCGGTGATATGCCAAAATTGGTAATGCCTCACTCCAACAGTTTAAAAATGCAGGGATGCGCCGTATTCACAAGAATGCGGCGCACCCCTGCGTTACCCCGAGTGCTAAAAATACTGCCTAGATGGCACCCTAGCACCAGTTTGCTAGGGTGCCTGCCTTAAAGGGGCATTTGTTTATGTGCAGGAAGGAAATATGAGGAGAAATAAAACTTCTCTTCTCGTATCGCCTGCTTAAGACCAGGTATTCCCTAGCAGTATTTTTGGCACTGCCCCATACTTTGTAAATATGGGGCAGCGTCAAAAAGCAATGGGTGTTGTGGTGGAGCGCCCACTGCAACACCCATTGCATGCCCCTTTCATGGTAAGTGCTGTGTGAATAGGGGCATTATTTACAAGGCCTTGTAAATAAAGCGAAGAAATTAACGCCACCAGAACATCGGAAAAAGTGACTTTCTGGTAGCGCTAACTCCTTGTAAATATGCACCTAAGTGTCTTACAAAAGGGCCTGAACTATGCTCCAGTAGTGTCTCTGCACATTTATTCATGGGCTCATGGGTAAAGTGACATAGAAGTTGTAAGACAGAGCAGCTCTTGCAGATAAATATCATTTTTATTCTGCCTGACTGCATCCTAAATGGGTTATGTGTTTGGGATTTACCACGTCTCTAATACTCTCGGATGCCAAAGGGGTTGTGGAGGATACATCATTTATCCAGGGATGATGTTTGGAGCTTGAACATTTGCACAGAGAAAATAATACATCCAATTAAGGACCTTCTGAAAAAATGGATGGTTATGAACAGTGACAGTCTTTGATGGGATGTGCAAAGATTGAATTGAAGGAAGATACACCCAGTTTCAGGAAGGTGATGCAGAGAGACTTGAGTGAGATACATCTACCAAAATATGGAAAGTGACTGAATGGCCTAAGTTCACATAGAGGTGTAGTAATTGCAGCCAAGTTCTGGATACACTAGGTCTTCGGAGTAAGTGCTGATTAGCCCAATGTATAGTCAATTTGCATTGCCTAGTTGGACAGGATCAAGAAATGGTGACATATATTCTGTGAAAGAATTCAAAAAGTGGAAAGATCCAGAAAACAGATCACATGTGTAAGAACTTGAATTACTATTTGGGGCGAAGGTGTTCACCCACCTCAAGGAATAATAACATAAATATGTCAAAGTGAACCCCAAAGTCATTAAATTAACCAGAACTCATTCCCCTTGTAGATATGGCGCACAGCAGACAGGCTTAATTTAGGGCATTGCGTACACAATGTATGCAGCTCCAAAACAGTGATAAAGTCAAAACCCCAAATAATAATAATCCCAAACATAATTAGAAAAATTGGACCAAATTGAACAAAATGAAATGGACAAAATTACACCTTAACAACAAAAATCGAATAAGGATAACTGGAGATATGATTTTATTACTTTTTTAGTAAAAATAGCACCAAGAAGTGCTAAGCACATGGGTCCCTTGCTCACTGTGCAACTGGAACCAAGCTACACTTGACTGATGAGCCCCAAACATAGCGAATCCGGTCATCGGTTGCTTGTGTTCTGGTTCATGGAGGACCTGGCCTGTCACTTCGGGCTGGACTGTTCCTATTAGACCAAGGTCAACACTGATTTGCATATGGCTGGGTCCAAACTGAGATGGTGTGGTGGGCAAAAGAACAATGGAATGGAATCCTACTCAGAGAGATTGCTGGTGGTTAAACATATTGCAAACAAGACTCTCATCACTATTTATGTGTTTGATGTATACCCAGAGGTGTGGCCAGGTAGTGAGCAGTCTCTTCTTCTGTGTCCACTCCAAACCAGTTCTGGGGGTAGCCTCCCTCACACTGGGTTCAGAGTCAGCCTGACTAGCATGGTCCTTGGTGACACAGACTTTCCCTTCTTGAGGTTTCTCCTTACACTAAACTCTGAATAGGCAGGTCTTACCTCTGTCCCTTTTAAGTTAATGAAGTTCTTTGGCACAGCCCAACTGCCCTTCCTGGGATGATGATGACCCAATGCCCCACACCAAGACCATCCTGACACCAGGCAAAACCATTGTTCTGCTCTGAAAGAAGATTTCATACATCCTGAAGGTCAAGCACTTGCTGGGCAGCTGCTCGGAGAATAATACGCATTTTCCTCCTGTACCTTTAGACAGGGAAAAGGTAACTTAATATAAGATACTTTTCCTATATATTTATTAAAAGTCTAACTCCATCAATCAATTGGACTTTTAATAAATTGGAAAAACAGTCTATGAATGACTAGTTTAGGTGTTTCATATTAATAGTTGCAGAGTATAATTGATAATATCTACTTAGACATTTTCTAGGATCCAGCTACAGCCTGCCAATAAAAATGTATTTTGGGGGATAGTCAATGAAGGAACATGCCAACTTTAATTTTGCATGTGTTCCACTTTTAAATATCAAGCACCCAAACTTCTGGGTGACAAACTGTACTTAGGGGTAAATCATTAATATTTAAAAGCAGGGCTTAATGCCTGTTAAAATGGTTATTCTGACTGGGTCGATATCAGGTAATTTTAGGCTGCTGCAGTCAGGCTATAAAAGTTAGGCCAAACACATTTTTTATAGGCCCACTCTGTAGATGGCACAATAGCTTCTGCAGTCCACAGGTGGCATTTATCATCCAGCACCATATACTATAATGGTTCATTGCTTGGAAGCAGTGCAGAAGAGCAAAGGAGTCACTCAGTCTCTTTACTAGGGTGGGTTAGTGTTGTGTATCAAAGGCAAAGGGGATATCCAATAGGAGGAGTGTGAAAACTGTTTCTGTCGACAGTGGTCTTGGTGTCCCCCCAAATGGTGAACAAGGCTGATTCAGTTTATTTTCCTGAGTAGAATCATGTTTGGTGGTGAGTAAAGAGGCTTTTATTTTTTATGGAACGCAGAGATCTGTCTAAAGACTCATCTGTCGATGAATGATTATTTTAATCAGAGTTTAAGCACTGGTGTCTTGGGCACTAACGCTAGCAAGGCTGATAGGACACAAAACTGCTGCTGGATATTATGAAAATTGACATAAGTGGAGTGTAGTGGGCCCTTCAAATGCCTCGACTCAGGTGCCTCAGCAACTTTTGCACCATTGATAACTACACCCCTGGTTTTAATTGTGATAACTGCACTGCCTTCGCTCTTTATGCCATGATCACTGAACTCTAGATTGACTCTTGGATCAAAGAGGATTCCATGAAATTTCTGCAAGACCCAAACCCTGAAAATTCCACAAGATATTTAGGTAACTTCTCCATGTTAAAGAAAAGCTAGAATCTTTAAGCCTAAAACAATGCCCCTTGCAGTCACCTTAATACGACCATTAAACATTACCAAACCATAAAAATAATTTATTGTCATCAAAATTTCTCCATGACGGTCCTTAGAATACGGTGCAAGAAGTGAGCCCACTATCTCTCTGAGAATCTCTTCTTCTGAGGTTTTACATGCTGTGTGCGCTTACTACTGACAGGTTATTTTTATGATAAAACATTTTACAGCAGAGAATAATCTGAAATGTCTTTAGATGCTTCATATTAATAGAGGTTACTATCACACAACCCAAAGGTACGTGTTTTTCTGAACGTGTAGGACTAAATGGTGGTGTGTCCTAAACAGAATTTGGAGATGTGGTAGGGACTCAGCCCGCAAAGTTCTCTTACTGGGGTAGAGCATCTTGAAAGGAATTGGGCTCAGACAACACCCATATTTTATTCCAGGTTACTAGTCAAACAAGTATAATGATGTTGAGTAGTTTCACCATGCAGTCTCTTTGTCAATGCATTCATGCATTACCCACCGACCATCGTGGACTCAGCAAAATCGCTGGGAATAACCCTGGACAGCAATTTGAAGATGCGGGACCACATCAAATCGATGGCCAAATCAGCCAGATTCCACTTGAGCTACCTTAGGAAACTGAAACCCTTCCTCGACGCTGCCGACCTAAAAAGTGCAGTCCAAGCGCTAGTAATCTCCAGACTGGAGTATGGCTGTTCCACCCTCTCGGGTCAACCCAAGATCTCCCTGGCACCTTTAAAAGCTTGCCTCAACGCTGCCGCCAGACTTCTTACAAATTCAAGAAAATTCGACCATATCTCTCCACACTTGAAAGCTTTGAACTGGCTTCCCCTGGAGGCTAGAATACAACTTAAACTGGCCTGCATCACACATAAGGCTTTATACTTTAAATTCCCTGGCTTATCTTGGACAGAAACTTGTGGTATCCGGCAGAATCAGAAACTCCCGGTCCGCCAAAGACCTCTTAATCCAACCTGCACGTTTCCGAAAAAAAAAAACTTTCAATCGGGCTTTCTCTGGGGCTGCTCCAAGAATATAGAACTCTCTCCCGCCCGCCATCAGAAGAATCCCTTCTCTTGCACGTTTCAAAAAGGAGGCCAAAACTTTCCTTATGGGTAAATTCCTCTCCTAAATGTTGCCTCCTACCAACACAGAGACCCTGACCATCTACCGACCAGCGCCGCCCATCTGAGTATTGAGCTACCTCACCAAGAATCCTGGGGCCTTATCTTGAGTAATCATAAATGTAATCTATACATACATGTCCTCTATCCCTTATGTATCCTGCAACCCCGCCCCCTCTTTATCTTTTGTACTTTGTGTTTCCATGCCTATTGTACACTGCTATGATCCATGTAAAGCGCTCTGATACCTTAACGGATCAAGTTCGCGCTCTATAAAACAAAATAAATAAATAAATAAATAAAATGTAATTGTTCACAAAATTTCCAGTATCATTTTGGAGAATTTTGCTGAAACACCCTATGTGTCATATTAAATGGGTAAAATGATTTTATGAAAGAAAATAATTTCAGTTTCTGTATCCTCTAAGCATAGTTATCTATACATGAGCGTAAGAAATAAAATTGGGTCAATTGTGTTTAAACTTGACATTTCTAGGCTTATTAATAACATATTTGCCTGTTGGGCGCGTATATAAAACCAGAATTAGTTACTGGAGAACAGGAAGTGGCAAGTTATATTAATAATTAGGATATGCACGTCACTTTATGTTGTGCGGAACTGTCCTACAATGAATACCAGATTTATGGGTTCATTTCGACCCCTTGCATTGTGACCTGTTGCCCCGCCAGGTCAGTGGAGGCCAAGAACTCTGCTTCACTGGCAGAGGACTGTCCGCAAAATTCAGATAGGGAAAATGATTGACAGTAAGGCCTGGTGACTGTTCCTGTAACCCGAGGGCCATCAAGTCAGAGGTTTTCAATGGTGGAGCCTTTTACATCTCTGCCGTTGGAAATCCAGTGGCCCTTCTGAGTTCGTTATGATGGTCTGAAAAATGTCCCTGATTTTCCTCACCCCTAAAGATGCCAATATCAGGCACAAAGATAACTCTTTGATGGGGAAAATGGAGGCCATTACAAGACGCCCTCTTAGAAATGAGGAATTACTGTGGGAATAGGTAATTCTAGGTTCAATTCCCAAAGTAATACCACATTTTTTCCCAAATTGTTTCACAGAGATTTCGAACATCATTTAAAAATAAGGAGATCTGCGGTGACACCACAGACCTCCTAATTCCGATTGTGTCGGTAACTCTTGTTACCTGCAATATCCCACTACCCACTTGTAATGATCGCTTATATAGGGTGGCGAAAATGCGAGTTTGGCTAAAACGCACATCTGCTATTTTTTCATGGCAGAACTGTTCCTGTATACAACAAATTATCCTCTAATTTTTTTTATCTGTACTGTGGTTTGAAATTGAATTTTCACCATTTCATTACTCATTGTGGCAAGGCCAAAACCTTTCCCGGATTTCAGATTTCTGTAATTGTAACCTAGGGCTAGTATGTAGTTTTGAAAGCCCTCTATGTTTCTCTCCAGTGTGTGCTACGTGTTAACAATTAGTCCCATTATTGGCAACACACCCCCACTCAGAGTATGCATGCATAAATAAATACACAAAACAACTTTTGTTTGGGAAAAATATTGCTGCAGGTTTATTCCATACAAAAGTATGCAAATATGGTGGGTTATCTTACGGGCGATCCAAGGGCAGGCAGCTGTAACCAACCTATGCTGCCCTGCCCGCCTGATGAGCCAAGCACCGTGGAGAACCCAATCGGCGCTACCCTTATGGGGGTGATCCCCTTACTAGATCACGTGACACATTGGTCCCTTATTGCTTACGCCCCTTTCAGGGCAGAGCGCAGCAAGGCAAGCCCCCGGTTGTTCAGGCCCACAACCGCCCGAAGGACTAACGGGGCGCCAACGTAATTGTTCCAGGACCCTCCCATGAGGCTCCTGGGATTTGGCTCTGGCACCCCTATTGTGCCCACGCTGAAGTACCCTTCTGTACCCATCTGCTTCCAGATCACCCTGTAACTCAGCCAAAGCTCTGGATGGAGGCGGCCCCCGTCGCCTAAAGAGCCCCCCACCAAAACAGTTCCTTTCTCACTGCAACCTGCAATTTCCCGGGCCTCATTCATGTCCAGTAGGAACAGATCCAAGCCCACCTGTGCCAAGTGCACCCCAACTTTGACAAAATAACCTTTGGTGTTAGCCCGGCTTAGCCCATGCCTTATGAAGCCAAAGCCCCTTGCTCTGCGAACTTCCGCATGGAGCGGTTATCCTTCTCTGGGAATGTACCACTGCCTCACATGCCCCGCAAGAATGTGATGGCCTCCCAGGATGGAGCTCTACTCTTGACCATCGCTATATTATCTTTCAAGCTGATGTGGGCTCCCCCTCCTGCAACCTGTGGTTGAAATCCTTCTAGCATTTCGTGCTCCCTAACACCTGTTTCCCCAATTTATGGAACAGCAGCACACTTGCTTAGAAGACCGCTTCCACAACCAGCCTATATACTATGGCTATGCGGGCGGGGCATTTCATGCATAACTGAAGCAACCCATAACCTGCCCTGGGAGCAGAGTGCACCTACTTTGTTGAAGTTGACCAGACCTGTGCACCGACCTTTGCGATTAATAACCATGGTGAACCGGACTGTTCGCATTGCGCACACTATTGCAGTCACAGCAACCATTTGGAGTGGCAACTTATGCCACCTACCAGGCTTGCTTAACTAAAGCTGCTAACCAGCTGTGACCCTTGATGCTGAATCCAGCTAGTACTTTGTTATCCCAGGAATCATTGCCCTCCACAAGATCAAGCCGCACCTGAGCATATTGCCTTCACCTACTGGGATCGAGGTGCAGTGTGTGCTCTGGAATTGTCTGCGATGGTGCTCCAAACCTATATTTCAAGCCGCTATGGGAGCCACGGCACATATTATGGCCTAACCAACTGACGCCAGCCACCTGGCTAACTTGCTACTGCGAGATTTTGATCTTAACACCACGCTCTTGTGGTTACCGGTGCACATAGTCTATAGGTCTTGCCCCCACTCTATTTATGCAGAGTCCTGCAATGTACCCTTCTGCCCCTCTATGGGCGAGTAAAACACCTGTAACATTGCAAATCCCACTGCCCTCGCCTTCTCGGGCAGTCCGGTGGAAGTGAGGGGTCCTTAAAATTGGTTCTGCTACTTTGCCTGGCCTCCTAGCCTGCAAGCACCCTCGTCTGACAGCAGTCTATCTGCTGTGTCGCCCGTGCAATGTCCGCACCCTGGCGCAAGACGTCCCGTTCTATACTTCTGCTAACAGACTACCTTCAGTGAGGCTGGAGTGAACGGTTGCATGTTGTGCATCTGACAGAAGAACCTTGGTTCGCTTTTGCTGGGATCAAATTGTTGCATCTGTCACACTCACAATCGTGGCAGTGTGCCGTTCTTTTGCATTCTACACTGCAGAATGTGCCTGGTACGATCCAAGACACCCCCTGAATGCAACCCACTTTGACCCAAGATGTAAAGCACAAGACCCGGTACTCTTGGTTACCCCGGACAAAGCTGCCCTCCACCGAATCCATGTGTAAGGGTAGCTGGTCCCTGGTTTAATTCCTAGTAGTCCATGTGTTATGCCATACTCCTTTTATGCCTTTTTCCATGCAATTAACCCGCTCACACACGAGACCCGCTGGTAGCAAGTCCAGTATCACCTGTACATGGAATTTAAATTCTCCTAACCTGCACTGAGGGCAAGCCACACTCACTGCTACTGGTGTCTGACTAATCAGCCCTTGGAGGCCGTAGTAATACTGCCCGGTCAGCAAGTACGCCCACTGTACAGTTGTAATTTCGTAACTCATGGCGCCGACCACCGCAGGTGCCTAATCCCGGGCAGTGTGTACCCGGCCCAGGAGCCTAAGCAATAGGCTTGGTGTGGATGGGTTGTTAACGATGCCTGGCAAGAAGTGTAATACCTTTGACAAACCTGACCAGCATCTATATCATATCTTAAGCATATTTACTGGTTTTGCCACCTGGCACCCTTCTGGTTGGTGATACGGAACCTCCTACCCAGCTTAAGCTGACAGTCTTGCATTGCCATCACACCACCTGTGTCCCTTGAATCACCCTCCATCTTCCTCTGCAATAGTCATACTGCTAAGTGGGCAATCAATTCAAAATCCCTCCTTTCCTGCCACACTGTTGCCTGTTCAGTTTAATCTGTGGTGACTGCACCCAGACTTCCCCGGCAGCTTTCGTTGCTGACAATGTGAGCAGTTGCTGACATTGAGGGAATCTCACGCTTGCAACCTGCAACTGCAATGATTATTTAAATTAATATGATACTGTGTATCTGACTGAACTATGCCAGGTCGTTGACCCTCTCCCACGTGCAGTTGCTGTGGAACATTTGGACTAGTCCATCAACTAGTCCACCGCTGCCAAATGCCTTGGTGCGTGAACGCCCGCTGGTCGCACTAGTCAATCAGCGAATATTTAACTTAATAATATTGCGCATATGAATGAAACTACGCACAGGCAGCTCAAAATTTTACACGTTAGAAAATGTGACGCATTTTGGATTTGTCCATTGAGTTAAGCCAGTCACCACCCTACACTTTGGGACAGCTGTAGTAGTAACATGCCCTTAATGGTACGTGACATTCTACAAGCACTGCGCCGAAAGACACATAAGGCCCTCAGAGACACCTTGGAGGTATGCTAACCAGCCCCACAATCTGCCTCTCCTTGTGCCGGACAAGTGTAAGACTCACCGACTGTGCCCGACAGGGCACACAGCCACTAACTTATGAAAGCATGTAGGAGCATTACCTGGAATCTGTAGCTAATGGCTTTCTAGGTTGACCCATATGGCACAATGATAATCTGGATTTCCATTATCGTCATCAAATGGGATAGCTGCTTTTATACCCGTGCCAGGGTGCGACTGGGGAATTGCTGTGACCTGCCCTGCCACTCCAGGTCAACGGTTCCCCTAGGCATACCTAGAATGCCCCCACACTGGCTGCACACCGGATGCTGATTCCACGTGGCGATATGGGGTGAAATTTACGCATAACTCCTTAGCTAAATGATAATGCTTCAAAAGGTTGGCTTCATATGTGATATTGTTGTTTTGTAGTATCCCCAGTGCTGTGAAGTGAACCGCTTGTGCCTAACAAAGCGAACACCTGGACCCCCGGAATAAACTGCTCAAAGCGCACAGCACCGACAGCGCCACCCCCGTGCCTACTCGTGTTCAGGAACATCTGTTCAGGAACACCTTAACAGTTTGCGCTGGCAATCGCAGTTTCAATATCTATCACAACCCACCTTATTGAGGATCTACTTAGTATAACTTAGCGGACCGGTGAAGTTTGCGGCTGACTTGGCAGAGTAAGTGGCTCTATACTCCTCTCCCCCACATTTCTGGTTCAGGAATCGGGGTCAGTCAGTCTCCATGTCGCTTAGCATGACCGCCAAATTGCAAGATACCTTGGCAACGGAGTCTCTTCACTCAATTACACCAGAGGAGGGCTCTCTACGTGTTATGCTCTGGCGAGAAAACACACAAACCCCACTTTGCTGCACCCGACAGCGGACTTTGCATCTATAAGGTGAAACATTACCGCCATGTTTCCAACTTCTCCACAGCGTCCAACTTAGTAGGAGTGCTACTAGGACTCGTGGGATGGAATAGAGGTCTAATGCATTCGTGCCAATTAAGTGCACTGTCAGTAACCCTTCACAGTGGGCATTAAAGAACTGAACTGTATCACTTAAAGCCGTTCCAAACAGGTGCCCCCAATAATTTGGCCCAGGGCAGCTGTTAGTACTACAGCATGTGCTGTTGCTTACAAGTAACTTCACTCCTGACCTCAAACCCTCAGGATGCTGTGTTTTTAATGCGTCAGCTCCCCCCCACGCGTGCTGCGGGATGCAGTGCCTTGCCTGGTATTTAGCCACTATGTCATTGCGTCCCTATATTTACTACCAAAGGAGCATTACACCTACAACAAGCCCATCTATTGGCTTAGTCAATGCTCCTTAGTTGCATAAGATAAATAAGCCACAATTATAGCTTTGTTGCATAGCCAACCGAGAGCTAGCCGGCCCCCAACCATGGCTGCCAGGTTTCAATTGCTATGTGTGACATTTTCATCATTTCAGTGCACTATGAGTGACCTTTCAAAAGACTGATTGGCACTTTCTTGCGAGCAAAATCAAACATTGAAGATGAGGGAGACATACCGGTATTAGTAATTACACCCATTTGACTCTCGGAAAACCAAGGTTTAAGGCTGCTTTTGTGAGATACTTCCGAGCTTGGAGTGTGCATATGTGCGACATTGACATATATGTGATACTTTGGGAGGCAAAGTGCCTGGTATGGTATGAGACTGACGTAGCTCAGGTGGAGCCGGGTATCACAAATATACACAGTCAGTCTGAACAGCCTGGCACCGTTAAATACCGGAGATGGGCACATGCAAACTACCAGCCTTGTGCGATGTACCTACCTTGCGCTGAGGGGGAAACCGGCTCGTGCCAGCTTAGCCTCACACTGAGCACGCCACTCACTGACCCATGGTGCCTTCAGCGAGCTGTACCCAACAGCCAATCCAAGCCGCAGCTGCACCTTAGAGAGAGCACTGCCCTCCCCTCCCCGGGGACAGGAGGCCTGAATCTGCCCTTCACCTCCAGTACAACAATTCGCTGCATGCATTCGCCATGCTGCTCAATTGTTCCCCCCCCCCCCCTGCTGAGCTCACCAGAAATTGACCAATGAACCTGCGTGGTCAGTACTCACCACTGGCCCCCGCTAGACTGCCCGAAGGCGGGCGCCATGCACACCAAAGAGGCCCTACGTGAAACAACAAGGATGGTGGAATGCAGATGCCCAGACATGAACCAGTCAGCTAGGATCATGGGCCACGAGGCACAGTTCCATAGAGCAGTTGCAAATGCCTACACCGATAGAACTACACGTAGGTGACTCAACAAACCATAGCATGGTACACGTTCTGCTGGGGGTTTGGGGTATGCTTGTGCACCAGGGGAGTCTGATGAACTAGATCCCCGCCTGACCTCCAAACCAACCAACCTTTGAGCGCGTGCACTCCAAAATTCATTCCCACAAGGCGAGTTCAGTGTGCTGACGCAAAACACACAAAATGTAATATTGACATGGACTGGATATGGACCGAGGCCGTCCTCCAAACCTACCTCTCCGCTGCAAAACCGGACGACTTCTGCAACATGGAGTTTCAGCTGCCCATAAAAATTCACCACGCACCACATTCAAACCATGCACCAGGGTCACAACGCTCTATGTCCCCCAAAGAGCGCCCCAGACCCCCCCACATTGTCCAGTCCTGACTCACCAGGGAACTCACACATCGCCCCGGGTAGCAATGCAGTGCCTGCTCTCCCTCATTGCACACGCAGCCGTCCCCCACTGCTCAGCGAAACGCTGAATACAGGCCGTCACCCGGGGGGTTGCGCCCATGGACGGGGGTGGCTCGGCCGCAGCATCTCCAATGTTCCCCTCTTGGCCCCGTAGGAGACGCGATCCTCCACCTGAGGTCCAAGCTGCAACAGCGTGGTAAGCGGGCAATAATTCAGCAGCAATTAAGCGATGACCTCGGCCCACTTAGCATTTGCTTACACAAACCCATCCAGTACTTCAAGGTAGTGTTCCAGCGGGCCCGACCTGCACCACATGCCCCCCAGGCTCAACACAGTCTGGGTCAAAGCACGCATGACAACCCAAAGCCCCTGCCCTGGGCAGCCCTTTGGTTGGATCCAGTGTTAAAGCGGGACGGAGTAATGGCCTGGGCCCCCGCAGCCGACCCGACGTTCTCATATCTCCGAACCATGCGACGACCACCCCCGTGGCAACTCTGAACCGGGCGCAGCCACACACATGTTCTGGACAGCGTGTCCATACTAATGAGATAATTAGACCAGGCATGAGGGATTAGTAGGCTAAAAGCTCTTGACGGGCGCGGCCGCACAGTTGTCCTGGACAGCATGTACAAAATACTCAACTGTAGTATCTGGTAACCATACCTGCAAGTCCACCCTGATGCATGCCGTGCGTGCTCAACCCCCGAGCTATCCCGGAGCGGAATACCCTTAAATGCTCTGTAATCCGTCGCCACCGAAGCAGCACAATTGCACGTCGTTCATGTAGTCTTTAACACAGATATTGTTATCCCGGGCCTTTCCTGTCCCGCGGGCCTCACAAAACACCTTGAAATCTTGCCCGTGGCCACCGGGGCGCCATCCCCCATGGATGAAAGCCAACATGTTCATGTTGAACTTGTTCCCCGCTGGGCAGTGCACCGTCCGTCACTGTTAAAGAGGCACCGCGGGCCAACGTATGGCCAGCTGCGTGCCAATTCGGTATTGGGGGAGGAATCAGGACACTACCCCCGAAGCCTCTGCCCAGACGAGCCACTCGGCACCTGGTCCAAAGAGAGCCACGGCCACTGTCGAGTTTGACCCCTTCGACGAAAGTAAACACCAGCGGTGACCCGCGCGCCCGACGTGGCCAAGGGCAGCCAGGCCCCGACTCAACTGTTCCCCCCCAGTATGCACCACTCCTCCCACCGCCAGACCAGGGTCGAGCAACCGGCCAAACGAGACTGCTGCAATCGTAAGTAACCCTCAGAGGCTCACGACCGAGAAAACGGTGATTTATAATGCATTCTGAGCCCTAAGGTATGGCCATTATAAGTTCAAATCACCTATTTATTAGTCCCGGCCAAGGGACGTTACCCAAGGCGGGAATACCGACGTTCGTGCCGGGGGGGGTTTGACTCACCGCAAAAACCCCACCAGGCCGGCCCTAATCACCAGACAGGGGAACCAGCACACCGCAAGACCAGACGGCGCAGAACCTCGGCGTCAAGGGTGGTGATCACGACGCCCCGGGGCCCACATGGTGCTTATGCGAGGGAGGAGTTTTCCTAGCTGGGGAATGAAGAGGTTTGGCTTCTAGTTAAAAGGCTTGCTGCCTGAACGATCCTCAAAGCAACTGCCGGAAGTGCCGTCCCCTGATGTCGGTTAAACACCTCTAAACTGACAATACAAAAGTCCGTTACTAGCAGAAAGCGGTAAATCTAGAATTATTTATCTTAGACCACCGGGAAGAGCGACTCCGGGTGTGCTTAAGTGAGGGGTAATCCTACCCCCTCCATGGAGAATGCCCCTTATTTCCTCCATGCCGCCCACACCTTTACCGCCAATGGCTGAAACCGCAAGACCCGCCTGTGACCGCATCGTGCCCCAACAACGACGGGGCTGCGATTCACCTTCAATACTCTGCTAATTGCTCCCGCCGGACACTCGACGAGAGGCCAGACAGCTTGCCTCCCAAGCTGCCGGACCACAACCAGCATGCGCCATCACACAAGAGGCCAATTTAGGCCCAGCACAATATGGGCACAACCATCACTGTGAATCGGAACTGACGCGGCCTCCCCGAGGGACAAAGCCCGCATCCATCCATACCTGAAACCGTGACATGCGGCAACACGGGGTGCAGAGCGGGAGCTTTGTGCACCCGAACCCAGATGCCCTACGCTCACCTCGCTAATCAGCTATTCGCACAACCCACGGCTCGGCCTCTGCACCCTCGATGCCTCCTGTCCAGCGCGTGCCTTCTCCGCCACCGCCGATCACACCGGGCAAAATTAATTAAATAGAGAGCCCGGGACAAGATCACCCTCTCTCCAGCCCTCAGCCAGTCCCCACACCGTCCCCCCTGCCGCATGCACCGCAAATCAGCGGTCCTCCAGCGGGGCCGGTCGGCGTACACCACGAGGGTGAAGGGGGAGAACGGATTACCACGGGCTGGTGGCAGTGAATTGCCGGAGCGGGGAGAGGGGGCCTACTCACCTCGCTAATTGAAGGAGTCCCTGATCATCAGTACTCGCACGACCGGCGACGGCGTGTCAAGGCTCAATGACGGCGTGTCTGGCGCAAAAGAGGACCCAAGATGGGGGGAGGAGGCTTAAATACCCTCCCCCTCTCTCCGGCACGCAGGAAATGACGCACCTAGTGCGCCTATGCAGGGGGACTCCACCCTGGGTCCCGCAAAAAGGGGGGGGTGAGGAAGTGCCCAAATGGCACTAAAAGGGCCGCCCTTTTAAGGTGGCCCCCTGCGGGGGCCGCGGGCAGCCGCAGATTATTTGGTGCAATGAGCTTACCACGGTGGATAAGTATAAATATTGCATATTAAGTTCTGACCGCATTCTATATTAATGTTAATTCTCTGCCGTTAAAACGTTGAACATATTGATTTCTGATGAGGTTTGCTCGTTTATTTTGGGCAGATATTTGATTACTTTCGAGATATTTCAGACCCTGGGGCCAAATTAAAGTGTAGCATGGTAGAATTCCATACCTCAGTGGTGTACATCCCACTGAAAGAGGAAAGACCACTGTATTACAGGATGGCCAAAATGGCAGCTGGAATTGTAACTCAAATTGCTTTCATTACCGTGGTATGAGCCATTTCGATTGAAACCCTCATTAGCAGTAATTCCACCATCGTAGTGTGAAATTGTTGAATGTCTGCCAACATATGCGGGTAATGGTAATGTACCACCCAAAAAGTGTCCCTGAAATGCTGGCATATTAAGAAGGAAGGTGACTGTCGTGGTGTGACATATACTGTGTGAAGACGTACAAGGAGGTCTGTGATCAGGGACATCTTAAGGATTTTGGGGGCCCTGGGCCAAGCATATTTTGAGGGCCCCTGTAAGTAACAGTTGTGAATTTATGATTCCATTTCAGCTCTTTCATGCCCTCTTCGGCCGAATCACTGATAGTGCAAAGACACACTCCTACAAATTCTAAATGTGTTTACATGAATATTCAGGAATAGTGATGTGTTTTTTCAATATTGTAACACAGCAGCTGCTCGCTAATATTAGTGCAAATAATTTCTGTGACACTCTCCCATTTCTCACATGTGAGGTCCTGATTTGATCTAAAAGAAACTATTTTATGGATGTTGCATGAAACAAACATTACATTTCTCTACAAAATGTCTGTAATAGACACACATATCACCCGCATTGAAAATAAAGCAAAGGAAAGTGGTATTTAAAACAATCTGTTTAAGAATCATTCAGTGCCATCAAGGCAAGCCTCTGCAGAACAGAGCTGGCTCTATCAGGGGACCCCTGAAAGGCTGGGGCCCTGGGCCAGAGCCCACTTTGCCCATGCCTTAAAACGTCTCTGTCTGTGATCTCAAGGCAGCAGGCTTGCTCCTGATATTCGGATTTTCATGAAAACGGAAGTAATTGGTTCCGCTTTTGCATATTTGAACTCTGAGTTAACAGAGACAGTGGGATATTAAAACCACTACACTCCGAGCGTGCGATGCCTGAGATTGGAAGATATCAGGCTTCTTCCTGAATTGTGGCAGATTTTTGCCTAACGGAGGCGTTGGGCCCAGTTTCGCAGAAGTAGCGTATCAATCCGACAGTACCCCGAGCGCTTGACGCCGGGGACCATAAGGGAGCATGATATGCCCCTATTTTCTTATCTGAATGACTTCAGTCAGGATCGCCACACTTGGGCTAACCTTTCAGAGAATTCATTCACCTTTGACTGACGGCGAGGTGTATTTACAATTATGGCTAATGCACTGGGACAACTCTAGACGGCAACACACAAATACTGGTCGTAGTCCTGATGAAGACACCATGGTGATGTTTTTTGATACTCACACCGCGTCTAGGGTTTGAAACGTCGACGTATACTAAATCAAGCGTTACTGCCCAACTAGACCTTGTATTTATGAGAATTGAAGCTAGGTTGAGTTAGGGCTTCCCATGGTATAAGCAACGCTGAACCAACTGAGGGGCATATTATCAAGGACGACGTTAAAATTATCGCCGGTTTAGCGGCAGAAAACTGCCGCTAAGGCGGCGATAATGGGCTTGATAATATGCCCTTGAGAATTCCAATAGAAGTCCATGTTCTGGTGTGAACATGGGCTTCTATTGAATTCTCCAGGGCATATTATCAAGCCCATTATCGCCGCTTTAGCAGCAGTTTTCTGCCGCTAAACCAGCGATAATTTTAACGCCGTCCTTGATAATATGCCCCTGAATGTGTTATATGTATATTATTGTGTATGTACAAAATGTATTGTGATATGTGTGTATAATTTCACTGTACTCACCTATTGTGTACTTTCACCATTGTGTAAAACCCTGAATTTCCGTTTGTGTGTATATGTCCTGGTCTCTATGATTTAATTCTGGAAAGTTATGATTTTCCTTATATAAATTCTACCCACATTTCATTTGTTGTCAGTGGTCCATCCTTTAAGAGAATCATTGTTGTGACTGTTTGCACCATTAATTGGAAGTCTTCCATTTGTGGGGACAGAATAAGAAGTGTTTCATTTCATTTTCGTGGCAGAACCACTGTTCGCATAACGGCATATTTCTCCCAGCACTTCAGGGACATTTGTTTGGGTTTTCCATGAATGATATATGGGGTTTATATACTGATTATTTGCAGCATGGGCAGCAATTTAAAACGGGGTGTTCTGGAAAACTTAAAATTGGCAAGTGGCCCCGGAGCATTTCCTACATTATCTAGTTTCATAAGGGAGGTTTCTGTAATAAAGCAAATGTGACTCATGGAAAATCTGACTTTCGGTGCCATCAAAAGGGGTCACTGAAATGGCGAGGAGCATAGATAGGACTCAAACTACTTTTTAGTTCTACATCACTCTCTCTGACTGCTTATTTATTCAGGGTGATGGTTTTAATCCGAGAGGTGTGCGTGTGGACGTATCATGGCAGATTCTTTCATGCCTTATTCACACGTGAGAGACCATAGAGTCAATAATACTACTACTGCTTAAGACAGAATTGAACACACATTTCCCCCAATGAACCCACTCTTGCTCTTCGATCGATAAAAAAAAGTATCACATCAATTGCGTATGTAATATTTCCTGTCCATGGCTCCTTTGAAGAGAGTCACAGCTGTGTCAGTCTTTATAATGGTGTTTAGACCACAGCTACTGATTGTTCGAGTTTGCTTCTTATGTGTCTAGTTTTGCTTCTCGGTTTCCATATTAGAATATTTTTATTGGACTGAAAGTGGAGAAAATCTGACTCTATGATATGGTTTGTTTCTTGGTTCAAGCAGAGTTTGCAGCTGTTGGGATGCTGAGTACAAGAGAGAAACGTGTGTTTATAGATAATAAAACACTTCAGATGTCCTAATCCAAACATGTACACTGGTTCATGTTATTGGTGAAATATCTGTGGGCGTTTTTTGGATATGTCACACTGTATCACTCTGCACAGTAGTGCACACTTAAGTGTTTGCACCTAGTGCAGAGTGGAATATTGTTCCACGTTACAACAAGTGGCCTGTTACAAGAGCACTATGCTTTTGTCGGTTCCTAGAACAGGCATTATCCTGTGCCTATGCTGGGAACAGTGCATTAGTGAAAGGCTATTTGTAGCCACTGGTACACGTTTCACTGCAGATGGCAATGTGGCCTTCATTTTAAAGGGAGGCAGAGATCCCTCTACAGGCGGGTGCAGTGAGTGACTGATTGTCTTGGGGACTCGTGGGATTTTTTTACCCCCTTCCACAGGGCACTCTCAGCCGGTCGCACTGAGTGTGCCTCACCCCAAAGTTTACTCTCTGCCATTTCTTTTGCGTCTGTAACCGCACCTGTAATGCAGCACTGGTACAGAAGCAAAGTGTTTTCTCATTTGCATAGGGCTGCACCCCCAAGCAAATGAGAGAATGCCCCATTGAGATTGCACCAGTGCACAAGTAGCACCACCTCTGTATGAATTACAGAAGGTGCGCTGTAAGCATCTGCGGTCTCTTCTGTAATTCCAATATGCAGGGCCGGACGGGCTACCGGGCGTTTTGGTGTGCTGCTAAGCTGGGGGCTGATTTCGTTGATGGGGACCTGCGTGTGCTGAAAAACATTCGTTTTGCAATGTTTATTTAAAAGCACACGCAGGTCCCCATCAACGAAATCAGCCCCCACCGCAGTGAAATCAGCCCCCAGCTTGGCAGGACACCAAAACGCCCGGTAGCCAGTCCGGCCCTGCCAATATGCCTTGGGATGCAGAAAGTAGATGTAAACAACAGGGGGACTTACTGTAAAATGGCCACTCATAGTAATTCTAGAAGCTGTCTCTTCCACTTTCCATGGCTGTTGTTACTGCACTGGAGGTGGCATTCTTTCTTCACTACTGTTATCCCTTTCTGTTTCTAGGGTTTATTTTCCTCTTCAACTCTCTGTGCAGTCTTTTGTTTCTGTTACCTTGCTACATTTTCTATACTCTGCCTTTGACTGCTGCTCAAAGGTTGGAAGCTGATTGACTTACCTCTTTTCCTGTCTACAGTTTTATTTGCATGGTAGAAACTTTGACTTAAATGAGGTCTTTCTTTGATATGTTGGTGTTATTACTTCCCTCAAAATGGTCTGAATTTCGATTTCAGTTGGAGAAGTTCATGTGTTTTGGTACTTTCATATTTTCAGGTTTATGGGAATACTCTGTCCCTTCACCTCCATTTGTGGGACTTGAGTATCTAGTTTGATCTAATTGCAGTTATTTGGGCAACACTAGTCGCAGATGAACTTGAATCAGGTTAAACTCAAATCACTCAAATTTTGGTTTCGTGGTAGGCCCGCCAGGCTTTCAAGTAAAAAAGTGGTTTAAGATTTGAGGTTTGAGGCCAGGTTGAAGGTTGGTTATTAAATGGCCAATAAAGAGTGTGGAGAGAGCATAAAGGAAATAATCTGATGTATTTTCTGGTTTATAGAGCATGTTTCAAGGGAATGGATATTTTTGAGGCAAGGTGAAGGCAGACGGTTCACTGACAAAATATCGCCTATGAAAATATCACCATCCCAAAATATTGTGTCCAAAATATCGTTGTCAAAAATATCGTCATCCTATACTTATAATGGTAAGTACAAAAATATCGAAAAAATATTATTCTTGTCATTAATACATGAATAGTGTTGTTTTAATTTCCGTTAAAAAAAAAAATATATATATATATATATATTAAATATTCAAAATATTAAATAGTGACATTAATTTAATACGAATAAAATAGATGTAATATATATTTCAACAAATATAACTTATTAAAAAAGTTAAACACATATATATTAATATATATATTTACATATATCCAATTAAAAACTGTTATTAAACTAATAATTTTAATTTATATTATAATTACAGAATTATTTTAGATAATGTAATAATATAACAAATAAATATATATATACCAATTACATAAAATATTTAAAAAACAAAAGATTTTAAATAAAATAAAAAAGTAAATACATCAATTTCTTATAATTTAATAAAAGTATTTTACACATTAAAAACATTATGAATTATAAATATTATCACTTTAAATAAGCAAAAACACAGTAAAATATATTGTAACAATATACAATAAATTATACAAATTTACATTTAATACATATGCTATTACCAATACAATTTATACAAAAAGTAGGCAAAGTGTTGTACTAAGGATGTATAAAATTTACAACTCCACTTCACGCAACACAACAGTAAGAAAACTGTTACATCCCACAGGGGTAAAATTTACTATTCCCACTCCAGTCAGTGCAACAGGAAGGGAAGTTTTGGATTGAAGAGGGGTAATATTTACTATTCCCACTCCAGTCAGTGCAACAGTAGGCAAAGTGTCGGATTGCAGAGGGGTAAAAAGTGTACTATTCCAACTCCAATAACTTCAACAGTAGGGAAAGTGTTGGATTATGGAGGGGAAACAGTTACTATTCCAACTCCAGTCAGTGGATTAGTAGAGAAAGTGTTGGATTGCGGAGGGGTAAAATTTACTATTCACACTCCAATGAGTGCAAGAGTAGGGAAAATGTTGGACTGCCGAGGGATATAATTTGCTATTCTCACTCCAGTCTGAGCCACAGTTGGGAAAGTGTCAGATTGCAGTGTGGTAAAATTTACTATTTCAACTCCAGTATGTGCAACAGTAAGTAAAGTGTCGAATTGCAGAGGGGTAAAATTTACTATTCCATCTCCAATAAGTGCAACAGTAGGGAAAGTGCTGGATTGCGGAGGGGTAAAATGTACTATTACCACTCCAGTCAGTGAAACACTAGAAACAAACAAATTCTCTTCAGCACAATAAAACAATTTCAAAAACATAATAAACAAATACAAACATAAATATTGAAATATTATTTAGTAACAAAAAATATTTATTAAATAATTTTATTTTAGTTACTTCCCACCCAGTACCCCTACAAAACTTACAACCCACACCTAAAACTTGACTTTAGAATGTTGTTTATTTACACTGTTACCATAAATATTTATCAATAAACTAATTATCATTAATTAAAAGTTAATAATTACTCAGTTATAATTAATACACTTCCCATAATACACCCCCACAAAACATACAGCACGCTCCTAAAATTGAACTTAAAAAAACTTAATTACACAATTAACATAATTTATTATCAATTTAATAATTAATTTTTATTAGAAACGAATTATTACTTTTATTAAAATTAATTCACTTCCCACTCAATACCCCTACAAAACCCACAACCCACACCTAAAATGTAAGTAAAAAAATGTTATTGCACAATTAACATAATTAATTATCAATTAAATCATTATTATTAATTAAACTCATATGGCCAGATTACGATGCCGCTGTCTCGGGACGGACCGACCTGTGGTCGGCGGTCCTGACACCGCCATTCCAATGCGACTGTACATTGTGCAGTCGTATACTCCCATTTCTCTATGGGAGCTTATGCTGCAGCCATAAACTGGTAGTAGCACAAGCTCCCTTGGAGAAATGGGAGATTCTCTTAATCCCGGCACCGCGTGGCAGGCACCGCCTGGTGACTGCCATATGGTGCAAGGGTGCCTACTCGGCCCCCAACCAGAGGCCGTGGAGGAATGGTGGCCCTGCAAGGGGGCCCCAAAGTCGCTTCCTGACAGGCTTTCCATGTCGGAAAGCTCAACATGGAAAGCCTGTCAGAAATCGACAACGTAATCCCGACGGCGGAAACGCGGTCCTCAGAGATTAGGTTGGGGCCTCTGACTGGCCGTCGGCATACATCTGGAATGACTGGCCTGTTTCAAATACGACCGCCTACATTGTTATTAGGCAGTCGGAATTGAAACTGGAGATGACGGTCGGAAAGCCTCTGACCTGCGGTTGGAGGCTTTCCGACGGACATCATAATCGGCCCCTAAATATTAATTACTTATAATTAATTTACTTTCCACCCTCTACCCCTATAAACCCCACAACCTGCACCTAAAATTAAAAATTTAAAAAAAGAATTACACAATTAACATGATTAATTATCAATTAAGTAATTAATATTAATTAACAACTACATTTTAATTAATTAGAATTAATTTACTGAAACTGGAGATGTCGGTTGGAAAGCCTCTGACCTGTGGTCAGAGGCTTTCCGACGGACATTATAATCGGCCCCTAAATATTAATTACTTATAATTAATTTACTTCCCACCCTCTACCCCTATAAACCCCACAACCTGCACCTAAAATTAAAAAAAAGAATTACACAATTAACATGATTAATTATCAATTAAGTAATTAATATTAATTAACAACTAATTTTTAATAAATTAGAATTAATTTACTTTCCACCCTGTACCTCTATAAACCCACAACCCGCTATGGCACTAAAAAAAAAAAAAAAAAAAAAATGTAATAACTACTAAAAATTTAACAAATAAATAAAAAAACATAAACTATAATTATACACAGAATCTACATCTTATACATTTAAAATATATACTAAAACACAAAACAATAATTAAAAAAAGATGTTATAAACAACTATATTTTTTTAATAGAGTTTCCTTCTATAAACTGTATAAGAGGGATTTGTCACACCTTTCCATATGAAGTGAAGTTTTGACACTGCATCAGCAGAACAGGATTGAAAGGCCTTCAATTACTCGAAGTGCGAGTGAACACCTTAGCAAGACAAAGAAGATTACACTTTAATTCCCAACTCCACCTGCTAGAGCTGTGGAACACAATTTCCTGATGTACCCTCACATAGAACAGGATCTACTCTGGTGGATTTGTCTGTTGTGGTGCCAAGTTTGTCTTTTGAGGAAGAAGCATGAAATGCTTGGGGTCATGGATTCAAGGGATCCCAAAAGACAGCATGGAAATGTTATTGAAACCCACAAGCATGCCTATTCAAAGCTTTTGCAAGACTGATACAGAAAACAAGAGTGACATTCATTGGCACCCATCAGCCACGTGGTGTCCAATGACTGTTTCATAATGTAACCAACCTAGATGTTGTTCTTGAGGTACACACTTCATAATTTCTTTGATAAGTGTCCAATATGAAACACAATGAAGATTTACCACCCAAGATAAATGATTAATTTCTAGAAACAGTGGGAAGTGATGGAATTTGATCACTCTAGCATTTGTGTTTTACATCACACTTAGGATTATAATATCTGGCTTTTGTTTCCACAGCAACCGACTGTGATAGAACTGTTTATTTCCTCAGTGAGAATATACTGTACTTTTTTGAAAAACAACTTTTTCCTTTCAGGTGTTTTTATCTGTTTCTTCCCTCCTCACTGTAACATTCTTATCAGCCTATCTAACCACCTTAATCTACACAGCCTTGAGGCATCTGCTGTGGGTAGGGATGGGGATCCTTAAATGGTCTGAATCAGAGATATCTCTATTCACAGGAACAAAGCATGAAGCAGTAGATTACTGCATGCGGTCATACGTTAGTACAATATTTGCACCGGCCTTACTAAAATAATGGTGAAAACTGTGCTTATAAGGTTTTCTTTAGCTGATGTTTCTCAGACATTTTTTGTGGTAGATAGCTAATATTTTGTTATATTTTCTGTCCTTGCTTTGAAGCCTGTTATCTTTACTCTTCAAACTGCAGACCTTTTCAAATAATTGAGCTTTGTGCTCACTAGCACTTTCTAAAGAGTAAGTGCCTGATTTAGATCTTGGCAGATGGGTTACTCCATCACAACAGTGGCGGCTATCCTGTCCACTGAAATATAAATCCTGTTATATTATATGGGATTTAAATTTCAGCGAACATTATCCTCCCCTTATTAAATACCACAGTGCGCAGTCATGTGTTTTACCGTAAGCATTTGCCTAATGCATTTGTTGAAGATACTTGTTGAAAATTGTTCCTGTCACATGAGCAGTTGGTGTTTTACACTACTAAAAAATTTGCAGCAGAATTATAAATAAATCATAGATCCACAAATATAACCCAAGTGGTGATTGATATGACATGGTAATGGAAGATGGAAGACTAAGTGAACGAGGTTAGATGTTCTGCAGGTATATGTTAAAGAGATTTTTAAGTTACATGTATAGTGTCAGATGTGCTGCTTTCTATGTTTTCAACAATTTGTGAGGCATAGTCAGCATCTTAGAGAGTCAATGCAGGTTGATAAGTAAGAGTGTGCAGTGTTTGAATTTTTAGCTTTGGCAATTAGTGTTACAGCTGAATACAATACTCTGTTGCTTGGAAAAGTAAGGGGTTGGGACAGAAAAGTCCTCTGCATGGTAAAGACATGTACCCCTGCCCCGAGTGCCCCACTGTACTGTTGTCTGGATCCCTAATGCTGACTTTTTTTGTCATAGGTGAACACGGATCATGTGTCTGTGCCATGACATAGGCCTGTCTCACGAATTGTGGTTTTGTTGGACCAGAAGGAGTACCGAAAGTGCTACTCTCATATTGATAGAAGGGTACCAACTTTCCCAGGTGTCCAGGTGTTAAGCAGCACAAGCACAGTGGTGGTAACAAACTGTGTAGTGATCAGTAGTAGTGAACAGGACCTTTTTACCCTGTGTCACTGGAGTGAGGTCTACAGGCTCACTCACCTGCTTAAACGTTCTGCTGCTTTGTGCTTAACTCACCCTTGGCCTACATCTGGTAAGATGTGGAGTGCTGCTTAACGCACAAGTAATGTCTGCCGAGGTTGTGTCTGTGTCTTAGAAAGGTACAGTACAAGTATGGAGCAGTACTGTACAGTGCATGTGTGGTAAGTACATGTGCTGGGTGTATGCATGCCCGAGAGGAATAATTACATGAGAGATGTAGTGCTGTACAGTGTGTGCGCAGGGAAATCATGTACTGAGTATATTTATGCTTGCGTGAAGTACAATACATGAAAGGTGAATTGTTGTGCAGTGCACACATAGGGCCTCATTACGATGTCGGGCAGAGTTTCCTCCGCCCGACATCGTCTCGGTCATAGGACCGACCGACACTTGGTCAGCAGTCCCTATCGACCAATTAGGATGCGACCGAACACTGTTCGGTCGCATTCCTTTACTTTACAATGGGAGCATGTATTCCGGCCAGAATGCATGCTCCCATTGTAAAATAGGAGGTGCAGTTCATCCCTGCACCCTGTGCCAGACACATCAATGTGCCTGCCACGGGGGGCAGGGATAAACAGGGTGCCCCTGCTGCCTTCAACCAGAGGCAGTGCACCCAAAGGGGCCCTGCTGGGGGCCCCAAAGTTGAGTTCTGATAGCCTCTCTGTGTCAGAAAGACCGGCACAGAAAGGCTGCTGAAACCCGACATTGTAATCCCAGGGGCGTAAAGAGCCACCCTTGGGATAACTGGCTGCATTCCAACTAGCGGAAAGACTCTACGAGCCCATCTGAGTCCAGTCAGAATGACCGTTCAGATTCCTTTCCGACTGCCTCCATCGGAATGAGAAATCTGACCGGCTTATTTAGATGCGGTCGGAAAGGCTCTGACCGACGGTCTGAGCCGTTTCCAATCACATCATAATCAGGCCCTAAGTGAGTGTGTATGCTGGCAGTATGTATGTGTTTGTACCCCCGAAACCGGTCCCAGGATGCTTGTTTCCGGTCCAGGGAAGACCTGGTTTGGCAGTTCGGTTGGCCTGTTCCCATGAGGCACAGGGTCAAGACTGATTTGCATATAGCTAGGTCGGAACTGGGGTGGCGAAGTGAGCTAAAGAACGATGATGGATTCAACCCAGATCTGTGACTGGGGGTGAGTGTCTGAAAAGTTTCAGCTCTCCGTCCATCATCTCCTTGTGTTTGCTGTGTTTGTAAATCACACACCATGGTTAAAGATAGAAAAGCTTCAGTGCTGAACAGTGCACACAAATTGAGTGTGTGTACTGACTGCATGTGTACATGTAAGGGTACAATGCATAGAGGTAACCATGCTGGACCCAAAGTGTGCTGTGAATATTCACTGAGTGAGTGTCCCTGCAATGGTATATTGTATGGAGGACCCTGAGATCTGTTTTGGGAAGGCCAGGCCTACCTGGTGAATAAAGAAGAGAGGAATCACCCCAGACAGATTTGTGTTTTGCTTCTTTCCTGTGAGCTGGGTGAGGACACACTGGATGGTAAAGGAAGAGACTCCCTTTACACTTCAAAAAGACTCCTCTTTGATTCTGTGATATATCACAAGGAAGGGGCCTGGAACCATCTCAGGAAGGGAGATGGGCTGATAAGGGAATCATAATGATTAGGGCTGGGGGTCTGGGATTAACCATTTGATGCACCTATCTCTGTGGCTGACAAAAGGTGTGAAATCTGGTAACTCCCATGAATTGTGCACAATCAGCTTCGGAGTCATGCCTGTTGTGACAGACATCTTTCTTTAAGAAAGAAGATAAAGGAAAAGTGGACATTTCAAAAGAATAAAGAACCCCAACATAAAACTTCAAAGACCCATGCATTAAATCACATTTGGTGTCTGGAGGAGGTTAAGTCCCCAAAACCTGGTCATCTGTCAAGCAACCAGACAGGCTGTGTGAGAAGGGGAAGCTCTGCAAAACGTCTCCCTGTGATCAGGACTGGGGGTCAAGACCTGCTAGTCTCCCAGCTAGGTGAGGGCACATCACCCAGGGAAACCAAGACCACCTGCCCTGGAGCCTGGAACTCCAGCGCCTGCTTGCTTGCCAAGGCCAGTGTGCCATATGAGGAAGAGGAAAGTGCTGGAGAGAGCAAGGTCCAGTGGCGAGCCCTACCATGAAGACACCCTGTGCAAGGTGTGAGGATTCGGCTGTGCACCTATCGGGCAGTCGCCTGTGTGCAGGATTGTGTTCGGCAACCCCAGTATGCCAGGAGAGGGCCACCGTAGACTGAGCAGTGTGTTGAGCACCATGTGGGTCTTGCTACTCATGTACTGCCTCGCTGTGGTGACCTCGTGCACCAGAGGTGGGCCACCGGTAAAGTTACCACACCAAGGAGTGCTCACACTTGTCTTCGTCTGGGCCGGGTTGCTAATGCTGGACGAGCCGGTACAGGTTTAACCACATACCATGGCAACCTCATATGCCAGGAGGACCTGCCGGTGCCAAGTTGCCAAGAGGATTCAGGCAGCTGCCTGAAGGAGAGACTGTGGCTACAATCCGCGGGATAGACCTACACTGTGATGGAACTGACCCGACTCACGACGGAAGACTGACGGAGATGCCATGGACGACGTCACATCCTCACTGGCTCCAGTTGGTAGCTGAAGCAAGGATTACCTCCCCCATTCAGCAAAGTCAACTTTCCACGTCATCGTGAGCCGGGAGCTAATCTGACTTCTACTAGACCTCCGGCAGCACCGCTCAAGAGAGAGCCTGCTCCACCGAGGGCTGCTGTGTGGGCTGTGATCAGTCTGACTTCTCCGAACTGAGCAGGACTCGTAAGTGTGCGTTGAAGGCACCTGCTGCATCGCTGAGCTCTTTTGTGCTGTGAGAGCGGGTAAGTAGTGAACTGGGACAGTTGGGACCCGGGGGACTCATTGCTAGCAGTGCTGCAGCACCATAGATAATTTTGACTAAATTCCTAAAGAGTCAAAGGGAGAACATTTGAGTTTACAATCCTTGATGTGGCCACCAGTGAATGGGGAATAACCTGAACATGGTGCACCAAGGAGGGTGGGACTAGGGTTCCCCTGACAACTATTATATCTCTGACTTCAAGGGGGAGTGTGTTGCTACTTCTCAACTTTGTACTTCGTTGCATGTATAGAGTTAGAAATAAAAGCAAGTATTTGGCTGGACATTGGTTTATTGTTTGTAATGTTTGCACTTCGAGGTTTGAGTTGTGTTTACTGACCTGTATCTACATCCCCCGAGGGGGTTTTGACTGCTCGACCACAGCTACCACTGAGAGTCAAGTGCAGAAGGGGTACGTGGCCCAGTTGAGCGGGACCAATATAATCCAGGTCCCCTGATATACCTCTGTAAAAAAATGTTGTCCAGAGATGTTCATTTTTGATTTGTGTTTTTGGATCATTAGAGAAGTCATTTAGCTTGGGTAGACATTGCTGATCTGGGCCGAATTATTCTGGACGACATTTTTGAAAATGGCGGATGTGTTGCACTCCAGTTTAGGACACATTTTCATAGTTCACTTTATTTATTTGTTTTGCCATTTGCTCGTGGTACATTTGTAGAATGTTAAAAATTTGAGACGAGCATATCTACAGGTAGATATTTTTGTAGCATAGGTTTTGCAAGTACATGTACGTGTAAGTTCTGTGGGTAAAGGCTTTAGAAATTTCATAGGTTTTAGCACCCCATCAATATCTTCCCAACTGAATCCACATGGATCTTTCTCTACATATGCATGATCCAAAACATTTAGACATCTTCTGATCAAGTAGAACACTCTTTTAATATGTCTATGCACAGAATATGACATTGGCGGAAGGTCACTTAGCAGGACTAATCTCTGTAACTCACTGTACCGAAGATCGTCAAATGTGTGACAGAACTCGTTTTCTACATTAGAACATGATATTTTTCTACATCTATAAAGTCACATTCTTCTTCTGTCTCAGCAAATCATTTTTCAAACTTTGCATGTTCAACAGTTAAAGCTTCAAGCTTTGTTCCAGTTTTGCTCATAGTGTCATCACCTGTAAGAATATGTGCCTTGATAAGTACACTAGGAATCTTTTGGTCAAGTTTCTTATACAGAATATGAATTGAGGTTAAGTGTCTTTTCTTGCCTGTTCCATTACAACAAATCTAAATAGCACAATAATAACATCTGTGTCATTTGACAGTACAATGACTCGATTGGAACCATTTCGAACATCCCACTCAACATGTGGCACAACATGACGGTCAGCTTCCTTCAATTTGCTGTTACGTTCTTCAACAATATGGTTCGTACTTTTGGAAAATTCCTCTGCAGGCACCAACTCCTCATTGACAATTCTTACACTTGCAATAATTGAAAATTCAGTGTTCACTGAAGCATCAGCAATGTTTTGGTGAGTTAACATCTCCAAGTTCATTTTGTTCGATGTTGATGACCAGAATGTATCAAGTTGCACAGGTATAGGTGTCAACTTTTTGATGCAGGGAGGTTCAATTGTTCCACTTGTAGACATTCATCTGATTCTCTCACATTCTTTGACAGATAGTTCAAGATAACTAACAAATACAATGCACAGTTCTTGCAAGGTGCACAATAGTTCAAGATAACTACCAAATACAATGCACAGTTCTTGCAAGGTGCACAGACTTTGATGTCTGTAGAACAGTCTGAACAACCTCTCCTAAGTTTTACATGGATGAAATCTTGATCATTCACCATTATGACAGATAGTCAACAACAACAACAGTTTTCAATAAGGACACCTTTTCGAATTGAAATTCTTCAGGTAAAGGTTTTTTTCAAGCTTTTGTACTAGCTTGTGCTTCACTTGTTTTAGTTGCAGTGTCAAAAAATGCATTTGTTGAAAGATCATGTGACAGAATGTCCTTGAAAAATTCACCCCTTTCTTTTGCTACATCCATCTCTTTATGTGTTTGTGAAAGTTGTATTTTTGTAACCTGTTTTATGATGGCTGGTTGGATTAACCCTTTCCGTGCTCATGACGAGCTCAGCTCGTCATGCTGTGCGGTAGCGCTGTGCGCATGACGAGCTGAGCTCGTCACGACCCCACCCGCGATCGGAATGTCCAGCATACGAGCGGAATTCCGATCGCGGTCAAGGGGTTAAACTCTTACTATGGCGATTGAAGCATGGAAGTTTAGCTTTAGAGATTATGTCAAACAGTTTTTTCTCTTTCAATACAAATCTCTCCTACTTCATTTCTGCATATAGTTTCAATCCATATTCCAGTACATCTAATAGATGTGTCTTTATATCGTTATCCTCATATTGTTTGTTCATGAAGTTGTGTAGTCGCACAGTCTCATTCATTTCAAAGGGGTTTCCTTGCTGCTGCATAAAATGAAGAAGGCTGTCAACATGTTTATTGAAACGTTCCCCTCTCTTTCCCACACATTCGTGGTGCGGAAATGTTTCACGATTGTCCTTTAATTTTGAATTTGTCATCTCTCTGAAAACATTGCACATAGAAAGGACTTCATTGTAAACTTGCTGCCATTGAGCAACATATTTATTTTTATGTGTCTGACCAACCATTTCCTTGGAGCTTTTTTGTGATCTCTGAATCGTCTGTTCCAGTTTCATATCTCAAGCCACAGTATTAAACCCTCCCTCTCTGTCTTTCACCCCAAAAATGCCTTTGGAGGAATCTTCTGTAGAGGTATGGTTTTTTTCACCTCAGGATTTTTCACTCTTACATATTCCAGGACCCATATCTCAGGCTGATTATGCAATCGATTTTGCAAAAAACAATAATCATGACTCCACTGTCGTCATGTGCAGCTCCCAATCACCTTCCTGATCAGCATGTACCACGTTTTTCACTATAGCTATCATGTGTAAAACATTTGCCCAGTACTTGCAAAGTTCTGATTTTGCTTCACATTCTTTGACAAATCCTATGAAATGGTTTTTCAGGTTTTCTGATTTGAACTGATTGTATTGAACATTGCCTGGCTTTGCATTATGTCTTTTTAATTAAGTGCATCCTGTGCCTTGTTCACTTCTGAAATAAGATATACAAAACTAAATTTGTCATTCTTGTTCCAGAAAGCATTTCAATGCAATGTTTCTATAGCCTCAGGTATAACGAGCATACCTTGTAATGAATGAACATGATAAGTTCCGCTTTATACTGACTGGACAGTTTTGCTTCCAAAGATTTCAACCTCAATAAGTGCGTTGTCTATGCCACATCTACTAAGATAACTTCCTGCACACTGCAACACAACTTTTGTCATGTGGTAAATGACCATCAATGGATAAAGATCATCAAATGCACCAAGATTGCTCATAGAAATATGAGCTGCAATACGGAAAACACCTTCATTGCAGAAAATTGGCACGATAGGCTGGTCTTCAAGCTGAGCATGCAGAATTTGGATTTTTTTTAGAGCTGTGTATACTGTTGGGTAGTTTGTGACTGGAGATGGTATCACTGGTAAAAACACAACCTTCTTCAGTGGGACGGTATTCTGGGAGATCAGAGCAGGAATTCCAGCCAAGGAGAAACTGTTTTTTCTTCATCCTTCAGTCCACACCAAATAAGTGATATGATAAGTTCAGTTAAATCAGCTTTGTGGACCCCAGCATCAGGTAGAAGAAGATCTATGTCCTCAGCCACTTTGAAACTTTCTGGTAGACTAGGATGTGTTGATGGCTTGTAGTGATTTTGCACATGTTGGCAAGGCAGTTGGGATATAAGTTTGCAGCTTCCTTGGTTTATGTCTACAGCTGACACAGCTTGTTTTCCAGCAGCTACTTCACTGGTACAGTCTTGAAAAGTACCATGGCATTATCAGGTGTTCTGGATGTTCTAGACAAAGAAGAGCTGTCTTCAAAATTTAAATTATCAAGAGCAGCAATTGTAAATCCTTTCCTGGTAAAGTGACTTGGAAGTGGTGTGCTGTCGGATTCACAAGATTTTATAGTACGAGTTGCTAACAAGTTCCTGCTCCATACTATGTCATTATAACTTGTTGATACACCAATCCTAATCATTGAAGTGATTAACACTCTACTTCTGCACTTGTCATAGATTGTGTGGGCAGTCATCATGTGTGGTGGAACTTTCTTTTTCCCGTGATGTAATTCATAAAACATGATTTGGAAAAGACAGTACAATTGCACAGCATAAGCCTGTTGGTTCATAGGATTGTCTTCCACTTCTTCGCTTACATCTAGAAAGCTATCATCAGTGTTGTAGGGTTCTGTTCAAAACTCAAGAACTTTAGTTTGGAACAGTTTTGCTTTGCTGATATTAAACAATGATGTAAAAAATGTGAAAACAACATCAGGCATTCTTGTTGACGCCCATGATTTGCGGAGCTCTGGGGTTTCACAAAATTTGTCATTAAGTCCAAAATCTAAATCTTTCAGGACGTTCCCTAAAATGATTTCTGCTGATTTTACTGCATCATGTGATCTTATTTTGGCAGCAAGAACTTCAGGAGTCAAACAGCTGAGTACACCATAAGTGGCACATTCTTTTTGTTAGACTGACAAAACCAAATTCTGTCGTACATTCCCACCAGAAAAACCTTAATTTCATTATTATGAATCAATACAGTTTCCTCAATGTTGGCCATTATTTCTATGATCATATTGAGTGTGAACCCATAGCCAGCACTCAAGAGTGATTTTAAAACTTAATTTGCTTTTTTAAAGAGTGCAAACTTAACTGAAGCGAACAGTTACGTTGCTGCTGGGAGCTCATTGTACATTCATGTTTTCAAACGTATGCATGCATGCAGTTCGGGTGAGCATACAAATCTGCTGCAAATACAATCACCTCGCTGTTTGGATCAGTGACTCGGCTGAAAATCTCATCTTAGAAGAAACTAGCTGCAGATGAAAACATGTTTGCCCTTTCAGACTAACATAATCTGCACTTCGAGCTTTCATCTATACCCTTTGGCCCTTGTTCTGACTAAACCACAGATAACGTATTGAAGATCCTATGCTTTCTGATCAGTTGTAGGAGGTGGACGAGGAGTAGCCATTGATGTTCTAAGGGGATGGCCATTGGGTTTGTTTGTCATTGCTTTCTCAAAAGACTCAGATTCTTGTTGTGGTTTACTGGTTTCTGCTATTTTTTGACTAATTGTTTTTAGGCTTTTTTCCATTGTATACGACTTGTAGCACTTGTTGTTACAATGATAAAATAGTTGATCCTCTTCACTCATCAGTTTCAATCCTTTGTGAACTTTGTCTTGCCGTACTTCTGCAGCTTCTCAAACTCTCTTCTGTCCAACCGCAGTTGATGTTTGCTTTTCGTTTGGATTAGTTTGGCATATGACACATTTTTCTTTGTTGAAGGAGTCCCCAGATTTTGTAGTTAGCAACACACTGTCAGGAGGTAAATATACTCTGCTACCACCTGCTTTGCTCATGTTTACTAATTTGAATCAATGAAAAACCTGAAACAAAAACAATATTAAAATAAATTACCAATATGATGGCTAAAACACATCACTATAGAGCTGCCATTTTGGTAACTGGCAGAGAGTTGCTCTGATGAGTTATTTTCTGTCTCTATAAGACTATTTGACCCCCAAAACCTATGTTTTTACACCTACATAAAGTATATAGGTCTCATGGTTCCTGAAGTATTACATCATCACTACAACATATCCACCATTTTAAAAAATTTTGTCCAGAAATATTCGGCCCGGATTAGCAATGTCTAACCAAGTTAAATTACTTCTCTAATGATACAAAAACACAAATCAAAAATGAAAATCTGGATAATAATTTTTTAAGGATGTATATCAAGGGGCCAGGACTAATCGTAAGTCTTGCCCTGGGACATCAGGAGTAAAAGGTCTCAAACACCATGGTTGGGCTCAGTAAACCCTGTCTGTTCCGTGGCCCTCTGAAAGGGGTTCTGACATAAGGATTTATATAAGCCACTATGAATTTGCCTCTTGAGCAATTTTAGTGTTCTGAAGAGATGTACGTTCTTATAGCCAAATCAGTACTGAATGTTGAGTTTCCCCTGAGTCTGGGAGGAACAATGAAATGTGGGCCTTAATAAAATTGAGCGAAAATAGGGACATCTAATTTTGAAGAGCATCCAGGTAAATGTTCAAAATTGTATGCTGTCCACCATATCCCATCAGGTAGAACTTTGTTGCATTTATGTATTTATAGATGGCTGTATTCTATTCTAATTTCACTGGGCCTGATGATCGAGGTGTCGGTCAGCAAGATTCCTGGGTCACTCACAAGGAGGAGTTGTGGGTCTGCATAACTCTATTTTTATGAAGCATGCTCTTCTTTTTTTTTGTTTTGTTCAATAAAAGCTTTATTAAAATGTAATACAGATATACAGAGTTATCTTTTGTTTAAAACAAAACTGAGTTATGAATTAGAGCGTTACATAAGGGAATACGTACAAGAATAGTATTAGGATAAGGAAAGATATATATTGTACAATAAACTTACTGAAATAATATCTTCATTCTGTACTCAGAAATTACGTTTTTATATTTTATAATTAGGAAAAAGAGGAAAGGAGAAGAAAGAAGAGGAAAAAAGAAAAGAGAAGAGAAGAAAAGGAAGGAATAGAAAGAAGGAAGAAAAAGATGCATGAAAATATATATTACATATTCTGTATATATAACATGAAATACAATTTGCATCTGATAATAGATTAATGTATCTATTAACTATATGTCATATAAAGGCTTATATCATATATTACCAATTGTATAACAAACTGTATATTTTATCAAACAAGAGAAGTCACAACAATCGTGGGGGTTGAAAAACGATCGCGGAATCCCTGGAAGGTTTGTATGTTTTGTTTAAATAAGCAGTGAGTGGAGACCAGAAGAGGTCTTTATTAATCATCTGTAATGTAGAAGTGGCTGATGCCATATCAAGTCTATGATGGGAACAAAAAGGTTCCACCAGCCAGTAACTGAGACATTTTTAGCATTTTTCCAGTTGGATACGATGTCGTGAAAAGCAATGGCAAATAGCAAGTTCACAAATTTACCTAATTTTGAATGAGCTGGCCAAAGGCATGAGGAGCTTCCCAAAATAATAGACTTAATATCAAAGGGAAAGGTGGTAGAGCAAATAGTAGAAATAATTTTACAGACCTGAACCCAAAAGTCTGTAATTGGTGGACAATGAAAAAACATATGTAGATATGTGCCTGGGTGAGTATTGCAAGACCAACACATATTTGAAAAAGTTGGATTTTACTTTTGCAGAGAAAGTGGGGTCATATATAATCTATTATAAAAATAATAAAGGGTTTGTTTAATACTGGCATTACATGAGGTATGATGTATCTTGTTCCAAATTAGATCCCAGACCTTTAAAGGAGAAGGAATGCTAAAAATCAGATTCCCACAGTAACTAAATTTTAGATTTGGGATGGGAAGGTGTAGTGTAATGCAAATATTTAAATATATGTGATGCTTTGAGTGATGACGAAGATGTAATTGGGTCAGGAGATGGGGAAAAAGTGGGAGGCTGCGATTGACTAAGCATGGAAATAATTTGTAAGAGAGCATCTTTAAGGGATTCATATCTAACAGCATAAGTGGAGGAAAGATCAAATTTAGATTGAACTTCCGGAAAAGAAAGAGCACACATCAATTGTTTAACTTGAATTATACCTTTAATTATCCATTGTTTCCAAAAAATAGTACGGTTCGAGATTTTGATACGTTTATTATGCCAGATAGAAGATTCGAAAAAATCTTGTACCGGAGATGTAGAACTTTTAAGAACACGGGAAGATATCATGTTAGAATGCTTAATAGTCGGAGCAGAAAATGCCCAAAGAGGGTTTGGAAAATATATTAAAGAATGAAAGGGAAAGGGTGAAATAAGCGAGTCCTCTAATTTATGCCAAATATTGTTAGGTGAAGAATCTACATCCCTGATGCAAGGTAGAACTTGCTTTAGAACAAAGGCAGTATGATACTCCTGAAAATTTGGAAAACCCACACCACCCAATTCTTTAGGCTTACAAAGAGATGCGAGATTTTTTCCCATTCCATAAAAACCCAGAAACCTCGGATTTGGAAAAATTAAATTTATATCCAGATAATTTCGAATAGGATTATGAGAGACTAGCAAAGACCGGTACTGACGATTCTGGATCAGAAATATAAAGGACCACATCATCAGCAAACACGGTAAATTTAATCTCGGTGTCCTTACATCGAAAGCCATGAAAAGCAGGGGAATTCCTTAATGTATGTAAAAAAGGTTCTAAAGATAAAACAAAGAGCAAAGGAGATTAAGGACATCCCTGTCTAGTACCCCGTAAAAAGAGGACACTATGAAGATTGGATACCATTTAGAAAAACAGAAGTCATCGGAGAAGAGTATAATATGGCAATGAATTTAAGGAAAGTTGAACTAAACCCATGCCATTTGAGAGCTCGCAGCATAAATTTCCAATTGACAGGGTCAAATGCCTTTTCGGTGTCCAAAGTTACAGCAGCCGTAGGCATGTTACTAGTGGAGGCCATGTGTAAAACATCCAAAAATAGTCTAGAGTTTTCAGTCATGTGACTTCCTTTAATAAATCCAGATTGTCAAATCCAACCTTATCAGGAATAAGAGGAGAAATCCTAATATATAGGATCTTAGCAAAGAGTTTGCAATCTAAATTAATAAGGGAAATGGGTCTATAATTGACACACGAGTAAGGATCTTTATCTTTTTGGGGGATTAAGCAAATCGTAGCCTCCAAGAAGGTGCCACAGGCTTCATTTTGTGAGAGAAAATATTTGTATAGAGTAAGTAAATGTGGGAATAGAGGATGTGAAAAAGAAGAGTAGAATTCAACAAAAAAGCCATCCGGACCAGGCGCTTTATCTTTTGGTAGAGAGTTAAGAGCAGATTTTAGCTTGGAAATTAAAATGGGCTCATCTGAAAAGGAGAGGTTTTGTATCTGTTGTCGTTTGGGTGAGAGAGAATGGAAATAAGTATCCAGTTCTTCATCCGTGGGAGAGTTATCCGGTGTATAAAGAGTTGTATAAAAATCAGAGAAACATTTTGGGATTTCAGTGTTTTGAAGTGAGGAGTCCCACTTTCATCTGTTATCTTCACTATTTTTGACTTCTGAGATTTGATCTTCAAATAATTAGCAAGTAATTTGCCTGTCTTATTACGCCCTCCATAGAACTTAGAATTCATTTTTAATAATGTTCCAGCGGCTTCCTTTGTCGATCTCTTGTTGAATTCAAATTTAACATCCATTAAGCACCGTAACACATCATCCTTTTTAGTTGTGAAGTGTTCATGCTCCAATTGTTTAATAGAATGAAGTAATAGAGAAGTTTCTTTAATGGCTTTCTTCTTTTTAGCCGTGACATAGTTAATTATATAGCCACAGGCAGATGCCTTAAATGCATCCCAAATTATATGAAATGAAATATCGGGTGTGATGTTATGCGAAAAATACTCCTGAAGAAAACATTCAACATTTTTCACAAATTCTTTATCCTTTAGAAGACTATTAATAAATCGTCATCTACTTGGTTTAGAAGTTTCTGGTAGTAGATCAAGGTCAACTATAACTGGAGCATGATCTGAAATTAGTATTGATCCAATTTCAGCGTGAGTAATGTAGGAATTAAAGGAGGGGAAAGAAATACATAATCAATTCTGGATTGTGATTTATGAGTAGGTGAATAGAAGGTGTATTCCAGTGCACATGGAGAGTACAATCTCCAGGCATCAACCAACCATCTAGAGTGAATAAACCTTGTAAATGTTTTCTGCATCTTGTTAGGAACATATTTAACCTGTGATTTTCTATCTAGAAAGGGGTCTACAATTTGGTTAAAATCGCCACCTACTTTAACATTTGCATTGGGGCAGTAGCATAACATATCTGACATTTGGACCAAAAATTGAACATCAATACCAGTAGGACCATAAATATTTAGAATAGAGATGGGTGTATGATGAATAGTAGTATGCAATAGTAACCATCACCGCTCCGCGTCTGTTTCCTCCCTCTCAGTTACCAAAGGAAGAGATTTATGTACCAAAATAATAACTCAATTTTTGTGATCAAGGGCTGGAGAGCAAAATACCTGACCGACCCAGTTTCTACACAACTAATTTAAGTCTTTGTCAAGTAAATGCATTTCCTGTAATAAAGCAATATTAAATTTAAGACGGGATAGATGAGTGACCACTCTTTGCTTCTTAATAGGATTCCGTAAGCCCTTGACATTCCAGGAAATAACCTTCAGATTATTTACCATTGTAATGTGTTAGCATACCTATTGAGTTGAAATAAATATTTAAAAGGACCCAAACCACCGACCATATAAGCATAAATATCTCAAACAGTATTCTAACATTTACATTTAATAACGATCCATGTTTCAAAATGAGAATAGAGAAAGAGAAAAACAAAGAAAAAAGGAGAAAGAAACAAAAAAGGAAAGAAAAAAAGGAGAAAGAAATTAAATTAAAGAAAGAAACAATGAGTCTGATAGAGACAGAGGAGATGACAAAAAGCCAAAGAGCTTCAGTCATTACGAAAATGGAGCACATCTAATGTGAAGAAAATATAATGGAGGGATGGAGAAGTGCAGAAATTGAAGACAGCAACAAGCCCAAAATCAGTCGATAGTGGGTAGCAATAGCGACTGAGACAATTATAAACATAGAAAAAAAGAAGAAGAAAAATAGAAAGAGAGACAACAAATATTATCCTTAATAAAACCAACAAAACAACAGTATAGTAATGTAAATATATAAACAAGTAGGACTGCAAAGTACGAAAAGGACCAATATAATAAAACACTTACCAAGACATGGGGATACTATAGAGACAATAGGTCTGGGAAGGGAGGCTCTTAGGAACAACACATCAGGAAGGGACTTCAAATCAAACCACACATAGCTACAAAAAAGTAAAATAAATAACAAGGTTAAATATGTAGACAAGTAAAATAGAGATAGTTAACAATATCGCAGAACCTTAAGGAATATCTAAGACATCCATAGTAACATTATATTAACTCCTTGAATAATAGAAATAGTAATTCAAATGAAGGGAACCAAAGTAGAGGCATAATATAATTAAACATCTGTGAAGAAGGAGTTCAGGTCTTCCCAAGGTCCATGGCTTCGCCTTTGTGTTTAAGAATATATTTTCTCAGATTTTCTGGACAGTCAAGTCAAGTCAAAATAACTTTATTCGGTTTAAAAAAAAACATAAAAGTTTATAAACCAACATTACAAATTAGTATTCCAATGACCTATTTCCAAAACAGCATAAGAGAGGATTCATACAATTCAATTATTTAAAAAAAGATATAATCATTAAAATGCAATCTTTTAATAAAAATGCGATCCATATTTCAAAGCACGTAATGCCACAACAATGTATAACCCCCGCCTGAAGATTACATCAATACTTAGATTGTGTATAAGAAAATTACGGTGTTCGAGTTCGTCTGCTATATCTAGTACTGTTTCCTGATAGCCATTGCGACTTTAATGTAGTTAGAAACCCTAGTGCATATAGCATGGGTAGCCAAAGAGTACAGATAATTAAAACCTTCAATATAAGAACATGGCCTAATCTCTTTTAAAATCGGAACTAAAAAAGTTCCCCTTGGCTCTTTATAAAGGGGGCAAAATAGCATAAAGTGCTAAGTGCCTGAACTGCCAAATTATCACAAGGGCAAGGCATCAGTTCATTTGCCCATCCCGATTGTCTCGGGAAAGCCACTAAAAAATGCAGGGTAAGTAAGCGGAATCTTGATAAATAAAATCGTGTCTGTACATTTATGGTGAATGTTAGATAAAATTGCTGCTGGGCGGGGAATGAACAAGGGAGATCCCTGATATTCATCGATTTGGTCAAATTTTTAGCTACATCCGAACAAATCAGTTCGAATTCACGAATGACCTCAACTGGGGGAGAGTCATGATGTAAACACCGCATGATCGAGTCATAGTTAGCTATGACAGTTTTTACCTTGAATTTGGAGGGGTTTATTTTATTCCAATTTAGTCTTACCCCTTTGTTGGTATTAAAATGGATCGAGCGACCTTCTCCTTTCCCTATCTGGGCTATTATACTGAGGGAAGCTGTGAGGGGATTATGGTCACTAGCATTATTCGGTTCCAACTCAATGTCTCCAACAAGCAGCAACAACTTCTGTGAGATAAACATAAAATCAATAAAACTTTCCCTACCACCTCCAACATAAGTAGGGCACTGTGTTGTGGGGCTACTAGCCAAATCATTAATGCGGACTAATTCTTCTCAATAATAATAGAATGTAGGGCCTTACCCTGTGAGGTGTGGATAAAATGCGGCTGGGGCTGACCCTCTGTATTTAGCATCCCACAGACTCGATTGGAGCTATGTGGGCAGGAAGAGCAATTGAAATCACCCACCCAGAAGATGCATATGGTTGCCATTTCCCAGAGATGTTATTAATTTCCACCTGTAGTGCCTCAATAAACTGACAACTATTTTGGTTAAAAATATTATAGTACCAGATCACCACTAGTAGCTGGACAGTCAAATGAGAAAGTTTGTTCTTTGTAGGTGACCTTGAAATAACATGGATGCACCAAACCATACCTCGCATTCATGGATCGCAGAGTAGGGCGGAAGGACAATAACTCCTTCCGGCGAGCTGCAGTCGCCCATGCTACAACTTGGGAGATAAATACCTTCTGACCAGACCATAACATTTGTTTCTTTTGTTTGGCCGCCGATAAGACCATTAGTAGCTCAGTGTATTCCAGAAAAAGAACAATTATTTCTCTGGGGTGGTCAGAGCTTACAGTACCAACACGTTTTGGGACAATTCGGTGAGCTCATTGTAGATTAAGATGTGGTACCTCCTTGAGGCCCACCAGTTTAGGAATATTAACCCCAAGAAAGGAAAGCATGTCTGTCCCCTCCGCTCCTTCCGGAATGCCATAAATTCAGAGATTATTGTGCCTGTTGCGATTTTCTAATTCTTCAGTTTGTTGTTTCAAGAGTGCAATTTCTTTAGCCATGCCATCAATCTTGGTAGCCGCATCATGCACCTCACTAATCTGCTGCTCCACACCAGACACTCTAGACCGTAGAGTAGACCACTTTTCTTCAATACGCTGAAGAGTGACATTGGTCTCCATAACAAACGGTTTCAATTGTTTAATTTCTTCCATGAGGTCATCCAAGGTCAGAGGTAGAGGAGACTTTGTAGGAGAGCCAGGATCTTTTTTCTGTCATTTGGTAGGGGCATTCGAGTCTTTACGGATAGAGGGCATGGTAGCGGAGGAGGTGACAGCCTTCTGACCAGTGGACAGAGAGATCTTCATAAGTATGTGGCAGGTTCTGCAAAAAAATCGCTGCGAAAAGAACACAGTAGAGCGGCACCAGAAAGTATTGAGGAGCGTATGTTATTTAATGTCATAAAAACAGAGCACTAGAAGTTGAATACTTAGAAGGGTGCACAGAACTATCCCTTGAGGAAAATGTAGCAAAATTAACCAGAGTTCTTGAAGAAAGAATAAAATGGATTATCTGCTGTAATCCTCTAGCTTCCTAATCACCACATCTTGCCAGGAAGGACAAAAAGAGAAAGAAAGAAAAAAAGGACAACCTCAAGGCCACTGTCCCAGAATATATTGAAGAGCTAGCATTCCCATTATGTAGCAATTGTTATTAGAATGAGGTAAAAAGGAAGAATTAACCATTTATGAGGAGCTGTCCTCTATCTCTTACTGTTGTCCTCATTGCCTTCCTTCCTCTCTTCCTGGGATTTTCCCTTCCCCTTTCTTTGAGAAAGAAAAAAAAAATGAGGAAAAATATAGTTGTTGGAGGCACCGGGTGAGAAAACTGCCGGCTTGCCGCGCCTCCTGAGGCAGAAAATGGTGGCCGCAACCGCCAACACTGAAATGAGTAGCCCGACGCTGGAGAGCTTAACCCCAATTACGACATAAAAACGAGCTGAAAAAGGTAAATACCTGCTCTCCCCGCGTTCGTGCATCCAAGGCATATCCGACATGCAGTCCCAGGAGTCAGCCGTTGTCATTATGAGTAGCGAGTCCCCGATGGCTGACAGAGAGCTACGGGTATGCTGCTATCTTGCGGTTGGTTCGCGCGCGCTCCCTGAAGCGTGCTCTTCCGAAGTTTGAGATGCTGACCATTCTTAATGGTTAATCTAAAGACTATTTTTGTGCATAGTATAGTTCAGAGGGCAGTGTCTAACAACTGACTGTAGCAAACAGCCCTGAAAGATCTAGGAGAACCAGAATACATGCCTAGTGTTGAAAGAATGTCACCATTGCTTCCCATGGTTGTCTCTTAAATTAAGTAATGTGAAGGTGGAGTATTAGAGACATGGGTGGGTAAATGTAATCTGTCAAGAAGTGAAATGGATCTCAAATTTGCTCAATGGTAAATTGTGAATTATCCCAATTATGCCAAGAGATTTTCCCTGAGAAAATGGCAAAAAAACTTTCTTTGCATTAAACAATTGATTTGATAAGAAGAATTACCTGCTGAAAATAATTATTTCTCCCCAAAGAGCAAGTGATGGTATAAAAAGTCACATTTAAAAAGAACAGTTTGTTAAAAAACCAAGATATTTGGAACAAAAACAAAATTAATTAACTGTAAAAGATTAGTGTGTGATTTAGTAATCTGAATCTAATGGATGGTGTCACCTAATTCATATTTTGGTGATTTTTAGATTTATTCATGGATGGAAATTGAAATTGTCAAACAGCTTTAATCAAAAATACAGAGAGTACTTGCAGCCCACATTAGAACTCTACAAGATCCATTTCTAGCATATGACACTGAGGCCCAGATTTTGCGTCATGGTTGTGCCATTTTCTGGTGCAGTCACAACACAAAATGTTAATTGTGATTTATAAAGCCATGCAAATCAGATTTGCATGGCTTTTTAAAAAAAAAGTAATGCAAGGCAGCGCATAGGGCTACTTTGCTTTACTTTGCCTCAGGTAAGCATTCCATGGGTGCAACAGGGGCATTCCCATGCATACACCCATGGATTTTTATGCAATCCTAGATTTACTAAGGTGAGTAATGCTGGAATCGTGCCAAGATGCCACACCTCCCTGAACCATGTGTAACAAGGAGAAATATCTGGATTTTTCCTCATTTTTTCCTATTTATATGCGTGCTTCATTCTGTAGCACACATATAAAGAGGACAATGCCTTTAAGGATTGTTTTTGTCCAGAAAGGTATCCGTTTCTGCACATCAACAATCCTGCCTGTAATGTAGCCACCATTGCACCGTGGTGCAAGGGTGCCTGCGCTGGCGCTAGGCAGCAGAGAGTCTTAGTAGATATGTTGCATTTCTGCTGTCTCACTTTCCTAATGCAGCACAGCAAGTTTGCTTTCTGTCCTGCATTGCTTGAAAAATGTCTAAATATCCCCCTCAACGTGGCTATCTATCCAGCAATTCGCCAAGCCCACAGCCCAAACTAGACACATGTTTGGGTCTCCGCCCCATAGGTCTCCCAGGCCCACATTTAATAGCATTTTGCTCAGACAGGTGTCATGCAAAGCGGCACTACAGCATGCAAACAGACACTAATGAGCAACTTTTCTGTGCAAAGGTTGTTTTGCTAGTTCCAAAATCGATTTGCATTGCGGAGCACCAACCTGTAATAAGCACTTATTTTGTGCAAGCACAGCCTATGACATCAGTGGTGTGCCACTCTTTGTAATACAGCCTGCACAATTCCTTACCATTCACACAAATCAACACTGCAGCATTTGAGTCTTGCGCGGCTTTTAGTAAATCTAGACCCATGTAATTTACTAAACAAATATCATAGTGAATCTATTCTACCCACTGGCACTGCGCCCAAAACCATTGTGGTTTATTAACATTCAGGCCTCCTTCGATGCCCGCCCTGTGAATTGTTGTTTTTTTCTTCTTTGTCGTGAAGTGGTATCTCGTTTAGCCACAATAGTTTATGTTTGTCTTTCTTTACAAGTGCACATCCCACCTTTCTTAGTTCCAATAGCTTATGTTGTGACAGTTGTTGATGTCTCTATCATGTTTCGACAAGCAGGCTAAATAATGAAGGGCTGTTTTTTTAACAGCCAGCGAAGCGTGTGCTTAGAGGAACAAAATACAATTTAGTACTCTGGCGAGATATCACAGGAGAGAAGAAAAATTATTTTTTCGGAGAGGCTGTGTACGATTTTGTGCTATCGAAAATGTAACTGAGGATTAAAAATGTTGCCAGTAAAGTTATCTGTAAGTTTCAAAATATTACCCTAGAGCAATCAAGGATTCTACGTGTTTCAGCTGTAACAGATTATATCGGTAAACGTTTTCTATAAACACTAGATGGTGCTAGAGTAAAATCTAATTTTTCATTGAGGTTGTTCGATTCATTTTAGAATCTTGCTAAGTATATATAAATTACACATTCCTCCATATCCAATTAAATATGGTTATTGTGATTTTTGGGGGTCATTCGTTGTCGAGGTGACATTTTATTTTAGCGCTTAATTTGTATGAACTGTCCTTAGCCTTTGTCTTCCTATAACCATGCTTTAGAAATTGGGTATATATTTATTAATATGATAATGTTTGCACCACGCGGTCATAATTTTTTAAGCTGTTGCACGGATTTACAACGCTATAATTAAAGAATCACCTTATCCTTTTTGCTAATATTTTGTTTAACTGCTAATGCTGCATTTGTGTTTTAATACTTCTGTTATTTGTTAATACTGGTGTTTTCGAAGCGATTTCCAGCTATAGCTTAATTTAAAATTCCATTCAATTAACTGTGATGGTAAATTGAAAACGGTTTAAAATAATAATTCTGTCATCAAATATGTCGAAGAGAGGGCTGTCACAGAATGAAATTGCAGTATATGTTTATTTGAAACAAGAATGAGGCAGACAAGGAAGTTTTTATGTATATTATGTCGCCAGTGTATAGAGTTAGGATGTAGTTTCCGTAGGGAGAGCGTTTTTTCATTTGCCAAGAACTTTGGTGTCGTTTCACGAATACTCGCAACATTTTTAAAACTAGTTTGCCACTCACTTCAGCTGCTGTCTTTTAAGGTTTCGGGGTGATCGTCAAGCGAGAGCCGAGAAAAAGGGGGGGTCTCAAAACGTGTTTTCCCCATGTTAATTCACATAGGAACTTCAGTCACGGCTACAGCTGAACTGCTGAACAGAATTACACAAAATTTGGCAGGAAGGTAGCTCTTGGTCCAGAAAGCAACCTTTTTGTGAATTGGTGTAAATCTGTTCTGTTGTTGCTGAATTATTAAAATTAATTTCCAATTGTATATATAGGGACGCGGAGGACCCGCAACCCCTTCCAATCTCGTGCTGAGATCTGATTGGCTGCCAACACTTCAAACCAGGAAGTGTTGGCAGCCATCTTGGGTCTTGGCTTGAACCCAGTCCTAGACAAAACATTTAATTGTATGAATTGAAATGGAAATTTTTATTGTTCAAATATAATTGAATGTGAAAAAATTGATAACACAGTAAACATTTGTTTTGTGAACTGTGCACATTGGATCAAGTACAAGTACTTGAATGCATGATTTTGTTGAGCCCGAAGGATGCTAGACATTATGCTTCCCAGTGTAGCACACACAGGTTAAAGTAGACTAACATATAAATATTAGATTACAGGTAGAGTAATTCACAAAATCTGTTTTCTTTATTGTCCCACTGGGACCCCACAGGGCTAAAAATGCATTTTGAAAAAAACATTTTGGCAGATCCATGGATCTCACCGCAATGTAAAAAAAAAACGAAGTGGGACTCCCACACTTCATTAGTAATCGGCCCACGGGTGAGTCAGGTCCCGGGGGAATTTTTATAATAAGAGGGTGCACACGAGTGCTCCTCCGGGGGCTTATTAATGTTCCAGGGACCACCATCTCCAAAGCGGCTTATTTGTTTTAAAGTGGGGGGCCTCTTGGACCCACCCCAGGGACCACCACCTCCCTGGAGCCCCATGTCGAAAACAAAATCAGGGAGCCTCTTGGATCCCCCTCATGCCCCAGGGACCACCACCTTCCAGGGATAATTCTTTGTTATTGAGGGGCCTCTTGGACCCCCCCTAGCCCCAGGGACAACAACCTCCCTGGGGCCATGATTAATTGGTGGTGGGAGGCCTCAGGTACCCCCCTGGGCACAGGGACCACCACCTCCATGGGGCCAATGTCTTTTGGTGAAGATGGGAGGGGGGCCATGTGGCCCCTCTCCCGGGTTGTTCTGAGCTCCAGAGACTGCCGCCTCCCTGGGGGCAGGCACACCATCAAGAAAGGAGTAGGCAAGTAGCCCCCCTCCTGGAGCCATAGATGGCCATGGGGACCACCACAGGGCCGGCTCCTGCTATGTCTCATGATGCCCACCCCCGGGAAATAGCTGTTTGCTGTGGCTTGGCGGGAGCATCACTTGGCAGGAGCTTTACCGCTCCCGCCAAGCCACAGTAAGCACTACGCTTCCAGCAAGCAACAGCATTTAAAATGCTCTTGCTTGCTGGAAGCAGAAAAAAATTGTTCTAGACACAGGGGGCTGCCTTTCCAGCAGCTTCTTATGTCTAAATGCAATGCCGGGTCCTGCAGGAGGCAGGGTGCCAGTAGGGACCAAGAGGGCCTTCAGGCTCTCCCCGCAGTCCCCATTGAAAGTGACTGGATGCCCTGGGTGGGAAAAGAGAATGAAGAAAAGAGGCCAGGCCCTGGGGGATAGGGTCCCTGGGGCCGAAATCGGCCTGGGGGTTCATGTCCCCCCTCCCTTAATTGAAAAAAAATAAAAGTCTGGGCCTTAGTTGATGGGGTCGCTAGGGCCAAAACTGACCACGTGGCACCCCTCCTAATAAAACAGAAAAAAAGCCAGCCACAAGTCGTGATAGGCCCGCACTCTTTCAACACTACTCTGCAAATGTCCCTCCTGGCGCATTACTAATTGGGAGATGAAGTCCCTATGATTCCTAAGCATCCTTGGTGGCCAACTACCCCTCCTGTTACCTCCAGTAAGTCCCACACAGTGGGATTGCTGAGAGGTCAATGGAGGCCCACCCCCTTTCTCCACCATTCTACAAATGTGCCTGCTGGTGCACTATTAGTTGGGGATGAAGTCCCCTTGACTCCTGAGGGTATGTCGGGGCCAACTACCCCTCCTGTTATCTCCAGTACGTCCCACACAGCAGGATTGATGACAGGTCATCGGAGACACTGCCCCATTTCTCCACCATTCTGAAAACACACCACCTGGTGCATTACTGGTTGGATAATGGAGTCCCCTTGGCTGCTGAGAGTTCTTGGGGACCAGAAACCCCTCATGTTATGTTACCTCCAGTAAGTTCCACACAGCTGGATAGCTGAGAGGTCTCCAGAGGCCATGCCCCCTTTCTCCACCACCCTGCAAACGCGACTCCTGGTGAACTGCTGGTTGGGAGACGAGTCCCCTTGGCTGCTGAGGGTTCTTGGGGGCCAGCAAGCCCTCCTGTTACCTCCAGTAAGTCTGACACAGCAGGATTCCTGAGACCTGATCGGAGGCCCCTCTGCCTTTCTCCACCACTCTGCAAACAAATCTATTAGTTAAAACACATAGATATTCTCTTACACCAAAGGTTACAGGGATGTTATAGTTAGGAAATAGAATTTGGAAAACCTTAGGAATTCACTTAAAAAGACAGAGGTTACAGGAATGTTATAGTTAGGAAATAGAATTTTAAAAAACCTTAGAAATTCACTGAAAAAACAAAAGGTTACAGGGATGTTATATTTTGGCTCAGATTTTGCTCGTACAAAAGCAGTGAAATTCAGCAGTTATAGTTACCTGAGCTAACTATAACTTATGCCCCCGCAATGCACTGCTTATGACCTCACATAATACATCACTCATGACATAGTCAGTGACATCACTGATGACATCTCAAATGACAGCACTGATGACATCTCTAATGACATCATCCACAGAACCACTTACACCAACATACAATGTCTCGTATGCCCACTCACATACCCACAAAACCACTCACATACCCATTCAAAGACCCATACCGGTCCTCACACACCCACTCATTCCTCCAAAGAGCCACTCACACACCAACATATTCACTCACACAGCCACTCACACGACCATTCACTCACCCATACAGCTACTCATATAACCAGTCACTCACCCACACAGCCACACACTCACCCATACAGCTACTCGCACACAGACCTATTCACCTATACAGCTACTCACACACCCACTAACACACCCATAGAGCCTCTCAACACAGCGATTCACTCACCCATACACACACTCACAGACTCACTCGCACACTCACACAACCAATTACATACCCATTCACACACCCATACAAGCACTCACACATCCACTCACTTACCCATACAGCCATTCACACAGACATTTACTCTTCAATACAACCACTCACACACCAACTCACTTAACCAAACAGCCTCTTAAATAGCCACTCACTCACCCATACACCCACTTACACACCCGGAGGCAGATTTACAAGCCCCTTGCGCCACTTTTGCTTCACTTTTCCCATGTTAAAAGTGACGCAAACGTGGCACAAGGGGCTTGTAAATCTGCCCCCAGTCTCTCACTGATACTGCCATTCAGATACAAACTTACTCACGCATACAATCAATATACACCCTCTTACCCACCCATAAAGTCACTTACACCACAACTCACTTACCCATACAGCCACTGACACACCTACTCACTCACCAATACAGCCACTCACATAGCATCTCACTCAACCACCCGGCTACCCGCACACCCACTTATACACCCATACAACCACTCACACTCCCATACACACAAGAATACATACAGTCACATAGCCACTCACATAATATATGTTAGAAGTAGTATCACTTAGTAGTAGTGCACCTAGTATAATAATTAAACTTTTGTAGTATGTTAGCATATATGTTTAACACCCATAAACTCTTAGAAACACTTACAATCACTTGATGATGTCATCAGTGATGTCATTTGTGATGTCATCAGTGATGTCACAGACCATGTCATAAGTGGCACTCACAGACCCACACAGTTACTCACACACCCACTCACAGACTCACACAGATACTCACAGACACACCCAGACACTCACTCACAGACCTATACACTCACTCACACAGCCACTCACAGACCCTCACAGCCACTCAGACATCCACTCACAGACCCACTTAGATGCTCACATACTCACTCACAGATACACATAGTCACTCACACACCCACTCAGAGATCCACACAGTTACATACAATCTCAAAGACCAATAGTGCCACTCATACACCCACTTACACACCCATAGCACCACTCACACACCCATACAGCCACTCAAACAGCAACTCATGTACCCTTACTACCACTCACACAGCCATTGACACATCCATTAACACACTCACACAACCACTCTTATACCTATCAAGTCTATGACATACCTACTCACACACCGACACAGCCAGTCAAACACCAACTCACTCACCCAGTCACACTCGCACAAACTCATTTAGTGACCCATACTGCCATTCAAACACCAAATTAGAGACCTATAAAGCCTCTTATGCACCCACTCACACAACATCACAACCACTGACATACCTTCCCACAGACCCATACAGGAACTCTCACATTCTCTTAGATAGCTAGGTAGCCAGTTATTCACCTACTGTATTAAATGTGTTGTTGTTTTGCATAAATGATTTTGATTGATGAAAACCCCTTGCTCTTATATGTTGAAGGTGTAATTTTGGTTTGGGATCCGTGATGCTCAAAACACTAAAATATGACCCATAATTCACACTATGACAATTTTGGAGGAAGAAGGAGTAGCACACAGGAGAAGGCTGCAGTAGAATGAGGCAGTTTAGAAGATGAAAGGGAGCTAAAATGGTGGACAGCAAGTAGAATCGAAAAAAACATATTTGAATGGATGGTGGATATGTGCATGGAACTAAAAGTAGGTAGTGATTTGGATGAAAAAGTAACTACATCTGTGATTGGTTTTGAAAAAACAAAAGACATTTGTGGTTAGGGATATGATTGAAATTGCAACCAGTCAACCACACCTGTTGCAGTTTAATTTGGAGCTGGTATGCTTCTTACAGAAAGTAATATGTACTTTTGTCCTAGTGGTAGGTAGAGAGTGCTGCTAACATGGTCACAATGGACATGGACCTCAAAGAATATGGGTGAGGGGAATACAAATGACTGCACTATGAAATACAAAAACAGTGGTGTGGTAACATTGGTAATTAGGAGTGTTTGGCGTTTAACTGAGTAGTTTTTACAAAGTAAATCATATATGTAAACTATTAACAGCAGATTGTTCTATGGGCTTCCGTGTGGATCCACAGCTCTACCACAAAGTTGCACAAGGGGCAGCGCTGAGCGCCGCAATGAATGCGCGGAAAAAACAACCAAATTGGGATTCTTCCCAGGAAACATGGAAAGGGTTAAAGAAATAGAAGTGGTATAACAAAAATAAAAGATGAAAGGAAGTCTGTGATTTGTTAACAAATGGAGTATAAGTAAGTGCAAATGGTGAGGGGTAGCCATTTTAGCTGCTTTTGTACTGAGAGTGGAGGAGGATTGCCATTGCCTGACTAGAGATTTCCAAATAAAACAGATGTTAACATAAATAGAAATTAAAGTTGGAGAACAACAAAAGGCTTTTACAGATATGGTAATTAGATTGTAGTATAAAAAAAGTATATTTAGATAAAACACTGTGGGCCCGATTCACAGAACTAACTTAAGACAAAATCCTAAACTTACTACCATTTTGGTATTCACAGAAGGCACTTACTCATTTTGGTATTCACAGAAGGCACTTACTTACTCATTTTGAGTAACTTACTCATTTGAGTAACTTACTCATTTGAGTATTCACAGAAGGCACTTACTCATTGATGAGTAAGTGCCTTCTGTGAATACCAAAATGAGTAAGTTACTCAAAACGTGAGTAAGTTACTCCAAAGCGAGTAAGTTACTCAAAATGAGTAAGTTACTCATTTTAGTATTCACAGAAGGCACTTACTCATCAATGAGTAAGTGCCTTCTGTGAATACCAAAATGAGTAAGTGCCTTCTGTGAATACCAAAATGGTAGAAGTTTAGGATTTTGTCTTAAGTTAGTTCTGTGGATCGGGCCCTGTGAGTGTATGTAAGATGAAAGAAAATGTGTTTCCTCTAGTCACTATACTAGTGAGCAAAACAGAAGGTATGTTAGATGAGAGCATTAACTAAAGATAGAGCGAGTAGGAAAGGAAAAAGTGGAATTGGCATACTATAAATATAGTGATTTTATTAAGCCAGTATAAATGAATGTGTTTGCAATTAGATGTGGATGTTTGCTTAAAGTAAGTTATTTAATAGTATATCATTTTTACCCACTCACACAGTCAGGCAGGCACTTACACACCCAGTTACAGTTCCATAAAAACACTTATGTTCCCACCACTCATATAGCCAGACAGTGACTGCCACACTCAGTCATACGTCTATAAAATCATTCACACACCCATTTACTCACCTATATGTACACTTATCTAATCATTGCCACACTCATACAGGCACTGGCATACCTACTCACACACCTGTACAGGCATTCATGTACCCAGCACTCCCACAGTCATTTACACATACACTTACACACCTATACACCCAGTCACCCACCCATTCAGCTACTCACATACCTATATATACAACCAGACAGCCACTCATACACCCAGTGAAAGAGCAACAGAGGCACTTACACATACATTCATACCCCCACACAGCATATATATATATATCCAGTAGTAACTAAGCTAGTTGCACACACAGGTACATATCCCAAAATTCACTAACACAACCAGTAAGCAATCCATACAGCCACTTACATATACATTTAAGACCCACATAGTTATTAAGAGAGACACTCATGTAGCAACATAGTTACTTACATATCCAGTGACAATCCTACAGAGGATCTGATAGAGATATGTTCTCAAGTACTGACACTCCTAGTCACCCATCCAGACAAGAAGCCCTTTAAACATGTCTCTTGCATGCTACTGCAGGGCCTGTGTGTGCAGTTTTACTGCCATGTTGACCTGTCATTTAACACCCCTTGCCAAGCTTTAAACTCCCCTTCTACTACATATAGGTCACCCCTTAGGTAGGCCATAGTTAGTCCAAAGGGCAGGGTGCTATGTGCTTAAAAGGTAAGACATGTACTTTGAGGTTTCAGTGAGTTACATGTACACTCAGAGACCCATATGCCCAGTTATACATCCAATCTCCCACCCGTCCTGTGACTCACATACCTAGGTACAAAAGCATAGAGCCACTAACACACCCAGTCAGACAGTGAAAGAAACACTTAAATATTCACTCATTCACACACACACATACAACACAGCACTTATGTATACAACAGTAACTGAGGTAGTTGCACACACAGTTACATACACCAATACTCACTGACTCAGCCAGTAAGCAATCCATACAGGCACTTACATACATATTTACAGTCCCATAGAGTTACTAAGAGAGCCAGTCATATGCTGACATAGTTACTTACATAACCAATGACACACCCACAGAGGGATTGATACACTCATTCAGATATGTACATAAGAACTGACAATACTAGTCACCCATCCAGACAAGTAACCCTTTAGACATGTCTTGGGCCTGCTACTGCAGGGACTGTGTGTACGGTTTTACTGCCAGGCCGACTTGGTATTTAAAACCGCTTGTCAATGTTTAAACTTTCCTTTTCGTACACATATATCACTCCTATACATCCAGTTATATTGCCAGTCAGCCTCCTATACAGATACAAACATACCTATTTTGAAAACCATACAGCCACTGTCACATCCAGCTAGACAATGTCAGAATCACTTACACATCCACTCACACACTCGCACAGTACTTATGTATCCACTACTAATAGAGCCACTTGCACACACAGTTACACAGCCAAACACTGACTAACACAGCAAGTTACTAATCCATACAGCCACTTATTTGCACTTTTAGACGCCCATGCAGTCATCATAATCATCAAATAGGCTTTTTGAATTAACAAGCAAATCATAAAAGCACAAAGTCATGTAATCATTAATTAAAATGAAAATAAAAGTACTTTTTTCAGCTAATTTTTCATTAATATACTCAAACATATAAATACAATATAACCAATTATAAATTCTTTAAAAAGGCAAATGCTAGATACCTGGACTACACCTCCTCAAAACTATTTATCCATACCGCTTTCTACTTACTAGTTCCCCTCTTATATAAATTAAGACTTCAGAATAGATATCAAGAGTCCAATGAATAAAGATAGCTGAAACCTTCTCTATAAGAACAAGGGTGATGTGCCCTCAACAATGGCAACAAAAAATGTGCTCTCAGGATTTTAAAGTGCACAAAACAGAATAAAGTGCAAGGTAGTTGGCATACGATCGTCAGACCAACCACATTGATATGGAAAAGCAATGAAAAAGTGCACTGTGCCCAAACGAAACCTGGTAAGGTAAAATCTTTATCGCGGATTCAGAGTAAAAGTTAAATAGAAATTGCTGCTGATTGGTCAAGGAACAAACATTTATAAAGCTCGTCGCTATCTGCTGTCTCAGCAACTGCTGATGTTGAGAGCTTGCTCGTGCAAGATAAGTTAATCTAATAATGAGCTTTGAGCATAGTCCTGGGCACACGCGGTGCGGGTGTTGATAATGTGATATGCAAAATAGAAGCGTTATTCAAAAGCAACGGTCAACATCAGTATTTGTCCAACTTAATGTTATTTATTTCAACAACACCTGTGTTGAATATAGTACATCAGCCTAGTAAACCAGCCGACACGTGTTTCGTCACCGGGAACAATCCCGTGACTCATCAGGGCTAAAGACAGAAGTAATTAACGGCGACCCGTAGGGGTTGAGTCGAAAGCGAGAATAATAATAGCGTAGCCCAGTGTTGGGGAGGGCGAGGCGTAGGTTTCAAGGGTGCTGCGAAGAGGGAAACAGGTAGTAATCTCCCTGGGCTGACGCACGTGAAGCGTAAAGGCGGGTATGCTTTGGCGGTGAAAGGAGCTAATGCAGAGTATCATAGGAGGCTGTCCAGTGGCCGGCTCGTTTAGAAAGCACTATGCCAGGGAGGCGGGGTGCGAGGGATGAGCCCGGGTGCGGGAAAGGCGAGGAGTCAGGAAGTGTGTAGAGCAGGGTATAGGAACGCCTGTGAGTTTTTTTCTTCACTCTACTCACGGTGACACTGTTCTCCACATTAGGCAGAGCAGGATAACTTTCAGGTACTTTACATACACTGCTCCTTCCCTTGACGCACACAGTTGCTCATTATGGCCACATACTGACGGTATCCTCCCCTTTCTTTTAGGTGTCCCTACATTCTTAGGTCCTGAAGAGACCCTACATTGCACACAGGGTCGAAACGCTCGTCGACTGTTTACAAGCGAACCATCATTCAGCACCTATCATTGCATAGAGTGCTGTTCAATACAATGTATTTTTAATGGTCGCTTAAATGTTTTGAAAGGAAACCTTGTACATATGTCACAAAATATGTCACCATTAGTTTAGGTTCCTACCGTTTTTCACTGGGACACAATTCACTAATGTTTAATTATGATTATTTTTGTATTGTTGACTTTACCTTCTTATTGCATAAACATTTCTACAAACTGATCGCATCCATGGTGTATGTGGCTAGCTCTCTTTCTGACATCATTGTAACCCAGTATATTGCCATTGTGCATACTCTATTAAGAATAATCTTTATTAATCCACAGGAGCCATTGTTTCTTTGCTAAAACTTTAACTGTGGCGTCAATCAATGACATTGGCCTGTAGCAGGTAGGGTCATTTCTGTCCCCCTTTTTAAAAAACAGGCACCACTATTACCTCTTTCCAAGATGCGGGCAAAGGATCAATAATAGCAGCTCTAAAAATATTTGTTAACAGTGGTGCCCACAAACTAAGATTATCTTTAAAAAGGTCAAGGGGGACCCCATCCGGGCCAGGAGCCTTTAAGTGAATGCCCTGCATTATGGCTGCCTCCACTTCTTTTATTGAAATGGATGCACTAAGCTGAATGGTTTGGTCCCTATCATATATCAGCTCTACTTCCTGTGCCTTGAGATCTAACTTTCTATTTAAAGGATAAAAGATACATGTAAAATGCACAGCCTAAGCATCTCCTAAAATCAGCTAATCAATTTTTTGAGAGGGGGCTTCCAAGAACATTGGACGGTTGCTAACATCCCAAAATTTCTTCATATCCTTAATGGCCCCTGCTGCCACTAAGTCCGACTAGGCCTCTCTCCTCAACTCCATTTACCTCTGCTCAATTACAGTTTTATAATTTTTCCTCAAGAACTTAACCCGCTCTTTATCACGGGGGTTGTGTGTAGGGCTCCTTTCAGCTCTTTCTGAGCTTTAGTACATGCACTATTGAACCATTGCATTAATGGAAGTTTGTTGGAAGGGCTTCGCACTGGCAAGGCCACTGAAATAGCTATACAAAGTGCTTCAAAATTCTGTGGTACAACAAAAGGTGCTGCATCCTGATTCAAGCAACCATTTATGAGATTGGATTCTCACATATGATTTTCTGCTCAAAATTCCAGGGATTTACCTGATCGTAATTTCAGCCTAAGACCTTTGTTTGGGTTATACCGAATTGGAGGTTAAAAAAATTATTTATTGCCTAGCTTTAAATTAAAATGCGTTATTAAAGGGTTATGATCACTAGCACATTTTTTTTTATTTTAAAACCCTGCATAAGCAAGGCTACTAAAGCTGCCAGTTATTAATATAAAATCAATTGAGCTGGCATATCCTCCTCCAACAAAGGTCGGGCATATGCAAAATAGAATCACTTACACAATCGTTTAATGGAATCAAGTCATTTGAAATCACAATTCCATTTAACAAATCCCCAAGAACAGAATGAATAAAGTGGGTCATTGGCTGACCGTCCCTTTTTTCTAGACCATAGACTTGTGAGCCACTAAACCTACACATCGAACAATCAAAATCCGAGTACCACTAAATACATGGCGGTTGTTTCAATAAAGTTACCCTACCAATTTCCTCCTGTAATTTGTCAGCCACATAAAAATTACTCTGACCATGCAGTCACTAACACACCCATCCCATTTAGACACCCATACAGTCACTAACACTAACTGAGACACCAAGTTCACCTTGGGAATCCGGGCAGTTTGCCACTGCTAGATAGTGGTAAAGTGAATGTGCTTCTCATCTATACATGGTTTCATTGACCTATCCACCATTGGTATATTTAATTGGTCTCTAAGATCCGAGTATAGTGCATTATCAATGCCCAGGGCATGTAAACTAATGCTAGTTGTGAGCCTGCAGCACTAATGGAGTCATCCATACAAGTGGCCCTTTAAACCTGACTGAGGCTTGTCACTGCTGAGCCTGTGTGTGTACTTTACTGCCACTTCGATTTGCCATTTAATACCCCTTGCCAATGTTTAAACTCTCCTTCTCTACATATAAGTACCCCCTAAGGTACACTCTAGGTATCCCAATGGGCAGGGTGCTCTGTAGTTATAAGATAAGACGTACTTTTAAGTTTCAGTCACACACACACTTACAGACCCATACGCCCTATTATACAGTCAATCATCCACCTATATAGCCACAAACATATCTATTTAGAAAACCATACAGCCACTGTCACATACACTCAGTGACAGAATCACTTACACATCCACTCACACACTCACACAGTACTTATGTATCCTCTAGTAATAGAGCCACTTGCACACATAGTTACACACCCAAACACTCACTAACAGTCACTTGCAAATTCATACACTTATATAATCATTTAAACACCCATACAGCCACTAAGACACCCAGTCACATACTGTGACACCCAGTTCGCCTCAGGAATGTGAGCAGTTTACCACTGCTAGATAGTGGTAAAGTATGCATGCCTCTCCTCTAAACATGGTTTGATTGACTTAACCACAATTAGGATATTTCATTTATCTGTAAGTCTCTAATAGAGTGTAGTACATGTGCCCAGGGCCTGTAAATTAATTTCTAGTAGTGGTCCTGCAGCACTAACAGTTTGATATATGTAGGTGTATGGGTAAGTAAGTAGCTGTGGAAAGGTTATTTGGGGGTGTTAGTGGTTTTGTGGATGATGTCATCAGTGATGTCATTTGAGATGTTATCAGTGATGTCATCAGTGATGTCACTGACCATGTCATGAGTGATGAAATATGTGAGGTCATAAGCAGTGTATTCCGGGGGCTTAAGTTATATTTAGCTCAGGTAAATATAACTGCTGAATTTCTATGGTTTTGTACGCGTGAAATGTGAGCCTAAATATAAAGTCCCTTTAACCTTTGTTTTTTTTTCTTTGAATATATATATAAATACACTATTTGGAAGACAGAAAGCCGGAGTGAATACAGAGATCAAATACTGTTACTGGGAACACACAGGGACATGAAATTATTATTTTTTAATTTTGGCCTTATTCAGCAATTGAACTCAATTGTCTGTGCACACATATATACCTGCCTTGTGTGTAAAATGAGTACAGCTGCTATTTTGAAAACATTTCATCATTCATTTTGCAAAATGTGCATGCTTCAAAGACACGCTTGTGCAACTTATGCATGGTATCTTTTGCTTTGGCCAGGGTCTTGGTCGTCTGCATGCTGAATAGGCCATTTAAACAATGCAATTAGTTTCCACTGTAAAATAGATGCCTGTAAATATCACTTCTCTTCATTATGCCATTACAATGTCTGAGTTTTGCTTTTTGGATGTGGCCTACAGCTAGAGCAGTCAACCTCGAAGCTGGGGAAACCTGTTTGAGTCTCAACAGGGAACCTCAGCATCCTGTGATTCTGGGCAAATCACTTAATCTCCCCATGCCTAACAATATGAATGTGTCTATATGTAACGCAACTGGCGCTCATGTAAAGTGCTCTGATACCTTTGGGTCGAGTTTGCACTATATAAAACACCCTACCAAAAAAAGGCACTTTAGGAGGGTGAATTTGAATTAACCATGAGTTACTCTTTTGCGCATCAGGGACCTTTGGTGGGCTTGGCTTTCCACATGATCATGCCCTTCGTTTGTTTTACCGCTTCTTGTCACCCTCGTATTGCACAGGTGTTTTAAGAGATTTTACTTTTTTCCACTTGTCTCTCAAGCTTCCAGCACTCAGTCACATTTTACATTTTACATTAGGCAATTTATCAATTTATGCTACAAAGTTCTGCAAATGACTTGTATTTTTTCACCTTTTTGAATAAGGCACAGTTTGCAAATGTAAATGTTGCATATATTTTCAGGTGAAAGTCAGTTAGCATGTAAAAGATTGTCTTGTTCTTTCCCCCAGATGTGAGAAAGTCATCCTTTTTGCCCTGATCACCCCCATTTATTGTTTGATACTGGTGGTAATGACTCTGACTGTGCCCTAGGCTCTGCTCACCACACCTAGGGACTCGTGCTCTGATTATATGGTATATGGTAATTAGGTTTAATTACAATTGGTACTGAAAGCCTAGCTGTAAGTCAATAGTATATAAAAGGGCATGTAGGTTTAGAGGCCCAATAGATATATGCTCTTAAGTGTGCACTACGGTGTTGCCTTCTGTCATTTTAAAGGCAGTACAGCTTTTCAGGCTGTTTTTACATCAAATGTATATGCAAATTCGACTTTGGTTTTAAAGGTCATTCCAAGGTACTTCCAAAGTCTCAAACTACCTTATTTTTACATATAAGTCACCCCTAATGTCTCCCCTAGGAGCCTCAGGGGTAGGGTGCCTTGTAACTATAGGCAGGGACATTATAAAAAATGCTTTATGAGCCCTGGTGAACGGAAAAACTGCCAATTTCGTTTTTTCCATTGTAGAAAACTAGCTCTATTGGCCAACATTGGAATATTTTATTTGAGTATAAATATTGACAGGAGAGAGCTGGAAATTTCATTCAAGGACTTAAGTTAATAGTTAGAATAAATCCAACAGCTTGCCAAAGTTAGATTTGCTATACTATTGCAGAAAAGAAGTTATAGAACTTTCTTGTATGTAAGCCAAAATCCAGCCTTACACCTGCCCTCTGCTGATTGACTAGCCTCTGCCAGGCAGAGCCAAGCTGTCTTAATGAGGTGTGAAGTGGCCTGCTAGAGAGACAAAGGATTCCCTGTGGAAGGAAAACTGAAACTGCAGAAGGCAGGATGGGGGTGGAGTAGCCAGACTGGTCCTCAAAGGGAGAATGACACTTTAAGACAGCACAGTCTCATCTCCACACAGGAACCCCTGTAAGTAGATTAGTGAAGGGGCTGGAAGGGAAGTATTAGGGAATCTTAACCACACCAGAGGGGTTGGCTTATCCATATCTAACTCTTCAGGAGAGACTTTCTCCATTTTGTATTTTGAAAAAATAGATCTTTTTTGGGACAAGAATATGACACACTAGTGGTCATACGTGGGGGTGGCACCCAGCAACCCATTGGTCAGGGGTGTACCCGTGTTTAAAGCCCTGGAAAACTGAATAAATATGGAAGAGTTGCCAAGCAACTCAGATCTGCTGCCTGAGACAACAAGGAAAAGAAGGACTGCCCTGCTCGAACTCTGAGCTACACCCAAAGAATTGCACTCTGATGGACTGCACCTGCTGCACAAACTGATACTATAGCCCTAAGGTCTTTGCCTGGCTTCTTAAGGATCAAGGAGTGAACACCCTGCAAGCTATTGGACAACAGACCCTACCTGCATCATCTGCACCAAGAAGTCCTCATTCTGGAGTGCGTACAGTGGACTTTTAAGAAATTTCCTAGGTGCATTGCGAAAATTGTAGTTCCAAACTCCGAAGGAGCTTCTAGACCCTTGGATTTATGTTTTGAACACTTTGAACACTGAAGAGGAACTTCAGGAAGAAGTTCCAGAAGTTTGGAGAAGTTTGAGTCAACTTTTGGAAAAACCTCCATTGGGTGATTATCTCGATGTCGAGAATTTCAAGTTCGTCCCACTGAAAGCTCCGGAGCTCAAGACTTTTAGGAGTCGACCGCGGGCTCCCGCGGACCAAACCAACAAAGCTGCTGCGAATCTGGCCTGCTGGAGAGGCCCTTTCGACGTCAAAAGAAAATCTTGACCGGGCCTCCTGCTTAGTGAATCCGACCAGTGCTCCACCACAGTCTGCCTCAAACTTTGACTTTCCCCCGGTCAAGCGCGACCAGATGTCCCAAATTGGCACTATTGTTTTTTAAGCACTAGAAAGTGTTTATTCTTTACAAATGCATATCTCCGGTTCCCTACATTGCATTTTTTTTCATTTTGGTGTCTGTTTGTTCATAAAAATATAGCCTATTTTTATAAATTGGTGTTGGATTTTTATTGTGTCTTTATTATTTGATGTATTGGTGTTTTTAAATGCTTTACACACCTGTCCCCTAAGTTTTGCCTGCCTGCTTGTTGCCAGCTATCATGGATTGAGCAAGGGAATAATTTATTGAGACCTTGACTAATCTTTTTATTGTGATTGTGGCTTTATTACTAGAGGTAGGTCCCTACTTATCACTACTAGTAATGCACTTGCCAACACCAGCACATTGTCAGCAAAATCTTCATGGCTCCACTAAATGTAAAAGGTAACGGAAATCAAAAGATTTGAACAAAATTCCCAGTGCAAACACATTTTCTGCCTCACCTGTAGGTGTTTGCACTGGATGACGATTGTGTTTGAGGTTTATGAGATTGGAAAGGGGATGAGAGAAGGATGCAAGAACAGAAAATTGCCTGGGGAGTGCCACTCCCAGTGCAGGGCCTGCTCACTCTGATGTCTACCTTTCTACACATATTTAACTTTCTGGGAAAACGGGAGAGGGAAAGTCTTAACCACCAGCAAGACTTTCTTTAAAAGTGTCCAGGGCCTGGCTCAGCCTTTCGTAGAGTTTCCGTTCTCTTAGCCCCAACGGCCTACATCCACTCTATCTCGCTTGAGACCCTTACCTGCCTTGTCCAATGGAGTTTAAAACATCATCCACAAGGCAACGCACAGGAAAGAGCACAGCCGAGCACCTATCTAGCTTAACCTTGCCATTTCAACCCATACGCTCCTTCTTGATAATCTTGCTTGAATATTGATAGGCTACACCAATGGAAACCACTTCACATTGAAGTGGGACAATAGTAACTCTATTACATCATAACCTTATGACATAATGCCTGATCCCATTAGCTTCCCAATCAAAAACTATCAGTCTCTATGGGAGCCATATCAAAGGGATGATGTCCCTACCATGAATTTGGCACCCAAATGGAGACTAAAATCAGCATGTACACCAACTTTGGAAAAAAGGGAGAGGGCACTGTCTAGGACCTAACATCCCTGAAGCCCTATATGCTGGCTCTAACTGATATCCAATGGGAAAAAGATTGTGTTTGAGTGTGGTTGCCATTTTATGCTGCCACCACGAAATCTGAAACATATTGTACTTTAGAAAAACATTTAAAGAAAAAACAACAACAAGGCCACGAAAAAGAACAATTTCAGCCTTAGGAAGTGACCTTGCAACCAGAACCCCAAGTCAAGTATATAGTATGGAAAGGTAGAAATATTTTCTGCAAAATTTGCAGGGGCGGTTCCTCCACTAGGGCGGAGGAGCGTTGCCCCATTGCTTCTCACAGTGCGAGAAGCAGAAACATATAATGGTAATAACTTTCCGTTATTACCATTTTATGTTTGGTTGCGGGCGGGTGGGGGGCTGCTCTGAGAGCAGGGCAGGGGAGGAGTGGTGTGCCTGCCCACTCCCCAGTGCACATAGACTGTTTGGTCGGCATCTGGGGCCGCCCAAACCAGTCATGCGCACTACATGGAGTAAATGGCCTCCCCATAAGCCGCTGGCTGCGCGGCGTCCCGACCAATCACAATGATGCTTGCAGCGTTGTGATTTGCTTAGGGGAGGGAGGGAGCCTGGCTGCCTGCTTTTGCTTCCTGTTCCTGGAGAGCAGGAGAGCAGAGAAGACGCGGGACCCGGCCGGAGGTGGAAAGGTACATTTACATTTTTTAAAAAAAATTAAATCCCCCCGCACAACCCCACCTACCCGTGCGACCCACCCTCCCTGCGCGGTACCCCCGCCCCCTCACCCGCGAGTCATGCTGGCCGTGACTGAACATTTGTGAGGCTTTTCGCAAACCTTTGCACGATATGCACCCTCTACAAAGGCTGCACAGTTTAAATGGCCAAAAATAAAATTGTAATGCAGGATTTGTCGGTTTTTAAGCATCATTTTGCCCCATGAATATCTTTTGTAAGAATTTCTACCTGCAGGCGAAATAGTGCGGTGTTTACAAAACGTTGCAACCGTTCTGAAGTGTAAAGTTTGTAAGCTTGCAGTTGAAAGTGTAATTTCTCCAACCACTGCTCATGTACCTACATTGTGTTTTACCCACATCAGTCATATGGTGCTGAAATTATCTAACCGTGAGAACAAGTATCTTCAACATTGTTTTTAACGTGACAATATGAAATTGGGAAATTGAGATATGGGTGTAGGAAGTAGGGAGTTTCTCCTTGCCAACTCACCATCATTCATTTTGTGTCCTAAGTGAAGCCTAAATCTGATCTAGGCTGTCAGTGCAACCTGACTGGTATTACTACATAAAAACAACTTAATTATAATGGTGCTTTAAAGCCCTGAATGTTTTTTTGGGAGCTTGAGATGATTTCTGTCAAAATGAGTCCTGGTCGTATATACTAACACTGTAATGTGGATGCATTTTGAGTTTGTCATCATCACTGTCATCATCTGTTTTTTGTAGGGTGAAAGTAAACCCATAGAGGGCATCCAAGCATTAAGAACTAGGATTCAGGGGAGCCAGGAGTCAGAAAAAGAAACTTTCTAGACATTTTCCTGACTACTAATAAGGTAGTAGTATTGTGCAAAGGTAGCAAAATGGAATTCCAGTGAATATTGACATGCTATATGAAAGATTTACCACATGCACAGGCCCTTTTCTCCCAAAGTTACTCAAACATCTGCAATTCGAGCATTGGAAGGTAGGTTCCATAAAGTGAATGATGCATAAATGTAAATGTAGTAGTATTTGTATAGCACCCGAATCGACCCCCGAAGGGGTATCTCAGGCGCTTGTACGCATACCGCTGTGGAACCCTTCCTGGCCTTTCCCTGTGAGATGCCCACTCCTGGGCACCCCCAAGGTGAAGCCAGGCATCCTAGCGTTGTGGGGGCCGTTGTGGAGATTAAGCAAGCTATTGCCCAGAGTTGCAGAGTGGGACCCATGATCAGAATAGGCACCGAGGCGAGAATTATCAGGTCCGAGGAAGTGAGCCCAAGACCCGCCGAGGCGGGAATTGAATCCTGGTCGTGGGCTAGACCTCTGCATCAGGGTCTGCCGCTCTAACCATTGAGCCACACTTCTCCATAAAGGTCAGGGAACTGAAGCATGTTATGGAGTGAACCAGTACCCATTGACGTCTTCAGAGCATAAGAGAGGCATGACTTAGTAGATAAAGAAAATGTTTCATCCAGTAGTTATAGGAGGCCACTATTTTGCTTTAAGATGTTTGTCTAGGGAGGGGGTAGATTTGAAGAAAAGCTGCAAATTCTTGACTTTGTCAACTCTATTAATAAACGTATTTCCAGTTTGGCTACTCTTGTAAATCTTTTAGATTTGAAAAATCTTTTTAGAAGATGATACGAGGAGCTCAGTTTTGTAAGTATCGAGTCTAAGAGAGTTAGTATTCACCCACGACTGAATGAAATTATGGCAACACATTAGTGGACCTAGTGGCCAGCAGTTAGTTTGCTAATTAAAAGTTGGTGAAAAGGCTTCACACGAATACTGAAAAAGAGGTGGTTATCTCCTTCTAAGAATGCTCTTTTCTAACACTTTTTGTCGTCAAAATAATTTGCCATAAATTTCAATTTATGTAGGTAACGAATGAGCGAAAGGTCAGAACTGTAACTGTATTTAGCAAGGTTCACTTTAGTGGGAGCAGCGTACCATGGGAAAAAAGCACACAAGGGAATCCAGGTATGGGCGATTTCCCTACTCGTAACGTATAGGAACAGCAATACCCACATAGTAGCTTTTTGAAGCAAATAATGCACCACATGGAAAATTATTTGTTTACGTACCTTTGATCTGTGAATAAATGTGTCCTTATTTAGGAAAACCGGTGGCCGGTCATTCTCAATTTAGCTGATGCACACTTAGAAATTCATAGCAGTCTATATTAGTTTGCTGCCTTAAGATGTGCAGGAAACAGCATCCCTTCTAGATGGTTGAAGATTGATACACTTTGAATGCTTGGCCTATAAACTGGACTATTTGACTTAACATTCAATACCCATATCTGACAGTGATGACTATTCAGCCCAAGTACAACCCTCACACAGTTGGTCAGGTGCCTAAGTCTAGCCTCTGCCTCTTGGAGTCCTACAATAAAGGCTGTTTCCCTAGAGAATATTTTTAAGAGCTCAGATTTCACAAACTGACGTCAGCTGTGACATGGCTGCCTGCAGATTTGAAAAAGAATGTCTTCTCCTTCCTTGAACCCCTTCATCTAAGCGCTCTGAGGTGGCAGTAATGCAGCATGCAGTATTTCACAAACACCTTGAAATACATTGAATCTTAATAGCCAATCAGACCCCCCTTGTAATCAATGAATCTAGTAGGGTAGTTCGAATCCTTGGGGTCACACTTGCTCTTTCCCTGCTCAAACTTCTCACCCAACTCTTTGAACATTACAAATGGGAAGAGAGTTGCAGGAACCTTAATTGAAACAACTCTCTTTAATATACAGCTCTCGACATCTACTCAGGAGTTGGAGACCCAAGGCAGATTACAGAAATGAAAACTCCTGTTGCTTCCACCTGGTCTAGGATTAGCCATCCTAGGTCTTCTGGAGAATGGATGTAAATGGTACAATCCATTTGGAATCTGCAATTCGAAACTGAAGTATGCCTTTGAAAAATAGAAAATAGGGTAGAAGTGAATGTTTGCTTGCATGCAGGATGACCCATTGCCTGTGTTTTCTTCTCACATACATTCGCTGTACATGCACACATAGAATGCATCTAAGGTGAAGTTAAAACTGACTTCAGGTAAGGACCAACATAATAAGACCTGACTGGCCTGTGAATATCAGGCCACACAATCATGGATGTATGTGCATCTGGTGAATTTGTCAATTATAAAACACTTAAGTTTATTTATTTGATTTAGTTCTCTACTGAGAACTACACATTTTTAAAAGAGAAGATAAAAATACATTTGTTATTAAAAATTGATAAATGATCATTCTAGTACAATTTAAAAAAAGTTTTAAAAAATTTAAACAGATTATAACACACAAATTCATTAGGAGGTGACTTAAGAAGCGAAATCGAGCTTTGTACGGTTGTACTATTACATCTTGTTTGAATTAATTTTAAATACCGCTTTCTGGCATCTACCACTGTCGAATTAGGGCAAACAAACAAAACATGCTTCAAGTCTTGCACATCTCCGTTACAGAGGTCACATATACAACTGGCATTTTCGTTAAAAATCCACTTAGAGTTAAAGGATTTAAAAGGGAGAATCCCAAGCCGAAGTAATATAATGCATCTCCGGACTCCGTGCCTTAAAGTAAAACGAGTATACTGTTGCACTTGTTTATATTCTATTGTCTCTGCATAAGGTTCATAATGGTGCAATTTAGAGCAATGTTGACTATCAAGGTCATAACTTATCCTCGGCGTTAAATGTTTTAGGAAGAGCCTCAAGTGCGCAGGAGTCCAAGATTTCAGCAGTTCAGTTGTACAGTTCGCTAATTTGAGTGCAATAATTAAGTTTTGACTAAAGACGTACTTCAGTGATCCTACGTCAAAAGTCTCTGTTTTTAGTAAAAATCTTAAGGTGCCTTGTTCTGCGTGAACAAGGTTGTAGGCCCATCTCATGATGTTGGTAATCCCTCTGGCATATGAGCTGACTAAAGAAAGCTCGAGGCGCAGAACTTGTGCAGGAACTGCTTGGTGCACTTTAATCAGTTTCCGAAGTATTTTCCCTTCTTTAAGTTGTATTTGATGCCATTGTCTTATTGGGATATATTCGAGAGCGTACGATAGGATAGGTGGAATCTTGGAATTAAAAACCTGTAAAAGAGAAGAAAAATGCCTGTGCCCAGAGGAGAAATATAATGTTTGGAGGGCCCTGACGTGTACATCTGCTTTACGGGCCAAGTGCTGCAGATGAGGCGAGTTTTGTAAAATTTGTGTAAATATACGCCCTAAGTAGGTGTATTCCTTCACCACTTCTAGTGGTTTTCCCCCTGGAGTCCAGTTGTATTTTGTGTATCGTTTTCTTCCTCTGAACGGAACTATTTTCGTTTTTGTTATATTTGGCACTAGAAAGTTTTCTTCTGTATATTTGGTAAGTACTTGTAGATTCCTTTGTAGGCCGAATGGGGTAAGATCCAAGATAACCACGTCATCGGCGTACATCATGACATGAATTTTGCATTGTGATATTTTTTGGCGGAAAATTGATGACCTGTGTAAAACATTCCGGAAGATCACTGAGATATAAAGAGAACAGGAGGGGAGCTAACAGGCAACCTTGCCTAAGACCATTTGGTGTAACTATTGGGCGAGTGAGTCCCGTCTCTTTCCCCATTTGTACTTGACACCATGTTTCCGAGTATAGTGATGTGATTATATGAAGCAGGTTGTCCGGGATGCCCAGTTTTCTAAGCTTGCTCCAGAGTGTGGGTCTATCCACTCTGTCGAATGCCGTTGTGAAATCGACACAGACAGAGTAGACGACCTATGATTTTGAGACCACATATTTGTCTATTATTGTTTGTAACACCGCTATGTTGTCGGTTACAGAGTGTTTTTGACGGAACCCAGCTTGATTTAGAGGGATCAATCCGGTTGAATAAGCCCACTCTTTAAGATGATCCAGGACACTAGCCTCAAAGATCTTCCCTGTTGCGTCCAGCAAGGCGATCTGTCGGTAATTGCAGGGAAGCAACCGAGAACCCTTCTTATAGATTGGGATCACGATGCTCCCCTTCCATGATTTTGGGATTTCACCAGTGGCATAGCAGTGGGAGTAGAGGGGGGCTAAAAACTTACTCCACTCTTCTGGGTTACTTTGAAGTACTTTTATTGGGATCTGATCCGGACCCATTGCAGCAGAAGATCTTCCATTTTTTATGTAATATTCGATTTGCCGAGGTGCTGGAGCACCGTTGTCTAGAATGTTTTCCCCTGGCTTGCTTAATACTTGGATCGAACTTTCTTGCTTCGAGTTTAATTTGTATAAATTATGTAGGTATGATTCCCATTCAGTTGGGGGAACCGGTGAGGCTTGCAGGGATTTTTTTGTACCTGTTTCTTTAGCAATTAGGCTCCAGTATGCGCGATTGTTTCTTTGTTTGACTGCAATCTGAATATCGACCCATTTTTGATCCTGCTGCTTTTTCCGATTTTGTTCTTTTTCCCTCCGGAGACGATTTTTTAAAATTTTGATTTCTTGTCTATTTTCTGAAAAATGGAGGAATTGCGCCCAAATTAATTTATTCAATGCAGTTGCTCTTTTGTCTAAGATCTTTCTTTTATGTTTTCCTGGTTGGGAGCTTCGATGTTTTAGGCTATCCTGCAGGGATTGCACTATTTTATTTAGAACTCATTCGAAGTTTGTTTTTGGGTCTGAGGAATGAATGGTCTGTAATGCTTGTGCAGTAACAATTGCAGAGTTTATATTCCATGTCAGACGCCCTTGGGCCTGGTTCACCAGTACAGTGCTGTGCAAGTGCATGATGTACCCTGGAGAGATAGGTTGCCCTACTTGACCTGTTGAAAGGTGTAATATTGCGTGGTCACTTCCCTGTGTGCATTTAGTGCTTACATTTAATACTCTCCCAAACAGGTCTTGGCTGCATATCATGTAGTCTAATATTGCTGAATTAAGGTTACCTTTTCTTGTACAGGTTGCAGGTATATCTCCTTCTATGCTTCCATTTAAAATAACTCTGTTTAATACTGATAGTGAGGAGAGTAATATTTTCCCTCGTTTGTCTGCTTTGATCCCTGGGGGAAATATTGGTGTTGGGATTGACAAGGCTTCCTCTTGTTCGCCGTATTCCCATTTTTCTAAGAGTTCATTAGAGATTTTCCTGTTAAAGTCTCCTGTAAGGAAAACTGAGGGGAATCCTTGACCTTCTACCACCTTTTCTATTTACTCAAATATTTCAATCGTGAGTGCATCCTTTTTGGGGCCAGGTGGAATGTAGACATTAAAAATGATTAGGTCATACGAAGTATCCATAGTATTGTTCCAGCACTTGACAGTAATGCATTGTATATTCGTTGTACGCATAGGGATGATTTCCTGGTCCCAGAAGAAGTCTTCGTTTAGGAGAGTTGCGATTCCTCCTTTAGATTGACCCCGACTAACAGGTTCTGCTGGAATGTCATATACGAAATACTCATTTTGATCGAAGGTTGTTGTTATCCACGTTTCTTGTAAAGCCACTGTTAGAAATGGGGGTCTCTAGTTGGCAAGGGCTTGCACCTTGGTGCAAGTAGGGACCCTTCTTCCTAGTCAGGAAAAGGGAGTTACACTCCTAAAATAACCCCTGCTCACCCCCTTGGTAGCTTGGCACGAGCAGTCAGGCTTATCTTAGAGGCAGTGTGTAAAGCATTTGCACATAACCAACAGTAATACAGTGTAAGCACTACAAACTGACACCACACCAGTTTAGAAAAATATCCAATATTTTTTATATACTTAAAACAAGACCAATACGATAAAAATCCACAGTACAGTAATTTAAAAATCTTCAGTTATCACAGTGCCCTTAAAAACAGTTCCTTGATGTCGATAGCTCCGTCTAGGGCTATCCGGCGTCGTGAACAAACAAATCCAAACAGTTCTGGCTGACCGCGGCGTCGCGGGTCAGCTACGGTGTCGGGAAGACCCGCAAACAGTACCTTTCAGAAATGCAGGGCGTCGATGACCTCGCGGTGAGCTTCCGAAAACACGGCGTCCGCAGGCGTCAGTTCCGGAGGTCGGTGCAGGCGTCGTCAGGCCCTTGAAGTCACACGCGTTGCAGATCGATCTCTCTGTTGAAGTCAGGAGCGCTGGCGTCGGCCGGCGTCGGCCGGCGTCGGGTGCTGCGGTGCAAAGTGCAGTGGTGCGGCGTGCGGTGCCCTCAGGTCGTGGTGCGAGCAGCGGTTCGGTGGCGGCGTTGGATGGCGTCATCGGTGATGGCAGGCCACGGTGCAGCAACAGCGTCGTCGTTGCTGAAGCACTGTCGTCGGCTGACGAACTGGAGTCGATGGCACCGGCGTCAGTGGGCCAAGGCTGCGGTGCGGGATGAGGGCGGTGCGTCGTGTAACTTACGAACGGTGCCCCCGAACCATGGTGCAAGCAGCGGCGTCGAGTCCGGCGTGGAGCGGTGTCGTCGGGGATACCACGGCGTCCTCGTGAGGCGGTGCGGAGTGCGGTGCCCACAGGTCGCGGTGTGAGCAGCGGCTCAGTGGCAGCATCAGCAGGCATCGTCGGTGAGACCAGGGTCGCGGTGCGGCGTTGCGGCAGTGCCCTCTACGGTGCCTTCAGGACACGGAGTCGGCAGCGGCGTCGTAGACGGCATCGGGTTTGAAGTCTTTGCTGTTCCTGAGACTTCTTGAACAGGGGGCAAGCTCTACCTCTAGCCCTTGGAGACACTCACAAAGTAGATTGCAGAAAGTTCAGTTCCAGTCCTTTCACTGCCCAAGACAGAAGCAGCCACTGCAGGCCAACACAGCAAAGCACACGGCAAAGTGGTAGTTCCTCCTCACAGCTTCTCCAGCTCTTCTTCTTGGCAGTCTTCTTGATCCCAAAGAGTTCCCTTGAAGTCTTTTCTATCCCTGAGACTTCCAACAGGAGGCAAGCTCTACTTCAAGCCCTTGGAGAAAACCCTAACAGCAGGATGATGAAAGCACAGTCCAGTCCTTTCCCTACCCAAGACAGAAGCAACCACTGCAGGCCAACCCCACAACACGCAGCATAGGGGCAGTACTCCTCCTCCAGCTTTCCCGGTCCTTCTTCCTGGCAGGTTCCTTAGTTCAGAAGTAATCTAAAGTTCTGGGGTTTGGGTCCCCCTTTTTATCCTCAGCTTCTCTTTGTTCTCTGAAGGCAGAGAGGCCTTTGCCTAGTCCAAACCAGTTCTGGTCAGTCCTGGAGCACTTTGTTGACAAGGCTCCTTCTTTCCTTTCACAGTGCAGGCCAGGGACATCAGACGCACCTCAGGAGGTGGAGCCAGCATTGTGGAGGGAAGGCCCAGCCCTATTCAGGTCCCAGGTGCAACTCCTCCCACCCATCTACATGTAGATCTGGCTATTCAGACAAGGAATACACAACCTAGCAGAGGCAGGCTTGGATGGTTACACAAGAAAATACCCACTTTCTAAAAGTGGTATTTTCAAACACAGAATGTTAAAACCAACTTCACTAAAAGATGCATTTTATCATTCTGAGTCCAGGCATACTAAACTCGAATTTCTACCATGTTCCCTGGGTCAGTTAGGATTACAAGCTGTAATAATCAAAACTGCCCATTCTGGCCTATGGGGAACAGGTAGCCTTGCAATAGTGAAAAACGAAATAGGCTGTAATTCACTATCAGGACATGCCACACACACCAGGGCATGTCCTACCTTTCACATACAATGCACCGTGCCCACAGGGGGTACCTTGGGCCTACCTTAGGGGTGACTAACATGTAGAAAAGGGAAGGTTTAGGGACTTGCAAGTGTGTGCACTTGCCAAGTCGACATGGCAGCCCCAGGCTGCACACAGGCTCTGCAATGGCAGGCCAGAGTTACACTTTACGGGCTGTTTGCGTGGGTGGCACAATCCAGTGCTGCAGCCCACCAACAGCATTTGATCTATAGGCCCTGGCACTCTCAGTGCACTTTACAAGGGACTGACACATAAATCAAATAGGCCAATCATGGAAACACCAATCCATAACAAATTTTACACAGAGAGCATATGCACTTTAGCACTGATTGGCAGTGGGAAAGTGCCCAGAGTCCTAAAACCAACACACACAGGGTCAAAAACAGGAGGCCAAAAAGCAAAAAGTCTGGGGGTAAACCCGCTGAAAAAGCCAAGTCTAACAGCCACTATCCCCGGGCTATCTTCCAGGATCAGTGCAAGTTTCTCCTGATTTTTCCCTGCTATATTCCAGGACACAATGCTCAAGCCTCTGTTAAAAAGGGAGTTCATTTTCCCTTCCCTGTTTGTTGCCATTTAAATTCTCTGCAATCCAGGACCAGTGGTTTTCTTTTGGTGTAATTTCCTTCTTGTCTATATTTTTATTCCAGATCCTTCTCTCTCCATTCTTAATCAAGATGGTTAGATTTTCGTTGGGGATGTTGGCAGGATTATTAAAGCCACTATGCGCTTGTACAATTTGCTGATTTTTCATTTTGTTATTTTCCTTAATTTTATCCTGTATTTGGTTTACATAGTTGTTTACGACTGCAACATCGTATCCGTTTTTATGGAGAATCTCACTTTCTTTCAGAATTATTGCTGGAATCACCTGAGACCAAAATTCGACGATGGCCACCTTAGTTTTAGACCTTAGCGGGAAAGTTACTAGTTTTATTTCCGAGCTTGTTAATGTCTGTAACGGATGGATCTTTCGAATAAGATTCGTTATTCTCTCTCGGTTGAGTGGATCATTACCCGAGGGGAATACGTCGGTAATTTCTAAGGAACATGATTGAACCTTCTGTTCCTGAAGAGTCAAGGCCCCCAAGGTCTGCTCTATCAGTTGAACGGCCGATGTTTCAGGCGGGTCATTGTCATTCGCTACGATGGAAAAACTTGGAGCCAGAGGGTTTAGGTGATTGAAATTCGCTCTTGATTTAGGTATTAAGTGGTGCTGCCCCTTTTCATTCGGATTTGTTGCAGTTTTTAAAATTTGCTCTTTTTCTGGGGTTTTGTGTTCAGGAGATAGGAGATTCGGAAACTTTAACTTCCGAGCCTTCTGTTTCACGAATCTTCTTGATACTCTTTTCTTAAGCCTTTTCCGCTTGTTCATATTGACTCTCCTTTCCTTTTTTGTTAATGCTGGATCAGGAAAGACTGGAGCTGGGGTTTCGATGGTTTTTGCTTCTTTTTTACTTATCAAGGGATTGTTGTATGGTTCAAGTGAGTCATTAGATCTGTGCTGGTTAAAGATTGGATAATAGGGGATGACCTTGTGTTGGGCTTTATCGTTGTTTGGTTCCTTAAATAGATTTCTAAGGGAAAAAATGTGGTTATTCTCAGGCTTTTTCTTTTTTTCTTTTTGTATGATCCGACCCGTTTGGGTCGCCATTTGTTTCTTCGACGGTTGTAAGTCATCAGTTAATGAGGTGACTTTAGGTGTGAGAGTATTTTCTGCTGTTGTTTCTTCTCCTTTTGTTGGTAGTAATTGATATTTGAGTTGTTGTTTCCTTTTCTTCTCTACTAAATATTGCAACATGCCTATTTGAGTATCCAACATCTGATCGGAGTTTTCCATTATATTCCCTAAAAGGGATAGAACTGATTCCAACATTCTTTGAAGAGTAAATAAAGAATTAGATACTGGGGTTTGTCCATTAGGGTATTGCATGTTCTTTATAGACAGAAAATCCGGTGACTGAGAAAGATTCCCTACTGGGGCAGGTGTTTTTGTGGGGTACTATTATAGATTGTCAGCGACTCCTTTGTTAGTTTGGAAACCTGGCAAAAGAGAGTATCATTGATATTTATATCTGGTAAGGTGAAGTCTGTTTCGGAGATTTGGTGTATCTTATGATCGACTTGACAGGGGATGGATTAGAGTGTCCTTGGTGTACCTCTATTTTTGCAGTTGCTGGAATTATGGTGTCACTGATTAATTCTCCCACGTAGCCTTTATGGCTTTGGGTTAGATTACTGGAATCCGCTACTTTATCTTCTCCTGTATTCTGCGCTTTTTCCTGTTCAATTCGTGTCTTCACTTGTTCTGTGTTAATTGATTTTGTGAAAAATGTTGTTATTTCAACGTTCCCAACAGAATTTCCTATGCGAGCCGTCTTACCGGCGCTCTTTCGTATTGCTTGTTGTGTTCCAAGTCTTTTCATAAAGATCGTGCGTGGTCTTAATTTTTTGTAAGCCATAGTGAGGTAAACGTTTTTGTGGTGTACTGTTGGGCGTCTTGATATCTTTTATTTATTGGTATTGTGGTGACATTGGTTTACCGATTTTATGCCTAAAACCAGCCGTTCTTGTAGCTCGTAGCTTCCAAGCCAGGTGAACTTATGAGCGGCGATGACCTCTCTCCAGCGCGGTGCTACTCCTTCTTTAAGGTTAGTGTGTTAATTGATTTTTGTTTGGAGGTGATTAAGGTTTTTACTTGGTGGCCCGTAGTAGGTGATTAAGAAGATTAGGTGAGAGGGCATGCGAGTCGTTTTATCTAGGGGGGCTTAGCGTCATTGCCCCTTTTTGCTGCCCGAGGTAAAAACTTGTAGGTTACCGTGGGTGGTTTTGCTGGATTTAGCGCCTCCTGGCACTACAGCGGTACGGTGGCGCCGAGGTAGCCTCGTTGTCTGCTGAGGCAATAAGTGAGGCAAAGAGTGAGGCTAAGAATCCTTGCCCCCTCCTGCTGCTACCTGAGTACCTAACAGGCTCTCGCGCGCTGGAGAGCGGGGGCCGGGGCTTGTTACGTGCCTCTTAATGCTGCTGAAGTTTAGATGGCGATAATAGGGACTGTGGGATCACAGGGCCGAGCGGGAGCACTCGGGAGTGCCGCAAGCCGCACCTGACCTAGCCGGGCCGCTTCTGCGGTAGCCCCCGGCTTGCACTCTGCAGCAGCGAGTACGCTGCTGCTCTCGGCGTCCCAGCTGCCCCCCTCCTTTAGCTCCTATTGCTCGTACCTCGTGACCAGTTGATGGGATCGGTGGGCTCGGTGAATTCGGCGTGTTCGGTGTCTTGAGCCTTGGTCCGCTGCAGTAGAACGTGAGCAAAGATCAGCAGGATCAGGTGTGGGGGCAGGAGAGCAGAGCGAAGATGGCCGGGCTGGCTGCAAAGCACTGGTTATCCGTCCGTTCTAAGGAGGTGGTGGCGGTGTTGCCGTCGGTGGCCGGGCCCACCACACGCTGCTCTCCACACAGGCAGCACACAGGCAGCAAGCAAGCAAGACGGAGCTGATTTCTGTACGATTATATGGCAATATCACAATAGGTTATAGTGGCCAAATGTTCTCTTTGGATTTTGTATAGTGGGATATCTCATTTTTTTCTCCTCTTTCTCTCACAGCCTCCTCCCAATCTCTACCTTTTACTCCTATCCCTGGCTACTGTCTCCCACATGGCAATTACTTTGGAAGCTAAAGTCAATTCAGTATTTACCTCTGTCAGCTTGTGTCACTTGTGTGTCTCGTCACCTACAGCAAAATCTGTCTGATACTCTTTATTTTACTGAAGGCATTCATAAAGTTATTAAGTCTCAAATTGTCAAATAATATTCTCAACATCTCTTTTTTCATGAATGCATTCCTGTCATTGCACAAGGCAAATGAGTAATAAGTAACAAAGACTGAGGAGATCTGAAATGCCTGAAATCAACTGAAGAGTCCTCCTCCAAGTGAGAAATTTATAGAAAATATAATAATCAGCCATAGGTTGGTAAGATGACCAATTTTTACACATGGTCCTAACAAAAACTTACAGAACATGAGAACCAACCTTCACTGTAACTCTCTGTAATAGTTAGACATCGCAATAAATCATCTCTAAAGATTAACCCTTTTATACTTATAAAGTTACTTTAAGGAAGAATTATGGGGGCGCTCAAGAGTTGAGCCGCAAGATGACCATCAACTGAGGAGGCTCTGCTGGTCGGGATGATTATCCGTCAATACTATGACCATCCCACAACAACTATCAGCTGCTGGGGACAGGCCTGTACCCCTGAGGTGCCAGGTGACCTGCGTATCTCTGCATTTCCTCCCTTGACCTGGGAGTCAGGAGGAGACAGTATGGCTGTCCTCGCAGCCTCGAGGCCCAGGACATGGGATGTAGCCTACCTAGGTGCTGTGGATTCTTGGGCTGGTTGACATGGCAGGCAAACCTGACGGCTTTGAGGAGGCATACAGAGAGGAGCCCTCTCTTTGGACGTTCACCTCACAGGTGGGCTTCTCCAGGAGTGTGTACTGCAGGGTGTGCCTTTTCCACCGTGGAGGAGCTCTGCTGACCGTTTTGACTGCACCTGCCAAAGGAAAGGCCGAGGCCATGATCTTGCCTCCGTTGCCATTGCTGACTGGACTACCGACAGCACTTGCCTTTTCTGGATGGAGGCCTGGGGTGATTAAGATACTAGCTTTGGGTCACGTGGTCCTTGCTGCTGGAGGGGCAATTGGAAGGCATCTTCATTGCTACTGGACCCCTTGCCCACATTATAAAGCCATATATAGATATATATAGAGATCCTGGTCTGCTTGTGGCCTCAGAGAGTCCAGGCGTGACAGTACTTTTATTTGCATGCCACAGAAGAGACTAGGTCCCTGGGATTGAATAAAACGGGCCGCTCTGAGACATCTCCTGTCGCTACTGCAGTGCTCTCTGAAGGCTGCGGTGCTGTTAGATGCTGGTCTATCCACCCGGTAGAAATGTCCTGAGACCTTCAACACTTGCAAATCTATCAAAGGACAGTTGACGTCTTGAACTTTGCTGCCCTTCTGCCTCAGATTTGCAAGTTAGTCCCGGGCCCTAGGTTCTTGAATTGGGACTGATATTACATGTAGCTTGAAGTCTTAATGTACATCAATTAACAGGGGTGCTGCACTGTTGGTGAACCTCGGCTTCAACATGGGGAAACATGATCAGAGCCATATGAAGCTCTTATATGAGAGGAAGGCGCCCTTCAGATGGGCTGACTTGGAGAAGGAGGGTGACCACGCTTGAGCTGACTCAGACTCTGACATACAAACCCTGCTGATTAAGGTAAGACAAAGCCTGCACATTAGTGATTCTAAAATTGACACCCTCACCAGCAGGCTGGACTGCAAAAGCAATAAGCTGGACAAACACGACAGCGTGTTGACCAACTGGAGCAGAGCTTATCCAAACAAAATGACGGCACAACCAAAAGTGAACAAATGCTGTGGATGAAGAAGGTCCTAGAGGTGATTAAAGTTAAGAATGAGGACCTAGGGGCCCACTCCTGGAGGAACAACATATGGATCTTAAGGCTTACCCAAGTATAAAGCTATAGGAAAAATGTAACTATATCGAGGATATGGTCATAAGTCTCTTTGGTGTGTAGTAGACTGGCCTACTCTCAGTGGAACGTGCACATCGCCTGCTGGGACCTGCTGTCCGCCAGGCACGCCCAATTAGTGACCTCCTTCTGCACTCTCAGGATCAGGATATGATCCTACATTTCTCAAGCGATTCCAGAGGCCTGTAGTACCATGGAAAATAGCTTTCCATCAATCTTGATATCACGCAGGCTGTCCTGAACACCCGCAGAGATTTTTTAGAGGCAAAGAGACTTCTCAAGAAGGTGGGCTTGCCCTATGAACTCATGTACCCAGCCAAACAGAGAGTAACAGCCCATGGAAAACCCCATCTGTTTACTGAACCTAAGCGGCCTCTGAAATTCAGTCGTAAACAGATCTTTTGGATGCTGAGTGCCGACACTGTCACTTCACTGAGGAGGTAATGCCTGTGATGACACAGGACTAAGCTTCGCTATATAAGGTCAACCTGACAGTTACTCCTAGTGAGATACAGGAGTACTTTGACTTGATACAATTGCTGTGGCAAGATGATATGCATAGTCAGCATCTTGTTGTCCCATTCAATGTGGAGGACATTATTTGTGTGATTCAGAGCATCACTAGTGCAAGACCCCGGGCTGGACGGCCTCACTGCCCAGTTTTACAAAAAATATGCTGAGCTACTCGCTCCACACTTACAATCGATGTTTGAACAGGCTAGGATCACACAGAGTGCTCCCTCTAACAGTGAGGGGTGTGCTTTTGGTCACCGTGCTCAAGATCAATAAGCCCTCTGACTACTTTGACTCTTAATCACCTTTGTCGATGACCCACATTGCCAACAAGATACTGGCAAAACTCCTTGCCGACCACTTGCTACTGCTCCTCCCACACATTGCATGACCGGATCAGTCTGGCTTCGTACCTGGATGGTCAATTGTGCAGAACCTGTGCACCCTCTTCACAGTCCTCTATTTCTTATCTTCTGATCTCTGAGCTGTGGCTGTTTTCTTGGACGCTTTGAAGGTGTTTGACTCCCTGGAATGGTTCTACCAGTTGTTTCTCCTAGGCATATATGGCTCAGCCCTGGCTTCCTAAAGTGGATAGCTTTGATCTACATGCGCCCTGCTACCTGTATTTTGGGTAAATAGAATGGTCTCATCTACGAGTCCGGTCATAGAGGCACACAGCAGGGCTACCCGCTGTCCCCGGTGCTGTTTATGATTGCCATGTAGCCCATGGCAGCCTGGTTAAGACAGCACCACGCTCAGCCTGACCTAAACTTCACACCCCGAAGACTTATTGTCTCCATGTATGCTGACAATGTCACGGTTTATGTGCAGGAGTCTGAACACAACAGATCTTCTGGGGTAAGTGTGTCATTTTCCCCCTGACCTCGGCACCCCGAAATTTTATGTGAATTTCCCCCTGAAGTGGGCTGACTCCTCGGTCAAGTACCTGGAGGTATGGATTAGCAGAGAAATTGCTGAGCTCTGGTGAAAGTATTATGGGAGGGCTGCGGCATGGATAGAGGAGTGGGTCCTGCGATGGTTTAAAATAACAGTATTGATGGATGGGAAAGTGGATACAGCCAAAATGATTATATTGCTTACATTTCTTTATCATTTCATTAATATCCCCATGCCCTTCACAAGAGATTTTCTTAATGGACTCAGGTCTTTCCCGATAATGCTCGCCTGGGGTGGGGAACAAACGAGACGGGGTGGGAGGTGTTGACACTACACTTTGACCATGGAGGTGTTGGTACCCCTGACTTTGAGCTCTATTATTACTGTGCGCTGGTGCAGTTAGTGCATCAGAAAATCCATCCGGAATCGCACATCCTCTCATAACTGTTGAATTGGACAGGGCTGCCCCATGCCCCTTGCTCTTTGACCACTTGTGTAAATGCTGCACCGAGGTACCTGAGGGGTAGTTTGGAAATTGTGGCTATACAGTGAGTGCACGGGATGGTTTTCACTGTGGGCCAGGTTGCCACTTCAGAGCTGCCACTAGCAAGAAATCCAACTATTCTCCTGGATGGGCATGCTTGCCAGCAGCTGCATTGCATGCGACTGAGGGTGATGGGTGACGACTACTATTGTTCAGCTGTGGGATATCTAATCCCCCATCGCGTGTATGCCCCAAGATGTCTTTTTTATCTTAGGCTGAGTGGTGCATGCAGAAAGGCACATCCCAATTTTCCCTGGGAACCTGATGGGCTCCAGGCCTTAGGCTTGCTCCTGACATCGTCCTTTTCTAAGCAACGGATTATGAGACTGTATGCTACTGTAGACCACTGTCCCTATCACTGCTCCGCAGGCAAGCGGAGTGGCAGCGTGACCTTTGCATTGACATCCCGGAGCAGCAGTGGTGCAACTGATGTGCCCACATTAGTACGCTTTCCCCAAACTAAAGGCTCCGTCTTATACACCTTAAATTCCTACATAGACTATGCCAACCTCCTCTTGAACTACATTGCATAATCCTTGTGGAGGACACTAGATGAGCCTGGTGCAGAGAGGGCTGGATTCCTGCACCTGGCTTAATGGGCCCAAACATAACAGAATATTGGGACCAGATACTCAGTGCGATAAAGGTCATAATGGCCGTTGTGGTACCATGGCTGCCCGTGTTGGCTACTCTTGGTATATGAAAGATGTCCCCGCCAGTGTCCATAAACTCACTGGTATGGTTCTTCCGCTCGTGAGGAGGCAGGTCGATGTTCACTGGAAGATCTCTGCTTTGCCCACAATTCACTGTTGGCTAGCAGACTGGGTTGGACCAGGCACCCCCAAACAAAAAGAAAAGCCTTGTGGCATGAGGCTGCACCTCAGGAAAAAAGGAAACAAAGGCAGCAGTTTTCCGCGGAGCAGCGGGAGAGCTACTCATCATATATTCAGTGCTCTGGAAGAGCGCGGCATATTGCCATGTGGGGCTCTTCAATTTGGCTCATTTTCTCCTCTCGTGGGGGCCTAGGAATGGGGACACCACCAACGGTATAAAAAAGATACAAGGAAGCTGCAGGAGCACAGCAACTTCCCCCAGGAAGCCAAATTGTGCTTTTTGAATGTACTGACCTTAAGTGTGTAGGGTATCCAGAAAAAGGACCAACCCAGGATTTGGCTGTTATTTTCAAGCACTCCCCAGTCTGGAGCTGGAGCTCTCCAGCTGGCAGTACAGTGCCCTCTAGGGGCTAAGTTTATGGTGACAGTTATTGTGGCCTAAAGGTGTCTAAAGGAATGTGTTGTAAAACACACTCTAGGGCAGAGGTCTTCAAACTTTTTGATGCCGAGACCCCCTTGTCAAACTTTTTTAAGCGTGAGGACCCCCTTCTGACAAAAATTTTAATAACCTGGTACTCTCATCATCAACAATGACAAGCGCTCCCAATTCCCACAGCAAATCATTTTTACGGTGGGGAAATCATATTAAACAGTGTTTAGCAAACCAAAGATCAGTGAGCATGGGGGCATGGTCTAAGGTGTAGCTAAAAACAAAGGATCTCATTTATGAGGAATTGGCGTAGGGCAGCGCCACATGTCTTCTTGCTGCGCTGCACTACTCCAATGTCAAAGGGCAGGAATGCACCATATTTATGAAATACGGTCATTCCTGTCCTTTCCCCTTGCATTGGTGCACAAATTGCTGCCCGGCACAAACATGGGCAGGTTTGCTTTTGTGCAGGGAGGGGCATCTTCCTTCACAAACAGTCCTGAGAGGTGTTTTCCTCGTTCTATGAGAGCCGCAGAATGCAGCACACATGGAAAGAGGAAAAAACGAGGAGAAATTAAAACATTTCTCCTCGTTACACCTCCGCTGGGGAGGCATACGTTTTTGGCGCTGGCCCAGGTTTACATGATTTTGTAAATACGGAGCAGCATCAAAATCCATGGGAACCCCCATGCAATGCCCATGGAACACCTCCTTGACGCAGAGTAAGGCAACGTAGCGACTTGCGATGCTTTGCCATACTCCTTCTCTATGAGGCCATGCAAAGTCATGCAGGGTGACTTTGCACCGCCTCATAGGTATGGTTGAGCCACTTGCGCCACTGGAGCGTTAAATAAAGTTTTAGGTCTTTCACTTTCAGGCACCTATATATAAAGTAATGGGCGGTGTAAATGAAAAATAAATAAAAGCAGTTGTTACTCAGTGGGAAATGCACTGTAGTACATTATGAAACCTCTATTAGTTAATGCACTACATAGGTCTGTGTGTAACCAGAGAGCCACAGATTTAATTCTTGGTTGGTGCTGTGGAGAATAGTGACTTGTGTATATTTAGTGCTACGAGATCACAGCCTGTGACAGAAAGCACTGTGAATATGTAAGTCATTATTTTATATGTGCATTGCATTACCCACAGTAGACGATAGACTGATACAAAATGTGCAAATAGTTTTACGATAAAATGGTGCTTCCAAAATGTAGATTTTAGTAATACCAGGGCGTATGGAATGCAATTTTTTTTTTTACATAACTGTCCCTTCAACACCTCCTTAGGGGTACTTAGGGCTGTGTAAATACAGTTATGATTAAAAGCAAGCACTTCACAGGCCAGTTGTTAACCCCTTGCATGCGCAGGACGGCCGGGAGCTGTCCTGCGCCACGGTGCTCATGTGCGCAGGACGGCTCCCGGCCGTCCTCGCACATGGCAGGGGAAATCCCTCTGGTGCGGGCACCAGAGGGATTCCCTATTCCCCCTGAAAGCCTCGAGAGCTGGGGAAGGGCTTCCCCAGCTCCCGAGGCTGTCTCTGTTGTTTCTGTGCAATGAAGATCAGCGCGCACGTCACGCTGACTTCATTGCATAGAAACCGAAACTAAAATGAGCCAATAGGTTCATTTCAGTTTCACTTTCTACGTGCTCAGGGGGCTATCTCAGCTTCCCGAGCACGTAGAAAGATGGGAGAGGTATCATTGGAAAGGGGAGAATCTCCCCTTTCCAATGGTACCCTTCCCTAGTGGATCCCTGCTTGGGGATCGGCCCAGGAGGGCGATCCCCAAGCAGGGATCCACCCACATGACACCAGGGAGGGGGGAGCGGCCCCTTGGGCAAGGGCCTTTGCACCCCCAATTACATTTGGCCACTACAGTCTTTCTGCCCCCCCCCGGGGGCAGCAGCCCCCAATCTGCCCCCCGGGGGGCAGAAAGCCCACTAGCAGCCAGGGATTTTTTTAAATTTCATGTAGGGGTGGGGGCTGCCCAAAATGGGCATGACAATGCCCCCCACCCAGAGAAATTACAGTCTTTCTGCCCCCCAGGGGGAATATGGGGGCAGTAGCTCCCAATCTGACCCCCGGGGGGCAGAAAGCCCACTAGAAACCAGGGATTTGTTTTTTTAGTAATGCAGGGGTGGGTGCTGCCCAAAATGGGCATGACAATGCCCCCACCCACCCACCCCCCCATAGAAATTCCAGTCTTTCTGCCCCCCTGGGGGAAGACGGAGGCAGTAGACCCCAATCTGACCCCAGGGGGGGACAGAAAGCCCACTAGAAGCCAGGGAATTGTTTTACACATGATTTAGGGGTGGGGGCTGTCCAAGATGGGCAGGCCAATGGCCCCACCGCCCCCAAAAGTGCAACAGTCTTGCTGCCCCCCCAGGGGCAGATGGGGGCAGTAGCCCCTGATCTGCCCCCAGGGGGGGCAGAAAGGCCACTAGGCACCAGGGATTTTTTTTAATGATGTATGGGTGGGGGCTGCCCAGCATGGGCATGCCAATGCCCCCACCCCAAAAAACAATTACCACAGTCTTTCTGCCCCCCCCGGGAGGCATATTGGGTCAATAGCCCCTTATCTGCACCCGCGGAGGGGCAGAAAGCTGACTAGGCATCAGGATTTATTTATTTTTCAATTCAGGGGTGAGGTCAGCCCAGAATGTGCATGCCAATGCCCACACCTCCCCCCAAAAATGTTACAGTATTTCTGCCCCCGGGACAGTGGCCCCTGATTTGCCACCCAGGGGGGCAGAAAGCCCACTAGGCGCCAGCGATTATGCTGGGTTTTTGTATGCGTAGGGGTGGGGGCTGCCCAGAATGGGTATACCAATGCCCACAGCCCCCCAAAAAATAGCCACAGTCTTTCTGCCCCCCTTGGGGGCATATCGAGGCAAACCCCCCCTCCCGGTTGTCTCCCCCCCAGGGTGGCAGAAAGCCCACTAGGCACAGACTTGTTTTTAGCAATGTGCCTACCTGTGGATTTTGGGCCCTAGCGCAGCCGGCACATAGGGAAACCTAGCAAACCTGTACATTTTTAAAAACTAGACACCAAGGGAAATCCAGGATGGGGTGACTTTTGTGCCTCCCACCAGGTTCTGTTACCCAGAATCCCTTGCAAACCTCAAACTTAGTTAAAAAAAACCATTTTCCTCACATTTCTGTGATGGAAAGTTCTGGGATCTGCGTGGATCCACAAAATTCCACCCACCCCGCATTCCCCAAAGTCTTCTGAGAAAAATGGTACCTCACTTGTGTGAGTAGGCCTAGTGCCCGCAACAGGAAATGGCCCAAAACGCAACGTGGACACACCACATTTTCACAGTGTAAACGGACCCTTTTTTTGCAAAGTGCCTAGCTGTAGATTTTGAACCCTAGCTCTGCCGGCACCTAGGGAAACATGGCAAACCTATACATTTTTGAAAACAAGACACCCAGGGGAATCCAGGATGGGGTGACTTGTCTGGCTCTCACCAGGTTCTGTTACCCAGAATCCCTTACAAACCTCAAACTTTGTAAAACAAAACACATTTTTCTCACATTTCTGTGGTGGAAAGTTCTGGGATCTGCATGGATCCACAAAATTCCACCCACCCCGCGTTCTGCAAAGTCTTCCAATAAAAGTGGCACCTCACTTATGTGGGTAGGCCTTGTGCCCGCGACAGGAAACGACCCAAAACACAACGTGGACACACCACATTTTCTCAGTGAAAACCGACCCTTTTTTTGCAAAGTGCCGAGCTGTAGATTTTGAACCCTAGCTCTACCGGCACCTTGGAAAACCTAGCAAACCTATACATTTCTGAAAACTAGACACCCAGAGGAATCCAGGATGCGGTGACTTGTCTGGCTCTCACCAGGTTCTGTTACCCAGAATACCTTGCAAACCTCAAAATTTGTAAAAACAACTCAACATTTTCCTCACATTTCTGTGGTGGAAAGTTGTGGAATCTGTGTGGATCCACACAATTCCACCCACCCCACATTCCCCAAAGTCTTCCGAGAGAAATGGTACCTCACTTGTGTGGGTCGGTGAAGTACCCACGACAGGCAAGGGCCCAAAACCTATTGAGGCGAAATTAAAATTACCTATCACAAAACAACCTGGTTTTGCAAGGGGGGTCCCATGAGTTTTTGGCCCCGGGCTCGGCGGCCATCAAGGGAAACCTACAAAACCCACACATTTCTGAAAACTAGACACCCGGGGGAGTCCAGCAAGGTATAGCTTGCGTGGGTCCCCTAACATTTCCCTATCCAGAATACCCTGCAAACCTCAAATTTAGCTGAAAAAAATCACTTTTTTCTCAAAGTTCTGTGTGGGAAAGTTCTGGAATCAGCGTGGATCCACAAATTTCCTACCACCCAGCGTTTCCTCAGGTCTCCCGATAAAAATGGTACCTCACTCGCGTGGGTGGGTCAAGTACCCGCAACAGACATGGGCCCAAAACCTATTGAGGCGACATCAAAATTACCTATCACAAAACAACTTGGTTTTGTAAGGGGGGTCCCATGAGTTTTAGGCCCCGGGTTCGGCGGCCATCTAGGGAAACTTACCAAACCCACACATTTCTGAAAACTAGACACCCGGGGGAGTCCAGCAAGGTATAGCTTGCGTAGGTCCCCCAACATTTCCCTACCCAGAATCCCCTGCAAACCTCAAATTTTGTTGAAACAATCAAATTTTTCTCAAATTTCTGTGTGAGAAAGTTGTAGGATCACTGGGCTGACACAAATTTCCTACCACCTAGCGTTCCAACAGGTCTCCCGATACTAATGGTACCTCACATGTGTGGGTAGGCATAGTGGCTGCAACAGGAAATGGCCCAAATCGTACTGTGGAGACTTCAAAATTACCAATAACAAAACTACCTGGTTTTGGGGGGGGCACTTGGTTTTTTGGCCCCGGGCTTGCCGCCATCTAGGGAAACCTTTCAAACCCACACATTTCTGAACACTAGACACCCTGGGGAGTCCAATGAGGTCTGGCTTGCGTGGATCCCCCTACATTTCCCTACCCAGAATGCCCTGCAAACCTCAAATTTAGCTTAAAAAACCACATTTTCCACATATTTTTGTGTGGAATCACCGTGCCTGCACAAATGTCCTACCCCACAGCATTCTCCTTAGTGTCCAGAGTAAAATGATACCTCACTTGTGTGGGTGTCCAATGCAGGATTGGCTAAAAATGTATTTTTAAAAAAATGTTGCGCCTAGAATTCTCTGTGCTATACCCTAAATCCCTATGTTTTGGGCTCTTCCCAGTCACAGGCCCTTGCCCCACCCACACAAGTGAGGTATCATTTTACTCGGGAGACTGAGAGGAACTCTGTGGGGTAGGACATTTGTGCCGGCATGGTGATTCCACCCAAAAATATGAGGAAAATTTGTTTTTTTGAGCTAAATTCGAGGTTTGCAGGGCATTCTGGGTAGGGAAAAGTTGGGGGATCCACGCAAGCCATACCTCGCTGGACTCCCCCGGGTGTCTAGTTTTCAGAAATGTGTGGGTTTGGTAGTTTCCCAAGATAGCCGCCGAGCCCGGGGCCTAAAACCCAGGTGACTCCCCTTGCAAAACCAGGTTGTTTTGTGATAGGGCATTTTGATGTCTCCTCAATACGTTTTGGGCCCTTGGCTGTCGTGGGTACTTGACCCACCCACACGAGTGAGGTACCATGTTTATCGGGAGACCAGGGGGAATGCTGGGTGGTAGGAAATTTGTGGATCCACGTAGATTCCAGAACTTTTCCAGACAGAAATTTGAGAAAAAAGTGATTTTTTTCAGCACAATTTGAGGTTTGCAGGGGATTCTGGGTAGGAAAACGATCAGGGACCCACACAAGCCATACCTCGCTGGACTCCCCAGGGTGTCTAGTTTTCAGAAATGTATGGGTTTGGTAGGTTTCCCTAGATGGCTGCTGACCCCGGGACCAAAAATGCAGATGCCCCCAATGTATCCGAAAATGACCTGGTTTTGCAAGGGGGATCACATGAGTATTTGGTCCCGGGCTTGGCGACCATCTAGGGAAACCTACCAATCCCACACATTTCTGAAAACTAGAGACCCAGGGGAGTCCAGGAAGGTATGGCTTGCATCGATCCCCCAACGTTTCTCTACCCAGAATCCCCTGCAAACCTCAAATTTAGCTGAAAAAAATCACTTTTTTGTCAAACTTCTGTGTGGGAAAGTTCTGGAATCTACGTGGATCCACAAATTTCCTACCACTCAGCGTTCCCCCTGGTCTCATGATAAAAATGGTACCTTACTCGCTTGGGTTGGTCAAGTACCCGCGCCAGGCAAAGGCCCAAAACGTATTGAGGAGACATCAAAATGACCTATCTCAAAACAACCTGGTTTTATAAGGGTAGTCACCTGGGTTTTTGGCCCCGGTCTCGGCGGCCATCTTGGGAAACCTACCAAACCCACACATTTAGGCTTCCAATCAATCCTCCTCAAAGGCAATTTCTACTGATGCAATTGATGATACTCTAGATTCAGGCATGTTGAAGTAGCAAGTTCAAACTGGCAAAATCAAAAATAGGCCAAAAAGAAAAAGAACCTGTATGTGGTACGTAATGGTCTGCGATATGGTAGTAGTGCACACCAATCACTGTAAATCAAGTGCAAACACAAGTCCTATCCTCACCGCTGCCAACCAATGTTAGAAGTGGGGGTCTCTAGTTGGCAAGGGCTTGCACCTTTGTCCAAGTAGGGACCCTTCTTCCTAGTCAGGATAAGGGAGTTACACTCCTAAAATAACTCCTGCTCACCCCCTTGGTAGCTTGGCACGAGCAGTCAGGCTTATCTTAGAGGCAGTGTGTAAAGCATTTGCACATAACCAACAGTAATACAGTGTAAGCACTACAAACTGACACCACATCAGTTTAGAAAAATATCCAATATTTTTTATATACTTAAAACAAGACCAATACGATAAACATCCACAGTACATTAAAAATCTTCAGTTATCACAGTGTCCTTAAAAACAGTTCCTTGATGTCGATAGCTCCGTCTAGGGCTATCTGGCGTCGTGAACAAACAAATCCAAACAGTTCTGGCTTCCGCGGCGTCGCGGGTCAGCTACGGTGTCGGGAAGACCCGCAAACAGTACCTTTCAGAAATGCAGGGCGTCGATGACCTCGCGGTGAGCTTCCGAAAACACGGCGTCGGTTCCGGAGGTCGGTGCAGGCGTCGTCGGGCCCTTGAAGTCACACGCGTTGCAGATCGATCTCCTCTCTGTTGAAGTCAGGAGCGCTGGCGTAGGCCGGCGTCGGGTGCTGCGGTGCGAAGTGCAGCGGTGCGGCGTGCGTTGCCCTCAGGTCGCGGTGCGAGCAGCGGTTCGGTGGCAGCATTGGATGGCGTCGTCGGTGAGACCAGGGTCGCGGTGTGAGATGAAGGCGGTGCTCGTCACGGTGCTGGCAGGCCATGGTGCAGCAGCGGCGTCGTCGTTGCTGAAGCGCTGTCGTCGGCTGACGAACTGGAGTCAATGGCACCGGCGTCGGTGGGCCAAGGCTGCGGTGCGGGATGAGGGCGGTGCATCGTGTATCTTACGAGCGGTGCCCCCGAACCACGGTGCAAGCAGCGGCGTCGAGTCCGGCGTGGAGCGGCGTCGTCGGGGATACCACGGCGTCATCGCGAGGCGGTGCAGAGTGCGGTGCCCACAGGTCACGGTGCGAGCAGCGGCTCGGTGGCGGCGTCAGCAGGCGTCGTCGGTGAGACCAGGATCGCGGTGCGGCATTGCGGTGGTGCCCTCTGCAGTGCCTTCAGGACACGGAGTCGGCAGCAGCGTCGTAGACGGCGTCGGGTTTGAAGTCTTTGCTGTTCCTGAGAGTTCTTGAACAGGGGGCAAGCTCTACCTCAAGCCCTTGGAGACACTCACAAAGTAGATTGCAGAAAGTTCAGTTCCAGTCCTTTCACTGCCCAAGACAGAAGCAGCCACTGCAGGCCCACACAGCAAAGCACACAGCAAAGTGGTAGTTCCTCCTCACAGCTTCTCCAGCTCTTCTTCAGGGCAGTCTTCTTGATCCCAAAGAGTTCCCTTGAAGTCTTTTCTATCCCTGAGACTTCCAACAGGAGGCAAGCTCTACTTCAAGCCCTTGGAGAAAACCCTAACAGCAGGATGATGAAAGCACAGTCCAGTCCTTTCCCTACCCAAGACAGAAGCAACCACTGCAGGCCAACCCCACAACACGCAGCATAGGGGCAGTACTCCTCCTCCAGCTTTCCCGGTCCTTCTTCCTGGCAGGTTCCTTAGTTCAGAAGTAATCTAAAGTTCTGGGGTTTGGGTCCCCCTTTTTATCCTCAGCTTCTCTTTGTTCTCTGAAGGCAGAGAGGCCTTTGCCTAGTCCAAACCAGTTCTGGTCAGTCCTGGAGCACTTTGTTGACAAGGCTCCTTCTTTCCTTTCACAGTGCAGGCCAGGGACATCATACGCACCACAGGAGGTGGAGCCAGCATTGTGGAGGGAAGGCCCAGCCCTATTCAGGTCCCAGGTGCAACTCCTCCCACCCATCTACATGTAGATCTGGCTATTCAGCCCTGTGCTGACTCACCCTGTCTCCTGGCATCCCCCAGCCCCTGTCACTCACACTCCAGACAAGGAATACACAACCTAGCAGAGGCAGGCTTGGATGGTTAGACAAGAAAATACCCACTTTCTAAAGTGGTATTTTCCAACACAGAATGTTAAAACCAACTTCACTAAAAGATGCATTTTATCATTCTGAGTCCAGGCATACTAAACTCGAATTTCTACCATGTTCCCTGGGTCAGTTAGGATTACAAGCTGTAATAATCAAAACTGCCCATTCTGGCCTATGGGGAACAGGTAGCCTTGCAATAGTGAAAAACTAAATAGGCTGTAATTTACTATCAGGACATGCCACACACACTAGGGCATGTCCTACCTTTCACATACAATGCACCGTGCCCACAGGGGGTACCTTGGGCCTACCTTAGGGGTGACTAACATGTAGAAAAGGGAAGGTTTAGGGACTTGCAAGTGTGTGCACTTGCCAAGTCGACATGGCAGCCCCAGGCTGCACACAGGCTCTGCAATGGCAGGCCAGAGTTACACTTTACGGGCTGTTTGCGTGGGTGGCACAATCCAGTGCTGCAGCCCACCAACAGCATTTGATCTATAGGCCCTGGCACTCTCAGTGCACTTTACAAGGGACTGACACATAAATCAAATAGGCCAATCATGGAAACACCAATCCATAACACATTTTACACAGAGAGCATATGCACTTTAGCACTGATTGGCAGTGGGAAAGTGCCCAGAGTCCTAAAACCAACACACACAGGGTCAAAAACAGGAGGCCAAAAAGCAAAAAGTCTGGGGGTAAACCCGCTGAAAAAGCCAAGTCTAACAGCCACTATCCCCGGGCTGTCTTCCAGGATCAGTGCAAGTTTCTCCTGATTTTTCCCTGCTATATTCCAGGACACAATGCTCAAGCCTCTGTTAAAAAGGGAGTTCATTTTCCCTTCCCTGTTTGTTGCCATTTAAATTCTCCGCAATCCAGGACCAGTGGTTTTCTTTTGGTGTAATTTCCTTCTTGTCTATATTTTTATTCCAGATCCTTCTCTCTCCATTCTTAATCAAGATGGTTAGATTTTCGTTGGGGATGTTGGCAGGATTATTAAAGCCACTATGCGCTTGTACAATTTGCTGATTTTTCATTTTGTTATTTTCCTTAATTTTATCCTGTATTTGGTTTACATAGTTGTTTACGACTGCAACATCGTATCCGTTTTTATGGAGAATCTCACTTTCTTTTAGAATTATTGCTGGAATCACCTGAGACCAAAATTCGACGATGGCCACCTTAGCTTTAGACCTTAGCGGGAAAGTTACTAGTTTTATTTCCGAGCTTGTTAATGTCTGTAACGGATGGATCTTTCGAATAAGATTCGTTATTCTCTCTTGGTTGAGTGGATCATTACCCGAGGGGAATAAGTCGGTAATTTCTAAGGAACATGATTGAACCTTCTGTTCCTGAAGAGTCAAGGCCCCCAAGGTCTGCTCTATCAGTTGAACGGCCGATGTTTCAGGCGGGTCATTGCCGTTCGCTACGATGGAAAAACTTGGAGCCAGAGGGTTTAGGTGATTGAAATTCGCTCTTGATTTAGGTATTAAGTGGTGCTGCCCCTTTTCATTCGGATTTGTTGCAGTTTTTAAAATTTGCTCTTTTTCTGGGGTTTTGTGTTCAGGAGATAGGAGATTCGGAAACTTTAACTTCCGAGCCTTCTGTTTCACGAATCTTCTTGATACTCTTTTCTTAAGCCTTTTCCGCTTGTTCATATTGACTCTCCTTTCCTTTTTTGTTAATGCTGGATCAGGAAAGGCTGGAGCTGGGGTTTCGATGGTTTTTGCTTCTTTTTTACTTATCAAGGGATTGTTGTATGGTTCAAGTGAGTCATTAGATCTGTGCTGGTTAAAGATTGGATAATAGGGGATGACCTTGTGTTGGGCTTTATCGTTGTTTGGTTCCTTAAATAGATTTCTAAGGAAAAAATTTGGTTATTCTCAGGCTTTTTCTTTTTTCTTTTTGTATGATCCGACCCGTTTGGGTCGCTCATTTGTTTCTTCGACGGTTGTAAGTCATCAGTTAATGAGGTGACTTTAGGTGTGAGAGTATTTTCTGCTGTTGTTTCTTCTCCTTTTGTTGGTAGTAATTGATATTTGAGTTGTTGTTTCCTTTTCTTCTCTACTAAATATTGCAACATGCCTATTTGAGTATCCAACATCTGATCGGAGTTTTCCATTATATTCCCTAAAAGGGATAGAACTGATTCCAAAATTCTTTGAAGAGTAAATAAAGAATTAGATACTGGGGTTTGTTCTTTATAGACAGAAAATCCGGTGACTGAGAAAGATTCCCTACTGGGGCAGGTGTTTTTTGTGGGGTACTATTATAGATTGTCGGCGACTCCTTTGTTAGTTTGGAAACCTGGCAAAAGAGAGTATCATTGATATTTATATCTGGTAAGGTGAAGTCTGTTTCGGAGATTTGGTGTATCTTATGATCGACTTGACAGGGGGATGGATTAGAGCGTCCTTGGTGTACCTCTATTTTTGCAGTTGCTGGAATTATGGTGTCACTGATTAATTCTCCCACGTAGCCTTTATGGCTTTGGGTTAGATTACTGGAATCCGCTACTTTATCTTCTCCTGTATTCTGCGCTTTTTCCTGTTCAATTCGTGTCTTCACTTGTTCTGTGTTAATTGATTTTGTGAAATTTTTTGTTATTTCAACGTTCCCAACAGAATTTCCTATGCGAGCCGTCTTACCGGCGCTCTTTCGTATTGGTTGTTGTGTTCCAAGTCTTTTCATAAAGATCGTGCGTGGTCTTAATTTTTTGTAAGTCATAGTGAGGTAAACGTTTTTGTGGTGTACTGTTAGGCGTCTTGATATCTTTTATTTATTGGTATTGTGGTGACATTGTTTACCGATTTTATGCCTAAAACCAGCCGTTCTCGTAGCTCGTAGCTTCCAAGCCAGGTGAACTTATGAGCGGCGATGACCTCTCTCCAGCGCGGTGCTACTCCTTCTTTAAGGTTAGTGTGTTAATTGATTTTTGTTTGGAGGTGATTAAGGTTTTAACTTGGTGGCCCGTAGTAGGTGATTAAGAAGATTAGGTGAGAGGGCATGCGAGCCGTTTTATCTAGGGGGCTTAGCGTCACTGCCCCTTTTTGCTGCCCGAGGTAAAAACTTGCAGGCTATTGTGGGTGGTTTTGCTGGATTTAGCGCCTCCTGGCACTACAGCGGTACGGTGGCGGCGAGGTAGCCTCGTTGTCTGCTGAGGCAATAAGTGAGGCAAAGAGTGAGGCTAAGAATCCTTGCCCCCTCCTGCTGCTACCTGAGTACCTAACAGGCTCTCGCGCGCTGGAGAGCGGGGGCCGGGGCTTGTTACGTGCCTCTTAATGCTGCTGAAGTTTAGATGGCGATAATAGGGACTGTGGGATCACAGGACCGAGCGGGAGCACTCGGGAGTGCCGCAAACCGCACCTGACCTAGCCGGGCCGCTTCTGCGGTAACCCCCGGCTCGCACTCTGCAGCAGCGAGTACGCTGCTGCTCTCGGCGTCCCAGCTGCCCCCCTCCTTTAGCTCCTATTGCTCGTACCTCATGACCAGTTGATGGGATCGGTGGGCTCGGTGAATTCGGCGAGTTCGGTGTCTTGAGCCTTGGTCCGCTGCAGAAGAACGTGAGCAAAGATCAGCAGGATCAGGTGTGGGGGCAGGAGAGCAGAGCGAAGCTGGCCGGGCCGGCTGCAAAGCACTGGTTATCCGTCCGTTCTAAGGAGGTGGTGGCGGTGTTGCCGTCGGTGGCCGGGCCCACCACACGCCGCTCTCCACACAGGCAGCACACAGGCAGCAAGCAAGCAAGACGGAGCTGATTTCCATACGATTATATGGCAATATCACAATAGGTTATAGTGGCCAAATGTTCTCTTTGGATTTTGTATAGTGGGAGATCTCATTTTTTTCTCCTCTTTCTCTCACAGCCTCCTCCCAATCTCTACCTTTTACTCCTATCCCTGGCTACTGTCTCCCACATGGCAATTACTTTGGAAGCTAAAGTCAATTCAGTATTTATCTCTGTCAGCTTGTGTCACGTGTGTGTCTCGTCACCAACAGCAAAATCTGTCTGATACTCTTTATTTTACTGAAGGCATTCATAAAGTTATTAAGTCTCAAATTGTCAAATAATATTCTCAACATCTCTTTTTTCATGAATGCATTCCTGTCATTGCACAAGGCAAATGAGTAATAAGTAACAAAGACTGAGGAGATCTGAAATGCCTGAAATCAACTGAAGAGTCCTCCTCCAAGTGAGAAATTTATAGAAAATATAATAATCAGCCATAGGTTGGTAAGATGACCAATTTTTTACACATGGTCCTAACAAAAACTTACAGAACATGAGAACCAACCTTCACTGTAACTCTCTGTAATAGTTAGACATCGCAATAAATCATCTCTAAAGATTAACCCTTTTATACTTATAAAGTTACTTTAAGGAAGAATTATGGGGGCGCTCAAGAGTTGAGCCGCAAGATGACCATCAACTGAGGAGGCTCTGCTGGTCGGGATGATTATCCGTCAATACTATGACCATCCCACAACAACTATCAGCTGCTGGGGACAGGCCTGTACCCCTGAGGTGCCAGGTGACCTGCGTATCTCTGCATGTCCTCCCTTGACCTGGGAGTCAGGAGGAGACAGTATGGCTGTCCTTGCAGCTTCGAGGCCCAGGACATGGGATGTAGCCTACCTAGGTGCTGTGGATTCTTGGGCTGGTTGACATGGCAGGCAAACTTGACGGCTTTGAGGAGGCATACAGAGAGGAGCCCTCTCTTTGGACGTTCACCTCACAGGTGGGCTTCTCCAGGAGTGTGTACTGCAGGGTGTGCCTTTTCCACCGTGGAGGAGCTCTGCTGACCATTTTGACTGCACCTGCCAAAGGAAAGGCCGAGGCCATGATCTTGCCTCCGTTGCCATTGCTGACTGGACTATCGACAGCACTTGCCCTTTCTGGATGGAGGCCTGGGGTGATTAAGATACTAGCTTTGGGTCATGTGGTCCTTGCTGCTGGAGGGGCAATTGGAAGGCATCTTCATTGCTACTGGACCCCTTGCCCACATTATAAAGCCATATATAGATATATATAGAGATCCTGGTCTGCTTGTGGCCTCAGAGAGTCCAGGCGTGACAGTACTTTTATTTACATGCCACAGAAGAGACTAGGTCCCTGGGATTGAATAAAACGGGCCGCTCTGAGACATCTCCTGTGGCTACTGCAGTGCTCTCTGAAGGCTGCGGTGCTGTTAGATGCTGGTCTATCCACCCGGTAGAAATGTCCTGAGACCTTCAACACTTTCAAATCTATCAAAGGACAGTTGACGTCTTGAACTTTGCTGCCCTTCTGCCTCAGATTTGCAAGTTAGTCCCGGGCCCTAGGTTCTTGAATTGGGACTGATATTACATGTAGCTTGAAGTCTTAATGTACATCAATTAACAGGGGTGCCGCACTGTTGGTGAACCTCGGCTTCAACATGGGGAAACATGATCAGAGCCATATGAAGCTCTTATATGAGAGGAAGGCGCCTTTCAGACGGGCTGACTTGGAGAAGGAGGGTGACCACGCTTGAGCTGACTCAGACTCTGACATACAAACCCTGCTGATTAAGGTAAGACAAAGCCTGCACATTAGTGATTCTAAAATTGACACCCTCACCAGCAGGCTGGACTGCAAAAGCAATAAGCTGGACAAACACGACAGCGTGTTGACCAACTGGAGCAGAGCATATCCAAAGAAGATGATGGCACAACCAAAAGTGAACAAATGCTGTGGATGAAGAAGGTCCTAGAGGTGATTAAAGTTAAGAATGAGGACCTAGGGGCCCACTCCTGGAGGAACAACATATGGATCTTAAGGCTTACCCAAGTATAAAGCTATAGGAAAAATGTAACTATATCGAGGATATGGTCATAAGTCTCTTTGGTGTGTAGTAGACTGGCCTACTCTCAGTGGAACGTGCACATCGCCTGCTGGGACCTGCTGTCCGCCAGGCACGCCCAATTAGTGACCTCCTTCTGCACTCTCAGGATCAGGATATGATCCTACATTTCTCAAGCGATTCCAGAGGCCTGTAGTACCATGGAAAATAGCTTTCCATCAATCTTGATATCACGCAGGCTGTCCTGAACACCCGCAGAGATTTTTTAGAGGCAAAGAGACTTCTCAAGAAGGTGGGCTTGCCCTATGAACTCATGTACCCAGCCAAACAGAGAGTAACAGCCCATGGAAAACCCCATCTGTTTACTGAACCTAAGCGGCCTCTGAAATTCAGTCGTAAACAGATCTTTTGGATGCTGAGTGCCGACACTGTCACTTCACTGAGGAGGTAATGCCTGTGATGACACAGGACTAAGCTTCGCTATATAAGGTCAACCTGACAGTTACTCCTAGTGAGATACAGGAGTACTTTGACTTGATACAATTGCTCTGGCAAGATGATATGCATAGTCAGCATCTTGATGTCCCATTCAATGTGGAGGACATTATTTGTGTGATTCAGAGCATGACTAGTGGCAAGACCCCGGGCTGGACGGCCTCACTGCCCAGTTTTACAAAATATATGCTGAGCTACTCGCTCCACACTTACAATCTATGTTTGAACAGGCTAGGATCACACAGAGTGCTCCCTCCAACAGTGAGGGGTGTGCTTTTGGTCACTGTGCTCAAGATCAATAAGCCCTCTGACTACTTTGACTCTTAATCACCTTTGTCGATGACCCACATTGCCAACAAGATACTGGCAAAACTCCTTGCCGACCACTTGCTACTGCTCCTCCCACACATTGCATGACCGGATCAGTCTGGCTTCGTACCTGGATGGTCAATTGTGCATAACCTGTGCACCCTCTTCACAGTCCTCTATTTCTTATCTTCTGATCTCTGAGCTGTGGCTGTTTTCTTGGACGCTTTGAAGGTGTTTGACTCCCTGGAATGGTTCTACCAGTTCTCTCTCCTAGGCATATATGGCTCAGCCCTGGCTTCCTAAAGTGGATAGCTTTGATCTACATGCGCCCTGCTACCTGTATTTTGGGTAAATAGAATGGTCTCATCTACGAATCCGGTCATAGAGGCACACAGCAGGGCTACCCGCTGTCCCCGGGCTGTTTATGATTGCCATGTAGCCCATGGCAGCCTGGTTAAGACAGCACCACGCTCAGCCTGACCTAAACTTCACACCCGAAGACTTATTGTCTCCATGTATGCTGACAATGTCCCGGTTTATGTGCAGGAGTCTGAACACAACAGATCTTCTGGGTTAAGTGTGTCATTTTCCCCCTGACCTCGGCCACCCCGAAATTTGATGTGAATTTCCCCTTGAAGTGTGCTGACTCCTCGGTCAAGTACCTGGAGGTATGGTTTAGCAGAGAAATTGCTGAGCTCTGGCGAAAGTATTATGGGAGGGCTGCCGCATGGATAGAGGAGTGGGTCCTGCGATGGTTTAAAATAACAGTATTGATGGATGGGAAAGTGGATACAGCCAAAATGATTATATTGCTTACATTTCTTTATCATTTCATTAATATCCCCATGCCCTTCACAAGAGATTTTCTTAATCGACTCAGGTCTTTCCCGATAATGCTCGCCTGGGGAGGGGAACAACCGAGACGGGGTGGGAGGTGTTGACACTACACTTTGACCATGGAGGTGTTGGTACTCCTGACTTTGAGCTCTATTATTACTGTGCGCTGGTGCAGTTAGTGCATCAGAAAATCCATCCGGAATCGCACATCCTCTCATAACTGTTGAATTGGACAGGGCTGCCCCATGCCCCTTGCTCTTTGACCACTTGTGTAAGTGCTGCACCGAGGTACCTGATGGGTAGTTTGGAAATTGTGGGCTATACAGTGAGTGCACTGGATGGTTTTCACTGTGGGCCAGTTTGCCACTTCAGAGCTGCCACTAGCAAGAAATCCAACTATTCTCCTGGATGGGCATGCTTGCCAGCAGCTGCATTGCATGCGACTGAGGGTGATGGGTGACCACTACTATTGTTCAGCTGTGGGATATCTAATCCCCCATCGCGTGTATGCCCCAAGATGTCTTTTTTATCATAGGCTGAGTGGTGCATGCAGAAAGGCACATCCCAATTTTCCCTGGGAACCTGTTGGGCTCCAGGCCTTAGGCTTGCTCCTGACATCGTCCTTTTCTAAGCAACGGATTATGAGACTGTATGCTACTGTAGACCACTGTCCCTATCACTGCTCCGCAGGCAAGCGGAGTGGCAGCGTGACCTTTGCATTGACATCCCGGAGCAGCAGTGGTGCAACTGATGTGCCCACATTAGTACGCTTTCCCCAAACTAAAGGCTCCGTCTTATACACCTTAAATTCCTACATAGACTATGCCACACTCCTCTTGAACTACATTGCATAATCCTTGTGGAGGACACTAGATGAGCCTGGTGCAGAGAGGGCTGGATTCCTGCACCTGGCTTAATGGGCCCAAACATAACAGAATATTGGGACCAGATACTCAGTGCGATAAAGGTCATAATGGCCATTGTGGTACCATGGCTGCCCGTGTTGGCTACTCTTGGGTATATGAAAGATGTCCCCGCCAGTGTCCGTAAACTCACTGGTATGGTTCTTCCGCTCGTGAGGAGGCAGGTCGATGTTCACTGGAAGATCTCTGCTTTGCCCACAATTCACTGTTGGCTAGCAGACTGGGTTGGACCAGGCACCCCCAAACAAAAAGAAAAGCCTTGTGGCATGAGGCTGCACCTCAGGAAAAAAGGAAACAAAGGCAGCCGTTTTCCGCGGAGCAGTGGGAGAGCTACTCATCATATATTCAGTGCTCTGGAGGAGCGCGCCATATTGCCATGTGGGGCTCTTCAATTTGGCTCATTTTCTCCTCTTGTGGGGGCCTAGGAATGGGGACACCACCAACGGTATACAAAAGATACAAGGAAGCTGCAGGAGCACAGCAACTTCCCCCAGGAGGCCAAAATGTGCAGTTTTTAATGTACTGACCTTAAGTGTGTAGGGTATCCAGAAAAAGGACCAACCCAGGATTTGGCTGTTATTTTCAAGCACTCCCCAGTCTGGAGCTGGAGCTCTCCAGCTGGCAGTACAGTGCCCTCTAGGGGCTAAGTTTATGGTGACAGTTATTGTGGCCTAAAGGTGTCTAAAGGAATGTGTTGTAAAACACCCTCTAGGGCAGAGGTCTTCAAACTTTTTGATGCCGAGACCCCCTTGTCAAACTTTTTTAAGCGTGAGGACCCCCTTCTGACAAAAATTTTAATAACCTGGTACTCTCATCATCAACAATGACAAGCGCCCCCAATTCCCACAGCAAATCATTTTTACGGTGGGGAAATCATATTAAACAGTGTTTAGCAAACCAAAGATCAGTGAGCATGGGGGCGTGGTCTAAGGTGTAGCTAAAAACAAAGGATCTCATTTATGAGGAATTGGCGTAGGGCAGCGCCACATGTCTTTCTTGCTGCGCTGCACTACTCCAATGTCAAAGGGCAGGAATGCACCATATTTATGAAATACGGTCATTCCTGTCCTTTCCCTTTGCATTGGTGCACAAATTGCTGCCCGGCACAAACATGGGCAGGTTTGCTTTTGTGTAGGGTGGGGCATCTTCCTTCACAAACAGTCCTGAGAGGTGTTTTCCTCGTTCTATGAGAGCCGCAGAATGCAGCACACATGGAAAGAGGAAAAAACAAGGAGAAATTAAAACATTTCTCCTCGTTACACCTCCGCTGGGGAGGCATACGTTTTTGGCGCTGGCCCAGGTTTACATGATTTTGTAAATATGGAGCAGCATCAAAATCCATGGGAACCCCCATGCAATGCCCATGGAACACCTCCTTGACGCAGAGTAAGGCAATGTAGCGACTTGCGATGCTTTGCCATACTCCTTCTCTATGAGGCCATGCAAAGTCATGCAGGGTGACTTTGCACCGCCTCATAAGTATGGTTGCGCCACTGGAGCGTTAAAAAAAGTTTTAGGTCTTTCCCTTTCAGGCACCTATATATAAAGTAATGGGAGGTGTAAATGAAAAATAAATAAAAGCAGTTGTTACTCAGTGGGAAATGCACTGTAGTACATTATGAAACCTCTATTAGTTAATGCACTACATAGGTCTGTGTGTAACCAGAGAGCCACAGATTTAATTCTTGGTTGGTGCTGTGGAGAATAGTGACTTGTGTATATTTAGTGCTACGAGATCACAGCCTGTGACAGAAAGCACTGTGAATATGTAAGTCATTATTTTATATGTGCATTGCATTACCCACAGTAGACAATAGACTGATACAAAATGTGTAAATAGTTTTACGATAAAATGGTGCTTCCAAAATGTAGATTTTAGTAATACCAGGGCGTATGGAATGCAATTTCTTTTTTACATAACTGTCCCTTCAACACCTCCTTAGGGGTACTTAGGGCTGTGTAAATACAGTTATGATTAAAAGCAAGCACTTCACAGGCCAGTTGTTAACCCCTTGCATGCGCAGGACGTCCGGGAGCCGTCCTGCGCCACGGTGCTCATGTGCGCAGGACGGCTCCCGGCCGTCCTCGCACATGGCAGGGGAAATCCCTCTGGTGCGGGCACCAGAGGGATTCCCTTTTCCCCCTGAAAGCCTCGAGAGCTGGGGAAGGGCTTCCCCAGCTCCCGAGGCTGTCTCTGTTGTTTCTGTGCAATGAAGATCAGCGCGCACGTCACGCTGACTTAATTGCATAGAAACCGAAACTAAAATGAGCCAATAGGCTCATTTCAGTTTCACTTTCTATGTGCTCAGGGGGCTATCTCAGCCCCCCGAGCACGTAGAAAGATGGGAGAGGTATTATTGGAAAGGGGAGAATCTCCCCTTTCTAATGGTACCCTTCCCTAGTGGATACCTGCTTGGGGATCGGCCCAGGAGGGCGATCCCCAAGCAGGGATCCACCCACATGACACCAGGGAGGGGTGAGTGGACCCTTTGGCAAGGGCCTTTGCTCCCCCAATTACATTTGGCCACTACAGTCTTTCTGCCCCCCCGGGGGGCAGATGGGGGCAGCACCCCCCAATCTGCCCCCCCGGGGGGCAGAAAGCCCACTAGAAGCCAGGGATTTTTTAAAATTTCATGTAGGGGTGGGGGCTGCCCAAAATGGGCATGACAATGCCCCCCCCTAGAGAAATTACAGTCTTTCTGCCCCCCCAGGGGCATATGGGGGCAGTAGCTCCCAATCTGACCCCCGGGGGGCAGAAAGCCCACTAGAAACCAGGGATTTGTTTTTTTAGTAATGTAGGGGTGGGTGCTGCCCAAAATGGGCATGACAATGCCCCCACCCACCCACCCCCCATAGAAATTCCAGTCTTTCTGCCCCCCTGGGGGAAGACGGAGGCAGTAGACCCCAATCTGACCCCAGGGGGGGACAGAAAGCCCACTAGAAGCCAGGGAATTGTTTTACACATGATTTAGGGGTGAGGGCTGTCCAAGATGGGCAGGCCAATGGCCCCACCGCCCCCAAAAGTGCAACAGTCTTTCTGCCCCCCCCCCCCAGGGGCAGATGGGGGCAGTAGCCCCTGATCTGCCCCCAGGGGGGGCAGAAAGGCCACTAGGCACCAGGGATTTTTTTTTATGATGTATGGGTGGGGGCTGCCCAGCATGGGCATGCCAATGCCCCACCCTAAAAAACAATTACCACAGTCTTTCTGCCCCCCCCCCGGAGGCATATTGGGTCAATAGCCCCTTATCTGCACCCGCGGAGGGGCAGAAAGCTGACTAGGCCTCAGGATTTATTTATTTTTCAATTCAGGGGTGAGGTCAGCCCAGAATGGGCATGCCAATGCCCACACCTCCCCCCAAAAATGTTACAGTATTTCTGCCCCCCCCCGGGGGGCGGATGGGACAGTGGCCCCTGATTTGCCACCCAGGGGGGCAGAAAGCCCACTAGGCGCCAGCGATTATGCTGGCTTTTTTATGCGTGGGGGTGGGGGCTGCCCAGAATGGGCATACCAATGCCCACAGCCCCCCAAAAAATAGCCACAGTCTTTCTGCCCCCCTTGGGGGCATATCGGGGCAAACCCCCCCTCCCAGTTGTCCCCCCCCAGGGCGGCAGAAAGCCCACTAGGCACAGACTTGTTTTTAGCAATGTGCCTACCTGTGGATTTTGGGCCCTAGCGCAGCCGGCACATAGGGAAACCTAGCAAACCTGTACATTTTTAAAAACTAGACACCAAGAGAAATCCAGGATGGGGTGACTTTTGTGCCTCCCACCAGGTTCTGTTACCCAGAATCCCTTGCAAACCTCAAACTTAGTTAAAAAAAAACATTTTCCTCACATTTCTGTGATGGAAAGTTCTGGGATCTGCGTGGATCCACAAAATTCCACCCACCCCGTATTCCCCAAAGTCTTCCGAGAAAAATGGTACCTCACTTGTGTGAGTAGGCCTTGTGCCCGCGACAGGAAATGGCCCAAAACGCAACGTGGACACAACACATTTTCACAGTGTAAACGGACCCTTTTTTTGCAAAGTGCCTAGCTGTAGATTTTGAACCCTAGCTCTGCCGGCACCTAGGGAAACATGGCAAACCTATACATTTTTTAAAACAAGACACCCAGGGGAATCCAGGATGGGGTGACTTGTCTGGCTCTCACCAGGTTCTGTTACCCAGAATCCCTTGCAAACCTCAAACTTTGTAAAAAAAACCACATTTTTCTCACATTTCTGTGGTGGAAAGTTCTGTGATCTGCATGGATCCACAAAATTCCACCCACCCCGCATTCTGCAAAGTCTTACAATAAAAATGGCACCTCACTTGTGTGGGTAGGCCTTGTGCCCGCGACAGGAAACGGCCCAAAACACAACGTGGACACACCACATTTTCTCAGTGAAAACCGACCCTTTTTTTGCAAAGTGCCTAGCTGTAGATTTTGAACCCTAGCTCTACTGGCACCTTGGGAAACCTAGCAAACCTACACATTTCTGAAAACTAGACACCCAGAGGAATCCAGGATGCGGTGACTTGTCTGGCTCTCACCAGGTTCTGTTACCCAGAATACCTTGCAAACCTCAAAATTTGTAAAAACAACTCAACATTTTCCTCACATTTCTGTGGTGGAAAGTTGTGGAATCTGTGTGGATACACACAATTCCACCCACCCCACATTCCCCAAAGTCTTCCTAGAAAAATGGTACCTCACTTGTGTGGGTCGGTGAAGTACCCACGACAGGCAAGGGCCCAAAACCTATTGAGGTGAAATTAAAATTACCTATCACAAAACAACCTGGTTTTGCAAGGGGGGTCCCATGAGTTTTTGGCCCCGGGCTCGGCGGCCATCTAGGGAAACCTACAAAACCCACATATTTCTGAAAACTAGACACCCGGGGGAGTCCAGCAAGGTATAGCTTGCGTGGGTCCCCCAACATTTCCCTATCCAGAATACCCTGCAAACCTCAAATTTAGCTGAAAAAATAACTTTTTTCTCAAAGTTCTGTGTGGGAAAGTTCTGGAATCTGCGTGGATCCACAAATTTCCTACCACCCAGCGTTTCCTCAGGTCTCCCGATAAAAATGGTACCTCACTCGTGTGGGTGGGTCAAGTACCCACGACAGACAAGGGCCCAAAACCTATTGAGGCGACATCAAAATTACCTATCACAAAACAACTTGGTTTTGTAAGGGGGGGTCCCATGAGTTTTTGGCCCCGGGTTCGGCGGCCATCTAGGGAAACCTACCAAACCCACACATTTCTGAAAACTAGACACCCGGGGGAGTCCACCAAGGTATAGCTTGCGTAGGTCCCCCAACATTTCCCTGCCCAGAATCCCCTGCAAACCTCAAATTTTGTTGAAAAAATCAAATTTTTCTCAAATTTCTGTGAGAAAGTTGTAGGATCACTGGGCTGACACAAATTTCCTACCACCCAGCGTTCCACCAGGTCTCCTGATAAAAATGGTACCTCACATGTGTGGGTAGGCATAGTGGCTGCAACAGGAAATGGCCCAAATCGTACTGTGGAGACTTCAAAATTACCAATAACAAAACTACCTGGTTTTGGGGGGGGCACCTGGTTTTTTGGCCCCGGGCTTGCCGCCATCTAGGGAAACCTTTCAAACCCACACATTTCTGAACACTAGACACCCTAAGGAGTCCAATGAGGTCTGGCTTGCGTGGATCCCCCTACGTTTCCCTACCCAGAATGCCCTGCAAACCTCAAATTTAGCTTAAAAACCCACATTTTCCACATATTTTTGAGTGGAATCACCGTGCCTGCACAAATGTCCTACCCCACAGCATTTTCCTTAGTGTCCAGAGTAAAATGATACCTCACTTGTGTGGGTGTCCAATGCAGAATTGGCTAAAAATGTATTTTTAAAAAAATGTTGCGCCTAGAATTCTCTGTGCTATACCCTAAATCCCTATGTTTTGGGCTCTTCCCAGTCACAGGTCCTTGCCCCACCCACACAAGTGAGGTATCATTTTACTCGGGAGACTGAGAGGAACTCTGTGGGGTAGGACATTTGTGCCGGCATGGTGATTCCACCCAAACATATGTGGAAAATGTGTTTTTTTGAGCTAAATTCGAGGTTTGCAGGGCATTCTGGGTAGGGAAAAGTTGGGGGATCCATGCAAGCCATACCTCGCTGGACTCCCCCGGGTGTCTAGTTTTCAGAAATATGTGGGTTTGGTAGTTTTCCAAGATGGCCGCCGAGCCCGGGGCCTAAAACCCAGGTGACTCCCCTTGCAAAACCAGGTTGTTTTGTGATAGGTCATTTTGATGTCTCCTCAATACGTTTTGGGCCCTTGGCTGTCGTGGGTACTTGACCCACCCACGCGAGTGAGGTACCATGTTTATCAGGAGACCAGGGGGAATGCTGGGTGGTAGGAAATTTGTGGATCCACGTAGATTCCAGAACTTTTCCAGAAAGAAACATGAGAAAAAAGTGATTTTTTCAGCAAAATTTTAGGTTTGCAGGGGATTCTGGGTAAGAAAACGATGGGGGACCCACACAAGCCATACCTCGCTTGACTCCCCAGGGTGTCTAGTTTTCAGAAATGTATGGGTTTGGTAGGTTTCCCTAGATGGCTGCTGACCCCGGGACCAAAAATGCAGATGCCCCCTATGTATCCGAAAATGACCTGTTTTGCAAGGGGGATCACATGAGTATTTGGTCCCGGGCTTGGCGACCATCTAGGGAAACCTACCAATACCACACATTTCTGAAAACTAGAGACCCGGGGGAGTCCAGGAAGGTATGGCTTGCATCGATCCCCCAACGTTTCTCTACCCAGAATCCCCTGCAAACCTCAAATTTAGCTGAAAAAATCACTTTTTTGTCAAACTTCTGTGTGGGAAAGTTCTGGAATCTACGTGGATCCACAAATTTCCTACCACTCAGCGTTCCCCCTGGTCTCATGATAAAAATGGTACATTACTCGCGTGGGTTGGTCAAGTACCCGCGCCAGGCAAAGGCCCAAAACGTATTGAGGAGACATCAAAATGACCTATCACAAAACAACCTGGTTTTACAAGGGTAGTCACCTGGGTTTTTGGCCCCGGTCTCGGCGGCGATCTTGGGAAACCTACCAAACCCACACATTTCTGAAAACTAGACACCCAGGAGAGTCCAGCGAGGTATGGCTTGCATGGGTCCCCCAATGTTTTCCTACCCAGAATCCCCTGCAAACCTCAAACTTAGCTGAACAAATCACTTTTTTCTCAAATTTCTGTGTGGGAAAGTTCTGGAATCTACGTGGATCCACAAATTTCCTACCACCCAGCGTTCCCCAGGTCTCCCGATAAAAATTATACCTCACTCGCGTGGGTGGGTCAGGTACCCGCGACAGGCAAGGGCCCAAAACATATTGAGGAGACATCAAAATAACCTATCACAAAACAACCTGGTTTTGCAAGGGGGTCACCTGGGTTTTGGCCCCGGGCTCGGCGGCCATCTTGGGAAACTACAAAACCCACACATTTCTGAAAACTAGACACCTGGGAGTCCAGCGAGGTATGGCTTGCGTGGATCCCCCAACGTTTCCCTACCCAGAATGCCCTGAAACCTCAAATTTAGCTGAAAAAACCACATTTTCCACATATTTTTGGGTGGAATCACTGTGCCGGCACAAATGTCCTACCCCACAGCGTTCCTCTCAGTCTCCCGAGTAAAATGATACCTCACTTGTGTGGGTGGGTTAAGGGCCTGTGACTGGGAAGAGCCCAAAACGTAGGGATTTATGGTATAGCACAGAGAATTCTAAACGCTACATTTTAAAAAAATTAGTTTTTAGCCAATTCTGCATTAGACACCCACCCAAGTGAGGTATCATTTTAGTCGGGACACTAAGGAGAATGCTGTGGGGTAGGACATTTGTGCAGGCACGGTGATTCCACACAAAAATGTTTGGAAAATGTGGTTATTTCAGCTAAATATGAGGTTTGCAGGGCATTCTGAGCAGGGAAATGTTGGGGGATCCACACAAGCCATACCTCATTGGACTCCCCAGGGTATCTAGTTTTCAGAAATGTGTGGGTTTGGTAGGTTTCCATAGATGGTGGTGAGCCTGGGGCCAAAAAACCAGGGGCCCCCACCCCCAAAACCAGGTAGTTTTGTTATAGGTAATTTTGAAGTCTCCACAGTACGATTTGGGCCATTTCCTGTTGCAGCCACTATGCCTACCCACACATGAGAGGCACCATTTTTATCGGGAGACCTGGGGGAATGCTGGGTGGTAGGAAATTTGTGTCAGCCCAGTGATCCTACAACTTTCTCACACAAAAATGTGGGAATAAATTGATTTTTTCAACAAAATTTGAGGTTTGCAGGGGATTCTGGGAAGGGAAATGTTGGGGGACCCATGCAAGCCATACCTCGCTGAACTGCCCCGGGTGTTTAGTTTTCAGAAATGTGTGGGTTTGGTAGGTTTCCCTAGATGGCCGCCGAGTCCGGGGCCAAAAACTCATGGGATCCCCCTTGCAAAACCAGGTTGTTTTGTGATAGGTAATTTTGATGTTGCCTCAATAGGTTTTAGACCCTTGCCTGTCGCGGGTACTTGACCCACCCACGCGAGTGAGGTACCATTTTTATTGGGAGACCTGGGGGAACACTGGGTGGTAGAAAATTTGTGGATCCATGCAGATTCCAAGACTTCCCCACACAGAAATTTGAGAAAAAGGTGATTTTTTCAGCTAAGTTTGAGGTTTGCAGGGGATTCTGGGTAAGGAAATTTTGGGGGACCCACGCAAGCCATACCTTGCTGGACTCCCCTGGGTGTCTAGTTTTCAGAAATGTGTGGGTTTGGTAGGTTTCCCTAGATGGCCGCTGACCCTGGGGCCAAAAACTCATGGGATCCCCCTTGCAAAACCAGGTTGTTTTGTGATAGGTAATTTTGATGTTGCCTCAATAGGTTTTAGACCCTTGCCTGTCGCGGGTACTTGACCCACCCACACAAGTGAGGTACCATTTTTCTCGGTAGACATTGGGGAATGCGGGGTGGGTGGAATTTTGTGGATCCACACAGATTCCAGAACTTTTCACCACAGAAATGTGAGGAAAATGTGTTTTTTTTTTACAAATTTTGAGGTTTGCAAGGGATTCTGGGTAACAGAACCTGGTGAGAGCCAGACAAGTCACCCCATCCTGGATTCCCCTGGGTGTCTAGTTTTCAAAAATGTATAGGTTTTCTAGGTTTCCTTAGGTGCCGGTAGAGCTAGGGTTAAAAATCTACAGCTAGGCCCTTTGCAAAAAAAGGGTCCGTTTTCACTGTGAAAATGTGGTGTGTCCACATTGTGTTTTGGGCCATTTCCTGTCGCAGGCACTAGGTCTACCCACACAAGTGAGGTACCATTTTTCTCGGAAGACTTTGGGGAATGCGGGGTGGGTGGAATTTTGTGAAGCCATGCAGATTCCAGAACTTTCCACCACAGAAATGTGAGGAAAATGTGTTTTTTTGGGACAAATTTTAAGGTTTGCAAGGGATTCTGGGTAACAGAACCTGGTGAGAGCCAGTCAGTTCACCCCATCCTAGATTTCCCTGGGTGTCTAGTTTTCAAAAATATATAGGTTTGCTAGGTTTCCCTAGGTGCTGGCAGAGTTAGGGTTCAAAAGCTACTGCTAGGCACTTTGCAAAAAAAGGGTCCGTTTTCACTGTGAAAATGTGGTATGTCCATGTTGCGTTTTGGGCCGTTTCCTATCGCGGGCACTAGGCCTACCCACAGAAGTGAGGTACCATTTTTCTAGGAAGACTTCGGGGAACGCGGGGTGGGTGGAATTTTGTGGATCCACGCAGATTCCAGAACTTTCCAATACAGAAATGTGAGGAAAATGTGGTTTTTTTGACAATGTTTAGGTTTGCAAGGGATTCTGGGTAACAGAACATGGTGAGAGCCAGTCAAGTCACCCCATCCTGGATTCCCCTGGGTGTCTAGTTTTCAGAAATGTATAGGTTTGCTAGGTTTCCCTAGTTGCTGGCAGAGTTAGGGTTCAAAATCTACAGCTAGGCACTTTGCAAAAAAAGGGTCAGTTTTCACTGTGAAAATGTGGTGTGTCCACGTTGCGTTTTGGGCCATTCCCTGTCGCGGGCACTAGGCCTACCCACAGAAATGAGGTACCATTTTTCTTGGAAGACTTTTCAGAACGCGGGGTGGGTGGAATTTTGTGGATCCACGCAGATTCCTGAACTTTCCACCACAGAAATGTGAGAAAAATGTGTTTTTTTGACAAATTTTGTTGTTTGCAAGGGATTCTGCGTAACAGAACCTGGTGAGAGCCAGTAAAGTCACCACATCCTGGATTCCCCTGGGTGTCTAGTTTTCAAAAATGTATAGGTTTGCTAGGTTTCTCTAGGTGCCGGCAGAGCTAGGGTTCAAAATCTACAGCTAGGCACTTTGCAAAAAAAGGGTCAGTTTTCACTGTGAAAATGTGGTGTGTCTACGTTTCGTTTTGGGCCGTTTCCTTTTGCGGGCACTAGGCCTACCCACACAAGTGAGGTACCAAATTTCTTGGAAGACTTTGGGGAACACGGGGTGGGTGGAATTTTGTGGATCCACGCAGATTCCAGAACTTTCCACCACAGAAATGTGAGGAAAATGTGTTTTTTTAAACAAATTTTTAGGTTTGCAAGCGATTCTGGGTAATAGAACCTGGTGAGAGCCAGTCAAGTCACCCCATCCTGGATTCCTCTGGGTGTCTAGTTTTCAAAAATGTATAGGTCTGCTAGGTTTCCATAGGTGCCGGCAGAGCTAGGGTTCAAAATCTACAGCTAGGCACTTTGCAAAAAAAGGGTCAGTTTTCACTGTAAAAATAAAGTGTGTCCACGTTGCGTTTTGAGCCGTTGCCTGTCGTGGGCACTAGGCCTACCCACACAAGTGAGGTACCATTTTGATCGGGAGACTTAGGGTAACACAGAATTGTAGAGCAACTGTTATTACCTATTGACTTTTGATGCATTTCTGCCTTCCATATGAAAGACAATGTGTAAAAAGAAGTCATTTTGAAAAATGACCTATAATTCTCATGCTAGTATGGGTACTCACAATTTCGGAAATGTGCAAATATCTACTGTTTCTAAAACTCTATATTTTGTTCCAATTTCAGAAATACATAGGTGTCTTTCATACCGATTTTTCTATGTATATATTTTCCAAAATTAATTGCTATATACCCGGTACATAATAAAAAACCATTGCAAGACACTGCTCAGTTATTGGCTCTGGGTTCGTCGGGTTCTTGGTGAACCTACAAGTCCTATATATCCCCACAACGAGAAAGGTCCAGCGGATGTAACGGTATATTGCTTTCAAACAGATGTCATAATTAGAAGAAGTTACAGGTGAAAACGTTGACACAAATGGCTGTTTTTTCAACTAATTTTCCATTTTTCCTATATTCAACTGTTAGTTTCTATAGAGAAACCTTTAAGGATCTACACAAATGACCCCTTGCTGAATTCAGAATTCTGTCTACATTTTTAAAATGTATAGCTTTCCAGGATCCATTATTGCTTTCATACCCATTTCTACCATTAACTGGAAGGAGGTTGAAAGCACAAAAAATAGCAGAAATAGGCTATGTCCCAGAAAAATGGCAAAACTGTGCAAAAATGTTGGTTTCCTGACAAAAGTCTGCTTGTCCGTGAAAGCTGGGAAAATGGTGATTTCAGCACCACAACCCCTTTGTTGATGCCATTTGCAGGGAAAAAACCAGACGCTTTCATCTTTAGCCCTTCTTTCCCATTTTTCCCCAAAAACAACAACATTTAGCTCTATTTTGGCTAATTTCTGGGTCCCCTCCAGGGGAATCCACAAACCCTGGGTACCTTTAGAATTCCCATGATGTTGGAAGAAATGGACGCAAATTTGGCGTGGATACCTTATGTGGTCAAAAAGTTACAGGGGCCTAAGCGGGCACTACCCCAAATAGCCAAAAAAAGGCTTAGCACAGGGGGGTAAAAGGCCTAGCAGCGAAGGGGTTAACGCTTTGCACTACCTCTAAAAAAACAAACAAATCTTTGTCATCTCAAAGCTTGAAACGATTCGCTGGTCCCAAGCACCCTTTACTCTTGCAGGTTAACTAACAGGGCACATTTGCATTTCTTTCAGGCGACCAGGCACCCTGGCACGAAAACTTTTCACAGCACAGGAGACTCAGCTGGAGCATTTTAACAATCGAAATTAACCATCTTTTTCCAAGACGAAAGCAAACATTTTGGATTCCAGGCACTAGTGAGGTTGGGGAATGCGCGACCCCCTTTCCAGGACTCCACGGCCCCCTTGGGGGTCGCGCCCCACAGATTGAAGACCTCTGCTCTAGGGTGAAGTCTATGGTTACATGCTGTGTGATCATAATGTGATGCCCCCTAGGGGCGGTTTTTTAATTACAATACCAATGGTTGAAATTATATAGAAAACACACAAACATGTTCATTTTTAAATGCTTTATTAAAATAATAATGTTGACAGTGATTTCTGATCAAAATTTATATGCTTTATTTGCACATGATTATTATTAATTATTGCATTTACTCCTAAAATTATGTTTTTTGTCATATAGTGTGTTGATCTTGACCCCTTTAGTGGGTCAGAGGTTATTATGCAATGTCATCAAAAGGTATTTCCATCAGCATTATGTATATTTGTAAATTACTACATACTATTGAGTAGTGTGTGTGTGTGTGTGTGTGTGTTTGTGTGTGTGTGTGTGTGTGTGTGTAATAAATGTACTTTTCCTTTTCCAAAAGAAAAAGCACAAACTGGACAATTATTTATTGTGTTATTATTGCATGCTAGCGAATGGTGATTACTAGCCCACAACACTTCCTTGAATAGGTTTTGGACTGCTCTACTCTGCTACTCTGTGAGAGTCAAGCGCTACAATGGGGTATCTGGTTCCCAGTGGAGAGCAAATGGGAACCCATTACTTGTGCAGGCCACTCAAGTAATGGCCAGTTTCCTTACAGAGAGCAGTTGAAAAATCAACCCCTTAAATGATCAGGAACATTTAGAGGCCAAGAGGCCTAAAATGAACACTCCTGGTGGCTAGAGCATGTGGTTTGGAGGAATCAAATAGGGACCAATCAAAATTGGGCCAGTGAATATGGATAAATCAGCCTCGTTGCTATCCCTCATGGGGGAGTCTACGTGGTAGGCTGCAGAGCCAGAGAAAAGCATTACAGACACAGTGGTTTTCTTAAGTAGGCTTTTGGGATCCCTCAGATTCATGCAGTAGTTAGAGCCCCAATTTGGGACTCATGATTTACTCCTGGTGAAAACAAAGACCTCAGGAGTCAGCATGCCTTGAGTGTCTGTTGCTTCTATCCCCACTGATCTTTACATCACAGGGGAGACCATCTCCATTGGGTACTATATCATCTTATTTAGTGTATGAAAGTGTGACAATATGTGTTTTAGTAAAACCCAATTTGAGGTGGCAGTGGGAGTTCTCCAACAGGTATCTGTTTTTTATATCAAATATCCGTTCCCAACTTTGCGGTCACATTTCTTCCACCATTCCATCCAGACAACAGGACAAGTTATCAACCAAAACTGCATGTCCTATTCATACAATGATTGTGATTATGGTTACTTGTAAAGCTTTGACTCTGCACACATTGTGATATCCCTCTCACCTTCGATGACACTACTCTCCCATTCTTCGAGTTCTTATAAGTATTTTTGAAACATATGAAAATGTTTAAATATGGGGGCGTGGCCAACAACATGGCCGAGTGAGACGCGCTTTCACTGAGCTCCAGTTGAAAGCATGGAATCCGAATGTAATCCGGCAGTTCCGAGACCGGGAATAAGTTGCCCTGAATCAAGAAAACAGGTGTAACAACAAATCCTGCATCGGACGTCTGGGGAAAGGCTGAAAGCTAGAGAAAAGACGATGACTGTGGCAGCGAGGCGGAGCCCCAAGCGGGGCCTAGCATAGATAGCGGCATACTGAATACTTCGATGGCCACCACGGAAAGACGAGAGCCACCCCAATGTGAACTGAAACGACTGGAGACCAGAAGCATGTGAGGCGATCCCGGTCCCTGAGCCGTGAGAGGAATGAGTGGCAGGGCCGAGCCCCACACCATAGAGCCGCAGAGAAACCACGGTGGACAGTAGAGGAGGGGAAGGCCGCACCCGGGACCGGAGGGCGTCCTTTGCGGTCCACAAGTAGCCGTGCCCGTGGGGGTCTGAACGGAACACCAGTGAGGGTTGTGGAGGGTTCCCTCGGGATACGGAATGTGTTAATGAGTATATGATATAAGCCAAGAGGGCATCAGCCCGGACCACGGCCCTGACAGGGGAATTGGAATCTTACAACCCCGGAGATGAAGTACAGCGTGGAGGCCCACTTTCAGATTGGGACTCTTACCCAACACCTGTGGTGACCTGCTGCAGCAAAAGGTAGGCGGCAGTGAAGTGGGCGGAACCAGGATCCAGCTTGGTCAGCCTGGAGAGTCAGGATGGACCCGCCTGACCACGGGACGATGCCGGGGACCTTGCGGCAGGCGCAGGAGGAGGAAGAGTTTGGAGCTGCGGCCAAGCGGGTTGCGTTGGAGTACCTGCGGGGGCTGGGCCCAGCCAGGGAATCCGAGATCGACGGTCGGAAGCCCTCCCCCCACTGAAATACAGAGCGCTGCGGCCCCGGGGAGTGAGGAAGACGACATTGGCCTGGGAACGGAAGCTGGGACATCCAGACCCTGGCCCCCCGGGCCTGAACAGGAGTGAGTGGGGCCTACACAGAAATGGGAACCCGCGCTTGGGGCCCGCGGGAGGGGCAGTCTTCACCGGGCTACTAACAGGGGCTGGAACCAAGGAGAGGTGCAGAGAGAGGTGGGGCCTGCAATACCCCCTCGTTGAACACTGTGTGGTGTGGCTTTGAGCATAAAGGAGGGAATATGGACTGCACTGGACCTACAACAACGCGGCCACATACCAGATGAGAGGTGGGGAGAACTGGAAGGCCCCTGAGTGCCAAGTAAATAACTAAGTGGACACTTTGAGAAGGCGACAAACTTAGAACCTAAGGGTAACCCGGGAACACCACTCGTTGGTAACTGGAGGTACCATCAGGAGAGTGACAAACAGAGATAAACTGTGAAGCATAGCAGTACACGAACAAAGTGAACGTGGCTCACTGTGCGAGGGGAAATTGCAGACACGAAATAGAGAAGAAGATACCCCAGGAACTGGGCAGCGGCTTCCAGCCCCCAGCCACATTGGAGACCCCGTCTCCCATAAAAACAGCACCAAGTGAGATTAATCTACGAGGAGATGAACAGGGGAGTCCCCCAGCACATACTTTGGTAAGACTCCAACTGGTGACAGGGAGAAATGGAGCAAAGAAACCTCATCTCCCCCACCTTCCTGAAAAGGCAGGTGTCAGAGACGAGTAGGGGAGGGCTCCAGAGGTGCTAGCCCCTGGATGCCTCAAGCCACTTAGATGGCTGGCAGATTCAGTGACACGCATTTGATGGAGACACAGGACCAGGAGATACAACACAAAACAAGTTTGGCCCTCTCCAGAAACAAACTACGTTGGTCCCAACTATGGGTAAAGACAAGGACAAAGAACCCAAACCCCCTAGACAAGAGAAGATGGATCTCTACACCAAAGTGATCACCCCACCTCCAGAAGAGCCATCACCATTCCACACAGACACAGAAATGCTGCTACAAGCAATCCAAGCATCCAGAGCGGCATTAGAAGAGAAAATAGGAGCAGTGGGCTCAGAAGTGACACTACTGAGACAAGACCTCCGCAATCTATCTGACAGAGTTATGGAATCTGCAACCCGGGTAGCAGAAGCTGAAGATGCGATAAGAGACCTTTGGAAAGGGGTTGCTGAATTGCAAGCATCTAATGAAGACATCCAGCAGCGTATTGAGGATGCTGAAAACAGAGCACGAAGATATAACCTATGTTTCGTGGGTTTACGGGAAGGGGTTGAAGGAACGAGTGCCCTGGAATTTTCACATTCTTGGCTCCAAAACATTATCCCAGCGGACAAATTCTCCACATGCTTTGTGATTGAAAGAGCACATAGAGCACTAGCAACGAAGCTTCCTCCGGGTGCACAGCCGAGGCCCATCATAGCGAGATTTTTGAACTTTCTTGATAGAGATCTGATACTAAGAGAAGCAAGGAGACTAGGTGAAATTAGGCACGAGAACTCACGGATCATGATCTTCCTGGATTATAGCAGGGAGGGTCAACGCCAGAGGCGAACCTTTGACTCTGTTAAAGGAAAGCTCAGATCACACCAAATTCATTATATGCTGTTATACCCTGCGAAGCTGAAGATAATCTTCATGGGCAAAACCCACTTCTTTCAGACCCCAGAAGAGGCATGGAGTTGGATGGAAGAACGTCCAAACCTAGGGAGACCGGAAGAATCACAACAAAGCAGGGGGAAGTTACGTGAGATAGTCCCGAGAACAGCTGGGCTCCAGAAGAAGACAAGAACTCTGGAAAATCGGAGAATGCGCATACAGGGGTCAATGGCATACATCTCCAGAGGGTCAGGAATACTAAGAAGGAGGACGTTGGCCACGAGGGAACCTCAGAGAGAGAAGGACTCCCAAGACACCCATATCGCCAGTCTGAGAGACTCCCAGACAGACTCGGACAGCAGGGAAATCACATCAGGAGAAGACGAAGAAGTAACACAGCACTCATTAGTAACAGCAGTAACGGCAATGGAACAAGACACGGAAGCAGAGAAGCCTCCATCACAAGAAGATGCACTCAATTCAAGCTAAAAATGAAAATAAGGAACTGCTACAAAACTCGACCGCGAGAGCCAAGACCATGAAGCCACCCCACATCACCTCCTTGGAACTGTGCAGAGACAACGGCTCCGAGACCGAGTGAAGGTGACAGGCCAGAAGAGCCCTGAGACATTCCTCTTTTTCTCTCCCTTTTTCCCTTTCCCTTACTCTTGCTTTTGTCTTAGCTTTCTTTGTTTGTTGTAAGTCGTAGCACTGTGGGAGTTTGAACCCATAGTGTAAATTGTTACAGGGGTGGGCAACAGACCTCTCCTTCCCTTAAATACAGGAACTGAAAAGGAACTATGGGGAAAAGTGTGAAAAGGGGGAGGCGGGAGGTGGGGAGGGGGGTAGTTGGGATGGGATTAGACTAAGTAAGTTACTGTTTAAGTTGAGTTGCAGGATCCATACAGAATGCACACCACGACAAAGACACCGAGCCAGGTTCCAATGCATGATATAACCTGGTCCAATCCATGAATGCACCCCAAACCAAGATGACAAGGCCTGAAAACGACCCTCTCTCTATCTTGACGTAGAATGTCAGTGGCCTCAGGGACAAGGTCAAACGGGGTCTAGCAAATAGATATTTTGAACGAATACACCCAGATATGGTGCTACTGCAGGAAACACATATGAAGGGCACCAAATGCGGGTTCCTTGGTAGGGGAGCATATACGGTCCTGGCACACGCAGGATATACCTCCGGTTCCAGAGGAGTGACGATCCTGATTAAAAGGTCGCCTCCCTTCCACATTACACGCACACATGGATAGATCCACATGACACTTATGTGGGGGTGACTAGGAAGTGGGGCAGATGGAACTTGACCCTTATCTCCATATATGCCAGCCGAAATAACAAACACGCACATTAAATAAACTGACAGAGATCTTATTAGACTCCCCGGCCTCCCTCCACATAATAGGGGGAGACTTTAACGACGTTATGCACACACCCATAGAACGAACGGGGGGACATACCCGACGCCCATGACCACACCATTGGCACACTTCACAGACACGCTAGGTCTGGTAGACGTATGGAGACATACTAATCCAAGATTAAGGCAGTACTCATACTACTCAGGAGCACACAATGTCTATTCGAGACTGGACTATGTTTTTCTCCCGAAAGGTGAGGTAGGGGAGATACATAAAGCAGAATATCTTGCCAGAGGTCTGTCAGATCATTCGCCACACCACATACAAATAGGAGGTCGACAGCGCGAGATGAACGCGCATTGGAGACTAAATGCATGGGATCTACAGATCAAGACTGTACTAAGAGGCCTAAGAGAAGACACAACAATCTTGTTCGAAGAAACTCTAGGATCGCTAGAATCGAGAGTCACAATATGAGAAATATACAAAACAGTTTTAAGAGACAGAGCCCAAAACCATATAGCGTGGGAAAGGAAGAAGGATCAGGAGGATCTCACAAGATTAGAAAAACACATTTTAGCCTTAGAAAAGCAGAACATTGCACAGAAAGATCCCCTGATACTTAGACAACTTCTAGACACACAGCATGAATATAAAGACCAGGCGTGCCGGGCCTCCAATGCACAGGTCTTGGCGACCCTACAAAGACTATATGACGTAGGGGGCAAATCAGGGAAACTCCTGGCTTGGCTCAGTAGAAAAGAAGTAGAAGCCAGGTGGATAGAGTGTATCACTGATCCACAAGAAGAGACACAGGTCAAGGATGAACAGATAATGCAGAACTGTGCGTTCCACTACAGGGACTTCTTTGACGCCCGCCCCCTGCGAACGGCCCCCGATATTGAAGAATATCTGACAGAGGTGTATACACCAATACTTGACGACACTGACAAAGCGGGATTGGAGGGAGACATCACGACTGAGGAAGTTAGGGCTGCTATAGCCCGACTACGCCCAGGAAAGATCCCAGGACCAAACGGTATACCGGCTGAGCTGTACAAGAAGTGCGCGGACCTCCTTAGCCCCCCCCTTTTGACTCTCTTTATAGATGCATATGACAAGGGCACCCTCCCATTGGACCTTCGTATGACTACAATAGTAGCAATTTACAAAAGGGGGAAACCGAAAGACAAATGTGAATCCTACCGCCCAACATCCCTTCCTAACATAGAGGTGAAGATATTGGCGACCATACTTGCTGCAAGACTGCGCCAGGTTATAACAACCCTGATAAGTTATGACCAGTCTGGATTTCTGCTGGGCCGAGCTACTAGGGGGAACCTACGTAGGACCCACAATTGGATGATGCAGGTGAAAAATCGTGACACCCCGCACCTACTATTATCACTAGATGCAGAAAAGGCTTTTGACGCCGTCCACCTGCCCTTCCTCGGGGCCGCCCAGACAAAATTTGGCCTAGGCCCAAAATGTAGGAAATAGGTGGGACTATTATACAAGGACCCCAGGGCAAATGTTCGGGTGAACGGGGAAACCTCCATGGATTTCCCCATAAGATGCGGGACGAGGCAGGGATGCCCTCTGTCCCTCCTGCTCTTTGCCCTTACGGTGGAGACATTAGCCTGTTCAGTCCACCAGCATCCAGACATACATGGTTTCCAAACCAGTCCAGAGGACACCATGGAAGAAAAGATCTCTCTATATGCGGACAACATCATTCTATATATCATGCAACCCGAAATAACGATTCCCATTTTTTTTCATGCAATCGATATATACGGACAAAACTTGGGATATAAAATCAACTGGCACAAATCAGTGATCTACAGCCCTGGTGAGCTGTCCGCATGGCCCGTACTCCCCAGAGATCTCCAGGTAGCACACAATGGGTTAACATATCTAGGAATCTTCCTCACCACAGACAGTGACCTCTGCTGCCAAAAAAATATTAAACGTATACTCTAGAAATTCAAGGGGGACGCACAGCGATGGAAATCACTACCACTTACTATATTAGGCCTAGCCGCCATGTTTAAAATGATAACCCTCCCCCAATTTCTTTACGCTCTGCAAAACACATATTACTCCCTCCCACGATCGATATTCCGCGAAATAGACGCCGAATTACGTTCACTCCTGTGGTTAGGGAACCAACCTAGAATAGCACTGCATACATTGCAGCGCAATCAATATAATGGAGGGATTTCATTGCCTGACATGGAAGCCTACTACTGGGCGGAACACTTAACACCACTAAATGATTGGATACATACACCAGGCGACCACCACACTTATAGACTGGAGAGAGAAACCATGTAAGGACGTACATTCCTCCATTACCTTTATGACGGTAGGGGCGTGGGGGAACTTCTTCCAGCCACCCAAGCCACAATAGAGGCATGGGGAAGAGCAACAAAAGTAATGGGATGGCATCACAAACTTACTAAAGAAACACCTCTGTGGCATGGTAATTGGTTGAAAGAACTGAAAAAACTAAAAGGATTTGGGGAGTGGGACACCATAGGCATTTCAACGATAGAAGACATTCTCGACAAAGGCAAACTCAAAAGTTTTACCGCCCTAAGGGCAGAATTCTCATTACAACCAACCCAGTTCCTTAAATATGCCCAGATTAGGCATGCATGGCCTGCAGAAAACACTGTGAGGTGCTGCATGACTGTAGTTGAATTCTGCACTGGTTTAAATGTTTGGGAAAAACAACAATAAAAATATTCAACAAAAAAAAAAAGAAAATGTTTAAATATGCCAGTTATGAAGGTATCAACATGTGGTGTAAAATGAGGCGTAACTTTAGCTGCTTTCCAGAGTTAATGTATTCATATAAAGAGCATAAAAGAAGTATGGAGAAAAGGTGTTTGGCTCCACTCTGTGTTGATCTGCCTCTTTACAACAGCTCAGAATTTGATTGGGCAGCAGTTGTACTAGTACACCTAACCAGTGCTTCCATTACTGTGTTTGACATGTTTGGACAGCATTGCAAAGAAGATAGAGTGCACTCAAATATGATTTCCTCCTCAGAAGATACCAATCTTCAGGATACCATGTATATCATTGCAAGTTTCCTCATCCACTACATCTTAATCTCAGTGCACTCCAGTAGCAGTAGGGCAGGCTTGATGGGGTATAACACCTTGGGAATCCCCTTCACACCAGATGGCTGCGGCCTCTAAAAATCATAATGCAGCAGCTTGTGCTTAATGGATTTATCCTCTATTGAAGTAAATAAATCCTCTCTCATGCTCCTTCTGTTATGCAGCCACACTTTCCCTGCATGGGGCAGGAGTTAGGAAGAGGTGCTCCCGGAAGTCCCCAGCACACTGCATGCCTCGGCAAGTCCCAGAGGCAGCGCATTCAAACCATTGGTTCCTCGAAGGGCTTGTTGTCTCATTTCCCTGCCTGTGCCACAGCAATAGCAATAGCATGGTGAGATGGCCTGTGGGAAAGCCTGCCCAGCGCTGGTATTACTACCCATAGAGAAGCAACATGAGGAGGAGTTGATTTGTGTTTGAGTGCAATGTTTCTGTGTGTTCATTTCTCTATGCACATGTGTGCGTGTGTGGCATTCATACAAGTGCCCTTATGATGTCTACAATTAAAGTATGTAGAGGGGAAATATGAAGAGGTGTATGCTCATCTATGTGTGTGCAGCTCGCAGACATACAAACATACAAATAAAGTTGGTGTAAGTGCTTAGCGTATTCGGTGATCACCTGAAGGACCAGAATCTGTATTCCAAGCAATTCACGTCCCTTGCTCTCCTTCTCTCCTTTCTGTGCTCCAGGCTTATATTTGAGTCACTGAGGCTCCTTACTAAACCCACTGCTTATGCACTTATGCCATTCTACTTGATAATTGATTAACGCAGATGACACATTTCTAATTGCTCGAACAGCCAAGGGTTTACAAAAACTTCTTAACCTTTTTATTGATTTTATGAACAGCCTTGACCTTTCTACCAACTTCTCAATATCACATGCAATGAAGTGTGGTCCGCCCAATACGAAAACTATGAAATTTGTCGTAGATGGACACCACGTCAGTGAGGCAGAAAAGTTTAAATATAAAGGGATCCAGTTGGATTCTGGTATAAATTGGCACCCACTTATAACTCAGAATGTGGTGTCTTTTAACAGATCCACGTTTAGCATTGGCGATTTCTCACGCCGGTTAGGGCGCACCCACATTAAATCTGTCTTGGAAATCTTCAGGGCCAAGTGCGTCCCATTAGCAAGTTATGGCAGTGGAATATGGACCTTTGGCCCGGTAGCCCTGAATCAAGTAGCAGAAAAGAAATTTTTAAGAGGCCACCTGGGAGTCCCACAAAGTGTACCCTCTGAAATCGTCCACGAAGAACTGGGATTAGGTTACATTACTGGCCAGATCCGACTTGCCCCCTCAAAAGTCTGGTTATCAATATGGACAAAGGAAGAGCTTGGTGTTAACAGATTAATAGTGCAGGATTGTTTAAAATTGGATAAGCCCTTTCTGAACCCATGGTTGGCCTATATCTCCCATAATATGATGTCTTTAGGGAGGCCCAATCTATATACTAATCCCAGCTGCTTAGTTAGCTCTGATCATAAATGGGCTGTAGCGGCAATTATGGGTAAGAAGTAGGCCTGGGCAGTAAATTCCGTTCCGCTCGCGGAATTTGCGGAATTTGGGTAATTTCGCATTCCGCGGAGAACGCGAAATTGCCAAAAATTCCGCGATCCGCGGCTTTGCTGAGTTTTTTGCTTGTTCGCGCTTTTAAAATGCGTGTTCGCGAGATATTTCTCCCCGAGCACGCAAACAGCGTTCGCGAACAGGAAAAAAGCATCGCGAATGGGCGGAACAAGCAATTCCGCGTGTTCGCGGAACTTTTGCGTGCTCGAGGAGATTTTTTACCGTTTCGCGGAGCTTTGCGTAGCGCGACTACGCAAATTCCGCCCACCCCTAGTAAGAAGGCAGCGGACCAGGAGGACTCTGCAATATTGAAACTTTCAGTCAGACTTTGCGATTTTAGTGAAAACTGGATAATTTCGAACCATATTTGACTTGGAACATGACTCGTCATCAGCGATGTTTATTGACTTATTTTAGGCTGAATATATTTCCAAGTTTAGTCTTTTTTAATCATGGTTGTTTTAAGGATTCAGATTTGCCCCTATGTGACTGTGACAATGTCTCAGTCAAATGACACCTTACACATTATTATGATTTGTTCTAAATATACTACTCTACAACATAAGTTTTTGCGACCAATTTTAGGCCGGCCTTACTGCATTTACAGTTTTTATATTCATCCACAGTTTTTTTCTTTCTTGTATGGTTTTTCTCTGGGGTTTTAAAGCAAGTGTGATTTTGTGGGTGTTTATTTCTGGTTTTTTCTAACTGATTTGTCTTTTATGATTTTATTCTTAAAATCAAATAAAGATTATGAATTTGAATTTGATTTGATTAATCAGTTGTTGCAGCATATGCAACAAACATAGCACAGATAAAACAAGCCAGATGCACAGAGTCTGTTCACTGTTACCAGGTGTTAGACTTGGCTTTTTCAGCGGGTTTACCCCCAGACTTTTTGCTTTTTGGCCTCCTGTTTTTGACCCTGTGTGTGTTGGTTTTAGGACTCTGGGTACTTTCCCACTGCCAATCAGTGCTAAAGTGCATATGCTCTCTGTGTAAAGTGTGTTATGGATTGGTGTTTCCATGATTGGCCTATTTGATCTATGTGGCAGTCCCTTGTAAAGTGCACTGAGAGTGCCAGGGCCTATAGATCAAATGCTGTTGGTGGGCTGCAGCACTGGATTGTGCCACCCACGCAAACAGCCCGTAAAGTGTAACTCTGGCCTGCCATTGCAGAGCCTGTGTGCAGCCTGGGGCTGCCATGTCGACTTGGCAAGTGCACACACTTGCAAGTCCCTAAACCTTCCCTTTTCTACATGTTAGTCACCCCTAAGGTCGGCCCAAGGTACCCCTGTGGGCAGGGTGCATTGTATGTGAAAGGTAGGACATGCCCTGGTGTGTGTGGCATGTCCTGATAGTGAATTACAACCTATTTCGTTTTTCACTATTGCAAGGCTACCTGTTCCCCATAGGCCAGAATGGGCAGTTCTGATTATTACAGCTTATAATCCTAACTGACCCAGGGAACATGGTAGAAATTCGAGTTTAGTATGCCTGGACTCAGAATGATAAAATGCATCTTTTAGTGAAGTTGGTTTTAACATTCTGTGTTTGAAAATACCACTTTTAGAAAGTGGGTATTTTCTTGTCTAACCATCCAAGCCTGCCTCTGCTAGGTTGTGTATTCCTTGTCTGGAGTGTGAGTGACAGGGGCTGGGGGATGCCAGGAGACAGGGTGAGTCAGCACAGGGCTGAATAGCAAGATCTACATGTAGATGGGTGGGAGGAGATGCACCTGGGACCTGAATAGGGCTGGGCCTTCCCTCCACAATGCTGGCTCCACCTCCTGTGGTGCGTCTGATGTCCCTGGCCTGCACTGTGAAAGGAAAGAAGGAGACTTGTCAACAAAGTGCTCCAGGACTGACCAGAACTGGTTTGGACTAGGCAAAGGCCTCTCTGCCTTCAGAGGACAAAGAGAAATTGAGGATAAAAGGGGGACCCAAACCCCAGAAAATTAGAACTCTTTTGGATCAAGAAGACTGCCAAGAAGAAGAGCTGGAGAAGCTGTGAGGAGGAACAACCACTTTGCTATGTGCTTTGCTGTGTTGGCCTGCAGTGGCTGCTTCTGTCTTGGGCAGTGAAAGGACTGGAACTGAACTTTCTGCAATCTACTTTGTGAGTGTCTCCAAGGGCTTGAGGTAGAGCTTGCCCCCTGTTCAAGAAGTCTCAGGAACAGCAAAGACTTCAAGTTCTTCTGCCCTCAGCACTGGGGACTGTGTGTTTTGTGCTGCAACAGAAGAAAAGCAACTCGACGACGTCGACGACGCCGCTGCCGACTCCGTGTCCCGACGGCACCGCAGAGGGCACCGCCGCAACGCCGCACCGCGACCCTGGTCTCACCGACGACGCCTGCTGATGCCGCCACCGAGCCGCTGCTCGCACCGTGACCTGTGGGCACCGCACTCCACACCGCCTTGCTTCACAACGCCGTGGCCTTCCCGACGACGCCGCTCCATGCCGGACTCAACGCCGCTTCTTGCACCGTGGTTCGGGGGCACCGCTCGTAAGTTACACGACGCACCGCCCTCATCCCGCACCGCAGTCTTGGCCAACCGACGCCGGTGCCATCGACTCCCGTTCGTCAGCCGACGACAGCGCAGCAGCTACGACGACGACGCTGCTGCACCGTGACCTGCCAGCACTGTGACGAGCACCGCCTTCATCTCACACCGCGACCCTGGTCTCACCGACGACGCCATCCGACGCCGCCACCGAGCCGCTGCTCGCACCGTGACCTGAGAGCGCCGCACGCCGCACCGCTGCACTTCGCACCGCAGCACCCGACGCCGGCCGACGCCAGCGCTCCTGACTTCAACAGAGGAGATCGATCTGCAACGCGTGTGACTTCGAGGGCCCCGACGACGCCGCACCGACCTCCGGAACCGACCCCTGCGGACGCCGTGTTTTCGGAAGCTCACCGCGAGGTCATCGACGCCCTGCATTTCTGAAAGGTACTGTTTGCGGGTCTTCCCGACACCGTAGTTGACCCGCGACGCCGCGGTCAGCCAGAACTGTTTGGATTTGTTTGTTCATGACGCTGTGATAGCCCTGGACGGAGCTATCGACATCAAGGAACTGTTTTTAAAGACATTTTGAGAAGTAACTATTTCTGAAGTACTGTACAGTGGATTTTTATCGTATTTGGTCTTGTTTAAAGTATATAAAAATATTGGATATTTTCTAAACTGGTGTGGTGTCATTTTGTAGTGCTTACACTGTATTACTGTTGGTTATGTGCAAATGCTTTACACACTGCCTCTAGAATAAGCCTGACTGCTCGTGCCAAGCTACCAAGGGGGTGAGCAGGGGTTATTTTAGGAGTGTAACTCCCTTACCCTGACTAGGAAGAAGGGTCCCTACTTGGACAAAGGTGCATGCCCTTGCCAACTAGAGATCCCATTTCTAACACCAGGGAACTGAATGAATGCTCTGTGTGGGGTCACTGACACTCCTTTCAAGGCCCATTGAGCCCTGCACTGTTTGGGGCTAATGACATTCATTTCTAGATTCTTTGGTACATGCACACTTGAATTGAACTGGGTAATCACGGCATCTACCATTACAGTTTATAACAAGCATGACACGTCTAAAATATATAGCAAGCAAAACTCATCTATGAAACTAAGGGGTATATTCACAAGAACGTGTGATAACTAACGCAAGAGTAGCGTAACGCAACTTTCAATATCGCAGCCTATCACGGGAAAATAACGTGGAATTCACAACAAGGCGGTACCATGCGATAGTCACCAGATATCGCGTCAAATGTCAGCGTGAAAATCAACTCCACGCCGAAAAATTGCGAAACGCGAACGCGAGAAATCATGTGATGAGGCCAATCGCGGTAAAAAAAGCAGCGAAAAGCAGCCACAGGCCTGCAAATCCCACACATCTGGCGGGAAATTGCACCATAAAAACCACAGAAACAACACACCAGAAACAAGCCAAAGCACGTAGCAACATGGATGCACCCTGACCCAGCGCAGAGGTCAACGCGAACCCCACAACCCCCATAGACCACCAGCAAGGAACAACTGGGTCGGGGAAGGCCAAGGAGAAAAGGGAGAGGAAGACGGGGTGAAGACCGCAGGAGAACATGACAAGCGTCACGGAGGTGACAGAACACTACCAGCAACTGACCCACAAGCAGACCACCTGGAATGCAGTCGGAGTGCCCAGGAGGCCAATCCAGGAGGACAAGAGGCTCCGCCTGGACATGACAACCTAAACCAGGCACAAACCCGCTGCCAACAGGAAGGCAGCAACGGTGACAGGAGGTGGCAGTCCAGCACCACAGTAGGAGCTGGAGGAAACCCAGGCCACAGTCATCAGTGTGGAGACGGTGCAAGGAGTAGGGAGTATGGACACAGCTCATCAGGACCTGACACAACAACAACAGGGTGAGGATCCAACAGGGACTGGGGGGACGGGGGGTGATGGGCACAATGGCACACATGCACAATGAGGTGTAGCACACTGCACACCCACAATTACCCAGGGACATGTCCCCCATCCCCGTGGCACACTGCAGCACACACACATAGCAATCACAGCACATACCATGACAATGTGGCACAAAGTGCAACACCCACACTGCAGAACAGGGGACACAACTGGGTCCGCCCAGGCGCAGAAACAGAACAATCACATTGGACAGAGCAGGGAACTGTGAGATGCATATCTACCCCTACAACCCCACATCAGCCATGTAGGCCAAATGTACACTGTCCCAAATCAAATACCCACCACCGCCCAAACAGACACAATGTTCATTGTCACACAGTCTGCATGTCGACAAGAACAAGGCGCCAACACAATGACAACATGCACCTCTCCTTCACAATGCAGAGGGACAAACAACACCTCCAGCAGGTCAGAACAGACAACCCATCAGTGATGCCGGAGACGAACACCACACCTTCGACACCGACGCACTACAACAGCCCATGGTCATCCCACACAACTTACCACCAGGGCAGACAAGCTACTCAGAGGAGAACCCAGCCCCTGCAACAGACCACACAGCATGAAGCACCCGCAATCTCGGCTGCCTCACAACACTTCACCCACCCACACATGGCACCCCAATGCCAGGTGTCAGAACGCCAAAAGGAGGTTGCCCAACTGGTGCGAGTGTTGCCCAACCCATGGAATGCGAACTAGAACACATACGTGGGTGTCCAATACCCTTCAGGGACCACCTACACCCCACAAAGGAGACCCACACTTCCATAGAGACACATGCAGATGCACATACCCAGTACAGAACCACTCCCAGGGGCACGCACATATCAGTCACACACCCACGTTGGCTCAGCGTACAACGGCACAGTCCACTCCCCTTACGAATTGAGTGGGTGACGACAAAGCTACATGTCCAGGTTCTAGCCCGCTGCCTGCGGTGACATGTCTGCGTCCGCTGTACACAGCACAATGTAATGTCGTAGGGCCCAGGGCCCCCATGCATAAAACAAGACCACAGGGAGACATGCACATATCATGTTGAACTGGCTAGGGGCACGTGCGCCCGGCCCCTTTATTGGCAGGGCCACATGTACAGTGACGCCTGTGCTGGATGTGTGTGGGGTGAGTATAAGCCAGCACGCACGGAGTGCTTGGTGCTGGCAACAGCCTGAACAGTGGACACCAGTGTAATGGAACCAGAAAACACCAGCATAACAGAGTCAACTGCAGAGCAACATGGAGGGATCTGGAGTAAGGACAGAGGTCACCCAATATTCAGTCAGGAGGTTCCGTGAGTTGCAGTGCACTGAGGTAAGGGCACTAGAGAAGAGCACGCTCATGTGAAGAAATTGCTAGGATTGTGTCCCTTCCGGTTAGTCCTGATGCACATGCAGTGGGGTGTGTTACACCTGCATCAACTTCCTCATCAATGTCCCAGGTCTTCCACACTGCCTGAGGTGACAGTTGAATCCGCAGTCCACAGCGCAATACCCAGTAATAGATCCGGGTGTGTAGCTTGACTACCACCACCAGTCTGCATTCCTGCCTTGGGGCTGTTGCCTCCTGCCCTCCCATTGTCTGTGCTTCCTCCCGTCCGCACACTTGACACATCTTCCTCATCATAGTCCCAGATCTTCCCCACTGCATGGGGAGACATTGCTGCGCAACCTCACAACAGCACAAAACTCAATCAGTAACGGACAATGGCTTACGGTGCACTGAGTCACTGGCACCTGGAGTGCTGAGCAGGGTAGCAGGCCGATGATGGCATCCATGACAGGTCTGAGCAACTCTGTAGGTCTGTCCGGACCACCCTTTCGACTCTGGCAGATGGTGGTTGGAGGTGGTCCTTGCGGTGGTGGCGTGTGCCTCCTGCGGTGATGTGACGTCCGGGCCGGTCAAGACTCGATGCCATGTGTGGGCCCTGGTGGCCTGCAGTTGGGGCCAGAAGAGGCGGACAGCGCAGGGCCACAGACACATGGCGTTGATGACCCCAAGACCATCGCTACAGAGGCCATTCAATGTCTCAGAAGAAGGGGTCCCAGGCCTGAGCAGCACAGGGTTAGTGGCCCCGGATGCACTGCGGCCGGCACAGGCACCCGGCCACGGGACGGTGACTTGCGGTGCAGTCAGATGGGCCATGCGACCTGAGCGGGTCCCCATCAATGTCCGAGATGTATGTTGCGGAGGGTTTCGGGGGACAGTAGAAGGTGTCCTCCAGGGCATGATGCGGAAGGTATGATGTTATCTGGAAGCAGCAAATGGAGGAGTGGAAAGCGCAACCCTCGTTTGCACCAACAATTCGGGATCAGCTACATGAGGATGAAAACTAGCCCCTAGTCCATAGACTCAAACGCCACCAATGTACGACCAGTGAGTGTCCATGAATGTCTGGGAACAAACTTAGTGGCACAGGTGCTGTGAGGGGATGCAGTCTGCGATGATGCCGGTACTCATATGTGAACTCCAAGAATGCCAAATCAAGGCTCTGTGACCTACTGGACCGCAGTGTAGGCCGGAGGCAGCGGTCAGCAGTGGCCCACAGCCACGGGTCGTTGGCTCGCGAGGCACAGAGTTAGTGACACAGTGGCAGTTGTCGGTATTGTTCAATCACCTCCGTGACGCTGATCCTGTTCCCTCCGGACTGCAACATGTCATCCTCTTACGCCCCTCCGTGCGTGCCAAGAAATGTATTCTGCCTTTTGAATTACCGATGTTCAGTTCCAAATCTGTGATCCCACTCGTGCGCAGCATAGGCCGAGGAGCAGTGGTCCGCGTAGGCCCACAGACACGTGTGGTTGTGATGCCATGCACAGACTTGTTGCCACCACATCGGAGGGTGTATAGTGAATTGTTCTCTGCCTTCAATAATGTTCACTGCCATGGTGTAATCAAGACTCAGTTCCAAATGTGTGACCTACCTGACCATGGTGTAGGCCTGAGGCAGCGGTCAGCATGGCCCATTCACCAAGTGTCTCCGGCATAGGTTGGATGGCCCCACCGGCCTGCGTAGTTCAGGTTCAGTGGCACCACATGTTAAGGTCACCTCCGTGTATGTGACCCGGCATTCGTCCGGACTAAGCCGCATCTTCCTCTTACACCTCTCCGTGCGACCACTGGTGTGGGCTCCGCCATTCGTGCTTAGCGACTAGGTGCTGGATGTGTGACCTACTGGTCAGCAGGGTAGTCCTGGTCCCTCATCCCCATGTAGCCGGCTGGCGTTGAACAGGGTTAGTGGCACCACGTGTAGCAGGCTGGCGTTGGACAGGGTTAGTGGCACCACGTGTAGCAGGCTGGCGTTGGACAGGGTTAGTGGCACCACGTGTAGCCGGCTGACGTTGAACAGGGTTAGTGGCACCACGTGTAGCTGGCTGACGTTGAACAGGGTTAGTGGCACCACGTGTCGCAAGATGCCCATATGGAACTATGCCTCACTGATCGGGGGGGGGTCTGGTGCTGTGGCCGCTGGCCCGGATTTGGGGTCACTGCCAATCATGACTCAGGACACAGTTTCACATATGGGACCTACTGGTCCGAAGAGTAGGCCGGGGGCGGCAGTGGAGTATGTCAACAAAAAAGGAATAAAGCGGGCCTGTGTTGTGGAGGCCGTGATGGTCTGAGGTGGCTGCCAAGGTCTCGGGCCTCGGGCTTGGGGCTTGCGCCGGCACGTGGTGGGCCCACCTTGACACACACCGGTGTCGGAAGGTGATCAGTGTGGCCTGGCTGCGCAGGGGCTGGCCTGACGGGTTCGTGGTCCAGCGTGCCGGGGTCCGGCAGGCGCACAGCATCGCAGGCAACTCCGCTCACGAGGATGGCGTCGGCCTCATGGCGGGGTGGGAGGCGCCGCCCTGGCAGAGATGTGGGTCTTTCCGGAAGAAGACCATGCCCAGGCCTACGTGCTTTTTATTCACACCCCTACGCTGGCGTGGCGTACGCCGGGCCATCTCACTCCGCTGATGCTTAGGGGGGGGCGTAACAGGCAACATTTCCGCGAGGTTCCCCACTGGCTGGGGTGATATGGTGGCATCCACTGTCCACTACACTCCATACACAAGCTGTGTATGTCGCCATGGATATGGGTGTGTTCTGCATACTGCGAGGTGTCCAGCACATCTCCGGCACTCTTGGCATTGTGTACTTTCCCAATCATGGTTCTACTGCATCCTTCACACATGCCTGGTTGCCACCTCTCCCCACATTCGGCTATTATGTGGCTGAGGTGCCATGCTATTGCTGGCTCATGTTCAGGGCTTGCCCATGTGGACATTGTAAGTTGTTCTGTCGTGTCTGGTGGGTGGGCATGTTGTTGTGCCTGTTGTATGTGATTTTGTGACATGTGCATTGCCAGCGTTGTGAGTTGCATGGTTGTGGAGTTGAGGTGTGTGGGTTGTTCATTTGTATATTGCCAAGGGGCTGTGCATTTCCCTTGTTGCCATCCTGGGATCGCTGGTTGATGATGGACTGTCGGAGGATGAAGGTATCATGCACACTGGCTGTGTATTTGAAGGCGACATTGCTGGGTGTTCCACGGTGTTCTGTTGTTGCCTGCACATTGATGTGAGACATGTGCTTCCTGTTGCAGTGATTGTGTGCTGTGTCACCAGGGGGCACAGGTAGTACATGTGTGCTGTGTATTGCCCCCAACACGTGCGTGTATCCTGCTTGGGCCTATGGTCCTTGCTTGGTCTCCAGCAGATCCTGCGCATTGTGTTGTACGTATGGGGACTGGGGTACCAGGGTGATGGTGATGTCCAGGACAGGTGTGGGGGACTTGGATGTGGCTGGCTGGGGGGCTCCTCCGACTGTGGTGGGTGTTGGTTGGGGGTTCCCAGGGGCCAACAGGTGTAGCCACGCCATCAGCTTTGTGTGGGGTGGGATGTTGGTTGTCCGCTGTGTTGGTGCCGTAGGCCTGTTAGGCGATGATGGTCAGGATGCGTAGGTTGGTTGTCCCTTGCAGCCTGTAGTGGATGGTGACATTGACAGATGTTGGGTCTGTGCGGCTGGTACTTTTCCTGGGGTTCAGCTGTCTTTGTCTGCGCTGCGTCTGTTGTGGTCCGGGGGGGAGGGGGTGTTCCGGGTGTGGGTTGGGGTCCTGGGGTGGTGGAGGTGGGTGTTGTGGCCATCTTGGGTGTCCGGGCCACATGATGGCTGGCTCCATGGCATCTGCTGCCCTTCGGATGTGGCCCTGGGCTGTACTCCCTTTTGTGGTGCTGTCTGCCGTCCGACTTTACACCAGGTCAGAGCAGGTGTAAATTTCCTGGTGCTAACGCGCCTTATCGCCTGTTTTGTGTTCTTATCGCCGATGTGGCTGGTCGTTGTGAATGTTGAGGTGTGCTGTTGTCTCGGCTTTTGTCACGGGAACGCCTACTCTGCATCTCATTAGTGATATTTGCTGGGGGCCTCTGTGGCGATGTTTTTTGCGGCTGCTATCGCGGGTAAACTGGTCCTGTGGGCTGTTAACACCGGCTTGTGAATGGGGAGGTAAATTTATCACGACTTTGGCTGCGATAAAGTGCCATTAATTCGGCGATAGCTCTTTGTGAATATGCCCCAAATTTCTAAAAAACGCATTTTACCGATAATTTTCCTCGTGCAAAATAGTTTTAGTGAAAAGAAAAATCGTGTGGAGACAGAAGTACACCTAATTAGTACGTTTGTTAAATACAAAATGTATCTACATTTCCAAATTTAGCTGTAGGAATATAATCCGAAAGACCAAACGGTACTACATTAGGAAAAGAAGCGCAGTAGGCTGGATGAGTCATAAGGAATGGATGTTAATGTTGTGGAAGTAACACAAGGAAGAAAAAAATGAAGATAAAGGTATGCGGCCAGTTATTCAATAGGAGGGGCTTGGATACCATTGTTTATAATAAGCAGACAGTATGCAGCGATATGTTAAAGAAAATAGGTGCTTGTGCACGTGTGGTGAACGGGTAATGAGGCAGCCACAGTTGTCTTTAAACAAATAGGTACATTGAGGCACTTCAAAGAATACTGTCACAAGATATTAAATAATTATTGTCTCTCTTGTCTAAGCATTTCAATTCATCGTTCCTTCTCTATTCTTATTGGTGGTATACCAGCCAGATATTGTATATGGCTTTTAGTGCAAAATTCTATCCATAATTGTTCTACATTTGTCTAATATTGTTTACCAAATGTCATTGTCTCCTGTTGTGAGTTTCATCATATTTAGATGTCTAATATATTCCACTTATAAACTCTCCTCTATGCACATAAGCTAAAGTCTGCTTTTGATAAACCTTTCTAAATCTATTTCTTCATAACAAAGACTAGCAGCAGCTGTCCGCTATTTATTTTCAGAAGTACTTTCCTTCAGATTCTGACAAGTAGCTCCCTACTTTTGGGAATAACATTAAAGTTTTAGTGAATCAGCATAAATGACACTGTTATATCTTTCCCAGAAGGGTCATAATTCAGAAGCAATACACCCGAAAATGAATTTCCGTACGTGCTGTGACTGTAGGAATGCAGAGAGACTTTAAGTTCAGTACAAGGAGGGAGGGTGACAAAAAGGTTAAATCCTGCAGGTTTTGTCAGAAGGTGACAGGAGAAGATAGCAATACCCAATCAGTATGGAACATATACATGCTTGAATCCACACTGCTATGTTGGTTATAGTATGGAACTAAAATACTGCAGCTCAAATATCTGGCAACATTATTGTGTCCTAAATATTGTTCGCAAGAATTCCGCACCATTGGAATTAAAACTAGGATCGGCAGTATTCTGACACACCGTCATCAAACAAAAGCCACTCATTACCAAGTGGCCATTTATTGTAGCTTCCTTGCTCAACATTTTGTGTTGCAGATTTTATAGGGGTAATTTAGTAAATGTATACATGGCTTGAAAGAGGATCTCAAAATAGCCAGGTGGAATGCATCCTAAAAATTGTGTCATTGTCAAAGGAAAGAAATTATCACAAGCCGGTGGAAGGCGACACGATAATTTCAAATAGCAAAGGGACTGCGACACAGGATTTTGTACTCCATTTGAAGGAATAGGCCTGTCCCTGGGACAAACACCTGGTTCACAGAAACACTCTCGGATGAAAAAAGCAACAATAAAATCTTGTTATGGCTACTGCAGCAACAACCACATGCAACATACAAATTAGAACAACTTAACAGACTCCATAAATGCTTTTGAATATTTATATAGTGCAAATATAGAATTGAGAGAATCGTAGCTCCTTGCAAGGAGGGGTTGCCACAAGTTAATGTGGAGAAGAATGCTTCTGAGATTGTGCATGGGGAGCCTGGAGGAGATACAGGATCCGATTTACAAGCCCCTTGCGCCACTTTTGCGTCATTTTTCCCATGTTAAAAATGACACAAAAGTGGCGCAAGGGGCTTGTAAATCTGCCCCACAGTGAAGAAATACTGAGCTGAGGTTCAAGATCTTCTGTGGATATATGCACTTGGTTAAGGGTCTGCATGTAGTTAAGGAGTGTGATAGAGGTGTTCTTTGTTGTGGTGGAATCTGAGCAAATGTCTGAACTACAACCAAGACAGAGCAAAGTCGCTAGTTCATTAATGAAGAAGGCTTTCATCTGGTTTTTTTTGTGTTTTGTAATGGTGTAGCTACAATCTGATGAAATATTTACTTCAAGTGTTGCGATTTCTCTTTCAGTGCACTAATTTCTTAGTAATTGCTGCTTTGTAAATAAGAATGATGCTTGCTTTCATGTACACATTTTAAAGGGCCTGATTCACAGAACTAACTTACGTCAAAAACGTAAAGTTAGTACTTTTTGGTATTCACAGAATACACTTACTCATTTTGGTATTCACAGAATGCACTTACTCATTTTGGTATTCACAGAATGCACTTACTCATTTTGGTATTGACAGAATGCACTTACTCATACTAACTTTATGTCCGCACTCGGGCCGGAGATTCCGGCCCGGAGGTGGAGATTCCGGCCCGGAAGTGGAGATTCCGGCCGGTTGTGGAGTAAGTGCATTCTGTGAATACAAAATGAGTAAGTGCATTCTGTGAATACCAAATGAGTAAGTGCATTCTGTGAATACCAAATGAGTAAGTGTATTCTGTGAATACCAAAAAGTACTAACTTTACGTTTTTGACGTAAGTTAGTTCTGTGAATCAGGCCCTTTGGAAGTTGATCATGTTTGGAGAGAAGTGATACAGTTGTCTGCACTGTGAAGAACCAAGCAGCAAAATAGAAAAGCCATTTTATGGGTGGCAGAGGATTCAGGTTAGTGAAGCTTTGGTTATGCGAGTAGGCCAGAAGTAGGGCAATAGGTTTGAAATCAGTAGGTGGGAGGCAAGATTTCCTTTTCAGGACTAAGCAGAGATTGTACCATGTAGTCTATGATTTTGTCAATAACAGCTCAACTCACAATGTATTTTTGCACTTCTATGTCAATCGTGAGTATGTAAAATATGCATAGATTTGCATGAGTATGCCTGTGACTTTTTGCAACTTTAAACGTTCAAAATTTACTCCAATATTTTGGAAACCACACTGGAGATAAAACATGACTTTCTGATGTGGTCACTATTGCCGGAAATGGGTGGACTTGCGAGCAGCTCCACAGTGATTGGTAGCTATTGGATCAGGAATGTCCCAATAGTGATCACTGCTATCTGCACTTTTGGAAGAATGCAAACCAGTGACCAACTTTGGAGCTCATTTAAAAACTTGTTGGCGTTCCCCCAATTCATTAAAGACCCTGCCTTCCACCCCCATGGCAGAGGACTGCCTGCCTCAGCTTGAAATCCCTGCTAGTTTGACAGGGAGCTCAGTGATGAAAATGCATCCAGCAGTGCAGTGGATGCAGTTTCATCAATTTTTAATGCCAAGAGAGCAGACATGTTTATTCAGCCAGCTTGCATTCTCGTTTGCTTTTCAGCAACAAACACCTAACGCTGACAGATTCAAAGGCTGTTGCACCTTCTATTCATACCATACAAGAAAATCTTCACTGTTCATTATGCACAGGAACACATCCCAAAATTCTAAGGTGATGAAAAGATATATACTGAGGTCCAAAAATGTGTGATTTCATCACTTCTTTACTGTTGAAGTATCGTTATTTAGGCTTAAGGAAACTTTAAAAACTGTTCATTAAAAAGCGATACTTTAGTAGAAAGTCTACATTTACCGGAACAATAAATTGGTTTTAGGAAGACATTTTGCATACAGGTGTCATTAAAAGGTAGAACCCCACAGAGTAGTAGTGAATCTGACACGTTATGAGGCCAACCTGACTGCTCTATACCGTTTCACCAAGCTTATCAACATTCAAACTGGAAGGGCACCATAGGGGAGGACACTGTTTGGCCTTGAGACTTCCCAGAGAAGAGATTCTTGAAGGTAGGAAATCCCACAACTCAATGCACAAACACATTCACTCCTGTCTCCATTTGTGGTCCAAGGGTGGCCCTTAGCGTATCAGGGACAGTCTTCTTTAACAACAAGTGGACCCCTAACATGGAGTTTCTGTGTAGGGCCATCCAGCTCGATGATACGAAGGGAAACATGTCTCATAGCAGAGGGTTGAATGAAAGCATAAACACCCCATGTCAGGAAATCTGGGATACAGTCGTGGGTGGATACACTTGGCTAGAAAGTAAGGGGCAACCCCTAATTGTACAGACTCTTACACTGTATTCCTTATGTTTCGGATGTAAAGGAACGCTTCCACTGTGCATGAATGAAAACTGTGGCATGATCCTGCACATTCCGGTTATGCAATGCGGCACCTCCTTGCTGATGGATATCTACTGGCAGTGCGGCGAGTTTGCCTACACTCAGCGCGTCTCTGGATGGCGCATACTTTAACCTCTTGTCACCATACACACCCCTATCCTGGTCATTCCCTGAGAAGAACTATCGACTTGTACCAGCACCTGCTAATGAAAAAGACAACCTTGCTGCATCAGGATCATGAAAAAAAAACTGTGGATTACTTTGCTTTGGCTCAGTACAAGGACATTCCAAAAGAATTTAGACTGTTCTCATGCTCACAAGTATCAGTGGGAGGGTCCATGCCCTTCTTCACCATACAGGCGAAAGCCATTGCCCACAGGGTTCAGATTACCAGATGGGAAATGATTAAAATGATGAACAGCACTGTTTTTGGCCTTATTTCGATCAAAGAAGAAGTGAGAGTAATCTGCCTCATGGTGATGCGCCATCGGTATGTGTTAGACTTAATGACCGCAATGGAAGGAGGGGTGTCTGCCAAGATTGATGTCACCTGCTGCACCTTTATCCCAGGGAATTACCTGGATAATGGAACATTGATTCTTGCCATCCAAGTACTGCACAGTTTACAAAGAGAAATGCCTGAAGAGGGAGGTGCCCCTGAGAAGGAGTGGTTTTCAAATTGGTGGCCTTCCGTATTGTGCACGTCATTGGTACCTGTTTTCATTGTGTTCCTGTATGTGTGGGGCGCTGTGCAATTGGTGATTTCCTGCTGTAAAAATGCGTGGCCCGATTCACAAAGGTAATCTGAGACTAAAGTCCAACTTTATGACTTTCAGTATTCACAAAGGGCATTTACGAGCAGTATCTTTACGTTCACACAAAGGGTGGAATTTCTGCACTTGAAGTGAATCTCCACAGTCAGGGTGGAATCTCTGCAGTCGGGGGGGAATCTCCACAGTCGGGGTGGATGAAGTGTAATCACATACACCAGCAGTGGATTGACACCACCTGCAAGACCTGCACAACAAACCAAATAAAATCAGCATACAATCAAGGCCCAGGTTTAGACACACAGAGTTCCTGCATGCCGTTTTTGCGCCTTGCCTCAATAATGCTACCCCAGAGGAGGAAGAAAATGTATTCTGAGGAGGAGACCACCATGATCCTGGAGTTCATTGTGAGGCACCACAAAAGGCTCCATGGTCTCCCCGATACAGCACTAGTGCCTCACAGAAGACAGCCTTATGTCAGCATTTAGCCACTGCAGTCACAGCATTGGGGGAGGATGTCCGCACTGTAATGGACATTAAGAAGACGGGAAGAGGCGGGTGAAGGAGAAGTACACCAGGATAGAGGTGGCCAGAGCTTTCCCTGTTGTACCATATGGACCCCGCCTCCATCGTACCCTACTAGAGGAGGATGTCCTCAACACCATGCACCTCCACATGCTCCATGGGCTGCCTGCGAGTGATGTCTGCAATGTGGTGCCAGGTAAAATATGATGACACTAACAATGATACAAAATTACCAATGTCTGTGATGCACTACAATTGTGACTATGGATATTGTCCCTAGTATGTGCAAAAAGCATGGTGAGTCTGACCCTCATGTGTCTACTTTCGTACACTGCACTACAAGTTCCAGAATCCTTTGGGATGGAAATGGCAAATTCTATTTCGTCAGCCTCAAACAGTAGCCCAGCACTGCTGGTGTATTCACCTAACACTGGTAAATAGCAAAAGACAATGTGCCCCTTCCACTTAGTATTACTTTTAGCATGTAGATGCAGTGAGGAAATTTGTGAAAAGTTGCACATGTACATTTATTGATTGCTGACTTTTCTCTGTTCTCTTCTATTGCCACATGCATCCAGAATACCGTCATCCACTGTAGCATAGGTCCCTGCATCTGCTGGGAGGCAACAACATGAGGCACAGCAATCTATACCACCATCACAAACTGGTATGTAAGATTGGCCAGGAGAGGTTCCAAACTCCTACATTGTTATCAGACAACCCATGGGCATATTACTTATATTCCATCAACAGTCCGAGGACTGTGAACTGAACTCGGAAATCTTGTGCATCACATGTGGCAACTAGAATGTTAACTTAAAACATGTTTATCTTTGTGGGCCCAGTGACGTTTTCCAGGACATCAGTCCCCACAGTAACATCTGCTACAAGTTTGGGTGTGACATCTGGTCAGACACCACACACTGGGTAGATGCAGGACCCTGGTAAGTAAACCCAATAATGATGTACTAAAATGCTCATGCTCCTAAAAAGTGGTTTTAATCCCTGCAGTATGTTGTGTGGGTCTAATATCAATGTTGTCACTCATCTCAATATGCCCACATATGGCACATTACAGTATACCACATCACACCATGTTGGCTAGTGAAAGATGACTTAAAATGTATGGCAAGTGAGTAGAGTACGTACCTAATCGACTATATTGTTTCATATGAAGTGGAGTTGCCACAACTTAATTGAAAGTCCATGACATGAAAACTGTTAAACAAAATCCCAGGGTCCAAAATGTATGGAAATTGGTGTGAATGAGGGTCGCACTGATGCCAGTTGTGTTGCGGTTGGGGAGGGTTTTTTGGGATGGTAAGGTGGATGTAGAGGAAGTGACGCATATACATCTGGTGAATGAACTGCACAATGTAAATCCAATGAAGGCGGCGACCATCCCAGCTTCTCCAGTTGACCAAAATGTGTGATCCTAGCAAAATGTTGATTGTGAGCATGCCTTCTCTTCTACCATATTCACATATAAGCAACCTGTTTAATACTTGAGTTCAGGATGTGTGCTGTATAGGACCTCATCCAGTGACAGCCAAAATAGACCATGATGTCATACACATATAATGGGAACACAGGCCACACAAAGAGTGCACAGAACTAATGTGTGACCTCCAAGTCCAAAATGGGCATTCTGACTCCGGTGGGAGACAAGCACAAATGTTACCCAATTCTTGCTTGACAATTAGACATATCACATTTTAACTCTACAATGCAGTGGTATGATCTGATGTCCAAAGGTGAAACAGGTCTGCATGTTGAGGTACACTCCTTTAGAATTGTGAAGAGGCCACGTCATACTTATGCATGATGCATGCATGATGCACTAATGCATGATGGCCCTAACAATGAAGGTGCATCCAAAGGTAGGCGGGGCATTTCACCTTAATTGCCTCCCTCCTTCAAATATCAGTAAACTTCTAATAGGCGTGTGCCTATTAATGTGATATCTCGCTGATATCAGTGCTGTGTTAACAGCTGCCAATTGTTCTTGGTGACCAGGGGCCCGCATGTAAAGGTCAGAAGCGCCACATGAGGCACACTGGTCATAAATTGCATATCACTGATCTATACCAATGACATATACATGTTAACTAATTGATATCAGCCTGTGGTCTTGAATATGGACATGTATGTCTCATTACAGCTGCTGGTAGGGTTTCCTCAGTGCCATCCCGGGTTATGCGAGACATCCTGGCTGCAGCAGTCAAACCCACTCTCATATGTCCATCAGAAAAGCGTGCCATACAGTGTTTCAGAATATGGATTCCCAAATCATCCACAATGACAAACTCCTTGGAGAAGGACATTAGCAGATTTAGCCCTTTCTGCATAGCATCTGTAGATGGTGTGTAAAAAGTTCCCTACATAATCAATCAGTGATGTGTGTGTCACATGTGACTGTTTGCATATAAATCATGCAGATCATTAAGTATGGTGTCACTTCTTTCTCAAGCTGCTGTATCGAGGATTGCATCTTCTGGAACCCATACGAGGAGCCAGGTTCAGCAGCTGACATCACAGGGATCTCATAACAACACAAAGCTGTTGCTTACGTTGGTTAAACACCTTTATGATTCAAATCATGATCCGTTGCCTTTTTCTTTCCTAGCTCGGCAGTATTCTCTCAGTAACTTAGATTTCTATACATTTTTAAAAATAAAGGTTGCTGTAACTAAAGTTCATTTTAACCCTGATTCACACACAATCTCTCTTCTATCTATGTGGCATAAAGCAGGTCATGTGGCCTCTAAAATATATACATTTTTATCCACCACTCCGCCTTTGTTGAATACGGTCACACAACAGAAATGGCTACATCATTTTGACCATGACCTTTTTAAACATATTTCATCAGAAACTTGGCAACTTATTGGAAATTTTTCCCTACGGAATAAAATTGCTCCCTCTCTTATTCAGTCTAAATTTTTCTCTATCAATCTTTTACATTGGACCCCGGCGCGCCTGTACTCTCTCAATCTTAAGGATAATGATCTCTGTTGGAGCTGTAACCTGGCCGCTGGTACATATCAACATATGTTTTTTGAATGTTCTTTACTCCAACCCTTTTGGGAGCTGGTTCACAAACATCTCATGCTAATTTTTAACATTCAATTTCAGCTCTCGCTACCTTTAATTTTGTTGGGCCCATGGGCTGTGACATCGCCATTGCCGTTGGATTCTTTAGATATGCAGTTATTAGACTTGTTGTTGACTATTGCGGTTAAGATTATTCTAACGGAGTGGAAATCATTTGGCTCCATATCCTATCATACATGGTGGGCTTGGGTATCCTTTCTTCGTGGGGCTCATACTTCTGTAGAGGAGAAACCTTTTTCACCCTCTATTTCTAGTGGGGTATGGAGATCTTTGGATAGATATATGGACTTGGCTTCACAGGGCATGGTGGAGCAATATCCCTTTGTTTCTTCTCCTTAACTTATCCTTCCCTACTGTATCAGGAGTCTCGATCTTCTTTCTCTCTCTTCCTCTCTCTTCTTTTTTTCTCTTTCTCGCTTTTTTCCTCTCTTTTCTTTCTTCCTTTCTCTCTCTCTATTGCTAATTACTTATCCAAAGCGATACCACTGACTCTCTCGTATTTTTTCCTCTATGGATTTTTGCACCATATTAATTAATTGATATGTAGGGGATATATATGACATTATTTGTACTGATGTTTACTTATGTATTTACTTATTTATTATGTTATGCTCTTTGTTGGTGTATTGCTTTTTATGATATTTTAACTATTTATATCTCTTCTTAACTTAATAAAGATATTAGAACAAAAAAAACAAAAAAGCTGTTGCTGGAGCTGTTGAGTTTGCTTTTGCATTGCTCATCTGCATTCAGCATCTCAGTCCTACGGTGTGAGCTGTCAAGTGTAGGTGTACCCATACCAGGTCACATGTGCATCATCCGTTGATGCAAAGTTAATTTGAATCAACCCTTGTGCTGCACCACATAATATACTAGGGCAATTCCTTATCCTGTTACAACCTATGTGCTGAGGACGATGAGGACATTGGACCTTCCACCAGTGGCGGCCAACGGGCAATCGAAGGGGAGAATCCAATTTTCTTACAAGCAACCATTTCAACTGCCAGTAATGTGCATGAGGAAGAAGAGGAGGAAGTGCAGGAGGAGGCGGAGGATGAAGACTATCAGGCCCTTCATAGAGAGTATAATGAGTCAGATCCCCTGGCCAGCATAGTAGCCCCACTGGGAAAAACATCAAAGGCCACCCCAGCTCCACACAGCAAAGTACCTCATACTCCATCCACCGGGATTGGCTGCTCCCAGCCCTCATCTAACCAGCCACGGCTTTCACATACCCCAACACAGCTATCACTCTCTCACAGCCCTCACATCCATGTCAAATGTTTTGGTTCCCCTACACACTCCTCCCAAGACAGTGCATCCCATCCATTCTCTCCACCATCTGAAGGACCTACCACCCCTGGTGAGGTGCAGGTATCCCCTGGGCACCAAACTCCTATCCACGGTCTACGACCTGCCACCCTCCGCTGGTGGACCTGAAGGTCACCTAAACTAAGCCTGGGGGGAGTTCTGTGAGTGGCAGTGTGCGTTAGGGGCATGCCATTCACAGTGATTTTGAGCGCCGGGTGCTTGTCCGGTGATGTAAAATCATTGCGAATGGCACCATGTACTGCACAAGAGGGCACCGCTTCCTTTCTGCTGTTTGAGTAGATTGTCTACTCAAGCGGCAGCTTTCTCAAGGCGAACAGAAGGTTACTCAACGTGAGTGGTCGCGACTTGCCACAACCACTCACATTGAGAAATCTCACCAGTAGGTTGATTTTCCTCGTTCGCACTCACCAACTAGACCATGGTGAGCACGAGTGAAGAAAAATCTAGCCGGGAGGTGGATTTTCCTCGCTTGAGCTCACTAACTTGACATTGATGAACGTGAGGAAAAATACTCAGCTCCACTCCATGTCGCAAAGTTTTTGGGAACTCTGCCTGCTCCGCGGGGGTGCAGAAAATTCCACAAACTCCGGAAATGGAGTAGAGTTCACCACCCAGGGTTAGTATAAACGGACATCCCATGCGGAGGGGGGTAGCAGATGGCCAAGGTGGCTCGTGGGAGGAGGAGTTCTTTCAACAGCAGGCTGATGTAAGGCAGGACGTTAGTGCCAGGGGGGCTACTCTGTCATACATGTCAGAGGCATTGCAGGACATGCACCAAATCTCTCAGGTGGTGGACAGACTGACCCAGGTGTTGGCCAGGATGGATAAATCTTGGCAAGACATGTCAAAGAATATAAATGACATCATATCCTTCAATAGGGAAGAGAGTGCAAAACACCATGCCTTGGCCATGAAAATGATGGAGGACATGCTGAAACTGATCCAAAGTTCCCCTTCAAGGTCATTGCATGGAGGGAAGTCAACACATCTACCTGCAGCACATCACACACACCCACCTGTACCACAACCTGCACAGGCTTCCAGCAAATGTTCACAGCCACCACCACCCTTGCACACACCCCCTACTGAACATCCACTGTCACCCCCTGTCCAGATACCTCTACCGTCTGTGCTGACACCATCATCCTCTGTCCAGGCACCACCCCCACCTGTACAGGTAGAGGCACCACACCAACCCATACCTCGGCAACAACACAGCAAGTGCTTTACTCACAGCGATCATCACCACCACATTTGCGAAGTCGCAAGAAAGATCCCTCATGATCACTGTAAAATGTTATCCACAATATATGTCAATAAATAATGTTTCTCACGAGTCAAGACTAAGTTGCGTATTATGTGTTGATGGTCACTTGTTTACCCTTGTGGTTGCCTATAGATGTGTCGATGAATGTGTAGGAGTGAGACATGTAAAAGTGTTGTGCTATCTGTGTAACAAGCTATCATGAGCAAAGCAATTACCTACTCCCGAGGTATATTTCCTTACTTTGAAAACAGCATTCACAATGAACTAAACAAGATAGGGATAGTTTGACCCAAAAAATACTTTATTTATCTTTGAATGGTGAAAAAAATGATATTCCAAAAACAGTCTGTTGGGAAAGGAGAAAGGAAATCATCTAATGTTCTTCACTTGGAATGGACAAGGGGACTCGGAGGGGGTTGGGCAAAATAAATAAAACATGTCAGGAAGCGTCAGGGGAGCCAGTCTTTATACAAGGGGAAAAGAAAATGTCCAAATTCAAATTATTGTCCAGTCAGTCGAGTCCTCGTGGTCACCCTCTTTTTCCATGATGTGGAGATCCTTTGCATTGGATGCAGGCTCCTGGATAACCAGTGCAGAACCAGACACCACACAGGTTTGGGATGCACGAGGGGTACGGGGAAACAGTGTGGGGCTACTTATAGGGTGACACATTGAGGATGGTTTGGGAGGGACGTTGGGCAAGGGCAAACAAGATGACTGCACCCAAGGAAGTGACACTGGCATTGAGGGTGGCCATCAATCTTGCATGCTTTCAGAACATTCACAGTTCATTACAGAGCTGAAGTAGGATCCAAGAGGAAATGTCTGGCTGCCCCTTCCGTGCCCCCATCACTTCCTGGGATGCAGCCACCGGAGTGACAATACAGGGAGGGGTTTGGGTCTCACATGAGGAGTGTGGTATGTTGGGGTCAGAGATTTCCCTCAGGTCTTCCAGGCAGCCACTTGGAAGGGGAGTAGTGGCAGGGAATGCAGCTTGAGGCCCCGATGGAATGGGGGGTTCTAGTGTCAGGGAGGGGTTGTTGGCAAGCCCTGGTGGTGATGAGGCCTGCACCGGCGACACCTCAGCAAACAAAAGGTCTTGACTGTCAGGGTGAGAGTTAATTTCCTCCTTCGTGGCCGGAGGTGTCCAGTTCGGCTCCCCCCCATATTGTCCTCAGCCTCCACCCAGTCTGTAGAACTTGAGTTAAGTTGTGCCTTTGTCTGGGTGGGTGCATTACCCCTGCCTTCTGATGTTGTTGGTCCCTCATCCTCCTCTTCCTCTTCAGTGCTGGAGAGAGGCAGTGGCTGCCGTCATCCCAACAATGTCCTGCTCTGCCCCTGGTCCTGGTCCTGTTGGTCTTTGCCAGATGGGCCCACTGAAATAAAAGACAAAACATTATGTAGTAGTTGTACACGTAAGAACGACACACATATCTACATGAAGCAAGTGTAGACTTTGTTCTCCTTTGATCTCACTAACCAATTATAAGTTACTTGGAGCCTAAAGTATGTGTACATTCAGTGAGATGTCCTGATTTGACTCACACATTGACATCTTTCTTGGATTCAGAAGGTATACACTTCTGTACTGACCATCACTCACCTTCAGCATTCTTGTAATATGTGTCTCCTGTCATTGCTACAAAGTCATCTTCCAATGCCAGTCTACAAAAGGAGGTGGGTGACAGTCCAGATGGATATATGAACACCTAAGCCTGGTTCCGGGATGATCCTGCGATATGTAGTCTCAGCAGTCTTACACTTACTAACAAATGTCATCTGCTGTGTTGCATTGTATGACACAGCACAAATGCTAATTTGGGTGTACATATCCAAACAAGGGCTTGGATATGAGCTTTGCTAAGAGGTGAATCTAAGTACTTGATATTCCCTTGACAACACCTAACACACTACATGACAAGTGCCACATTTAGCATTTCAAGACTGCTTAGTTGGTGCTGTACCCTGGTCAACACATTTGGCCAGTTGTTACAGCTACCTCAACTAGGCAAATGTCAAACCAGCCACTGTTGGGAAGACGTGTCTATTTGGACCCCCTTGGAGAATATGGTATCACTTTAGAGTTAGACAAGGATCTCAAAGTCAATCTTTATTCCATGGCATATAATAATCTGTCTTAGTCTGACACCAAATGCACAAAAGGCATGGAAGGTACAGGATCCAACACCCAAAGGACTCTCATCCACACACCGGACAGTGTCTGTGCCATTCCTTACCCAATGCACACAGCAGTTATAGGGATCTTGGTTCACCAGTAATGGTCCTGCCAGTGCTGTTTTTCATTCAAATGCAAGTGTGAGGGTCATTTCCCCAGGTGGGTACCAAACACTACAAGTCCCAGAATGCACTCTGGTCAGTGTATTCTATGTGCTAAAATGAGCCAATGGCTTTATAAAGACTTCATCATTTGCACAATTACGTGAGAGGAGACATGAAACCCAATGGTACAGCTCTGTCATCCCTCACATCATACTTACAGATACATTTTCCAATTAATGATCTTACCAGGTCTCAGCTGATCATGCTCCACAAGCTGAGCATGAAGGGTCAGCCAGGCTGCCCTCAGGACACTCCTGTACAGTGGCGAGAGGTGGGCTGGTGCACATGGGGCTGGGGTTACTGGCCCAATATTTCCTCGGCCTTCAGCCGGGACCAGCATTTCAGGTCTTCCCAGTGCTTAAGGCATGCCCTGCCCGGCCGGTAGTATACACCCACTGCACTGCAGTGCTCCGCAATGGTGGTCCAGATTGTTAATACAATTTTTGTTATGTTATGTTAATTAAATTTTGTAAGGCGCAACATCTACCCAAAAAGGGATTCCCGGCACCTACCTGAAAGGAACGGAGAAAGAGGAGAGAGATTATTTGTTGAACAGCCAAGTTTTTAGGTATTTGCAGAAGATTCTGGTGCATGCTGCATTGCTCGGCTGGTCCTCTGCCCCCATATACAGCTGAGGGAACTTATCTAGCACCCCATCTGCTAATTTCACCAATTCTCTTTTGCTGAAAGGGGGTGCTTTCTCCTCAAGTTCCTCAGGCATGTTGGGGCAGTTTGGTTTCACAGAGCAGCAGGATGGCAGAGGATCTTATCTGGTGGTGAGACTGACTCCGAATGAACATAAAAAGGTTGCCAGTAATTTCCTGTCATGTATTTCCTGCCTAGCATTTCCTGTATGAAATTGTAGAGTTCCAGCCCGTTTTCAGTATCTCCGGGTTGGGTGCGGAGTTTCCGTTGTCAAGCATACTCTCAGCAATCGGAGTGGAGACTCTGCATACGTGCGGAGACTCCAAAAATGGGGGGAAATTCAGAGCTATTGGGAAATTGGGATAAGATACATGAGAGCAGGGCATGAAAATCAGTTCTGGAAGGGAAGAGGGTATGGCAACACACTACATCACATCCCAGCACAGTTTGCCCTTTGCATCATGGTACATGCAGTCCACAATTTGTGCTCCATTCAGAGCAGACTGTAGTGTTTCACCAAAGTCAGGGGACCCAGTGCTGTACATCCATAGACACATAAGGCCTGATTCCCAAAGAGGCTCATCACTCATGGCGGAGGCCCCTCAGTCGTAGGAGAGTTGTTGCACTTGGGGGCAATTCCTCCACTATGAGACTGCAGTGCCCCTTTGGGAATTAGGACCATACATGTGTTTCTGGATTTCCTCCTTCATCAGTAGGGAGCAGCACTTCCAAAACTCTTTCATCAGAGGGAGGTGCACTCAGCAATGTTAATTTAAATTCAGAGTTGTCCACACCTCCAAGCATAAGTATCTCCCTCCGGCTACACTGTTGCACCCACCTCCAGCAACATGGCTGCCGGACCAGAGGACAAGGCAGCCACAAAATATGTGATACTAATACTAACATACTACCTGAGAGGGTGCATGATAGGTACTCTCTGCATTATGTGCGTCTGGATGAACTTATGAGGGCTGCAGCACTCAACAACCTATGGCGTCAATTGGCTGCTTGCTGCAGGGTAGTGTGTCTTTGTGCCTGCGAAGGGCATAGATGTCCCATGAACACAGTGCGTGTGTCAGTACAACATTAGCAGTTCTGACAGCGGCAGGTACTCCATGTCATACATCGCTCATTATACCTCTTGATTTGACATGAGATTGTAGGATATTTTCATAGGGGTACAATACACCTGTGTGTGTGATGCATTCAGCATTACACACTATCCAAATTACCAGCTATTTGTATTTTGGGCCAGTAGGTGTTAGTCAGAATCATGAGGGAGACAGTTCACACAACCTTGCCAGGTTACCCAGTTCTGATAATTTCATGTAGATCCAGAAACCTGCAAACCCTGCCCTCTGTTTTGAGCAATGGCACAGTTGCCCAGATTCAGACCTAGTTGAGGGTCCAGAGGTATGTGTAAGCCATGGCTTAAAGCTACGTTGTGCAAGACACAACAGGCTACTATGATCTTGCACACAACTTCAGGGGAGTACAGCAGCACCTCCCCTGTATGGTCAAGACATATGAATCGCGACTTCAGGAGACCAAAATTGTTCTCTATGATGGCTTGAGTACGTATGTGTGCCCTATTGTACCTATGCTAAGGTACAGTGGCTGCACATCTGTATGGTGTGAGGAGTTAAGGGGAGAGTGCATATCCAGCATCATCTGAGGAGGGAAATTAGGGAACTTGTTTACATGCCTCTCTTGCATCTGTACAGTACATGATATATACTATGGTATATGCAGTGTCTGTTGAGGCCGTGTATGTGGCATGGGGATTTGTGTTGTAAAATGGTTGTTTATGTGACATAGCATTTATACATGACATTTATACATATCAGACTTGTGTTGTGCTTGATACTTACCCAGTATCCACATGTTGCCAAAATCTCCTGCTGCCATCCGCCGGGCAAGAGGTGACCTGTGGAATATAAAGCTGTCATGGGTAGTGCCTGGGAACACTGCATGCACATCAATGAATCTACCACTGGCATCACAGACATCCTGCACATTGATAGAATGCAATCAGTGTCTGTTGCAGAAGATGTGTGCAATGTGGTGAGGTGGGTGGAGAGCCACATGGGTACAATCAATTTCATGCAGCACAAGTGGGAAGCAGGAAATGAGGTAGAAATCCTTAGCTACTTTGTGCCTCCTGTCCAGTGTATGGGGCATTCATATGTGGAGGTGGGGTGTCCTGTTGATGCAGCTCAGTAACTGATGCAAGCATTGGGACTGGTTTGCCTGAGAGATACCCAGAAGGTAATTGGAGATCCTTTAGAATGAAAAATGAAGAAATGAAGAGTTGCAAGGATCTTGACATAGGCTGGGATGGCGTGGGAGCGACAGATCACAGAGTCAAGTTCCTGCTCCTACCCACAAACCATCTCCAAGATGACATCTAGGGAAAAACTTTATCTGGCCCTGAAATCTTGGTTGGACATCCCAAATAGTTTTATCCTTTGACTGAAAATCCTCTCTACTCTCCTCCTCTTCCTACTCCTCTTCAAATCTTCCTGTTGCATGGCAAGGGGCAGAGCAACAAACACAGTCAGAGACATGTTGAAAGGTCTGCAAGGGAAAAATGCAAGTAAATTGGAAAGTAATAATTGTCAGAACCAAAGAACAACAGTCCACCAATAAAGTAACTGTCATGAAGTATACGTTAGATATTGTAGTTGAAAATTCAACTAAAGAAGGGAATGTTAATATTTAGAAAGTCGATGTCAATATGAATAGCGATACATTCATGTATAAAATTGAAATTGCATCTTTATTGATGAATTCGCCAGTTGTGAACTCCACATCAACCCTGATTCAGAAATACGTGGTTAGACAGGCCCTGAGACTCAGGCCCGAGGTTATTGATTGACAGATCACAGGTGGGGTAGCACATGGCCAGCATACAAATGTGCAAACAGGAAATAACCAGATCAATCCCACACATAGGTGCAGCAACACCAGAATGGTCCAGGGAGCTTGGCCCAAATAACGCACACATGGCCAGAGGGGTGCACGCGTATCTAAAAAAGCATGGAGTCAGATGCCACATGAAGTTAGAAACACTTAGCCAATCAAGACACAGCATACACGGTACATGCAGTGATCTTGCGCTTCTCATGCCGGACATCTAGACACGTTACCCACTGGCCGCATTGTGTCCATGCAAGGTTGAGGCCCACCTGGATTCCTCATCTAATACCCTAATCTATGGCTTCTAAGACAGAGGTACACATTCCTTACCAAAAACTGATTGCCAGAAACATTTTACTACATTCAATGAACTGTATACAAGTCTGTGTTAGACCGATTGAAAACTGAGGCCGTCCTCAGACACTATGCCTGTAACTGTGCCACATTGTTTAATTAAATGAACTGTTCCTGTTTTGCCAAACACCTCTCTACTCTTGTTTGTTCAATGCATTTTATGTTCAAGCAACATTATCATTCACTCACTCCAATATATGTGCGATGGCACCAACCGTACATGAACACCGTCAATGTAAGACCTGAACTTCCCGCTACAGCAATGGCAGTTTATGTCGACTGCCAACATGAAGCTCTACCAATGACCAGATCATTGCTCTACAGCAATGACCATCCACAATGCAGGATCTGCTCTTTGCACTGAAAGCCTCCTCCTCGCAGCCTCCTCCAAGGTGAACAGAACTCTTTGTGTTGGACTTGAGAAGGTAACTCTTCACCAGGACTAACCTGGTCCCTGTATCTGACCCACACTCGATCGTGGTTGGCTTTAACTTGTGGCTTTCCTTCAGTCTAGAATGAGCAAATTGGTGCGAGTGGCGCTTTTTGCTTCTAGGCGCTATTTTCACTAAAACTTAAAAATTGAATATCTCCAGTTCTATATAGTTAGGAATTTTCTTGTATTGTGCTTTCACTTTATTGCTGTTTATGTGCTGCATAAATACTCTACACATTGCCTCTAAGTTAAGTCAGACTGCTTTGTGTCAAGCTACCAGAGTGTTAAGCCCAGGTTAATTTACTGACTTTGTGGTTCATCCTGACAAGAATAGTGGTTGATGCCTGCGTGGAGTTTCCATTCCCCTCGATCAATAACCCAATTTCTTACAGCGATGTCATAAACAAAAGTCCTGAGTCAGTACATTCCCACAATTCTTTGCAAGCGGCGACACACATGTTATCTGAATCCATGCTGCTGTAGCTGCTTTCAGTAGAAGCATGTAGCAGCGTTATGAACATGCAAGCCATTAAAATATTCTAGGGCTGCACATTTATATTTAGCTTGCACCAGCTGGGATTAAAGTAGCGGTCACAGTTTAAATTGCCAAAGTTCAATTGCCATAAAATTTATCAAGTAAGAGGTGAAGCTTCAAAATGATAATGTTAATAGCTGTGTACATATAATGGACACCATAGTGCGCTGTGACCATTAACACAGCATACCTTAAGCAGCTTGGGTACAAAGTTCAATATTGAAAGTATTTAAATAGTGGAGCGAATCAATAAGTTCCTCAATGCTGATTGCTAAGTAATCCATTTCTTCTCGTGGGTCCACACCAAACATTTTACACATCACTGGTGTAATCTAGTAATGTAGTAATCTGGATTTATGCAACCTTTCCAGTAATTTACAAAATTGAACGTTGAACAGCTCCCCAGCATGGCCTTGCAGTTGCTGCCTTCCCTCCAACTGACTCTTCCTTGAAACAATACATGCCATACATTCCATATAGAATGCGTGGTAAGAACATTCTTTGTAATGCTGTGGCAGCCAGTGAAGTTCCTTCAGGGTGAGACTGTTATGGTGGTATTTCCTCCAATCTTTGATATGTGAAACAGTGCCTTTCAGGTCATCAGCAGGTTATTTATTTTACTTTTTCCAGCTCTATTTATACCCTTTTAAATATGGAGTTTGTTCCTATTTGTCAACTGATGTTTTTTTATTTGAATGGTTAAAGCTTTAGTTGAGGCTGGGATTTATTTATTTTGACTTCTTTTTATCAAATTTGCATATTAAAACTTTTTTGGGGTGGCAAAAATAAAAAATGCTGCTGTACCTGAAGCCACCACACCAAGAGAGTGTTATCCCATTCGAGGAAAAAATTGACAGAAAAGGACTGCTCCAAACATAAGAGGAAAAGTTTTGAAGCCCCCAAAGTAATATCAAAAATGTTTTAAATCAAAAATAACTAAAAACAAAATGTAAAATACTGAATAAATTATTAAACACCTTTTTAAAATTATACATCTAAAACACAGACACCAATCCTGAAGAATTGGAAACCAAACATTAAGAAAAAGTATAAACATCGAGAGAAAATACCACCAACATAAAAGGCGCTAAAATATGTAAAAATAATATAGTCTAAAAAATAAATGGATGACAAAAAGGGCCACAGTTAAATAACAAAATAGTTTTATATAAATATAAATTCAACCATTAGGTCAGGTCAAAAATACTTTATTCGGCCACTTAGAGCAGACATTTTAACATTTAAGAAAATTACAATCATTTAAAAAGATTCCACATGTGCATTTAAAAATCCGCATCGCACAGGTGAATATAGGTAGGACTAGTTATACAGACAAACAGAAATATAAACTTGTTATTAAGAACCAACACCGAGTGCCATGAAAGAAGTAAAATTCAACAGGTAAAGTGCAAAAGTAATGAGACCGTAGCTTGGTAACCATTAATATAATAAGCATAATTTATCATAGAAAAACAAAACCTTTTAGAACTACCACTACCAACAGACTTAAAAAGGAGAAGAAAATATAAAATGTACGTTTAAAAGTTGAAATGTTAAATAAGAAATATGTTATACTTAAATATAATTTCATTTTTTTATAACTCTTTTTATTAAATAGGTGTTTAGCATCTGTCAGCACATTGATCAAATATAAATCCATACTTTTACATTGTTGTCATCTCTACCCCCCTATCCCTTGTTACGTACAGTATAAATAATATCATACATATCTGTCTTGGCACAGTACATTTTGAAACAGAGTATTTCCACCTCATAATACCCTTGACTCGTAACTCCCCCACTAGTTCACAGGCCTCCATATTGCACCCATTTCCCCCAAATTTTGTCCCATCTTTTCGGGCAACCCGTCCCCTGGAACACCACCTTTTCGGCGCTACAGCACCAGTCCAGGTCCTCTTTCCATTTGCACCCCACTCCCTTGCAATATTTCGTTTGGCCACAATGCCCGCTGTCATGAGCCATGCCTTATCATGTTTTGGCCATTTCTCTTACCCCGACACACAGTTAATATGCCATTTAGCTTCGCCGGGCACCTCCCCCTCTGTTACTTCCGACATAATTTGTACTACTTTCTTCCAGAATTGTTGTATCCGTGGACATGTCCACAGGATATGAAAGAAGGTGCCTATTTCTCCACAACCATATGCACATTGTTCAGTGTTGCTACGTCCTATTCAGTGTAGGAATACTCTGGAGGCATACGATCTATGGAGCACGAGTAGCTGTATCAATCTGAACCATGCCCTAATCGCAACCTCCCTCGGACTCTGTATCGCCTATTTCCAGTCATCATCGTCTAGTGTCCCTAGGTCCTTTGTCCATGCTTCTTTAAGTGTTGCTAGGGGGTCAGGAGAGTTATTCATTATTTTTTTATATACCAACGAGACAGCTTTCTTGAGCGTGGGGTCTATGAGTAATCTATCCTCCAGTGGGGTATATTCTGGTATATGCTCCCCCTCAGGGACATGCCTCCCCAGGGCGTGTTTAAGCTGTAAGTATTGAAGGAACTCTTTGTCGGACATTTGGTATTCCACTTTCAGGTCCGCGAAACTTATCATTGCATGCTCCCGCCATATGTCTCCCAGATATTCAATCCCAATTGTTTGCCATTGTCGGAACCCCTTTAGGTGCCCAACTTGCCGCAGGGTGTTCGGAGTGCCAGAGCGGCGTTCGTCCAGTCAATTTATCTTTCCACCCCAAGAATGTGTTAGCTTCCCTCCATACCTGTAGTGTCATCTGTGTATATGCAGGCAGTTCAGCGCTCGTTCGCCGGTGGTACAGTGCAGAGAGGTATCCTCTCTCTCTCACATAGTAATGGTCAGCTCTGTATGCTGGTTCCTCTCTCCCCGCAAATACCCACTCATTGATGGTCATGAGTTGCGCTGCCCAATAGTATTTTTTTATATCTAGGATTGCCAGTCCTCCCTCATAAACACTACGCTGTAGCTTTTGTAAGGCTATTCTAGCCTGTCCTCCATCCCACAATAGCAGCCTTAGCTCTGCGTCGATCTGTTTAAAGAGACTAGGGGGTATCTTACACAGAGTATTTTTCAGCGCATACAGGAATCGTGGCAGTGCCATCATTTTGAATAGGGCCGCGCATCCCATCATTGTCAATGGCAGCTTCCTCCAATGTTGCGCGTCTCTGCGCAGTCTCTCCAATTGGGGTTGCAGGTTGTCCTCAATTAATTTATTGTCTCCTTTTGATATTTTAATGCCCAGATATTTAAATGTGTCTCAAATTGCTAGAGAGCTTGCGCTGCTCGGTATTATCGGGGTTGTCCCAGCTGGCACGTATAGAAGGGATCTGTTCCAATTGATTTCATATCTCGAGTAGGTTCTGAACAGGTGGAATAGGTGAGTCATTTGGTTTAGCGATGACCTGGGGTGGGTGACATATAGCAATATATCATCATCATATAGGGATATCTTTTCCTACCAGTGTCCACCCCCACTTATTCCCCGAATTAATGGGTCTATTCTGAACCACGCTGCCAAAGGCTCCAGCGCTAGCGCGAATAGCATGGGTGAGAGCGTGTATCCCTGCCTCGTAAAGCTGCAGCTTCCTGATTTACCTTGACTCTCACTGATGGATTCACGTAGAGGAGTTGTACCCATGCTTGGAACCCGGGTCCAAGTCCAAACCTTTCCAACACTGCCTGTAGGTATGGCCATTCTATATTGTCGAATGCCATCCACGCATCTAGGGACAGTAATGCCTCATTCTCGTCCGGGTTAGCCTTGGTCGTGTGCATCACTCCATATAGTCTACGCAGGTTGAGCCTAGTGCTCCTATGTGGCATGAACCCGGACTGATCTGGGTGTACCACCGAGGCGATAACCATACTTAACCTATTTGCCAGTCCTTTGCTAGTATTATAGCTTCTAAAATTTCATTTTTAATCAATAATATATGTCAATGTTATTAGAATGCACAGATCCCAAACTGCATGAAACTGCAACATATGTAACTTCCCATAAAGGAAAGCCCCTTTTAAGTTATTTGCGCTAAACGTTTAACAAAGGATGTAGCACTAAAAAAATGAATTGGAACACTGCTCCAATGGTTGTCGTGCAGAACAACAACAATAAATGATATATTTGAGAATATAAGAGAACACAGCCCTCCTCCCAATATTACTGAGGTGCATGTAAGAAATGTTGCTATACAATATTTAAAAGAAGCCAGTACCAGTTCCTCTGCACCTCCAGGAGTCATATCAAAATACATAATTCTCTAGTGCCAGAGGAAACAACATGACAGTTACCTGCAAAAACTAACCTTCAAACCCTCATCAGCAGAACATGAAGATTAGCAAGAAAACAAAACGGGACCCAAAACATACCAAGAAATACAAATCCCTTACAAGGATTTTATATTATATGACACTGAAATTAAGGAAAAACTAGTCATTATTTTTTCATAACTAACAGCTCACAAACTCTCACCCAAAGCACAACCTTGATGATGGATAGTACTTTTTTTAATCATGCCCTACTCCTCCATTCATACAAATTTATACCATTCATGGCCAATATCAAAACACAAGAGTTTCTCTAATAAATGCACTGCTACCTAATACACAGACTTCAACTTATCAAGAGCTTCTAACAATAGTCAAACAAAAACAAGCAACAACTTTGCACAATAAACAATAATAGACTTCGAGTATGCAATGATAAACACAATCATTAAAATGTCTGCTCAAATAGCCATACAAAAGTGCTTTTAACACTTTGATGATTTAATAGTTTGAAAAGACCATATGGGGCTACCTCAAAAGGGCAACACTCAGATTTGACTATTCAACAAAGCAGAAGGTAAATTTCAATTACAAAAATAATCGTCCTACCCTTTGTTCCAACTGTAGAAATAAATAATAAAATATGATTTACTCCTAGAAACACCCCTATACTGAACTAATGAAAAAAACCTCCACTACTCTTTGACTTTATTTCTAAGACACATTGGTTGGATGCCTGCACCACTTGGGAATTGTGGTGTGTGAAATTTGTGTGATTTGATTTCACATAATTACAATACATTTTGGCAAAATTGTGCATAATTAAGTGAAAATTAAATCCATAATTTTGGACTATATATTATGGCCCGATGCATCCTCATATCAATTTTTGGTCCTAGAACACATTTAAATAAACGCTCTGCAAACAACAACAGTTCACAGTCTGTGTTGCCCATGTAATTGCAGAAAATATTTACTATGAATGGGGCGTAATTACACAAAGTGACATAATTGCATAATTTCAGGAATTTTGTGTAACATAATGTAAGTGTAACAAGAAATAAAATTCCCAAAATGACAAGCATTACTCTGGCCTAATTTAAATTGCATCCAGGCCTACTTAGGACACACGCATCAACTCAAGTTTCAAATTCAAAGGTGGAACGTGTACAATAACAAACTTTCACAAGAAGTGAAGAAGGAACAATTCTGTGGAAGTGCGGTACAATTCCTTCCCAGGAACACTTTGAAGAAGCAACTCTACAATCTATGAATTATGATTTCTGAATAACACAATCCCTAACACAATTAAAGACTAAACTCCCAAAGAAAACAAGACAGATGCATGAAATTCTAGCTAGCATAGGACTGTTTATTCCCTAACAATCAGAACTACACAACTATGAATCAATAGCATGCACAGTCACCATAGCCTAAACACATATGTACTACACTAATAAACATAACTAAACCCAAAATATAATGCTTAACATTCCCAAAAAAAATTCAAACATATAATAATATAATATTAGCATTTATTTAACAATTAACCAATTAACAAATATTTTGAAACACTTCTCACCCTGTTAACCTTCAAACCCAACGACCTACCAATAAAATTAATAATAAATTATCAATTAAACAATTAAATAAAATTATTTTAATAGCACTTATGATAAAGTTAATAATTCAAATGAAATAATAAACAATACAACATTAAAACAAACATAATATTAATTAAAACAACCAATTAACAAATTAAACATTAAAAAATAAACAAAAATCATAACCAATTTATATTACTTCCCACTATACTTTCGTACAAACTCAACTACTTGCAAAAAATCAGAATAAAGGACCGAGCGATTGCAGGTAGAGTGATACGGGACTTTCACGATAAGGTGGTCAAAGTATACGATGAGTTCTCTAATAACACCAATGGAATCAGACCAGATGAGCATAAAAAGGACAGATCAAACAACCAAGTCCACTTACAAGAGTTTAGTCCCCTAACACAGGATAGAGTCGAAAAGATCATTATGGCAACTAAGTCAGGTTCTCCTTTGGACCCCTGCCCGGCCATGGTCCTTCATATGGGCCCCAATACTGTCGCAATTTACCTGACACCTCTTCTGAATAACATCCTCAACTTAGGACATTTCCCTGTTGAGTGGAAAAAGTCCCTGGTAAGACCTATCTTAAAAAAGCCGACTCTTGACCCCTCAGAAGTTGCTAATTACCGTCCCATCACCTGCTTACAATTTCCGTCAAACATTCTAGAAAAAGCACTAAACGAGGAACTGTTGTCTTTTATAGAAACAAATGACAAACTTGATCCAGCACAACATGGATTTAGGCCGCGGCACAGTACTGAATCTGCATTGATCGCAGCTACTGAAAATCTACATGTCCAATTAGATCAGGGAGGGAAGGCCATACTAATTGTGCTCGACTTATCAGCCGCGTTTGATACGGTGGACCACCGTATACTTCTTCAGCGGCTGGCCGAAATAGGGATCGTTGATAAAGCAGCAGATATCCTTTGGTCATATATAATTACCAGAGAACAATCTGTAATGCTGGACAAGCATAAATCACTCCCCTATGCTATGCTGTGTGGGGTACCTCAGGGATCATCTCTCTCCCCGACCCTGTTTAACGTATATGTTACCCCATTGGCCAAACTTATACGCTCCCTCGGTTTCACTGCCAATTGCTACGCTGACGAGACGCAGATTGTTGTCTCCCTAGCCTCAAAACCAGAGATCGTGGCAGCACGTTTTAACCTTTGCATGAGCCATATCATCAGCTGGATGCAGGATAACTGCTTAAAATTGAATACCGGGAAGACTGAAGTGGTTATGTTTGGAAGGGACACCTCCCTTTGGAATTCCGCCTGGTGGCCGGGGACAGCAGGGCCCTGCCCCCAGCCCATAAAGAAGGTAAAAAACCTTGGAGTCCTGATCGACGACCATCTTTCACTGTCAGACCAGGTCAACAGCATCACCTCTTCGTGCTTTTACACTTTAAAAATCCTTCGGAAGATCCTTCCTTTTATTCCAATGCCCCTCAGGAAAACGGTCGTGACTGCCTTGATTTTGTCAAAAATCGACTACTGTAATTCGCTCTACCTTGGAGCCAAAAAGAGTGTAATACATAAGCTGCAGACTCTGCAAAATGCTGCCGCCCGGCTACTACTAAAACTCCCTAAATTCAGTCCCATAAGTCAAGTCATCCGGGAACAACTGCATTGGCTGCCCATTCCGGCGAGGATCCAGTTTAAATCTATGTGTATCGTACACAAGACCCTGCATGGGGCAGGACCTGCCCAGATCAGCCAACACATTAAGCGCTATACCCCACAGAGAAGCCTCCGCTCGGCATCGGCGTCTCTGCTTGCAGTACCGAGGGTAAAGACGTTGAAGTGGGGTGGTAGAAGTTTCCGACATCTAGCCCCTAGGCTATGGAATTCCCTGCCCCTGCATCTTAGAAACCAAAACAATCTACTACAGTTCAGGAAAGAACTCAAAACCTGGTTATTCACTCGTACTAAACTGGCTGGTTGATTTCCCGGTTACCCTCTATGGTAGCAAGCGCTAAGACGCCACAGCATACATGCGCTCTATAAAAACTCATATTTCATTACTATGGAAAACAAAGGCGGACCGATCAGCGAATGCATACATTAGTACGCCCACTAAGACGACGCTTAAAGTATGGGATGACATATTGAAGTAGACAGAATGGACCACGTTCCCCTCTCCATTCACTCCCATTCACTACAACCCTGCTTTCCCACCAGCACTACAGCCAGGACCCTTTAACGCGTGGCGGGAGGGTGGTTGCCTTACTGTGGCTGACATATTTCACAATTGGGACATTTTAACATTCGTACACTGCCAAAAGTACTTTAACCTACCTAACACAGAACACTTTCGTTATCTTCAATTACATCTCTGGGTCCTACAACCGAGTTGAGAGAAGGGGCGACTAGAGAACTCACTGCCTTCGAGCGCTATGTGAAGGGGGCCAGTTCAGTGAAAGGGGCTATCTCCTTCTTATACTCCCTATTACTGCACACACTACCATCTAGACGCCCACGATAACTGGAATTCTGGGAACGCACACTAGGCCAAAATATCATAGATACTCAGTGGAAATCCCTCTGGAGGGACATAAAACGCCACTGTCACTCCCTCAGTCAACGCGAAGCCCACTACAAGATAATGTATGACTGGTATCTCTATCCCGAGAAACAGAACAAAATATTCCCTAACACATCAGACCTTTGTTGGAGGAGTTGCTGCCTTTTGGGCGATTTCCACCATATATGGTGGGACTGCCCGTCAATTCGGCCCTTTTGGTCAGAAATCCTGGCTCAAATCAAAGAGATATTGGGTTATCCCGTAGCAGACTCTCCGAAGTTCATGCTGCTGGGCCTGCGGGACACAACCTTGAAATACCAAACTAAAGCCGACCAAGCCATTATATGGCTCTGCCTAGGAGCAGGTAAAACAGCGATAGCCACCGCCTGGAAAAAGAAAGAATCCCCTGCCATAACACAATGGCATGCACGGCTATGGCAGGCACTCACTATGAAGCGCATGAGTGACATATATAGAGACAAATTTAAAAACTTTGAATATTCCTGGGGTCCACTGGTCAACTATCTATCCAGCGGTCTCCCATTAACCACCTGCCCCACGAGAGGTAAAGCACTACACCTGTTCCAGTTTTAATCAGCCACCACGAACGAACGAAACCACTTCAAGATTAGATTAGTTGCCCCGGAGCCCCAAGACCCCGTCCATCCCAGGTTGTTAATTCTTCCCCGCTATGATTAATTTTCTCCCTCCTTCCTCGTTATAGCTCTGCTTCACACCCCCTTGTCCCCGATTCTCAAAAGAGAGGAATAATGCATCTACATTCCATGAGGAAAGGAACCGGGGAGAGGGGAGGGATAAGGGAGGAGGAATGGACTGCCGCTACAGATGATTTGTTTCTGTTTTTGTTATTCTTTCCATTTATTGTATCAACCAGTAATGAAGATTTGTAGGTAATACCTGAAGAAATAACTACATGAGATACGAATCAGATCACCCGACAGAATCTGTACACGGTAATAGATGGCTGATAGCAATATCCGAATGCAAAGATAAGATGTATTACCATGCTTGTTGATTGATGGTCTGTAAAACTCAATAAAAACAACTTTAACAAAAAAAAATCAGAATAAATAACAATCTAATAAAATACTAAAAAACAATTACCTTACAATCATATATATATATGATAAGTTTACATCACATAAAAATATGCTTTAACAATATAAATATAGATCTTTACAATGGTATTCATGTATGCAAAATATTCACATCAATATTTCTATTAAGTAAAAAAACTATTGGGGCTCATTACGATGCCAGTCGGACAAGCGTACGACCGGCATTGCAGTGGAAGCCGAACCGCCCGACTAGTAGTCGGCAGTTTCACCCCCCATATTCCAATGCAGCCGCCAGTACGGCAGTCAGAAATATGTCTTATTGAATTGCAGCTTGTGCTACGGCCCGGAAAAGGCCAGCTGCACAAGCTGCAATTGAAAAAGGCATATTTTTGAACATCCATGCACTGTGTGCATGCACCATGTGGTGCATGGCACACGTTGCATGGATGTTTTTGGGGCACCACATGTGTCCCCTAGGCTCCATAGTGGAGGCCCAGGATAGACAGGGGCCCTGCTAGGGGCCCCTAATGTCCCTTTCCATCTGCCATTTCATGGCAGTTGGACTGCCATGAAACTGCAGAGGGAAACGAGCATCGTTATCCTTATGGTGGTGCCTGAGCAGACACAGCCCCTATTGTAGGGAGTACGGTCCGACCGCTGCACCAAAAATACCATCAGAACAGCAGCTGTCAGTCCCTCCGTCCAATGCCTCCGACCGCCAGATTAGAATTCAGCGGTTGGACCGCTCCTGTAGATGTCGGTGGGAGCACCACCGACGGCCTGTTGGTGGCAGGCCTACTGACATCGGAATAAGGCCCTATATTCTTGTCTGCGATAGTAAAACCAACGATATCACAATAATTTTCTGCTTTGTAATTGGCCAATTATATTCAATGATATTCAGGTTCAACATCGCATGGCACAAATTTCTTGGTGCAGCACTGACAGATACCAGTAAATCTACCCAAACAAATAAAGGCTGACAGTGTATGCGTTGATTTCCTGACTAATGATGGACCATCCACTTGTACCCACATTACCAGGCTCTCATTGTTGTTTCACAATTACAAATGGCTGTTGTTATAAACATAATGGTTCATGGAAGGATTGCTGGTTGAACATGAATTTACGTCTCACGGACAATTATTGTGAAGTCCTACGAATGCTTTTCACTTTAACAGATGGGGTCTAAAGGAGCCTTGACAAAAGTTTCAGAGTTGTCATCTGACTTGCACAGAGTAGAGCATCAGCTTTCTATCCTCACTGTACTCATATTTCATCAGGCACAATTATATGTGAGCTAAAGTAACTTAATTTGAGGTATGATGATAAATCATACATTACCTTAACATGTAGTGTCTTGACTCTGGCTATTCATCACACAGTTCACTATTATAGACATGGTCCCTCTCTAGTACATTTTCATAAACTTACAGAAAAACTTGTGTCTCACCTTGTTTGTCCTATGCCTCCCTAATCCATACTGTCTCTTTTATTCTGTTCCTCCACAATTCAAGTTCATGCTGATTAAAAGAAGTGTCGTCACGAGTCAGGACCCCTGTAATTTAAAGAATTTGAACACACACACCAAAAACAGACAGTTGCAAGCATTTGGATGCCAAGTGTACACAGTATTGCGTTTACCAATTCCTTGAGATAAGTGGTCATCTAGTGAGGTAATCCCTCATGTCCAAGTGTAGAATAGATTTTGATGAAGAATTATTTTGCCTTATCAAAGTATCTGTGCAGAAGATAAGATAGATTGCCACACTATACTCTACCTCTTACAAGTCTTAAAAAATGCAGCACTTAAAACCTATTAAAAATATAAGTTTGCTCCAATAAAGACTTCTCTGAGAAACAGCATTAATTCATCAGTGCCCCATATAAAGATAACACTGTACAACAGAATTTTGGGGGAAGGTACTCCATCACAAATTTACCTCTTCTTTCAAGTGCATTACGTCCTAATACACTTGAAAAACTGTGGATGGGATATCAGGAATGTTTATGACAGAGAACCTGTCCCCCAAACTTTGAATTAATCACTAATTCATAATATAGAGGACACTGTAAGGTTGACAGCTTCATCCAACATTAATATTTTGTCTCCTGGCTCTGGCTGTCTGATATTAAAGCAGATAAGGTTTCCTGACACAATGGCAGATCAGACTAGCCTCCTGAAGCAGCAACTATTGGTCACACTTGAAATCCTGCTCTGAGAGCAGGTTTATCAGGCTGTGTTCTAGTCTATTGGACAGTTAAATTCCCCTTTCAGGCTCAATAGTACTTACTTCCAGAGTCAGTATTCTTGTGAACTCTATCTCAGACCTTACCCAGGAGAACTTTATGAAGAAGTGTAGGTTAAACCCTGTTAATCTGTACACCATCCTGCTAGATCAGTTCAACTTAGGCAGGTCACGTAGCAAAATGACAGCAACATTTAGAGATCCCTACTGTCTTGAAGGGCATTCTTTTAACAATTGTGCTCCCACACAACAGGAGCACTTTTGGAAAAAATACAATGCCATCTGGCCACCACGTCATGCTGGCAAAGTAGCTTTTTTTTTGTTTATGCAGGAGCAAATCACAAACGTGTTTTTCCCAGTGAAAGCATTTACCTAGACGTGCTACAAGTCTTCTCCCAGTGCATGAGGATCATTGTTTTTTCTTTTGATCACTGACATGATTAACATGGTAGTCGCAGACAAAAAATAGAGCATTGGAAGGTCTGTCCTAATTAGGAGGGCATACCGTAACAATAAAGCTGGCAGCCCTGTGGCTGCTGGGATGCTGAGCTTCATGTGTATAGTCAGCTGATGCTCTCCTTTTGAAATCAGTCAGTTCCCCTACTTGGACTTCTTTTGCTGCTCTCCAGGGGATCACAACTGCAACCCCTGACTTGTCACTTTCAACCTCTGCCACTCCCCTTGAGACTTGTGGCTTCAAAAGTGGCAAAATCAGCCCCAACGACACAGGGGAAGCTCGACTCTATGAGTGTCAGCCTATATCCTTCATGTTTTCTGTCAATTTTTGATTACGCTAATACTGAATATTAGTTATTATACACTCTTAGTGTAATATAAAATGGAGCACCTGATGATACAACAGGACCTGAGGTAAATAAAATAAAAGCTTTTAAATGTATGTTGCGTGTGTGTGTATGGGTGAGAGTGTGTTTGAAAGAGAGTGTGTGAATGTCAGTGTGTTCCTGTTTGTATGTGTGAGCAAGTGTGTGTGAGTGAAATTGACTGAGTGATAGTAAATGACAGGTAGCAAGTGAGAATGAGAGACTGTGCGAGTGAGTATGAGCTAGTTAGAATAAGTGAGAATAAGTTAGAATGAGTGAGTAAGAGTGAGAGTAAGAGTGAGTGAACGTGAGTGTGAGTGAGTGAGAAAGTATGAGTGAGAGTAAGATTTAATGTGAGAGAGAATGAGTGAGTGTGCATAAATAAGAACGAGTAAATAATAGTGCAAGTGAGTGTCAGTGATTGTAGTGTTATGCTTGCTAGCCTGTCAGCGAGGCCCAACTGCAAAAATACTTGCACTGAGATCGTGGAGGCACTTCCTGGCATTACAGACATCTGTGACAGAATACTGGCACTTGCATACTAGAGGTAGTATTTGACATATAGGCTACTCATGGCAAAATGTTGACACTGGAAAACTGTAGGTAATTCTTGCCATAGGGGCATTCATGGAAAAATGCTGGCCCACTAGAGGTAATTTTTGGCATAGAAGGAAAAGGAAAAGTGAGTGCACTGGCTTACTGAAAGCAAGGCATGGGGACATCAGTGACTGTGTGCTGGCACATTAGATATATTTCTTGGGGAAACATCCATCACAACGCGGGCATTGCATCGCAATGCCTTTACATCGCGGTCATTACAACGCAAGTCGTTACAACGAATTGCGCTGGATGGCGCTCTAACCTAAGGAATAGTATGATTTACTATTCCAACACCTTCCCTACTGTACGTAGACTGGAGTTCGAATAGTAAACCATACTATTCCTAAGTCCAGCGCCCTCCAGCGCAAGTCGTTGTAACGACTTGCGTTGTAACGAATGCGATGTAAAATACTGCGTTGTAAATGTATGCGTAGTAACGTCATACATTCTATTTCTTGGCATAAGGAAGGACAATCATAGCATGTGGCAGGGAGGAAGCCATGACAAAACGCTGGCCCTGACGTACTAGAGGTACGTTTTGACATGAGTCAACCATGGTGTATGGATAGCACTAGTGGCAAAAATATGGCACTGGAATATTGTTAGTAATTTTTGGCCTCAGGGGACACGCATGGCATATGGGTGGATCCACAACAAAATAATGGCCCTGGAAATATGGAGGTCATTTTTGACATGTAGGAGCACCCATAACACATTTCGAAAAAATTGGGTCAACTCCTGAGGAACGTCAGGTTTCAATGGCTTAACACACCATGAAAGAACTTGAATATTTAATGCATGCCCTTTCGGTGCCTATGCTTGTTTACCATGTTTGTATAATAATTATGCTTCAAAATGCAAACTATGACCCCGTTATTTTCAATTTTTGTTCAGAGGAGACTCTCCTGAACCCTCCCTAGAATAGGTTGGACTAACTCACTTCGCTCGCTGGTAATAATTCGGGGCAAATATTATGCTCAACCCATGACCACCGCAAGAACAAAAAGTAAACAGTGGCTTGATGAGCACAGTTTACTTTCTGCAGCTTCAACTGGGAGAGTTTATGCTGTAGGTTATATAAAATACATACACTAAAAAAGCTAAGAAATCAAACATATTCATAAACAAGTTGTTGCCATGTTTCTTTATTGTAAATACATGAAAAAACGTGTTTGAATAAAACGTTCAACAAACACACAAAAGATGATGCAAGGTTGCTTGCAATAGGTCTAGCCACTGGTAATCGCTCATGTAGCTCTCCAACCCATCATTCTTTTGCTCACCAAGAGAACAAACGTAACTATCCTAGGATCCCTGAACAGTAGCGATTTAAAATGTTTTTGGACTTCTAAGACCTCCAAAGCTTTCAGGCTTGCCATGATGGAGGATTCTGAGCTAAGTCAGAAGGTAGAAATCTTGACCAGGCAAAGGCATAAAACATATGTGTCCTACAAAAGGACTTTGAGAGCTATAACATTTACATTTTTTTACTCCAAACATTTTTTTGTGACAAAACGAACAGCTTCAGTGGGAACTCATCCAATAACTATCAGAATTTGAGAGGACTTCACTGAGAAAAGCCTTCAAATTCACATCAATCGAGGATTTTGTCTTCCATTTCAGAGTCTAAGTCAGAAGGTAAAATCCTTGTCTTGTAAAACCCTCTTGTTGTGTCTGACTTCCACTACATTGAGTTCAGCCTGAAATTGCTCTTACATCCTGGCCAACCGCAAACAGTGACTTCAGATTGTCGTTTTACTTTTTCTTGGTGCTTCATGGCCTAAAATTTAAAAAGTTCATATCTCCTGTTCACCTATTGAATTTTAACCATTTTGTGCCATTTGTATAATTAAAAGGTACTACAAAAAGTAGCAATTAAATGCACAAAAGTGCTACCTTAAATTCCAAAATTGGCAGAAAAAGCTAGGGGCCAGTCACTTGGGACTGTTTGTGAGTGTCTGTGTGTGGAATCACAGTGAGGCAGACACAGGGCAGGGTGGACTGACACAGCCTAGAGGAGCAGGAGCAATGAAGTCCCGTTAGCCAAAGCAGGAGCAATGTCTGATGACTATAGCCATGAAATGGCAGTGGCCATGTTACAAGAGCGATAAAGGCAAGAAAATAGAGGAATGACTACAACCAGCCCCGTAGGATTCAAGCCATGTTGAGGGAGTGGGATCAGGTAACCAAAAAGGGACTATTTGACGGGCATATTGGAGATATACATGGAATGGAAAGGAATTAAGAAAGACAAATAGCAGGCACCAGAGTAAAAGAGAAGGATATTGGAACAGCACACATATATAATGAAGAATTGAGACCCAAATCAGTCATTTGCATACCCAGTAAAACATAAAAAGACCTGCCAATCAGTAGAAGACCCCAACCACAAGAAATATATACAGTTCATTAAGTTAAGTCTTTTTGTTTCAAAAATATGCTCCGATCACAGTAAAGAAACTGAGGAGTTTATTATGCCATGAAACGTCTGTGAGCATGAGTCTCTAGATCAGCGATGTCCAGTCTTTGCGATGGTTTGAGTCCAGAATTCATGAGTATCTATTTTAGCTCCTCTTTATTCCATAATGGGAATGGCAGCAAAAACTATATGAACTTTTACATATGTTCCTCTTTTATAGGCAAACATCAAATGAAAGTTCCTCTGAAGCAAGCAGTTTAAAATTGTTATTTAACACTTTTGGCAATCATATTGGAAACCGGTGAGAATGTGTTGACACCCACTATTCTCTCAGTTGTCTCTTTTTTGGGAAGTAAGTAGAGTCTCTCTGGGGCAGTACCAGCCATGTTTGGCAGAACGTTTCACCCAATGTTTGGGATTACTGTGGGCTAAGAGTTTAATAGAAAGTTCTCTGTTACTTTGAAAAATATCTTCCTTGCACTTACAATTATGACTAAGTTGTAAACAATGGCTGTAGTGTTGTGAATCTTGGGGTGAGCATGTGTGGAAATTATTGTCTGCCATAAGAGTGCTGTTTTCAGTTGCTTTCATGTATAAAGAGGTACATAGGTGGGCGATCTCAGTTTTCATTATAAGGTATAGGAAATAGATCTCTGTATTGTGTCTTTGCATGGTGAAACGTAATCTGTTACAATTTTGTTTCAGCCGGGTTTGGAGTTGTAGTAGGAGGGAATGAGAGCCTTACCAAATGAATTAATGTTGCCAATCTATGGTTTCCAAAAAGCAATGTTCTTTCTGAATGGGTTTGAATCGGTGAGAATAATATTCCTCTCTGCATCATCCATATATAACAATGAAAAATTAGGAGCGGACACCTCTCCCATGGAAGTACCTTTTACTGGTAAAAAATTGTTCCAGAATTGAAAGAAATATCTTTCTATGGCAAGGTTCAGTATAGAGATAATAAAAGATGTTGGGACTTTGAGGGGGCTAGATCTTGAATGGAGGACATTCTGCATCACAATAATACCTTCAGATTGTGGTTTATTTCTCTATAATGATTCTATATCTAAAGTAGGCAAAAGGATATTTAAAGATGGAACTGTCCGGTTTTCATTTAGATTAATAAAATGCATGCTATCATCCTGAATGTAACTGCCTATTGCAGAGGTCATAGGTTTGGAAAAAGTTGATTCATTGCACTATTTGTTCCAACATAGACTCATAACCCGACACTGTTGGTGTTCCAGGAAGGTTCAACAGTTTTTTTGTAAATCTTTGGTAGTGTTTGAATAGCAGGTGTTCTTTGGTTTTATACCTCTGATATGGCCACTAAATTGCCCTTTTTGGTTACCTGATTCCTCCTAACATGGCTGCCATCCTCTGGGGCCGGTTGTAGTCATTCTTCTACTTTTCTGCTGACGTGGGTCCATTCATAGGACAATGACCTGTTTCAAAGATATAATAAAATGTCCTGTGTTGAAGAGAAAACGGGAGCAAAGAAGCAACTGGCACCATCTAGTGGTATAACCCATGTTCCCTGCCTTGCCAGTAATGCAGGTGTGCTTTAAAGTCAATAAATGATGTTGCAGAATAAGCGTGGGGACCTCCATATACCAGGAAAGTGGGGAACAAATTACCTCTCTGCAATCCCTTTTGACGGTCCTTTTCTAAACTGATATGGTATGAAAGCAGTATTATAAACACATCAAATGCCAGACACCTGATCAATTCTAAAAACACTGCTGTAATATTGACAACAACGGGTACATAGCTATTTAACAAAAAACAATTTGTGTTGTGGCTACCTGTTGTCGCGGTGTTGCATTGCTTTGAATAAGTGAAGGATTTTGAGCCGCTAGCCTTTTTCTGCTTTCTCCTGAACTCCTGGGTGGTCATGGAAAATCATCCAGTTATGAAGGAAATGTAAATTCTGGAGGTGAACCCACGGGCGGAATTTGCAGGTCTTTAGATTCTAGGAAATTCTACTGGCCGATTCCTCTCCAGGTTGCCATTTGCTCCATAAAGTGCCACATTCTAGATCACCACCCAACTCTAAAATCCGGCCTAAAGTTTCCAGTAAACGTGTGAAAAGATGGATTTAATAAGGTGATCCCACTGCTCGGGTAATTTAATCTGTCTATAGACACGGTTCATTTCTTCTACAACAGTTTCTCATCTTTTTTATACGACGCTCTCCCCGAAATGTATAATTTCAGCTTTGAATACTTGATTTTTTATTTTTCAAGCACCCCAGGAATTTTGGTTATTGAAATGGTTTGTGTGTAGAGCGAATTTCAGAAGTCATAAAAGATATCTCTCTAATTTGTTTCGCTTGTTGTTATGCCATTGTTAATGGGGCTGATTATGTTATGTGGTTTGTTTTTTTGGTCTCATTTTATAGCTTGCAGACAAGCTGATTGTTCGATTAATATTATTTGGGAAGTGTTCCTGATTTAAGATGTTTGAAATGTTGCAAAATTCCATTACCTTCTCATATTGTTATTTTTAATAGGGTAGAAGAGAATGTTTTTAAATTGTCTTTTAATAATATTTTATGTTCTGTGTTAGTTCCTCAGTTTATTTCCTCTTGGAACTTATTTTCTTTTTTGTAGAGTTTTAATATCTTTCTTTTTACGAATTCAAATAATCCCATTCCACGAATGACACACATATACTGTGTTTTCGTTCGCAATAATTAATTATTTACATTCTTTAGTGCACCAACGTATGTATGTGTTCTTTCATTTACTGGCCGATATTTGATTCCATTTTACAAGGAGCAAAGGACATTTAGCGGACAAAATTGCGACATAGAAACGAAAACACTGAGACATTTTAGAAAAGTCTGTTCCCTTTCAGATGGGTATGTATATTTCAAAATGTGCACCTTGTGAATAGAGATGGGCGAACCAGTGAAAGATCTGGCTTGACTCTCGAAGTCCATGCACGAGCTGACCCCTCCAAATTCAAAGAAGTGTGTATATTTAGCACAAAGAAGCATTTCGTTTTAGGACATCAGATTATATCACTGCATTGAGAAGGATTTATTAAAAGTGAACTTGGAAATATTCCTGCCCATCCTGCCATGCGCTGGCTATAATGGCATTAGTAAACTAAGAGGCAACTCAGTTGTCATGTATACTTCAAAAGTGGGCTGTATTGTTATTGTAAATAGAGCAAGTTTGTAGCCTAATAAGTCAAACACAAAAGGCCAGATTTATCAAGGTTTTGCAACATTCCTGCTCCTTGCAAAGGGGCGCAATGGCAACGCAAAACATAACAGAGATTTATCAAGTCACGCAAGGACCCCTTGTGCGGCCCTGCGTGGCTTGATAAATCTGGAGTAAAGCAAGGCTCTGCAAATCGCTGTCTTGCTTTACTCTGCCCCAGGAAGGCGTTCAATGGGTGGAGTGTAGGTGTTCAAAAGAAGAATGGTACGTAGTTCCTTTGTGAGTATAGGATTTATTATCAGAGAGTTCGTTGTTATCACGGTGGCAGGGTTTCCTGCCAAGTCAGTGGTAGGAGGAGAGGAGTTCCTCCTTTCGGAACGTGTGCCCTCACACACCCAGCAAGCTAGGTGTCATGCTTCATCATATGGGCCTGCTCCTCGTCGGGTCGGCGCTGCAATACCCGACGGGCACCCATAAAGGGGCTCTTTATCGGAGATCTTTTGTTCCTCGCCGTTTAGGTGCCGTGGGTGTGAGGGCCCTAGTCTGTGTGGGTGTAGTAGTGAATGTGATAGTTAAAACAAGTCAGGAGTCCTATAAAACGAACTTTTATTCTGGGAAGGCCCCTGGCCGGTTTAAAAGAATAAAGGAGAGGAGACTATCTGACTATAATGGGTCAGGAAATGGGCGCTCTACTCCTGGTGGGTCAACATGTTTCTCGCCTATATGTCTGGAGGATCAGTGGCGATTCTTCAGGACCTTAAAGTGGAACTATTTACACCCCGTGGTAAGGTTGGGAACCTACCTACCACTCTGTGCATAAGCGGGATATGCGTCCGCAAGTTCACTGGGCAACCTGTGGTGGAGACAAAAGATACTCAAGAACAAGGTATGCCTTAAATGCAGTCGTGAACATACACAGATACTCTGATTTAAATCTTGATTGTGGTGAGGATCAATAATGTCTGCTATAGTGAGCAAGGTGCCTGTTAATTTTACACATAATATGTGCTAACCAAGTGGTGTGTTTCTGTCACAAGCACGTGACTCAAGCTAAAAATAAAACTAAAAGGTGAAGAAAATAGATGTAAAAGTAGTGTTAATGGCAAACGTGGGTCAAATTTGCCACAGGACTCACCTAATCGCTAATTAGATCGTGCCTCATCAATTTCCAGCGGGCTCTTAACACATTGAAGATATGTGTCTTGTGGTTAGAAAAAGGGGGGTTTCAGTTAAATGTGAATGAGACTCATAGGATTGTAAAAGACTGCTTACAGAGACGCGTGCCCCGAAATCAGGGACCAAACAGTGGTGCTGGGCCGGGGAGGGTGCTGTGTCTAATCGAGCACCCGTCCTTATCTAGTGGAGATTAAAATGCCTCTCAAGACTGCTGCTCGTAATGAGGATTGCCAAAATCCGCCGCAAGCGCGGCTAAACTCACGGAGCCGCTGTCATGTGGGCAGACATCAGATTCTCAAGAGGTAGGTACAGAGAAACTCATTATTAGAACTCAACAAGCTAGACCACAGCCGCTTACCTCTGTTGTCGATGTAGATAGGGGGAGTTCTATTGAAAGCATTTCCAGATACTCACCTACTTCAAGTTGAAGCCGAGTGGTAGACCTACCCCGCACCGCTGAATCCGGGATGGTAACTGGCTTGAAGGTGCGGTCTATTTTATACCAACCGGGAAACCAGTAGAGGCGGGCGGGGTAGCCAATCAGTATCAGCTGCAAGCTCCATACGTCACATGGCGTTCCCAGAAGGCCGAGTGTATGGGAAAATGAGTCGTCCATCTTGGAGTGTCTATGGATGCATATGTCCGTATTAGTATTGACAAAGGGGTCAAGATTGTTGGTGTTATGGTTATCCAAGTCCGGGTTCTCTACCCTCATCGGTATCAGCCATCAGTTCCATGCATCACATGACGTTCCTGGAGGGCTCTTTTCATTGATTGTGCAGTATGCCCTCAGACAAAAGCCACGAAGGAGATAATCCTTTCAGACTCCTTTACTTGCCAACGAACAACTACCAAACTATACACACATTTCAAAGAACTCAAACACTCCCCTGAAAGTCTTTGGTGGATAGTCCTAGAAACCCACCCCCAGATTACACAGGGTGCCCTATTCAGGATCGAACAAAGATGGGTGCACCGTTTAAGTACTGACCGCCAAGGATTGAATGATGATATCCCATGGGGATCCCTTGCCAATAACTGACATTGAGGAACCTCAACTTAGGCACTCTAAGAAGGCCGACACAGTTTTCGAACGCACTCGGCCTTCCAGGAACGTCATGTGACCCACGGAGTTGATGGCTGGTGCCAATGAGGGTAGAGAACTCGGACTTAGGTACTCAAAACACCAACAATTTTGGCCTCTTTGTCAAAACTCATACGGACAAATGTATCCATAGACACCCCAAGATGGCCAACAACTGACATATAGGAACTTTAACTTAGACACTCCAAGATGGCCGACACACATTTTTCCCAACACACTCAGCCCTCCAGGAACGTCATGTGACGCATGGAACTGATGGCTGGTACCGATGAGGGTAGAGAACCCGGACTTGGATAACCATAACACCAACAATCTTGACACCTTTGTCAATACTCATACGGACATATGAATCCATAGACACTCCAAGATGGAAGACTCATTTTCCCATACACTCGGCCTTCTGGGAACGTCATGTGACGTATGGAGCTTGCAGCTGATACTGATTGGCTACCCCGCCCCGCCTCTACTGGTTTCCCGGTTGGTATAAAATAGACCGCACCTTCAAGCCAGTTACCATCCCGGATTCAGCGGTGCGGGGTAGGTCTACCACTCGGCTTCAACTTGAAGTAGGTGAGTATCTGGAAATGCTTTCAATAGAACTCCCCCTATCTACATCGACAACAGAGGTAAGCAGCTGGGGTCCTGCTTGTTGAGTTCTAATAATGAGTTTCTCTGTACCTACCTCTTGAGAATCTGATGTCTGCCCACATGACAGCGGCTCCGTGAGTTTAGCCACACTTCCACAGACTCCATGGTTGACCGTTACACCTGTGGGCCACCGGCCAAGCTTGCGGCGGATTTTGGCAATCCTCCTTACGAGCAGCAGTCTTGAGAGGCATTTTAATCTCCACTAGACAAGGACGGGTGCTCGATTAGACACAGAACCCTCCCTGGCCCAGCACCACTGTTTGGTCCCTGATTTCGGGGCAAGCGTCTCTGTAAGCAGTCTTTTACAATCCTATGAGTCTCATTCACATTTAACTGAAACCCTCCCTTTTCTATCCAAAAAGACACATATCTTCAATGTGTTAAGAGCCCGCTGGAAATTGATGAGGCACGATCTAATTTTCGATTAGGTGAGTCCTGTGGCAAATTTGACCCACGTTTGCCATTAACACTACTTTTACAACTATTTTCTTCACCTTTTAATTTTATTTTTAGCTTGAGTCACGTGCTTGTGACAGAAACACACCACTTGGTTAGCACATATTATGTGTAAAATTAACAGGCACCTTGCTCACTATAGCAGACATTATTGATCCTCACCAAAATCAAGATTTAAATCAGAGTATCTGTGTATGTTCACGACTGCATTTAAGGCATACCTTGTTCTTGAGTATCTTTTGTCTCCACCACAGGTTGCCCAGTGAACTTGCGGACGCATATCCCGCTTATGCACAGAGTGGTAGGTAGGTAGGTTCCCAACCTTACCACAGGGTGTAAATAGTTCCACTTTAAGGTCCTGAAGAATCACCACTGATCCTCCAGACATACAGGCGAGAAACATGTTGACCCACCAGGAGTAGAGCGCCCATTTCCTGACCCATTATAGTCAGATAGTCGCCTCTCCTGTATTCTTTTAATCAGGCAGGGGCCTTCCCAGAATAAAAGTTCATTTTATAGGACTCCTGACTTGTTTTAACTATCAAATTCACTACTACACCCACACAGACTAGGGCCCTCACACCCACGGCACCTAAACAACGAGGAACAAAAGATCTCCGATAAAGAGCCCCTTTATGGTTGCCCTTCGGGTATTGCAGCGCCGACCCGACGAGGAGCAGGCCCATATGATGAAGCATGACACCTAGCTTGCTGGGTGTGTGAGCGCACTAGTTCCGAAAGGAGGAACTCCTCTCCTCCTACCACTGACTTGGCAGGAAACCCTGCCACCGTGTGAACAACGAACTCTCTGATAATAAATCTATACTCACGAAGGAACTACATACCATTCTTCTTTTGACTGTCTAGGGCATGTACGTTGGACCTTTCTCAAAAGCCCATTGTCTCCCCCTTTGTGAATAATTGTATGCACAGGTTCGCCCGTGGGACAGTTTGATCAGGATACCAGAAGTGCAGTTAGTCCTTTCAGGCCCAACTTTAGAAATTATCGACAATCTATGGTTTTTCTCCACAGCAATGGAGCATAACCAGGGACTCAGCTTTGGTGAAGAAATAGCTGAAGAGATCTTGAGAACTACGCCATCCATTCTAGGGATAGAAGGTAGCTCGGCATCAGGTAGCCAGTCTGAAGACTGGACATCCTTAAAGGCGAAGAAAAAGAATGGTTGAAGATAACCCTGCATGGAGCAATGATGACGGAATATTTGCGGGCAAACATTGCCCCAAATGGCCTCATCGTCAAAAACTTCCCTAGGATTTTTCTAGAGGACGCGGTGTTCAAGAAAGAGTGGTCCCTAGTAGCATGGAAATGCACTAGGGACTGGCTCATCTTGATCATAAACACCGCCAAAAGGATTGCGGATACCCTTCTGGTAAGGATCCAAATCGCAGAAGGAGCATTAAAAACCACAATTCAATTGACCCTGTATAAAACCAAGTTGGCCGATCTAAACAATGAGATCGCAGAGAATAAAGACTATCTAATGAAACAAAAAGTCAACAAGTTGCAGAAAGTTATCCAAAAATTCCTGACAGAGGAAGTATATCCGTATTTGAAGGCGGATTACACATCAGCAAAGAATAGTTATTCTACTGATGAGAGTGCAGATGAGAATAGGAGAGGCTCTACTGACAGTGACTCCAGTACTGGGAGTTGGGGTAACAATAAACCGAGAAGGGCTAATTACCCGCAATTCCCCAATTACAACACACCAAACTACCAAGGTCCACCTCAGCCCTTTTGGCCATTCCCTATGTACCCACAAGGCCAACCACAGTTCTTTCCAACAGGTAACCCTCCTTTTTTAGGCAGAGGTTGGGGCAGAGGAAGAGTGCGCAAAGGCGCGCAAAAACAAGTACAATGGCAGGATCAACCACCCAACCCAATGGAAACGAGGAGCAAGACCAGGGGACGGAGACTCTAGTAGTGAACCTCTCACACAGATCCCTTACAGAAACAGAAATAGCAGTACTAGAGAAGGGTCTAGGATATGTCCCCACCCTAGAAAAGACACATTTCGGGATCAATGTGAAATACAAAATTTCTTTAGGAGAGTCCGCCTCTGAGCCTTCTTTAAAGAAAGACTAGAATCTATCCGAGAAGACACAGGATTAAAAAAACCCTCGACATTCACTCCAAACAACAGTATGATTCCAGTGGAAGTACTCACATTCGAGCAGGCAGTATTAAAAGACCTGAGACAAGAGACAGGGGGGACTGCTTTCCATAACCTCTCCAGAGTTGAACTGGCGGCTGCCAGGTCTCTAGCAGAAGATACTAGCATCACGATCAAACAGGCTGACAAGGGTGGGGCAACAGTGATCCAATCCACCACGGATTATGACCATGAGTGTAAACGCCAACTAGAGAACATAAGGTATTACACACCCATTACTGGGAATCCCACCCCGAGATTAGCAACAAAAATTTCCAGCATAGTATTTGAAGCTGAATCAAATGGCTGGATCAGCAGAAAAGAGGCAGACTTTCTCATAACAAAAAATCCTAAAACACCCTATTTCTATACACTCCCTAAAATTCATAAGGGTACCTCACCGGTCCCGGGGAGACCTATAGTTTCAGGCATAGGCTCAATCTTGGAACCCCTTTCCAAATTCTGCGATCACTTCCTCCAACCATTGGTGAAACTGACCCCCTCCTATGTGCGAGACACCACAGATATTCTACGCATAATAGGAGAAACCAGAGTTATGGATGAAATCAACCTACTAGTAACATTGGATGTTGAACAACTGTACACCAACATCCCTCAACAGGCTACATTGATGGTCATTGAGACAGCTCTAGAGAATGTAACATGGACGTCACACACACCAGTGACATTCATAATGGAATGTGCAACTCTGGCCTTAACAGAGAACTTTTTCGAGTACAAAACTAACCCTGGGCGTAGTTCACGTAGTAGCGCTACGCGTAGCTACGCGAAGTGCACTTCGCACTACGCGAGCTATGCGTAGCACTACGCGAACTGCGTAGTGCGGTAGGAAATGCTGTTCGCAATGATTGCACAGTGCCGGATGCTTGTCCGCACTGTGCAATCATTGCAAACGGCATCTTGCACAGTGCAAGCGGTCGTTATCTGCCGCTTGAGTAGATTTGTACTCGTGCGGCAGTTTTCTCAATGCGGACTGGTAGTTTCTCATCATGAGCGGTCGCGAGCATACGCGACCACTCGCAATGAGAAACCTGACCTCCCCGCGTTGAGAATCTCGCCGGGAGGTTTATTTTCCTCGCTCGCGATCGGCAACTTGATGTTGCTGATTGCGAACAAGGAAAAAGTCTCGCCGGGATGTCATTTTGCTCGCTCGCGTTCGCCAACTTGACGTTGAGGACCGCGAGCAAGCAAAAAATGCCCGCTACGCTACGCGTTTTGCACTGTGCTACGTGCAATTCGCGTAGCTTGTAGTTGCGCAAACTACGCAAACTACGTAGCGTAGCGTAGTTTTCCGCCTGAGCCGATACAAAACCCAACTCTTCCACCAGTCGCAAGGGACTTCCATGGGGAGTACTTTTGCCCCTAGTGTGGCCTGCCTGTATATGGCAGCATTTGAAGAAAGTGTCATCTTACACCCTAGTAATCCCTATACAGACAACCTGAGATTGTGGAAGAGATTTATAGACGATATACTTATCTTCTGGAAAGGTGATGTGACCATGTGCCACGAATTTTGACCGTGGATTAACACACAAAACGAATACCTCAAATTCACCCACACTATTTCACCTACCAACATACCTTTCCTAGACCTCAACATCAGACTCATCAATGGTCAGCTGAGTGCTACCATATTTAAAAAACCTACAGATAGAAATAGCTTGCTGTTATACAGTAGCCATCATCCACGAACACTGAAGGATAATTTACCATTTGGTCAATTTCTACACATTAGGAGAAATTGTAGTTCTATTACTGATTACAAAAAAGAGCGGAATCTCTATCTGAGAATCTATTGAGGAGACAGTAGCCACAGAGACAAGTGGCACAATCAATGAAAAGAGCCAGAAATAACCATCGGGAGGCCCTATTAGAGGTCACTCCGAAAGAGCCTACTGTTATACTAACCTGTGTCACTTCATTCACACCGGAATCCAACCGGATAAAAAAGGTGATTAATAGACATTGGGGGATTCTCAACACAGGGTCCCTACAGATTCCCAAACCCTGATTCGCCTTCAAACGCACTCAGAACCTGAAAGACATACTAATACATACAAGACCAAGATTAGTAAAAACCAGAGAGCAACAATCCCTTTGGGATCTCCCACCAATCCAGGGCCACTACCCTTGTGGGTCCTGTGCAGTATGCCCTCAGACAAAAGCCACAAAGGAGATAACCCTTTCAGACTCCTTTACTTGGAAAATCAGGAAACACACCAACTGTAACACAACTCAGTGCGTGTATTTGATGATGTGTCCATGCAAGATGATGTATATAGGTATGACAATGAGGATGATAAAAACTCGAATAACAGAACATAAGAGCAACATCCATTGCCAACGAACAACTACCAAACTATACACACATTTCAAAGAACTCAAACACTCCCCTGAAAGTCTTTGGTGGATAGTCCTAGAAACCCACCCCCAGATTACACAGGGTGCCCTATTCAGGATGGAACAAAGATGGGTGCACCGTTTAAGTACTGACCGCCAAGGATTGAATGATGATATCCCATGGGGATCCCTTGCCAATAACTGACATTGAGGAACCTCAACTTAGACACTCTAAGATGGCCGACACAGTTTTCGAACACACTCGGCCTTCCAGGAACGTCATGTGACGCATGGAGTTGATGGCTGGTACCAATGAGGGTAGAGAACTCGGACTTAGGTACTCAAAACACCAACAATTTTGGCCCTTTTGTCAAAACTCATACGGACAAATGTATCCATAGACACCCCAAGATGGCCAACAACTGACATATAGGAACTTTAACTTAGACACTCCAAGATGGCCGACACACATTTTTCCCAACACACTCAGCCCTCCAGGAACGTCATGTGACGCATGGAACTGATGGCTGATACCGATGAGGGTAGAGAACCCGGACTTGGATAACCATAACACCAACAATCTTGACCCCTTTGTCAATACTCATACGGACATATGCATCCATAGACACTCCAAGATGGACGACTCATTTTCCCATACACTCGGCCTTCTGGGAACGTCATGTGACGTATGGAGCTTGCAGCTGATACTGATTGGCTACCCCGCCCCGCCTCTACTGGTTTCCCGGTTGGTATAAAATAGACCGCACCTTCAAGCCAGTTACCATCCCGGATTCAGCGGTGCATGGTAGGTCTACCACTCGGCTTCAACTTGAAGTAGGTGAGTATCTGGAAATGCTTTCAATAGAACTCCCCCTCTCTACATCGACAACAGAGGTAAGCGGCTGGGGTCTAGCTTGTTGAGTTCTAATAATGAGTTTCTCTGTACCTACCTCTTGAGAATAGGATGTCTGCCCACATGACAGCGGCTCCGTGAGTTTAGCCGCACTTCCACAGACTCCATGGGTGACCCTTACACCTGTGGGCCACCGGCCAAGCTTGCGGCGGATTTTGGCAATCCTCATTACGAGCAGCAGTCTTGAGAGGCATTTTAATCTCCACTAGATAAGGACGGGTGCTCGATTAGACACAGCACCCTCCCTGGCCCAGCACCACTGTTTGGTCCCTGATTTCGGGGCACACGTCTCTGTAAGCAGTCTTTTACAATCCTATGTGTCTCATTCACATTTAACTGAAACCCCCCCTTTTCTATCCACAAGACACATATCTTCAATGTGTTAAGAGCCCACTGGAAATTGGTGAGGGACGATCTAATTAGCGATTAGGTGAGTCCTGTGGCAAATTTGACCCACGTTTGCCATTAACACTACTTTTACAACTATTTTCTTCACCTTTTAATTTTATTTTTAGCTTGAGTCACGTGCTTGTGACAGAAACACACCACTTGGTTAGCACATATTATGTGTAAAATTAACAGGCACCTTGCTCACTATAGCAGACATTATTGAACCTCACCACAATCAAGATTTAAATCAGAGTATCTGTGTATGTTCACGACTGCATTTAAGGCATACCTTGTTCTTGAGTATCTTTTGTCTCCACCACAGGTTGCCCAGTGAACTTGCGGACGCATATCCCGCTTATGCACAGAGTGGTAGGTAGGTTCCCAACCTTACCACAGGGTGTAAATAGTTCCACTTTAAGGTCCTGAAGAATCGCCACTGATCCTCCAGACATACAGGCGAGAAACATGTTGACCCACCAGGAGTAAAGCGCCCATTTCCTGACCAATTATAGTCAGATAGTCGCCTCTCCTTTATTCTTTTAATAAGGCAGGGGCCTTCCCAGAATAAAAGTTCGTTTTATAGGACTCCTGACTTGTTTTAACTATCACATTCACTACTACACCCACACAGACTAGGGCCCTCACACCCACGGCACCTAAACAACGAGGAACAAAAGATCTCCGATAAAGAGCCCCTTTATGGGTGCCCGTTGGGTATTGCAGCGCCGACCCAACGAGGAGCAGGCCCCTATGATGAAGCATGACACCTAGCTTGCTGGGTGTGTGAGCGCACTAGTCCCGAAAGGAGGAACTCCTCTCCTCCTACCACTGACTTGGCAGGAAACCCTGCCACCGTGATACCAACGAACTCTCTGATAATAAATCTATACTCACGAAGGAACTACGTACCATTCTTCTTTTGACTGTCTAGGGCATGTACGTTGGACCTTTCTCAAAAGCCCATTGTCCCCCCCTTTGTGAATAATTGTATGCACAGGTTCGCCAGTGGGACAGTTTGATCAGGATACCAGAAGTGCAGTTAGTCCTATCTGGCCCAACTTTAGAAATTATCGACAATCTATGGTTTTTCTCCACAGCAATGGAGCATAACCAGGGACTCAGCTTTGGTGAAGAAATAGCTGAAGAGATCTTGAGAACTACGCCATCCATTTTAGGGATAGAAGGTAGCTCAGCATCAGGTAGCCAGTCTGAAGACTGGACATCCTTAAAGGCGATGAAAAAAGAATGGTTGAAGATAACCCTGCATGGAGCAATGATGACGGAATGTTTGCGGGCAAACATTGCCCCAAATGGCCTCATCGTCAAAAACTTCCCTATGCTTTTTCTAGAGGACGCGGTGTTCAAGAAAGAGTGGTTCCTAGTAGCATGGAAATGCACTAGGGACTGGCTCATCTTGATCATAAACACCGCCAAAAGGATTGCGGATACCCTTCTGGTAAGGATCCAAATCGCAGAAGGAGCATTAAAAACCACAATTCAATTGACCCTGTATAAAACCAAGTTGCCCGATCTAAACAATGAGATCGCAGAGAATAAAGACTATCTAATGAAACAAAAAGTCAACAAGTTGCAGAAAGTTATCAAAAATTTCCAGACAGAGAAAGTATATCTGTATTTGAAGGCGGTTTACACATCAGCAAAGAATAGTTATTCTACTGATGAGAGTGCAGATGAGAATAGGAGAGGCTCTACTGACAGTGACTCCAGTACTGGGAGTTGGGGTAACAATAAACCGAGAAGGGCTAATTACCCACAATTCCCCAACTACAACACACCAAACTACCAAGGTCCGCCTCAGCCCTTTTGGCCATTCCCTATGTACCCACAAGGCCAACCACAGTTCTTTCCAACAGGTAACCCTCCTTTTTTAGGCAGAGGTTGGGGCAGAGGAAGAGTGCGCAAAAGAGGCGCGCAAAAACAAGTACAATGGCAGGATCAACCACCCAACCCAATGGAAACGAGGAGCAAGACCAGGGGATGGAGACTCTAGTAGTGAACCTCTCACACAGATCCCTTACAGAAACAGAAATAGCAGTATTAGAGAAGGGTCTAGGATATGTCCCCACCCCTAGAAAAGACACATTTCGGGATTAATGTGAAATACAAAATTTCTTTAGGAGAATCCGCCTCTGAGCCTTCCTTAAAGAAAGACTAGAATCTATCCGAGAAGACACAGGATTAAAAAAACCCTCGACATTCACTCCAAACAACAGTATGATTTCAGTGGAAGTACTCACATTCGAGCAGGCAGTATTAAAAGACCTGAGACAAGAGACAGGGGGGACTGCTTTCCATAACCTCTCCAGAGTTGAACTGGCGGCTGCCAGGTCTCTAGCAGAAGATACTAGCATCACGATCAAACAGGCTGACAAGGGTGGGGCAGCAGTGATCCAATCCACCACGGATTATGACCATGAGTGTAAACGCCAACTAGAGAACACAAGGTATTACACACCCATTACTGGGAATCCCACCCCGAGATTAGCAACAAAAATTTCCAGCATAGTATTTGAAGCTGAATCAAATGGCTGGATCAGCAGAAAAGAGGCAGACTTTCTCATAACAAAAAATCCTAAAACACCCTATTTCTAGACACTCCCTAAAATTCATAAGGGTACCTCACCGGTCCTGGGGAGACCTATAGTTTCAGGCATAGGCTCAATCTTGGAACCCCTTTCCAAATTCTGCGATCACTTCCTTCAACCATTGGTGAAACTGACCCCCTCCTATGTGTGAGACACCACAGATATTCTAAGCATAATAGGAGAAACCAGAGTTATGGATGAAATCAACCTACTAGTAACATTGGATGTTGAACAACTGTACACCAACATCCCTCAACAGGCTACATTGACGGTCATTGAGACAGCTCTAGAGAATGTAACATGGACGTCACCCACACCAGTGACATTCATAATGGAATGTGCAACTCTGGCCTTAACAGAGAACTTTTTCGAGTACAAAACTAACCCTGGGCGTAGTTCGCGTAGTAGCACTACGAGTATCAATGCGAAGTGCCCTTCGCACTACGTGAGCTATGCGTAGCACTACGCGAACTGCGTAGTGCGGTAGGAAATGCTGTTCGCAATGATTGCACAGTGCCGGATGCTTGTCCGCACTGTGCAATCATTGCAAACGGCATCTTGCACAGTGCAAGCGGTCGTTTTCTGCCGCTTGAGTAGATTTGTACTCGTGCGGCAGTTTTCTCAATGCGGACTGGTAGTTTCTCATCACGAGCGGTCGCGAGCATACGCGACCACTCGCAATGAGAAACCTGACCTCCAGCGTTGAGAATCTCGACGAGGAGGTTTATTTTCCACGCTCGCGATCGGCAACTTGATGTTGCTGATTGCGAACGAGAAAAAGTCTCGCCGGGATGTCATTTTGCTCGCTCGCGTTCGCCAACTTGGCGTTGAGGACCGCGAGCAAGCAAAAAATGCCCGCTACGCTACGCGTTTCTGCACTGTGCTACGTGCAATTCGCGTAGCTTGTAGTTGCGCAAACTACACAAACTACGCGAGCGTAGCGTAGTTTTCCGCCCAGGCCTATACAAAACCCAACTCTTCCACCAGTCGCAAGGGACTTCCATGGGGAGTACTTTTGCCCCTAGTGTAGCCTGCCTGTATATGGCAGCATTTGAAGAAAGTGTCATCTTACACCCTAGTAATCCCTATACAGACAACCTGAGATTGTGGAAGAGATTTATAGACGATATACTTATCTTCTGGAAAGGTGATGTGACCACGTGCCACGATTTTTGCCCGTGGATTAACACACAAAACGAATACCTCAAATTCACCCACACTATTTCACCTACCAACATACCTTTCCTAGACCTCAACATCAGACTCATCAATGGTCAGCTGAGTACTACCATATATAAAAAACCTACAGATAGAAATAGCTTGCTGTTATACAGTAGCCATCATCCACGAACACTGAAGGATAATTTACCATTTGGTCAATTTCTACACATTAGGAGAAATTGTAGTTCTATTACTGATTACAAAAAAGAGGCGGAATCTCTATCTGAGAATCTATTGAGGAGACAGTACCCACAGAGACAAATGGCACAATCAATGAAAAGAGCCAGAAATAACCATCGGGAGGCCCTATTAGAGGTCACTCCGAAAGAGCCTACTGATATACTAACCTGTGTCACTTCATTCACACCGGAATCCAACCGGATAAAAAAGGTGATTAATAGACATTGGGGGATTCTCAACACAGGGTCCCTACAGATTCCCAAACCCCGAATCGCCTTCAAACGCACTCAGAACCTGAAAGACACATACAAGACCAAGATTAGTAAAAACCAGAGAGCAACAATGCCTTTGGGATCTCCCACCAATCCAGGGCCACTACCCTTGTGGGTCCTGTGCAGTATGCCCTCAGACAAAAGCCACAAAGGAGATAACCCTTTCAGACTCCTTTGCTTGGAAAATCAGGAAACACACCAACTGTAACACAACTCAGTGCGTGTATTTGATGATGTGTCCATGCAAGATGATGTATATAGGTATGACAATGAGGATGATAAAAACTCGAATAACAGAACATAAGAGCAACATCCGTTGCCAACGAACAACTACCAAACTATACACACATTTCAAAGAACTCAAACACTCCCCTGAAAGTCTTTGGTGGATAGTCCTAGAAACCCACCCCCAGATTACACAGGGTGCCCTATTCAGGATGGAACAAAGATGGGTGCAACGTTTAAGTACTGACCGCCAAGGATTGAATGATGATATCCCATGGGGATCCCTTGCCAATAACTGACATTGAGGAACCTCAACTTAGACACTCTAAGATGGCCGACACAGTTTTCGAACACACTCGGCCTTCCAGGAACGTCATGTGACGCATGGAGTTGATGGCTGGTACCAATGAGGGTAGAGAACTCGTACTTAGGTACTCAAAACACCAACAATTTTGGCCCCTTTGTCAAAACTCATACGGACAAATGTATCCATAGACACCCCAAGATGGCCAACAACTGACATATAGGAACTTTAACTTAGACACTCCAAGATGGCCGACACACATTTTTCCAACACACTCAGCCCTCCAGGAACGTCATGTGACGCATGGAACTGATGGCTGATACCGATGAGGGTAGAGAACCCGGACTTGGATAACCATAACACCAACAATCTTGACCCCTTTGTCAATACTCATACGGACATATTCATCCATAGACACTCCAAGATGGACGACTCATTTTCCCACACACTCGGCCTTCTGGGAACATCATGTGACGTATGGAGCTTGCAGCTGATACTGATTGGCTACCCCGCCCCGCCTCTACTGGTTTCCCGGTTGGTATAAAATAGACCGCACCTTCAAGCCAGTTACCATCCCGGATTCAGCGGTGCGGGGTAGGTCTACCACTCGGCTTCAACTTGAAGTAGGTGAGTATCTGGAAATGCTTTCAATAGAACTCCCCCTATCTACATCGACAACAGAGGTAAGCGGCTGGGGTCTAGTTTGTTGAGTTCTAATAATGAGTTTCTCTCTACCTACCTCTTGAGAATATGATGTCTGCCCACATGACAGCGGCTCCGTGAGTTTAGCCGCACTTCCACAGACTCCATGGTTGACCCTTATACCTGTGGGCCACCGGCCAAGCTTGCGGCGGATTTTGGCAATCCTCATTACGAGCAGCAGTCTTGAGAGGCATTTTAATCTCCACTAGATAAGGACGGGTGCTCGATTAGACACAGCACCCTCCCCGGCCCAGCACCACTGGTTGGTCCCTGATTTCAGGTCACGCGTCTCTGTAAGTCTTTTACAATCCTATGAGTCTCATTCACATTTAACTGAAACCCCCCCTTTTCTATCCACAAGACACATATCTTCAATGTGTTAAGAGCCCGCTGGAAATTGATGAGGCACGATCTAATTAGTGATTAGGTGAGTCCTGTGGCAAATTTGACCCACGTTTGCCATTAACACTACTTTTACAACTATTTTCTTCACCTTTTAATTTTATTTTTAGCTTGAGTCACGTGCTTGTGACAAAAAACACACCACTTGGTTAGCACATATTATGTGTAAAATTAACAGTCACCTTGCTCACTATAGCAGACATTATTGATCCTCACCACAATCAAGATTTAAATCAGAGTATCTGTGTATGTTCACGACTGCATTTAAGGCATACCTTGTTCTTGAGTATCTTTTGTCTCCACCACAGGTTGCCCTTTGAACTTGCGGACGCATATCCCGCTTATGCACAGAGTGGTAGGTAGGTTCCCAACCTTACCACGGGGTGTAAATAGTTCCACTTTAAGGTCCTGAAGAATCGCCACTGATCCTCCAGACATACAGGCGAGAAACATGTGGACCCACCAGGAGTAGAGCGCCCAATTCCTGACCCATTATAATCAGATAGTCGCCTCTCCTTTATTCTTTTAATCAGGCAGGGGCCTTCCCAGAATAAAAGTTTGTTTTATAGGACTCCTGACTTGTTTTAACTATCACATTCACTACTACACCCACACAGACTAGGGCCCTCACACCCACGGCACCTAAACGGCGAGGAACAAAAGATCTCCGATAAAGAGTCCCTTTATGGGTGCCCGTCGGGTATTGCAGCGCCGACCCGACGAGGAGCAGGCCCATATGATGAAGCATGACACCTAGCTTGGTGGGTGTGTGGGTGGGTGTGTGAGGGCACTAGTTCTGAAAGGAGGAACTCCTCTCCTCCTACCATTGACTTGGCAGGAAACCCTGCCACCGTGATAACAACGAACTCTCTGATAATAAATCCTATACTCACGAAGGAACTACGTACCATTCTTCTTTTGACTGTCTAGGGCATGTACGTTGGACCTTTCTCAAAAGCCCATTGTCCCCCCCTTTGTGAATAAATGGAGTGTAGGTGATCCCATGCATCCACCCATGGATTCAGGTGCATTTCCAGATTTAGCATTAGTGGTAGACATTGAAATGCATCAAAATGCTATGCCTTCCCAGGGGAGGTTTAACGTAGACAAATATCTTTATTCCTCTTTCTTTCCTCTTTCTACATGTGCTGCATTCTGTAGCACCTGTAGAAAGATACCGCTCAGGATTGCTTTCTGTAGGAAGGTCTCCCTTCCTGCACAAAAAATACAATCCTGCCTGCAACGCAGGAACCCTTGGACCATGATGTGAGGGTGCCTGCGTTGATGCTAGACTGTCAAAAGTACACCAGCTCAAGAAAAGGATAAGAATACGCCATATAATGGTAAATATGGCGCATTCCTGACCTTTCCCTTTCACTTAGGTGAAGGTGGTTTGCTGCGTTGCCCTGCATGAAAGTATGATAAATATGCCCCAACTTGTATTGAACAGCGCACATCCTGAACTCACATATCTGAAGGTGCTCACATGTGTGCTGATAAAGAAAAAGGAGATTCTGTGAAATAAAATATTTACCTAGGATCACACAATTTAAGAGCACTACAGGTGAAAATGATCACTGGTTTTCTTGTTGCACATTTTGCAGCTCAACCCCTAGATGAATATTTTTTTCTGTCTCCTGTTTTACATCAAACATTAATGCTTTATCTTCAGTTCTCACTGAACAAGGTTAAAGCAAGGTGGCTGGCAGAAGCAACTTGAAAGAGCGGTTCGTGTTGGGCTCAAGGGCCAAAGAAGACCTTAAAGCTTAGCCAGAACAAGCATCTGACTCAACCCTGGCTTTAGCTTTCAGTGGCTTGCCAACTGCTAGTTGTGAATGTGCAAAATGTGAACAATTAACAAACATGCACAAGCCCATTCTGGGAATTGCGAAGTCATGCAAGTCCAGATGGCATCAAATTTATGTGAGAATAAGTAATCATGAACATCATTAGGAGGTTGCCAGGGGTCGCAGTGTGGCTTGCCTCTTGGTACCACCGGCACTGATTTGCGACTCCTGGTCTCAGAGATGGCATAATCAGTGCCAAGAACACAGGGATGTCTTGCATTATCAGAGTTAGGCTCTAACCTTGTTTTCTGTTCATTTTTTTTACATTAATGAATAATAGTTTATTATTCACTAATAGTGTAATAAAAAGTGGAGCACAAGATCTGGACCTTCACTGGCATCTTAGATAAGAAAAATAAAATGGTTTTAATGTATGTTGTGTGTGCGCATGTGGGTGAGTGTGAGTTTGGATGAGAGAGTGTGCATATGTGTAAGCATATATGTTTGTATATGGGATCGTGGATGTGTGTCAAAATGAATGAGTACGTATAAGTTAGTCAGAGTAAGAGTGAGTGATAGAGTGTGAATGTGTGATTCAGAGAGTGAGTGTATGGGAGTAGGTGAAAATGAATGAGTGCAAGTCAGTGCTAATGATAGAATCAGTGGTCCCGATTCACAAAAGTAATCTGAGACAAAATGCTAACTTTGCGACTTTCGGTATTCACAAAGGGCATTTAGGAGTAGTAAAGTTAGGAATTCTAACTTTACTACTCCTAAATGCCCTTTGTGAATACCGAAAGTACTTAAGTTAGGATTTTGTCTCAGTTAAACTTAAGTTTTGGTCTTAAGTTTAACTCCTCAGCGGGCAGATGGGCAGCAGGCCTTGGGGTCCCTTGCTCCGCAGGACAGGCCCAGGGCGCGCCCCCGACTGCGGGACTCAGCCAGGAACCTCCGATGGTCGGTACGCATGGCTATCTCTGTGGGGGAGTATTAATGCACTTTCTGCCCCTCGACCGGCAAGGTGTTCTCTGCTGTAGCACTGCCATGGGGCCCCATCACGGGTTCTCAGCAGCTCACCAGGCCATCTCGTCTCCACGCAGCGCCATCCGTTGCCACTGTGTCACTAGGCCTTGCGTCGCCCGCCAGCAGAAATGGTGCAATGTGGTACTGCAGCTGCTTAATTTTGGCTTACAGATAGCCTCTCCATACACAGGATTATGCTCAGATAGCAGCACGGCCGGCAGAGCCCTCTCACAAAGTGGCCATCTTGCAGCTCGGCTCGGCCACGCCCCCCTCTTCTTCTTATACATTAATGACTTGGAGATGACATTAGATGTTGCTGGGGCAGATGTACCGCTCGTAGAGAATAAAGCTGTGCCTGTCTTATTATATGCGGATGATGCAGTGCTTCTTGCTAGAACTGCTAACGGTATGAAGATATTGCTCAGTACCATTGTGGAATTCATGAAGTGTCTTGACTTGGAAACAAATTACTCCAAAACGTTTGTTATGGTGTGTGGTACTAGGAACACCAAAAGTAGTACCCTAAAGATTGGAGGGCAAAAATTAGATACGGTATCCTTACTCTTGCGGACGCCAGTAGGTAGTTATAGTTAGGACCTAGTTTCCATAGGAAAAGCATTTTTTGATTTGCTAATATCTTTGACAACGTTTGATGAATCTTCACAAAATTATCAAAACTAATGGGGCCCTCCGGTCAGCTCCTGTCTTGAAAGTTTCGGGGTGATTCATCAAGCGGGGGCCGAGAAAAAAGGGGGGGTCCCAAAATGCGTTTCTCCATGTTCATTTCCATAGGAAACTTTAGACAAAGCTACAGCCCGAACTGCTGAACGGAATTACACCAAATTTGGCAAAAGGGTAGCTCTTGGTTCATAGAGCGTGCTTTTGTTTTTAAATGGTGTAAATCCATTGAGTAGTTCCTGAGAAATTCAAAAATAAAAAATATCGATATCTGGTGGCCGAGGAGGATTCAGGAACCCTCCCGAGCACGAGCTTCATTCTGATTGGCTGCCAACACTCCAAACCAAAATGTGTTGGCAGCCATCTTGCGACTCAGTATTGAGTCACAAGAAAAAAGGAGACAAAACAAGAAAAGGGGGCAGGGTAGAAACACCCTGACCCCCAGGCCTGCTCAGGTGTCCCACAGGGACCCCCAGGGCCAAAAAAAGCATTTTTAAAAATATTTTTGGCTGAATTCACGCTGGGTGCGCGAATACAGGTGAAATGTTTTTAAAAACGAAGCGCGGGCTCCCGCGTTTTGTTTCTTTAAGCCCCCGAGTGGGCCAGGTCCCGGGGGCAATGTTTTATTAGGGTGCGGGGGCCCGGGGGGCCCGCCACCTCCCCAGGGTTTTATTTACTATGCGTGGGGGGACATGTGGCCCCCCGCAACCCCGGGGACTGCCACCTCCCCTGGGATTTATTTATAATGTGCAGGGGGGACACGGCCCCCCTGCAGTCCCGGTGACCGCCACCTCCCCGGGGCTTTTCACAATTATGGGTGGGGGGCCTCACGGGCTCCCCAAGTCCCGGGGACTGCCACCTCCCTGGAGCTCCAATCTAATTAGAGAAGTGCGAGGGGCTCCTGCCCCCCCCCACTGCCCCAGGGACCACCACCTCCCCGGGGCATACTGAAATTAAGGGCGGGGGCCTCGCAGGCCCCCCAAGAGCCAGGGACCGCCACCTCCCCGGGGCTCCAATCTAATTAGAGAAGTGTGGGGGTCCTGCCCCTCCCCACTCTGCCACGGGGACCACCACCTCCCCGGGCCATTCACATGTTGGGAGGGGGGCCGTGCGGCCCCCCTCCTGGAGCCCTCTATGGCTCTGGGGACCGCCACCCCCCAGGGCCGGCTCCGGCAATGTCCCGGTGTGCCCACCCCGGTACATTGCAGTTTGCAATGGCAGGGCGGGAGCACGACTCCCGCCCTGTCATTGCAAACTATGTTCGCTTCATGGAAGCGAGAGCAGAAAACCTGCTCTCGCTTCTATAAAGCGAAGCAGATTGTTTTTGGACAAGGGGAGCTGCATGTTAGCAGCTCCCCCTGTCTGAAAGCAATGAGGGCTCCCTCAGGAGGCAGGGAGCTGGCCAGGACCGCGGGGGCATTGGGGCTACCCCGCGGTCCCCAACGTAAAACCCAATTCCTGGGGGATGGGGACTCCGGGGCCAGAAGAAGCCTCAGGAGGGAGGCCGCGTTGCCCCCCTTCTTTAAATATATATTTTTTTTATTAAAAAATTGACCATGCCCCGGGGGATGGGGTCCCGGGGGCCAAAATCGGCCTTGGAAGGGGAGCTGCATGGCCCCCTTCCCGTTTTTTTTAATGTTTTTAAAAAAAATGGTTTAGGCCCTGGGGATGGGGTCCCCAGGGCCTCAAAAAAATTAAGAGAAGTGGGGCCACGGAGTCCCCCTTCTAACAAAAAGAAAAAAGAAAAGCCGGCATCTTGCTGGAGGCCCCGCCCTTTCCCTGCACCACTCTGCAAACGCACCTCCTGGGGTGTTCTAAGTTGGGGGATTAAGTCCCCTTGAATTCTGAGGGTCCCTGGGGGCCAACTAGCCCACCAGGTACCTCCAGTAAGCCCCACACAGTGGGATTGCTGAGAGGTGGTCGGAGGCCATGCCCCTTTTTACACAACTCGGCAAACGTGCCTCTTGGTGCACTGCTGGTGGGGTGAAGAGGTCCTCAGGACTAAAGTGGACTTCATTCCCCGAGCAGCAGTGTGCCATGAGGCGCGTTTGCAGAGTGGTGTAAAAAAGGGGCGTGGCCTCGGACCACTCTCAGCAATCCAGCTGTGTGGGGCTTACTGGAGGTACCTGGTGGGCTAGTTGGCCCCCAGGGACCCTTAGGAGGCAAGGGGACTTCATCCCCCAACCAAGAGCGTGCCAGGAGGCGTGTTTGCAGAGTGGTGGACATAGGGGGTGTGGCCTGTGTCCACCTATCAGCAATCCCACTATCTGGGGCCTACTGGAGGTATCAGGTAGGCTAGTTGGCCCCTAAGAACCCCCAGTAGCGAAGTGGACTTTAATCCCTATCCAAGAGTGCTCCAGGGAGCGCGTTTGCAGAGTGGTGGGGAAAGGGGGCGTGGCCTGCTATGGGAACTTAGCAATGCTGCTGTGTGGGACTTACTGGCGGTAATAGATGGGGTAGTTGGCCCCCAAGGTTGTCCTTGGGGGCCAACTACCCTTCCTGTTACCTCCACTAAGTCCCACACAGTGGGATTGCTAAGAGGTCTTCGGAGGCCATGCCCCCCCTTTCTCCACCACTCTGCAAACGCACCTCCTGACACAGCACCGGTTGGGGGATGAAGTCCAATTTACTCCTGAGGGACTTTGGGGGCCAAGAAGCCCTCCTGGTACCTCCTGTAAGTCCTATGCAGCGGAATTCCTGAGCGCTGGTTGGAGGCCCAGCCCCCTTTCTCCACCACTCTGCAAACGCGCCTACCAGATAAAGAAGCATTTGTAATTTAATAGGACTCGCATTTGCAAGAGTTAGAGCTATTGGTGTTATAAATGTAAAAGTTTTTTACTAATGTTTTTTGGAGTGGAGTGGATGTACGTTGTGTGGAATTATGCGGTATGTTGTGCAGTGAATTTATGTGGATAGAAAGTATGTGGTATTTAGTGTATAGGAATTATGTAGAGTGGGAATATGTGTTATGGAGAGTAATTATGTGGTATGGTAGTCTGTGTTGTGGAGTGGTAACCTCAGGTTTAGTCTTCCTCGTTTCCATAGAAGCTAAACTATGAACTCAATGAGACAAAAAAAAGAAGGAATCACTGAGGAGCACTTCTGGACCTGGTCAGAGGTATGAGCAGGGCCACTAGAATTATGCGAGTGTTTGGCTGCACCGACTTTCGGCCAATTATACATTTTCCGCATTAGCCACACAATACATCATCTGCTGCCTAATCTGCAGATTTGAACAAAAAAAGCCTTGTTTCTAACTCAAACGGCTCAAACGTTACCAAAAATGCAGCGACAAGTGTTACAGCATGGTGGAAGGTCCTTTGCAAACCTAGAATGGTCACCTGTTACTTATTGCTAAATGTGGGTGTTAAATTGGTACTAATGGTGTACAAGCCAGTCTTGCTTCTTTCTGCGCCTCTCTTGCCTTTTTCTGCATTTCTGTTGCTTCTTTCTGCACAATTCTTTCTTTTTCTGTACCTCTGTTGCTTCTTTCTGCACCCCTCTTGCCTCTTTCTCCACCCCTCTTCCACCTTTTTTCTTCTCTATTGCTTCTTTCTGCACTTCTCTTGCCTCATTCTCCGCCCCTCATATGTCTTTCTGCACCTCTTGCTTCTTTCTGCACTTCTCTTGCTTATTTCTACACGTCTCTTGCTTCTTCCTGCACCCCTCATGCCTCTTTCTGCACCCCTGTTCCCTATTTCTGCACCCCTCTTCCCTCTTTCTGCACCTCTGTTCCTTCTTTCTGTACTTCTTTTGTTTCTTTCTGCACCTCACTTGCTTCTTTATGCACCCCTTTTACCTCTTTCTGCTACCCTCTTCCTTCTTTTTGCACCCCTCTTGCCTCTTTCTGCCCCTCTGTTCCTTCTTTCTACACTTCTTTTGTTTATTTCTGCACCTCTCTTGCTTCTTTCTGCACCACTCCTGCTTCTTTCTGCACCCCTGTTCCCTCTTTCTGTACCCCTCTTGCCTCTTTCTGCACCCCTCTCACCTCTTTCTGCACCTCTGTTCCTTCTTTCTGCACTTCTTTTGTTTTGTTTCTGCACCTCTCTTGCTTCTTTCTGCACCACTCCTGCTTCTTTCTGCACCCCTGTTCCCTCTTTATGTACCCCACTTGCCTCTTTCTGCCCCTCTGTTCCTTCTTTCTGCTCTTCTTTTGTTTCTTTCTGCACCTCTCTTGCTTCTTTCTGCACCCCTCTTGCCATTTTCTCCACCCCTGTTCCACGTTTTTGCATCTCTGTTGCTTCTTTCTGTACTTCTCTTGCCTCTTTCTCCACCCCTTGTCCCTCTTTCTGTACCTCTGTTGCTTCTTTCTGCACTTCTCTAGCTTCTTTCTGTACCTCTGTCCCTTTTTTCTGCACCCCTCTTCCCTCTTTCTGCACCCCTCTTGCCTCTTTCTGCACCTCTGCTGCTTCTTTCTGTACTTCTTTTGTTTCTTTCTGCACCTCTCTTGCTTCTTTCTGCACCCCTCTTGCCTCTTTATCCACCCCTCTTCCCCCTTTTTGCATCTCTGTTGCTTCTTTCTGCACTTCCCTTGCCTCTTTCTCCACCCCTCATCCGTCTTTCTGCACCTCTGTTGCTTCTTTCTGCACTTCTCTTTCTTATTTCTGCACCTCTCTTGCTTCTTTTCTCCTAAATTGATGACAGAAACAAAAGTTAAAACCATATCTTACTAAATATTTTGACTTAAACTTTATTTAAACAAATGTCCTTAAGTGTATTTTTTAGTATGTGTAATACTTTGCAGTTCACAGATTCTCCACAGTAAATGCGACAGTGTTGTGCTGACTCAAAAAATTCTTAAAATAAAAACTGTTATTAATGTACTTTCTGATAAACATATACTAAATCAAAAAATGAGTGGTATATAATATAAATATAATATACAATATACAATTATACAAAGAGCAGACAAAATATGTGAGGCTCACAAAAAAAAAAATGGGCATTACAATTAAGAAATATCATTTTCAAAAACCTTAGAAGTTCACTGAAAAAAACAAAGGATACAGGGAAGTTATAGTTGGGAATTAGCATTTAAAAAACTTTAGAAATTCCCTGAAAAAGCCAAAGGTTACAGGGACATTATAGTTAGGCTCAGGTTTCCTTCTTACAAAACCAGTGAAATTCAGCAGTTATAGTTAGCAGAGCTAATTACAACTCATGCCCCCGCAGTGCACTGCTTATGACCTCACATATTACATCACTCATGACATGTTAAGTGACATAACTCATGATATCACTGTTCACATCTCAAATTATATCACTGATGACATCATACATAGAATCTCTGACGCACCCACTCACACCCCAATATAACCTTTCATACACCCATTCCAACTTCCACACTAACATACTCAAAACCATTGACACACCCATACCAGTACTTATACACCCACTCACTGATTCATAAGTATACACACACATCCACTCAGTCACCATATAGCCACTCATACACCAAGTCACTAACATAGGCAAAGACATATCCACTCATACACCCATTCAGTTACTCACACACTGTCGGTCACTCATAGAATGTCTCAGACAACTAGTCACTTACCCATACAGTCAAGCACTCAGCCACTCACTCACCAATAGAGATACACACACACCTACTCACATACTGATACAGATACTAATACATAATTACTCACTTAGACAGTCACTAACACAAGCATGCACTCACCCATACAGCCACAGTCACATTCAGCCACTCACCCATACAGTCACTCATATACACCATCACGCACCTATACTGCCTTTTACATACCCAGTAACTCACCCATATACCACAAACAGATGCACCCACTCACTGACAAAGTCATACACACACTCACTTACTCATACAGCGGCTCACAAATGCCCTCACTGACCCATACAGCCACTGACTTACCCACTCACTCATCCATAGAGGTAGTTACACACAGTCTCACCCACCTACACAGACACTCATAGAGATACTCAGACAACCAATCACTCATGAATACAAAAACTCATGTACCCACTCACACACCCATACAGCTACGTAGACACCAACTAACAGACTGATACAGACATTCACACAAACAGTCACTCACCCATACATTCACTGAGACACCTTATCACTCTCTTATACAGTCATGCAGCCACTGAATCACCCATGCAGGTGATGGAGCAGGGTAAATATAAAAATTTTAACCTCCTAATATTTTCGTACAATATTAATAAACATGTTCGTTCAAGTAAATAACCAACAATGTATGTAAAGGGTTAATGGTAACACGCAATTCAGTGTGCAAAGTAATGGACTAATAATTGTTTACGTTTCTAACATAACATAATATTTTGCGTACTAAAATAATAATAAAATGCATGATTTGTGCTTTTGAATAAAACGTGTGGTTGCAAAATAAAGCGATGGTAAGTAAGGGACAGCTTTATATGTTGCTTCTGCTAGGTAATACCTAATTGGGAGTACGTAGAAAGACGGAGGGAAACGAAAGGGTTTATATTTCTTTGTTTTAATAATATTTTGTTTTCTTTAAAAATAGTGCGCTTAGGCCTGCCGAGCAGCAATATAAAATGGCAGCGAGATACTAGAGTGCGCATGAGCGGATGCGACCATGTGATAGAGGAGAGAGGCTGTGGAAAAGGGATGATCACGTGCTGATGCCGAGAGGCTAAGATGAAAGTATGGTCAAGGCTGCTGTGACCCTTCTAAGCAGATGTGTGCCAAGATGATCAGCAAGAAGCGTGAGAAGCCTGGTTGAATCAATAGAAGGAACTGTGTTATACAAATTGTTGCAGAAAAAGATACAATTTGGACTGATCGAAACAGATGAACAAGTGCATGAACTGTGGGAAACGATGCTTGCATGGACATTCCACACGGATATGGTTAAGACCAGGAAGTTTGATTAAAATATATAGGGACCTGAGTTTTTGACCAATGAGAATGAATCGCGCCATGTAAGAAGAAACATTTTATGCTGTAAGCTAGAATTAGGGTATAAGAAGACCTACTCTTGGTGGGAGGGGTTAGAATGCTGCGGGATGCTGCGGGAGATGCTGAAGAAGTTAGATGCTGTAGATGGGAGAGTTTGCGGTTGCTGATGCTGACGAGCTGATGCTGCTGCTGTTATTTTCCTTTTCCAGTTGAGTATAAGATGCTGTTTTAGGAGAACTTTTATTTGATAGGTTTCTATTAGAATTGTTAGGATTTCCAACAGAGATAGATAGGTTGATCTATAGAGTTATTAGTATGATAACCTCCTTTTCCGTCTAATAAAAGTGCCATGCAATTTCAACTATTCTTATATTGATGATAAATGCAATGATCTGAATAATAAGATTAATCTCAAATTTCCTGCATTCAAAACTTTATATAAACTTTATTATTCTTTAAACAAATGACTCAGTGATTTTTCTTTAGTATAATGATTAATAATGAAATGGTAAAGAGTTCATTGTGATTGAGCTGGTCTTAATCACCATCAACTGATTCCTACTAATTGGTCCATCAACCAATGAGCGGAATACCTTACAAGAAAATGAGAATTATTGTGTCATTATAAAAGAGGTATCCCGACTCCTTCCAGCGAATCGTTTTTCTCCTAGGTTTCATGATGGAGGAAATCCAGGGAATAAATGAGTAAGTGAATGTATATGCGGTGTTATGGGCCCCACCGTCATATGGATAATGTGTGTGTGTTAGAGAAATAATTGTACCTGGATGACCAAAAAGCATGATAGGAGAAATTATTTTTATTGTAAGCGCTGGATCACAGGCACTCATACACCCACTGATTCACCAATTCACCTTCGTACATATATGTAACACCTAAACATTTTTAAAACACTCACAGTCACTGGATGATGTCATCAGTGATGTCATTTGAGATGTCATCATTGATGTCACTGACCATTGTCATGAGTGATGTAATATTTGAGGTCATAAGCAGTGCATTGCGGGGGCACAGAATGTTCATCAGGCAACCAGCATGGTCTGCTCCCCCATGGTGATCGTGTCCCATAAGATGGCGTCTTGAAAGGAAAAGGCTTATGATTTGGTGTGATTGACTTGGAGGCCAAATTAGGCTTCAAATGACTTCAGGAGGGCAGTGACTGGTGTAAGGTTTCAACGCAGGTTCAGACATAAACTAATCATCTGCATATAGGGAAGAAGCATGTCTGGGGAATGCTCCGGATGCACCAATCCACTGCCTCATGCCAACGTTTTTGTGCTAAAGGCTCCATGGCCAGCACAAATAGAAGTGGTGAAAATGGGCACCCCAGCCTAGCATCTCTTCCTATTGTGTACTCTGTGGAAATATGTGCACAAGATTTGGCTCTTGCCGACGGGAACACATATAGCAGTCTAACCATATTGATAATGGCCTGTGGTTAAATTGAAGGTCTGTAGGACCTTAAACATATAGTCCCAGTCGTGCTGTCCAATACTATAGCTTAAAATTATGTATGGCCCACCCCCCACGGGCTTTTGGAAGAATCATGTACCTTAGGGCCCGGTGCTCCATTGTATATTGCCAGATGAAATTAGTGCTCATGGCATCCAATTTTTTGAACCATTGCATTTCCAGCTCTAAGTGTACTGTTCTGAATAGATATAGTATATTAGGCAAAATTGTCATTTTTAGAACATTGCAACGCCTAGCCAAAGAGAGGTGCACTCCATTGATCCATCTCAGATCTTGGCTAACTTTCCCTAAAATTGGATCTAGATTCACTTTATAGATGGAACCAACCTTCGCCGAAATTTTAGTCCGTAAATATGTAGCATTATCCACTCTTCGCCTATCCAACAAGTTTATTTAAGTGATACATTGAAGATAGACCAAATTCCTCTGCCATTCTTTCAAATTCCTCTGCCATTCATTCTTTCTTTCTGATTTCTCCAGGGCAGTCTGGGAATCAGGTGCTAGCACCACTAAGTCATCCACATATGCTAGAACCTGGGTGTCAAAACCATTAGCACATACTGGCTTGATCAGCTGACTATTTAACACCTGGTTTATTAGAGGATCAATATAAAGGACAAAAAGCACAGGAGAGCAGGGGCATCTCTGCCTCATACCATGCAAGATCTGAATCCTATCTGATTCCAGGCCCACAATTTTGAGTTGAACGTAAGGGTGATGGTACAATGCTTTTATAGCCTTCATAAGGCCTAGTCGAAATCCCTTACAACTAACTACACCCCAGAGATACCACGAAGACACTCTGTCAAATGCCTTCTCGGCATTGAGGAGGATCATAGCCAAAGGATTACCTGTAGTCTCAGCGATATAAAATACAGCAATGGCCCGTTTAACATGGTCTGCAGTACCATGCCCAGGGATAAATCTGTGCTGCCAGGGTGAAACTACCTTCGCTATGATCCTCCCCAAACCAGTAGCTAGAATCTTTGAATAAAGTTTTCCATCGAAATTGATCAGAGATATTGGCCTGTACCACCCTGTTTATTTGGGAGTTTCCACCTTCAGCTCTTACAATACCCTTGCCTCATCCAGGTTAGAACCATAAATAGTGGAGATAGTAAACCTACCCTCTGCGGCCGACACTCCACAATCACCCACCGACAATGCTTATCCACCAGCTCACGCTTCAGCACTCCAAAACCCCTCTTTGTCAATATTGCCATCCCCCCCAGTTGAGACACTTTGTGATGTACATTCTAGTAAGCAATACCCTTCGACCCGAAGAAGGTTTCTCTTATCCCAAGCGATATGAGTGTCCTGCTCACATATTTTTGGTCCCCACATTCCCAGCATTTCAGCAACTTTTCACCTTTTATACTTATTATTAAACCCACAAACATTAACTGAGCATATGCACATTCTATGGCCCTTCGTCATGCTATATCTGAACTTTGCCTAATCAGCCGATGCCAGCTTTCTCTGAACAAGTCTGTGTAATCCCTCAAAGTCTCAAAATAGGCAGCCCTGTACACAAACTGAAGCCTAGCCTTCGACTGATTTCTCTTGCAGATTTTCTGTTTTTGTTTGTTGGTGAACCCTTGCCCCCCCTCTGCCAACCCCAACCCCACCCTTGAGACTCCAACCCCACCCCACTCAATCCCCCTGCCCCTCCCACCCATGTGACCACACATCGGTCTGCTGGAGATGAGTGAGCTCTCTCCATCCAACCCCAGAGCCACGAGTCACCTTGGAGCAAAACAGAATATACTCTGAGACTAGTACTCTTAAAAAGCACCATTAGATAGTGAGGTCAGTAAAGATACGTAAACACCCAAAAAAGAGGAAAAGAAGCCAAATTGTAAAACAGAAGGGAAAAGGCACAGACTGCAGCTCTCTTACACCCCAATACTTCAGACACCTCGGAGTCCATCCCTTGGTTCAGGGTAACAACCAGAGTACAGGGTATAGCCCAATGACTATACATTTTTTCCCTCCAGAAATTCTATGGCTTTGATTTCCGATGTGAACACCCTCGTCTTATAATTCCATATAATCTTGAGTTTGGCCGTGTTGATCAAAAATGCCTGTGCACCCTTGTCCTGAAAGGCCTGAATAATTGCTTGAGTTACCATCTCTGCTCCACAGTCACATGACAATAATCAGGCTAGACAAAAAATAAACAATCATCTACAGTGCGCTTCGCAACTGGGTGCGCCTTTTCAAATATCATTTGCCTTGGCAAAAAGTTGCCGACATAAACCAGCAGTGATCTGGGTTTCCCCATATCATGATTCACCGGTTTCACTACCATCAGAATTCTTTCTGCCCTTTGGAGCTCCTGAGACCAATTCCAGCCCTGCAGCTTGGTAAATGCACTCTGAAAGGAATCCACCAGGAATGCTTTTGCATCATTTCCTTCTCTCCCCTCAGGGATCCCCAAGACTCACATAATGTTTCTTCTGTGGCAATTTTTGTGACCTTTAAGGTTTCATTGTATATCTATCAACTTAGCTTAATGAGCCTCTGTGAGCCCCTTGGCTGCAGCGACATCCGTTTCTAGAGCTGTGGCCCTCAGCTCCAAATTAGTCGTCCTTTCAGCGATTGTGGCACATGTTTTAGCAACTTTACACACAGACCCTTGTAACTTTCGTGTAGCCACCTGGGCTTTCAGACTATCAGTGCACATCTCCTCACTATGGGACAAGATAGTCTAGTAGATAAGCTTTAGAGTTGGCAGTTTGCATTCAGGGAAGCCTATGAATCCCCCATGTCTTTGCCTACGAGATGTCTTGTTGCATTTGAATACTACCAGTTTAAATCCGCTCCAGCCTCTGTTTGCCTTTTACTCCTTCTCCGAGATTTGCAAGAAGTCAAGGGATATTACTCTCCAGGGAGTCACTGGATCCACTCAAAGTACTACTTTTCAAATCATAAACCAGGTTCGAGTTCTCCTCAGACCACTTCATACCATCTGATAATGAGAGAAAATGATTTTGCTTTGCAATTTAAGGTGGCTATTAGCTGCGTTAAACTCTGGGTGGGTAGTTACAGTTCGCCATCTGGTGCCAAGGATACGGAATGCTCTTCCATTTGACGTTAGAACCCTACCTAACGAAACCTCTTTCAGAAAACATCTTAAAACTTTGCTGTTTCCCTTGTAGGTACCTGATGGACAGAGCTCTGTAAACAGCACTCGTTAGCGCTGGGAAGCCTCCGGGCAGCCATGCGCTCTACAAATCCTAAACATAAACAGAAAAATAAACAGTCACCTTACTGAATGACTGGTCAGTACCCCCACATCCTTTCCCAAAGCTGCTGCCCAGCTGCCTAACATTGCCTGATCCAGGGCAAGTTCTCTGGTCTGTAGGCCCCCCACCTCATTAAGGGAAACATTGCTTACTGGCAAAATAAGGGCATGAAATTGAGTTACCTCCGATTCTGTATTCAGCTGTCCCATGTCTGTCCTTTTGCTGCATTGGCATCTGCAAGCTCACTGGTTGCAGAGTTCATCTCAGCCCCTACCTGTCCAGGTGCTAGAAGGAATGCTGATTCTCATGATCAGTCTGGAGCTTTGCTTCTCCTGGGGGTCTCTGGAGAAAATCAGCAATTGAAGGGCCGGATAAGGGGCGGGGTGTGAGTGAAACTGGATCAGGCTTTTCTTTTGTTTTTGGACGCTTCATTCTTCGAGCCAAGATGCCACCAGCAGCTACTCATCCTCGCTGAGCCTGAGGGGACTGTAGTGCTATCGTTGCAGCCTCCTACCGAGTTGAGTGACATCAGCAAAATAGAGAAGCCTGTCGGTTTCCAAAGTTTGGTGCTGCCAGTACTCACATCAACCGTCATTGGCCCCATTAGCCTCTTAGTGTGCCAGTAAGATTGCCCGGCGTGTGCAGAGAACAGCTTGAGTAAATGCTCCCATGCTTGGAGAAGTCCCCTTGTAGCCGCGGCGAGCTCCAGATTCCACTCAGTGCTCCGACCCAACTATTCTAGTGCACACCAAACACTGGCTGCCAAACCAGGGAGCATACTCTGTCATCACAGCTGTAACTAGCTCTGGTGGTGGTTAGATAGAGAGAGCTACACATGACCGCCTCACATGGCCACCATCTTGCTTCTCCTTTTTTTCAGGTCTGACATCCACGTTGAGTGAATTCTGATGTGTTTTTGGGGTCCCTGGAGTAACTAACTAAGCTCCTCGACCAAGGCAAGTGTTAGAAATGGGGTTTCTGGTTGGCTAGGGTATGCACCTAAGTCAGGCAGAACCCACCACTCTAGTCAGGGCAAGGGAGTTACACACCTAAGATAACCCCTGCTCACCCCCTTGGTAGCTTGGCAGAGCAGTCAGGCGTATCCCAGAAATGTGTAAAGCGTTTGCGCAACACACATACACACACCAGTGACACACTAGGAACACCACAAAAAGAGACTCCACACAAGGCTATATAAAAATATCCTTTGTATTGTTCATAAAACACTTTAGACCACAATCACATAAATCACTGTGCCACTAGGCACTTGTCATGATGTCACATAGATTACACGATCACTTTGCCAATAGGGCAACTGTCATAACAACACAAGTAGTGCAATAAAGTAAATACTTGTAGAGTGCACACATCGTAACTCCACCATCACTGGGAATTATCCTGCAGCTCCTGCACATAACATTTTAGGGCATAAAAATGCGGCCAATTATGCACCGGTACATAACATGCAGTTTAGGTCACACCTAAATCATAACTAGGGCATGAAATACAGTGACAACATCACATCAGGGGATCATATCCTCCCAATATTATCATGACCACATAGGGTGCAGTATCCCTGCACTCCTGCTCCACTTTGCAAGGTCACTCCCACTAAACACATAGGGCACCAGACCTCAGTCGTGCCTTTTAGGGCCTTGGCACCCCCTGAGGTATGTACCAACACGGGACCACGCAATGCCTATCTCTGTGAAGCAACCTCACTGGGTCCCCCTTCGTGGATCGAGCACACAGCAGTTGCCCGTGAGCCTGCATGGTGCTGCTACCCAAAGGGCAGTACCTTTATCATAAATGCAGAGTGTTTCTTAGGTGGGGGCTTCCGTCGAGGCTCCAATCCACAATGTCCCCATGTGGAACAAGTGCCCCTGTTGTGTGAGCTGAAGCAGCTGCCCGCGATCATGCGGCACAGCTGTGAGGGTCCTCCGGGCTTAAACCACCCACACTCCACACACAAAAAAAAGGTAGGCAACTGGGGAGGCCTCTCTGGGGCCTCCTATTCTGTTAGAGCTTTCACGCAGCCACCTGCGAGTCCGTGGCACAGTGGGAGTGAGGTCTGGCGGGCCGAACCTGGGTGCGGGGCCTTGCTGGTCCTGAGCCCTCGCAGGGCTCCTGGCCTCACCTTGCTACTGGCGGCCACAGACGACTTCTGGTGTCTCTCTCCCCAGTGGCTACTCCTGTGGCCACTTCCGCAGTGGAGTGCAGTCACTCTGGTTTGGGGGCTGGGCGTGGCTACCAGGTCCGGCGTTGCTGGGGCTCTGGGGTTCTGTGGTGAGCTGTTTCTCCTACGGTTGTGAGCCACGCCTGAACTGATGCTGCTACGTCGGGGTTGCCAGGCGACTCCAATAATTTCTTTGTGCATGACCATGCTCCCACCGGGGGATCCTCTCTGCACACAGTGCTTGGGCAGCGGGTGGGGGCACAGCCCCGAGATGGCCCCAGTGGCCCAATGCCATGGATGCACGGTCCCCGTTCTGCTAGAGGCACGGGAGGCCTTTCAGCAGTCAAGGTTGCAGCGTTTCACTTTTAGGCTCTGAGAATGACGAGAGAAGCACCCTCCAGAGCTCCATATGCACTGTTAAAAGAAATCACAGGGTGAAAAGCACAGCACTCGCCACGCGCTGTTTCAAATCACACAGGGCAAGCCACACAGCCGTGGGAGATCACTGGGGGTACCAACAATAGGGCGCTGCAGGCCAGCACAAGGGGTCTATGTAACAGTGGCAGTCTTTCTCTCCACCCAGCAGGCAGCAGGTGAGCACTCTGAGTAATCAATTCCAATGGCGGTTCCTCCTGGCAGTCTGTAGAGCCAGAAGCATCTGTTACAGTCCCACGCAGTGTCTGATTTCATGGGGTCACAGTCCCTGTACTTATTGTCCGAATGTCTTTGTTCTGGAGGGCACTTCAAACACTGTATAGAAGTGCACAACACCCCCATTCAAATTTCAAGCCCTAGCCCCAGACACACCACAGGGGGGCGGAAACAACATTATAGAAGGCAGGCACAGCCCTATTCAGGTGCAGGTGCAACTCCTCCCACCACTCCAAATGCAGACCAGGCCTATTCAGGTGCAAGGGAAACTCCTCCCGCTACTCTAACTGCAGCCATGGTCTATTTAGCCTAGCGCTGAGTCACCCAGGAAAGGCAGGACACAACTCAAACCCCCCTTGAGACTGTCCAAGGTGAATTCACATCCCCTCTATCCTGTCAGCCAAAACCAGACAGTAAATACACATCCAGGCAGGGCACAAAGACAGATAAGCTCACAGAAATGCCCACTTCTAAAAGTGGCATTTCTAAAATAGTAATGACAAATCGACTTTCACCAATAAGCAGGACTTATCACTACTATTCCAAACATCAAACATGCCAAACATGGTCACGCTACCCCTCTAATGTCAGAAATTACCACTGAAGCAGATATCAGGGAATCCCCAATGCAAATCTATGAGAGGGCAGCCTCACAGCAGCGAGAAACCAAACAGGCTGTTTGTCACTACCAGGACATGCCAGATAGTAAAGGCACATGTCCTACCTTTTACCTCCACAGTACCCTGCCCATAGGGCTAGCTAGGGTCCATCTTAGGGGTGACTTATACGTAGTAAAAGGGGAGTTTCAGACGTGGCAACCACTTTCCATGCCATGTCACTGCATCAGTAAACTGCGTGCGCAGGCCCTGCAGCGGCCTGAAACAGGTTTGAAAGGCTACTTCGGTGTGTGGCGCAAGCGGGGCTGCAAGCCCACTAGTAGCATTTAATTTACAGGCCCTGGGTATATGGGATACCACTGTACAAGGGACTTACAGGTAAATTACATATGCCAAACAGGTGTAGACCAATCATACCAGGTTTACAAAAGAGAGCACATGCACTTTAGCACTGATCAGCAGTGGTAAAGTGCCCAGAGTCATAAAACCAACAACAACAGGTCAGATAAAATACTGGAGGAAGGCTAAAAGTTCTTTGATGACCCTGCAAAAGGGGCCAAGTCCAACAGTAAGGCATGTACTTCACCACTGAATTGCTTTTGTGCAAGAAAGCCTGGGATGGTGTTGTCATATTACAATAATATCATTCTTATGGCACCATTTTTGGGTAGCATTGTGTACCCTGGGCTTTCTGTACGGCAAAGTATGGTATGCTGCTAGAGGGGAGGTAATTAGAAATAGGGCCATATAATCACTACCAAAGTTAACACTGGTGAAGCAACCACTCTTGATCTGATCTTGAGGTAGATACAAGGAATGCAGCGGAAACCATGGTAAAGGTAGGGCTCCAAACCTTATACAGCAAAAGTAAGACTCAGGTGAATCCAGTAAACCTAGAGTGGTATCAGTTCCTAAGTGAATAGAGGTAAGAGGAAAGAATAATTGGCCACGCAATTAGGGGAATGGTTAAACTAAAGTTTGTCTCCAAAAGAGAGTAAAGTGCTCGTGAGTGGGGGAGAAATCTCCTTTCTGTTCTTGTGCCCTCACACACCCTTACGAGTGTAAAGCATCATCATCGGGCTATGCTCCGCGTGGGGGTGGCGCTGCAGTCCCTCACGGGCCCTACAAGAGGGCTCTCTGTTGGAGATCTTTTCAGGAGATGCCGCAGTTGTGCATGTGGGTGTGTGGGAATGAAGGTGATATAGTGAGTAAGTGATTTTAAAATTACCTGGTAGATACCCAGAGGTTTAATAAGGAGTACTCCAGGTAAGTTAAAAATGGGGCAGGGTTGTAGAGCCTCCTCAAATGAATAAAGGGGGGATGAGTTTGTTCCCACCGCTCTCAACCCGCGAGAATAGTGAGTGAAAATTAGGAATGTGAAGTGGTCGACATGTTTCGCGCAATCTGTCGGTCCCTAATGGATCCCTGTGCGCTTCTTCAGGACCATAAGAAAAAGGTTAGAGATGTAAAAGGAAATGGGTTTCGGGAAAACACACCCTATAAACCCACCATACCTATCTTAAGGTTTAAGGGACGTCACAGCGTACGAGACACGTCTTATTCGTGTGCTCAAGCTTATAAACCCTCCTCGTGGTAGAGTCAGGCCACATCGGCTGGTCGTGCAAATGCGGGGTGATAAGGTGGATCACCCCGATCTGACGTCTCTGCAACCTAACAGTCTGCCTTCCAACGCCGGTAAAGTTTCGGGCAATCGTATCTGTTACAAATACGTGGAGCACTTCCTGATTGAGTCTCAATCAGGAAGTGCTCCACGTATTTGGTTAGGTTGCAGAGACGTCAGATCGGGGTGATCCACCTTATCACCCCGCATTTGCACGACCAGCCGATGTGGCCTGACTCTACCACGAGGAGGGTTTATAAGCTTGAGCACACGAATAAGACGTGTCTCATACGCTGTGACGTCCCTTAAACCTTAAGATAGGTATGGTGGGTTTATAGGTGTGTTTTCCCGAAACCCATTTCCTTTTACATCTCTAACCTTTTCTTATGGTCCTGAAGACGCACAGGGATCCATTAGGGACCGACAGATTACGCGTAACATGTCGACCACTTCACATTCCTAATTTTCACTCACTATTCTCGCGGGTTGAAGCGGTGGAACAAACTCATCCCCCCTTTATTCATTTGAGGAGGCTCTAACCCTGCCCCATTTTAACTTACCTGGAGTACTCCTTATTAAACCTCTGGGTATCTACCAGGTAATTTTAAAATCACTTACTCACTATATCACCTTCATTCCCACACACCCACATGCACAACTGCGGCATCTCTGAAAGATCTCCAACAGAGAGCCCTCTTGTAGGGCCCGTGAGGGTCTGCAGCGCCACCCCCACGGAGCATAGCCCGATGATGATGCTTTACACTCGTAAGGGTGTGTGAGGGCACAAGAACAGAAGGAGATTTCTCCCCACTCACGAGCACTACTCTCTTTGGAGACAAACTTTAGTTTAACCATTCCCCTAATTGGATGGCCAATTATTCTTTCCTCTTACCTCTATTCACTTAGGAACTGATACCACTCTAGGTTTACAAGTTGTTCTCGGGAGCATTGGTACAGGACCTACACTTCTTTCTAATTAGCTCCCAGTCCCTCCTCTTTATTGTGTTGATACAGGTGAATCCAGACCAGACCACTTATAGTTGCCCGAAGCTGTGTTCCCACAGGGGATACCATTCTGGGGAAACCATTGTAAAGATAGGGCTTTAAACCTCATACAGTGAAAGAAAGACTCAGGTGAATTCAGACCACTTATAGTTGCCCGGAGCTGTGCCACTCTGGGTAACTTGTAATATGGGACACCTGACACCAACTTGTGGTTCCTTCTTAAAAGCATAAAGTTGGAATAAATAAAGCCCTCTGTCTAAAGAAATTACCATCGTTTTTAGAACACTCTGGGATGAGTAGCTAGGTAACCAGACCCAAATTGATTGTCTCATGTCATAAATGCTCCAAATCTGTTGTCTTGTGATGTGCAGGTTGATAAAAATCATCCATGCCCACAATTACAATCATGGATTGTTTATGGCAGATACTCAGGGCTTCTGCAGTTTTTCACCACGTTCAGGTTCATCAAGTAGGGACACTGGCAGTGATGGTGGTTCTGCTAAGGCTGGTATCTTATGGGTTGCAAAGTTGGGGCCCCAACTGAGTCAAGATGGGCATCAAAGATATCTGGGTGCAGCTCAAAGTACCAAAGCGGTAGGTTAAAGTCATGGCCACAATGTCTGATTCATTGGTATCCTGGTGCTTACATTAGAATTGGATGTGAAAAAGACTATTTTCGCAATGAAAAAAGGAACAATCTGAATCACCAACGACGTTTACTGCGAATTACACTTCTTTATAGACCTGAAACCACGCAAGTTATCTGTAGGTTGTATAAGTTGGCCATCATCCATATAACCTTCATTATCATTGTGCCCAGCACATAGGTAACATGATTCAGACTTGTGGACTTACTTTGAGTTCTTGTGTGCCACCATGGTCCTCCACTTAGTTATAAGAAAGACTGCTTTGGCAAAGATATATCTGAGGTTGCACTTCCTGGGAGGCTTAATTGGCATAACATCAAAGTAAAAAATATTGCGATGCAAAAATATTCTAGCAAAAATATTGATGACAAAAATATCGACTTTATATACCCACAATGTAATGCGCAAAAACATTGACTACATAAATGTAGTGGGCAAAATATCGACCTTATATTAGTAATATATATTAAAAAGTAGATATTTATGGAAAAAAATTAAAAACAATTAAAATATTACATTTCAAGATATGTATAATGAATAATAGAAGGATAAATTAAATAACGAAAATAATACAACATGTGACTGTGAAGCAAATTAAAACAAAACATCTGCCTAAATTAATTGAAAATGCTGTATAAAAAAACCACTTCAATGAAAATAACCAAGTAATAATTTACATTTTATAAAAACATTATGTATATATTTATTTAACCAGTGATAAAAAAACAAAATAACACAATAGGATAACTGCTCTTTCAAATTAAAAATAAGCATACATTGTTAAACCTAACTTTGTCAAACAATAAAACATAAAGAGACTTGTGAAATTAAAATATAAAATTAAAATACATTTGTTCTTCAAAATCGCATTACACAAAACATATCTAAAACTGTTAAAACAAATACAAAGTAAAATTCAAACAAAAAATTATGAGAAACTCTTCATGTAATAATTGCAGTCTATGGCAAGGTGAACCACTAAAGTCACTAAATGAACCTGAGTTAAACCCCCTTATAGCTATGACACAGAGCAGACAGGCTCAGAGGCAAGGTGTAAATTATTCAAGCAGTACCAAGATAGTAATAAATTCAAAACACGACATAAGTAAAATTCCAAACTAATTTAGAAAATAGAGAATAATATGACAAATTAAATGACAAAAAAATGACGAAAATCCAATAAAAAAAAAGCAGATGTGTTTTTTCAAAAGTTTAAATTAAAAATCGCACCAAAAAGCATTAAGCACCAACCATGGTCTTCTGGTTGTGCTTGACTGGTACATAGGCACAATTTAAGGTTGATCATGATGGAGTGCGGATAGGATACAGAAGCCAAGTTCAACCTAGTTGGAAGCTTTACATTCAGACTTAGGGTCTGATACGAGTTTGGCGGTCCAATGGACCGCCAAACCCATGGTGACGGTGCAGCGGTATTTCGATCTGGGAAGTTGGACCACCATGGGACCGCTGCTACCGCCAGGGATCTGCGATCCCTGACGGTCTTGCAGCGGTCTTAGGCCGAAAATATGCTGGCGGCACGCCAAGCATATTACGAGTTTCCAGACTACCACAGTTTTCATGGCAGTGAGCCTGCCCGAAAACTGTGGAGGTGAGAAACGAAGCGGGGCCCTGTTGCCTCTGGGCCATTGGGTGCATGCAGGGGGGCACATGGTGTGCCCCCTTGTGTGCATGTACCCCAGTTCCTGCACAGCATGGACGGCACCAGTCTATGCCGTGCAGGAACAGGCTCTGGCGTTCCCATTGCGGTGCCTTTCTAAATCTCACAGTCTGGGAATGCCAAAGCACTGCCTGCCAGACCAGGAGAAAACTCCTAATCTGGCGGGTGGGCGGCAGTCGAGTTTGGGGGTGTGGGAGTGGGGAACTGGGGTGGCAGCCCATTGCCACACCCCCAAACTCGTAATCAGACCCTTAGTCTCCAAAATGGAAGTCAAACATCTTCAGTAGGGCAAGGCAGTGGGCTTCACAGTGTTGGATAGCCATTGGAATAGGTCTTGATGAAGTCGCTTGGCTTTTGGCAGGAAAGCTCCAAGTGGGAGAAATTTGAATTTCATGCCCAGCAAAGGTCTCTCCCTGGCTGTATATTTTTGGTGCATTTACCCAGTGAGCATTTCTACATTTGGATGTAGTCACTTTTTGGAGCATGGATTCCACTAGCGGGGCACTACTGCAGGTTGTAGATTAAGTGGGCTCCATGATGATGGGTATCTTCTCCGTGAGGTCCCACTGAACCGAATTTGCTGCTGAAGAAAAGCTCAGAGTGGGAGGAATCTGAATCTTGAGCCTAAAGGCAACTCACCTTTGTCGGATCACCTTGGCAAGCCAAAAGGTTTCTGAGTCCTTTGTTTTCAGAGGTGATAGGAGGAGTACACATGACACCACAAAAGGGTTCAGGAACTTGGGCTAAGCACTTGGGGGGGTCAAGACTTACTCCAGCGGAGGCCAGCTGCAGGGTCCATGGTTGGTCCACTTGGAATTAGTCAGATGGGAAGTTGCAGGAAAGGGCCTCTTGTATCTTGTTGTTTAACTGGGCAGGAGGTCAGCCTTATGACCCTTGGACTCACTTCTTGCTCCAGTGTACAAGGGAGAGCAGGTCCGGCCCTTCAGGGCTCTTCACAGGTCACAGACAGCAGATTCAGTCCACTTTTGATTCCTCCACAAGGCAGTAGCGTTCGAAGGAGGTACTGGGGAAGCTTTATATCTGGCACCAGCTTCTGGGTGTGGATGACTCCAACCCCGCTCCCCAACTAATAAAGTAAAAAGTCATGGGGTAACCCTATGCACGTTTGCAGCATTGTCTGTGTGCCCTACAGCAAGCAATCTCACAGCATCCCTCTCTGCCTAAATTAAGATGGTGAAACTCTTTTCCCTTGTGCTGAGTCTGTTTACCCTCCCAGAAATGTGGCTAGGGAAATGTGCAACCCCTCATCTCTGGTCTTTTCAAACCCGTACTGGGGCAGTTCTTCCCCACTTTGATTCGAGCCTGGCAGATTGGGAGACCAAAGAAGGGGCATGTGCAAGTGTCATCTGACATCTCCTGTGAAAGGGGAGATGCTTTTGAAGATAATTAAGTTCCTGGGCACTGCCCAAATGGTCATCTGTTATAATCACAGAGAGCCCTTCTGTTGGGAGAAGGGTTTTTTTCTTTCCACTTTTTTTGGGGAAAATGGTGAGTTTTCCTTAGACAGCCCTCACCCACCTGGGTTTCCCCTTGGTGGCATGCTTCATCATCGGGTTCTTCCCGTTCCGCTGTGGAACGGGGCATGATATGACCTGCGTGTTACGTAGGAGCACTTACAGTTGGTAAAATATATTTAGATGAAGGTAAAGGTGTGAGTGGGGGAAGGAGAACTTAAAAATATCTGGTTAGTAGGAAAAGATTCTTTACTAGTACCTCTACCCAGTATGGTTGAAATATGGGGAAAAAAAGTGGGAACCTAAAGGGGACAATCTGCCTTAGTTCCACTGGTCGACATGTTTCTAGCCCTACCCCAGGCTATTCCTCAGGACCAAAATCGAATGCTCCCTGGTACCACTCTTACATCTCCTCTTAGTTAGAAGAATAAAAATTGTGAAAATATAGTAAATATATACAGCACCAATTGGTGTTGGTTTCAGGATAAATCTGTATAGAATATTAGTTGCCTCTCAATTGCGACATCAAGGCTACTCTCTTGCTTAAGGGTTTGCGCCTGCCTGTGTCTCCGTTTGATTATAATGTGTTTACTTGAAGGACGAGCCCTCTTGTTCCTTTTTGCCTCTACCTCCTCCCTTTTTCTGAAGCAAATGGTCATCTGGTGAAAAGAACGGAAACACCTCTCCATACCCCAGCCTTTGTCTCTTACTGTGAGAGAAGGTTTCACTCTTCATTCATGGTTCAGCACTGAGGGGACTGCACCTGTGGGCTAATACACATTAGACACCAGAGACTTTAGGCAGGGAAAAGGTAACTTTATAAAAGTACTTTTCTGTGAGAAATTGTGCTACTGGTTGAGGGGGATGAAATCCTTCTCAAGAAGCAACCACAGTTCTTCTCAGGGCAATGCTACAAGTAAACCCTAAATTACCCTGTTCTCAACCCTCTGGTACCTTGGCACAGAGCAGTCAGGCTTAACTCAGAGTCAATGTGTAAAGTATTTGTAATACACTTCAAACAGTAACACAGTGAAAACACACCACAAAAGAAGCCCATAACAGGGTTAGAAAAATAGAAACATTTTTAGTACATAAAACAAGACCAAAATGACAAAAAATTCCAATCAGTAGAATGGGAAATATTACATTTTGAAGATTTTAGTAGAAATATTTATCTGGTCACACCTGACTGGGACAAAGTCACAAGTTCAGGCCAACAATTGATGGAGCGCGGGGCAGCTCTAGGGACCCAGTTACACCCACTGAGTAGAGTACCTTGAATTCTAGATTGTGGAGCATTGTGGAGGTCCAGGTCAAAGATGTGTTGTGCAGCCAAAGCGATATGTCAGTCCTGAGATGTGGCGAAGCTGTGGTGTGAGGTCCTGCTGTGTCATCGCCAAAGATCCCATTGACGAGGGCTTGCATTGCAAAGTCACGAGTCGAGGATGTGTAGCGCAGTCAGGGTGATGCATCAGTTCCGAGAAGCTGCACAGCTGCGATGTGAAGTCTGTTGTCATTGTCGAGGCTGCCATCGATGAGAGATGCAAGGGCCTGTGATGAGGATGTGTTGCGCTGTTGCGATTTTGATGTGGTGACAGGCTACGAAGCGAAGTGCATCTTTGCGGCAGTTCTGTTCCACACAGCGATGCTTCGGTCCTGCTCGGGGTTGAGCCATGCAGCAGAGGAGTTGCGTCAGTTCTGCTGGATCCACAGAGGCTGGCACATCCCCTTAGACCCACTTCCAAGGGCCCAGGACTGGGGTGGCATCACTTGGCAGAGTAGACTCACAAATAGCAGAGTTCAGGTACATGAGCAAGGTTGTTGGAGCCTTCTGTCCCTAAGGCTTCCAGTCAGGAGACCATCCTTGGAGTCACTCTGGGGTTCGGGGTTCAAGAGATACAGGTCCAGTCCTTCTCACCCAGTCAGGGGGGCAGAAGGCAGTAGGTCAGTACAGCAAGGTAGCAGCACACCAAGGCAGGAGTCCAGCACTGCAGCTGTCTGGCAGAGTGACAGTCCTTCAGCAGCTCAGCAGTCCTTCTTCCTGGCAGAGTATCTACAGGCCCAGAAGTGTACTGAAGAGTTGGTGTCCAAAGTCCAGTATTTATACCCAGTTGTGCCTTTGAAGTGGGGGAGAAGCTTCTAGAGGTTTCCCTTTGAAGTCCCCAGTCATCCTGCCTTCCCTGTCTTAGCTCCATACAAACTAAAGGGGATTTGCAGCCCTTGTGTGGAGGCAGGACACTGCCTATTTGGATATAGTTGGGGCTCTACCCAGTTCCTCCCTCCCATCTTGCCAATGATGGCCCATCCAGACACACCTAAGCTTCCTGTAGTGTGTGGCTGTCTAGGAGGAATATACAAAGCCCAACTGTCAGCTACATCAAGTCATGTGACCGAGGCAGGCTACAGGCATTAAATAGCTAGAGCAGGAAAATGCCAACTTTCTAAAAGGAGCATTTTCAAAACTGTAATTTAAAGTCTGTCTTCACTATAAGTTAGGATTTTATGTTGGAACTCCAGAGACACCACACATGAACTGGTTACATATTTACATTTGGAAATTACACTTATAAAATGTAATAACTTAATTGCAATGTTATCCTATGGGAGAGGTAGGTCTTACAGTAGTGAAAACACATTTAAGGGGTTTTCTCTACCCTAACAGGACATATAAAACTAAATACATATCCTACTTTTCAAGTACACTGCCCCCTACCCTAGGTGTGACTTATATGTGTCAAAAAGGAAGTGTTGCACTGGCAAAAGGTTTATTTTTCTAGGTCGAAATGGCAGTTTAAACTGCACACACAGACTGCAGGCCTCAGACATGTTTTAAAGACTGCTTAAGTGGGTGGGACATTCAGTGCTGCAGGTCCACTCGTAGCATTTAATTTATAGGCCCTGGGTACATGTAGTAGCAATTTACTAGGGACTTATAAGTAAATTAAATTTGCCAATTGGGGATGAGCCAATGTTACCATGTTTTAAGGAGAGAGTGCATGCACTTTAGCACTGATTAGCAGTGGTAAAATGCACAGAGTCCTAAGGCCAGCAAAAACGAGATCAGCAAAAAAATGGAGGTTAGCAAAATGTTTGGAGGAAGACCACCCTAAGGCTGACAGGTCTAACAATTTACATAATATTTATTAAAATATCCAACCTCACCAGTGAATTGAGCTTAACCTAAACATTGCAAAGAGTCCAAGAATACATTTTTTTAGTTGTTTTCTAGCCGGAGATGACATTTTAAAATTTTATATTGCATCCCGTTGGATGTTTTCCTATGGAACAGCCAGCCCCGCTACAGTGAAAATAGTCTTTGTGACCTTTTTCTCTGCAAGGACAAGTTTAACATTGAATATCTGCATGTCCTACTTTTACATACCACACTCCCTGCCATACGAGCAGTAGGGCCTACTTGAGTTGACTTATTAATATTTAAATGGAAGGATTAGGCTGTCAAAAGGGTTTATTTTGACAAGTTGAAATGCAGTTTAAAAGCTGATTTAGTCAGGTTACAATGGTACTCCTGAAGCCATGTTTTACATTGCCACTGTAGTTGATGGGCATTAGGCACTGCAGCCAACTAGTGACATTTAAATAACAAGTCCTAGGTACACTTTGTACCACATACTAGGGCCCTGTAGGTGAGTTAAATGTGCCAATTAGGGGTATACCAATATCATCATGTTGAAAGGTGGATAACAAGCACTTTACCACTTGTTAGCAGGGTAAAGTACACAGAGATCTACGGCAAGTAAAAACATTCAAAGGAAAACTCTGGGAGTATACCATGCAAAAGATGGTAATTCCTATAAAATCCAATAAACTTTAATCAAAATATATACAACTTGTATAGGAGGAAATTTTTTACAAATCTAACTCCAACCTAACAAACATGAAATAAGAAAATCATGCCAATTTAAATCTACTCAAACAACATTTTATAAACATTCATCAAAGAAAATCAAAATTGTTATTCTCATTCCAGACTGAGCAAACATAGAAATGTAGGGAAAGAATTGGACTTTGGAGAGGTCAGATTTGCTATTAACATGGCAACGTGAGTGACATAAAGAAAGTCTTGGACTTTGGAGGGTTCAGATTTACCAATATATTTTCAAACTGAGCAACAGTGGGGAAAGTTTTGAATTTTGGAGGGATGCTACTTACTATTCCCAATCCAACATGACCAGCAGTAGAACAATTTTGGACTTTAAAAAAATCACATTTACTACTGTCAAACCTAAGTAATAAAACAAAAACATATGAACACCATATAAAATATTTAAACACAACATTCCCAAAATTAATACATTATTTTACCAATTACCATTCAAGAAATATATTTTCAAAATATTTTATATATTTTGGTAAAACATTACCAACCCTAGTCTGTACAAACACAAAACACCAAAAGAAATAAGTAACAACAATCACGGATTCAAACATTATAAATATATAAAGAATTTATTTAAACATGTTAATTAACACAAATAATAAAATAATTCTACATTTTTAATAAATAAGCAAATAATTATTAGATTTTCAATATATATTTGTAATAAAGTACATATTAAAAAAACAAATTAAACCAAAAATTTAAATAAAACATATATATATATATCCAGGAATGTTTCCAAAAGCAGCCCCAATCCAATTCGACGCCACACGAGGCATGGAAACAGCAGCACAGCCAGGCACCAGTACCATGTAAGTGTTTTTTATTTGTATTCAATTATCACCATCTGTGTGGACATGAGACCAACGCGATTCAGCCGTAGCCTTCAACAGGGTCATAGAGTTCAAGCGTGCAAACAGTACTTTTAAAGGGACCCACCCTCTAAAACACCACTATTAAAAACAATGCATAGACTGCTGTACATTCAAGCTAATGGCACAATTCTTCCAACATATTGAATTTTATCACATACATAACGTACATATCAATGGAATTTTATATAAATATTCTCAATTCGTTCACATTTTTTATATGTATATGACACTAAAATCCATTTACATTCTTTTACTCTGTAATTTTTGTATTTCAATCTAGATTAATGTGAGGTCGTCATAATCAGTCTTGGTAAAGTGCCCATATTCAATTCATATTATTACTCCATTTCCATTCCTTGTAAAGTACAATTTTCCTCCTAGATCAGATCCTAATGTCAAAAACGTAAACATCTTAGATACAAAGGTAGTTAAAAAGAGGAGAAGTGAAAATTATAGTTATATTAAAGGAGAAAAATAACAGAAAAAGATGAGTGATTTGGAGGGGCTATGTATGTTTTTACTCATTCGGTTTTTCTTTCTCCGTTTTGTTATCCTAAAATCAGTTATCAAATGTTTGCTAACCATAAACAAACATACTCTTCGTATGTATGAGAGAAATATATACAGTACTGAATTCAGAATAATCTGTTCTGAGTATTATGCATGCATGTTTCTTGGAAAAATATGTTTTCTCCAATTTGTGCAAAAGTTGCATACAGTATTACAAATGTCTCAATGTTAAAGTGCATCTTCATTGTAATCAATAACCTCTTTTAGTTCATGCAAAAGTTGCATACAGAACTGTGATTATGTTAACTCTAAAATACCAGTTCATTGTACACAGTTGTAACTCATTTTGTGCAAAAAATTATTATTGTATCCAGTACTGACTTCCCAAGTTCAAGAGAAAGAAAGAAAATAAAAGATTTTGAAAATGATTTTGTAGGAAGGAAGAAAGGCAATATAACAGAATGTAATCCATTGGCACATAGCGTCCATTCCTACTACTTATTGCCATAAAGTGCAAAACGGCATAGAAAAAGGGTGGGGGAGAGGAGGGGGGGCTGGGGCCGAGGGAGGGGAGAGTTTGGGGAGAGGAAGAGAGGGTGGAAGAAGTGGGGAGGAGAGAGTCCTGGTGGGGATAACAGGAAAAGATACAGAGACGGGGAGAAAGTTTTAACCATAGTTCATTGATTAGGAGAGCAGCACTAATTCAGAGAGGGGAAAAAGAAGTCTTAACCATAATTCCTTTGTTGGTTCATTTTATCTTCATCTCCTTAAAATTTCTTATCTCTGTCCAACAAGTAAGAATAAAATGAAGGTAAAAAAGGAAAATACATAGTAAATTTTTCAACCTTCTCTAGAGATGAACATACAGTTTGGCAACCATGTTCAAACCGTTCGGAATCTCTGTACCCATCAATAATACCTTTTTAGATTCTTCCAGACGTAGTTCCAATTCCTGGTTGACTCCTCGAGGTCGTTTCATAACATGTTTGATGCCATAATATTTCATATTTTCCAATTCTCCATCATGTGTTTCCCATATATGTTTGGCCATATTGGAAGTCTCAATTCTTTATAGCTTTAGATGTTGCAATATACAGAGCTTCAATTTATTGATGGTACTGCTCAGGTATTTCATTCCACAGTTGCATTTCAAACATACACTACTGATTCTGTTTAACATTAATTGTAATTCTCGCCTGTATTTTATTCTTCCTTCCATATACAGTCTCATATTCTATTTTATTTTTGGCCATATCTACAGGCTTTGCATTTAACGCATTTGAAAAAGCCTTTCATTTGAGTCGGGAGCCAAGTATTCATATTTTCTTGGGCATTCACTGGTTTCATATAACTACATGTTAACAGATCTCCTAGAGATGGAGCTTTTTTTTGTAAGTAATATTCGGTGTTTCAGGAAATGTGTCCCTCAAGTCTTCATCCATTTGTAGAGTTTGCCAATTATCCTTTAGTAAGTCCCTTACTTTTCTACTTGATGTATTATAATCTGCAATATATTTGATGATCTGAGTTTCATTCTTTGCTTCTTCATCTTTCTCTTTAGTTCTCAGTAATGTTTCCCGTTTCTTCAATCCAGCTCTCCTTAAGGCATCATTCAGGATCAAATAAAACTTTGTTCGATTGCTGTTTCAGACAACCATAAAAGCACATAAAACACACAATTCATTACACGGCCAAAGTTAATAATATGAAATATGCAGTTAATTATAAAATTCATTCAGTTTAATCACTATCCCTTATCTCTTTGCAGGCTAAATGTTTATATTACAATGCATTTTCTGTGGCTGAGTACTTTCTTTAAAAACATTGCTACCCTCCATACTATGGGGCCGATTCCGATTCGGGCCGGAAATCTCTCCGACCGAGCCGGACCTGGAGAGATTTCCGACCGAATCGGACCCGTGCAGTCCGACCGAACGAGTACGATGCGCACATATGCCATCGGACTCGAGTCGGTCGGACTCCCATTGAAGTCAATGGGAGCCTGTCGTACAACGCGTACGCGGGCTCCCATTGACTCAATGGGTGCGATGCGGACAAGTGCGCCCCCTACAGCGTGTACGTGGCGAAGCGATTCGCGCCGTACACGCACAGGTAGGGGGGACCCATGGGTCCCTCCTGTGTGTGACTCGCGCGGCTACGCGTACAGGGGGGTCCGACACGGACCCCCAAAGTACGGCTCCGACAGCTCTTTCGAGCCGGAGTGCGCGGCTCGGTCGGACTGCTCGCGGCGCGCATCGTACTTACCCGGCCGGGGAACGTCTCCATTGCGCGGTGCGAGTCGTGTCCGTGCGAGTCGGTCGGTGCGGTTTGACCCGGGATCAAGGCGGTCGGGACGCCCAGACGAGTCGGTCGGCGAATACGCATCGTACTCGCTCGCCCGGACGCGCGTACGGATCGGTCGGGAAATAGGGCTCCGAATCGGATCCGGTTAAGCCGAATCCGATTCGGAGCCCTACCGGCCGAGATCGGAATCGGCCCCTAAGTGTTCATTTTCCAAGAATTGTAATACAGTAAACGCTGGGCGACATTGTCTAAGCCCCAGGGATTTTAAAATTGTAACAATCTACATTTTCATTAATTCAGCATAAAATCTGCAAAATAGAACAACATGTATGGTGGATTGTTCTGAGTGGTTATCACAGGGACACAAATGCATTTCTCGTGACCAGTCATTCATTTTTGGGAAACTTACAAGTTTATGAAAGATCCCAAGCCTGAATCTGGTCAATAAAAACCTATCAAATCCACCAGGTACCATTATTAAATAAGGTTGAATGCTAAAAGTTGTTAAAATCGTTTGATTAGACAGCACAGTGGGCTTAGTGATCTCAGCCAATATTCTAAGTGTGTCTAATAGCAAGATGCCCTCTTTTTTTAGCTCTTTTCTCGAGATGGTCGACATAGTGTTGAGCTCGGAGAAATATTCTAAATGGCCAAAGTCACGCATAAAATCTCGGACATACCTTAACCAAGGGATGGTTAAAGCCCCTTCCAATTTTAAGCTGCCCAGTAAAATGTCCTGATTAAGCGTGGTTTTTTTTCGATGTCCAGATCCTATGCCATAAAAGAATAGGCTCCATTTTTATGAGGTCTGCAATGTATGGTATACCCAACTCAGAATGGCAGACATACGATCATATACTGCTCGGTACTGCCAGGATATACCGTAAAAACGTGTTTTCCACTATTTGTAAGGGGTACACATCAACAAAACCCCAGACCCCTGCCCCATACATGGCCGTGGAGGTACATTTTGCCTTATAGATCTGGATGAGCTCTACCGGGGGCCTCCTACCCAACTTTCTTGAGAAATTAGCAAGGGCAGCTGTGGTCTTTAAAAACGCCAGTTTTTCTGCTAGCACCGCTTGGGCCCATGTGTCATTCTGATCAAAATGTATACCGAGATATGAAAATCTCTTAGTAAACCCTATCTTCTGCTCATCTATATACATATTCCTACACTTCTGACTGCCACAACAGCACCTCATTATAAAGGTTTTCGAGGTGTTCACCCTAAGGCCAAGATTGCGCATAAAGGCTGAAAAGCTATTTAAAACTTTTTGCAGTCCCACTTCAGTGTGTGACATCAGAACTGCGTCATCCGCATATGCTCTTCTAGCAGGTATAGGGCATCCAGCTATTTGGGGGCGGTCTTGACAGTCTTTAATCAAAGCTTCACCGAGGCCATTAATATAAAGATTAAAAAGAAAAGGCGCTAGCACGCAGCCTTGCCTAACCCCCCTCCTTACTGGGAATGGGGCAGAGCACTCACCGTTAATACCGTACCGCACTCTCACTTTGGCATCACTGTATAACCGTCTGAGAAAGTGGATAATTTGCATTTCCACTCCCAGCCCCTCGAGGATCTCTCAGAGCTTGCTGTGTCTAACACAGTCAAAAGCTGCAGTGAGATCCACAAAAGCTACAAGTGACTGCAGAGTTACAGGCGTCCCACGCTGCGGGAGCCCACAGGTGGTTTTAAATCACTTCAGGCGCGAAGATCCTGCGTCAGTGGCGGCAACGAGCCACAAAGGAGCCTGGGACTTGGAGTCCTGGTCCCGCTCCCCCAGAACAAGAAGGCAACAGTGGCAGCAAGTGGCAGCAGAGATACGGGCATCAGGATCATTTCTGGGTATCCCCTCACTTGGAATCTTTTAAGCATCTCACTGGCTTGTTCCTTAAAATCAGATTCCTCAGAACAACATCGTCTCACCCTTAGGAACTTCCCATAAGGGACACTCCATTTAAGTGATAGGGGATGCCCACTAATGGCATGGAGTATACTGTTGGTACTTGTGGGTTTCTTGGAGCAAATTCTCTCTTCTTCAATATACACTTTGATTCCTAAAAATTAATTTCTTTATCCTGAATACCAAAAGTGAATTGTAAGTTCAAGTTGTTTTGATTCAGAGATCTTAAGAAAGATTCCAGGTCTGATTTCTCACCTTCCTATATTAAAAAAAGATAATCTATGAAGCGAACTCATAAAATCATTTGTTCTATGTTGCTTTTATTCTGTTCACTCCAAGCTATTTCTGCTTTCCAACGACCATTAAAAGATTTGCATATTTGGGTTCCTTGTACTTGTAAAAAATATTTATTATTGAGTAAAAAAACATTATGATGAAGACAAAAATTGATCATGTCTAAAAGCATATTTGAGCGTTCTAACAGAGAAATGGAGTGAGTCTGCAAAAAATGTTTACAGGCTTCAATCCCATCTGAATGTTGTATCGAGGTGTATAATGAGACAACATCCAGAGTAGCCATATGATAATTTGATTTCCATGGTAACTCATTTATTCTATTAAAAAAGTCTTGCAAATCCAGCTAATAGGAAGGAAAACATTTTACATATGGGAAGAGAAATATGTCAATGAATATTGAGGTGTTTTCTAATAGTGCACCTATTGAACTAACTATAGGTCTGCCCGGAGGTTTTACCATATGTTTATGCACTGTATGCAGAAAATAAATCATTGGCACAATTGGATGTGTGATTTTTAAGTAATTATATTCCTCTAAATCCAATAGGCCTTTCTTCTGCCATTCCATAAGCATGATATGAAAAGACTCCATGTGATCTTTAATTGGATCCCAGGAAGTTCTTTGTAATGATTTCTGTTTTTTAGTTGTCTGTTGGCTTCCGCCATATATATTTCTCAGCTCATAATTACAATATTTCCTCCTTTATCACTTGATTTGATGATAATATTTTCATCTTTTTGCAGGTCTATTAAAGCTTCCCATTCTTTATTGGTCAGATTTTGACCAGTTTTTGTTTTCTGTTTTGCCTCCTTAGATACCATATTTATTAGCCCATCCATCACAATTTCATGTAACAAATAAATTTTATTTCCTAATAAGAGTTGAGAGTGAAAAGTTTTGATTTGGATCTACATCCACTCTCCGGGACCAGCTCTGTGGGGATCTCCAAGTATTCACATAGAGCCACTTCCGATAGATGTGCTGTCGACTGAGCTTTTGTCCCAGATGCTTCCATCTCCAAGCTAGTTATAGAATGTAAAGATGTCAACTCCTTAGTTGTAATTTCTGAAAACAAGGGTTTAGCTTTCTCCTTTATATGTTCTTGTTTCTTTTGTGCATAATATTTTTTTTGTTTGACTTTTCTCATAAATTTGTAGCATCCACAAAATTATATCATGCATTTGGGCAGAATGTTAAACATTGTTCAATAGGCTTACATGATCTTCGGTAATATTTTTATGAGAGAGGTTTATAATCAGATTTTTATCTTGCACCCATTTCTTTATTATTGTTTTTTGTTTTGGGCTCCTCATCCTCTTTTTACTGCTCTCCTTTGATCTTCTTGTCTTGTGAAATACCTTTGTGCTTTGTTCATTTTTTCCCTTCCTCTCTGTCTGGTTGTCATTTGGAAGAGGCTCATTTCCACTGACAAATCCAATCAGGAAATGGTGTTGTGGGTTCCTTGTCCCCCAAACTCACCTCTGAGCTTTCCACACTTGAGGCTGCTGATGTTGCCCCTGTCGTCTTGATCACTGCAGTTTGCCTTGAATATAGATGGTCACATTTTCTGGCAAATGTGTATACACGGCCCGCAGCATAATCCCTTTTATCTCAATTGAATTTGTTAGCCTTCTTCATCTCCACTTCTTGCTGATGTTTTTCCAATTTCTTTTCCATATTAGTTAATGCGTTTTTTATATCCTCCCTATAACTATATATATATATGTGATCAAGCCCACCTGTTGGGTGAAACGCATCATCTGCCATGTCGATCAGTGTCAGCAAATAAAGAAGATATTTCATGCACTTAACTGGTGTCCGTGTCCCGTTTTTCAGCCAGTTGCTGTTGGGAATTTTGATGAACTGTATATTTATATATATATATATATATATTATCTACTGGCAGTCGCCAGTAGATAGTTATAGTTAGGACCTATTTTCCATAGGAAATCTGCAACATTCTATTCCCAATAACTTTGGCGCCGGTTGACGAATCTTCACGAAATTTTCAAAACTCGTGGGGCGCTTCGGTCCGCTCCTATCATGAAAGTCTCGGGGTGATTCGTCAAGTGGGGGCCGAGAAAAAAGGGGGGTCCCAAAATGTGTTTTCCCCATGCAATTTTCCATAGGAACCTTTAGTCGCAGCTACAGCCCGAACTGCTGAACGGAATTACACCAAATTTGGCAAAAAGGTAGCCCTTGGTTCAGAGTCGTGCCTTTTGGTTAAATAGTGTAAATCCGTTCAGTAGTTCCTGAGAAAATCAAAAGTAAAATCACATATATATCTATGGCCGCGGAGGGTCCGCGCACCCTGAGCGCACCCTCCCGATCACGAGCTGTATGATAATTGGCTGTCAACACTCCAAACCAGGAAGTGTTGGCAGCCATCTTATTCCTCGGTAGAACCGAGTGCACAGAAGACAGAGTGCGAGGGGCAGGGTAGAAACACCCTGACCCCCTAGGCCTGCTTAGGGGGTCCCACAAGGACCCCCAGGGCCCCAAAAAAATATATTTTTTAAAAATCAGTGGGATGCGCTTAGGATGCGCGGATCCCGCCGTGAAAAACAAAACGAAGCGCGGACTCCCGCGTTCGTTGATGTTGGCCCCGGGTGGGCCAGAGTCCCGGGGGCATGCGGGGGTTTATGAAAACATTTGATGGGGGGCCTCTAAGGCCCCCAAGCCCGGGGACCGCCACCCACTAGAGCTTTCAATAAAAAATGGTGCGGGAGGGCACTCGGCCCTCCCGCAGCCCCGGGACCCCCACCCCCGGGGCTTCTTTAAAAAAAAAAAAATACCTGTGTGGGGGCTCGAGCCCCCACACGCCTTGGGACCGCCACACTCCCGGGGCACTAAGAATTTGAATGTGGGGGTCCGTTTCGGACCCCCGAGCCCCAGGGACCACCACCTCCCGGAGGCTGTGCATGTGAAGGGAGGGGGGCCGCGAGGCGCCCCTCCTGGAGCCTGTGATGTCCCTGGGGACCGCCACCCCCCAGGGCCGGCTCCTGCAGTGTCCTGGGGTGCCCACCCCCGGGACACTGTAGTTTGCTATGGCAGGGCGGGAGCCTCGCGGCTCCCGCCCTGCCATAGCAAACTGCTTTGGTTTTTGGAAGAGAGACCAGGAAACCTGTTCTCTCTTCCAAAAACCAAAGACGATTGCTTTTCCACACGGGGAGCTGCATCTTAGCAGCTCCTCGTGTGGAAAAGCAATACCGGCTCCCGAGGGACGCGGGGAGCCGGCGGGACCGTGGGGGGATTAGGGACCCCCCATGGTCCCCAACGGAGAGGGCCAGCCCGGGCTACAAGATGCCCGGGAGGGGGGCCATGCGGCCCCCTTCCCCAAAATTGTTATAAAAAAAGAAAAAAACAAAGGCCGGCCCAGGGGATGGGGTCCCCGGGGCCATAAGTGGCCTGAGGAGGGGGGCAACGCAGCCCCCCTCCAAAACAATAAATAAAAAAAAAGGCATTGCCCCTGGGATAGGGTCCCCGGGGCTGATTAAGGCCTCGGGAGGGGGGCCACGCGGCCCCCTTCCAAATTCTTTTAAAAAAAATATATATAAGGGGGCAGGCCCTGGGGGATGGGGTCCCCAGGGCCAATACATTTGAAAAAGAAGGGGGCCACACAGCCCCCTTCTTAAAAAATAAATAAATAAAAGACCGGCATCGCGCCGGAGGCCACGCCCTCCTTGGCAGCACTCTGCAAACGCGCCCCCTGGGGCGTTTGCAGAGGGGGAACGAATTCCCCTTGAATACTGGGGGTCCCTGGGGGCCAACTAGCCCACCAGGAACCTCCAGTATGCGCCAGGGGGCTGCGTTGCAGAGAGGTGTTCTGAGGCCACGCCCCTTTTTACACCTCTCTGCAACGCAGCTCTGTGGCGCTTAATGGAGGTAGCTGGTGGGCTAGTTGCACCCCAGGGACCCTCAGGATTCAAGGGAAGTTAATCCCCCAACTTAAAACGCGCCACGGGGCGCGTTTGCACAGTGGTGAAGGGAGGGGACGGGGCCTGAGGTGACATGTGTGCAAACACACCCTGTGGCGCATTTTAAGTTGGGGGATTAACTCCCCTTGAATCCTTAGGGTCCCTGGGGTGCAACTAGCCCACCAGCTACCTCCATTAAGCGCCACAGAGCTGAGTTGCAGAGAGGTGTAAAAAGGGGCGTGGCCTCTGACCACCTCTCTGCAATGCAGGCCTGTGGCGCTTACTGGAAATACCTGGTGGGCTAGTTGGGCCCCAGGGAACCTCAGGATTCAAGGTGACCTAATACCCCAACTTAAATCGCGCCACAGGGCACGTTTGCACAGTGGTGAAGGGACGGGGCGGGGCCTCAGGTGACATGTGTGCAAACACACCCTGTGGCGCGTTTTAAGTTGGGGAATTAATTCCCCTTGAATCCTGAGGGACCCTGGGGGCCAACTAGCCCACCAGGTACCTCCAGTGCGCGCCACAGGGTTGCGTTGCAGAGAGGTGGTCCAGGCCACGCCCTTTTTACACCTCTGTGCAACGCAGCTCTGTGGCGTTTACTGGAGGTACCTGGTGGGCTGGTTGGGCCCCAGGGACCCTTAGGATTCAAGGGGACTTTATCCCCAACTTAAAACGCGCCAGAGGGCGTGTTTGCACACATGCACCTCAGGCCCCCCTCCCTACAGCAGTGTGCAAGCGTGCCCCATGGCGCGTTTTAAGAGGAAGTTTTAATCCCCCGTCCCTATTATGTACTAGGGCCTTACAGAGGAGGTCATGCTAATCACAGAGGTACCCCAACGCATAGTGTTCCTAGTGTATGTAGGTGTTTTCACTGTATTCTAAGTGTCTTACAGCATAGCACTGGCTCTAGGCCTGGTTAGTCAGAGTCAGTTACCACCAGTACCCGTCTGAAAAAGATGTGGGCACAGGATGATTTTGCAACAAGGCCTCTTTCTGCTCCTCTGTTGGTTTTTTCTGCACATGTCTTGCTTCTTCCTGGATTTTCTTCGTCTTTGTGGACTTCTGTTTCTTTCGACATTTCTTTTGCTTCTTTCTGTGCGTTTTTTCTTCTTTCTTCACATGTCCTACTTCTGTAGGCATAGTTACAAACTAGCATTTGAAAAACCTTTGAAATTCACTGAAAAAACCATAGATTTCAGGCACGTTATAGTTAGAAATTAGCATTTAAAAAACCTTTGAAATTCACTGAAAAAACCATAGGTTTTAGGCACGTTATAGTTAGAAATTAGCATTTAAAAAACCTTACAAATTCACTGAAAAAACCATAGGTTTTAGGGACAGTTATAGTTAGTTGGACATTGCACTAGTACAAAACCCGTGAAATTCCCCTGTTATAGTTAGTTCAGCTAACTATAACTCGCGCCCACAATGTACTGCTGATGACGTCACATATTACATCACTCATGACATGGTCAGTGACATCACTGATGACATCACTCATGACATCTCAAATGACATCTCAAATGACATCACTGATGACATCATCCATGTGATAATTTGATGCATCTTCTCACACCCTAATATGACCTTTGATACACCCACTCTAAATTACAGACTGCTATTCTCAAAACCATAGACACTCCAACACCAATAACTACATACCCACTCATTGATTCTTAGGTCTACACACACATCCACTCACTCACCCGTACAGTCACTCATACTTACGGTCACTCGTTACGGGACTATCATATGCACTCATACACCTATATAGACACTCACACACCGCCACTCATCCATAGAGGTACTCACACACCTAGTCAGTCACGCAGGAACGACGGCTAAGCTCCTGAGACGGCTGCAACGCATCCAGAACGCCTCTGCACGTCTTATCCTCGACATCCCCCGACGCAGCCACATCACACCCCACCTGAGAGACCTGCACTGGCTCCCTGTCAACAAGAGGATAACCTTCAAGCTCCTCACCCACGCACACAAAGCACTCCACAACTCCGGACCAGCCTACCTCAACAGACGACTCAGCTTCTACACCCCCACCCGCCAGCTCCGCTCCACCAGCCTCGCCCTCGCCACAGTCCCCCGCATCCGGAAAATGACCGCCGGCGGCAGATCCTTCTCCCACCTTGCCGCCAAGACCTGGAACACCCTCCCCACCAACCTTCGGCAGACCCAAGACCTACTGGCCTTCAGAAGACTCCTCAAGACCTGGCTCTTCGATCAGTAGCAGCACCACCCCCCTCTTCCCCCAGCGCCTTGAGACCCTCGCGGGTATGTAGTGCGCTTTATAAGTGACATGATTGATTGATTGATTTACTCACCTATACAGTTATACACACACCAGCTCACTTACTCATACAAATACTAGCACATTCTTACGCTCTTATACAATCACTGATACAAGTACACACTCATCTATACAGCCACTCTCACAATCACACACTCTCACTTATAGCCAGTTATATACTCCAACACACATATATACTGCCTTTCACATATGTAGTTACTCACACATGTACCACTGAGATATACATTCACTTACTAACACACCCATACACACACTCACCCACCCATACAGTCCATCACAGATGCACTCTTGAAACCATGCACCCAGTGAATCACCCACTCACACATCTATGCACAGAGTCATACACATCCCACCCACACAAACACTCAGGCACCCATACAGATACTCGGACAACCAATCAATAACTCATATAGACACTTATGTAGTTATTCACAAACCCATACAGTCACTTACACACCAACAGACAGACGGATACAGAGATTCACACAGTTTAGTCACTAACCCATGCATTCAGTAAGATACGTTTAATCACTCACTTATAGAGTCAGTCACGCACCTACAAAATCATCCATTCAGACACTTATACACCCACTCATTCTTCAATACGCCTTTCCCTATATATATTAAACATATTTAAACTTTACAGAAACACACAGGGCCTGATTCACAGAACTAACTTACGTCAAAAACGTAAAGTTAGTACTTTTTAGTATTCACAGAATACACTTACTCATTTTGGTATTCACAGAATGAACTTACTCATTTCGGTATTCACAGAAGTTAGTAGTCCTAACTTTATGACTCCTAAATGCCTTCTGTGAATACCGAAAGTCTTAAAGTTAGGATTTTTCACAGTTTAGGAGTAGTAAAGTTAGGACTCTACTACTCCTAAACTGAGTAAAATCCTAACTTTAAGACTTTCGGTATTCACAGAAGGCATTTAGGAGTCCTAAAGTTAGGACTACTAACTTCTGAATACGAAATGAGTAAGTTCATTCTGTGAATACCAAAATGAGTAAGTGTATTCTGTGAATACTAAAAAGTACTAACTTTACGTTTTTGACGTAAGTTAGTTCTGTGAATCAGGCCCACAGTCACTGGATGATGTCATCAGTAGAATTCATTTTAGATGTCATCAGTGATGTCATCAGTGATGTCACTGACCATGTCATGAGTGATGTAATATGTGATGTCATTAGCAGTGCATTGCGGGGGCGCGAGTTATAGTTAGCTGAACTAACTATAACGGGGAATTTCACTGGGTTTTGTACGAGTGCAATGTCCAACTAACTATAACTGTCCCTAAAACCTATGGTTTTTTCAGTGAATATATATATATATATATATATATATATATATATATATATATATATATATATATATATATATATCAAAGCTCCAAGTTGCCCACAGGTTAAGGACGCACTCGGACATCAGTTCGCTTTCAAGCATTAAGGTAAGACTGCTCAGCATTCTGATACATTTTCAGCCATGTCGATGATAGCCTGACGCGTTTCTGAGCTTATTGCTCTCTTCAGAGGCTCGACATATTGTGTGCCGCATCTGACACGCCCCCGCAATTATCATTAATTAACGCCCTCCAATGGGCTACTCCAATGAGTATGATGCTTGCTGGGCCTTGTAGTCCGTGTCAGGATTGTTTCTTTAGCTTGCATGGCAGTCATAAATCCTATTGGCTGTTGTCTCACATTGCGAGCTCGGCATGATTCCAAGCCCAGTGACCCCCTATGATCCCGGGGTGGTGCAGTCCTTCGCGGCTGGGCAGCCGCGTGATAAATTAAAGTTCCAAGTTGCCCACAGGTTAAGGACACACTCGGACATCAGTTCGCTTTCAAGCATTAAGGTAAGACTGCTCAGCATTCTAATACATTTTCAGCCGTGTCGATGATAGCCTGACGCGTTTCTGAGCTTATTGCTCTCTTCAGAGGCTCGACATATTATATGCCGCATCTGACACGCCCCCGCAATTATCATTAATTAACGCCCTCCAATGGGCATGATTCCAAGCCCAGTGACCCCCTATGATCCCGGGGTGGTGCAGTCCTTCACGGCTGGGCAGCCGCGTGATAAATCAAAGCTCCAAATTGCCCACAGGTTAAAGACGCACTCGGACATCAGTTCGCTTTCAAGCATTAAAGTAAGACTGCTCAGCATTCTGATACATTTTCAGCCATGTCAATGATAGCCTGATGCGTTTCTGAGCTTATTGCTCTCTTCAGAGGCTCAACATATTGTGTGCCGCATCTGACACGCCCCCGCAATTATCATTAATTAACGCCCTCCAATGGGCTACTCCAATGAGTATGATGCTTCCTGGGCCTTGTAGTCCGTGTCAGGATCGTTTCTTCAGCTTGCATGGCAGTCATAAATCCTATTGGCTGTTGTCTCACATTGCGAGCTCAGCATGATTCCAAGCCCAGTGACCCCTATGATCCCGGGGTGGTGCATTTGAGATGTCATCAGTGATGTCATCAGTGATGTCACTGACCATGTCATGAGTGATGTAATATGTGACGTCATCAGCAGTGCATTGCGGGGGCGCGAGTTATAGTTAGCTGAACTAACTATAACGGGGGAATTTCTATGGTTTTGTACGAGTGAAATGCCCAACTAACTATAACTGTCCCTAAAACCTATGGTTTTTTCAGTGACTTTCAAAGGTTTTTTAAATGCTCATTTCTAACTATGACGTATCTGAAACCTATGGTTTTTTCAGTGAATTTCAAAGGTTTTTTAAATGCTAATTTCTGACTATAACGTGCCTAAAACCTATGATTTTTTAAGTGAATTTCAAAGGTTTTTTAAATGCTAGTTTCTAACTATGCCTACAGAGGTAGGACATGTGAAGAAAGAAGAAAAAACGCACAGAAAGAAGCAAAAGAAATGCAGAAAGAAGCAACAGAAGTCCACAAAGATGAAGAAAAGTGCAGGAAGAAGCAAAAGATGTGCAGAAAGAACCAACAGAGGAGCAGAAAGAGGCCTTGTTGCAAAATCATCCTGTGCCCACAACTTTTTCAGACGGGTACTGTTGGTAACTGACTCTGACTAACCAGAGCCAGTGCTATGCTAAAAGAAACTTAGAATACAGTGAAAACACCTACATACACTAGGGAACACTATGCGTTGGGGTACCCCTGTGATTAGCATGACCTCCTCTGTAAGTCCCTAGTACATAATAGGGCAGGGGATTAAAACTACCTCTTAAAACGTGCTACAGGGCGCGTTTGCACAGTGGTGAAGGGAGGGGGCCCTGAGGTGACATGTGTGCAAACGTGCCCGTGGCGCGTTTTAAGTGCGGATTAAGTCCCCTTGAATCCTGAGGGTCCCTGAGGCCCAACTAGCCCCCAGGTACCTACAGTTAGGACCACTGAGCTGAGTTGCAGAGAGGCGTTCTGAGGCCACGCACCTTTTTTCACCTCTCTGCAACGCAACTCTGTTGTGCTTACTGAAGGTACCTGGTGGGCTAGTTGGCCCCGGGTCCCTCAGGATTCAAGGGAATTAATTCCCCAACTTAAAACACACCACAGGGCGTGTTTGCGCACATGTCACCTGAGGCCCCGCCCCCTCCCTTCACCACTGTGCAAACGCGCCCCGTGGCGCGTTTTAAGTTGGGGGATTAGGTCACCTTGAATCTTGAGGGACCCTGGGGGCCAACTAGCCCACCAGGTACCTTCAGTAAGCACAACAGAGTTTGGGTAGTGTAGGGGGTAATGCTGGGGGTAGTGTTTTAGGGTTTAGGGTAGTGCAGTGGTGTTTGGGTAGTGTAGGGGTTCGTGCTGGGGGTAGTTTTTTAGGGTTTAGGGTAGTGCAGTGGTGTTTGTGTAGTGTAGGGGGTAGTGTTTTAGGGTTTAGGGTAGTGCAGTGGTGTTTGGGTAGTGTAGGGGGTCATGCTGGGGGTAGTGTTTTAGGGTTTAGGGTAGTGCAGTGGTGTTTGTGTAGTGTAGGAGTGTGCGGGTGGTGTTTCAGGGTTTAGGGTAGTGCAGTGGTCTTTGGGTAGTGTAGGGAGTCGTGCTGGGGAAGTGTTTTAGGGTTTAGGGTAGTGCAGTGGTCTTTGGGTAGTGTAGTGGGGTCGTGCTGGGGGGTAGTGTTTTAGGGTTTAGGGTAGTGCATTGGTGTTTGGGTAGTGTAGGGGGTCATGCGGGGGGTAGTGTTTTAGGGTTTAGGGCAGTGCAGTGGTGTTTGGGCAGTGTAGGGGGTCGTGCTGGGGGTAGTGTTTGAGGGTTTAGGGCAGTGCAGTGGTGTTCGGGTAGTGTAGGGGGTCATGCTGGGGGGAGTGTTTTAGGGTTTAGGGCAGTGCAGTGGTGTTCGGGTAGTGTAGGGGGTCGTGCTGGGGTGAGTGTTTGAGGGTTTAGGGCAGTGCAGTCGTGTTCGGGTAGTGTAGGGGGTTGTGCTGGGGGTAGTGCTTTCAGGGTTTAGGGCAGTGCAGTGGTGTTCGGGCAGTGTAGGGGGTCGTGCTGGGGGTAGTGTTTTAGGGTTTAGGGCAGTGCAGTGGTGTTCGGGCAGTGTAGGGGGTCGTGCTGGGGTGGTGTTTCAGGGTTTAGGGCAGTGCAGTGGTGTTCGGGCAGTGTAGGGGGTCATGCTGGGGGTGGTGTTTCAGGGTTTAGGGCAGTGCAGTGGTGTTCGGGCAGTGTAGGGGGTCGTGCTGGGGGTGGTGTTTCAGGGTTTAGGGCAGTGCAGTGGTGTTCGGGCAGTGTAGGGGGTCGTGCTGGGGGTGGTGTTTCAGGGTTTAGGGCAGTGCAGTGGTGTTCGGGCAGTGTAGGGGGTCGTGCTGGGGGTGGTGTTTCAGGGTTTAGGGCAGTGCAGTGGTGTTCGGGCAGTGTAGGGGGTCGTGCTGGAGGTGGTGTTTCAGGGTTTAGGGCAGTGCAGTGGTGTTCGGGCAGTGTAGGGGGTCGTGCTGGGGTGGTGTTTCAGGGTTTAGGGCAGTGCAGTGGTGTTCGGGCAGTGTAGGGGGTCATGCTAGGGGTGGTGTTTCAGGGTTTAGGGCAGTGCAGTGGTGTTCGGGCAGTGTAGGGGGTCGTGCTGGGGGTGGTGTTTCAGGGTTTAGGGCAGTGCAGTGGTGTTCGGGCAGTGTAGGGGGTCGTGCTGGGGCTGGTGTTTCAGGGTTTAGGGCAGTGCAGTGGTGTTCGGGCAGTGTAGGTGGTCATGCTGGGGCTGGTGTTTCAGGGTTTAGGGCAGTGCAGATGTGTTCGGGCAGTGTAGGGGGTCATGCTGGGGCTGGTGTTTCAGGGTTTAGGGCAGTGCAGTGGTGTTCGGGCAGTGTAGGCGGTCATGCTGGGGCTGGTGTTTCAGGGTTTAGGGCAGTGCAGTGGTGTTCGGGCAGTGTAGGGGGTCTTGCTGGGGCTGGTGTTTCAGAGTCTTAGGGCAGTGCAGTGGTGTTCGGGCAGTGTAGGGGGTCTTGCTGGGGCTGGTGTTTCAGGGTTTAGGGCAGTGCAGTGGTGTTCGGGCAGTGTAGGTGGTCGTGCTGGGGGTGGTGTTTCAGGGTTTAGGGCAGTGCAGTGGTATTCAGGCAGTGTAGGGGGCCGTGCTGGGGCTAGTGTTTCAGGGTTTAGGGCAGAGCAATGGTGTTCAGGCAGTGTAGGGGGTTGTGCTGGAGGTGGTGTTTCAGGGTTTAGGGCAGTGCAGTGGTGTTCGGTCAGTGTAGGGGGTCTTGCTGGGGGTGGTGTTTCAGGGTTTAGGGCAGTTCAGTGGTGTTCGGGCAGTGTAGGGGGTCGTGCTGGGGGTGGTGTTTCAGGGTTTAGGGCAGTGCAGTGGTGTTCGGGCAGTGTAGGGGGTCGTGCTGGGGGTGGTGTTTCAGGGTTTAGGGCAGTGCAGTGGTGTTCGGGCAGTGTAGGGGGTCGTGCAGGGGGTGGTGTTTCAGGGTTTAGGGCAGTGCAGTGGTGTTCGGGCAGTGTAGGGGGTCGTGCTGGGGGTGGTGTTTCAGGGTTTAGGGCAGTGCAGTGGTGTTCGGGCAGTGTAGGGTGTCGTGCTGGGGGTGGTGTTTCAGGGTTTAGGGCAGTGCAGTGGTGTTTGTGCAGTGTAGGGGGTCGTGCTGGGGGTGGTGTTTCAGGGTTTAGGGCAGTGCAGTGGTGTTCGGGCAGTGTAGGGGGTCGTGCAGGGGGTGGTGTTTCAGGGTTTAGGGCAGTGCAGTGGTGTTCGGGCAGTGTAGGTGGTCTTGCTGGGGGTGGTGTTTCAGGGTTTAGGGTGCAGTGGTGTTCGGGCAGTGTAGGGGGTCTTGCTGGGGGTGGTGTTTCAGGGTTTAGGGCAGTGCAGTGGTGTTCGGGCAGTGTAGGGGGTCTTGCTGGGGCTGGTGTTTCAGGGTTTAGGGCAGTGCAGTGGTGTTCGGGCAGTGTAGGGGGTCGTGCTGGGGCTGGTGTTTCAGGGTTTAGGGCAGTGCAGTGGTGTTCGGGCAGTGTAGGGGGTCGTGCTGGGGCTGGTGTTTCAGGGTTTAGGGCAGTGCAGTGGTGTTCGGGCAGTGTAGGGGGTCGTGCTGGGGGTGGTGTTTCAGGGTTTAGGGCAGTGCAGTGGTGTTCGGGCAGTGTAGGGGGTCGTGCTGGGGGTAGTGTTTCAGGGTTTAGGGCAGTGCAGTGGTGTTCGGGCAGTGTAGGGGGTCGTGCTGGGGGTGGTGTTTCAGGGTTTAGGGCAGTGCAGTGGTGTTCGGGCAGTGTAGGGGGTCGTGCTGGGGGTGGTGTTTCAGGGTTTAGGGCAGTGCAGTGGTGTTCGGGCAGTGTAGGGGGTCGTGCTGGGGGTGGTGTTTCAGGGTTTAGGGCAGTGCAGTGGTGTTCGGGCAGTGTAGGGGGTCGTGCTGGGGGTGGTGTTTCAGGGTTTAGGGCAGTGCAGTGGTGTTCGGGCAGTGTAGGGGGTCGTGCAGGGGTGGTGTTTCAGGGTTTAGGGCAGTGCAGTGGTGTTTGGGCAGTGTAGGGGGTCGTGCTGGGGGTGGTGTTTCAGGGTTTAGGGCAGTGCAGTGGTGTTCGGGCAGTGTAGGTGGTCGTGCTGGGGGTGGTGTTTCAGGGTTTAGGGCAGTGCAGTGGTGTTCGGGCAGTGTAGGGGTCTTGCTGGGGTTGGTGTTTCAGGGTTTAGGGCAGTGCAGTGGTGTGCGGGCAGTGTAGGGGGTCTTGCTGGGGCTGGTGTTTCAGGGTTTAGGGCAGTGCAGTGGTGTTCGGGCAGTGTAGGGGGTCTTGCTGGGGCTGGTGTTTCAGGGTTTAGGGCAGTGCAGTGGTGTTCGGGCAGTGTAGGGGGTCATGCTGGGGCTGGTGTTTCAGGGTTTAGGGCAGTGCAGTGGTGTTCGGGCAGTGTAGGGGGTCGTGCTGGGGCTGGTGTTTCAGGGTTTAGGGCAGTGCAGTGGTGTTCGGGCAGTGTAGGGGGTCGTGCTGGGGGTGGTGTTTCAGGGTTTAGGGCAGTGCAGTGGTGTTCGGGCAGTGTAGGGGGTCGTGCTGGGGCTGGTGTTTCAGGGTTTAGGGCAGTGCAGTGGTGTTCGGGCAGTGTAGGGGGTCTTGCTGGGGCTGGTGTTTCAGGGTTTAGGGCAGTGGTGTTCGGGCAGTGTAGGGGGTCTTGCTGGGGGTGATGTTTCAGGGTTTAGGGCAGTGCAGTGGTGTTCGGGCAGTGTAGGGGGTCGTGCTGGGGGTGGTGTTTCAGGGTTTAGGGCAGTGCAGTGGTGTTCGGGCAGTGTAGGGGGTCATGCAGGGGGTGGTGTTTCAGGGTTTAGGGCAGTGCAGTGGTGTTCGGGCAGTGTAGGGGGTCGTGCTGGGGGTGGTGTTTCAGGGTTTAGGGCAGTGCAGTGGTGTTCGGGCAGTGTAGGGGGTCGTGCTGGGGGTGGTGTTTCAGGGTTTAGGGCAGTGCAGTGGTGTTCGGGCAGTGTAGGGGGTCGTGCTGGGGGTGGTGTTTCAGGGTTTAGGGCAGTGCAGTGGTGTTCGGGCAGTGTAGGGGGTCGTGCTGGGGGTGGTGTTTCAGGGTTTAGGGCAGTGCAGTGGTGTTCGGGCAGTGTAGGGGGTCTTGCTGGGGGTGGTGTTTCAGGGTTTAGGGCAGTGCAGTGGTGTTCGGGCAGTGTAGGGGGTCGTGCTGGGGGTGGTGTTTCAGGGTTTAGGGCAGTGCAGTGGTGTTCGGGCAGTGTAGGGGGTCGTGCTGGGGCTGGTTGTAGGAGAGTAGGATCTGCTTCACAGGGGTACCCCCACTTTTTGCTGATACTTCACTGGTTTTCGACATTAGTCTGGCTGGGGCCCTGCTATTCAGAACCCCAGCCTAGCTGTTTCCTCTTTAAAAGGGTCTCCATGTGCCTTAGGCACATCTCTGATTGGGATCTGGAGTGCCCTTGTAAGTCCCTAGTATATGGTATACTATGTACCAAGGGCATAGGTACCTCAGAGGCCTGACAGGGGCTGCAGCATATATTATGCCACCCCTGGTAGGCCATCCAAACTGACACCACAGGTCTGCTACTGCAGCCTGGGTAAGGTGGTGCATGCACCCCTTGCTGTGGTATAGGTTACCTATATCACTAAATGCATACACACATATAAACCTATAAGTCACTCCTAAGGCAGGCCTTATCAATCCTAAAGGCAGAGTGCATGGTTCCTATGTGAGAGGGTGCCCCTGCATGAGCAGGGCCCCTCTGCAGCGTTCGGAGACCATCTCTGATGCTGTTTGTAGTGCAGCCTGACCATATACTCTTAAACGCATTATATCCTCGCGGTAAAATGCTAACTATGGAATGGCTGCACCGAAACATGTCGTGTTTGGTGTCAAACATCTTGGAATACTACCCCCCGCCAATTCTGGCGGCGGGGGTAGCATTCCACCCTTCTAGAGGGAAAGGCATGTTAACTCTGACGAGTCCGGTAACTTCTTTCCAGAGCCCTGGCATCACAAAATGGATGCTGCTGCCACAGACACGAGTCTGGCCTCCTGCTGCTGGACGAAACTCCGGCAGGGGAGGCCTGGACAATAGGTTTCCTGTCCCAGGGAGGTGTGACCACCTCCCCAGACAGGACAATGTGTATTGGGGCTGGGCGGGAGCACTTTCGGGTGCTTTGAAGTCCTGCACTGGGGGCACATTTGGTGTCCCTGTGCATACCCCAGTTCAAACCGGATCAGGGGCTTGCAGCCCCTGCTTTGGCGCGAACTGGACAAAGAGAAAGGGGTGTAGCCACCCCTCTGCCCTGACCCACCCATAGGTGGGGCCACAGAGTAGTCCATCCCCTATTTTTAGAATAAAGGTAGGAACCCAGTCCTTAGGACTTTAGATTATACCTGGACGAAACTCTGACACGGAATCCTGGACCTTCGACGCTCTACGACAAGATTAGAGGACTGAAGAATCTCCCTTGGGGTCAAGGAGTGACTCCCCTGCTTGGCAGGCACCAAAGAAGCATCTGTCCGGTTCGCATTACTGAAGCTCCCGTCGGACGCCGAAGTCATCGCATCACCAGAGGTGGATTCTCAGACTTCCCCGAGGCTACCCTGAGTCCCCAGCAAAGCTGAGGCCCGTGGCTATCGTGGGTGACTTGAGACCGTGACCCCTGGACACCGAGCACACTTGCAAGTGCACCATCTTCTGGGTCTCCCAAGAAGTCGTGCTTTGGGCTCCGAGTAGCCCTAGCCTCCAGCACCACCTGCACCGAAGATCACTGGCCCCCACTCCACGAGTGTCCTGTAAGCCAGCTCCACGTGCGGCGTCACGAGGCTCCTTCGCGGTCGCTAGCCCGTTGGCTAGTAGCCCTTACCGAAGGCCAATCTTTTCTTTACTTGGCAGTCTGGTTGCTCCAGGCCTGCCCTCACTTACCCTTGCTGGGTGAGTTCCCCAGACCTTGCTGGTCTGCATCATCGACGATCTACATCTTACTCGAGACTTGCCGTTGCCAAGGCCTGTTGGGTCCAATCTGGTCGCCGACACCTCTGCACTCGACAGACATCGAGCAACAGCCCGAATCCTGCTCCTGGTCGCCGACAACGCCTCCCGGACCTCGTGGCTGAAGAGTCAAGATGACCGTCAACGAACTTGAAGCACTCGACATCGGTGGGCATCTGTCCATCGCCCTCCTGGTCACTGGCTAGTGACCCAGACTCTGTCCCCTCTGCTTTCAGGTTCTTCAGAACTCCGATCCACTCTTGGATCCACCCGGACACTTTTCTCCTGGTCGCCAGCAGCACTTTGCAGCAGATCGCCATAAGAAACGACGACGAAACCCGACCCCGAAAGGCACCTATGCACCCGGCTTCCCTGGGTGAGGTAACACGAGTACTCCGGTGCTCCCGTGGGTAGAGACTCTTCAAAGTCCTAGATCTCAAAGGGTTTTGTCCTAGTCCTCTTTAAAGTGTCCCTTTCCTCTATTTTCCCGATCCCGACTTTCTCCATAGAAGTTAACGGCGTATCGCGGTTGTGTATTTACACTGCACGCGTCTCCCGTGGGTCCCCTGTGTCACTACCTTGGGTGGTTCCTTGTGGTCCAAGCACTTCTAGAGGCTCTAGGCCTAGTGTCTAGTTCAGTCGTGGTTCGCATACCACTTTATTGGTATATGGTTTGGTACGCCCCTAGGGCCCAAACGTGTATTTGTGCTATTACTGTGATTTAAGATCTTATAACCTATGTACTTCGAACTCTAGCCTCATAAAGAGACTAGAGGGGTGTGTTTAGTAATAAATACATATATTTTGAATATATACCTGGTGTGGTGCTCTTTCATTTGGTCACTCAAGAGATTATAGACTGGTAAAACAAGCTGCTTTACATTCCTTCAAGACTTAGCCTGAAGGCTGCTCTCCACAGCTACCACTAGGATAGCTTTCAATAAGGTTGTCTTTAACCTACCTACCATAAGAGTCGATTTGGACTGGTGCAAGGTGCCCACTATAATTAGTGGACAGCATATGCCAGGCCAACTTCTCACACTGGTGTTTCAGGGTTTAGGGCAGTGCAGTGGTGTTCGGTCAGTGTAGGGGGTCTTGCTGGGGCTGGTGTTTCAGGGTTTAGGGCAGTGCAGTGGTGTTCGGGTAGTGTAGGGAGTCGTGCTGGGGGTGGTGTTTCAGGGTTTAGGGCAGTTCAGTGGTGTTTGGGTAGTGTAGGGGATCGTGCTGGGGGTAGTGTTTCAGGGTTTAGGGCAGTGCAGTGGTGTTTGGGCAGTGTAGGGGGTCGTGCTGGGGGTAGTGGTTTCAGGGTTTAGGGTAGTGCAGTGGTGTTTGGGTAGTGTAGGGGGTACTGCTGGGGGTAGTGTTTCAGGGTTTAGGGTAGTGCAGTGGTGTTTGGGCAGTGTAGGGGGTAATGCTGGGGGTAGTGTTTTAGGGTTTAGGGCAGTGCAGTGGTGTTTGGGCAGTGTAGGGGTTCGTGCTGGGGGTAGTATTTTAGGGTTTAGGGTAGTGCAGTGGTGTTTGTGTAGTGTCAGCTGGGTAGTGTTTTAGGGTTTAGGGTAGTGCAGTGGTGTTCTGTGCAGTGTAGGGGGTCATGGTGGGGGTGGTGTTTCAGGGTTTAGGGCAGTGCAGTGGTGTTCGTGCAGTGTAGGAGGTCGTGTGTTTCAGGGTTTAGGGTAGTGCAGTGGTCTTTGGGTAGTGTAGGGAGTCGTGCTGGGGGTAGTGTTTTAGGGTTTAGGGTAGTGCAGTGGTCTTTGGGCAGTGTAGTGGGGTCATGCTGGGGGTAGTGTTTTAGGGTTTAGGGTAGTGCAGTGGTGTTTGGGTAGTGTAGGGGGTCATGCTGGGGGTAGTGTTTCAGGGTTTAGGGCAGTCCAGTGGTGTTTGGGCAGTGTAGGGGTTGTGCCGGGGATAGATTTAGGGTTTAGCGTAGTGCAGTGGTGTTTGGGTAGTGTAGGGGGTCGTGCTGGGGCTGAGTGTTTTAGGGTTTAGGGCAGTGCAGTCGTGTTCGGGTAGTGTAGGGGGTCGTGCTGGGGCGGTACTTTAGGGTTTAGGGTAGTGCAGTGGTGTTTGGCAGTGTAGGTGTATGCTGGGGTAGTGTTTCAGGGTTTAGGGTAGTGCAGTGGTGTTTGTGTAGTGTAGGGGGTCGTGCTGGGGGTAGTGTTTTAGGGTTTAGGGTAGTGCAGTGGTGTTTGTGTAGTGTAGGAGGTCGTGTTTTAGGGTTTAGGGTAGTGCAGTGGTCTTTGGGCAGTGTAGGGAGTCGTGCTGGGGGTAGTGTTTCAGGGTTTAGGGTAGTGCAGTGGTCTTTGGGCAGTGTAGTGGGGTCATGCTGGGGAGTAGTGTTTCAGGGTTTAGGGCAGTGCAGTGGTGTTCGGGCAGTGTAGGGGGTTGTGCTGGGGGTGAGTGTTTCAGGGTTTAGGGCAGTGCAGTGGTGTTCGGGCAGTGTAGGGGGTCGTGCTGGGGGTGGTACTTTCAGGGTTTAGGGCAGTGCAGTGGTGTTCGGGCAGTGTAGGGGGTCGTGCTGGGGGTAGTGTTTCAGGGTTTAGGGCAGTGCAGTGGTGTTCGGGCAGTGTAGGGGGTCGTGCTGGGGGTGGTGTTTCAGGGTTTAGGGCAGTGCAGTGGTGTTCGGGCAGTGTAGGGGGTCGTGCTGGGGGTGGTGTTTCAGGGTTTAGGGCAGTGCAGTGGTGTTCGGGCAGTGTAGGGGGTCATGCTGGGGGTGGTGTTTCAGGGTTTAGGCGGTGCAGTGGTGTTCGGGCAGTGTAGGGGGTCGTGCTGGGGGTGGTGTTTCAGGGTTTAGGGCAGTGCAGTGGTGTTCGGGCAGTGTAGGGGGTCGTGCTGGAGGTGGTATTTCAGGGTTTAGGGCAGTGCAGTGGTGTTCGGGCAGTGTAGGGGGTCGTGCTGGGGTGGTGTTTCAGGGTTTAGGGCAATGCAGTGGTGCTCATGCAGTGTAGGGGGTCATGCAGGGTTGTGGTGTTTCAGGGTTTAGGGCAGTGCAGTGGTGTTCGGGCAGTGTAGGGGGTCGTGCTGGGGGTGGTGTTTCAGGGTTTAGGGCAGTGCAGTGGTGTTCGGGCAGTGTAGGGAGTCGTGCTGGGGCTGGTGTTTCAGGGTTTAGGGCAGTGCAGTGGTGTTCGGGCAGTGTAGGTGGTCGTGCTGGGGCTGGTGTTTCAGGGTTTAGGGCAGTGCAGTGGTGTTCGGGCAGTGTAGGCGGTCCTGCTGGGGCTGGTGTTTCAGGGTTTAGGGCAGTGCAGTGGTGTTCGGGCAGTGTAGGGGGTCTTGCTGGGGCTGGTGTTTCAGGGTCTTAGGGCAGTGCAGTGGTGTTCGGGCAGTGTAGGGGGTCTTGCTGGGGGTGGTGTTTCAGGGTTTAGGGCAGTGCAGTGGTGTTCGGGCAGTGTAGGGGGTCATGCTGGGGGTGGTGTTTCAGGGTTTAGGGCAGTGCAGTGGTGTTCGGGCAGTGTAGGGGGTCGTGCTGGGGCTGGTGTTTCAGGGTTTAGGGCAGTGCAGTGGTGTTCGGGCAGTGTAGGGGGTTGTGCTGGGGGTGGTGTTTCAGGGTTTAGGGCAGTGCAGTGGTGTTCGGGCAGTGTAGGGGGTCTTGCTGGGGGTGGTGTTTCAGGGTTTAGGGCAGTGCAGTGGTGTTTGGGCAGTGTAGGGGGTCTTGCTGGGGGTGATGTTTCAGGGTTTAGGGCAGTGCAGTGGTGTTCGGTCAGTGTAGGGGGTCTTGCTGGGGGTAGTGTTTCAGGGTTTAGGGCAGTTCAGTGGTGTTTGGGCAGTGTAGGGGGTCGTGCTGGGGGTGGTGTTTCAGGGTTTAGGGCAGTGCAGTGGTGTTCCGGCAGTGTAGGGGGTCGTGCAGGGTGGTGGTGTTTCAGGGTTTAGGGCAGTGCAGTGGTGTTCGGGCAGTGTAGGGGGTCGTGCTGGGGGTGGTGTTTCAGGATTTAGGGCAGGGCAGTGGTGTTCGGGCAGTGTAGGGGGTCGTGCTGGGGGTGGTGTTTCAGGGTTTAGGGCAGTGCAGTGGTGTTCGGGCAGTGTAGGGGGTCGTGCAGGGGTGGTGTTTCAGGGTTTAGGGCAGTGCAGTGGTGTTTGGGCAGTGTAGGGGGTCGTGCAGGGGGTGGTGTTTCAGGCTTTAGGGCAGTGCAGTGGTGTTCGGCCAGTGTAGGTGGTCTTGCTGGGGGTGGTGTTTCAGGGTTTAGGGCAGTGCAGTGGTGTTCGGGCAGTGTAGGGGGTCTTGCTGGGGGTGGTGTTTCAGGGTTTAGGGCAGTGCAGTGGTGTTCGGGCAGTGTAGGGGGTCTTGCTGGGGCTGGTGTTTCAGGGTTTAGGGCAGTGCAGTGGTGTTCGGGCAGTATAGGGGTCTTGCTGGGGCTGGTGTTTCAGGGTTTAGAGCAGTGCAGTGGTGTTCGGGCAGTGTAGGGGGTCGTGCTGGGGCTGGTGTTTCAGGGTTTAGGGCAGTGCAGTGCAGTGGTTTTCGGGCAGTGTAGGTGGTCGTGCTGGGGCTGGTGTTTCAGGGTTTAGGGCAGTGCAGTGGTGTTCGGGACGTGAAGGGGGTCGTGCTGGGGCTGGTGTTTCAGGGTTTAGGGCAGTGCAGTGGTGTTCGGGCAGTGTAGGGGGTCTTGCTGGGGGTGGTGTTTCAGGGTTTAGGGAGTGCAGTGGTGTTCAGGCAGTGTAGGGGGTCTTGCTGGGGGTGATGTTTCAGGGTTTAGGGCAGTGCAGTGGTGTTCGGGCAGTGTAGGGGGTCGTGCTGCGGGTGGTGTTTCAGGGTTGTGGGCAGTGCAGTGGTGTTCCGGCAGTGTAGGGGGTCATGCAGGGGTGGTGTTTCAGGGTTTAGGGCAGTGCAGTGGTGTTCGGGCAGTGTAGGGGGTCGTGCTGGGGGTGGTGTTTCAGGGTTTAGGGCAGTGCAGTGGTGTTCGGGCAGTGTAGGGGGTCGTGCTGGGGGTGGTGTTTCAGGGTTTAGGGCAGTGCAGTGGTGTTCGGGCAGTATAGGGGGTCATGCAGGGGGTGGTGTTTCAGGGTTTAGGGCAGTGCAGTGGTATTTGGACAGTGTAGGGGGTCGTGCAGGGGGTGGTGTTTCAGGGTTTAGGGCAGTGCAGTGGTGTTCGGCCAGTGTAGGGGGACTTGCTGGGGGTGGTGTTTCAGGGTTTAGTGCAGTGGTGATCGGGCAGTGTAGGGGGTCTTGCTGGGGGTGGTGTTTCAGGGTTTAGGGCAGAGCAGTGGTGTTCGGGCAGTATAGGGGGTCATGCAGGGGGTGGTGTTTCAGGGTTTAGGGCAGTGCAGTGGTATTTGGACAGTGTAGGGGGTCGTGCAGGGGGTGGTGTTTCAGGGTTTAGGGCAGTGCAGTGGTGTTCGGCCAGTGTAGGGGGTCTTGCTGGGGGTGGTGTTTCAGGGTTTAGTGCAGTGGTGATCGGGCAGTGTAGGGGGTCTTGCTGGGGGTGGTGTTTCAGGGTTTAGGGCAGTGCAGTGGTGTTCGGGCAGTGTAGGGGGTCTTGCTGGGGCTGGTGTTTCAGGGTTTAGGGCAGTGCAGTGGTGTTCGGGCAGTGTAGGGGGTCTTGCTGGGGCTGGTGTTTCAGGGTTTAGTGCAGTGCAGTGGTGTTCGGGCAGTGTAGGGGGTCGTGCTGGGGCTGGTGTTTCAGGGTTTTCGGCAGAGCAGTGGTGTTCGGGCAGTGTAGGGGGTCGTGCTGGGGGTGGTGTTTCAGGGTTTAGGGCAGTGGTGTTCGGGCAGTGTAGGGGGTCTTGCTGGGGGTGATCTTTCAGGGTTTAGGGCAGTGCAGTGGTGTTCGGGCAGTGTAGGGGTCTTGCTGGGGGTAGTGTTTCAGGGTTTAGGGCAGTGCAGTGGTTTTCGGGCAGTGTAGGGGGTCGTGCTGGGGGTGGTGTTTCAGGGTTTAGGGCAGTGCAGTGGTGTTCGGGCAATTTAGGGGTCATGCTGGGGGTGGTGTTTCTGGGTTTAGGGCAGTGCAGTGGTGTTCGGGCAGTGTAGGGGGTCATGCAGGGGCTGGTGTTTCAGGGTTTAGGGCAGTGCAGTGGTGTTCGGGCAGTGTAGGGGTCATGCTGGGGGTGGTGTTTCAGGGTTTAGGGCAGTGCAGTGGTGTTCGGGCAGTGTAGGGTGTCTTCATCGAGCACGGAACTGCGCCGCTTACTGCCCGAACACGGAGCACTTTTATCAAATACTTTCATAACTACCACGGAACGGCATAACGGAGGCAATTGTTTTTCCTCCTACTTTCTTGGACCATCCATTTGTACATAGACTTGGAGGCTCCATACTTCCTAATTTCTCTGTCCTGCGACGGACTTGATGCACTTTGGACGTGCACTGTACCTTGCGGCGCACTTATTTATATTCGCCTTGCCCTGAAGAAGCCCATGTTTGGGCGAAACGCGTTGGCTGTCTTGAATACCATTTATGAATAAAAACAACCAAAGATTACGAGCTACGACGTGGAATCGATATCTAATTTATTTATTGTATATACCTTTGAAGTGTTATTTTGCATATATTGCCTCTCATACCCTTGTGAATAATGGTGTTCGGGCAGTGTAGGGGGTCATGCTGGGGGTAGTGTTTTAGGGTTTAGGGTAGTGCAGTGGTGCTTGTGTAGTGTAGGGGGTCGTGCTGGGGTAGTGTTTTAGGGTTTAGGGTAGTGCAGTGGTGTTTGTGTAGTGTAGTGTAGTGGGTCGTGCAGTGGTGTTTGGGTAGTGTAGTGGGTCGTGCTGGGGGTAGTGTTTTAGGATTTAGGTTAGTGCAGTGGTGTTTGGGTAGTGTAGGGGGTTGTGCTGGGGGTAGTGTTTTAGGGTTTAGGGTAGTGCAGTGGTGTTTGGGTAGTGTAGGGGGTCGTGCTGGGGGTAGTGTTTTAGGGTTTAGGGTAGTGCAGTGGTGTTTGGGTAGTGTAGGGGGTCGTGCTGGGGGTAGTGTTTTAGGGTTTAGGATAGTGCAGTGGTGCTTGTGTAGTATAGGGGGTCGTGCTGGGGTAGTGTTTTAGGGTTTAGGGTAGTGCAGTGGTGTTTTTGTAGTGTAGGGGGTCATGTTTTAAGATGCAACGCTCCAATACCTGACCAGTCTGCACTGCATAAAACTGCAAAAAAACTAAAAATAAAAAGTGTTTTGCACACTTTTGTCATTGCGCTATATGTGGGCTACATCTGGGTAATATTTGTGCTACATTTGGGCTCTTGTTTCTCTGGTGGCCATCTTGGAAGACTTCTTTGTTATGAAGTTTCCTAATTTCCTCATTTACTGCAGTCTCCTCAGTAGGAAATGCTTTCAGTTTTTTACTTTGATTCCATCAAGAAGGCATTCAGATGTGTCTCACATTTGCCATAAATTTTGATTTTCTCAGGAACTCCTGAATGGATTTACACCATTTAACCAAAAGGCACGACTCTGAACCAAGTGCTACCTTTTTTCCAAATTTGGTGTAATTCCGTTCAGCAGTTCGGGCTGTAGCTGCGACTAAAGGTTCCTATGGAAAATTGCATGAGGAAAAGATGTTTTGGGACCCCCCTTTTTTCTCGGCACCCGCTTGCCGAATCACCCCGAAACTTTCAGGATAGGGGCAGACCGGAGCGCCCCACGAGTTTTGAAAATTTCGCGAAGATTCGTCAACTGGCGCCAAAGTTATTGGAAATAGAATGTTGTGAATTTCCTATGGAAAATAGGTCCTAACTATAACTATCTACTGGCGACCGCCAGTAGATAATATACATATATATTCACTGAACACTGAAAAAACCACAGGTTTCAGGGATGTTATAGTTAGGAATTAGCATTTAAAAAACCTTAGATATTCATTGAAAAAAACCACAGGTTTCTGGGACGTTATGGTTAGGCTGACATTTCACTCATACAAACGCAGAGAAATTCAGCTGTCATAGTTAGCTGAGCTAACTATAACTCGCGCCCCCGCAATGAAACTGCTGATGACGTCACATATTACATCACTCATGACATGGCCAGTGACATCACTCATGACATTACTGATGACATCTCAAATAACATCACTGATTACATCATCCACCTAATATCTGATGCACCTCCTCACACCCTAATATAACTTTTCATACACCCACTCTAAAATACAGACTACCATTCTCAAAACCATAGACACACCTATACAAGTAAGTACATACACACTCACCGATTTATAGGTCTACATACTCATCCACTCACTCACCCATAGAGTCACTCATTCACACAGTCACTCATCAATTCAGCCACTGATATATGCACTCATATACCCATACAGACACTCACATACCACCACTCACCCATAGAGTTACTCACGCACCTACTGAGTCACTCAAAGAATCAATCACACTGCCATTTACTCACCTATAGTTATACACACACCACCTCACTTATTCAAACAGATACTGACACATACTGACTCTCTTACACAATCACTGACACAAGCACACACTCATCCATACAGCCACTCTCACAATCACTCACTCTCACAAATAGTCACTTATATACTCCAACACTCACATATACTGCCTTTCACATATGTAGTTACTCACACATATACCACTGAGACATCCATTCACACATCAACATAGCCACACACATACTCACTCACCCATACAGCCCCTCGCAGATGCACTCATGAACCCATACATCCAGTGAATCACCCACTCACATATCCATGCAGGGAGTCACATACCCCCCACCCACCCCCCCCACAGACACTCAGGCACCCATACAGGTACTCAGACAAGCAATCATTAACCCATATAGACACTCATGTAGCTACTCACCAACCCAAGCAGCCCCTTACACACCAACTGACAGACTGATACAGACATTCACACAGATTAGTCATTCACCCATGCATTCACTAGGACACGTTTAATCACTCACTTATACAGTCACTCACGGACCCACTAAATCATCCATACAGACACTCATACACCCACTCATTCTTCAAATACACCGTGCCATATATATATAACATTCTTAAACTTTTTAGAAATACTCACACTCATAGGATGATGTCATCAGTGATGTCATCAGTGATGTCATTTGAGATGTCATCAGTGATGTCATTTGAGATGCCATCAGTGATGTCATCAGTGAGGGCACTGACCATGTCATGAATGATGTAATATGTGACGTCATCAGCAGTGCATTGCGGGGGCGCGAGTTATAGTTAGCTTAGCTAACTATAACAGCTGAATTTCTCTGGTTTTGTTCGAGTGAAATGCCAGCCTAGCTATATCATCCCTGAAACCTGTGTTTTTATCAGTGAATTTCTAAGGTTTTTTTTAAATGCTAATTCCTAACTATAACGTCCCTAAAACCTCTGTTTTTTTCTGTGAATTTCTAAGGTTTTTTAAATGTTATTTACTAACTATAACTTCCCTGAAACCTGTGGTTTTTGCAGTGAATTTCTAAGGTTTTTTAAATGCTAATTTCTAACTATGCCTACATAGGTAGAACATGTACAGAAAGAAGAAGAAAGGTGCAGGAAGAAGCAAGAGAAGTGAAGAAAGAGGAAAGAGAGGTGCAGAAAGAAGAAGAAAGGAGCAGAAAGAAGCAAGGAAAATGCAGAAAGAGGCAACAGAAGTCCTGAAGGAGGAAGAAAGGTGGAGAACCACAACAGGAGAAATCCAGAAAGAAGCAACAGAGGTGCAGAAAAAGGCCTACCTTGTCTGTACCTTTCCACAGACTCATACAAAGTAGCCTAATCACTAATCCTTCTCCCAAGATGTCTTAAACCTCACTTTTCTCATCAAGGTTCACTATTCATCGACTGCTCAGAATGTTAGGCCTACCAAATGTAAAACAGCAATCCTAACCATATCACTGTTGTAAGTCTCACCAGGTTTGCGAAGGTATGCCTGCGTGTGTGTCTGCTTTTACCTAGTGACATGTTACATAAAAATAAACATACAGATACTTGAATACCTGTGTTTCAAACAGCATACTCTGTAAATTTGTGTACAAAACGTTGTATGCATTTCTTTCTGCTCACAATACAGGGTACATGGATATTCAATAGTATATTTGAGGAACTCTAAAACATCTATATACATAACACATGTCTGCCTGTGCAACTGAATGACAGAGCAGAACTGAGAAGATTTGACCACCTATACGAGAAGCTACCTGCTTTTAAAGTTACCATCTTCAGATGCATAACACAAGTAAGCATACATGTACAAGTGGACATATAGCTCAGTACTGAGAGCACGCAGACCTTTAAACTTCAGAGCCTGCACTTCCCATTTGAGTACAAAAATAGGTAAGAGAAGTACAGAAAGAGGCAAGAGAAGTGCCATCAAGACACATCAAGACAGGTGAGAAACATCAAGACAGGTGTAGAAAGAGTAAGAAATGTGCAGAAAGAGGTAAGAGAAGTGCAGAAAGAAGTAAGAAATGTGCAGAAAGGCGCAAGAGTAGTGCACAAAGAGGCAACAGAAGTGCAGAAAGAAACAAGAGAGGTGCAGAAAGAGAAAGAAAGGTGTAGAAAGAGACAAGAGAGGTACAGAAAGAAGAAGAAAGGTGGCGAAAGAAGGAAGAAAAGCACAGAAAGAGGCAATAGTAGTGCATAAAGAGGAAGAAAGATGCAGAAACAAACAAGAGAAAAGCAGAAAGAAGCAACAGAGGTGCATAATGAGGCAAGGGAAGTGCAGAAAGAGGCAAGAGAGTTGCAGAAACTGGCAAAAGAGATGCAGAAAGAAGCAGAAGCTGTGCAGAAAGAACCAACAGAGGTGCAGAAGGAGACAAGATGAGGGCAAGCTGAGGCAAAAGGGGTGCATAAATTTGCAAAAGAGGTCCAGAAAGAAGCAAGAGCAGTGCAGAAAGAACCAACAGAGGTGCAAAAACAGACAAGAGAGGTGCAGAAAGCGGCAAGAGAAGTGCAGAACGAAGCAACAGAGGTGCAGAAGGAGGCAAGAGAACTTCAGAAAGAGGGAAGGGAGATGCAGAAACAGGCAAGAGAGGTACAGAGAAAGGGAACAGGGGTGTAGAAAGAGGCAAGAGAGGTACAGAAAGAGGGAAGAAGGGTACAGAAAGAGGCAAGAGGGGTGGTGCAGAAAGAAGCAAGAGAGGTGCAGAAAGAAGCAAGAGAAGGGCAGAAAGAAACAACAGAGGTGGAGAAAGAACAAACAGAGGTGGAGAAGGAGGCAAGAGAGGTGCAGAAAGAAGTAATAGAGGTGCAGAAAGAAGCAAGAGAAGTGCAGAAACAAGCAACAGAGGTGTAGAAAGAGGAAAGAGGGGTGCAGAAAGAGGCAAGAGAAGTGCAGAAAGAAGCAACAGAGGTGCAGAAACAGGCAGTAGAAGTACAGAAAGAGGCAAGAGAGTTGCAGAAACAGGCAAAAGAGGTGCAGAAAGAAAGAAGAGGGGTGCAGAAAGAGGCAAGAGAGATGCCGAAAGAAGAAAGAGAAGTGCAGAAAGAAGCAACAGAGGTGCAGAAAAGGGGAAGAGGGGTGGAGAAAGAGGCAAGAGAAGTGCAGAAAGAAGCTACAGGCATGCAGAAAGGGGGAAGAGGGGTAGAGAAAGAGGCAAGTGAGGTGAAGAAAGAAACAAAAGAAGTGCAGAAAGAAGGAACAGAGGTGCAGCAAGAGGCAGCAGGGATGCAGAACGAGGGGTGCAGAAAGAGGCACAAGGGGTGAAGAAAGAAGCAAGAGAGGTGCAGTAAGAAGCAAGAGAAGTGCAGAAAGAAGAAACAGAGGAGCAGAAAGACGGATGAGGGGCGGAAAAAGATAGAAGAGGGGTGCAGAAAGAAACAAGAGGGGTGCAGAAATAGGTAAAAGGGGTGCAGAAAGAAGCAAGAGAGGTGCGGAAAGAAACAAAAGAAGTGCAGCAAGAGGCAAAAAGGGCGTAGAAAGAGGAAAGAGGGGTGGAGAAAGAGACAATAGAAGTGCAGAAAGAAACAACAGAGATGCAGAAAGGGGTAAGAGGGGTAGAGAAAGAGGCAAGAGGAGTGCAGAAAGAAGCAAGAGATGAGCAGAAAGAAATAAAAGAAGTACAGAAAGAAAGAACAGAGGCGCAGAGAGAGGCAAGAGGGGTGCAGAAAGAGGGAAGAGGGGTGCAGAAAGAGGCCCAAGGGTACAGAAAGAAGAAAGAGAGGCTCAGAAAGAAGCAAGAGAAGTGCAGAAAGAAGCAACTGAGGTGCAGAAAGAGAGAAGAGGGGTGTAGAAAGAGGCAAGAGAAGTGTAGAAAGAAGCAGCAGAGGTGCAGAAAGAGGGCAGAGGGGTGGAGAAAGAGGCAAGAGAAGTGCAGAAGGAAGCAACAGACATGCAGAAAGGGGGAAGAGGTGTGGAGAAAGAGGCAAGAGAGGTGCAGAAAGAAGCAAGAGAGGTACAGAAAGAAACAAAAGTAGTGCAGAAAGAAGCAACAGAGCTGCAGAAAGAGGCAAAAGGGGGGAAGAGGGGTTTGAAAGAGGCACGAGGGGTGCAGAAAGAAGCAAGAGAGGTACAGAAAGAAGCAAGAGATGTGCAGAAAGAGGAAACAGGGGTAGAGAAAGAGACAAGAGAAGTGCAGAAAGATGCAACAGAGATGCAGAAAGCGGTAAGAGGGGTGGAGAAAGAGGGAAGAGGGGTGCAGAAAGAGGCACAAGGGGTACAGAAAGAAGCAAGAGAGGTGCAGAAAGAAGCAAGAGAAGTGCAGAAAGAAGCAACCGAGGTGCAGAAAGAGGGAAGAGGGGTGGAGAAAGAGGCAAGAGGGAAGCAGAAAGAAGCAAGAGTGGTGCAAAAAGAAACAAAAGAAGTGCAGAAAGAAGGAACAGAGGTTCAGAAAGTGGCAAGGGGGTGCAGAAAGAGGGAAGAGAGGTGCAGAAAGAAGCAAGAGAAGTGAAGAAAGAAGCAACAGAGGTGCTGAAAGAGGGCAGAGGGGTGGAGAAAGATGCATGAGAAGCACAGAAGGAAGCAACAGACATACAGAAAGGGGGAAGAGGGGTGGAGAAAGAGAGGTCCAGAAAGAAGCAAGAGAGGTACAGAAAGAAACAAAAGAAGTACCGAAAGAAGGAACAGAGGTGCAGAAAGAGGCAGGAGGGGTGCAGAAAGAGGGAAGAGGGGTGCAGAAAGAGGCACGAGGTGTGCAGAAAGAAGCCAGAAAGGTGCAGAAAGGAGGAAGAGAATTACAGAAAGAAGGAACAGAGATGCGGAAAGAGGCAGAGGGGTACAGAAAGAGGGAAGAGAGGTACACAAAGAGACAAGAGAGGTGCAAAAAGAGGGAAGAGGGGTGCAGAAAGAGGTGCGAGGGGTGCAGAAAGAAGCAAGAGATGTGCAGAAAGTAACAAAAGAAGTGCAGAAAGAAAGAACAGAGGTGCAGAGAGAGGCAAGAGGGATGCAGAGAGAGGCAAAAGGGTTGCAGAAAGAAACGAGAGGTACAGAAATAAACAAAAGAAGTACAGAAAGAAGGAACAGAGGTGCAGAAAGAGGCACGAGGAGTGCAGAAAGAGGGAAGAGGGGTGTGAAAGAGGCACAAGGGGTGCAGAAAGAAGCAACAGAGGTACAGAAAGAAGCAACAGAGGTACAGAAAGATGGAAGGGGGTGGAGAAAGAGACAAGAGGGATGCAGAAAGAAGCAAGAGAGGTGCAGTAAGAAACAAAAGAAGTGCAGAAAGAAGGAACAGAGTTGCAGTGAGAGGCAAGAGAGGTGCAGAAAGAGGGAAGAGGGGTGCAGAAAGAGGCACGAGGGGTACAGAAAGAAGCAAGAGAGGTGCAGAAAGAAGCAAGAGAAGTGCAAATAGAAGCAACAGAGGTGCAGAAATAAGGAAGAGGGGTGGAGAAAGAGGCAAGAGGGAAGCAGAAAGAAGCAAGAGAGGAACAGAAAGAAACAAAAGAAGTGCAGAAAGAAGGAACAGAGGTGCAGAAAGAGGCATGAGAAGTGCAGAAAGAAGCAACAGAGGTGCAGAAACAGGCAGTAGAAGTACAGAAAGAGGCAAGAGAGTTGCAGAAACAGGGAAAAGAGGTGCAGAAAGAAAGAAGAGGGGTGCAGAAAGAAGCAAGAGAGATGCCAAAAGAAGAAACAGAAGTGCTGAAAGAAGCAACAGAGGTGCAGAAAAGGGGAAGAGGGGTGGAGAAAGAGGCAAGAGAAGTGCAGAAAGAAGCTACAGACATGCAGAAAGGGGGAAGAGGGGTAGAGAAAGAGAGGTAAAGAAAGAAACAAAAGAAGTGCAGAAAGAAGGAACAGAGGTGCAGAAAGAGGCAGCAGGGATGCCAAACAAGAGAAGAGGGGTGCAGAAAGAGGCACAAGGGGAGAAGAAAGAAGCAAGAGAGGTGCAGAAAGAAGCAAGAGAAGTGCAGATGAAGCAACAGAGGAGCAGAAAGACGGATGAGGGGTGGAAAAAGATAGAAGAGGGGTGCAGAAAGAAACAAGAGGGGTGCAGAAATAGGCAAAAGGGGTGCAGAAAGAAGCAAGAGAGGTGCAGAAAGAAACAAAAGAAGTGCAGAAAGAGGCAACAAGGGTGTAGAAAGAGGAAAGAGGGGTGGAGAAAGTGACAATAGAAGTGCAGAAAGAAACAACAGAGATGCAGAAAGGGGTAAGAGGGGTAGAGAAAGAGGCAAGAGGGGTGCAGAAAGAAGCAAGAGAGGTGCAGAAAGAAATAAAAGAAGTACAGAAAGAAAGAACAGAGGCGCAGAGAGAGGCAAGAGGGGTGCAGAAAGAGGGAAGATGGGTGCAGAAAGAGGCACAAGGGGTACAGAAAGAAGAAACAGAGGTACAGAAAGAAGCAAGAGAAGTGCAGAAAGAAGCAACAGAGGTGCAAAAATAGAGAAGAGGGGTGTAGAAAGAGGCAAGAGAAGTGTAGAATGAAGCTGCAGAGATGCAGAAAGGGGGATGAGTGGTGAAGAAAAAGGCAAAAGGGAAGCACAAAGAAGCAAGAGAGGTACAAAAAGAAACAAAAGAAGTGCATAAAGAAGGAACAGAGGTTCAGAAAGAGGCAAGAAGGGTACAGAAAGAGGGAAGAGAGGGGCAGAAAGAAGCAAGAGAAGTGCAGAAAAAAGTAACAGAGGTGCAGAAAGAGGGCAGGGGGTGGAGAAAGAGGCAAGAGAAGTGCAGAAGGAAGCAACAGACATGCAGAAAGGGGGAAGAGGGGTGGAGAAAGAGGCAAGAGAGGTGCAGAAAGAAGCAAGAGAGGTACAGAAAGAAACAAAAGTAGTGCAGAAAGAAGCAACAGAGCTGCAGAAAGAGGCAAAAGGGGGGAAGAGGGGTTTGAAAGAGGCACGAGGGGTGCAGAAAGAAGAGAGAGGTACAGAAAGAAGCAAGAGATGTGCAGAAAGAGGAAACAGGGGTAGAGAAAGAGACAAGAAAATTGCAGAAAGATGCAACAGAGATGCAAAAAGCAGTACGAGGGGTGGAGAAAGAGGGAAGAGGGGTGCAGAAAGAGGCACAAGGGGTACAGAAAGAAGCAAGAGAGGTGCAGAAAGAAGCAAGAGAAGTGCAGAAAGAAGCAACCGAGGTGCAGAAAGAGGGAAGAGGGGTGTAGGAAGAGGCAAGAGAAGTGCAGAAAGAAGCAACAGAGATGCAAAAAGGGGGAAGAGGGGTGGAGAAAGAGGCAAGAGGGAAGCAGAAAGAAGCAAGAGTGGTGCAAAAAGAAACAAAAGAAGTGCAGAAAGAAGGAACAGAGGTTCAGAAAGAGGCAAGGGGGTGCAGAAAGAGGGAAGAGTAGTGCAGAAAGAAGCAAGAGAAGTGAAGAAAGAAGCAACAGAGGTGCTGAAAAGGGCACAGGGGTAGAGAAAGATGCAAGAGAAGCGCAGATGGAAGCAACAGACATGCAGAAAGGGGGAAGAGGGGTGGAGAAAGAGGAAAGAGAGGTGCAGAAAGAAGCAAGAGAGGTACAGAAAGAAACAAAAGAAGTACCGAAAGAAGGAACAGAGGTGCAGAAAGAGGCAGGAGGGGTGCAGAAAGAGGGAAGAGGGGTGCAGAAAGAGGCACGAGGGGTGCAGAAAGAAGCCAGAAAGGAGGAAGAGAATCACAGAAAGAAGGAACAGAGGTGCAGAAAGAGGCAGAGGGGTACAGAAAGAGGGAAGATAGGTGCACAAAGAGACAAGAGGGAAGAGGGGTGCAGAAAGAGGTGCAAGGGGTGCAGAAAGAAGCAAGAGATGTGCAGAAAGTAACAAAAGAAGTGCAGAAAGAAAGAACAGAGGTGCAGAGAGAGGCAAGAGGGATGCAGAGAGAGGCAAAAGGGTTGCAGAAAGAAACGAGAGGTACAGAAATAAACAAAAGAAGTACAGAAAGAAGGAACAGAGGTACAGAAAGAGGCAAGAGGAGTGCAGAAAGAGGGAAGAGGGGTATGAAAGAGGCACAAGGGGTGCAGAAATAAGCAAGAGAGGTACAGGAAGAAGCATTAGAGGTTCCGAAAGATGGAAGGGGTGGAGAAAGAGACAAGAGGGGTGCAGAAAGAAGCAAGAGATGTGCAGTAAGAAACAAAAGAAGTGCAGAAAGAAGGAACAGAGGTGCAGTGAGAGGCAAGAGAGGTGCAGAAAGAGGGAAGAGGGGTGCAGAAAGAGGCACGAGGGGTACAGAAAGAAGAAGAGAGGTGCAGAAAGAAGCAAGAGAAGTGCAGAAAGAGGCACGAGGGGTACAGAAAGAAGCAAGAGAGGTGCAGAAAGAAGCAAGAGAAGTGCAAATAGAAGCAACAGAGGTGCAGAAATAAGGAAGAGGGGTGTAGAAAGAGGCAAGAGAAGTGGAGAATTAAGCAACAGAGATGCAGAAAGGAGGAAAGAGAGGTGGAGAAAGAGGCAAGAGGGAAGCAGAAAGAAGCAAGAGAGGAACAGAAAGAAACAAAAGAAGTGCAGAAAGAAGGAACAGAGGTGCAGAAAGAGGCAAGAGGTGTGCAGAAAGAGGGAAGAGCAGTGCAGAAAGAGGCACAAGGGGTGCAGAAAGAAGCAAGAGAGGTACAGAAAGAAGCAAGAGAAGTGCAGAAAGAAGCAACAGAGGTACAGAAAGAGAGGAGAGTGGTGGAGAAAGAGGCAAGAGAAGTGCAGAAAGAAGCAACAGACATGCAGAAAGAGGGAAAAGGGGTGGCGAAAGAGGCAAGAGGGGTGCAGAAAGAAGCAAGAGAGGTGCAGAAAGAAACAAAAGAAGTACAGAAAGGAGGAAAAGAGGTGCAGAAAGAGGCAGGAGGAGTGGAGAAAGAGGGAAGAGGGGTGCAGAAAGAGGCACAAGGGGTACAGAAAGAAGCAAGAGAGGTGCAGAAAGAAGCAAGAGAAGTGCAGAAAGAAGCAACCGAGGTGCAAAAGAGGGAAGAGGGGTGTAGGAAGAGGCAAGAGAAGTGCAGAAAGAAGCAACAGAGATGCAAAAAGGGGGAAGAGGGGTGGAGAAAGAGGCAAGAGGGAAGCAGAAAGAAGCAAGAGAGGTGCAAAAAGAAACAAAAGAAGTGCAGAAAGAAGGAACAGAGGTTCAGAAAGAGGCAAGGGGAGTGCAGAAAGAGGGAAGAGAGGTGCAGAAAGAAGCAAGAGAAGTGAAGAAAGAAGCAACAGAGGTGCTGAAAGAGGGCAGAGGGGTGGAGAAAGATGCAAGAGAAGAGCAGAAGGAAGCAACAGACATGCAGAAAGGGGGAAGAGGGGTGGAGAAAGAGGAAAGAGAGGTGCAGAAAGAAGAAAGAGAGGTACAGAAAGAAACAAAAGAAGTACAGAAAGAAGGAACAGAGGTGCAGAAAGAGGCAGGAGGGGTGCAGAAAGAAGGAAGAGGGGTGCAGAAAGAGGCACGAGGGATGCAGAAAGAAGCCAGAAAGGAGGAAGAGAATTACAGAAAGAAGGAACAGAGGTGCAGAAAGAGGCAGAGGGGTACAGAAAGAGGGAAGAGAGGTGCACAAAGAGACAAGAGGGAAGAGGGGTGCAGAAAGAGGTACGAGGGGTGCAGAAAGAAGCAATAGATGTGCAGAAAGTAACAAAAGAAGTGCAGAAAGAAGGAACAGAGGTGCAGTGAGAGGCAAGGAGGTGCAGAAAGAGGGAAGAGGGGTGCAGAAAGAGGCACGAGGGGTACAGAAAGAAGCAAGAGAGGTGCAGAAAGAAGCAAGAGAAGTGCAAATTGAAGCAACAGAGGTGCAGAAATAAGGAAGAGGGGTGTAGAAAGAGGCAAGAGAAGTGGAGAATTAAGCAACAGAGATGCAGAAAGGAGGAAAGAGGGGTGGAGAAAGAGGCAAGAGGGAAGCGGCTGGCGAAGATTCCATACCACTTGAGCTTTATAAAATCTTAAAAGATGTCATATTGCTACCATTTAGTCAGGTTATAGAATATATTGGGCTAAATGGTAAGGTCCCTGAGTCCTGGAATACGACACAATTTTTTTTTTTTAAAGGGTAAGCCAGCGGACGAATGTGGGTCTTACAGGCCAATTTTGCTTATTAATGTGGATGCAAAAATGTTCTCAAAGATTTTAGCAAATCGCCTTGCTCCAGTCATGCCTAGTCTCGTATCCCCTCATCAGCACGGATTTATTCAAGGGAGAGACACCACTGCTCACATTAATATGGCAATAGCTGCCTTTGATGTGGCAAAGGTTCGGTCAACCCCACTCGGTATGATTTTACTTGACGCTGAAAAGGCGTTTGACCGAGTGGGGTGGGACTTTTTATTGGCTACGCTCTCTGCCGCTGACATCAGTGGCCAATTTAAAACGTGGGTACAAGCTTTAAATGACAGGCCCTGTGCTAAATTAGTATACTCTGGTTTACAATCCACTATATTTCCGATTCTTTGTGGTACACGGAAGGGATGTCCCCTTTCACCGTTGTTATTTGCGTTATACATAGAGCCTTTTTTTTCAATTCTGCAAAATAATCAGTCAATCCGCCCGTTTATGTCAGGCATGCTTGCCCTGAAGGCCAGTGCATACGCTGACGATATTGCTGTTTTTTCCACAGAACCTGGAGAGGCACTGAAAGTAATAGAAAAAGAAGCCGCTGAGTTTGGCTTATTATCGGGATATAAATTAAATATTACGAAAACTCAAATCCTTCTTAACTTTAAACCTACGGTCCCAATACGGGGGTCTGCTCAGTTGTTACTTATCTTGGGGTCAAGCTGTCGGCACAGATTGATAGGATCTTTACTTTAAACTATGAAGCATTATTGAATGAGACAGCTAAATCATTTAAAAAATTGGCATAAGCTACCTTTAGCGATTATTGGCCGGATTAATATTATAAAAATGAAAATTCTGCCTAAATTTCTTTATTTATTTCGTTCTATTCCACTACGAGTTCCTAATTTGTTTTTTAAACGTTTAGAGGGTATGATAAGCAGCTTTATACTGGGGTATAGAAAATCACGAAGGGCAATAGATTTGCTAAAACTTCCTTTTAGCCAGGGTGGTTTAGAGTTTCCAGATTTTAAGATGTATTTCTGGTCGGCGTTCATAGGACGTTTTCGCAGTCTTTTCAATCCTGATCTCACTACTTTTAGTCATAGGTTCATGTTAGGTGAAGAAAGTAACATGTTCCTTTACAGAACTAACGATCCAAATTATTTTAAAAGGGTTACATTTAAGACTGTACGAGATAATATACTAATTTGGCGGGCTATTTCGCTCAGGTGTAATATATCGTTTTATCACGATAAATATCCTCTCTGGGGGAACCCAGGCTTGCCGGAAGTGTTTCATGATACTATAGGTAAACATTGGGCTAGGTGTGGTGTCACATGCTTAGCGGATTTATACGATGGTAGGGGTTTTGCTTCTTTTGGCGTACTTCAGATACAATATAAGCTTTCTGAAAATATGCCTTCAAATTAGAGACTATTTTACCCGTCATCTGAAGTTAACGAATATTTCTGGTTCAGATATATGGGATTGTTTATATGCCGCAAATACCAAGTCTTTAATCAGTAGGGCATATAAATGCTTGAATAAATACAGGTCAGATGACTCAGAGAGACTAGCAGATCGTTGAAGTAAGATCCTGGGGAGTCGGTGGCGGCTAATTCGATATCGCTAGCTCTTAGCACGATAAATAAATCAGTGAGTTCTACTAATTTAAGGTTGCAACAACATCGTGCGATCTGCTTATTATATGATATGCCTGAAAGAATTTCTAAATGGTCATCTAATAACCTAAATACTGATCGGACAAAATGCCCAAGATGTGATTTATATGCGGCGAATATATTGCATATGTTTATAACATGCCCAGCATTGTCGATATTCTGGCAAAGGGTTGGTCAAGTAGTATCGCAGAAGTTGGGGATTGAATTACCTCTCACAACGAGGCAAATAATGCTGGGTAGTAGGAGTTCAAGCTTTAAACCAAATGGTATATTTTGTATCTTAATGGTTTCTGCAAGATTAGCAATTGCTCGGGACTGGATAAATCCAAAACCTCCTTCTGTTATTGATTGGTGGCTAATAGTCAGACAAACATATGATATGGAACAAGCACTGGCTAAAACACGGGGAATTCGTTCTTTAGCTAGATGTAATGCAATATGGAAGTCTGTGTTCTAAATGAGATTGTACAAGGAGGCAAATATGGTCTATCTATGATATGTTATGGTATTCGTTTGATTTTCTTCCCTTTCTTTTTTATCCCTATGGCTCATTGTGGAAACTTTTAGGTACTTAATCTGCTATTTATTTTTCTGTTTTGTAACCTTGTGTTGACAAATAAAAAAAAATTAAAATAAAAAAGGGAAGCAGAAAGAAGCAAGAGAGGAACAGAAAGAAACAAAAGAAGTGCAGAAAGAAGGAACAGCGGTGCAGAAAGAGGCAAGAGGTGTGAAGAAAGAGGGACTAGCAGTGCAGAAAGAGGCACAAGGGGTGCAGAAAGAAGCAAGAGAGGTGCAGAAACAAGCAAGAGAAGTACAGAAAGAAGCAACAGAGGTACAGAAAGAGAGAAGAGGGGTGGAGAAAGCGGCAAGAGAAGTGCAGAATTAAGCAACAGACATGCAGAAAGACGGAAAGGGGTGGCAAAAGAGGCAAGAGGGGTACAGAAAGAAGCAAGAGAGGTGCAGAAAGAAACAAAAGAAGTACAGAAAGAAGGAACAGAGGTGCAGAAGGAGGCAGGAGGGTTGCAGAAAGAGGGAAGAGGGGTGAAGAAAGAGGCACGAGCGGTGCAGAAAGAAGCCAGAGAGGTGCAGAAAGAAGCAAGAGAATTGTAGAAAGAAGCAACAGAGCTGCAGAAAGAGGCAAGAGGGGTGCAGAAAGAGGGAAGAGGGCACAGAAAGAGGCACGAGGGGTGCAGATAGAAGCAAGAGAGGTGCAGAAAGAAACAAAAGAAGTCCAGAAAGAAGGAACAGAGGTGCAGAAAGAGGCAGGGGGGTACAGAAAGAGGGAAGAGAGGTGTAGAAAGAGGCAAGAGAGGTGCAAAAAGAGGGAAGAGGGGTGCAGAAAGAGGCACAACGGGTGCAGAAAGACGCAAGAGATGTGCAGAAAGTAACAAAAGAAGTGCAGAAAGAAGGAACAGAGCTGCAGAAAGATGCAAGAGGGGTGCAGAAAGAGGCAAAAGGGGTGCAGAAAGAAGCAAGAGGTGCAGAAAGAAACAAAAGAAGTACAGAAAGAAGGAACAGAGGTGCAAGAGAAGTGCAGAAAGAAGCAAAAGAGGTACAGAAAGAGGCAAGAGGGGTACAGAAAGAGGCAAGAGAGGTGCAGAAAAAGGCAAGAGAGGTGCACAAAGAGGGAAGAAGGGTACAGAAAGAGGCAAGAGAGGTGCAGAAAGAAGCAATAGAGGTGCAGAAAGAAGCAAGATAAGTGTAGAAACAAGCAACAGAGGAGCAGAAAGAGGCAAGAGGGGTGCAGAAAGAGGCAAGAGAAGTGCAGAAAGAAGCAACAGAGGTGCAGAAACAGGCAGTAGAAGTACAGAAAGAGGCAAGAGAGTTGCAGAAACAGGCAAAAGAGGTGCCGAAAGAAAGAAGAGGGTTACAGAAAGAAGCAAGAGAGATGCCGAAAGAAGAAAGAGAAGTGCAGAAAGAAGCAACAGAGGTGCAGAAAAGGGGAAGAGGGGTGGAGAAAGAGGCAAGAGAAGTGCAGAAAGAAGCTACAGACATGCAGAAAGGGGGAAGAGGGGTGGAGAAAGAGGCAAGAGAGGTGAAGAAAGAAACAAAAGAAGTGCATAAAGAAGGAACAGAGGTGCAGTAAGAGGCAGCAGGGGTGCAGAACGAGGGAAGAGGGGTGCAGAAAGAGGCACAAGGGGTGAAGAAAGAAGCAAGAGAGTTGCAGAAAGAAGCAAGAGAAGTGCAGAAAGAAGCAACAGAGGAGCAGAAAGACGGATGAGGGGTGGAAAAAGATAGAGGAGGGGTGTGCCTTCTGACCACTTCTCAGCAATCCCACTGTGTGGGGCTTACTGGAGGAACCTGGTGGGCTAGTTGGCCCCCAGCGACCCTCGGGATTCAAGGGGACTTAATCCCCCAACGTAGAACGTGCCAGGAGGAGAGATGCCGGATTTTCTTTTTTTTTGTTAGAAGGGGGCTGTGTGGCCCAATTCTCTTAATTTTTTGTGGGCCCTGGGGACCCCATCCCCCAGGACCTGAGCCATTGCATTTTTTTTTTAAACGGGAAAGGGGCCCCCCTCCCGAGACTGATTCCAGCCCCAGGGACCTCATCCCCCGGGGCTTGGCCACTTTTTAAAAAGAAATAAATAAACTACATTTAAAGGGGGGGGCTGCGAGGCCCCCCTCCTGAGGCCTTTTTCGGCCCCGGGGACCCCATCCCACGGCGCTGTGCCTCATTTTTAGAAAAAATCTTTATGGGAGGGGGTCCTCGTGGCCCCCCTTCCCTTGGCCACTTTTGGCCCCGGGTCCCAGCCTGCTCCCTGTCTCCAGCGTGGAGCCTGCACTGCTTTTGGACAATGGGAGCTGCTGACATGCAGCTCCCCTTGTCCAAAAGCAATCTGCTTCACTTTATGGAAGCGAGAGCAGGCTTCCTGCTCTCGCTTCCATGAAACAAAGCAGAGTTAGCAATGACAGGGCGGGAGCCATGCTCCCGCCCTGTCATTGCAAACTGCAATGTCCCAGTGGTAGGTACCCCAGGACATTGCTTGAGCTGGCCCTGGGGGGTGGCAGTCCCCAGGGGCATGGAGGGCTCCAGGAGGGGGGCCGCGTGGCCCCCCTCTTAATGTAAACATAGCCCTAGGGAGGTGGTGGTCCCCGGGGTAGGGGGTCCGCAATGAACCCCACCCTTAATTTAAAATTGCCCCGGCGAGGTGGTGGTCCCCAAGGCAGTGTGGGGAGGGGCAGGAGCCCCCCCCACACTTTCTATTTGAAGTAAAGGCCCAAGGAGGTGGTGGTCCCCGGGGCTGGGGGGGTGCGAAGCCCCCCCACCCTTAATAAGGAATGCCTCGGGGAGGTGGTGGTCCCCGGGGCAGCGTGGGGGGCAGGAGCCTCCAATGCACTTTTTTGAAAGAAGCCCCGGGGAGGTGGCGGTCCCCAGGGCAGCGTGGGGGGGTAGGAGCTACCCCCATGTACTTTTTTGAAAGAAGCCCCAGGGAGGTGGCGGTCCCCGGGGCTGTGAGGGGGCCGCATGCCCTCCTGCATATTATTTAAAAAGCCCCAGGGAGGTGTTGGTCCCCGGGGATGCGGGGGCCCATGTGGCCCCTGCATATATTGACAATATTGCCCCTGGTACCTGGCCCACCCGGGGGCTTTTTAAATGAAGTGCTGGAGACCGCTGGTTTTTTTTCCGACGAGATTTGCACACCCAGCACGAGTGCCGCCAACATTGTTTTTTTTTTAATGCTTTTTTTGGCTCTGGGGGTCCCTGTGGGACCCCCTGAGCAGGCCTAGGGGGTCAGGGTGTTTCTACCCTGCCCCCTTTTCTTCATATGTAACCTTTTTTCTTGTGACTCGGTTCTACTGAGTCACAAGATGGCTGCTAACACTTTCTGGTTTGAAGTGTTGGCAGCCAATCAGAGTTAAGCTCGTGCTTGGGATGGTTCGCGGATCCACTGCGGTCACCAGATATATATTTTTTTAAATATAAATATTTGAGGATCTACTGAATAGATTTATGCCATAAAAAAAAAAAATGCTTTCTGAACCAAGAGCTACCTTTTTGCCAAATTCGGTGTAATTCCGTTAAGGAGTTCAGGCTGTAGCTTTGTCTAAAGTTTCCTATGGAAAGTAACATGGAGAAAACGCGGTTTGGGACCCCCCTTTTTTCTCGGCTCCCGCTTGACGAATCACCCCGAATCTTTCAAGACTGGAGCTGACCAGAGTACCCCATTAGCTTTGAAAATTTCACGAAGATTCGTCAAACGGCGCCAAAGATATTGTCAAATCAAAACGCTTTTCCTATGGAAACTAGGTCCTAACTATAACTACCTACTGGCGACTGCCAGTAGGTAATAATATATATATATATATATATATATATATATATATATATATATATATATATATATATATATATATATGTCCACAGTAAGCTCCTGCCGATTGCTGGGGACCCATGGGAGGTAGGCAAATACACCGGCGGAGCGTGCCGGTAAACTTAAATTCCAAAGAAGTCGAATCACAAATGCTCTCAGGAACCACAGACTCACGGAAAATCCAAGGGTGTTTAATCAAACAACGCGTTTCAGCCTCACAGGAAGCCTTGTTCACGTTTGATTATGTGCACACGAAGCCATACTGATAAAGTAAAACAGCTAAACATTGTTGTAGGACTACAGCTACTCAGGTCTCAAATTGCACTAAATAACGGCAGACATCTTGGAATGGACTAATAGCAATAGTGCAATGTTACAATACAATGATATAATGCAATACATTCCAACCAAGATGCATGAAGCTCGTACAAATTGTAATTTAAACAATGATCATGGTAAAAGGGAAGCGAAAATAAATGGTAAGTTAAGTACAACAAACTTCCAAATTCATGCTGTCCTGTCCCTAGCTATAACAATACAAATGCCCAAATCCTAATGATAAATGCGAAATCATTGGGGATAAAATAGCCCCGCTGAACCAATGTAAGCAGTAACCATTTTGTATGTAAGCAAAATCGGGCTCATGATCACAATGAAAAATAAAAATAAAGACTCATGTGAGTCTATGCATAGGTCATGCTGTCAGTGAGAAAGACTGTATCAGGGCAAGTGCCCAGGTCCTAATAATGAACTAAAGTTGGCTGTATATACAATACCCATCAGTAGAATTTTGAAGGTGTAAAAAGGAAGAAGGGGGAAAAGGGTAGGATGCCCGTGCACGGTGAATGTGGAAGTCTGGGCTCCTTCCTTTCCTCCTGTAAAAAAAAAATATAAAGAAATAACAGTAAAATTTATGCAATGAAATTTGAAAAAATATATATATAAAAAGAAGAATATACATATTCCAATCACACAACAGTTCAAAATTATGCACTGATGGAAACATGGAAGAGGAGGGGCGAGAGGGAGCTAAATCACTTTTAACCTTTGTAAGAACAAGTAGAAAGATACAGAAAATTAATAATAATACATACATTGAGCATGCACAATCACTGTCTTAAATGAAATGCCATTTCTTCATCATGATTCAATCCCCGGGGTGTTTGGTCTGAAAATCTAAGATGTATCTCGATTCTTTTTGTCTTAAAGTCAATACCCGATTGCCACCCCTGGGCTTGCTCTCAATTTGTTCAAGAATGAAAAATTTCAGAAGTGAAGGATTGCTGTAATGTACATCTCTAAAATGACGTGCAACTGGATATTTCTCACCTACGTGAGTGACTGCCCTGCAATGCTCCAGTATACATTTCTTGGCCATAGCGGTGGTACTCCCAATATACCAGAGCTTGCATAGGCATTCAATCACGTATACCACAAAAGTTGTGCTGCACGTAAGGAATTGATTAATCTTCTTGTCGATTCCCTTGTAACTGGCCACATTGCAAAAAGTACTGCTTTTGCAGGCCTTGCAGTGGCCACACGGAAAAAATCCTCTAAGACCATGATCCTGTCTCTTGGGATATACTGTGATATCGCTGCGTACCAGCATGTCTCTGATATTCCTGCCCTTTTTGTAAGTAATGTTAGGCCTATTGGGTACACTGTCGCCTATAGTGTTGTCACATTTTAAAATGCCCCAATTTTGAGTTAGGATCTTGCGAATATTGTTAGAGTCAGAGCTGTATGTCATAATAATCCGAGTGGTGTCATCATCCTTACCCTCAGTATCAATGACCATCCTCTCAGCAATGGTAAGTGTCCTAGGTATACCATCTGCCCTGATCTTGGCTCTACGTAGTACCCAATCAGGATACCCTCTGGCTCTAAACCGGTCTAGCATTTCTCCGCACTCCTGCTGGTACGCCTCTTCCGTATTACAGTTCCTTTTCGCCCTCAACAGTTCTCCAAAGGGAATACTCCATTTTAGGGTCTCTGGATGGCTGCTGAGGGCATGGAGGATACTGTTGCCAGCCGTAGATTTGCGGAACAGAGAAGTGTGGATACAATTGTCCCTAATTTCCAAACTGACATCTAGATATTCTGCCCTGGTCTCACTAATGTTGCTGGTGAGTACAATGTTGTACACATTGTTGTTTAGATCAGCCACAAATGTGTCTGCCTCCTGTCTGGAACCTTTCCAGACAATCAACAGGTCATCTATGTAGCGCATCCATGCAACCACATGTGCCAACTGTCTGGTGTATGAGGGGTCTGCAAACACCTCTTGCTCCCAGCGCCCCATAAAGAGGTTCACAAAACTAGGAGCAAAGCAAGAACCCATGGCAGTCCCGGTGATTTGTCTGTAAAGGACCCCATTGAATGAAAAGATGTTATTGGACAAGCAGTATCCTATCATTTCTACAATCATCCTGCTGTGTTCCCTGAATCTGATGGATCTGGTTGTCAGTAAGTGTTCACACGCTCCCAATCCATGTTGATGTTCTATGATAGTGTAGAGTGATTGGACATCCAGCGTAATGAACAGACAACCTGCCTCCCATTGTATGTTTTGTATTTTATTGAGAAAATCCTTGGTGTCCCTGATGTAACTTTGTCACCGGGTTGCCCAGTTACATCAGGGACACCAAGGATTTCCTCAATAAAATACAAAACATACAATGGGAGGCAAATGTTTCTTAGATTTATAGATGACATTTTTATTGTTTGGGATGGCTCTATAACACAAGCAAATGAATTTGTAAACAATATCAATGATAATGGCATTAATTTAAAGTTTACATCAACCATCAGTACCCAGTCAATCAATTTCCTTGATGTAGAAATTTTTATCAAGCATAATAAATTGGAAACAAGATTATTCAGAAAGGAAACTGCGGGAAATTCAGTTTTGCATTCAACAAGTTTTCACCCACGACAGCTGATTAATAGCATCCCCTATGGTGAAATGTTGAGAATTAAAAGAATATGCAGCAATCCTAAGGATTTACAAAAAATGCAGCTAGAATGCAAAAACAGATTTCTAGCAAGGGGATATAAATGCAGAACAATAGACGCAGCTATCAAGAAAACCAGCAGTTTAGAGAGGGATTCCTTATTAAAACCTAAATCTGTAGATAAAGAAAAGGAAAAAGAATCTTTTCAATTGCGGCTTATTACAACTTACAATAAGCAAAATAAAACCATCAAAAATATTGTACAACGCAATTGGCCTATAGTACTAAATGACCCTATTATAGGCAGTACTTTACCTAAATCCCTGGGTATAACCTACAGAAGGGCTCCTTCCATGAGTGGAAGTCTAGTAAAGAGTAGTCCGGAGGTTGTTGAACCAATAAATTGGCTCACGCAACGAAAGGGGTTCACAAAATGTTCAAACTGTAAGGCTTGCAAGCATGGCATAAACAAAAAACATATAAAACCCCATTCTGTGATAAGGAAGTAGAGATCACACGTGCTCTGCATTGTAAAACAGATTACGCCATATATATCTTAGAATGCCCATGCAATCTAAGATATGTAGAGAGTACAAAACTCCCTGCAAATAAAAGAATTTTACAACATCTAAGGGCTATAACAAATCAAGATCCAACCTACCCTGTGGCTAGGCACTTCCAGGAAACCCACAATAATGACCCCAAATATCTCCTATATTACCTCATAGACTCGGTACCAAAAAACAGAAGAGGAGGAGATAGAGAAGGAATACTGCGAAAACTAGAAACTAGATATATTCTAAATCTCGACAGTAAATTCCCGGGAGGCCTTAACACTACAGAAGATCTCTATACATGTATATAGGAATCCCTTTTATAAGTCAGTAGGGGGGATTTTTAAGATTCTAAAGCTACATCATTTTTAAATCAAATCTTTTTTAGCTCATGATTTTAGGAGGGACTTGATCCTATGAACATCAATACTATTAGTCATTGGAGCTGCGACCTACATATATAAGGGGATTAAAAAGGGAGGATATCCAATATCAATGGAAAATATAAATAAAAAGATACTGAGGCTGCCACCTGACCTTAACCAGAAAAATAATGGTTTTTAATTATTTGCTATTTGCACATTTAGGGTTATATTAACTTTTTAGAAGGTCACTTTTAAGGTCTATATCCGCATTGTTGAGAAAGCGGAACACATCATGCACAGGCACTTTACACTTTATTTTTTTATATAAACATTCTTTTAATGATAGTTAGTAGATAGCACAGGACAGGATGAGGAAAATCACAGACAATACTAAATTGAAACATTAATCATAATGATACAAATTGCATTTAAGCTAATATGATAAAAATGGTTTTTATGGGGTTTTTTGATTATAAAAAATATCTTTACATTCCGTTTATTTACATAGGACTGACTAAAACAATTTTAATTATGAAATGATTGAAAATACATTTTAGCCTTTATTTATTAACATATATTATAATGTATGAAAATTAGTTGCTATGGTATTTATTATATGCTTATTTATGGTTATCTCTATTCCCACCCACGATTAAAAGGCAATGTTTGACAATGTAATATGATATTGGAAATACACAAAACAAGTATATTAATTGTGGAGGAGAGGGAGAACTAGAGAAAAAATGGAAATGTATCAAAATTGTAATACCTTAAAACCGCAGTATGTCTTCCATGTCCATGGTGAAGTCACCGGAACTTTGCACTAATCACTGTCACTTTAAAAGGGAGAAAATGGTAATGAGCGTTGTCATGTGATCAAGGTCCAGGAGGGACCGAAACGCGTCATGGCCGACTAAGAATAAACAATTTCTGCACAGAAACGTGGTCCGTGTCTGCTTTCCGTTTTCCAGGACTGGTGAAAGCATTTGGAAGCAGTACGAGAGGATATATATATATATATATAATACCTAGAAACTAGGTCCTAACTATACGGTCGCCAGTAGGTAGTTATAGTTAGGACCTAGTTTCCATTTGAAAAGCATTTTTTAACTTGCCTATAACTTTGGCGTAGTTTGACCAATCTTCATTAAATTTTCCCCAAAAAAGTGTCAAAGTAGGTTCTATGTGTCATGGAAAGTTTGTGGGTGATCCTTGCTGTGGGGATCGAGACATAGGGGCGTGAAAAAAGGGTGCCTTTGTAATGTTAATTCCCATAGGAACACGTTGTCTAAACTACAGCCCGAACCACTGGACGGAATTACAACAAATTGGGCAGAAAGGTAGATGTTGTTACGCAGATTGCGCTTTTTCTTATTTGGTGCAAACCCATCCAGTAGTTTTTGAGAAATTTAGGCCAAGAATTATAGATATATCTCTTGCTGTGGATATTTCATGGTGCTTTCGCGATTAATTGTGGATGCACGTGCCAATGGGAATGCTCTGATTGGCTGGACGCAACCTGAAAAGAAAGTTGCGGCAGCCATTTTATCGTTTGGGAATGGTTCCCAGGGAAAGCTAACATAAGGGGTCAGGGTTAAGATACTCTGACCTCATGTCTTAGAAATGGGTGTTTTAGTGACACAAGTTATGTGTCTAAAATTGATTTTTTTGATCATGTGCTATATTCGCGATGACGCCGTGATCGCCAGCGCAGTCCCCCCCTTGTACTGTTGTGGGAACATCGTGAATATCGCAATGTCATTGCGAATATTGGTGAAAATATAAAACAAATATGTATACATTTGTAAACACTTGCCGGTCACTGTCACACACTCATGTACACACTCACAAACTCACTCAGACACTTATAGATCCATTCACATACCCACTCACATGCTTATACATCCAGTCACATACCCACTCAGATACTCATGCACTCACTCACATACACATTCAGGTACTTATGCACCTACTTACTCACTCACTTGGAGAGTGACACACCCATGTACAGACCTACTCAGCGACTCATGCGCCTTCTTAGAGACTCAGTCATAGACTCAGGTGTACAGTTTCATACCTACTTAGAGACTCTTACACCCACTCACAGAACCACCTGGGCACTCATGCACCCACTTACAGACTCACTCGGAGAGTCAAGCATCCACTTACAGACCCACTCACACTCTCACATATGTACTCACAGACCCACTGAGACACTCATACACCCACTTGCAGATCCACTCAGACACTCATACACTCATACACTCACTCACACACCCATACATTCACTCTCACACTCAGTCACAGACTCTCTCAGAGACTTATGTACTCATTCATTCACTGATACACTCAGAAAGTCACACACCCACTCAAAAACTCACTCTGATATACACAAAGCAACTCACATACCCACTCAAGGCTCATGCATCCACTCACAGACCTACCCACACACTCACCCTCCCAGTCACAGACCCACCCAGACACTCATACATGCACCCATTCACTCACCCTCTCAGACTTATGCTCTCACTCACAATCCCATTGATACATTCATACACCTACTCACAGAGTCACTCAGGCACTCATAAGCCCACTCACAGACCTACTCAGACACTCACATACCCATACAGTCACTCAGACACCCTCTCACAGACCCACTCAGAGACATATGCACCCAGTCACTCATACACTCAGAGACTCACATGCACACACTCGCAGTCCCACTCATAGATCCATGGACCCACTCACAGAACCACACCGACACTCTTGCTCCCAGTCATAGACCCACTGAGAGACTCATGTACTTACTAGTAGACCCACTCAGACACTCATGCACCCACTCACTGACCCACTCAGACACCCATTTAGACACTCATGCATCCACTCACAGATCCAGTCAGACAGTTACATACTTACTTACAAGTGCACAAAGGCACTCAAGCAACTTCTCACAGATTAACTGAGAGTCATGCAACAAATCACAGACCCATTGAGACAATGATGCACCCACTCATGGATGCACTGAGACAGTCACGCAGTTTGTTACAGAAGCATTGATAGACTGATGCATCGTGTTACAAATTCACTGAAATAGTTATACAATGAATGAGAGACTTACTGATACAGTGATGCATGCAGTTGTAGATTACACTGAAAAAGTTATGCACTCTGTTATAGAGATATTAAGGGAGTTGTACATGCTATTATACAGTTATTTAGATAGTAATGTGTTTAGTCTGTTGGTTATAATACATTTTGCAGTTATAAGTTTTTAATGTCGTGGTGGCTATTAAATGTCTGCATTTGCTTTGTCATTTCATGAGGTATTCAGGGCTACCGATATCATCGCGAGGCCCGATGTCACAGAGAAACAGAAAATTGGTTTAAATGGTTGTTTTTATACAAACTCCCTACAAAAATGTTACTTTAAACAGTGCATTGTAATAGTTAGAATGAATTTTTTATGTTAACATTTTGGAATGTGGTGGTGGTCGTTGAATGCCTGCTTTTGTTTTGCGATTTGCAACATGATCACGATCATTGTGACATGGTCGTGAATATAAAAAATCTAAAGAAAAAAACTATGCTTATTAATCTACTGATGAAAATACAAGCTTATAAAAATACACCTTATAGAGCCATTTTAGATAGAAAATACAATTTAAAAACCTTAATTTTAAAAAAAAGAATAGGTTACATTTACATTATAGTTGGGAAGTAGAATTTGAAAAACCTTATAAATTCAGTGAAAAAAACAAAGGTTACAGGGACGTTAAAGTTAGAAATTAGCATTTAAAAACTTTGAAATTCACTGAAAAAACCAAAGGTTACATGGACATTAAAGTCAGGAAATGGAATTAAAGAAACCTTAGAAATTTACTGAAAAAACTAAGATTACAGAGACGTTGTAGTTAGGCTCAAGTTTCACTCGTACAAAACCAGAGAAATTCAGCAGTTATAGTTAGCTGAGCTAACTATAACTCACGCCCACGCAATGCACTGCTTATGACCTCACATATTACATCACTCATGACATGGTCAGTGACATCACTGATGACATCACTCATGACATCTAATCTGATATAGCCCCATCAACAGGCTGAAAATATATAAAAGTGTATTCATGCACAAAATGCACAAAAACATTACAATAAAATACTAAATAATAAAATGGATACATTAGAAAATGCATAAACATGTAATTATTCTAATTAATTATTTAATGTACATAATTAATATTCTAATTAACTAATAAAAAATAAAAAATAAAAATTTATGAAAGAATATAATCTATATTGCAATATATTACCCACAATAGTCCCTTGCAAATTCAATAAAACACGAAGAAATAAAAACTTGAATAAAATGTAATCTTTAAAGACAATATCAGACCCAAAAAACAGTAATGTATACTAAAGAAAATACAAATAATTAACAATAAATCAGCAATAATTTATAACACTCTAATCAAACATTTTCAAACAATCAACATTTTTAGACAACATTGATAAGTAAAACAATATTAAATAATTCCTTTTTAATAATAAAGCAAAAAACAATATCCTTACCTGCACAATTCTATCCCATGATATACTGGTAATTATGATTTTATTCAACATTATTAAAGACCAACAACTATACTTAATCTCTATGAAGGGCAAACACCCCAGAAGGATATTGTGTCTTTCTGTTTTCCAAAATAAAATTGCAAATATACCTTTGATTTTTTGGATGTAGTAGTATGATTGTACTAAACAAATCAGTGTTGAAAATAGTGCTAACATGGATCAATCTTGACAGAGATTCATTAATAATGTTTCACTTCACTGCACCTATGGGGCAGAGAGAGTGACTATATTGCCATAATCTCTAGGATCCTTATTTCCCTTTCAGTAGAAAACTAGAACCTGCATTGGCACTAGGCAGCAAAAGTAGAGAGCAGAAATGGACATTATCTTTGTAAATATGGAACATTTCTGCTATCTCCCTTTCAAACAATGTGGAACAGCAAGTTCCCTTGCTGTGACGCTTTACGTGAAATAATAGTAAATGTGCCCCCCCATCTGAGATATATAGGCAATGCATTGTTAGTAAAAATAAGAAAAGTCAAGATAGTACTGGACTTCCTTGACACGTGTGCGAGACAGCCTTTGTATTATAGTGTTGTATTTTCTAATATTCATGCACATTTCAAACAAGTTGAGGTAAAACCCCCAAAACTCTACAGCAGTGGTGTGAAAAACAAATTTAGCATACAGATGATTTTCCTCATCGCTGATGCATCACAGCTCACAGAGGAGTGATGTGTCTTTGCTTAAATTTGGAAAATATCAGGATGTCATTTATGCAGATGAGCAGGCCGAGAGAAGTCCAGCAAGACATCACTTATAAAAATCAATTGGAAAGGCTTTGGGATGTTGCAGAATCCTATAGTAATAACCCCGCCTTGTAGAGTCCAGATTTCATATGAAATGTGGTCTTCCACTCATCTCCCTTGTGGACTCTGAAAAGATGATACACTCCTTGTAAATTCAATTTGCTATGAAAGATGCCTTCGTTTGAAATTATCTCAAGTGACAGTAATCAAGGGCAGTGGATAAAGGACCTTCACATTACCTTATTAAGGGCCTGACAGTTGATGCAGAGTCTCAGTTTTCCACTCTTTTTTGGAGAAAATGGCATGCAAACTGGAGATTTTGAATATTTCATGAAGTATTTGGATAGATTTTTGTCTGGATACATACCAAGATGTTCAGTTTTGTTTTCAGTGTATTTGAGAACAAGGCAATGTGGTTCTCGTTTGAGAATTAATGTAACAGTCATATTTCCTTTCTGGGGAGAATGCATCAGTGTAATCCCTGTATGGCAACAAAGTCATAGGTAGAGAGTCGGATTTGAGACAGCACAGGTTAATGAGTGCCCCATGGCAGGAGTTTCATAAAAACAAGCTAATAGGCAATGAGAATAAATAAAGGTAACTACCCTCCTACCCTATGCTATTTTGGTATTGTGAAGATACTGCCATGGTACACCAAAAATGGCACCAAACTGCAGTGCATCATTTATATTGTATATTATGTTTTCAGTATTTCCATTAGCGTACTTCATGGAAACTGGGCGACTTTGCTACATATTAGGACCAGAGGTACATTTTGTTCCATCCACATCATGTATTGCTTTGGGACATGTTGTCTTCTTTTGTGGTGTGGAGATGAATTTGATGAAAGTTGAATTCTGGAAATCCTGCTAAATAAGAAATGAAATTGGTTGCTATTGAGTAATAAAAAATGGCATAATTAAGTAGGAATATGATGGACTGTGTATATTGTCAAAAACGTGAATGCCTTGTTATGGTTTGCTCTTGGCTGTGTATTCGCATCTAAAGAGCAGGACAGGTTTCATGATCCTTTGGAGTTGGGTGTACAATGGCTATTGACAAGTTAGGAGCTTTGGGCTTGTCCTGATACTCCTTTACAAATCGGCCAGTCTTATGATAATACAGGCACTAATTCAGATGCTTTCATGCATGCATGCTTTTCTTTATTTGAAAGAGGGCCATGCGATCCTCTTTGATGCACTGGCTCCACTTCCTCAGTACTTTGAGGTAAATACTTGCTCTTCTTTTCATTTCTTGAAATAATTACTTTTTTCCCCAGGCTTGCCACATTCCCCCTTTATTTAATTTAAATAAGGGTCCAGCTTAGCGGCAAGATCAATTAACTCAACACATCTAATAGATGAATCCTCAATGTGAGTGAGAACATTGTTCATTCATTCTTGATGATACAATAAATGAGGGAGGTCACTTTTTCCTCCAGCCAACCCACCTTGACCACAAGGTGATTTAAGGACTTAATGAATCATGATTACCTTGTTTTAAGTGGAGAAGCTCATTATCCATTGATTGCATAAATATATGCTTTGCAATCATGATTATTCTTGGCATCCATGATGCTACAGTGTGTGGTCATTCTTTTCTACCAGGGAATGGTTCAGGGAGGTGTTACTACCAAGGTAAGATAGGATGAAAGCTACTTAAGTGTAGCCACAGCAACAGTTGATGGAGTGGTAACTATGACTGACACTTGTAGGAGTTAAGGATTCATAACAGGTTGAGGTGGTGGACCGGGCATTGGGGCAGCAAATTGACTACCAGCCTTCTGAGTTGGAAGCAAAAGAGGGGAAGAAGCTTGGAGTGTGGAGGGCAGCCTCTCTGTGTCCCGGGACTCCAGCGGTGCACTGAAGGTGCGGTGTCCGAGTTCTAGCTCAGGGGGACTACAGCCTCCAGAAGTCCCTGGTTATTGCTGATTGTGGGCTGCAGGGAGCAGCAGCAGCACCAGAGCTTATAGCACTTTCTTCACTTCCACAGTGTTGGGTATGCCCTAGTTCTAGCCCAGGGGGATTACAACCTCCAGAGGTCTCCGGGTGTTGCTGCCAGTGGGCTGCAATGAGAGGCAGCAGCACCAGTGTTTATAGTGCTTTCTTCACTCCTGCAGCGTGGGATGACCGAGTTCTAGACCAGGGGGACTACAGTCTCCAGAGGTACTGGGTGTTGCTGATGGCGGCCTGCAGGTAGGAGCAGCATCACCAGCTCTTATAGCGCTTTGTTCACTTCTGCAGCTTGAGACGCCTGCAGCCTCCAGAAGTCTTTGGGTGTTGCTGAAGGCGGGCTACAGGAAGGAGCAGCAAAACCTGCACTTATAGCGCTTTCTTCACTTCTGCAGTGTGAGACGGGTGAGACGTGCCCTGGCATGGATCGGGCGGAGACCGAGCCAAGAGCGGGCCCCCTCTGCGCCTGTTTGACCCTGGAAGATGCCAGCCTGGGTCACACCCTTTGGTTCTTTGGATCCAGTTTTCTAAGGAAGGCAAATTAGTGTATCTCGACGATGGGTAACAGGCAGGCTTGTAATGTGAAAGGGGGGTCTACTCAAGCAGCTCAAATGTTATGTTATGTTATGTTATGTTAATTTGGTATTTATAAAGCGCACGGCTACTCCCAGGAGTGTCCCGGCGCTAAGCAAAAAACCACATAACAGCCGCAGAGAAGAGCACCTAAGGCGAAACCTGCGAAACGGATTAGAGTTGGAAAAGCCACGTCTTGAGCTTTTTCCTGAAGGTGAGCAGGTCCTGAACCTGTCTGAGGGCCAAGGGAAGGCTGTACCATAGGTGGGAGGCGACCACTTGAAAAGATCGACCTCCGACCCGAGCAAGTGAAACTTTAGGAACAGGAATCAAGAGTTGAGTTGAGGACCTCAGAGTACGTTGGGGAGTGTAATGGGGAAATCTTTGTCTGAGATAAGGAGCTCCAATCTGATTAAAAGCTTTAAAAACCAAACAAATGGATTCTTTTCTGAACAGGAAGCCAATGCAGGGATAACAAGAGAGAGGACGTATGAGTCCTAGGGCCTGCCAGGAAGATGGCCCTAGCAGCCGTGTTTTGAATCACCTGCAAGCGAGCAATTAAGTAACTGGGAAGTCCCAAGTACAAAGAGTTGACGTAATCCAATCTCGAGATTACCAGAGCTTGGACAATGGTCTTTCTGTGAGAGACAGAAAGCAGGGGAAGAAAGTTCTTCGCCATTCTTAAGATCCCAAAGCCAGTCCCGGCTACAGATTGGATCTGGGACTTCATAGAGAGCGTGGCATCCAGTCGGACTCTGAGGTTCTTAACCATGGTCACAGACGACCAAATCACCCCATCCATTACCAATGACCTTATCTCAGTTAATGAAACAATTAACACTGAATCAGATCTGGTAGAGGAACGAATAGACTTAGTGCAGAGCCAATCCAGGGTTCTATTGCCAGCTATTCCAGTTACTGCAGTTGCGAGAGAATCGAGTTTAACGTATGATGGAGTCACTCCTCCTATTGGGCTAACAAGAGGGAGACCTTGCACCCTGCAAAATCCTTGTGTTATAAATTACTCTCAGTTGGAAATCATTGAGTCTATCACAGTTAATTCAAATCCCTCCCAACCCCCCCTTAAAGAAGAAAAGAAAGGAGGCGCACGCTAAATGTTCCAAGAAAAATGGCGGGTCCCTACAGGAGGGTTATACATGTTCATCGTGTCTTAAACAGTGAAGGCTTACCATCTTTAGCAAAAGGTGGCGGGCCATTCAAAGGATTTTGGTCTATCCACTTGTTATGCCTCTCTTCATAATCATTATAACTTTTTTTCATGAAACTGGACAATATGTTACAGAAATTTTGTTCAGACATTCGGGCCCATTTTATAAAATTGAGGAAAAATTTAAATCATAAAACCTGCCAAAGCAGTGCCATCATTGTAATTCCTCTACTATCAATTCCATAAATTCTGGTTCAGTGAGATATAAAGACCACTCACCTGACAGCTCTGTTAAAGCTGTTCAGTCATTAATAGGTGAGCCGAAACGGATGAGCCCGCAGTATGTAAATAAATCATATCTTAATGTAATACCCTACTCTTCGCACATTTAGTCAAACACAAAGGGTTCCGTTGTTATTGCATAATGCTCACCCTCATTTATCTCCTGCTCGCACTTCCTATGTACTTATTTTAAGAACTGTCCCTTCATTGGCAGCGGGAAATATTGAACTGGAGCCGGACTTGAAAGCAAAAGTAGTACATTGGTTGATGAACAATTCTGGTTGCTCTGATGACATTCATAAATAAATCCTCCTAGTTAGGATGTTTAAGCGGGTAGGCCAAGTCCCGGGCAAAGCTAGTATGGACTGTGTCGTGGTAAATGTTAGAAACCCAAGGGTTGTTCCACTTCTGTTAAACCAGCTTTCGTACCTGTCTACTCGCACAGAGGGTATTCAGGCACTTCCATTGGGGTTCTTTTACAAACCAAACAGGTAAGGTCATCTACATGTTGTTGATGAGCCATTTAAGGAGAGGGCCAGTCCAGGAGTGTTCAATATTGAGACAAAAAATATTTTGAGGCCAAATACTCCATTGATGATTTGGATCGGCTGAAGCCTGGTGGAGGTATCGGGGAGACCTATATCCCAAGTATACTAGATGAAAATTGTGGCTTCGCTGAGACCTTTCACATAGATGACATAGATGTCAACATCAGTCCAAGGGAGGATTTTGCCTAGGAAGGTGGCGTCTCTTTCCCATCTTGGAACATAGCAGACGTGCATACCAAGCTTAACAATCAAGTTTGGCTAACTTCTGTGAATAATTACAATGTAATATGTTCTCAAGAAACCTGGCTGATTGCCCCCTTTGTAGTTGATGAGTTTCATACTTATTTCAGCCCTGCAATTCCATCTAAAGCTAGATGAGTCGGGGTGGCGGTAATGGTGTTGGTAAATTTACCATTTCTGAAGGTTGAGGAAATACACTTTTCCACGTGGTTTAAAATTTTACTTTTAAATTTTGCTGTTCTCTCGAATTTATTGTTGATTAATATATGCTACAATATTTTCGACCAAAGAAGTACTTAGGCTGTCGATGAACTCAACGAGGTCATCCCATCTTTTTCCACAAAGATGAAATGACAGGCTTCAATTATGTGGGCTGGAGATTTTAACATTAATGTTTGTAAATTCAGTGGACGGTCGGTCTGTGGTTTAGCGGACAGGAAAGGAGAATACATAACTCCATTTAGCCATAGTCGTTAATGGGGAAGCTGTTAATAGGATCCTTATTAAAAAGCACTTATTATTTGCAATGGACTTAGGGCCTCATTATGATGACGGTCGGACTTTAGTCCGACCACCATCCTTTCGGAAATGGGACAGCCCAACAGGCTGTCGTCGGTCCCACCATAGGTATTAGGATGCGACCGCCACCAAGGCTGCAGCACACACTGCAGTACAAAAAGGTGACACTACACATATCCCTGCATTATGTGGCAGGCACCATGCGGTGCCTGCCACATGGTGCAGGGATATGTAGGGGGGCACCATAGATGCCCCCCAAAACCCACAGCTGAGGGCCAGGGAGCAAGGGGGGCCCGCTACGGGCCACCAATGTCCCTTTCCGCCTGCCTTTTCATGGCGGGTTAACAGCCATGAAACGGCAGGCAGAAAGGGACATTGTAATCCCTACGGCAGTGCCTGGCAGGCATCGCCACCATTGTAGAGAATTCAAGTCCCTCCAACGGTCTGACGGGCTCCTTGAGCCCGTCGGATCCGTGGCGGTCAGTCTCTCTGACTGCCACCCATCCGCGCCCCATCCTAGTGTGGCGGGCGGGAATCACAGGCTGTCCGTGGCAGTCCCACTTTCATCGTAATCAGGATCCTAGTTCCTATGCATAGATCACTATTTCCAACTTTTCATTGAAACAACAAAGGTAGTACCAAAGATTCTCTTTTATGCCAGGCTCCAAGCCAATAAAAGAGTTGACCTTAATATATAAAACAAATGTATCCTTATAGGTCTTTATGGTGCTGCCATTTGGGAGTTCACAAATGTTGATCAACTCCAGACCACTGAAAATAGATTTGTGAGCCGTATTTGATCAATCCCGCTGTCAGTATATACGTATATAGGTCATACAGTATTTGGGTTTAAATTATTTAACAGATACTGTCCAGGTTGTCCCGTTACTGTTATGGTGTGAAAACCCTTTACCTTGATAACTCTCTGAGTGTGCAATAAAAGGAGGCACAAAATCTACAAACGGGTATTGCAGATTCCAAACTTATTACTACAGGGCTGAAGCAGAGTCTGTCTTAATTCGTAATTCACAATATAGGTAAAGACTAAGCACAGTACATTTCTTATCTGCATTCGAACACAGGGTATTTGGTTTAGGTCTCTCCCCAAATGCCCCTGTGATAACTTTCCCTTACAAAGTACAGTGCACTTTACGTGATTTTGCACTATTTATAAATCTATCTGTATAAGATTTGTACTCCAAACTTCACGGGCTGTGAAACTTAGATATTACTCATCTGCTTTGGTTTATTTACAACAGCTTGGTTCTTCCGAAATATGTAATGGAGTGCTGAATTATATTAGGAGTGCTCTGGCTCTTAGAAGCAGGTATGAGAGACTAACTCTGTTTTTAATTCATTATAGATTTAACTATTCAGATTATTTATTTTGATTTTTGTTAATGTGATAGGAGTATTGGACCTTATGTCTTCTGTTTGAAAACTCTTTTACGTATACTGTTACTTAATATGTTTTAACTGTGATACGATTTAAGTGCTTTTAAGGTCTTAATAGACCGAAATAAAGAATGACTTGGTGCTTGACTACCGGCCATAGTTAGGGCAATGAATTTGCCCAAAAAGTTTACTCTTCAATAGCATAGTTAAACTTTCATTTTTCATTTTCACCTTGATGTAAAAAACTTTAAATCTATGCCTTTAATGTGAGAGATCCAAATCTCTACTTGTTGTTTCCACTGTAAACCACACTGACAACTGAGAATACATCGGCTTGGATTTTCTTTTTTCTAGACAAAGTATGATGACAACATTAAATTCAGTACAAAATAATGCTCACCGCAGTTGTCTTTCAGATAAAAACTGCAGGTTCTTGTAACGATCTTCTGTAAAATTGTTGCTCCATGACTAGCCCCAGATATTGGCCATGATTCACAAAGGTAAACTTACCCTTTTGTGTAAGTTTACACTTGTTTTAGTGACGTTGCTACTTTTTGATATTCACAAACCTCAAGTGTAATTTTGATACTAGTGAAATAACTACTAGTAAAACTACACTTGTAGTTTGTGAATACCAAAACAGTGGTAAAGTTACTTCAGCAAGAGAAAACTTACACAAAAGTGAGAGTTTATCTTTGTGAATGAGGCCGATAGTGACTTCATGCCTGGATGGTAAAGACCCACAACACCCTTTCTGCAATGGTCTAATTTTGATCTGCTCTAGATATTTTTTAAAAAAAGGCCACAGGATGTTGTTGTCCGATTTGTGGATCCCCTGAAATAGGACTTCCTCCACTGCACTCTGTGAAACAACAGCTGCTCCAGGTCTGAGTGGTGCAGCAATCTTTCAAAGTTTGGAAACTTTCTCAGGATCATCGCCCATGGAAAACAAACCTTTTACAGAGCATTCCTGGGATTGGTGACACCAAGGCTAAGAATTGGGAGATGCATTATTAGTAGAAGTATGAAAAAAGCAAAGAAGCTCTGGACTCGCAGCATGGGTGGGGTCCGTCATTAAACTATATTCTTGGCTTTTCGTGTATCCATGCAAACTCCTGATGAGGTGAGTTAAAATCACAAAATATCTACAGAGGTGCTATGGAAAACATATTTTTCAGGACTAGCATAAAGATGATATTCTCATAGCTTTTGCAGCACTGCTCACATATATATGAAATGCCTTTATTTGGATTTAGAAAATATCATGATAAGTAGAACAGTTTTCATGAGCTCTGCGGGTAGAATTTACAGCACTATGACCACCTTAAGAGCTTTGGACATGTGCTTTACAAACTGACCCACTCAATATAGTACTAATTTAAAAACGTTTGCCCTTTTATTTCTTTTAAAGAGGGCCATGCAAATTCCATATCTGCATTGACTCCTCTCAATAAGAAATTAAGACTTGTTCTTCTTTTTGTTTCTCAGAAGGAAAACAGTTTTGTCAAATTTGCCACATTCCCCCTTGTGCTCACTTAAAGAAGGTCCAATTTGGCTATGAGAGCAAGTAACTCAGAGCAGCTAAAGGTGCATCCATCACCTGAGTTAGAATATTCCTAAATTCATTTTTGAGGCTGTGATGAAAGATGGAGGCCCTTTTTTCTTCCGGCGGACCCACCTAGACCACAAGGCAATCAAAGCACTTCATTTAAGTTAATAAATCATGGTGATATTATTAAAATTGAAAAAATAGTTTTTTAGAAATTGCATACAAGTATACAATTTATAAATACTACTGATCTGGTCAAAATAGGTGGGGATGGGGTCCTGGTCAAAATAGGTGGGGGTATGGTCCTAGGATGAACTCTACTGCTTGTTCCTTAAAATATTTGGCTTAGGGCCTGGTTTTCCTGACATGCAGTAGACAACCCAACCCATTTTGTAATGCTGCCACAAGCTTTGCCGAGTCAGTCAATGTCAGACTCTAAGGATCCATGTTACGTAGGCTAAGTAAGATTGACTTGGCTTACTGATGCACCCATTGTGTGCTAGGCAGTCATGACAGCTGGATAGAGTAGGACGGGGGGAAAAGAGAAGTGGATATCTTCAGAGAACTTCAATGGGGATCAAGTCCTGGAGGTATGATTCGCTGTGCACTGCCTCTTCCCTTGTTGGGCCCTCTGCTGCTTTTTGATCCTTGGTGACACAGAAGGAGAGTAACAAAGGTTCAGTGACCAAACAAATGCTAGCAAATACAAAGCCAGTCATGAACTATTCCCAACAATTGTCTTCTCTTAAGTCACCTGAAGATTCTTTAATATAGCCTTATAGCCCGCTGCCGAGGGCTATACCGGCTGTTAAAGGCCCTGATCCCGAGTTATAGGCCCGAGCCGCAGGCGAGGGCCTATAACGAGGTAGAGGGCCTTTAACAACCGGTATAGCCTGAGGCAGAAGGGTTATAAGGCTATTAGAACATTCCACCCACTAAGGGTAGAATGTTCTAAATTAACAATGGAGAAACAAAAAGACAAACATTGGACTGTTGGAGCGCTGGTCTTATACCAGCCATTATAAGCCCAGAGCAACTCCATTGTCTTCAATGGAGCTCCCAACATTCCAATGTTCTAATAATGCTGAGGTAGTGTTCATTCACTATTTCGATGGTGTGTTTTTTCCTCACACCTGGAGACAAGCTTGTGACACTTCCCGTTGAGGTGGACCATACAACTTAATCCAAGTTTGTGACACATTAGAATGCAGGCCAGTGACACGTATATTTTTCTAAACACCCAAAAATTTATTTATGGGAGGTTCTTTGAACACTCCACAATAATGTGATTTATTATCCCAGGACTCGAGCACTGTGCTCACTGTGCTGCATCGTTTAACACTATTTTGGTTCTGTTGGTCTACATTTGGGTGTACATGAATAATTAATGTGGGGCCCAGCACAGTTGGGTGTCAGTAGTGTAGAAAAGACTGGCCTTTTGTTTTCTTGTCTTTCCAGAATGGTGTCCAGGATCAGGATGGAAGACATCCGGCAATCTGGAGGAAAAGTGGTAAATGCATGAGCTTGCAAGCAGTTGTCTGCATCTCACAAAATACAGTAAGTAAATCAGCGAAGCAAGGCCTGAGCACAATTTAAATGCAACTACGTCTAACATGGCTACCATTTTCCAGTGAGATTTCCAAATCTTTCACTGGTACTGTAGGATTAGGTGAGGTGTTGCAGAAGAAATTCAGGTCCTGCACCCATCAGGGAAACCATTGGAGTGGCAATATGGGTATAGGAGATGGGAAATGGAGAAAAATAAAAATAAGGAATTGCTCAATGCCCATGATCAGGTGACGATGTGATGACCATATGTGCTCTATTCTTTCACTTGTGAAATGGTTTGCCTCACACACAAGAAACTGAACATTCAGTTGACTTTTATTTAAAAGGGTGGAGAGAAAACTACATTTTTTATGTGTTTTATTTGAAGGTCAGCAGCTCTGGATTGTGAATCAGGCATTATTTCATCTTTTTAATGACTAGAAGCATTTCTTTTATCTTGAAATGATTCTTTATAGCATTTTAATTACAAACATGAATTGTAAGTGAGGATATACATAGTCATGGTTATATTAATTCAGACTGCAATGTACAAAACGCATGCTTCAAAGAGAGGGCGTTCAAAAACAGTTAATCAGGCAATGTTCAAGAGAACAGAAGTAGCAAGTGATAAACATTATGTAAGAAATTTGGGTTGCTGGTTGAGGGGGGGTGAAACCCTACTGAAGCAGGAACCACAATCCTTGTCAGAGTGAAGTCACAAGCAAACCCTAAATTAGCCTGTGCTCAAACCTCGGGTAGCTTGACACAAAGCAGTCAGGCTTAACACAGAGGCAATATGTAAAGTATTTGTGCAATAAATCCAGAAGGTATTGTTTCTATAGAGAAGAAAGAGGAAAACTAGGTTGGAAGTGGATAATCCAAGGAAACTCTTGTGAATATTATTTGGTGCCCTCACACATCCAAATGGATGTCATGCTACATTATAGGGTGTGCTCCTCGTAGGGCCAGCGCTGTAATGCCCTACGGGCCTCACGAGAGGGCTCTTTATCAAAGAACTTTTTAGTATTTAGCCATAATGATGAAGGCGTCTGTGAGGATGCAGCATGTGTAAGGTGGAGTGAGTGCAGATAAAGTGCCAAATGAATTAAAACTGTCTAAAGGATTCCTAACTAGTTTTAATATGATAGTTCTCTTGCAGAGATTAAAAAAAACAATGGAAAATGGGCTATCATCGGACTCAATGGGCCAAGATAGCCTTAATGTATATGTGAGGTCGACATTTTTCATGCCTATTGGTGCAGCCAGATCCCTGGCACATATACATAACATGGTCTGTGATAATTTTAGTCAGCTTTGTGAGCCGGTGTCTCAGGGCGGGATCAGGGATCATGCTGAACAGATAATTAAATTGGGGCATCATAAACATTTTGATCATCTGAATGTCCCCCCATAGAGACAGACGAAGGTGGGACTATTTTCTGAAATGCATGGTGGTGGTAGTCAACAATAGATCCATATTTTCTTGAGCAGTGGCGAGATTGATCCTGATCCACATCCCCAAGTAGGCGATAGTTCCATCCGCCCAATGGCACTGGGAGTCTGCCAGCACAGCCAGTGGTGTTTTTTCATTTAACGGAAATGCTTTGCACTTCTCTCAGTTAATCTTGTATCCTGAGAAATGGCTAAAGTCGGTAATCAAAGAAATCAGTGCCTGAAAAAAGGTGTGCACCTTCGACAGAAGCATAAGAATGTCATCAGTATAGAGTAACAGCTTTGTTTTGACTGTAGCTGTAAGAATGTCAGAGATTTGTGGGGTTGCTCCTATTTTGATTGCTAAAGGTTCAAGAGTCAACCCTATTGCCTTAGTAATGGTGAACTGATCCGATAGAAAACATTTGCTGGTGATTCAGGGAGTTGGAGAAATGTAAAGGAGTTTGATAAGTTGGATGAAGCGCTCCCTAACACCGGCTTTTAAAAGTGTGCAGAAGAGATAGGGGCATTCGATGCAATTGAATGCCTTTTCTACATCAAGGAGATTGTCACTTGTCTGTCTCCATCTCTGTTGGCCTTCCGAATAATGTGAGAGAATAAGCACATATAATTGGAGGGAGATCTCTGCCACAAAGCCCACCTGCTATTTGTGGAGCAGAAGGGGGATAAGCTTCCAGAGTCATATGGCTAGAACCTTAGCTAGTATGTTTATAGCTGCATTAATCAGCAAGATGGGCATGTAACTGCCACAGAGGTGCAGATCTTTGTTCGGCTTGGGAAAAAGCATAATGGTTGCTACTTTCAATTCCAGGTAGAGGGAAAAAGATTATCTCATATGGTAAAGCACCTTTGCCAGCAGAGGAGCCAGAAGTGTGGCACTCATTTCATAAAACTCGATGGGGAACACATCATCGCCATGTGCTTTACAAATGGGCATAGGTTTCATGGCCTCCACAATTTCTTCAGGTGTCACATCCGGTTTCAGAGTTCCAGCAGCTTCTTCCATTAGAAGGGGCAGGGCTATGCCATCAAAAAGGCATGATCCATCGGGGAGGAATCAATCAAGTTTGACATGTATAGAACTCTTTGTAAAAAGCCAAGAATTCTTCTGTAATGCGTTGTGTGAGGAGGCCCACAGCCGACTTAATTGCAGGAATACCATGTGAGAGCCCTCCTGCATGAGTTGCTGGGTCAGCAACCTACCAGCTTTTTTTCCAAATTCATAGTGGCGGTGCTCAATTCAGGTAAGCGTTTCCTCTGCCATGGAAGTATAAATGGAGTTTAGATCCATCTTAGACTTTGTTAACTATTAAAAGTTTTCTTTTATCGAGTTTGTTTGGTAGGATGTCAATAAAGAGAGAATCAATTGTTCCATATGTTGGTTTGTGGCAGTCAGTCTCTGTCGCTGCTTGGTGGATTCCCTCATAATTTGGTCTTACATGTAGGCCTTCAAGGCAGCCCAAAGTCTCTGAGGTGAGTCTACAGAACCATTGCTGGAACCAGGTATTCCTGAAACTGGGTATGGAGGGTTTGTTTTGCCTTCAGATCTTCAAACTTCTATGTCAGCATCTTCCAAAAGCCACTAGGCAGGTGAACGATATCCAGGTACAGGAGCACCCGGATGAGAGCTTGGTCAGAGATGGAACCAGCAACAATGTCACAAATCTGGAGTTTAGGGATCAGTGAGCAGGAAAGAAGACAGAAATCAGTTCTCAATTCTGCAGTGTGAGGATGTGAATAGAAGGTGTAGTCTCTTTTCCTTGGGTGGAAAAGTCTCCAAGGATCCAGGAGGAAATGATTGCTGAGCCATTCAATCTCCACTGGGTCTGAATTCCGAGGGCCAATGCAAACGAGGGCGGTGGCCTGGGTCATGTTCCAGCCTCCTCGTAGGAGTGCTGCGGTCTGCCCTGAGGCCGTAAGTAGAGAATAAAGTTGCAAGGAGAAAGTAAGTTAAGAGCCACTAGGTACGTAGATGCTTCCCACAATAAGATGAGATGATTGTACAGCCAGTTTGGCCACCAAATATCTGCCCTCCTTGTCTGACTAATCCAAGACAGCTCAGGTGGCAAGTCGTTTGTGCAGCAATAATGTGATGCCACCTTTCTTAGATGGTGTGCCAAAGCTGTACAGCACTTTCCAAACCCAGTCCCTTTCAAGTTTAAAAGATTCTACATCTGAAAGGTTTGATTCCTGCAACAAGGCTATATACAGGTCATAAGCAGCCAAGAAAAACATCAGCATCTTGCTATAGCATCAGTGTCTTGATATAGACATGTTTGACGAAGAAGCTTCCAGGTGGAAAGGCAGCCCTAAAGGGCTGGGAAGGAAGAGAGGCCACAAGAGGTGTCCACTCCTCATGGTAGGTCTGAGTAAAAAAATTAAAAGGGTATTGCCGTTGAACAGAGACGGGAAGTGCATGTGAATAAACTTTAGTCTGGGAGTGTCAGCTATACACAACCTTAAAATAAAAGGATAGAGCGCTGTGGATGCATCCCTGTTAGGTTTAAGTGGGAACCAGGACTTGTCTCTATCATCAGGAGAGTGACCACTCTGCCTGCTGGATTTAGAGGAGTTTGATCACTGGCGGTGGGGGTCTCTGGGTCTTCGTTGAAGGTTTTGGGAGTCACTCGAGGGGAGAGGAGAGCCAGGAGCAAGTGCATCATAGGGTGCAGAGAAGCTGCGTCCATTGCAGGGTCACAAAGCGATCTGGTGAATCGCTCCAGGAGGAAAGGGTCAGAAAACTCAAGGGTGATGGTGTTATGTGTAATAAGCATGATAGCTGGGTCCAGAAGGTCATAGCGTATGAATTCCATCCTTAAATGTGGACGAAGCATCAGAAACTGCAGTTGGAGGAGGTTTGTTTCAGGAGCACAGTCAGCTGCTGCTGTGATTCTCTATCCCCTTTGAAGATAAGGGCCATGCCGGCGAAACATTTGGAGAGTGCTACGTGCCTGGTCATGAGGTAAGAGGCAGCTATGAGTGGACAAGGGCTACCTGGTGTGGGTTCATATCATGTTTTCAGCCGGTGTACTCTCTGGAATACCAGTCCGATACCCTTATGCTGGTGGGAGCCAGTTGTGACTGGAAGGAGGTAAAGTCGTAGAGAAGGCTTTTGAGTTCTGCAGCCACCGTTGCTTTGGACTGCTCCATAGCCCCCACGGACACCTTGATAGATTTAAGCTGCACAAGGATCGTGTTCAGTACAGTTGACTCCATAGTGGGAGGGAGGTGTGAATGGGTAGAGTGCATTGGCCAGATACTGCCTCTGAAAATAATGTCGGCAGAGGGCTTTCGTGGTGTGCTTTAACATAGCCCTCTCAGATGCAGTAAGGGCAGCAGTATATCAGAAGGGAGACAGCCGGATAGGTGGCAGCCACGGGATCTGTCAAACTTGCCCAGCACTGGAGTGAGCAGGGGTTAGGGCCAGTACATTGGCACTTAGAAGATGATACACCAGTCTGTTCAAAGTTGCCCAGGTGGGTATATGGCAGAGCCCAAGTGGCGTGAAACAGTTTTGAAGAACAGCTGTCCCAGTCCAAGATGGCCACGAGGACAAACAGGAGGACTCCATGCAGCAGTCCTGCAGCAGGCAACAGGAGCAGCAGTGGGGGCAGGTAGGTGGCTTGCCAGGGGAAAGCTTACTGCCAGAAGCACCAGCACCTGGTAGCCCCCAGGCTGTCAGGCCCCCAGTTGTCATTTAATGGTTCCGCAGAGCAGTTCCATTGGCCCAACTGTAAACAGCTCGGTTGGTGGTATCAGGGGCTCGAAGAGGGCGGTGCAGGCTTTGTTTAGTCTCTCAGGTAACAGGGGAAGTCAAGGGCGGTGATGGCTCTCGAAAAGGCACTCGATGCTCCCTAACATCGCTGAGTACAGGTAGGGTGTAGCGGAGCTGGCTGAGTGAGCCACCATCTCAAACAGGGCTTATCTCTGCCCCCAGAAGCATTTTCTAATTGTTTGGGTTATAGCCTTTGGTTAAATCTGCAAATGGTTTGTGCTCACTCTACATGGTCACAGACCCTGAATGTAATTTCCTCAAGACAGGCTCAAGAACCATGGTGGATTGATTCACAGAAACATCTACAGGAGCAGTTCTTCTCGCCAAATTGTGTTATTTGATAGGAGCTCAAACGGTAACACAGAAAAAATATCTCCACTCAGACATTTGTGAATTTTTATCCGGATATATTCCACATACTGCAATATAATTTTACACAGAATTAATAAAAGCAAACAGAATCCTGTGGTCTCTGACGGTATGCCACATATGATGTGCTTCCTACATCCAGTAGCTTTGAGCTCTCATTTGGGAAAACATTCTTATTTAAATCGAAATGTGTAACACAGCTTTTGGGATGCCACTATACCATTTACGCCTTTCACCAATCTGAAAGATATCTCCAAAACAAGATTAGTTTAAAGAACATAGGGGCATATTAGCAAGACCGGGGATAAAATTATCGCCGTTTTAGCGGCAGGAAACTGCCGCTAAAACGGCGATAATGGGCTTGCTAATATGCGTTATAGAATTCCAATAGAAGCCCAGGTTAGATGTCCTGCACATCTAACCTGGGCTTCTATTGAATTCTATAACGCATATTAGCAAGCCCATTATCGCCGTTTTAGCGGCAGTTTCATGCCGCTAAAACGGCGATAATTTTATCGCCGGTCTTGCTAATATGCCCCATAGTTTTTCTTAGGACTATGCAGATTCATCAATTAGATCCAAAAAAGTGTTTTCTTTGAATTCTTGGTTGAACTATTTAAACGACATCATCAAAGAATGATTTCGCAGGAACATTTTCGCTTGGTGCCCCGACTTACTAGAGGTTAATATAAAAGTGCCCTGTGTGTTAAAACTCATTGCAAGGATTAATTTGAAATGCTATACCTCGTTTATTCCGCATTAATATTCCGCATACAGTGGGAAATATCGACCTGACATTTACAGCCCAGCTTGCAATCCTCTCAGTGTCTGATAATATTTTTCAAGAACAATAAGATAAGGTGATTAAAAGGGATCCAGGCAGCAAAGGGAACATGAAATGCAAAGCAATACATTCACTTCAGGGAACTTGTTTGCAGGCCATGCCCTGAAGTCAACTGACGTTTGTGTGATAGGCAGCCAAGTAATCTAATCCGCTTCCAAACCTGAAAAATAATTTAATCATCAGTGAGTGAAAGTACGTTTCTCGGGTCCTTATTATTCTGTAATATTAAATGACAGACGTGATCTCACCAGATATCTACTGTTTATGCGTCTACAATATTTTTATAAACAATTAACCAAGTTGAAGAGACGTGCTAAAGTAATAAGGGGCATATCTACAAGGGCAGGCGATACAATTATCGCCGCTTTAGCGTCCGTTTTTGGACGAAAAGCGGCGATAATGTTAACGCCTTATTATCAAGGACACGCTAACGCGTGAATCCATGCTTTTCGCCCTTTCTCTTATCGCCCAGCTTTGCATCTCTAATGAGATGCAAAGTGGGCGTTACTGGGCGTACCCCAGATGGGCTACGTTGTAAATATCGCCGATGTGCACATCGCAATATTTACAAGGCAGCCCACAGGATGATAGCAGACGTTAGATTTTGGCGAAAACGGCCGTTTTCGCCAAAATCTAACGTCTGCTATTATCCCGACTTAGCCATCCCTAACATAGGGGGTGGATTGTGCTGATACGACCACAGGGTCGTATCAGCAGAAGTTATCGCCGTTTGCAGGGAACATCTCTGGAAAACCAGCGATGTTCCCTGCAAAACGGCGATAACCTCGCTATCTCTGGAATTTTTATCGCCCTGGAGAAGCGTGTTGTTAATAACGCGCTACCACGGCGATAATTTTCAGAGATAGCCAGCGATAAGAAATCTATCGCTAAGCACGGCCAGCGATAATTATCGCTGGCCGTTGATAATATGCCCCTAAGTGAGGGTATGTCGCATTGGTTCTATGCATCATACGTGAGAAGGTAACACACTGTTCTTTCACACATAGAAACAGAAGGCGAATGAAGTTCTCTGTTTTTAGTGTGACGCCATCGTTTTTTCGTATATTCCCTTAAAACACATTTGACATGAAGTTGTGATAACTAAATAAAGTCAAAAACATTAGGGCCTCATTTCCTACAAAATGACGTAGTGCGGTGCCACAAGCCATTTTGCTGCACCGAGTTGCATCATTTTAAAAGCACAGGGACGCATCGTATTAACAACAATATGACACATCCATATGCTTTCTCCTGCGCTGGTGCACAATTGGCTGCCATGCGGTATTCCCAGCTTTACGAAATATTGTGAATTTGGGAATGTGTCAGGTTTCATGTTTGTTGCGTGGAAATACCCACAGCAACGTCCATGGAACGCCCTTTCACGCAGACTAATGTGTGAAAGGGGTCCATATTTAAAAGGCCGTGAAAAGTCATGTAGGTTGACTTTACTTGGCCTTGTAAATATGGGCAAGCCCATTGCGCGGCTGATGTGTTAAAAAAAGTGACCCACTGGCGTCGCAATGGGCTTGTAAATGAGGCCCATATGAATTAGCTAGCTCTGATTAACTATTCAAACCGAAACTTGCTTACTCGCCATAAAAAAATATAACTTCTCCACCAAATTCACTGCTCACCACCTCTCACATGATGTGATACATCTGCTGTATTACAAAGTGTATTATATCTTATGGCACTTGTTATAACGCACATGGCATATACGCAACGTTTGTTATAGAGTAACACGTCCACAAAACCATAAATCAGGCCTTACATTTTTTCAGTGAATATATGAAATGCTTGATGATATACTACGTCCACTTCTTACATCAACTGTGGATAGCTGCATTTGTACCAAAAACCTTGTCATTGACCAGGCTCTAAGACCAACCCAACTCTGGCTGAGGACCGCTTCCAGCCTGTGTCCACAGTGCTCAGTGTGACTGGTCGTTGCTATGCAGAGTTGCACTGTGAAGGTTTTTTTGCTGTTTTAACTTCGTTCAGGATTTGGAAAGGAACAATGACATCAAGTTTGTAAAAAAAATGTGCAGATGTACCCACAAATGTATAGATCCCATTTTGATTCCCCATATCATCCCTTGCGATCAAGGGATCCTCTCCCATCTCCTCATATCGCCTTTTTTCAGGACACAAGTTTCGGATTCAGGCCTCTTGCAATGGCTGCCATACTAAAAATGCTCAGATTCTTCCAGCCAGTCAGATTTCCTGGATCCTTGAGTTTTCCGAGTATCTTTGCATCTCACATTGGATGAACAGAAAACAAGCTCAGTCTTCCAATTTTCTATGGGATTTGTTTGTTTTTCAAATTTAATATCCTCGAAGAGGTAGAGGTTATAGATCTTTAAAAAGAGACGAGGGTTACATGGAATGGGGACGGTGGCCTGAAATTGTCAGAACTGGAGTAGAAAAACCTCGGCAGTCAGTGAAAAAGATCACTGCTAACACGGTTCAACTGAATGTTAAACACTGTATACTTTTTACTTTGTCCTTTTTCTTTATCCTTAAAATGCATGTTCACAATAAGGGAAGGGAAAACAAAAAGTATGACTGTGCAGGGAGCTGTAAAAGACTTGCCATACTTTGGGTAACGTATATGCAGGCCCCTGTGTCAAAATGTCAAGAACGTTTATTAAAGTGGACTGTGGAATAGGAGTTGCACATGTTTAAATTCGGAAAGATGATAAACTGGTAGATGAAGTAAGCTTATGAAGGGAGCTGAAGGTGGTGCTGTCGTTCCCCGGGACAACCTCGTGCATAGATTCTATCATGTTCTTTGAAAGTTACTGAAATCCACAAAATGGAGTTTGTAGACTGTCAGATGTCACACATTTGATTGCTTACTTATTATTAAACAGATTTACATCAAACCAAGCAATAGCAAACCCCAGAGTAACCTAGGTTTCATATAATTCGGTTGTACAGTTTTTTCTGCAGCCAAGAGCAACGTTTTCTATGGGAATAAAAGTAAAAATGCATATATTTTAACCCTCCCTTTCTTTTCTCACCTGGCTGGATCCTAATCAAACCAAGTATATCGAAATTATGGGATGAATGCAGTTTCATCTGAGAATTCCATGCATATTACGTGGTTAGGTGCTTTTATTGAACAAAATGAAATGATATTGAAAACCTATATTTCACAGTAAACTGTCAATCAGTCTTCCATGGGTGAGGGGGCATCACCGGAGGACTTGATCTGTTGCTGGGTGAGATGGATACTGTCATGAAGCACCTATGGGGATTGCCTGCTTGCCTAAAGAGGGAAGGAGGCTGCCAACTCTGCAATAGGAGTGACTGTCAATGGAGGAGTGAGGTGCAGCACGTTCCTGATGCCTATAGCATGCCCAGAAGAGAGGACTGTTGGAGAGTGATCTCTTGGACCTTACTGACAGCTGTCCTGCATACTCTGCATGCCAGTTCCTGGTGGAAACTGTGAATTTGAGATTGCAACTGCCTAGGCCTGGTTGGTGCTGTGACTGGTTGTTGTGATAAACCTGTGTGGCCACAACTGCCAAGCTGAAGATCGACCTGTGCATGATCATGCCTGCTCTTGTTGTGATCATCCTCTGCGTGGCTGCAAAAGCAAGTTCCATCTTTCTTCAATAAAACAATAAGTCCAGTTTGTACATAGTAGTATCTGCACTGAACTATGGCACATGCAAAGTTTAGAACGTGTACAACGTATTACCCTATTCTTAGATTAGATGAAGTATCTGTGTTTGGATAAAGTGCTCTAAAGAACAAGGGCAGGGTAGTCATTGTGAGTTTAATGAAGGACCAGTTAGAGGAACTGGGGGGGGAGGGTAGAGACTGTGAAGGATTCAGGGAAAGGTACCATGACAGGAACCCAGGGGAGGGAGCGCTTTGGTATCAGGCTCTCCAAGCTCCTTAATGCAGGTTTTCTCTAGACACAGCCCTTTTATGTATGTTCCACAATTGTGTTTTCTATATTTCCTCAAGAAATTCCCTTCACCAATTTAAAAAGTAATACTGTCACTGACAGGTGTTATTCACTTGGTCTGCTTACCTCTAGCTGAGACTGTGAACTTGTAGTTTGCTCTCAAGAATTCTAAGGCTGAGAAAGAGAAGGTTAGTTAGTTTGAGGGGAAATGCTGATAGTAGCTCAGTTTGAACAAGAAGAAATGAGGTAGGAAAGACAGTAGGCACAGCAGCGGCCATCCCACTGCTCTGTGAGCAGTTCAAAAAGGAAAAATAAAATGATTATAATGCAATGTTGTTATTAATTTATTTTTCTGTACTGGCTCAGTTTTAGGTGCGAGGTGGGGCTGGGCTGTCCAAAGCAGGGGGAGGAGTGGTAGGCACTCTCTTAAGTGTACATGACAGTTTGGCCGGCCATCTTGAGCCAGCTAAACAGTCATGTGCACTTAGTATGTTCTCCACCGGGCTGTATTGCACAGCCTGGGTGGAGAACATGCACAGGCTCCCAGTCCCTGTCTGAGCACCGAACCACGGCGCTCAGACCAAACATGACACTGCTATCATGTTGGTGACAGCAGCATAGTGATTGGCTAGGGGAGTCTGGAAGCATGTGTGCTTCCTGCTTCTGGAGTCAGTAGACTGAAGAGGGCCGAGAGGTGGCAGCCAGCGTGCAGGTAAGTGATTTTTAAATTTTTTCACCCCCACCCTGACACCCCGGTATGTAGCAGCCACCACTGAGTAGGAATGGGCCGAGGAGGAAAGAAAGGCTGATTGAGAAGAGAGGGAAAGTGAAATGGAAAGGCAAGACAAGGAAAATGATAGGGAATTGGATAGAAAGATGATATCCTTAGAGAAAGAGAAGCTCAGGATGGCAGCTGACACAGCTACATCTGGAAAAAGTGATTCTACCTCTAACTCTGCTGGAATATCTGTCAAGGTTCCAAAAGGTTTTTTGCATATTTGTGTAGATATTTTGGAATGGTTTGTGAGCTTTGTGATTGCTCACAGAGGGCAGGCTATACATGATGTGTCTAAGGCAGTCATGTTAATGAGTCTCTTGCTCATAGGAAGTATGGCAGTCACTGGGAGAATGTCTGTGTCTGAACAAATGAACCATGATTGAATGATGTAAGTTCTCATCAGATGGTTGGCTGAAGTCGGGTCAATACATTTAAAGGTTCAAAGAAAGCAAGGCATCAGAACATGTTAATTTTGAGACATGGATTCATGGTGTGAACCAGCTGATAGTGACAGATTGACTTAAAGACAAGTGTTCTACCCCACTTAGGCAATGCCTGTCAGACTTGCCAGAAAAGGATCTGATAGACCGTGGTTTCTTGACTCGCAACCTCTTTCTACAATCATCAAAGAGAATCCCACATTTGGCGCATGTCCCTTTGATTTTTGAGTGTAAGAAAGGCACTATCATCAGCAATACAATCCAAGTACAGTGTAACAAATGTGCCTCCACAAGAATGACAGAGGATGGTGTCCAAACCATAAGGGGTTATTTAACATTTTAATTCAGGTTACAAATTAGATCAGTCATAAACATTGAAGAAAATCTATTGCAAGAGCATACATATTTAAATGATCATGCAGGGAAATTCTATAAAGAAGGTGTCAGATGAACTCAGTTCAAGGTTCATTTGGAAGTATGAGTGCTCAAGCATGAAGCTCAACACTCTGAGCAAGGAAAATCAGCAGCGCCAAGAAGTCTTCTCTCAGCAAAGTCATGACAGGGTCTACTCAACTCTTCTAAAGATCACATAATTAAAGCATGATAGAAGATTCTGGAAGGCTTCTTCTTATCAATTTCCGCCTAGCAAATTAATCTGAAGACAGTGTCTCTGGGAACAGGTTGTCTCCCTAGTTTCCCAGCTGTCAACAAAGGAATAATCCTCTGGGCGGCCTTGGATGTAACATCGATCTGGTCTACCACTGTCTCAATCTCCATATTCTAGGGCAACTTCTAATTAAACATTACGTTTTCTACTTGTCTAATACAATAAACATTCAGACTATTCGAACTTAACAAGACACATGGTAAGACACCTGTAGTGGAGAGAAAAACAGGACCCTGGCAGGGCTTTAATAAAATAAAATTCATGTTACCAGAGCCTAGTTACAAGTCAAGCTAACTTAGCATTTAAGATGGATTCCAAACAAGTAAAGTTAACATAGTTACATTTTGAGTATATGTGTGGCCTTTACTAAAATAAAAGTAGCCACCTACTGATGATTAATTGATACAATGCACACAGATTGATATGATTTTCACATATTAAATATATATAATCTGCAAGTGCTTAGCACACTAAGGGGTATATTCACAAGAATGTGTGATAACTACCGCAAGAGTAGCGTAACGCAACTTTCAATATCGCAGCCTATCGCGGGAAAATAACCCCGTGTCAACGTGGAATTCACAACAAGGCGGTAGCATGCGATAGTCACCAGATAACGCGTCAAATGTCAGCGTGAAAATCAACGCCACGCCGAAAAAATGCGAAACCCGAACGCGAGAAATCATGCGATGAGGCCAATCGCGGTACAAAAAGTAGCGAAAAGCAGCCACAGGCCTGCAAATCCCACGCGTCTGGCGGGAAAATGCACCATAAAAACCACAGGAACAACACACCAGAAACAAGCCAAAGCACGTAGCAACATGGATGCACCCTGACCCAGCGCAGAGGCCAACGCGAACCCCACAACCCCCACAGACCACCAGCAAGGAACAACCGGGTCGGGGAAGGCCAAGGAGAAAAGGGAGAGGAAGACGGGGTGCAGACCGCAGGAAAACAAGACCAGCGTCACGGAGGTGACAGAACACTACCAGCAACTGACCCACAAGCAGACTACCTGGAATGCAGTCGGAGTGCCCAGGAGGCCAATCCAGGAGGCCAAGAGGCGCCGGCAGGACGTGACAACCTAAACAAGGTACAAACCGGCTGCCAACAGGAAGGCAGCAACAGCAACAGGAGGTGGCAGTCCTGCAGCACAGGAGGAGCTGGAGGAAACCCAGGCCACAGTCATCAGTGTGGAGACGGTGCAAGGAGGTGGGAGTACGGACACAGCTCGACAGGACCCGGCACAACAACAACAGGGTGAGGATCCAACAGGGACTGGGGGACGGGGGTGATGGGCACAATGGCACACATGCACAACGAGGTGTAGCACACTGCACACCCACAATTACCCAGGGACATGTCCCCCATCCCCGTGGCACACTGCAGCACACACACATAGCAATCACAGCACATACCATGACAATGTGGCACAAAGTGCAACACCCACACTGCAGAACAGGGGACACAACTGGGTCCGCCCAGGCGCAGAAACAGAACAATCACATTGGACAGAGCAGGGATCTGTGAGATGCATATCTACGGCTACAACCCCACATCAGCCATGTAGGCCAAATGTACACTGTCCCAACTCAAATAGCCACCACCGCCCAAACAGTCACAATGTACATTATCACACAGTCTGCATGTCGACAAGAACAAGGCACCAACACAATGCCAACATGCACCTCCCCTTCACAATGCAGAGGGACAAACAACACCTCCAGCAGGTCAGAACAGACAACCCATCAGTGATGGCCGAGACGAACACCACACCTTCGACACCGACGCCCTACAACAGCCCATGGACATCCCACACAACCCACCACCAGGACCAGGGCAGACAAGCTTCTCAGAGGAGAACCCAGCCCCTGCAACAGACCACACAGCATGAAGCACCCGCAATCACGGCTGCCTCACAACACTTCACCGACCCACACATGGCACCCCAATGCCAGGTGTCAGAACGCCAAAAGGAGGTGGCCCAACAGGTGCGGGTGTTGCCGAACCCATGGAATGCGAACTAGAACACATACGTGAGTGTCCAATACCCTTCAGGGACCACCTACACCCCACAAAGGAGACCCACACTGCCATAGAGACACATGCAGATGCACATACCCAGTACAGAACCACGCCCAGGGGCACGCACATATCAGTCACACACCCACGTTGGCTCTGCGTACAACGGCACAGTCCACTCCCCTTATGAATTGAGTGGGTGACGACAAAGCTACATGTCCAGGTTCTAGCCTGCTGCCTGCGGTGTCATGTCTGCGTCCGCTGTACACAGCACAATGTAATGTCGTAGGGCCCAGGGCCCCCATGCATACAACAAGACCACAGGGACACATGCACATATCATGTTGAACTGGCTACAGGCACGTGCGCCCGGCCCCTTTATTGGCAGGGCCACATGTACAGTGACGCTTGTGCTGGATGTGTGTGGGATGAGTATAAGCCAGCCTGCACAGAGTGCTTTGTGCTGGCAACAACCTGAACAGTGGACACCAGTGTAATGGAAACAGAAAACACCAGCATAACAGAGTCAACTGCAGAGCAACATGGAGGGATCCGGACTAAGGACAGAGGTCACCCAATATTCAGTCAGGAGGTTCTGTGAGTTGCAGTGCACTGAGGTAGGGGCACTAGAGAAGAGCGAGCACATGTGAGGAAATTGCTAGGATTGTGTCCCTTCGGGTTAGTCCTGATGCAGATGCAGTGGGGTGTGTTACACCTGCATCAACTTCCTCATCAACGTCCCAGGTCTCCCACACTGCCTGAGGTGACAGTTGCGTCCGCAGTCCACAGCGCAAAACCCAGTAATAGATCCGGGTGTGTAGCTTGACTACCACCACCAGTCTGCATTCCTGCCTTGGGGCTGTTGCCTCCTGCCCTCCCATTGTCTGTGCCTTCTCCTGTCCGCACACTTGACACATCTTCCTCATCATAGTCCCAGGTCTTCCCCACTGCGTGAGGTGACATTGCTGCGCAACCTCACAACAGCACAGAACTCAATCAGTGACGGACAATGGCTTGCGGTGCACTGAGTCACTGGCACCTGGAGTGCTGAGCAGGGTATCAGGCCGATGATGGCATCCACGACAGGTCTGAGAAACTCCGTAGGTCTGTCAGGACCACCGTTTTGACTCTGGCAGATGGCGGTTGGAGGTGGTCCTTGCGGTGGTGGCGTGTGCCTCCTGCGGTGATACGACGTTCGGGCCGGTCAGGACTAGATGCTATGTGTGGGCCCTGGTGGTCCGCAGTTGAGGCCGGAGGCTGCGGACAGCGCAGGGCCACAGACACATGGCGTTGATGACCCCAAGACCATCGCTTCAGAGGCCATTCAATGTCTCAGAAGAAGGGGTCCCAGACCTAACAAGCACAGAGTTAGTGGCCCCGGATGCACTGCGGCCGGCTTAGGCACCCAGCCACGGGACGGTGACTTGCGGTGCAGTCAGATGGACCATGCGACCTGAGCGGGTCCCCATCAATGTCCGAGGTGTATGTTGCGGAGTGTTGCGGGGGACAGTGGAAGGTGTCCTCCAGGGCATGATGCGGAAGGTCTGATGTTATCTGGAAGCAGCAAATGGAGGAGTGGAAAGCGCAACCCTCGTTTTCACCAACAATTCGGTATCAGCTACATGAGGATGAAAACTAGCCTCTAGTCCATAGACTCAAACGCCACCAATGTACGACCAGTGAGTGTCCATGAATGTCGGGGAACACACTTAGTGGCACAGGTGCTGAGAGGGGATGCAGTCTGCGATGATGCCGGTACACAGATGTGAACTCCAACATTGCCAAATCAAGACTCTGTGACCTACTGGACCGCAGTGTAGGCCGGAGGCAGCGGTCAGCAGTGGCCCTCAGCCACGTGTCGTTGGCTTGCGAGGCACAGAGTTAGTGACACAGTGGCAGTTGTCGGTAGTGTTCAATCACCTCCGTAACGATGATCCTGTTCCTTCCGGACTGCAACGCGTCATCCTCTTACGCCTCTCCGTGCGTGCGATGATATGTATTCTGCCTTTTTAATTACCGATGTTCAGTTCCAAATCTGTGCTCCCACTCGTGCGCAGCATAGGCCTAGGGCAGTGGTCCGCGTAGGCCCACAGACACGTGTGGTTGTGATGCCATGCACAGACTTGTTGACACCACACTGAAGGGAGCATAGTGAATTGTTCTCTGCCTTACATGATGTTCACTGCCATGGTGTAATCAAGACTCAGTTCCAAATGTGTGACCTACCTGACCGTGGTGTAGGCCTGAGGCAGCGGTCAGCACGGCCCATTCACCTAGTGTCACTGGCATAGGTTGGATGGCCCCACCGGCCTGCATTGTTCAGGTTCAGTGGCACCACGTGTTCGGTCTACTCCGTGTATGTGACCCGGCATTCGTCCGGACTGAGCCACATCTTCCTCTTACATCTCTCCGTGCGACCACTGGTGTGGACTCTGCCATTCGTGCTTTGCGTCTAGATGCTGGATGTGTGACCTACTGGTCCGCAGGGTAGTCCTGGTCCCTCATCCACGTGTCGCCGGCTGGCGTTGAACAGGGTTAGTGGCACCACGTGTCGCCGGCTGGCGTTGAACAGGGTTAGTGGCACCACGTGTAGCCAGCTGGCGTTGAACAGGGTTAGTGGCACCACATGTAGCCGGCTGGCGTTGAACAGGGTTAGTGGCACCACGTGTAGCCGGCTGGCGTTGAACAGGGTTAGTGGCACCACGTGTCGCAAGATGCTCATATGGAACTATGCCTCACTGATCGGGGGGTCTGGTGCTGTGGCCGCTGGCCGGGATTTGGGGTCACTGCCATTCATGACTCAGGACACAGTTTCACATATGGGACCTACTGGTCCGAGGAGTAGGCCGAAGGCGGCAGTGGAGTACGTCAACAAAAAGGGAATAAAGCGGGCCTGTGTTGTGGAGGCCGTGATGGTCTGAGGTGGCTGCCAAGGTCGCGGGACTTGGGCTTGGAGCTTGCGCCGGCACGTGGTGGGCCCTCCTTGACACACGCCAGTGTCGGCAGGTGATCAGTGTGGCCTGGCTGCGCAGGGGCGGGCCTGACGGGTTCGTGGTCCAGCGTGCCGGGGTCCGGCAGGCGCACAGCATCACAGGCAACTACGCTCAGGAGGATGGCGTCGGCCTCGTGGCAGGGTGGGAGGCGCCGCCCTGGCAGGGACGTGGGGCTTTCCGGGAGAGGACCACGCCCAGGCCTACGTGCTTTTTATTCACACCCCTACCCTGGCGTGGCATACGCTGGGCCATCCCACTCCGGTGACGCTTAGGGGGTGGCGTCACAGGCAACATTTCTGCGAGTTCCCCCACTGGCTGTGGTGGCATGGTTGCGTCCACTGTCCACTGCACTCCATACGCCAGAGGTGTATGTCGCCATGGATATGGGTGTGTTCTGCATACTGCGGTCTGTCCAGCACATCTCCGCCACTCTTGGCATTGTGTGCTTTCCCGATCATAGCTCTACTGCATCCTTCACACATGCATGGTTGCCACCTCTGCCCACATTAGGCTATTATGTGGCTGAGGTGCCATGCCGTTGATGGCTCATGTTCAGGGCTTGCCCAGGTTACCATTGTAAGTTGCTCTGTCGTGTCTGGTGGGTGGTCATGTTGTTGTGCATGTTGGTTGTGACTTTGTGGCATGTGCATTGCCAGAGTTGTGAGTTGCATGGTTGTGGAGTTGAGGTGTGTGGGGTGTTCATTTCAGACTTGCCAAGGGGGTGTGCATTTCCCTTTTTGCCATCCTGGGAACGCTGGTTGATGAAGGGCTGTCGGAGGATGAAGGTATCATGCACACTGGATGTGTATTTGAAGGCGACATTGTTGGGGGTTCCACAGTGTTCTGTTGTTGCCTGCACATTGATGTGAGATGTGTGCTTCCTGTTGAGGTGATTGTGTGCTGTGTCACCAGGGGGCACAGGTAGTACATGTGTGCTGTGGATTGCCCCCAACACGTGCGTGCATCCTGCTATGGCATATGGTCCTTGCTTGGTCTCCAGCGGATCCTGCGCATTGTGTTGTACGTATGGGGACTGGGGTACCAGGGTGATGGTGATGTCCAGGACAGGTGTGGGGGACTTGGATGTGGCTGGCTGTGTGACTCCTCCGACTCTGGCCGGTGTTGTTTGGGGGGTACCAGGGGCCAACTGGTGCAGCCAAGCCATCAGCTTTGTGTGGGGTGGGATATTGGTTGTCCGCTGTGTTGGTGCTGTGGGCCTGTTAGGCAATGATGATCAGTAGGCGTAGGATGGTTGTCCCTTTCAGCCTGTAGTGGATGGTGACATTGTCAGATGTTGGGTCTGTGCGGCTGGTACGTTTCCTGGGGTTCTGCTGTCTTTGTCTGCGCTACGTCTGTGGTGGTCCGGAGGGGGTGGTGTTCTGGGTGTGGGTTGGGGTCCTGGGGTGGTGGAGGTGGGTGTTGTGGCCCTCTTGGGTGTCCGGGCCGCATGATGGGTGGCTCCATGGCATCTGTTGCCCTTCCGATGTAGGCCTGGGCTGTGCTCCCTTTTGGTTTGCAGGCTGCCGTCCGACTTTACACCAGGTCAGAGCAGGTGTAGATTTCCTGGTGCTAACGCGCCTTATCGCCTGTTTTGTGTTTTTATCGCCGATGTGGGTGGTCGTTGTGAATGTTGAGGTGTGCTGTTGTCTCGGCTTTTTGGCACGGGAACGCCTACTCTGCATCTGATTAGCGATATTTGTGGGGGTGCTCTGTGGCGATGTTTTTTGCGGCTGCTATCGCGGGTAAACTGGTGCTGTGGGCTGTTAACACCAGCTTGTGAATGGGGAGGTAAATTTATCACGACTTTGGCTGCGATAAAGTGCCGTTAATTTGGCGATAGCTCCTTGTGAATATGCCCCTTAAATTATACTGGACCAAACCCCCCCTCTGATGCTAGAGGACATCACACAAATCAAAGGAAACTTCTGAGACCCCCTCAAAGTCTTGTTGTCCTCAACATCGTACAGCATGATTTCTCAAATTCCTTCATCTCATCATATGCCTCACACTGTTTCTCTTCTAACTCAACTTCATCGCTTTTTCTCTTGATTCTTTTTCCTTCAACCGCCACTTTCTTTGTTCTCATGTTTTTAAACCCATTAAACATATGTTGGAACTGGCACTTTCTGGTTGGCTGAGGCAGGGCCCCAACCAGGCAGAATCCACAACTCTCGTCAGGGGTGGATGATTACACTCACTATAAAACCTGCACTCACCCTTGGGTAGCCTGGCACTGAGCAGTAAGCCTTATCACAAAGGCAATGTGTAAAGTATTGGCACAGCACTCACTCACAATAAGTACACTGAGCATCACGAAAGAGACAATTGTGATGTATGTAAATAACATTTGTATTCAACACGCACAATAGTCAACACAAACATGAAAATCATGTATTTTGGTGCATACATCACACTTGAAAATATTACTAAAAGTGCTAGGCCCAACCATGTTGAAATTACATCAATAGTATGCACACTTGGGAAAGATCTTATTCTAACCCCCCCCCCCCCAGCACCCTTATGCGGTGCAACACATTGTCAACCCCAGGCCAGAAATCATTCTTATAATTCAATACCACCGAATTATAGGATGCAACCCAGGTCACAACGATATCAGAATTATGTACATACAAAGAATGATGACACGTTTTAGCTGCACCAAGGGCCTAGGCCACATGGGTAAACCCACTGTCAAACATAGTGTTCTCCTTGTAAGAAATCAATGTGTAAGACAACACCGCCAGCCAGTGTCGAGAATCACAGGCAGCCCACAGACTGTCGATCCCACACACACACTCACTCTGCACCGATACACGGTGCAACGGATATCTAGCAAGTCCGTATAGAACACACTCGCACACATATGCACACAGGGCCGTAATGTGGAGCAACTGATACTCAGCAGGTGAATTGATAGCCCACTGAAGACCCCGTGGCCCAAGCCTCCCTATACCTTCCAGCTCACCCAGACTATCCTACGCCCACAGATTGAAGATAACCAGCCCTTCCCCCAGATACTAGGCCACACGCAGCCAAAGTCACACTTAGTCAGGGTCCCAAGGAAGTAGGTAGGGGTAGGTAGCAGGACTAATTAGTAGACAGTTGTTAAATAGGGGTTTGGCAGCCACTCTGGAAGTTCACCCACATGATGTGGAGCAGAAACAGGCTGAGGGCAATAGTTGGTCACTCATAAAGGGTTCCACAAGGGCCTTCCGGCACCAGCTCAGTTCTGCAAAGCACAAGGGGGTTATGCAGTCTCTTGACCCACTTCTGATTGCTCTCAGAAGCATTCCCTTAAGCCCAGTCAATCACTCTCACTACCCAAGCCCAAGCAATACTACCTGGCAGCACAATGTTGTCGGGGGCTGGGTAAGGAGAGGGCAGTTGATCTACCTCACGGAGGGCCAAAAAGGGAACAATTGATGAAAGGGGAATGAAGCAGGAGAGCCTCTTGGAAGAAGAAAGCACACTGTCAGGTACACGTCAATCAGAGTCGCATCCAGGCAATCCGGGCACAACATCTGGTGCACATTGATATATGTTGCACCAGACCATTCCAGCCACACACAATGAAGAGTTGCAAATTCCATACCTCCCTGGAAATGAAGCACAACATCCGGTGCATGTTAATATGGGTCACACCAGGCAATTTCGGTCACACACACAGCCACAAGTTTAGCAATGCCACACGAGGTAGAAAGAGGCACTACTACAGTTACGCCCCCACCCCCAAGGGTCACAACCTGTGAATCGGAAACCACACTTAATGAACATGTGTCGCACAATAGAGCTGGAAGTGGGCCAAGCTGGATCCCGCAACCAGTGAATCCACTCACCACCAACAAGACGCTTATGCATGTCAATGTCCCCACGATGCAGGAGCCACACGCCTTAGATGCGGGCAAGTCTTCTGGGGATCTGCACAAGGCAATTTGGTCTCCAGGCACAATTTGTAGTTCCACGCTCATGTTGTGCTACCAGTTGGGATCCAGCAGACGATGTGGGCACTTAAGAGGGCACCGCTTTCCAGGTGTCACAAGTAGACGTGTGGGTCCCTCGTAGGAGATCTTTGATGTCCCTGAGAGCTCCAAAAGAACAAAGGGCAAGCCAACAATCCCTTGGAGAGCACACTTTAGTCTGCCACACAGCAGCAGATGTCAGTCCAGGCCAGCTGGTATTCAGGAAGGGCGCACGGTCCCTTTCAATGGCAGCAATCCTTCTGTGCACACCAGATTCCTCTGGCAGTGTGCACCACGCAGTTCCAGGTTCTCCAGTTCCATCTACCCACAAGTGTATCTCTGCCCTGCTGTAGTATTGCACCAGTTGTTATACTGAAGTGTGCCTTTGAAGTGGGGGGTGGTTCAGAGGATCTCCCTTTGAACCACGAATGTCTACCCTAAATTTCAGTCCTGTCTGGCATGAGACCGCGGAATGCACATCTTAATCTTTAGTGGGGCCATGATCTGGCTCCCAGAGGCCAAGTGTCAAAACCTCTTTCTCCAATCTATCCACCCAGGTCCTCAAATGGCAGAGGTCTGTCGTTTCAGTTGAATGCCGTGTGTTTCATAGCTGTCACAGGGGAATGCACAGATGTGCTCCCCTGGTCTCCAGTGTGGACTGAAATCAAGCTAAAAGGCAAATAAAGAGTTTTAGAGCAGAGAAATGCCAATTTTCTAGGAGTGACATGTCTAAGCTAGTAATGATAAAACCACCTTTACCACAGGAAAGGGTTTGTCATTGTGAATAGGAAGCATGATGAGGCTGCTCCGCTGCAATCTACTATTGCAGCCTAAAGTAATTTCAACCATTTCCCCACGTCAGCCTATGGGAAGAGCAAACCTCCTAGGCAGTGAAAACACACATAGGTATTCCTCACTACCTGGGCAGGGGACACACAGGTGTCCGTGCCCGGCCTTTAACCTACTACTTGCTTCACCCTTGAAGACATACCCTAGGGGTGCTCTAGTAGTAGTGAAAGGTCTTCTCAGGATGCTAGTGATTTAGAAAGGCCAGCCTGAGCAGAAGTGCAATTGCGCACACACAGACCTGCAATGGCAGACTGGACACATGTTTAGAAACCCCATAGGTGCAAGTGCGCACACTGGCCTTCAATGCCAGGCTGGACACATGTTTAAACACATCATTGGTGCAAGTACACACACCGGACTGCACTGGCAGTCTGGACACATGTTTAAAAACATCATAGGTGCACGTGTGCACACCGACCTGCAATGGCAGACTGGACTCATGTTTAAGCACATTTTTGGTGCAAGCACGCACACCGGCCTGCATTGGTAGGCCGGTGACCTGTTTTACAAACATCAGGTCAGCACAACTTCCTAACATGGGTAGGAAGGGTGCGCGCACCTTAATGCTGCATTTACAGTGGGAAAGTTTGCCCAGGTCCTAAGGCCACAGGAAGAAAATCAGCATGTCCCATGGGAAGAGCCAGCCCCCTAGGTAGGGAAAACCCACATGGGGGTTCTTCACTACCCAGTCAGAGAACAAGCATGTTTTGCATTTGCCCATATTCGGACATTTGATTTGGGTTCACACATTCCCTCTTCCAGTGGCCCAACTTGTTATAATAATGCCATGGATTACACTGTTTCAGGGTCACCGCATCTATCCCTAAACTCAGATCAACAGGTACACTACGACCTCTACCTTGTGGAAAACCACTTCCACTGTGCATCATTTGTCTTTACAAATGGGATGCAACACACTGCATTCCACCAACATTTCCCAGGTATGTTCCTTTCTGAAATCCCTTCTGTGCAATCTTAGTATGAGCAACATAAACTTTTCCTTAAGCCTTTTTTGTTTCATTTCTTGTTCATCACTAGACATCTTTGAGCACAAAGTATCTCATCCAAAGGCTTACTTTGCCAACAGATCACACTTTGTTGAATATGCAGGCTAACCTCCGGATGCAATTCGAGAACAAACTGTGACAAAAAATGTATCATATCACCCCTTTCTTGGTTATCGACACTGCAATGTTGTCTGAATACCTGAAACAAATGCTCAGAGTAAGAATCCACTGACTCCTTAGCCTCTTGAGTATTTCTATTAATCATCACCAAATCAATCTCTTTTTGTGAACATTTCCCTTCAAAAAAATAATAACTTGGTTATACTTTTCCATCACTATAGGAGATTGTGCATTCATCACAGCCACTTCTGAGGTTCAGCATTTGGCCACTATATCAACACATTACACTCAGCCCATAGTTCACTAGAACCACTATATCAAAAAAGATGTTCAAATCCTCCACCAATACCTTTGCGATTTTCATTAATCGGTCAACCTGAGTGTACCACAAATTGAGACTTTCCCTCAATTTTGGAAACTGATTTGTAAATGTATCAAGATCTCCTTGACTCCAGGGCACATGCACATATTTCCATGTACCTCTCTCAAAGGATGAGTTTGCCACACCACCATCTGGGGGTCCTGGAGGTACCTTTATCATTCCCCCAGCTTCCTTTCTATTCTTTTTCTCCCTTTTCCTGGCCCACCTGCTCCTTAATTTATCTAGGCTACCCCAATTCTGTATGCAACTGACTAATTCCTTAAAATGTATCTTCATTCCAGAAGTCATGTTCGCAATTGCTTCATCGTGCTGAGCTCAAAAGTTCCTCTGCAAAGTCTTGCTTCTAGAGAGGTCTACATCATACTTATTTTCCAATTCTGTTAATTTATCATGGGCTTGCACCGCATGGTGGGTAATGTCTTTGCTCAAGCATATAAGCTTATCCTCTTGATACCAATCTACATGACTAAGGTCAAGAATTCCCATAATGAGTTCCTCTAACTCTACCCTCGATATGGAAATATCTAGAGGTCTCGAACTTGACTGAACCTCTGGTTCATTTTTGACCACCTCAGTCTCTCCACTTTCTGGGGACTCCCCAAGCAATTGGGGTATTACTCCAAAATCCAAGAATCCCATAGCACCTTAAGCAACTAGAGTCGTAAACACTAGGGTCCCACCTTGTCCTAGAGGCCTATTATATTATTTGGGACTCAAAATTGGCACTTGCAAATTCTGTGTTGTGGATGTAATAACAGTAGCAGGCATTCCAGCAGCCATTCCAGAAACTACAGGTATCGGAGCCACAGCTATTAGGACAGTTACAGCAGTAACAGTCTATGTCTGGGTGGCTCTAACAAGGTCATCACTCCAAGGATGGTTACATGTGGGACTGTAGAAATAGGGACAGTCAAAACAAAAGCTGTTGGTGCTGGAACAGTCACAATAGAAGTTGCCAGGCCTGGTCCTCCTACCTGAGTTACACCTTAGTCAACATGAGCAATGGCACGATTACCATTACCAGCAGCAACGCCATCGCTAGCAGGCTGAACAACATTATAAGATGGTGGTCGAGAGTATAGGAATTCCTCTAAGTAGCCATCACTAGAATCATTGTCAGTATCAGGCTTATCCTGCATCTCATAATTTTTCTCTCCTTGAGCTTTCTTCTTTTTTGGATTTTCATTCATCAGTACTGGATAAAGCTTAGCTCCCTCAATCATATCCCTCCTCCACATTTGTTGTTCTGCATCCTATTTAGCATTTACCTAACAACAAACTGCCTTTTTTGCCCTATTCTGGTACATTTCCTTACCCTCTGCATGTGCAGCATGCTCCGAAGCATTCACACTTTGTATTGTGCTGGTCTGGGATGGGGGTTCGATCCATAGAACACAGGTCTCAAATTTTCAATTATGTTATATTAAAGATGCCATATCTGGGAAACTGCAAAGACTCTTCTTTTTCAGTGATCTTGTTCCATTGTTTGAGCCAAATACATGTGTGGAGTCAAACATTTATGGCCTTGTAGGGACCTGACGTACCTTCCAGTGAAGCTTCCCTGCCCTCTTGAACCAGAACTCCTACATCTTACCTCACCAAATCTCTTAGCGCCCTAAAATATTTCATTTTTGCAACAACATCTGGCAATTTCAGGAATAAACAGTAAATTTTAACAAACAGGAATTTTCTCTCAGATCACAATATAATACTTATTGGTGTTAGTATCCAATCTCAGCGTGGCACCCTGCACACAAACCTGTCACAATGCAGCACTTGAGGATGCAAAAACCAATTCCAGCGTGGTAACCAATGGCGTGGGCTACAGCACCTCGAAGCGGCTCTCCCTCCTTCAAAATATTTTCATACAAATGAGCTTTTATAACTACACTAAAGCAAGCACAATCAACAAATCACTCTTGTCTGCTACATTAAAGAAGTTCAAAATGACCACTTATTCAAGAGGATAACATTGAATAACTCTATCCAATGTTAGCACACACAGAAGTGAAATCTCGGCCAGCTGGAAATCACCTTGGCTAATGCGGTGTACCCCTCTGCAACAGGATCTACCAACAATAATCACTATTAATACACTCACAACAATCAGTTACAAGTTCCTATCTTGTCTGTGTGGCTGATGGTACTTCACGGACAAACACCACAACCTTAGCAGCCAAGGTGAAGAACAAAATACTTATTTATCCCAGGATCTTGGACTGCAAGAATCCTCCATTGGTCGGATGTACTTTTGATTGCCGACACAAAGTGTGAGAAAGGAGCTAACATTGACAATACATTCAAGTACAGTGAAACCAATATGGCTCCACAAGAATGACAGAGAGGATGATTTCCAAACCTTAAAGTATTATTTAATAATTAAATCAATTTACAAGTTAGATCAGTCAGCAAAATTGAAGAAAATATATTGTATTGCATACATATTTAAATGGTCATGCAGTCTTATTTATCCCAGGATCTTGGACTGCGACAAGCCCGATAATAACTTCAACTGCTCAGCATTCAGCACACAATTAGGTCAAATACGTTGCTACAACTAAAAACACAGAATGTTGACATGACTCTGCAAGCTTTTCATAGGTAATTGTGATGCACAACCCAATTTATACTCGCTCCTCAGCCACCATGAATGCAGTGGCGGCTCCTCTGATATGGCAGAGGAGCGTCGCCTCCCCTGCCAGACTCAAAACGTGAAAAATAAAATGAGAATAAAACTGGTTAATTATTGTTTTATTTTTCAAGTTCTAGTCTTGGGGGTGGGGTCATCTTAGGGGCAGTCATAGAGGGGAGTGGTGGCCACTGCTATCAGTTTGCATGGTGGTTTGGCCGGCAATCTCAGGCCGGCCAAACTGACATGCTCACTCAGCTGTCTCCAATCCACATGCCCTGCTGGCTTGGAGACAACAAAGCATAGGCTCCCAGTCTCTCTGTGAGCACAAACTCACAGCCCTCAGTCCAATTCTGATACTGCTTTCAAACATGAGAGCAGCATCAGGATTGGCCGCAGGGGAGCAAGGGAGCCTGTGCTGCAGCGAGGAACTCAAGCAGAAGAGCAGCGGTCCTGGGGCAGGTACATTTTATTTTCATTTTTTTTATTTTGCTTTTGTCTATCGTCCCATCCTCCCCCAACCCGCCACTCCACCCACACAGCAGCCGCTACTACATGAATGCCTTCAGAACTTCCAAAACACCGCCAATATGTAGGCATAGGCAGGATTTGAGCATGCTCTAGATCTTTTCCAGAGTATTCTAGACCCGAACACTTCAAGAATAAACCATCCTCGTTGCTAACACTTGATAGACAGGGGTTTCTTGAATCTCAACTTCTTAGTAAAATCATCAAAGAGAATCCCTCATTGGTCCAATGGACATTTGACTTGAAGTGTAAGAAAGGAGCTAACATCGGCAATATATTTCAAGTGCAGTGAAACCAATATAGCTTCACAAGAACGACAGAGAGGATGGTGACAAACCTTAAAGGTTTGTTTAACAATTTAGTTTAGATCAGTGAGCAAAATTGAACAAAATATATTGTATGAGCATACATATTTGAATCATCATGCAGTCTGAATTTGTATATTATTAGGAAAAAGATGCAAAATAGAATCCCATACAGCAAATAAAATATCAACCAAGCAAGTTCCATAAAGGAATTTCCCTATTCTAAATAAGGTTTAGGAAGTGGCAAGGGGAATGAAGAAAGTGTCATAATCAGATGAACCAAGTTTAAGTTTCAATGGGAAAGTATGAGTGCTCAAGCATGAAACTCAATACTCTGAGCAGGGGAAATCAGCAGAGTCAAGAAGAAGTCTTCTCTCAGCATAGTCACAACAGAGTCTACTCAACTGTTTTAAAGATCACACAATTAAAGCATGAAAGAAGATTCGAGAAGGCTTCTTCATATCAGTTTTCACCAAGCAAACCAATCTGAAGACAGTGCAGGTAGTCTCCCTAGTTTTCCAGCTTTAAGCATAGGAATAATCATCTTGGTGACCTTGGATGCAACATCAATCTGGTCTGCCTGGTAGAGGAAGATCTCTCCCACCACCTCATTCTCCATATCTGAGGCCAACCTCTAAGTAAACACTCAGTTGTCTACTAATCTAATACAATGAACAATGTGCCTATTCTAACTTAATGAGACATGTGATACACCTGCAGTGGGGAGAAAAACAAGCAATTGGCAGGGCATTTAATAAAATGAAATGCATGTTACTCAGGCCTAGTTACAAGTCAAGCTCACTTAGCATTTGAAATGAATTCCAAACAGGTAAAGTTAAGTAAGTATAATAGTTACATTTAGAGTATATATGTGGTTTTTACTATAACAAAGGTAGCCACCTACTAAAGATTAATTTATACAATGCACACAGATTACTATAATTGTCTTATAATATGTATATATAACATGCAAGTGCTTGGGGCACCAAAATTATGCTCTACGAGACCATCAGAATCTTGCAATAAGCTCATCATTTTCAGCTAGGACCTAATAAAGCAAATATGGAAATGGCACAGAAGACTAGAACAATTTTGTTTTTTAGGAACTTTTTACTAAGGCAGCATGTCTTTTAACTGGCCAGACCAGTGACAAAAATAAATTGATGAGCATACTTTTTTCACAAGACCAAATGTTTGTCATGCAATAGTCGAGAGAAGTTGGAAACTCTGGTTGATGATCAACTCTTTCCAGTCAAAGAACTGCCAATCTTTTCTGATTGCTCTGCCATTCTTAAAGTTGGAAAAGATACAAAAGCTTATAGGTTCACTTCAGGAATTAAAGCACAATCTTGTTTGCATACTTTATTTAGGGCAGTTAAGAGAGATTTATAAATCAGATTGACGCTTGTGGTAGGGGTGGTAGACAGACACAGAGCAGACTCTTCGGCCCTGCTATTTTTCTTTTCACAGGACTTTCTTTCTCTGTGGGTTGAGCCTTTCCACAGAAGGGCAAATGGGCACAGGGGAGAGTTGTTAGGGGGTAATGTTTGCGGAGGCTGGGTTTTTGGGGGTGCACATATGAGAGTTCTGCAAAAAAAATGGAGATTTGAATCCATTTACAAAAGTAAATGGAATTTGAATAAAGAATTCAATAATGATGCTTCAGATGGTACTGGAACAGGTAAGTAATGAATATGGGTAAACTGAAGATTCTGAGGGCTTAATGATAGAAAGAAAAGGAGTATTTCCTTACATGAATTTAAGAGGTATGATTGGTATATAATTTGTGTGCAGGAAACCCATATTACGTACACAAGTTGAAATTGGCTTAACTTTGCAGATTATCAACTTGTGACTTCTATGAGTCAACAATTCTCGTTGCTTGGGGTGAAGCTGCTTGCAAGAAAAAAAGGCTTTAATTGTAGAAAGGGGGCTGCTGACCACCTGGAAAGGAAAGGTATTGCTGATATATTTACCAGCAATTTCCTTCTTTACTCTGTGTGTGATTTATGGGCCAAATGTTGATGGCCTTGAAATATATGAGTATTTAAATTTCGAATTAGCACAATTGCCCACTCTGTTAATTGTGTGTAGCGATTTTGATTGTAAAATTGCAAGGAAAAAACTCCACACAGTGCTTCCAGGGGAAAATAATAAAACTAAGAAATTATATAAATATGCTTATGTCTACACACATATTGGTAGACAAATGGACAGTACTTCATTCTCAATATACGGGCTACATCCACTTTTCATATCCACATTAAATAATATAGAAGGATAAATATTTTTAGCAATATCTAATTTACTGAAGAACACATAGTTGCAAAAATATCCAAAGACTATTTCAGATTACAAACCTTTAGTTTTTAAAATAGAGGTGGTTAAGACAAGCAGATTTAAAACTGGATGAACATTTAAGAGGCACTTTTGTGGGATCCTGATTACATTTAACTTTATACAGCTATAGATTTCTTTGATTTAAATGTTGGTTCCACCAAATTCCATATTGTATAAGATACATTTTAAGCAGCTACGCTGAGCTACACTATTAAACAAGCATTGGCAAATTCAATCGTCTGGCCTTGGCATCTAGTGCAATGATTATTTGTTTTTAATTGGTTTTTGCAAGGAAATGGCATGCAAAAAAAATATATATATATGTTGCCACCTTAAATTGGCCACCATATAATTTCAATAAAAACTAGAAATTTAAAATTATTGATTGATGGGTGTTTCTCATGTAATTTGTTTTTATAAAATAGTGAGCCGTTAAGTTGGGCCTTGCATTTTATTATTATTATTTATGAAGGTGATATGAATAAAAACATAACCAAGAACTCAAAATGCTGGCAGTACAATCTTACAATGTTACTTACACACTTTATAACAGCAACTTTAAAAGGCTATGTAAGATAGCTCACGGGAATTGCAGGCACCCGAAGTGTGGGCAAAATAAATAACATTTATTTAAAGATAAAATAAATAATGCACATTTTAAACACATTTTTCAGCTGAGGAGAAAGGAATTATTATCAGGAAAAGATGAACAAAGTGCGCAGGATTTGTGCAGTCACACAAAGTGAAGGAAGGTAATGGATAAAGTGGGATGACCAATTTTCCATGCTGTATGCTGTGGTGGGTGGAAGCAAAATATGAATGAGAATTTAAAATAAATGCATGCACATAAAGAATATGAGCACTCAAGATGAGACGTGTAGAGAGCTGCAATTAATTCCATGGTTGAAGCAAACACACAGAAATCATGTGCCATGTACCAACACAGAAAGCAAGCATCAGGCGTTAGGCATGAAACTTTTAAGTTCAAAGATAAGTTTATTGAAGAACAAGGAAAAAAATTACAAAATATGAAGTACAATTTAGATACACAAAAAGAAGGAAACAGAAAGGAAACAATTGTGTAGACATGGCTGTGATAGGTTGGTGAAGCAATAAAATAACAATACAAGCAACAGGATAATGTGCTTTAACAAATCATATAGAGATGGAATTAACAAAAGTATGTCAATATAATATTTAAAAGGAGGAATGTCATGGAGGTCGGACAACTTCTTGTTGGACAGGAGTTAGGGAAAAAGAGCGTTTAGCGCTGGCATCGATGAACATTGTAACTGGTGACCATAAATTCAAACGTTTTATAGCTAGATGAATAGGATGAACAAAAGCTGTATCCAATCTGTGATTGTAACAAACTGCATACCACCATGCCTGAAAAGATAATTTAGTCAGATCTTTCCAGCTTTTAGTAACCTGCTGAAATGCAACTGCTAACAATAAATCAACAATCTTTAAGTTGTAAGTGTAGTTCTCCCAAATCGGTGATGAACTTCTGAGAAATAAATGAGTGACAGAGAAAGGGAAATTGGAACAGAAAATTAAGTTAATTTGGGACCCGACATGCTTCCAAAAAGTAAGTACGTCTGAGCATGTAAAAGGAGGTGTTTCAAATCTGCAGCTGTAGAAGAGCAAGACCAACAAGTATCCGGTACGTCACTATGTCTCTTGTGTAACAGGACCGGATGGAGTAAACGTCTATTATAGATAAAAAGAGTGTTTGAGTTGTATTTGCAGCCCTAGAGGATTTCCTAATCATGATCCATATTTTATTCCATACGGGAATTGGCCAATCTGTTCCAAAATCTTCTTCCCAAGAGAGTTCAACCTTAGTTTTGTCTCTAACAGTGTGTGAATGATGTAAGTGAGCATATATGGTAGAAGCCTTAGGGCAAGTGGGTAGAAGAGTATGTAAACTATTAACAGGAATAGGGTTAGTAAGAGGATGGGAAGAGAGTTGAGTATAGGTATTGGAAAGAGCTTGTTTAATAAGGTTATATTTAGAATGAAAAGAGGGAGGTAAGTCAAAAAGCTGACGAGCTCTGGAGAAGGAAATAACATCATTCTGAGAAAAAAGTTGATGTGTCCAAATTAGGCCTTTTTGTCTCCATAATTTCCAATATATAGGCTTCCCATTAATCAATATAGATTTATTATGCCATAGGGGGGGAGTTGAGAAAGGAGGTTAGATCAATAGAAGATATGGGGGAAGTAGAGTCAAGAAGTTTACAAGTGTATTTAAGAATGGGGGTAGATAGAGATTGCGGTTTACGAGTAAAGGAGAGGTATTCTTTGAAAGAGAAAGGAAAAAGGAAGGAACGCTCAAGATTAACCCATATAGGGCATTCCAACAGAGAATCAATGAGCCAGTTCCAAGCTTGGCGCAGTAAGAAAGATTTATGATAAGTAGGAAAATCAGGATAATTCTCTCTACCTTCAGATTTTAATTTAGTTAGTCTCAGCAATGACATACAAGGTTTGTTGTTATTCCATAGGAATGATGTTTGTATAGAATGTATTCTTTTTTTTAAAAATTACAGGAATGGGAACAGGAATATCAGTAAGAGTGTATAGAATTATGGGGGAGAGCATCATTTTAATGGTGTCTACGCGACCCCACCATGAGAGATACAGGGGGTGCCATTTGTGTTGTCAATGTGGAGATTCTTTGTATGCATTTCTCTAAACATAAGGAGATGATAATTGGAATTGAAGGGGTAAAATAGAGTCCAAAATATTTAATATGTTGAGAACTCCAAGAAAAATTTGAGGCACTGAAATCATCTTTGAATGTATATTTAGTTAGGGGAAGTATTTCACCTTTATCCCTATTCAATTTGTAACCAGAAACGGAAGCAAAAAGCTCCACTTCTTGTAAGAAAGCAGGGACAGAGAATTGAGGATTTGAGATAAATAGTAAGATATCATCGGCATAAGCTGCCAATTTAATTTGTTTGTTATTTACTTCAAATCCCCTTATGTTTTTGTTCTGGCGGATTTTGGACAAAAAGGGTTCCAAAGCTAAATTAAAGAGGAGAGGGGATAAAGGGCATCCCTGGCGAACATCTCTTTTCAGGTCAAAGTAAGGAAATGTTCTACCATTTACAAAAACGGCTGCACGGGGATTAGAATAAAGCAATGAAATCAAAGAAATAATTTTTGAACCAAAACCAAACCATTTAAGCGTTTGAAATAAATAAGACCAATTGACCCTGTCAAAAGCTTTCTCTGCATCCAAAGCAACAGCTGCTAATGAATGGGGTAAGTGAGAGGATTTAGAAAGGATATCAAAAAATAAATGAGTGTTGTCAAATAAGGCGACCTTTTACAAACCCAGATTGTTCTGCACCTAATAATTGAGGGAGGAAAGTCTCCAAGCGTAGAGCCAATGTCTTAGAAAAGATTTTGTAATCGATATTGACAAATGAGATAGGCCTATAATTTTTGCAATATTTTAAATCTTTGCCATTCCTAGGTATTAGACAGATTAGAGCTTCCAGGAAGGATCCAGAAGATTCACCCGAATGAGAAAAGGAATGAAGGAGAGAGAGTAATTTGGGAAGGAGTAGTGGAGCAAAATGAGTAAAAAATTCCACTGTAAAACCATCAGGTCCTGGGGCTTTATCTTTTTTGAGTGAATGTAAAGCAGTGAGGAGTTCTTGTTGGGAAACATCAGCTTCTAAAGAAGTAAAATCTAATTGAGTGTCAGGGGGACGAGGGATGTCAGCAAAAAACTGTGAGATATAAGAATCCGAGGGTGCGGTTTCAGGTGTGTAAAGTGATTTTTAGAAAAGAAGAAATTAATGTAATATTTCTGAGTCTTTAAATCGCAATGCAATTTGATCATCCATAATACAATCAATATCACACTTATTGTGTTTAAGTAATTCGCTAAAAGCGTACCAGTCTTATTCTGACCACCATAAAACTTTGCACTGGCTTTCAACAGATAAAGTGATGCATTTTCAGTTGATTCTTTGTTAAATTGGAACTTTTTCTCAACAATTTGAGACAAACACTGTTTGGAATTTGGGGTATAATAAGAATGCTCCAATCTCTTTATTTCAGCCAGTAGATCGTTAGTAGCCTTGTGGGCTTTTTTATGTTTTTGGAAACCACGCCAATGATAAAATCTCTGGCAGACGCTTTAAATGCATCCCAAACTACAAAAAAGGGAAGAGTATCAGTTTGATTTAATGAAAAATATTCTTTAAAGAAGGCAGCAAAAGAGGAGTTAAAGTTGGGGTCCAAGAGAAGTGAATTATTGAAGCGCCATCTTCTGGGTCCATTAGGTTTAGGGGCTATATCTAATTGAATGGAAATGGGAACATGATCGGATATTAGAATGGAACCAATATCCGCACCTCTTAATGATTGGGAAATGGTATGGGAAACAAAAAAATAATCAATTCGGGATTGGGTTTGGTGAGCCGGGTAATAAAAAGTATATTCTCTTGTGGTGGGATTGCAAAGTCTCCAAGCGTCTAAAAGTTTAAATTGCTGGAGTGTCTGGATGAGCAATTTATGTGATTTATGCGGTTTAAAAGAAACCGATGAGTTGCGGTCTATGAATGGATCAACAATTTGATTGCAATCCCCAGCAAAAATGAAATTATCATCTATACAAGATGAGATTTGTTGAGACATCGTTGTCCAAAATAAGGGGTCACCAATGGTAGGAGCATAGACATTAAATAAGGAAATTAGAGCACCCCCAATCAACAATTTAGTATATAGGCATCTTCCATCTGCATCGGAGGATTTGGAAAGCAATTTAACGGCAAGCGATTTGTGACAAAGCGTTATTACACCATTGCACTTACCATCTCTGGCTGAGAAGAAGACGTCCCCTACCCAACCTTTTTTCAATTTCAGAGATTTGGAATCCGTCAGATGGGATTCTTGTATAAGAGCAATGTCAGCCCCTAGCTTAGATAAATGTGTTAAAACACGTTGTCGCTTATTAGGAGAATTCAGACCTCTAACATTCCATGAAATAATTTTCAAAGACATATGAACAATAATAATAGGATAAAAGATATAGAACAAAATAGACCATAAGAATAAATAAGGTAAGATATATGACAGACCAGCCATGCAAGCAAGAGTTAAAGCAATAAAAAGAGTTTAAGAAAATTAAATACAAGTAAGAGAGTGCAACAGTAGACGAAAAAAGGAGAGAAAGACTAGCAGAAGATAAAAGAACCAGAGGTGGGAAAGACAAAGGAAAAGAAGGGAGAAAAAGAACAACAATAAAAACAAAAAGGATACAACATACATAAGCCTAAAGACATCATAAGGAGATGGGGGAGTGAAACCACGTGGAACAAATGGCCCATCCAGACTCAACGAAACGAAGACGAGGACGTACCACAGCATTGCAAATAGGGCAAGGGTAGAAGACATGATCAAACACCGACTAATCTGCGAAGAGGGAAAAAGAATTGGTCAACATAACAGAGAAACAAGAAATGTAACATACAATGACAAGACATGTCAAACCGATTAAAGACAAATTGACGTTTTGGCAAACATTGCGCATTAGTGAACCAAGTGCTAGAACCATAGAACAACAAAATCGAATAAAGAAGTGACTATAATGGATGGATAAGAGAGAAAACAACAGCGAATCAAACATTTTGAGAAGACGAAGCTCCAGAAAAGTCCATTGAGTCAACTTTACAAGAATTGATGAAGCTCTGCTATTTGTTGGGATCTTCATATGTTATTGTTTTATTTTTATAGGTAACTTTGAAGAGGCATGGGTGGAAGAGGCCGTATCGTGCCCCCAAAGCATGTAAATCAGGTCTCAAATTGAGAAATTCTTTACTCCTATTAGCAGTGGATTTGGCATAATCTTGAGCAAAAAACAGAGTGGAGCCAGACCAAGAGACACGCTGAATTGACTTGACTGCTGATAAGACTTTAAGTAGATCCATATACTTGAGAAAGAACATGATGATCCCTCTAGGTCTTCGAGAGGAGGACATGTCAGTATGTAGATGACCAAGTCTAACAGCACGTTGAATATTGAGAGCAGATCCTTCAGGTAGATGCAACAATTTAGGAAGAAAGGGCTTGAAGAAAGAGAGAGGATCTGAACCCTCTGTGCCCCCTGGCAAACCATAAATATGAAGGTTGTTTCTTCTATTTCTATTTTCTAAATCTTCAGCCTGCTTCTGAAGCACCGATATTTGAGAATGAAGAATATTGACCCTCTCATTTGTGTGAGTAAAGGAGAAAACACTGTGTTCCACCGTAGTGAGACACTCATTCATTTGAGACCAGTTTTCTGTTACGAATTGGAGCTTGGTGGTTGTGTCTTCCATTAAAGGTCAAAGAGCACGAATCTCATCCAACAGCATATCCAAAGAAGAGGATTTTGGTGAAGAGGTTGGATCCTTCTTCAATCTTTTAGTATTAACCTTTGCAGCAGCAGAAACGCCAGTATGTAAAGGAGGGGAGGCCTTAGAGATAGAAGCTGATGACTCCTCCATTATAGAGAATTCAGAGAAGATTGTAGAATTTTTGATAAAGGTGTGTGTAGTACGTGACGTGGGGGGTCCCAGTTTTCTCAATCTACCCATAGGCCAAGACAGGAGGAGGTAAGAAAAGACTCAATTAAAACTTTTTCTCCTTATCTTTCTTCTCCTTTCCTACTTCTATCTATCTTTTCTTCTCTCTTTATCTCTCTTCTTTTCTCCTTCTTCTTATTTAGCAGGAGGAAGCCTAGTGACACATCAATAAATGACGCAGGGTCCCATGGAAAGTCCTGACAGGGACATTTCAAAATGAGAGAGTAATAAAAGAGCAGAATTTCCAAAACTAAGTGCCATTTAAAGGGTTGCTATAAGCTGCATAAGCCTCAATTTGTAGAAAAAAACAGTTCTCAAAAGAGGTAAACAGCAATAAATGACAAAGGGTGTAGTGTAGCTCCTATTTCCCTAATAGGCTCTGCGCATTGGAATAATATCCCCTATAGGTTTGACATAGGACTAAGGTCAGTATGTCCCTATCGAGTATATTAAACTTAATTACTTGTGCCAGCTAGCTCAGAGGCCACTAGAAACTCCTTGACGACAAGAAGGAGTAGTTTCTGGCAGCCGCAAAACATGACAACTTTGTTTCCCTTTAGAATCAGAACGAGTCCCAGAGTCGTGGAAACAATAGATAACTATTTCACTCAGCTCAATCGTGCATGCTTAGTTTTCCTCAAAGTTACACAGAAAGCAATAGACGGGCGTTTCAATAAAAGATTTATTGAACAGTCTTGTTTCTCGTGTAAGTAAAATGTGCTGTTATGATCACAAGACAGTATGCGAGATAAATAATGTACAGCGTAAGCAGTAGAAATAAATAATACTGCGATAGCATTATCTTTAGCAGATATTAATTTACATAAATAACACAGACTAAAAAATGCGAGTACTCATAAGATGCGTTTCTAAGCTAGTTCTACCCCAATGTGCCTAACCTAGGTGTAGGGAGAGGTATGAAGTAGGTGAAGTATTCCTTACTATGGTATACTAAGAGTATGTTAAGTCTAGTATGCCTAGTATGCCAAGAGTCCCTCTAGGTTCTAGTCAGCTCCATACCTTAAGAATGAGAGAGGTAGGAATCTCTTGCCAGATTCGAACTCCAACACCCCGCAAGGGAAGTCAGATCACTGGAAGCTGGACTCTCTGCGTGCAGGGATGACAGCGTCTTCTCAGTGCGTCAGGCCGGGAAACGGGCTCCTCTGAAGTCGAGGTCTCCTCTAGTTTACAAGGGCTAGGGAAGGTATATTTATACCTGAGAGGTACCTCATAATGTTAGCATTGACGTGAGTCGGATAGCGGAAGACGTCATGAATGAACCCCTAAGGTATAGGTTCATGCATAATAGATGAGTCCTTGAAGAAATCAATAGTCCTGTGCTAGGAAACTCCCGAAGCCTAAGGGTCTGTTCTTCAAGAACTCGTTGTGACGTTAGGGTGGACGGATGTCGGAGACCATGCCTGTATTTGGAGTGCATGGTTTAATGCCTAAATAAGGACTGGGATTTTATGCCTATATAAGGGCAGGGCGAATTGTGCCTATATAAGGACATGATACAGGAAAGCCCGTGTATGGACACCCTAAGAGGAATACAACACCCACTCCACTTTCGTGTGTACGATAAGACTAAAATGCTAAACATTTAAAATGCTAAACATTAAATGGAGTACCGCATATTTCTAAAATATTTCTTAAAACCGTTTAAAAAGGCATTTAAAAACCCATTAGAATGCAAAAGGTACTGTACATTTGAATCATTGCTTTTCATTTCAGGCATATATTTAAAATAAAATGCAATTTGAATGAAATATGCAGAAATATTTACATGTGACAAAATGATCGATAAGTTTTTTCAAAATCAAAAGTAATTTCATGTCATGGAAATTAATGAACTTTTTTAGACTAACACGATGAAAAAAGTGTCTGAGGAAGTACCACGAAGTCTGTACTATAAGGCTAGTTCTACTTGAAGCAGATTGAAGTGCCATTTTAGTTCGAAAAATGGGAAAAAGTTCAATTTTTGGAAGAGTTCCAAGTTTTTGAAGTATGAAGGCCAAATTGTTACTGCATCTCTGGAACACTGTGGGCAGAATCAGAGTCAGTTTACGGGTCTGGTGTAAACATGAGATCATCTATTTCTGTAGACAAAACATCGTCCACTGAAGTTGGTGTCAGTTGGAACACCTCGTGTAGTAGATTAATTGCACAGAGATGTGAAGCATCGCTTTCAGCATAGGTTGCCGCAGCAATGTTCGCGTCCGTTGTTACCTGTGTGCCTGTAGATCTTTCTCGTACCTCAGCAGCAGCCGGAAGCGTCTGTGAGATCTCAATGAATGCTGACACCAGGATAGGCAGCCTCTGGGGGCAACACAGAGCATGGGCCATTATCGGGACCAGCAGAGTATCGACATCCGTTGGCGTACCTGATGGAAATGTTAGGCAGGTGTCCAACACACATTCTTCACCGCATAGCAGGCATCGTAGAACAGGTAAGATGCAATCTTGCCAGATTGGTCTAAATGACAGGAACCACGTGGTATTAAGTTCCCGTAGACGAGTCATGCCCAAAAGCTGTACTATTCGCTCACGGCACTTTCGTTCAAGGAGAGCTTTCTCCATTTCGCTCGGAGTGATGTCTGCGAATAGGCTGGCCATAGCGTAATAGCAGGAAGAGAAATAGAATTCCGGCAACAAGTGCTAGAATTAATGGTATGCCACCAAACACCGAATGTGCAAAGTTCGGGATGATTCCGAGTATTGCCTGGAAAGATGCTAACAGACCGGAGCAGATGCTCTTAAATACATGTACAATTCCACTTGTATCAGACATGTTGAAGATACGTGTTATCATTTCTACGAAATGTATAGGGCAGTTTGTACGTATTAAAGTCTGTATCTCAGCCGAAGTCCTTGCTACTTGTAGATCATAGGTTTCTTTGGCCGAGGTCAAAGGCACTGTTTGCTGTAAAAGCATGGCTTTCATTCTGCTTAAAGTATCAAATCTTATAAAAGAGACGTTCAGCGAAGACCATAGAGGCGACTCCCTGACTGTGTCTATTGGGGCAAACAATACTTGCATACAGCAAGTGACCCTGGAGTTGACCGTTACTAGATATGGGATGCCTGGCAACATGCCGCAGCAACTTTGATCATTCAACATGAGGTAACTCCCATTAGAAAGTTGTCCAAATGTTGGATTAATCACAGCAGCTGGTGTACCCTGCTGATGGCAAGACAAATTTGCCACAGAACCATTACAAGCCCCGTGTAAAGAAATGTCCTGACATATAAGTGAACCGCTCAGTGCACGTTTACAGTGTGTACCACTCAAAAACACTTCACGATCCCCACTCCAACATCTATATGTATACTGTAAATCCCAAGATGTCTTAATGTATTCCTTACCCAACCTTTCATATTTGCCTGCTTGCATTTGTGTGAGGCAATACTGAAACTGAAAAGTAGTCACAGGTAATGTGATTTTGCCATGAATGAGCCATTCTGTAGCTGGTTTTTCTGCCACTGTGAATGGTAACTTTTCCAGTTTTTCAATGTTCAGCACTGTATACTTTGCTCCTCTTTGTGCCAGTTCGATCTGTTTATCAGTTAGATTGTATTCTGCAAACAGAGCCGATGTGTTGATGAAACGCCAAGGCACATAGCCCGCTCGCAAAGATTGCAGCGTCCAGCTTAATAACACAATAGAACGCAATTGAGATTGGCCTTGCTGTAACATCGCCAAATCTTGTTCCAGTATGTCGATAGCAGAGGATACAATGCCATCCAATGAATATATTCTGGAGGACAAAGTTGTTAACCCATTGTCGACCACAGAGAGGGTTTTCTCTAAATTAATACGATCAAGTTCACGTATTCGTTCTGCAGCCTCCATCTGTGACACCTTCCATGCTTCATTATAGGCAGCATAAATGCCGGCATATATGAAATGTTTTTGACGCGGTTTTCTTGGTCCAAGCAAGAATTCCCTAAGGTCTGCGTCTTCTTTAAGTAAGGATAAGTGTTGTTTCACATCCTGTAGTGTAGATTTCTGAAGCCAATCGAGGCATAATTTTCCTACACTGTATGTTGTTACTACCCCCGGATGCTGTCTTTGGACGTATATTGGGTCTGGCCTATGAATAGTAAAGCCCTGAGTTTTATTCAGGAATCTTTCCTGACAGTTGTTCGTGTCTGTGGGCCAGATCAACCATTTTTTCCAATTAGGATTAGATCTGTTGAGTTGTAGTATATTGTCAACTGTCACCACTGCCTGTGTATTATTATCAGTGGCAGGTGTTGGTACAGAAGGTGTGTTCATCTCCTTGATCTTGGCTAGTCCAAAACAAGATGTTTGTTGGACAGTTTCATTCAAAAACATTATTTGTTCAGGGATGATGCAGGCTCTAAATAAAGCTTCTATCCCTTGCACTTGCCAATCTTTAGTACCCCAGACAGTTTTTGTGTCTATTGTGTCTTTCCAAAAGTCGAAACCCTGTCTAGACAGTTGGGCAATAAATATTGCAGAGTAAATCTGTTTCGTATTAGTTAACATAATTTTCAGTCCTGTCTTGTTTACATTTTTATAGTAAAACATTTCTGGATTAGATGTATTGTATCCTGAAAAATATGGAAACTTGTTAGCAAATGTTTTTGAACTACCGTGTGGTGGTGTAGGACAATGCTCCCATTGGTTAAACATAAACACATTTCTAGGATATGCAGGTTTATGCAAATAATGATGGCCATAATGGTTATAGCAATACAGCTGTTCATAGTCTGATGAACCGTCTAAATATTCTTTTTTAGAAAATGCAGCAGATTTTTCTAGGTCAAACATTATGTCATTAACAGTCTCAAAGTCCCAATCATCTGAATAGGTACTGGACGTAATTAGATCACTTAGTGAAATTTTAAACAAATGTGGAATGTTCAATTGTTCTGTCGGGCCGAAGACATCAAAATCTGTTTTGTCCCACACTATACCATCCTGTATAGGAACAGCTGTGATGTTCACTGATGACAAGTCTCTTGCTTCACGATGGGAAGATTTATGAGGTTTTAAAAGTACGTTCACGTCTTTTCCTTCAGTAGTTCACATGGATGTATCTGCCACTTATAAGCACGCTCACAGTTGTAACCAAAGCTAGCCAGAGCAGGAAAACAAAAAGTCCAGATATAATCCAGAGTTCAATCCATGGAGAAACCAAATAAGTCTTTTTCAGAAAGTGAAGAAAGTCTTGTACTTGCTGCTTGAATTTCAATGATGCTGGCGTCGTTTCAGGTTCACTCGGATCTTCTGAGAACGTATCAAAGTTAATGAAATAGCCAGAAGCAGTTCTGTCAATTGTTTGAATTGCATCAGGATTTGTAGAAATCGCTGGAACCAGTTGATCACTTGCTACATTGGTGTAGACAGGTGTATTTGGACGAACTGTTACTTGATTTTCAAGAGGGATGAGTTCCATAGCGTTGTTGCTTAGTCCTCCATCTGTTACAACTGAATTCTCGATTGTTATCAGTCTTTCAGTCTGAACCTCTTGGATAGTAGCGAGAGGAGTGTGTCTGCTACTAGGTCGGAGTCCACGAGGCCTACTATTTAGTATTGGCCACATACTGTGGTTTGATGAGGTCGATGGACACAAATCTTTTCTCCTTTCTTCCAGCAAGGGGCGGCAGAAGTACTGTTCTTGTTCCTTGAACTGCTAGGACAGGTACTGGTTGTCTGTAAGAAGGTCCAAATTCCTTCTTGTCCGCAATTTTTCTCTGACTAGATCCCCAACTTTTGGAATCCAGACAGGCCTTGCTGGGACCGCCGGTTTTTCCCCAGTGGTGGTTGGCTGTAGGAATACGTTGCTTTGTTTCGTTCTTAACTCATTCAGTTCCTGTAAAACAGCCAAACGATCTTTGATATCAAATGTTTTATTTTCCACCACTGTGCCTACGTCATCGAGATCTGGTACCCACATTCTTGTCCCAAATAGGACCTCTATATGGAGTGACCCCCTAGAGAACTTCTTGGCAGATTATTCAATGAGCGTTGGACCCCATTAAGATGTTTGACCCACCCATCACCCGAACCTAATACCCTAGCTGTTATAGACTGCTTTATGTCCCGGTTTTTCCTTTCCACAACCGAATTTCCCTCAGGATGGAATGGAGAGGAGTACCGCAATGCAACGCCCAGACTGGCCATGGCTTCTTTGTAAGCCCGAGAGCTAAACGCAGGGCCCTGGTCAGAATGTAGCGTGCCTATTGCGTATGTGCCGATAAAGACTCGCAAATCTTTTATAACAGTTCGAGCGTCAGCCGCGCGCTGAGGCCATATCCATAGGAACCTAGAGCAAGAATCCACTGCAACCATGATATATTTATAGTTACCGTCCCTTTGCAGGGGACCGCAGTGGTCAAGGTAAACACAAGCTAATGGTTTGTCTGAAATTAACAGGGGTGTCTGCGCAGGACGTTTCACTGTGGAGACTTTCATCTGTTGGCATATATCACATTCTAAAACATAGTTCTTTGTTTGTTTTCTAATGCCAGGCCACCAATATCTTTGCTTGAGTAAAGATACTGACGCAGAAACACCTGCATGGGCAGAAGCTATCCCTTCGTGTGCTGCTAGGATTAGTCCTAATCTGCGTTCCTTGTTTGGAATTACCCTATCCCCCACTCCAGGGATTCGAGCAAAAGGAACGTTGTTCGCATCAATTACATAAGAGTACTTGAGTGGAAACTTTTTTGGTAACGCTGCACTGCTGCCTTTGCTTGAAGCATTGACAGCCAACATTATCTCACCGTCTATTTTTGTTTTTGAATGAGTGATCGCAGCTACGGAAGCCGTCTGAACAGCCCCCTTTGCGGCTTCGTCAGCCAATGAATTCCCTGCAACGTGAACGCCATCACGTTGATGACTCAGTGTGTAGATCACGTGAGCCTTTGGTAGTTCGTTTTTCAACTGAACTACTTGTTCCCAAAGCATTTTGTGCTTTATTGTGCCACCTTTCGCATCTTTGAAACCATCTTTGAAACCATTTTCAAGCCAGTTTTCTATATATTCATTATACGACTGAACACAGTAAAAGGAATCGCACACTATTAGTGTGGGGAATTCTCGATCTGTACTTTCAAGTGCCAGTTTGAATGCTTGTAGTTCAGCTCGCTGAGCAGTACAATCCCCTAGAGATTGAGTTTTTGTGACCATAGGTCTGAAGATGCCATCTCGCATGCGACCTTTAACGATTGCACACGCTGCACTGTAAGCTTGCTTACTCCCTGTTGCGGGTTGTGCGGATCCGTCAGTGTAAATTATGAATTTGTACTGATCGAGAGGCAGAATTTTAGTAGGCAGAGGACATTCTTGTTCATATTGCAGGAATGCTTGTGTTTTTAAATCTGGATCAAAAACATATTCAACATCTGTTGCAGCAAGAGAATTAACCCATTGTATCCATCTTGGATGTAATGCTTTAGCATTTGGAATGCTTGCTTTTGTGACCGCTTCTAAAGCTGGTACTGGGGTTACGACAATAATGCGTTTCCCTTGGGCTAAGGCTCTTTCTTTTGCTACATCGGTTTGAACTGCTGTTAGAATTTTTTCAGTTGAACTGAAGCGCATTTCCGCTTGTGTGTACAAATGAGATTTGTATGCAATTGGTATTTTCTCACCCTCATTGAAGGTTAAGTAGGTGAATCCGCATTGACCCGAAATTATTCGGATCACCAGGTTTCGTTGACTTACGCGTGTTTGTAAGTGATTTGTTGCTAACATGTTAGCCTGGAGTGAACGCAAGATTTCTGTGTGTTCTTGTGTCCAATTCTTGATTGAAAAATCAGGTTTGATTAATGCGTAGAGAGGTGTAACCCTTTCTGCGTAATTTAGAATGTATGTTCTTCCAAAATTTAGGAAACCCAGGATGGATTGCAAGTTTTTTAGCGTTTTTGGAGGTTGGAGCAGCGCACACTTTTCTAAAAAGTTAGCTGCCAAGCTCTTGCCTTCACTTGAAAGCTCATATCCTAGAAATAGGACATTGAGATGGGCAATTCGGGACTTTTTAAAGTTGAACTTGTAGCCCTCAGAGGCGAAGCTCAGTATAATGGTGCTTACCCTGTTCAAGTGTTTGTCCAGGTCATCGTCCGTCAGATAGATGTCATCGACATAGGACAATGCCTCATTGTCATAAATTTGTAGTAACTCCGTTACCCTCGCTGAGAATAAACCTGGGCTGTTCTTGAACCCTTGTGGGAGTCGACAAAAGTGACGCTGGGTCCCCATTATGGAGAATGCTGTTAAGTACCTGCTTTCAGGTGCTATGTTTTGACAAAAGAAACCATTTGAGATGTCTAATGTTGTTTTGTATTTTTTACGCACAATGTTATTCATTAATGCTGTGCTATGTGCATTTTGCACTGCAAAAGTTTTAGAACAAGTGTTTAAGTGTCTGTAATCCAAAACTAGACGATATGTATTGTCTGGTTTGGAGACAGGAAACAAAGGATTGTTCATTGAGGAGGTGCATGTTTCAATCACCCCTTGGTATTCAAGTTGATCTAAGATCTCCCTGACCTGTTTTTAGCTTCTTGCTTTATTGGGTACTGCCTTTGTGCAGTTGGTTCATGTTTCAGATGTATTTTATGGTGAGGTGAGTCCTCATCCCATCCTACATGATTTTTATATAATGCTGGGGCCTGGGCTACTGCCCATTTCCTGGCATATGTATATTTTAGATGAATTGGAATATGGTTGGAGAAGGCAGGCATAATAATGTCCTCGCCATGTGGGCACTCCCTGACAAATTGTGGTGGCCAGTCTTTTTCTGCTAGAAGTATGTCATAGCCCCTCGATAGTCTTTCCCAAAAAAGTGCTTTCACCTGTCTTGGCTTGTCTCCCTCCATCCGGAGTGTTATTTCATATAACTTTTGTGGAGTACTAACCCTGGTGTCTACAGTCTCAACTGTAATGTACTCATTCAAGTCCACTATCTCCAGAAGTTCCTTCAGGTTCTGGCGAACTATTGTGACTTCTGCTACACTGTCCAGCATTGTCTGAGCCCATTCTCCGTTCTTGAGTTGTGTTCTCAGTATTCGCGGCATGTCTGATCTTCAGACCTGCTACTTTCTTTTTGGAGAATTGAGGTTTTGTTCTGTTTTTTGGAGCGTGTTTATCTTCCTTGGATTTCACGCGTTCTTCTCTATGTTCTGATCGTCCTCTTCTTTCCGAAGTCTGTGATGAGATCTGAAAGGGACGAGAGGAACGTGTATCAGTATCTTGATACCTATCAGGTTTTCTTAAATTATCCCTATTCCTGAGGTTATACCTCCTTTCAGAGGGCTCCTTTTGAGGAGACCTACCCCGGGATTGAGAACGTTTCTCATTTGACTTTTGTTTATTAGTCTCCCACTTCTTTTTAGAAGATGTAGGAGTTTGTTTAATAGAGTCCTTCTCAGGACTTTCAGATAGTTTGCACTGGTCTTCCACCCAAACTATCTCTGCCTAATTCTGCATAAGATTGTTAAATTATTCTGGGTAGTTCAGTTTGATGTTCTGTAACATCGAATTCCCTTAATTTTTGGTGGATCGCCACTGCTGCTGCCTCCCCTTTAATATTAGATAATATTATTGTTGAGACCTGGTCGAAATTCTTCAGTAATTTCATATCTAAATTCAGAGCAGGCTCTGCCCCATATTCATTTTGAATTTGTTTCAGGACCTCTGGGATTACCGCAATTGACGGAATACCATGTGTTTTAGTATAGATGACAGCAAAGACTGAGCCCCAAGTGGTGCAGTCTTCCAGTTGTGGTGTGATCCCCATTGGTAAACTGATTGTTAGTATTCTGTGTTTCTCATACGGGCTAGTATTTGGAAATACTGCTTCGATTTGAGTAATTATTTTAGCTATCCAGAATGGAATTTGCTCACGTTTTGTGGACATTTTACCCATGACTGAGTAGAGAGTCTGTGGTGTAATTTTTAGTGTATTCCCCTGTTGGGGAGTTGGATTTGGAAGTGTCAGTGGTTGCTGGACTGTGAAAGTCCGCATGACATATTGGACCAATTGTCTGTAGATTTTTATTAACTCTGTGAGTTGAGTAAGTAATTCCTCATCTGACATCTCTTCAATGTCAGGATGAGGTGTGTAGCCGGCTAGAATCGGCCATGTTGCTCCTGGTCTACCTAGTGGACCGAGCCTGGTAATGTTTTTGTGATGTTTTAGGGCGTCTTTAAACCAGAGATGATGCTCCTGGTATGTTAGTGGAATTTCAATATCCTCGAAAGGAATGTATTCCTCTGGTGGATCATCTTCTTTGTAGAAGTGAAACATGAGTGTTACTGGATTGGATTCAGGAAATATTACCCATGAATAGAATACCTCTGTCTGAAAGGATTTGTGTGCCTCTATCACGAAAACTGCTCTACCGCCTCTTGGTGGTAGGCCATGTTTTATAAGTTTTAGAGTGATGGCTCTTCTTAAGTTTGGAGCGATGTCTATAACACCCTCCTCGGTTTCATTTAAACCTGTAATGTTAAAAACTGCTGCTTGGGCTGGATCAGCCGCAGCTTCACCGTTTCCGGTTTCAGTCATTTTGTTTTTTGAAAAATGTAGAACAAGTTTCAAGGAAACAAAGATAAGGTGCACAATATTTTGGAACACTGTATCCTTCAACGTTGAGCAAACCAAACAGCTAGTATATAGGGTACTTCCCTATGTAGCCGTGGTGGATACTTAACCCTGCCCACTCCAGACGTCTTTTGGAGTATATGGGTAGGGGTCTCTGAGAGAAAAAGCACGGCTGAGTTACTCAGTATCTAGCGTTAAATTACCGCCTTACCAAACGTTGGGCGCCATGTAGTGTAGCTCCTATTTCCCTAATAGGCTCTGCGCATTGGAATAATATCCCCTATAGGTTTGACATAGGACTAAGGTCAGTATGTCCCTATCGAGTATATTAAACTTAATTACTTGTGCCAGCTAGCTCAGAGGCCACTAGAAACTCCTTGACGACAAGAAGGGAGTAGTTTCTGGCAGCCGCAAAACATGACAACTTTGTTTCCCTTTAGAATCAGAACGAGTCCCAGAGTCGTGGAAACAATAGATAACTATTTCACTCAGCTCAATCGTGCATGCTTAGTTTTCCTCAAAGTTACACAGAAAGAAATAGACGGGCGTTTCAATAAAAGATTTATTGAACAGTCTTGTTTCTCGTGTAAGTAAAATGTGCTGTTACGATCACAAGACAGTATGCGAGATAAATAATGTACAGCGTAAGCAGTAGAAATAAATAATAATGCGATAGCATTGTCTTTAGCAGATATTAATTTACATAAATAACACAGACTAAAAAATGCGAGTACTCATAAGATGCGTTTCTAAGCTAGTTCTACCCCAATGTGCCTAACCTAACCTAGGTGTAGGGAGAGGTATGAAGTAGGTGAAGTATTCCTTACTATGGTATACTAAGAGTATGTTAAGTCTAGCATGCCTAGTATGCCAAGAGTCCCTCTAGGTTCTAGTCAGCTCCATACCTTAAAAATGAGAGAGGTAGGAATCTCTTGCCAGATTCGAACTCCAACACCCCGCAAGGGAAGTCAGATCACTGGAAGCTGGACTCTCTGCGTGCAGGGATGACAGCGTCTTCTCAGTGCGTCAGGCCGGGAAACGGGCTCCTCTGAAGTCGAGGCCTCCTCTAGTTTACAAGGGCTAGGGAAGGTATATTTATACCTGAGAGGTACCTCATAATGTTAGCATTGACGTGAGTCGGACAGCGGAAGACGTCATGAATGAACCCCTAAGGTATAACGGTTCATGCATAATAGATGAGTCCTTGAAGAAATCAATAGTCCTGTGCTAGGGAAACTCCCGAAGCCTAAGGGTCTGTTCTTCAAGAACTCGTTGTGACGTTAGGGTGGACGGATGTCGGAGACCATGCCTGTATTTGGAGTGCACGGTTTAATGCCTAAATAAGGACTGGGATTTTATGCCTATATAAGGGCAGGGCGAATTGTGCCTTTATAAGGACATGATACAGGAAAGCCCGTGTATGGACACCCTAAGAGGAATACAACAAGGGTCCCGTGAAAACTCCTGACAGGAACACTTCAGGATGGGAGAGTAATAAAAAAGCAGGATTTCAATTAATACATGTCATTTAAAGAGCTTCCATAGGCAACATCAGCCTCAATTTGTAGAGAAATCCGATTTTCAAGGAAGAAATCACATATACATAGATTCTCTCACGGGCGTCTGACTGGATGAAAGGGCGCCGCAACCAAGATGGCGGCCACTGTCAGGGCGACGATGTTTGAAAAGGCGTCATAAATAGCCCTTCGGCCGCGTATTGCAGGAGGAAAGCTCCCAGACAAAGCCTGGGAGGTCAACACATCTTCCGACACTCAAAGCCCCTCATCGGACTTGGGGACACGAGCTCGGAGTGCAATTAATCCGTCCAGTCCCACGGAGCCTCACACGGACGCCGCCATTAGCCACGGGCGCCAAGCCATGCCCCCTTAGGCATGAATCTTAAAAGTTATTGGCAAAATTAGAAAGTCACAAATACACACCGGAGAACAGCCTTTAAAAATCACAAGCCTTTCTTTCTATGCCTTGTTTTGCTCTTGACAGTTTGAGCATAGTCACAATGGTACCAGCTTCCTAAGTGTGATGGGGCAGTGAAGTCATGTCTTAGGGACAAACTTCCTGTTGAGTAGTATTTATAAAAAAATAATATCTTTTGTGTGCAAACTCTCTTGGCAGAGATGGCTGTTAGGAGTTGTTTATATTTGGGGTGTCGTGATTAATAGTTGTGGGGACTGCTCTGTGCATTGATCATCACAAGGTGAATGATATCTAACACCGTCCATTGGGTGCAAAGTAATACCAGCTGGTAGAAGGTGTCTCGTATTGTATAATATGTCACTATACACTAGGGGCCATATTTATGACCCTTGTGGCGCAGGGCAGTGCAGCAATCCACCTTGCTGTCTTGCCCTGTGTCACAGGGAAAGGACAGGATTGCACTGTATTTAACCAATCGGTGCATCCCTGTCCTTTCCCCTTGCACTGGTGCCGTGTTGTTAGCCTAACACACAAGATGATGGACGGAATGTTGCACATTGGCAAACATTCACCCCCAGTCACAGATCTGGGTTTAATCCATCGTTATTTTGCTTCACTACGCCACCCCAGTTCAGACATAGCCATATGCAAATCAGTCTTGAGCCTGTGCCTCATGGGAACAGTCCAGACCGAACTGCCAAGCCATGTCTTCCCTGGACCGGAATCAAGCATCCTAGGACCGGTTTCGGGCTATCAGCCCTCATCAGCCAGGATAGCTTGACTCCAGTGGCGTAGTGAGCACGGGACCCACGTCTGGGCATACCCTTCCCACTTATGGCAAAATGCAAAACACACAAGATGATGGACGGAATGTTGCACATTGGCAAACATTCACCCCCAGTCACCCCGAGTGGGACGGGTATGCCCAGACGTGGGTCCCGTGCTCTCCATGCCACTGGAATCAAGCTATCCTGGCTGAAGAGGGGTGAAACCCTGAAACCGGTCCTAGGATGCTTGTTTCCAGTCCAGGGAGGACCTGGCTTGGCAATTCGGGCTGGACTGTTCCCATGAGGCACAGGGTCAAGACTGATTTGCATATGGCTGGGTTCAAACTGGAATGGCATGGTGAGCAAAAAACAATGGATTTAGGCCCAGATCTCTGTACTGGGGTGAATGTATGACATTGTTCTGCATTCTGTCCATCAACTGTTGTTTTTGCATTTGTCACCCCGAGTGGGATGGGTATGCCCAGACGTGGGTCCCGTGCTCTCCATGCCACTGGAATCAAGCTATCCTGGCTGAAGAGGGGTGAAACCCTGAAACCGGTCCTAGGATGCTTGTTTCCAGTCCAGGGAGGACCTGGTTTGGCAATTCGGGCTGGACTGTTCCCATGAGGCACAGGGTCAAGACTGATTTGCATATGGCTGGGTTCAAACTGGAATGGCATGGTGAGCAAAAAAACGATGGATTTAGGCCCAGATCTCTGTACTGGGGTGAATGTATGACATTGTTCTGCATTCTGTCCATCAACTGTTGTTTTTGCATTTGTCACCCCGAGTGGGACGGGTATGCCCAGACGTGGGTCCCGTGCTCTCCATGCCACTGGAATCAAGCTATCCTGGCTGAAGAGGGGTAAAACCCTGAAACCGGTCCTAGGATGTTTGTTTCCAGTCCAGGGAGGACCTGGCTTGGCAATTCGGGCTGGACTGTTCCCATGAGGCACAGGGTCAAGACTGATTTGCATATGGCTGGGTTCAAACTGGAATGGCATGGTGAGCAAAAAAACGATGGATTTAGGCCCAGATCTCTGTATTGGGGTGAATGTATGACATTGTTCTGCATTCTGTCCATCAACTGTTGTTTTTGCCTTTGTCACCCCGAGTGGGACGGATATGCCCAGACGTGGGTCCCATGCTCTCCATGCCACTGGAATCAAGCTATCCTGGCTGAAGAGGGTGAAACCCTGAAACCGGTCCTAGGATGCTTGTTTCCAGTCCAGGGAGGACCTGGCTTGGCACTCGGGCTGGACTGTTCCCATGAGGCACAGGGTCAAGACTGATTTGCATATGGCTGGGTTCAAACTGGAATGGCATGGTGAGCAAAAAACGATGGATTTAGGCCCAGATCTCTGTACTGGGGTGAATGTATGACATTGTTCTGCATTCTGTCCATCAACTGTTGTTTTTGCGCGTGTTGTTAGCCTAGCGGCAACGAAGGCCCTCTTCCCTGTGCTGTAGGCTGGATTGTTTTGTGCAGGAAGGGACACCCTCCTGCACAAACACAATCCTGAGAGGCTTTTTCCTCTTTCTATGTGTGCTGCAGAATGTAGCAAACATAGAAAGAGGAAAGAATGAGACAAAATATTTGTCCTCATTACACATCCCTGGGAAGGCATAAGATTTTGGTGCATTCCCAGGGGAATGCGTCAAAATCCATGGGAGTTGCATATGAATACCCATGCAACGCCTACCCAGGGCAGAGTAAGGTAGCGCAGTAATTTGTCCAGCGTTGCCTTCTCCAGATTTATGAAGCCACACAGAGCCACGCAAAGTGGGTTTGCGTTGCTTCATAAATCTGTCATAGAGGTTTGTGTTGTGCATATACCACGTTGCGTAGTGCAAGCATGACGCAAACCTCTCATAAATATGCCCCTAGGTATATGTCAACAGATATAGAAAACCAGTTATGGGGTGAATGTCTAACACATCTGTAATGTGTAGGTCAAAGGAGAGTGACTGTTATGTGTGTCAAGTAAAGACTGAATATAAAGAGCACCTCGTCTGGCGATAGTAACTCGCGCTACCCTTGTGGTTTGGTGACTGCTTCTTTTAGTGATCGCCTAGTCAGAGACGAAGACATTTTAGTTTGTTTGATCTTATGAGTATAGGTCTGTAACTATAGCACCTACTGCCACTACAGCAAGAGTATGGGGGCTTTCAGGACCAGAACTGCAAAACAAATCACAGCAGGTATTACAGTTGTATGTTAGGTGCCTCAATGCCTGAATAAATAATCAAACTCCATCAAGATTGCGCATTAGCACACTTCAATTTGAAGTACTCTTTTTACTGGAATTATGGGAACAGGCAGCAATGAACACATACGAACGGGCCAAAGTACTTGCCAGCAGCTGCTTCCAAACCCAGGGCAGACGCCTGGCTGCTTTCAAAGGCATACTTGAGTTGTAGGCTCCTTTGGTAGGGAAAGGCACTAAAGATAAAGAATGTGGTCCTTCTTTTATGTTGTTGGTGCTAACATCTTATGTGCAGAGCCAGTAGGAGTGGAGGGAGGCGAGTCTGTCTCACCTCCACCCTTACTAATGCAGCTTTGGGCCTGCAGTGTAATGAAAGATGCTTGATTAAAACAGGCGATCTCTTGATGTGAACTCTTTTTTTCATGTCATAGTCGGCACCTCCTCAGGCACATTCATGGGGTAAATGTACAAAATGCAGTCCCTCACAGTGAGAGGAGCCAGTGACAAAAGTGGGCTGACCCCTGTCTCTAAACTGTGTGCTGTGGAGGAAGGAAGCAAAATGTGAATAACACAACAACAGACCAAGAGATGAAGTGAGTTGAGAGAAAGTCCCTATTTGTATATATCTATGAATGAATCCTTTAACTTTAAAAAAAAAAAATTTAAAGCAAAGGTCTTCGCTAACGCCAGACCTGAAAGCAGAGTTTGGAAAAAGCTGCATTACAAAAGCTGTACTTACAGCAAGGAGAGATAGAAACTAAACATATTCAAGCTATCTTGAGAAAAGATCGAATAGAACAACAGCTGCAAAACCACGCTGCAGTTTTGAAACTTAAAATAGCGAATTTTTATTCCCAAAAATGGCACAGAAACTATAGCAGCTCAGAATTATGAAGATGGCCAGCACATTGGCAAAGTGGCAGCACTAATGACCCGAAAAACCTCTGTTAAAAGTAGAATTGATGCCCTGCACAACAAAGATGGCGATATAATGAATGATTCAGGTGAGATTGTAGGGTAATTTCAATCTTATTTTGTAGATCTTTATTCTGAAAATACGTTTTTTAAGAGACCTGGGGGCCTATTAGCAATAACCGGCGATAATTATCGCTAAGCGCAGTTAGCGCTAGGATAATTATCGCCGGCTATCGCAGGTTTCTATCGCGGAGATAGCGTGCTATCAGCAACGCTTATCTCCAAAGCGATAGAAACCCTGGAGAACAGTGTGAATATCGCTTGAAAACAAGCGATATTCACACTGTGACCAGTGCTAGCTTGGCGATAGGGCGAGGGATTTAGCCATGTAATCCACCTCCCATTGGATTACATGGCTAAGTCAGGTCTGGACCAGGCGTTAACAAACCAGCGCTAAACGTGTTTAGCGCTGGTTCGCTAATCACCTCCCTGCCTCGCTAATAGGCGATAGCGACCTTAGCGACTGTTTCCAGTCGCTTTTAGGTTGGGAACGCCTACTTTGCATGCCAATAGCGATAAATATCGCTGGCATGCAAGCGGCACCCAACCCGGTCGCTATCGCCTAGAAGCTGTTGCTAACAGCAGTTAGCGACAGCTTGCTAATAGGGCGTTTGAATTATCGCCGCTTTAGCGGGAAAAAGTCCCGCTAAAGCGGCGATAGAGCCCTTGATAATATGCCCCCTGGTTTGTTCATGTAGAATTCATTTTGGATCTTGTTTACAGATAGATGCCCTGATCAAGTCATCCTAGACTCCTTTACAAATATCTGCAAAACAGTTCAGGTGGTCCTTATGAGAAAACCGAGAAGGGTTGAAGGCCCAGGCCCCAAATGGTTTGACAATAAATGCACAATGGCTCATAAAAATCTGATGAAGGCCCTACATCAAAAACCAAGGGATAAGGATGTAGTGAAGGAGGCTAGAAAGCGATATAATGTGGCCTGTAAGACCAGGAAGACTAAACTTAAGAGGGAGGCATGGGAAGAGTTAGTGTCAGCATGTGAGTCAGGAGATAGTTCTGCTTTTAAAAAAATAGTGAACCAGCCCCATTTTTAATGAGGTAGCCTACCAGATATGATTCAAACCATTCCAGAGCAGGACTGGGTCAGGCACTTTGAATCTATTTATTCTACGGTAAGCACTACACCCTCTAGCAATAAAGTGGATACTGTTAGAGGGAGTGAGATAAACTTTGACTTGACCGAATTTGTGGAAGCCATAGCGGCCCTCACATCTAATAAAGATCCTGGGCCAGATAGAGTACATGGGACCTCTATAAATCATGTGTGGATCTTTGGGCCCTTTAGTCACTCAGCATCTTAATGCAGCAGCGCAAGGACAGATTCCCATTTCTTGGCATAAGTCGGTCATTGTTCCTGCATTTAAAAAAGGGAATCGCGCAGATCCAGCCTGTTACCAGCTGATTTCTTTAGTGGATGCTGAAGTGAAGGCCATAGGCAGAGTACTATTGAATCGATTGACGAACTGGGCAGAGAATGGAAAAATCCTGTCAGATATTCAATATGGGTTTAGGCCTGGTAGAGAACCATCGAGCAGAATATAAATCTGTATCTATTAATTACTAAGTACGTAAAAGTGAAGGAGTTGATACACTTAGCCTTCATGGACCTCAGTACAGCCTTTGATACAGTAGATAGAGTGAAGTTATGGGCTGTGCTGGGGGGCATGGGGGTGGAGAGTGCCCTCATAAATTTTCTGATAGATTTGCGCGATGGCCTGGAAGCCTCAGAAATATATGGAACCAATGGAGAATGCACTGTGCACTTTCAGTTAGGGTGAGGAGTTTGTCAGGGCTGTATTTTAGCTCCTTTGCTTTTTATATTATACATCAATCAGTTAGATCAATTTTTAGTGGCACAGTGTAAGGACATCCCTTTGGTGGGGAAATGGAAGATCCCAGCCTTACTGTACGCTGACGATACAATACTCATAGCGCGTACAGCTAATGGTCTGCAACTTTTAATAGAGTGTTTTTATGATTTTATGGTCAATTTAGGTTCGAAACACATTTGGCAAAAATGTACACAATGCTGCAAGGGCAAAAAAAATACTAAAACAAAAACCCATGTAATTGAGGGACATCACATTGGCAAGACTGATAAATTCTGTTATTTAGGCATCTGGTTAGATGCCAGATTAAAGTGGTATCCTTTAATCAGTGGGCATGTGCAGTTCTTTAATAGAGTGGCCCATAGTATTGACGCCTTTGCGAGGCAATTGGGTAGTCTTCATGTCAGATCCATGATGGCGCTTTATAAAGCCAAATGTGTTCCAACAGTGGCATTCGGCTCCGAGATCTGGGGTTATAAGTCTTGCTACCCCATTCAGGTTGCCGAAAATAAATTGTTAAGGAGAATCCTGAGGATACCGCAGTTTGTATCTGCAGAGATCGTGCATGAGGAATTGGGTAGAGGGTTTATTGCTGATTACATACAAATCCGTCCAGTACTGCTGTGGTTTTCTGTATGGTTAAAAGATGATTTGTACTTTAACAGAAGGATTCTGAAAGATTGTTTTGGATTGAAACATTGCCATCAGATTCCTTGGGTGCAGTATATTAAAGGTATTCTGGGGAATTTTGGCAGACCAGATTTGCTTACTCATCCAGAACGAATTTCTAAAGCTGATGTTCGGTGGGTCAAAAGAGGCATATCAGGTTTTCTAGCAAAGAAAAAGGGCCACACAGTCATTGGTGAAAAGAGAGTGCAAGCATTATGCAATGGTTAACATTTCATGCAAATATGAATTATATTTAACACTGGATATGCTGGTTTTACATAGATGACTTTTAACTTATTTTCAGTTAAATTTGTCCCCTAGCTGATAGCTGGTTGGCATAAACCATCGGAACCTGCAATTTGCACATGTGAAATGGCAGCTACACTCGACACTTTGCATATTGTTTTTACCTGTCTAAAATTCACTACTCTGCATTACTAGTATATACATCCTTTTCTTTTGCCACCGAGTTTTACGCAAGCAAGGCCAGCTTTATTATATCTGCATTTTTAAGATAACTACACAGTTTGTTTTTATGTATCATGGTTTTTATCCGGGGTGTTTCATTCCTTCCTATGAATTCGGTGTATTGGGTCTCGCTGATTTTAATGAATGATGTATTTATTGTATATGAATTTATGATTTACTGAGTTAAATCGAATAAAGTGAATCTAGACTTGACTTTCTGAAAATAAGTGGCCACCCTCAGGTCTGATAAAGGCCTATTTGTCTCGGATACAACTACTATCTGTAACTAAGAGCAATAATAACATGCTTTTAGCACCCATAATTACTAAAGAGGTGCAATTCAAGGCCTACCACATGGAAAAGCAGTGGGCTCAGATGCTATCCCTCTCGACTTTGATCAAACTTTTTTCGCTGAAATATCATCGGTCCTATTTCCCTTTGTAAATGTTTGCAGAGGGAGTACATATACTACAATCATGGACATAAACTAGTATTCTTTAAAAAAAAAAGATAAGGATCCTACAATTCCAGGGTCATATCGCTCGATATCATTAATCAATATTGATTCAAAGGTGTATTATGAAATCATAGCCAATCCTATAGCCAGAATCATTGCTGGGGTAGTATCACCATGGCAATAAGGCTTCGTCCCCAGTCGAGGAATCACAAATCCTATTAACCCGGCAATCTCCCACATAGACATAGCGGCCCACCATAGCTCTCCCCTGACAATGATTCTACTACATGTAGAAAAAACCTTCAATCAGGTTATGTGTTATTGTTTATGGGAAGTAATGGAAGCATTGGGACTAGGGTTAGAGTTCATTAAATCAATAAAGATTCTTTACACAAATCCTGTAGCTAAATTTCAAATCTAGACAAGTGCACCCATGCTCCTCACTTTTGTATCTTGATCCATTTATTAGCAAACCTCTGGAGAATCAGAGTATACAACCAATTCTTTATAAGGGCTATTGCACAAGGGTGCTTGGGTATGCAGACAATATCGCTGTAATGCCAATGTCACCATATAAAGGTATTAAAGTAATTGAAGTCAAGGCAGCTGAATTTAGGGCAATTTCTGGGTATTTACTGAATAGCCAGAAAACACAAATTCTAGCAAATAGAAATACTTGCACACATGATTCAAGAAAAATATCTAACATTACATATCCGGGGTTAGGGCTTACAACCGATATTTAGAAAATAAACATTCTGAAATATGATACATGAGGTAAAACAAATCTAAAAAGATAGAATAGACTACACTTGTCTTTAATCCGTTTAAATAATTTAATTAAGATAGTAATTTTACCTAAGATGTTGAAATTGCTTCATGCAACACACAAATGCAAATAGATATGAGAACTGCAATTCAATGTTACTGCAAGGAAAACATTAATATGCACACTCAGACCAATTAGCTTGATTGACACCAGCCAGAAAACTTTCTGTAGAGAGGTGCTAGCAAGGATCCTCCAGTGGATAAATGATCACAAAATTCTCTCTGACTGCCAGGCGGGATTCGGGTGTAGAGTTAGTACTATGGATCAGGTGTTCTGCTTCAGGACGATATGCTGGAAGTATGTCACCCTAAGGCATGAACACCTATATGTGGCCTTCATGGAATTGAGGGCCGCTTTTGAAGTGGTTCCCAGAGACAGTTTAAGGAAGGTATTGGTGACCTATAATATCCCTGGAGGTCTTTTAGGAATATTGAGAGCCCTGCCATATGAGACCTTTCCGCAAGTTGGATGGAATATGGAGGCCGACCTTACATCTAGGATACCAGTTGACTTGTGTGTGAAGCAAGGATGTGTGCTTGCCCCCACACTACTTAGCCTATACATCAATGGGGTTGTAAAGTGGTTGACAGACTGTAAACATGATGCACCAAAATCTGCAGGATTTAGTACTCCAATGTTCTTGTTTGCCAACTACACACTACTTCTCTACAGAACCTCAATGGGACTTCAATCCTTGCTAGTCCAGTTTTCCTCCTTCTGTATGGCTAGGGGCCTTGAGATAAACTCTACAAAATCTAAATTCACAACCTTAAGTCCCCATTGTTCCTTCAGAGGCAAAATGATGGTGCAAGGGGGCATATTTGGAACAAGTGAAGAACTTTGATTATTTAGGTGTCAGATTGACAGATAATTTATCGTGGACCCCTTAGTTAGAGAGAAGTAGAGTCATACTGCACCAAAGGAAATTGGCTGTGGCAAAGAAACATAAACTCACCTCTAGTGGAGCAGTTTCCCTGGCCCTTGAAGTCTACAGAGCCACTGCAGTGGCAGGGGCTACATACGGGGTTGAAATTTGGGGCTGTGTCAATATGTTTTGACTGATCCAAGCTAAAAAGAAATTCATTAGGTCTCTGCTTTTTTGCCTATGAGTGCACTTCTGATACCAATATATTACGATCTGGCAATAAAAGGGGTGGACTCAGTAGTTCTGCTGAGATGCCTGATATATTGGGTACACCTCTGGTCTACCTCAGAATTGGTGACCTATAGGAATGCACTAGAGGAACTCATTATCCTAGATAAATGAGTATGTATAACGTGGCTTAATAAGATAAAATCTCCATGTTCTGCGCTCAAACTGGATAAAGTATGAAACTCACCAGAAGAAGGGTGCACAATCACAGCCAATAAGCGGAAGGAGGGTTTCTGGAAATTTACCTTACTCAAAACATTGGAACAACCAAAAAAATGGGCGTATTACAGAACATTTTTTACTAGTCAAATGTGTCCTCTCCTTTGAGCCATTTATGGATAGAATTAGGCTGTGGCAAGCAAAAAAGTCTATACATCAAATTTAAAATAGGGAGCCTGCCCTTAAGGTATTTTACAAGCAAGTGGGACAAAATTCTTTCCACAATGACTAACTGTCCCTTCTGTCCGATGACAATTGAATCTTCAGAACATTTTCTTCTCTTTTCCCCTGGCTATGCCCTACCTCACAAAAGATGTATAGTGCCAATGTGTAAATTGATGAGCAAAGCCCATTATTGCGGGCATACAGGATTCTCAGATGAGATGCAACAAAGTTAATTGTCTTTACCACCTCCAGGTTTTTTCTATGGGCATGGAGACTTAGAATGAAAAAGACTACACCTGATGTCTAGAGGACTCCTATATGAGGCTGTTGTGTCAATGGGTTGCATCTTTTGATGTAGATTTGAATAGCTAATTAGTTACCTCTTACTTATAGTAATAAATACTGTATGCCTAGGCCTATTTCAATGCTGGAATTTTTGTTTCATATTTATGTAAAAAAAAGAAAATCGATCTATCGACTGCATTTTTATACTTTTGAATAATAAACATCAAAAACCACTGGTCTGTTGGATAACAGTTTTTGTATTATGGACATATTGCTGTATCTTAATTAACTGTTTTTGGAGAAGTCTCTGTTGTTGCTTATTCTGTTGTTTCCCTGCCCTCTTCTCCATACGTATATAGCTTTATCAGGGACCCTCTAGTTTTTCTTTAATTTTTCTGGAATTTTTGTTTACCCTCCGTTTAAATTGCTCCGCAAATGCACCTATGCACTTTATGGTTTAGTATTGTATTCCAGCTATGATTTCCCATGTGATCTTTCCAATGAAAGTATTTGTTAGTGCAAGGGACTGCTGGAAGCAGGCACTGAAAATGTATGAATTCAGCAGCTCTAGTACCGTAGTTATGGTAACATAAGTTAGGGTTATTTTAATCACATGAACTTAAACCTCTGGAAATATTGCAGTGTTCGTTTATGTATTTTTAACTCACTTGTATCTTTTATTTTTAACTGTGACCTTACATAAGGAGTTTTCTATTTTTTTACTTTTACGGCATGCATGACTTTTAGTATGGATAATCGGGACAAAAGATCTTGAAGGATACCTCCTACAGATATGTCGGACCATTCTAGGTTTTTGTCTTTGGTAATGCTCTTTTGTGCCTACTTGTTGAACTGATTTGGTAGCAAGGAGTCACTCTTGGGAATATTATTGTAAACAATAACAAAGTCTAGTACAGTATGAAGACAATGAATGCATACTGTTCTTAACCCATGTTGTTATGTGGAACCTTTACGGCCTATGGTCGAAATACAGTTTGTATTTGTTTGAATATGCACACTCATATAAATTATAGAGATTACACAGGAAATGCACCTCCTGTATCTGTTCAGGTGCACTACATTACATTAATAATGTTACATCACACAAGTGCATGAGGCCAAGTGTAAATATATATGTGGCTTAATCAAACAGAGCTAAAATCATGCTTCTCCAGTTCCCCCTCTGATGGTGACTCAAGCCATCACAGATTACAGTCTGATATTATCAGATGGACAATCTAAAATCTTGTGGCCGTGAGCATCTTTCACCTTGAGTCTTCCAGGTATTCCATGTCATCATAATACTTACTCTGACTCTCCTCTAACTCTACATCTATTTGTTTCCTCTTCACTCCCCATCTAACTTGTACATACTTGTATCCTTACAGATCATAAGTAGGAATATTGCACAAAGGACAATTATCAAAAGAGGTTTCAAAATGGTGCCCAGAATTCTACTTCCCAAGCTTCCAAACCACTTGCCTATTAAAGCAAATTCACTTCCCAGGCATCTGTTGCTTCTATCCTTTCAAATCTTCTGTCAACCCAGATATATTCTGAATTTATATCTCCAAATCCTTACTTTTGTCTGAGATGTAAGTACAGCATTGCTAAACTTTTACCATCCTGCAGACTCCACCCTTATTTGCGAGTAAAAGGTGTAGTGCAAGTCTGTTTTGCAAAACCATAGACCTTATCGCAACCATCTCAGTACTTACAAGTAATAAAGAATTTACGGTACTCATAGCCAATTTATCCACTATTGTACACAGCTTTCTAATTTTCAGATCATTCAGAATTACTCCTACAGACAGAATGATGGCACCAAAAATATTTCCTACTACTTCTGCTACACTAACACCTCGGCTAGTTCTAGGTCTCGTTTCCTATACAGGATCATTAAAATGTTCCACATGGTAAATCTTTGGGAAAGCTATACCAAGATAACATGTAGTGTGCTATCCATTGGGCAATTTAAAATATGTATACTGTCTACAAATAAAGTGCACTCCAGGAATCACAGGATTCCGGCCCTCCAAGAAAAGGCCATTCTTCCCTCTCACCTTTAAAATATGTTCACATTCGCTCTTCCCTATAAATAACAGGTCTATATAACTCTGATCAATGTGTATACATAACTTTCCCTTATGTTTCCAATCTAAGGTCAAGACGGGCAAATTTCCCTTCACCTGATGTACAATTTCTTCACTACTTCACCTGTGGTGCTCTCAAGATCTTTATTCATTGCAAATTTAGACTATAGATCTCTCCTTCCATCTTCCACTAGCTTTGAGAATTTCTTCTCCACATCTGACATTGAACAAGTCAAATTATGTCTGTGTGCATATGCAGAGTCTAGTGGCTTGAGACACACAGAATATTTGCCTGCAATCTCTGCACCTTTAAAATAAGGATTCTTATTCAAATGTTTGAGAATAGGAACTTCTGAAAAGGACTAAATCAAAATTCAAGAAATAATATTGAAAACTACCCTGTCTATAGAATAGGCTTAATAAAAGACAACAAAAAATTCCATATGTCAAAGGAATGTGGTGATAGGTGAAACAGACGCAGGTAACAGGGTACAAACATAACAATCCCTTGCAATCACAGTGTCAATTTATTCATAAAGTAATCTAAAATAAGAGTTTGAAGAAAAATCTCCCCTTGATAGATCTGTGTACAATTTCTTAACCCCCAACAACTGTGGGTTACTATCAGCAAGATGTGGTGTAGTAGGAGCAACAGTAGGCTTGATTTCTACTGACCTATATGTAGCTGAATATAATCCTATAAGCAATACGATTAATACTACAACTACAACTCTTAGTGTGCCTGCTACGATGTATCTACACCTAATAGTATTAGAATTGGCTCCCATTTCTTCATTAGAACCTAAATCTTTGGGTGGAATATAGCATCTGCAGAGTCTTCTCTGTTTCACCTGTGCAAGCAGCAAAACCAAAATTCAAATGATATGCAACAAGAATATGTACAAAGTTTTTTGTGTGTCTTCCTTAGCCGTACTCTGTGTTCTTCTAATGGACAAGCTTAAGCTCTTCAGCTGCCTTGGGCCTAGGTACTCTTCTTTCTTCCCTATAAAGTCTATTTAAACGTCTCTAATAAGAAACAGTTCAAGTTCATTAACAATCAATTCCAAAATGAAGTGTTTTAGTTCCTCGACTAGCATAGGGAACGTATTTGCATCCAGCAGAGGAAACTCAGTCAAATACAGAATAAGATGTCTCAAGTCACACAATTTCACTAACAGAGGAATTTCAAAAGTAGGATTGAACTGAAGATCAAGTTTCCAAAGTTTTAGTTGAACTTTCACATTGATCCCAGAACTGCTGCAGCTCATTCTCCTTGTCATTTGCAAGGAAGTAAGTACATTCAGGGGAAGAGTATCTCATTCAGGTCACCCTTGCTTGCTTTGACCTTCTGAGTGAAGTCTCCTCTCTTCCTCTGTCACTCAGATTAGAATACTCAGTATCCTCGGGGATGCCTGGGAGGTTACCTTTTCCCTGTGGGACCAGTCTCCCCCTCTTCTGCCTTCTTGGCCAACATTCTCCTGCCACCCCTCATGGTTACACAGCACTAGGCCCTTCATTGGGGTCTGAGTCTGGCTTAATCACAAGCACAGGACTAGCTTCTCTCTTCTCAGTTTCAACCACCAACTCTCCAGGACCCCTGTCAGGCCGAACAAGCATTGTTTCAAGTTCTTGTTGGTCTCCCACAGCTTGACTAACCTGCTCTTGTTATCTCTCAACCACCACTGGCTCTTCTGGGAGAGGTACTGCTATATAATCAAGGGGACACAGAACTCGGCGAGTGTGAGCAGCGTACACCCAATTGGGGAGACCTTCGCACTTCACAGCCGTTGTAGTAACGAGGATCACCTGGAAGCAACCATACCAACTAGGCTCCAGACAACTCTTCCTCACGTGCTTCTTCACCAAGACCCAGTCTCCATGACTAAGGTCATGGCACTGCTCCTGATGAGGCAGGGCTGTGACAGCTTCGACCTGATGAGACACAGCACGCACCACATCAGCCAGCCCTTTACAGTAATCAAGCATCCGATCATCAGTAATGTTCACAAGAGCATTTGCAGGTATGGCTGGCAATCTCATTGCCCTGTCCATGATGATTTCTTGAGGGACAATCCTGTCCTATGATCAGGTACTCTGCGAAGACTCATCAACACAAGCAGCAATGCATCAGGCTATTTCAAAGACATGGATGCACACACTTTGGCAAGTCTGGATTTCAAAGTCCCATTGACCAGCTCCACCAGACCAAAAGCCTCAGGTCTGTAGCTGCACTGCAGTCTGTTCAACCGGTAAAGTGGTACACAGCATCCTCAGGAATTCATTGTTGAAGTGTGTGCCTCAGTCAGATTCCAAAGAATTCGGTAAACTAAATCTGGGTATTACCTCCTACAACAACAACTTTGCTACTGTGAAACTATCATTCCTACTTGTGGGGTATGCCTCACCCCATAATGAAAAGATACACGCAACAACCAACACGTACCTCAATCCATTGCACAAGAGCATCCCAATGAAATCCAACTGCATCCTATTAAAGGGACCACCTGACCTCCCTATGTGCCTCAATGTCACTGCATTTCCTTTTCCTACATTGTTCTGTTGACACTCAAGACATCTGTGGCACAACGCTTCGGCCATCAACCTAAACCTTGGATTAAAGCAAGTCTGCCTAAACAACCTGACTATGGCATCTCCTTACATGAGTCAGACCATGATAATGCCTAGTCATTGGTGGCAGCAGATTATTTGGCATCACAGGTCTGCCATCTCTTGAAACCCAAATATCATCTTCATTCCTCTTAATGCAACCTGCATTAACCCAACTCTGCTGTTCCACCTCTGACACTTCTTCCTGTAGCCTCTTGACTTCCTCCCAAGTATCAACTGTCGGTAACAAGAGATTGTAGTTGGCCTCGTCTAGCCCCTCGTTCGTCTATTCACCATTGAAAGTGCAAGCATTATGAGCACAATACTTGGCAACCTCGTCAGCATATCTGTTACACATAGTCACATAGTCACCCACTTACAATGTGCTGCACACTAGACAACTGCAATTAGGGCAGGCATCTGCAATCTCTTAAGATGCTTTGAACTTGCTCTCCATTTCGGATAGGTGACCTGTAGAGATGAACATAAACCCACTTTCGTACCATAACTGTCCGAAATCATGAACAACACCAAAGCCACACTGACTATCAGTGAAAATGGTCACTTTCAGCTGGTCAGAGACACAGCATGCTCTCGTAAAAGCAATCAATTCTTCCACTTGTGCAGAAAACACTCCTTGGAGCCACAAGGCTTCAACTACTCCTGAGACTGAACAAACTGCATAGGCAGCTTGTAAATGTCCTTCATGGCCTTGCAAACACATGCCATCCACAAACAAAGCAAAATCAAATTCAGGCATTGGCTCATCTTTTATATCTGGTCTTGGCTTGTTGCACAGTTTAGTAACATCGAGAGAATCATGCTCGATTTGACTTTCCTCAATGTCATTTTCAGGAAGAGGCAGCAAAGTAGCAGGGTTCAAAGGAGAATATCTCTTTAAAGTTGCATTCCCATCAGCCAGCTGTACATATACCCTTGTGGGATTTGGCACCATGCCAAAACATGGCTGCCACATAGAAATGCAAAAAGGAACTGACTGTCCTCGTACAAGTGTATAGAGAAGAAAGCCTGACACAATTGAAGAACATAGAACCACTCAGCCTCAGATGGGATTTTAAATAAAATCACAGCCATGGGACAATAAGGAACCACAATTTTGTTTATCTTTCGAAGGTTCTGCCCTATCTGATACTTACCACTAGGCTTCTGCAAGCCCTTAATGGGTGACCTACATGGACTTTCCATAATCTCTTTCAGAATCCCTTATTGGATCATTGTCTCTATTACTGGAGTTATTTCGGCAACCGTTTCAGGGGTCAAATTATACTATGGTGTTCTGGGGTATTCTACATTTGGCTTTATCTGTATTTGGACAGGCTTAACTCCTTTGATGAGTCCAATGTCCTTTCTGAAAAATCCCAAACCTCTGACCTCACTGTATCTCTAAGATCCAGGAGAAATTCTTCACTTGTCATCATAGGGTACAATTTAACAGCTGGAATTTGATTAACCAATTTGAAGGCAACATCTTCGTCATGGGTCTGAAACCCCACACCTCTCAGGGTGCAATAAATGGTGAAATTCAGCTTGCACAAGTCACGTCCTAACAAACTCAAAGGCTCAAATCACAGGCCACGAACTGATGATTATCCTCAAAATTTCTTATTTTTACAGGGACATCCTCAGTAATGGGATTACTCATTTGTTGGTTAGCTCATTCAACAACTTGGATACTTCTTCCGAAGAGGAGTAGGCCAGGAACTTCTACTGTTCTCAAAGGAGAACGGGTTGCACCTGTATCAACCAAAAATGCTACGGTGTGGCCATTTATCTCAACATCTACAAATAAGCCACTCAGGCCTACCTCCAAAACTGCAGCAAACACACAATCTCCGCCCCTCAGGCACCGTCAGGAGGTCTGATCAGAGCCATTAGAGTCAACTGTCTCAAACATGAGGTACTGGTGGGAAATATTGTTATTCTGGAAAGCCTTCTGGTTCACATTTGGACCCTGATTTGAAGTGAATCTAGGACCACTAGCAGCTTGCTGTGGCATTGGGGGTTGTGGAACCTGCATCACCTGGTCTTGGTACATTCTGTGCCTGCATGGAATTATTGTTCTGAGACTGTTTAAACCCTGGATTCCCACCCTTATTTGCATGATTAAGTCAACATTCTTGCTTTCAATGCCCCAACCTATTACAGTAGTGGCATGGGTTAGACTTTTTCAATGTGGCTATATCAATCCAAGTACTCGGATAAATAGGGACACCCTGACTTGTACCCTGTGACTGTAATCCTCCTCCACCTTGCATCGTTGGGGCTCTCTGTTGATACACTTCTTGCATTGGAGGGGCATTCCCTAAAACGATTAATTTTGACCCCGCTCTGGGCAGCTTTCATCTGTCCCACCATAAGTTTCTCCTTCAATTTATTCTGCATCATGTCAATTTCATTTTTGCAATACATGGCGTATCGCAAGATCTCATCAACTGTCTTATTCTTCCAATAAATCAAATGCTGTTGAATCATCATGCTAATCTCGTGCCTCAATCCTGTCACAAACCTAGACACAAAATGTACTATGTCCTTAGGCTCCAATGATCCCATCCCACTACACTGATTAACTGCCTGCAACAGCCTATTATAATATGCATGATTCATCTCTTTAGGGTCCTGGGTCATTTGGTGAATCATGAACCCGTAAATATCCTGAGGTGACACTTTAGACTTCAAGCACGTCTTCACCTGCTTGTACTTTCTTATTACTATGGGTGATGGACCATTAGTCAAAGGATCCCTTGCTGGTTCCCTCTTCGGTCATTCCATGGCTATTTTACTCTCTGGCCATAAATTACTTGGAATCACAATATCAAACAAGATATTCAAGTCAGTCCATAAAACTTTCAAGATTTTCACAAACCGCTCAACTTGTTTGTACCACTCCACAGGCTTTTCTCTTAACCTGGAGAATTCATTAGTGAATGATGCAAGATCACACCTACTCCAAGGAACATGTATAGAACCTCCACTTGGTACCTATATAAAGGGAAACTGGTAGTTCCCGCTTCCACTTCATTAGAAGGAGGCAGTCCCCCATTGATCTTTTGTGACTTTACCTTTTTGACCATTTGACTTCCCATTTGTCCAGCGTACTCCAAATACGGATCCTTTGAATTGATTCTTAAATTTGCATTTTCATCCCGGGTATTCTCATATTCTCTATGCCCTTATCACAGAAGCAGAGAAGGTGGCTCTTCTATAAAGACTTTGCCCGCTCTAAAACTACTTCAGATTCCTGAGCTATTTCAGATAATATATCATAGGCTTGTCTTGCTCACCTGGTAACAGCCTTAGTCATGAACAAAAGTTCATTTTATTGATAAGTACCTATTCATGCCAATTCAAGATTCTCAGCTAATAATTTCATCTAAATCTAACTTCAATTTCCCCATGTCCACCAAATTTACCTTCCAAGAGGACTGAATGGTTCCTTGACTCAATTTTTTACATCCACTCCCGTTCAATGTAGCATTAAGAACTTTCAACCACTCATCTAGATCCTGAACATTATGACTAGGTTGCACCTCGGGTGCTTTGGATACTGCCTTCGCTCTGAGTATGCTACAATGCTCATTCAGGGGTGGCTCTCATGTGAGCGCACCCAAATCTGGCAATCCCTGGAATGACCTTAACGGTCCACATCCGTTCTGATTCATCCTTGGGTCTGCACTCGCACCACAAGGGGAACTCACATTAATTGGGATTATAGAAACAAATTCTCTAGCCCTCTAACTGGTGGGGGCATTTTCTGAAGCTTGTTGCTGAGCAGGGACAGCCAACCTATAAATCCCATTTTCTACTGAACCGGGGTTGTATATTGGGACCACTGGTCTAATGGTAACCGTGACAGTAAGGGCATCTGGAGCATTAAGAGCTGAGGAGGTACCTGGAGGACAAATCCATGAACTCCCTCCCATCAGGTTTTGATTTATATTCACAGAGTTAGTCCCCATCACAATAGGGCTGACATTTACTGGTGAGGTAGCCAACCCAGTATTTCTACTTCCATTAACATTTCCACCTCCCACTGTTCAAAACTCATTATATGGACATGGTCATTCTGATACAATACATCTAAAAGACTATCACTAGTGTCACTTTCACAGTTTTCATGTCCACCTTCTGTTTCCTTTATCCTATCCCTCTTCTCTTTCCTTCTCCTATCATTCTCTTACTCCACTTCATCGCTTATTAATGCCGGATACAATTTTGCACCTTCTATCATATCAGTTCTCCACCTTCTCCTTTCTGCATCTCACCTCGCATCAGCATAAGTGCACACTGCCTTTCTAGCTCTTCTCTGATATCTCTCTTTCTCTCTGACATACTCTTCATGCCCCCAAGCATTGAGCGCTTCAAACTGTGTAGGTCTAGGCAGTGGTTTCATCTCATATAAAATTCTCCTCATGTTTTCAATGATTCTCACATTAAATGTACCATAGCGTGGAAATGCCAATGCACCTCCTTTCTCAGTAATCTTGTGCCATTGTTTAAGCCAAATACAAGTGTGTTTCCCTACATTTATCGCCTCATAATGACCCACAGCATCTTCAGGAAGTGTCTCTTCCCTTTCTCTAATGGGTATTGTCACTGATCCGCTAATCAAATCTTGCATGACTTTAAAACATTTCATTTTTGGATAAGTACACCAATAATCTCAATTAGAATTATCAGTTTCAAAGCAGGACCCAATAATTTACTCACAATTCTCATTCGAAATCAACACCCAATAACAATGCAGCACTCTGTGACATAGACAACCAATAGCAGTGTGGCTTTACACCACCAACCAATCCCAGCACGGCACACTGTGACATCAGTCTCACTCCTCTCAGCGGTTCACCCTCCTTTACAATGTTCACAAACGCACTCTCTACAGCCACACTCATGCAAACAAATACAATGCAAATAACAATTGCCTGCTTCACTAAAGAAATTGACAGAATTTAATCACGCTAGAAACAATTCGGAATGATGCTTTCCGATCCACTTTGATACACATTTGAATGAAACCTCAACTTGTGGTAAATCACCGTTATCAGTACATGGCAAAAGGTCCACCACACTAATCATACCTCACTTTCACACATAAAAGTTAATAACCCTATCTCAATTGGGCTGTCGATGATGTCTTACGACAGGCTCCACAAAACCTTAGTAGACAATTACAATACAGTACTGTCTACACTTTTTAATATCATCCTGGGATCTTAGGTCACATTGGACCCATTGACAACTTCAACTTAAACACTTCAAGCACTACATTACACAACATTCAAAATACCTCCACCAAACATCACACAATTGCTTTAAAACCGCAAGTAAAGCATAAGCCATACACATGCAACCCTATTAATACTCACTCCTCCACTGTTACCACTTCACCGCAAACCATTGGAACGCCACTGATCCAACGACTCAACACATAGGCTGTGGGACAAGGACTGGGACTAGAAAAGGAATTATTATCATATAAAATCTCCTAACTCCCCTATCTGAGGTCCTAACCACCCTATGCTACTAAATTGCTAACGCATAGTATTTGGGTCCCTTTTCCTTGCTCCCTGCAATGGAGCTTTCTAGGTGCCTGAGGAATACAAGGAGTTACGATCAACTACAATTTAACAATTACTTGTTAACCCATTTGACCACACAGTAAAACTCTGAGTTGGAAGATGGAACTAAGTATGGATGTATTACAAATTCAAAGCCACACTGATATACAAAAGTCATAGGAAAATATTGAAGTTTAGCCTTAGCAACATAAAACCTATAAGAAATTCTGTAATCACAATGCAGAATTTTAAAAAGAGGATATGATGATCAGTATACGATTAGCGGTCTTATTGCCTGTTGTAGTGTTTCCTCTTCTGGGCCCACTTGGGTTCTCCCTTGGTTGCTCGTATTAGCAGCTTTAGTCTGCTTTTGCTTCACAGTCATACATAATATATTAGTTTTTGTGACATGATATTATTTTAGAAATACACTGCGCATATTATTTTTTATTCAGTGCCTCTTCTTGGGATTCAGTCAGAACCTTTCGTACAAGGTCGAACAACATGGTGTACTGTTTTCTTGTGCCCGGATAGCAACATCTCCTAAGTAGCACAGCTGCAGTTTTCTAACACAGTAGTTCTTATAATGTAAACTGTGTCTCAGCCCCTTGGAGAACAGAGGGGAGAATTCCAGCAGAGAGACCAGCCTTGGAACAGAGGCAGCAGCCTTGCGCGAACTGAGTTTACACCTATGCTGCAGACCACTGAACTCCATACACCAGGTATGGGGTCCAGTGCTAATCCCAGAAATCACTAATATATCCCTTTGCCCACATATTAAGAGTATAGCAAAACCAAAGGGGATGATGGACGGAGTGTTGAACATTGCAAGCACTCACCCCCAGTCAACTGATCTGGGTTTAATCCATCATCATTCTTTAGCTCACTCCGCCACCCCAGTTCAGACATGGCCATATGCAAATCAGTCTGACCCTGTGCCTCATGGGAACAGTCCAGCCTGAACTGCCAAGCCATGTCTTCCCTGGACCGGAAACAAGCATCCTGGGACCGGTTTCTGGCTTACAGTCGTCATCAGCCAGGCTATCTTGAATCCAGTGGCAAAGTGAGCAAGGGACCCACGTCTGGGCATACCCTGCCAACTTAGGGCGAACATAGCAAAACCAAAGGGGATGATGGACGGAGTGTTGAACATTGCAAGCACTCACCCCCAGTCAACTGATCTGGGTTTAATCCATCATCATTCTTTAGCTCACTCCGCCACCCCAGTTCAGACATGGCCATATGCAAATCAGTCTGACCCTGTGCCTCATGGGAACAGTCCAGCCCGAACTGCCAAGCCATGTCTTCCCTGGACCGGAAACAAGCATCCTGGGACCGGTTTCTGGCTTACAGCCGTCATCAGCCAGGCTATCTTGAATCCAGTGGCAAAGTGATCAAGGGACCCACGTCTGGGCATACCCTGCCAACTTAGGGCGAACATAGCAAAACCAAAGGGGATGATGGACGGAGTGTTGAACATTGCAAGCACTCACCCCCAGTCAACTGATCTGGGTTTAATCCATCATCATTCTTTAGCTCACTCCGCCACCCCAGTTCAGACATGGCCATATGCAAATCAGTCTGACCCTGTGCCTCATGGGAACAGTCCAGCCCGAACTGCCAAGCCATGTCTTCCCTGGACTGGAAATAAGCATCCTGGGACCGGTTTCTGGCTTACAGCCATCATCAGCCAGGCTATCTTGAATCCAGTGGCAATGTGAGCAAGGGACCCACGTCTGGGCATACCCTGCCAACTTAGGGCGAACATAGCAAAACCAAAGGGGATGATGGACGGAGTGTTGAACATTGCAAGCACTCACCCCCAGTCAACTGATCTGGGTTTAATCCATCATCATTCTTTAGCTCACTCCGCCACCCCAGTTCAGACATGGCCATATGCAAATCAGTCTGACCCAGTGCCTCATGTGAACAGTCCAGCCCAAACTGCCAAGCCATGTCTTCCCTGGACCGGAAACAAGCATCCTGGGACCGGTTTCTGGCTTACAGCCGTCATCAGCCAGGCTATCTTGAATCCAGTGGCAAAGTGAGCAAGGGACCCACGTCTGGGCATACCCTGCCAACTTAGGGCGAACATAGCAAAACCAAAGGCAATGATGGACGGAGTGTTGAACATTGCAAGCACTCACCCCCAGTCAACTGATCTGGGTTTAATCCATCATCATTCTTTAGCTCACTCCGCCACCCCAGTTCAGACATGGCCATATGCAAATCAGTCTGACCCTGTGCCTCATGTGAACAGTCCAGCCCAAACTGCCAAGCCATGTCTTCCCTGGACCGGAAACAAGCATCCTGGGACCGGTTTCTGGCTTACAGCCGTCATCAGCCAGGCTATCTTGAATCCAGTGGCAAAGTGAGCAAGGGACCCACGTCTGGGCATACCCTGCCAACTTAGAGCGAACATAGCAAAACCAAAGGGGATGATGGACGGAGTGTTGAACATTGCAAGCACTCACCCCCAGTCAACTGATCTGGGTTTAATCCATCATCATTCTTTAGCTCACTCCGCCACCCCAGTTCAGACATGGCCATATGCAAATCAGTCTGACCCTGTGCCTCTTGGGAACAGTCCAGCCCAAACTGCCAAGCCATGTCTTCCCTGGACCGGAAACAAGCATCCTGGGACCGGTTTCTGGCTTACAGCCGTCATCAGCCAGGCTATCTTGAATCCAGTGACAAAGTGAGCAAAGGACCCACGTCTGGGCATACCCTGCCAACTTAGGGCAAACATAGCAAAACCAAAGGGGATGATGGACGGAGTGTTGAACATTGCAAGCACTCACCCCCAGTCAACTGATCTGGGTTTAATCCATCATCATTCTTTAGCTCACTCCGCCACCCCAGTTCAGACATGGCCATATGCAAATCAGTCTGACCCTGTGCCTCATGGGAACAGTCCAGCCTGAACTGCCAAGCCATGTCTTCCCTGGACCGGAAACAAGCATCCTGGGACCGGTTTCTGGCTTACAGCCGTCATCAGCCAGGCTATCTTGAATCCAGTGGCAAAGTGAGCAAGGGACCCACGTCTGGGCATACCCTGCCAACTTAGGGCAAACATAGCAAAACCAAAGGGGATGATGGACGGAGTGTTGAACATTGCAAGTTCGGGCTGGACTGTTCCCATGAGGCACAGGGTCAGACTGATTTGCATATGGCCATGTCTGAACTGGGGTGGTGGAGTGAGCTAAAGAATGATGATGGATTAAACCCAGATCAGTTGACTGGGGGTGAGTGTTTGATTTGCTCTAACGCTCCGTCCATCATCCCCTTTGGTATCACATATTAAGAGTAGGCCTAGATAAATATATTAGTTGCCATGGTTGGGTTGTTCATTGTTTGCTGTCTGTTATTAATGTTGATTATGTTGCTTAGTTGTATCTGTTTACTAATCGCAGCACACCTGCTTCAAAATAGACTACCATATTATCAATAAATATATTGTAAACTTCCTTTGTGTCTTTCTTCAGTTTACTATATACATGAATGACTGAGAACAAAAGGTGATGATCTGTTTCCACGGTTCCATTGGGGACTAAAGGTTCATGTTCTAGGTTTGCCAGATTCACCTGTTACTTTTGGAAGGGTTAGGAGTGCAGGTGAGGCACTGTGAGCTAGTCGGGTTTGGGCCTACAGGTACTGACGTGGTAGAAAAACATAGGGCATGATTACGAGTTTGGTGGTCCATCGGACCGTCGAACCTATGTTGGAGGTGTGGTGGCAGTTGGGGACAGCCGCACCAGTGGTCCGACTGCCGTATTACAAGCATGGCAGTGTGACTGTTTTGTGACCACTGCAACTGCCAGGGAACCGCATTCCCTGGTGGTGCACGGTGGTCTGGGGCAGCAATATGCTTGGAGATACTGCTGCATTACCGCAAAGGATATTCTGAGTTTCTCCACCTCCAGCTTTTTCATGGCGGTGAGCCCACCATAAAAAGGCTGGCGTTGGAACCAAAGGTTACCCTTGTACATTGAAATGCGTGCAGGGGGGCACATGGTGTGCCCCCTTGTGTTCATGCACCCCCAGTTCCTACATGGCATGGACTAAACAACCCATACCATGCAGAACTTGCTTTGGCATTTCCATTGAGGCGCCTTTTTCAAAGGCACTGCCATGGGAACACCAAAGGACCTCATGCCAGACCAGGCGAAAACTCCTAATCTGGCGAGCGGCTGGCGGTCAACTTTGGTGGTGCGGGAGTGGGGTGCTGTCGTGCCACCCTACTCCCGCACCGCCAAAGTCATAATCAGCCCCTTAGTCCCTACATTCTGACGTCCTGTTCTCCGAAGGCCCAGTTCTGTTTCCAAACAGAACCCCTACAACACTGTTATGCATGAGGAAAATCTAGCTCTACTAATCTAAATATACTCTAAATATTACTGGATGAGGAAACCCTAATTAGATTAATTAAAGGAGAATGGTGTCAGCATGGCAGAACCTCTGTAGAAGTTCTCTAAAGGGAAAGAATATTGCATAGCATGAAGCCACACAACAAAGATGTCGCAAAGAGATCTGAACCTCTCTAAGTCTAACAGGAGTCTGAATAACCTGAAGTGTGATCATCAATTATACCCACAAAAGGAACCTTTGAAAATCACATCCCTCATTATTTTCCACCTTCAAACAGTAAAACGTGGCAATTACACTTGAAACTCCGTTCCTTTAGCCCACACATCGGAACGTCCTTGGATTCCTCCCATCTCCCCATTCTGCATGGAGAGTAGTCCTCCCTTTGTTCGGTAAAGCTTCTCATCCTTGCCAAATGTACTCCTACCCAACCTCACCATCTCTCTCACACAGTGTGCCTTATTTATATTCATAAGATCACATAACTGTACCTGCAGAGGAGAGCAAACATTGCATCCAAAGCAAACATTCATGTTGAATGTTAAACATTAATTCCTGAAATTGCAGAATTTTATGACATTCTGCAGAAAGTATATTTATTTTTCAGCCAAAGCATCAAAGGGTGGGAACTTCTTACAATTTCAAAAGAGAGCACAACTCATTCAAAGCCAACACTGAAGAGACTCTGTCCAACACGGTGGGCATCCAGACATGATGCTCTCCATGCTCTACGCTATCATTTTATGGACATCATGAAAGCACTCACTACCATTTTACTGCAGTCTAAAAAGGTTGAGGAGCGCACAGAAGCTCAGGGTCTTAGGAAGTGCATGGAGACTTTTGAGTTTGTGTTAATGGTTGTAATCCAGTCCAAAGTGCTGGAGACAATAAATATTGTGTCCAAACTGCTTCAGTCTAAAGATCTGGACCTTTTACAAGCATCAAATATGTTAAGTAGCGCAGCGAATACATTTGCCAGTTTCAGAGAACAGTTTGAAGATGTTAAAAGCTCAGCATCTTCACTTGCAGCTGCATGGGGAATTCAATTGAATTTTACACAAAAACGACCACGACGCAAAAAAAAGCACTTCGATGATCTCTGTGAAGACCAAAGGCTGTGCAATCCTGAAGACAATTTTAAGGTGTCTGTGTTTTATGCTAACGTAGATATTGTTGTAAATCAGATAAAAACTCGATTTGCTGGTATGAACACCATAATCCAATGCTTTCATTTCATGATGCCTTCAGAAATCCTCAGAGCTAGTGAGGATGAGTTGTTTGAAGCAGCCATGACCCTGGCAGCTCATTACGAAAAGACTTGTCCCTAGAGTTTCCACAACAACTCATCGCTTTCAAAGCTGTATTGAAAGAACAAATACAACTTATCTCAGGTGGCACAATAAAGGATCTGGCTGACCTTTTATTTTTGAGAAACCATGCAATTCTGCCCAGTGTTTTGGATGTTGCAACAGCACTGAAACTTTTTCTTACAATTCCAGTTACTGTTGCCAGTGCAGAAAGGTCATTTTCAAAGTTAAAATTAATCAAGAACTATCTCCGAAGCACAATGACGCAGGAAAGGCTGTCGGGGCTTGCAACTTTAAGCATTGAGAGTGATCTGGCAAAAAAAATAAATGTGAAAGCTCTAACGGAAGAGTTTGCTCGAAGAAAGGCAAAGAGGCAAACATTCTTTCAGTCAAGTACATCTATCCAATTCAGTGAACCAAGCAGTAGTAGCCTTCAGCCACCAGTCTAATTTGCCAGTCACTCTTCCTGGTGTAAGCAGTCTTCAGCCTTGTGTCCACTCTTTAAGTATTGTTTTTCTGCTGTACCAGCCTTCAAACTCTGCACTTAATTTCATCAGGCTCCTGCAAGTACTGTTCCTACTGATAGTGTGAGTCTCAAAATGTATCTGTCCTTTGAATCCCATGAGGAAGCAGTAAGTAATATGGTATTCTGCCAGTATATCATACTTTAAATATTGTTCGCTTATATATAGGCTACCTCAATATTCTGAACATACGTTTATAGAGGCAAGAAGAAATGTATTCAGTTTAACCTGACTATATGCACCCCCTTGACACTTTATTTTGCACAGTCAAAAGGGGCATCATTTGAGTAAACAGCTTTGTTTATTTTGCTGCTGAGCTTGTTATTGTTTTGCTGGTCACTTAAATATTTGCGCCTTTATGCACAAACTAAAGGGGGCATACTTTGTCGACTTGTTTAATGTTCATGCTGCTAAACTTGTTTTAGTTTTTACCACTCGCGTTGAAATATTTGCACCTTTATGCACAAATAAAAGTGGCATTGTTTGACTGGACGGGTTTGATGTTTATGCTGCTAAATTGTTATTGCTTTACCAGGCACTTTGAAATATTTATGCCTTTATGCACAAACAAAAGGAGAATTAGTCTGACTAAATAGGTTTGATTTATGTATGCTGGTGCTTGCTGTACTTGTTGTTGTTTTACCAGTCAGTTTGAAATATTTGCACCTTCATGCACAAACCAAAAGGCATTGGTTGACTAAAGTGGTTTGATATTTGTATGGTGCTCCCTGCTGTACTTGTTACTGTTTTTCTAGTCACTTTGCAATATTTGAGCCTTCAAAAATGGAATTGTTAGTTTAAACTGGTTTGATTATTGTATGGAGCTGTAGTTGTTGTTGTTTATCAGTTGCTTTGAAATATATGTGCCTTAATGCACTCACCAAACGGGGAATTGTTTGACTAACCTGGCTTCATTTTTGCATACTGCTGGACTTGTTTTTACCATGCACTTTGAAAGTATTTTCACCTTGCTGCAAGAAGAAAGTCGATTGTTTTACAAAACATGCTTGATTTTTGTATATTGCTGGACTGGTGATTGCTTTATTATGCACTTTGAAAGTATTTGCACTTTTTCTTTTGCTTTATCAACTACAGTTTGTATAGATTGTCATTAGGTACTTGCTGATATGGTTTGTTTTTATTCTACATGCAGTGTTATTTATGGTGTGTACTATGTGTGCCTTAAATCTTGTATTTAGCATTGTTTACACTACAGAAATTATACATTAAAACAGACAAACATCTGCATCAATGTTCTGAAGCATCCAGTTTTCTTCCTCAGCCTTGTTTGCCTGCCTGTTTTGCAATGCTTACTAATAAAGACATGATGGTAGAAATTGAAATTGCTTCCTCAGTTCACGTTATTATCATGCACAACCCTTGACAGTCGCTAATGTGTTGCATGCAGATAATTCACCAGTCTATTTCTCTTGACTTTCACAGGCTACTGAGTTATATCTTGTGTACTTCTCATGTATATTGTCAGTCGAGTTTTTATGGAATTGCAGGTTTGGGTTTGTCTTTCAAAGTTTCAAGTTATTGTCCATTAATGTCAATTCTATTTCAGACCCTTCATAGTTGTTCTTTGTTCTTCAGCCATAGGCAGTTCCTGAGACAATAGGATCGCTCCTTGGCATTGTTCTGATTGCTGCCTCAGTCAAATAATCTGCTTTTGACCGTATTGTTACAAATGGCATAGCTTGTATGTTGAGTATTTCCCATTTTCTCATTAGAACTTAGAGAAAGACAATATACAGGCATTTCATTTAAATGTTGGAGGTTTCAAATCAAAATATACTAGATTTCTCGGTGGTAGGGCAAAGTGGTAGGCGGTGTGCTGGGCCGCCGGGGGGGGGGGGCCCTCCATGTGCTTTGCAGGGGGGCCCCCTCAAGTTTCGTTACGCCACTGCATGAGGCCATGTGTAAAAGGTGCCGCTAAAATGACGCCGCGCCACATATAGAGATTGAGCATACCAAATTAGTAAATCAGAGGCATTTACATCAAAAGGAAAACATCACAACTGAAGCAAACACATTGAAACCATGACCTTTGTTCTTTATCGCACTTGGCAGTTCACTGTGACTGTTTGTTGCTCTGCCAAGGCTTAACAGCTGCCATTAAATTTTAGCTTGCCCGAGGTTAGTTTATTGCTGTAAAGCGTATGCTTGTGACACAATAAAAATCACAATCATAAAAAGTATTAAACATTGTCTGTCATCCTTATTTTCTCCTTGCTCACACTCCGTGGGGCTATAACATCCATCAGTTCACTCCTGAAGTAAAGTGTCTACAATTGGAAAGGCATGGAAACGTAATGTGAAAAATTGCAGTGCTGATATATTATTTTAACTAGAAGAAAAACAAAGTAAATCAGAGGTAGGCATGAAATGTTAAATGGAGCAAAGCTGTGTAAATTCTACCTGTCACTATACATTTAAAAGAGAGTCACACAGGTCCCTTCTCCATTATTACCCCTCCTCGGATTAATCGTATATAAAGCAAAAATAAATATATAGACACTTTTACATCGTAATAAATCCGTAAAATCTTCATTTTCGAAAATCCATTTCGGATAGAACAAGATCCAGAGATGATTACTGCAGCATTACTTTCGCATTGCTTTGCTTTATTTGTTTCTGCCCGTGACTTCATATGGAACTTAAATTAGGTGCAGCCTAATAGGCTGCAGACATTGACGAAGTTAGAATAACAATGGAAGGAAGAAAATTACAACCCAGCTTGAATTCTTCCAATCCCATTTCATTTTCTCGTATAAATGTAGAATTGCGCTAAAATAATTTACACTACAAAGAATGGCAGTAATAGCCTGATTGTGACACTGTGTTTCAAAATGTCACTTTTGATGAATCTGGTAAACATTGGTGAAGGAAGCAATTGTTATAGCAAATTTGTTCATTTAGGGGGATCTGTAATACACTGACATGTTTTTTACAAATTGAAATCAGAAATGAAAAAGATAGGCTTAAGGCTGAGAACAACATTTGAAAGTTATGCTGCTTTTTAAAGCATTTGCAGAATATAAGTAAAAAACCTTTTCACATTGGAGCCACAATCCTACTCTAATTGTCACAACAGGTCACAGAAACATGATAAATATTTTTGGTTTGATTGCTGGCTGTGATGTTTTCGTCAGGTAAAAACAGCCTTTAAAAGTAAGCAGTTACATATGTTTTACAGAACTTTACAGATGGACGTGAAAGAAACAGATTTCCTTATCCTAGAAACAAAAGCAGCATGGCAAAGCCAATAGGTTTTGCTTTTTTTAATAAAATAGGTCATTTCTGGAGAGATTGTGCTCGTGGACTTTGTGGTGAGTGGGTGAATGCGAGAATGAGCCAGTGATTGGAAGTATGAATGGATGGGTTAGTGTATGGGAGTAAGTGCCTAGGCGGACGAATGAAAAAATTGACTTAAGATAGAAGGAAAAATGGGACTTTCTAGATTCCTCTTATAATCTGAGCAAGGGCCGTGCCATCAACAGAGTAAGATATAATATGCCTCTCTTACTCAATCTAGCAAACATTGTTTAGACTGGAGCTCATATTGCAAACAGTGTGCACTTTCCGTGTTTGTACCTAGGCATACCTTTAAACAGGTGCGCCGGTTGCCAACAGGGAAAATGAGCCCTATTATGATGAATGTGCTGCCCTTAAGGTACACGTGAACTCGCGACACCCTGCGGGGAAATAATTCAGTGAAATGCGGTGCAACTACTTCAAAGCTACTGAACGTTTACCTGTGCAGGCGGCAATCCGCCTGCAATTTAAAGATGAGAAAGCAACCCCCCAGCAGGCAGGTTCATTGAGTAACTGCACCTGACTGCAGGGGATGTCTGGGGGGTTTATTGAACCCACTTTCACCCCTCAAAATGGCAGTCATCATGCAAATGAGGGAACACCCCCTCAGGATACTACTGGTGCTACATATGCACCAGCACTATCAGTATTACTGAAGGAACTGCACAAGTGTCTGCAGCCCCTGCAGTAATACCGAACTGCAGGGGGGCGCACACACTGGTTGTGCCCCCAGGGTACTTTCACAGTACAGCCCTTAGTATCCACATATTTTGGAGTGGTGTTGGTCTGCAGAGGACTGATTTGCAAACTTTGTGTGCCCAGTCCTGAGAAAGCACGTGCATCAGAAATAAGCTTTATTTCATAGATTTGGAGTTAATTTTGACAGAAAAAGTTCACATTTAACATCATTGAGTTTAAAATGCGCTTTCTGAGAATGTGGTACAGATTTAGATCAGCTCCACGCCCTTTTCTCCAGCCTTTCCAAACTAAGTAGGGTTTTCTGGCAAGGGGGCTCCACTTGGTAAGAATGTGTTTGGAGGCAGGTCACGTAATCACCAGACACCCCTCCCAGCCTTCCATCGCCGCAGGCTGTTCAAAACTGGAATCCATACAGGATTCATTTTAGAGTGGTGTTGTCCTGCATAGGACTTTGCCTGCCCAATCTTGAGAAAGCAGGTATACGAGAAATATGCTTATTTTATAGCGCTGCCTAAGGATTCTGGGTTAATCAATTTGGAATATACTTCAACTGAAAAAAAAAGATATTTGATGGCTTTATCTTTAAAATATATTTCTGATCATTTGGTACAGATTTGGATGATCTTAACCCCATTTTCATACCAGTCCTTCGAAGCCAACTAGTGTTTGTATCAATAGAGTTCCACTAGGAAAACTTGTGTATATGGTTCAAGTTGGTACTAGTTTTACGCCGCACCGTCTGTGACACCTAGGGCTGCCATTGTAGACAGAACCACTCGGCTGTTAGGGTTAGGGCTCCCATTGGACCCAGCAACCTGATTGATAGGAACAGGGTTCCCATTGGATCTAGGTCACCTAACAACAAGGGCTACTTAAACAGATCATTTAGGGCATCCTGCCCAGGTGTCCATGTTCAGGGTGAGAGGTTAAGGGTGCTGCCTGTTAGAGATAGAAAATTACCTGAGACCAGTAACTTTGTTTCTCCGCTTTCAGATCACCAAGTGAGCAGCTACTCAACACTAGACAATAACTGCTGTTGGGTTGTATGTCATTAGCACATCTGAGTACAAACACTCACATGCAACTACAGGGTGAGGATTGAAGGTACAGGGCTCTAGGGAACTAAGAACCCCGGGTACAGCCAACCTAATGGGCTGCACGTGATTATTACTCCTGACTACCATCAACCTACTGGATTCTAGGAGCCAGTCACCTTGAGTACAGCCGACTGACAGATCAACTAGGCAAATAGCTGCTCCAGGTAAAACCCACCTCCAATTCCACAGGGAGAAGACAGTCACCCATGGGACATCATCTCACTTTCCAGACACCTTCTACCTCAACCACAAGATGGAGGACAGTAACTTTAGTTCTTTCTGCCAATGCTCCTGGTCTCATTCTGATGTAATCTGGGTCACCATTGGATGCCACATTCCAAATCACTACCTGAACTCTCATCTTGCCTGGCATGGGCGAAAAATGTATGAAAGCTCTTGTAGAACCTTGCTGGCACTGGAGGGCTTTGATACCATTCGACCTATACATACCAGCCCACCAAACAAAATATTCAGTATTATTCAGAAAAGGTTGTGAAGACCAGAGGGATCAGCCACCCATTTCTGGTCATCGGAGTACCCTAATACATTTCTAGTCACTGAAGTATGCTAACATAGTCTTTCCTGCATGACCCAAATAGTGACATTCCCTGAGCAGCAAAATTCTATTATGACAAAAATATATTTATAACAGAGTGCATCTTAGTAAAGCTCCATAACTGATGTTTCTAAGTGGCAGTTATAAATAGGAGAACTGTATTGCAGTGTATTTGGACAGATCAATTACTCCCCAATTACTCCTTCTCCACACCTGTTAACTCCTCCAGATCCATAGGATACAGAGTGGATGGCCTCCTGCCACAACCAGAATAGGAAGCAGGATTGAAAATATAAAGACAATTTAGCAACACAATGAAGGGAACTTTAGAGCTATTCAATGTTACCATTATATCACAAAACCCCAAAATGGACGTCTCTCAAGGGAAACAGACATTACAACGCAGCTGTTTCCCCGCATACCATTACAATGCATGTGTTACCATGCATGCGTTGTAACAACGCGTAGTCATTACTACACATTTTTTTTACAACGCATTTGCTTTTACCACGCATGCCTTTGCAACGAATTTCGTTGCAAAGGTATGTGTGGTAAAAGCACATACCTTGTAAAAAAAATGCAGGTTATCCGTGTCAATGTGAGGAAACAGAGGCTCTTCTGTTTCCTCACAATGATGTGCACTGCCTCTCACACCCGACGTGCAGCAGGAACCAGGAGGAGAGAGAGAACCACGAGGAAAGAGAGGTAAGGGTGATTGGGCCTGGGGTGGGGGTGCTTTTTTAGGGTAAAAGGGGGTCGGGGTGTGTGTCATGCAGGGTAGAGTTTTAGGGTTTAGGGTGGAGTCGAGGGGTCATGCAGGGTTGTGTTTTAGGGTATGGAAAGGACTGGGGGTTGGGGGAGGGTCGTGCAGGGGTAGTGTTTTAGGGTTTAGGGTAGGGTCTGGGGGGTCGTGCAGGGTAGAGTTTTAGTGTAAGGAGAGGACTGGGGATTGGGGGAGGGTCATGCAGGGGTAGTGTTTTAGAGTATAGAGCAGGGTCGGGGGTTGTGCATGGTAGTGTTTTAGGGTTTAGGGTAGGGTTAGGGAGTTGTGCAGGGTAGTGTTTTAGTGTAAGGAGAGAACTGGGGTCGGGGGAGGGTTGTGCAGGGGTAGTGTTTTAGGGTTTAGGGTAGGGTCAGGGAGTTGTGCAGGGTAGTGTTTTAGTGTAAGGAGAGGACTGGGGGTCGGGGAGGGTTGTGCAGGGGTAGTGGTTTAGGGTTTAGGGTAGGGTCTGGGGGGTCGTGCCGGGTAGAGTTTTAGTGTAAGGAGAGGACTGGGGGTTGGGGGAGGGTCATGCAGGGGTAGTGTTTTAGGGTATAGGGCAGGGTCGGTGTTGTGCAGGGTAGTGCTTTAGTGTAAGGAGAGGAACCGGGGTCAGGGGAGGGTTGTGCAGGGGTATTGTTTTAGGGTTTAGGGTAGGGTCAGGGGGTTGTGCAGGGTAGTGTTTTAGTGTAAGGGGAGGACTGGGGGTCGGGGAGGGTCGTGCAGGGTAGTGTTTTAGGGTAGGGAGAGGTCTGGGGTTGGGGGGAGGGTCGTGAAGGGGTAGTGTTTTTAGGATTTAGGGTAGGGAAAGGATTGGGGGTCAAGGGGTCATGCAGGGGTAGTGATTTAGGAATTAGGGTAGTGAAGGTTTTGGGGCTTGGGGGGTCGTGCAGGGGTACTAAATTGGTTTTAGGGTAGGGCCGGGTAGTGTAACTTACCTTAGACACTTTTACCAAGAATATACCTTTACCATGCATGCATTTGCGTTGTAATGGCATGCGTGGTAAAGTCATATTCCCGGTAAAAGTATGCGTTGTAATGGTAGGTTGTTGTAATTGACTACACGTAGTAATACCTGCATTGCAATGACACGTGTGGTATTAGTACGCGTAGTAACGTGTCATATTCTTCTCTCACAATTCCTCATCCATCCCACTGCCAAGCGCTGCGTTCAATAACATGATAACCGTACCCCTGTGGTTATTCCACAATATGGAAACACTTCCCATATTGGCTCATTGCAAATACAACATATTTCCAACCACACATCCATATTGTGTGCCATGCTATCTATGTGGATAAGTGCTTCATTATGCAAATATGGGTAGTAAGCAGTATACGAATGCCACAATACAACACTGTATCACATGCAAAAAAACATCTTTCTACATTTTTACATCATAACATTGCATGATATCTCAAAAATTCTCCTTTATGTCCAGGATATTCCTGGGCTGGCATCCACGAACAGGAAATGACAGATGGAAAGGTTACACCATACCATGAACACTGGTAGGAGGAGGGGATGATAGCAGCTGGGGTATTGCAGAGATGGTTGGCCATAAAAGGAAACAATCTATGTGTGGGGGAAGGATATTCAGAGTGGGGGAACGGGTGGATGGCTGCAAAGAGATTCCAGTCCCTCGGCTGTCCTGAACAGTTCTTCACAGCAGCAGGAATGGTTTCCTGTTGTCCCTATTTTTTCTGTTGTTTTCTGTGTATTTTACTAGGCCTGGGTGGAGAAATTCACTCCACTCATGGAGTTTGTGGAATTCGGGAACTACACACTTTACAAGTCCCTTCAACCCTGCCTGTTTGCCTATATCAACACTTCCTGCTAGTGCTATAAAAGTGTGCTGTGGTCCTGCGGTGTGGGATGCAGGTGGGCCGAGCCCGGACAAAGCCCTTAAGAGCCCAGAGGAGGCTGGGCTTGGCGACCCTCCTTGGCTTCAGGTATTTATACATTTTTTGTTCCTTAAATGTTTGGCATTTGAAAGTATTGTTGCCACTTGTTTTTATATTTGCCTTTAAGGTATCTTAATGATGGGGAAGCGTGAAGCTCAAAATAGTCCTATGTATGTGGCCGTTCAATCCAAAATCCCCAAACAGAAAACTCAGTCGGCAACGTGAGGTGTTACTAATGAAATTGATACCCTGATCAAGGAAGTGGAAACCAAACTGAAAGGCAAGGATGTGAGTGTAGGGGAATTAACAAAAACGGGAAGATCCCTGACTTGTTTAAAAACTAATCCAGACCCAGGAAAAGCCCTACAGGCTTATGACGATATGGGGTCACAAACAGGACCCTGTGAATCTGGCAAATGAGGAGGATCCCCAAACCTACATTGAAGTCGAATGTTCAAATAAGTTCGTCGTCTTACAGGTCCCTCAGCCCACAGTGTTCTTGCTGCAGCCTGTTCCAACTCCTCCTCCATTTAAAGCTTTGATTGAAGGTACCCCTTCCCTTAATGAAACTATTGGCCTAGTTACTGATTTAAGAAGTGAAGTGTCCTCTTTGAAGGAAATTTTGTTGGGTGCTGTAAAAACCCTTAGCAATATTTCAGTGGTTCTAAACTCAGTAAAAGAATCGCAAGTACTTACTGTTACCCCTGCTCCGAAATATGTAGGACCTGCATTCGACCCCAACAGAGACCATCATTTGACCTCGGGTCACTGTCTCTCCATTAATTCTGAACTTTGGCCACCCACCGCCCACAGACAAAGGCCAACCAAAGCTCCCCTAGTCGATATACCAGCAGATTGGCAACTTTAGTTGAGGATTACGCCATCATGACTTAGTTCCGCTTGGAACAGCTTGCCCCTTGTCTTTGTGGAGAAACCCCTTGCATCACATGGGTTACATAGTTTATATATTATATCAAGAGTCCCGAAACTGCCAACCAGTTCCTACGAAGAGCGAGACTCACTGAAAAACAAGGACCTTCATTGGATCAGGCATGTGAGGCAATGCTATTCAATTGTACATTCCAATGTTATCTCTGCAAAATGACTTATTGCCCCAGCTGGCCCTTGCAATTTGATCAAACTTAATTTTATCTCTCCTGACTTGGCAAATGGTCTGATCTGCTTGGGTCTACGCTCTCCCCCACCAGATGGCTCAAGAATATGTTTTATGAACAACCTGCCTATTATTGAAACACGGAAATCCGGAAAAAGGAGAGTAAAACCAGTGAAGGTTGTAGGACATATTGTACCAGCGAACAAGAGAGCAGGCTGGCAGAGCTAGATTGACTGCAAAATCTGCCCGTACTTTAATCTTCAGCAACTACTTATGAGCCCTTTTCACCTGGTGGGATTTCATACCCGGGGATCCATTAATGGGAGTTGGCCCCACACTGAGTCGAAGGGAAAGCTGATAATGACTCCATCTTGTAAAAAACCTTCAGCAGCTAATCAGCATCAATCCCAAAACAATTCTGGGCCATGTCTTCATCTTATCTCTTGGAATATTGTGGGAATTCTGCTAAAAACTGAAAATGGGGACTGGGGTTTGTTCATTGATAACTTTGACCCTTGTTTATTTCAAGAGACTTGGGCTTTCATGCAAGTACATAGGCAGGGTTTCATGACATACAGCATCAAAGCTATTCCATCGACAGCAGGTAGGCCCTTGGGGGGGCTTATTATATGGTCAAAAATATCACTTGACTGTAATATAAAAATAATTACTATTGACTTGTGCGATCTTTTATTCCACAGAGTAACACCCACATCCTGGTCTCCTTATTTGATGATTAATATTTACAATTGGTCAAATTCCTTTGGTTGACATGGCCCTCAATCTTTGAATGATTATTGCAGATGATTTCAATGCGTGCTTTGAACCTATACCCCCTATTTGGAGCTCATTAAGGAGGAGGATGAATGTTGAAGAGTCCCCCCTTTCTGTGCCACCCGAAAACCACCCAAAATGAGTTCAGCTGCCCCGCAGATCATAGATATAATGGTCTTGCATGGTCTGAGACCAGGTAAAGGGTGATTTTCCTCAGATATTGATGCTAAGCACACATTTGCAAGGGGTGTTTGTGAAAGCCATATCGATTTTCTTTTATTGGATGTGAGAGTTTGGCACAAGATAATAGATATGACAGTCATTGATCATTATGACAGCGACCATTTCTCCATTACATTTATCTGGGACAAGGCACAGATTAGGGTGAGGGAAGATTCAGTCCAACATGCTCCATAAAATTCTGTGGTGGTTAGCAACAATAGGTGTGGTGTGAAATGGGAGGTTCTCTCTAGATCAAAAGAGTCAATATCTGAGAGTTACAAATTTGCATCTAATGAACTCCAGGTTTTTAAGCAACAAGAACTGTCCCCTACCCAGATAGTGATAGTGTACAGAAATCTTTTCGACAAACTAGGTAAAATGTTTGTGAAAAACTATAAGGGTTTTTTTGAAAATGAGATCAAATGAGTGGTTTAACGAATCTTGTAAAAGTACTATAATAGCCCTTTTCACTGCTATAGAAAGTAAGCAGAGGTCATCAATTGCCATAGGTGGATGGGAGTACAATAGGGCCATTAAGGCCAGCAAAGCCCAATGGGAGGCGGCATTTGGGATGGCTTGCTAGAGGTGAAAAGGCATAGGGATAGCAAGCGTTTCAGGCATTTGATCATGCACAATGGGCGTAGTGATTTGGTGCATCCAGTCACATTCCCCAGAAGACTGGGTCAAGCATTTCTTGGCCCTTTATGGTGAAACAAACTTTGGTGTCGTGACAAGTGGAGCAGCTACCAATAATTTTTCCTGACCTCCAGGAGAAAGAAATAAAGCCATTTTCACTCAAGGAAACTAATGTTGAAACTCATGCCCAGGCTTGGACAAAATCCCTTCAGATTTCTTCCATAGTGAACCTCAGATATGGGTCCCCTATATAAACTCCTTGTCAAATGCGTTGTTAGCAGGAGCTCTGAATCAAAGTTCTTTGAAAGGAGCCAAAATAATTCCTATTCACAAGAAGGGACATAAACCTAACACTGGGAATTACGGACCCATAAGTCTAATTAATAACATCCAAAAAGTGTTTAGCGTGCAAATCTTAACTAGATTATGGGACTGGATTTAACAAGCCAATGTGCTATCCCACCTACAGGCAGGATTCAGACAAAATGTTAGCACAATTGACCAAATTGTATGGTTCCTTTCTACTAAGTGGAGGGTAGTCGACATTGACAAGGGGTTGTTGTTCGTTGCCTTCGTGGACCTTCAATCAGCTTTTGATCTTGTCCTGAGGGTAAATCTTTGGAAGGTCCTGCGTAGGGCTGGGGTTGCAGTGGGTTTACTGACCCTAATTCAGGCCTTGTACTATGTTAATTATGTGAGAATTAGGTGGGGTCCCACAGGGGAATTGATGGATGACATCCCTATTTGAAGAAGAGTCCATCAAGGGTGCGTTCTGGCCCCTATGCTCTTTCTACTATATATAAATGCCTGTATGCCATACCTTTTAAGTTGTGAAAATTACTCTCCAAAGGTGAAGGATTCCAAACACCATGTTTACTTTTTCAGACAACACCTTGTTGTTGAAGAAAACCCAACAGTGTCTATCTATTCTTTTAGACAAGTTCTCTCTTTTTTTGTAAGGAAAATGATTTACAAATTAATAGCAACAAAAAAAATATATGGTGTTCGGTGCTTGTAAAAAAATGAAGAGAAAGATACGTTTGTGGGGTGAGGTGTTGTATAGGGTCCATGAGTTTGATTATTTGGGTGTAGACTAGAGGATTCTCATAGATGGGAAGCCCAGATTGAGAAGAGTGTTCTGACCCTAAAACAAGGAGCTGGGTCTAATTTATGATTCACAAACAGGGCATCTACTTTCCCCATCTCTCCTTCAATGGAGATGTACAAGAGTCAATCATGTGGGGCTGCCTTGTGTGGAGCAGACTTATGGGGGCATTGTAATCTTGACACTTTGTAGAAAGCTGAGAACGCTTTAATAAATATTCGCCTAAGAATCCCTGTGAGTGCCCCAACACTTCCAATCTGACATGACTTAAACCTCAGGTCAATCACTGATAGTGCTGTGCTGAGAACTTTCCAATTTTGGGTAAGACTCTGGGCTATTGAGGATCTAGAACCCCACAGGTATTGGATTAAAGGCTGTTATATCAATCTGCTGAAAACATCCATTGGCTTGTCTATATAAAAACGTAGCTATTCAAGCTGGGCCTGAGGACTTTTGGCTATATCCCTCACAATCCCTTGGGACGTCCGTGAAAAGTTAAAGCTAACTTTTTGTAATTTTGTTTCTGTAGCTAACATTTCTGGGGTTATTTCAGGTAGTTTGGCAGATTCTTTTTGCATTGTAAGTGTGCTCCAGGTTTCGAGTTATTCTTGAACATGATAATTAAACATTTTGCACACATATGTAAAATTTAGATTGGGGATTCTACCTCTAGCCTCTTTTACTTGTTCCTGGACTAAAAAGGAGACTCAACAAATATATGTCCGATGTGTTGTGAGGGAGCTGAAAATATCGAACATGTTTTATTTTTGTGTAAAGCCTATAAAAAGCAATGGTCATGTTGGATCAAGCCTCTTTGTAGACTTATTGGCCTCAGGGATCGTCATACACTAGTGACCCCATTGCTTTTTCAGTTGCGAGCAATCTCTCGGCAATTTGGTACATTAGATCCAATGCACAAAAAAAGAGGTGAATAGTGTTATTTTATATTTCTGTTAACACAACTTTAAGCACAATCAAAAGATGCTGGAACCTGCATGTTTTTATCAAACTTTATTTTATTACATATTTTCTATTAGTCTTTTTACTTCTTAATACACTGATAAACTGTATTTTAAGAATTTAAATTGTATTTTGGAAACTTCTAAACTTTTATATGTATTATTATATGACTAATGTCATTGTTTGCTTGTATTATATTTGTCATGAACTTTTATGGCTCTTTTGAGCTGAAATAAAGGAATATGATACAATACTCAAAAAGACGTATTCTGGGTAATTTTCAAGTTGTTTTTTAGTGCGAGAATCTGTTTTTCAATTTGAGTTTTGTTTTCAGAAAGAAGAAAGTGCCCCAGAGACTTCAACTTTCTGTTCCTGTCCAGCAGCCTTCTCCCAGTGCATTGTCCAGCTCCTGGTCACTTTTCCTTTGGATTTGGAGCTGGAAGGATCACTCTATTTGCCTGCTGCAAATATACAATTGGATTTCAGGAATTTGTTTTTTAGATATCATAAGTAAATTCAAAAACTCTTGTTCAAGGGTGTTGTTTGTTTCATAACGGGCATGCACCAGTATTTATTTGTACTTTTATTTGATTTTTTAACATTTATTGTGGTGGGTGGCCTGCAGTTTTAGTAGGTGCCTAGTTATGTTTTGCATTTAATTTTTGTAAACAGAAAATTTTGCGCAGTTCAGTTCATTTTCTCCATGTTTGTTGAATTTGAAATATTCATTTATTTTACTATGTGGCCTAGTCTGCCAAAGGGCCATCCTCTACACGGGTCATGTGGCTGTCAAGTTTCTGCTCCATCCAGGACACCCTTTCTTCAAGCCGCACCAGATGCTGCAGGACGCGGCGCTGGTACTGGCAGTATGAGAGGGAGGAGGGCATCAGTGGTGGTCAACCGGGCACCTGACAGCTGCTGGCAGTTCTGGTGGTGATGTTGTTGACTAAACAGACACTTTGTGTGGAAAATAAAAATAAATTACTTCTCATTAATGAGTAAGACATTATGCACTATGGAGTACAAGTTGTTGTGCTAAATTAATGGAGGCATGCTAGCCAACGTGTCAGCTACTTTGATACTCTCTGCAGTCTGCAGTTGGGGTAGCTCTAATGGACAATTACCTTACTTTAATTCCAATTGCCCTGCTCTTCTCCAAATGCCTTTCAATTCAACCTTGAACTCCAAAGAGGCAGATAAACAATAAATAAGATACTATGTCACACATGTCACATATAAAATATGGATATCCTATCTGCTGTAGGTAGACAGTGGGAAAAAAGATGCATTGCAGTACAGGGAAAGGAACGGATTTTTCTATTTTTTGGTAGGCTGGGATAGAACTTAGGAATGAATAAAGGTGTTAAGTACTAGGAGGTGACTGAGTGGGCACTGGGAGGGTAGGGAAGCACACCTTGTTTTTGGTTTGCAATGCATTGAAATCGTTGTAAATGCTGCATTAACTGAAGCAGAGGGACACCTCACAGCCAACACTGCAGTGATGAATTGAAGCATGCTGCACTTAGGTCATGGGTGGCGAAATGCCATTGGCAGGGAGGGAGGTGATGAATGATGATGGGCGAGATACACATCTGTCTCGCTTAACAAATAGTCAAGGGAGTAGACAAAAAAATTAAAATACCCACCACTTTGAACCATAGCTTTGAAAACCAAGCAAGCAAAGAAAGTGATCATGCCCCTCTCAAGAAGAGCTCTCTTGTTTCTTCACCCAAGAACTTATCCATTCAAGTCAAATCAAGAGATACTTTATTAGGCCACTAAAAGCCATAGAAGTAACCCTGGGCGTAGTTCGCGTAGTCGCGCTACGCGAAGCTATGCGAAGACGTCGGAGCACTACGCGGGCTACGCGTAGCTACGCGAGCGTGCGTAGCTGCTTGTCGCGCCCGTTCGCGATGCGTTTTTCTTCTTTGGGAACGCGTTGTGCGTGTTCGGGACGCTGTTTGCGTGCTCGGGGGATAGTATCTCGCAAACTTACCCATGCAGTCGCCTATGGGCGTGGCCATCTTGTTTTTCACTTGTCCCGCCCGTTCGCGATCCCTTATTTCCTGTTCCGGGTCGCGTATAGCGTGCTCGCGATGAGCATTTCATGTTCGGGAACGCGTTGTACGTGTTCACAACGTTTTTTGCGTGCACGGGGAGAAATATCGCGCAAACTTACCCACGCGGTCGTGATGGGCGCGGCCATCTTGTTTTTCACTCTATGCTATGGTTCTGGGCCTGCTTTTCTATCCTCCCTCAATCTTTGCAATCCTTAGTTTTTTACACTGTGTTTCAATTTTTCTTTATTTCTTATCTATCTCTCTCTCTGCCTAAGTCTATATTTTGCATTTTTTTCTACTTTTTACTGTGTTTTTTTAACTTTTCGACTGTTTTATATAACTTTCTTCTTTAAGCTCCTACTTCTTCCCCTAACTTTATTTTTCCCTTCTAACTTTTCTTTTCCGCCTCCTCCCACCCCAGAACCATGGCGAAGGGTAGCAGCAGCAGCAGTAACGGCTCGAAGGGCAAGGCGCGTGCGCCCAAGAGCCGCCTGCCTTGCGGCAGACTGCGCCCTGCAGGGGTGCAAGCCCGCCAGCTTTTTAGTGAGGCGGAGGTGGCTGCCCTTGTTTTTTTGTTCAGCGCCACCTCCCCTTGACCTTGGCAGCAGGCGGCAGGCCAGGCTCCGGGTACCCTACCCAGGAGCGTCACCGCCGGTGGGCGAAGGTGCGCCGGGCAGTGTTTCGCTGCTCAGGGGTCCGGCGCTCCCATAACCAGCTGGCACACCGGTGGTCAGACATCCTGGACCGGGAGCAGGACCTGTTGGACCTGCTAGGTGTCGAGGTCGTGGGGCTTGGTGAGTAGCTAATATATATAGTAGTATAAGTATTGTGATTTGTGTATACATTTTTTACAAATAAGAAATAACAAGAATACTGCTGCTTACATTGCAGGTAAATTACGTTTCAAAATCTTCTGTGATTGTAGGACACAGGTGCTGGGCACTACTCTTACTTGTTTGCAACTTTGCGCTCGCTTGTCCTTATTATTATGTAAGAGCTTACTTTAGAGAACTTCAGTTAGGTAATGCTATTGCTAGAGAGACTCTAGTCCTTCCTTTGTCCTCCTGTCAAATAGTGGTGGATGGATTGATACTAAGTTTAGTTACTATTAGTTGATAATTTTTGAGCGGTCTGCGGGACGCATCCTCTGTCACTGAGTGCTGCTTACCCCAGTCCTTAGTAGAACCTTTTGTAGTTTGTTTAGTGAGTGGTAGGCTTAGCAGTGTCAGTCAGCTGCAGAACATCAGATGCAACCAACCAACAATTTGGTGTATGCATTATGCACCAATTTATGCATGTGTCCTCCTTCTCATCTATGCATTTTTGAGGGCTAAAAAAAATGGAAATGCAGACTTAATGAACAATTGGCCCGCCTGGAATAGGGGGCTAGGTCAGGTGGTACTTAGGCTTAGTTAGTGTTCTGGATTTTATTTGAATCAATCAGAATGGAACACTGAATTAGTGTTCCTAAATAAGTAGACTGTCCGTGAATCCCGCAAGCCAGTAGTCGATCGGATTAGATAGGTCAATTTTATTGCAATTTTTGTTTGCTAAAACGTTTTTTGAGCGTTTTTTTAGATAATTTATTTGTTTCACAGCAATCATTAATGTTTGTGTCTTTCTTTATTATATCTTACATGATCACTGATCTGCAGCACCCAGGGGCAAGAACACGGGGTCCGATTCGGCGGGACAACCACCAGAGGACCGCTCCTCTACCGAGGGCCCTGCTGCTGGTCCCAGTAAGTCCTCCTGTGGTTAATAATATTAACAATTATATTGCCCTAACTTTTACTGCACCTTATTTTTTCCGAACTATTAATTCTGGTTCCACTCCCTAATTCTATTTTTTACAAAAGATTCTTTGATCTTGACTTGACTATCTGTTTCTAAATTCTGGTTATCCCTGCCTCTAAGTTCTAACTGCCTCTGCTATGAATGTCTGTACTACTACTATTAGTCTGTCGCTAAGCTTGCCCAGTTTGCATTGCCACTCTTTATTTTACGGTTTTGAATAAAACTCAAATTGACCAATAGCTCTAGCCACTGAGTCCAGTCCTTTCGGTTGTCCTCTTCTAGGCTTCTTAATCTTGAGGCTTTGACAATTACCACAAACAAAATGCCCAACCCGATATTTGACTATTTTTGATAGGATATAGTACATACTACTACTGATGTGGGGATTCTGCACAGCCCCATGCAGAACTATGCACAAGGAATAAGGATGTTGGTGATGGGAGTTTGGAACTTGGACATTCCTCACACCTCAGTCAGAAGTGAACCCACAATCCCCTGAACGACTAGCTATAGTGTCTCATTAGGTCCCCCAACCCCCACCCGAAGATACCCAATGATTACACAACCCAGAACAGATAACACCCTTTCGCTCACTCACTCGTGTAAGTCCACCACCAGTGCCACCACCACACCAAATACCACAGAGTCTATGTGTAAGTTCAAAAGGTTTATTTTCAAATAACAAGCTCTGTATGTTGTTCTATAAAATTCAGTGTACTCCAGCCAGCTCCAACAGCAAAATGCATAAGATTAAAACAATAAACATTGTTGCAACAAGTGCATGATGATAGAAGACAAAAGATCTGTGCGAATTCTGGGAGACTCCTCACCGTAGAAAGTAGAATTACTGGTTACATGCATCATTCATAAGCTCTGCAAATCTCTGGTTCGTAGAAGGGAACCTTCTGCCTGAGAAAAATGGTGCGCGTTAGATAGTATAATGCAAGCATTTCTCAGTCCTGCCAAAAAAGTGTAACATGTTACTTATGGCTAAGCAATACGGACAACCCGAACTCCATAACAAAGTGGCATGTTTTTCGACCTCTTGTACGCAATGCTCAGACAGTAGCTGTATGTGCTCATGTGGGCTCAAAAAGGCGTCTTACTGTTACTGCGCAACAAGCTGCGAGGTAACATGCGCAAAAGACATGAAGCGAAAAATGGTTGCATGGCTCAGGCTAGCTTTGCAAAGAGTAGAGTATAGTATAATAATGACCCTAGGGACCATAACACTACTAGTGTCTACTGACTCTACTCTAGTACCCGATTTGGACTAGTGAATGTGATGTATAATATGTATGTATTAACTTTTTTTTCAATCTTGCTAGTGAAAACGAATAAATAGGGGAGGTGTACAGGCATCTAAAAATGTGTCATGTTTTTATCTAGGCGTACTAGCGACCACCAGTGCCGGCGGGGCCAGCGGCGATTCTTCCATTCCGGAGGGGCAGGAGATGCGGCACCTGCAGGAGCTACAGGGGTGAGCCAGCAGCATTGGCGGGCGGTGGCAAGTTATATTCATTACTTATTGACATTGCACTAGCTGGAAGGGTGTTGACTTCACTCACTGTACTGTTGTTGAGACTTATGAGGTATGAAGTTGTAGTGAACATTATACAACGGTTGAAGAAGACACCCTTTACTTAGCATTAGCAATGCAGTAGCAATAGCATTACCAGGGTGACTTAATTAACCAATGGCCTCTTCTATCTGACTCCAACTCAGCTGTGAAAGTTTTATGGAGGAGACTAAAAGTCAGATCAGATGACCTTGATGGATGTGTTGAACAAAAAGGGAAAGAAGGGTGGAAGGAGGAAGGACGGGCGAGATTTAATATGATGACTGGCAGAGAAGGATACGTTGGAAGCATGGATAGGTGGCTGATAGGAATCAGATGCATGTGTTGTTGAAGGATGGATGGAAGGTGAAAGAAGAATGGATGCCTGCCTGGGTGGGCGACACAGTATGGGTGGATACTGTGGATAGCAAGAATCATCAGCGGTGTTTGGGTGAAACTCAAAGCCAAGGCAAGCACCGGAGTGAGTGGATGCATGGGTTATTGTTGGTGAAACAAAGTAAGGTTTGTGGAGAGATTAAGAAGAATGAGTGACATTTACTTAGAATGGATGGATGCCTGTATGTATTCATCATAGACAGCATAGGTGGAGACTGTCACAGGATGCACAGTTTTAGTTTTAAGGGAATGTAAAAGAAACCGCGCCAGAGTAGCAAAGCCGATGTGGGGAGGGGCAGGGTGGGGGTAGTAGTAAACAATGTATTACGCGGCCAAATACAGGTAACTTTACTGTAAACATAAAAATAAATAAAGCGAATTTCATTGTGCGCACTGCACCGCCAAATGCGATGCAGTGCGCGCAACAAAATTAGTTTTATTTATTTATATATTTACTTACCTGTAACTGGCCGTAATCCATAGTTTACTACCCCCCACCCTGCCCCTCCCCACGTCACCGCCCGGCAGCACTCCCCGAGTCCCACCACCGACCGCTACTGACCTTATGTCGTTGTCCCATATAAAAGCAACAATCATTGGATCAGATATATAATCTGCCTTTTTGTAGTAGCCAGGGCACTGTGAAAGTGAAATTGACCAATTGCCCTTCATGTAACAGAGAGGGTATGGCCAGTGCCACCCGTAATAGAAAAATACGAGCTTCCCCACCTGCAGACAGTAGTAAATCAAACTAACGTGAGTCTGCGTCATGACTCGTATGTTTGTCTTGGGTGCAAGCATAGATGACCGGGCTGGCATGCCAGCTACAACCAGGTTATGTCATTTCGCTAAACTAGAGATAAGAAGAAGACTGGTGTACTGTGTACTGGAGTCCATAGTGCTAGTATAATGCCTGAAACTCCCACAAATGTTAGAGGCCGAGGAAGTGGGAGGATAGATAGATTATTACTACAAATGTTATGTACTGTGCTTCTTGCTAGTGCTACTGTGCCATTATGTGTTGAATTAATTTTGTGTTACTGTTTTGCTAAGAGTACTGGTTACAACAATATTCTTTTTCTTTCTTGATATAGATAGTACTCCTTCCCAAGAAAAACCATCCCGGAAGGAGTTGGCAGCCAGGGCCCGGCGCCGGAAACTGGAGGCCATCTGTGTGGAGTACCGGTGGCTGGTGGCTCAGGAGGAGGAGGCGGAGGCGGCAGCAGCTGCAGCCTCGTCCGATGCCCCGGGCCCCAGCCAGGCCCCACCTCCAGTGGTACGGCGCCGCGGTCTGGCAGCTGCCCGCCGCCGCAATTCTCTAGCAGCCAGCACTGCTGTCCCCCACCCTGGATGCCACTGCAGGGCATTTCGCCACAAGATTCTCCTCGGGTGACACGGCTAGAGGAGCAACTAGAGGAGCATGTCAAAATACTGGTGGACAAACACCTAAAAGCCCGCCGAATATAACAACTATAGGACCCTGTTGCATTGCCTCTTTTTTATTCCTTTTGTTGGTGGGTGGGAATTGGGCATTGGGGTTTCTGGACATTCTTTGGACTTTTTTCGTTTTGGACATTGGTTGGGGTTAGTGAGAGGGGTGGGTCAGGTGTGGGATAGTTTATTTTTGTTAGGGTAATAAATTATATTTATACTTAAACATACAATGTTAATGTTTTGTGGGGGGTTACTGTTTTACGAATTAACGTCACATGGTTTCCTTGCTGCTGCAGGGTCGTAGGCAGTGTTTTATTTAAATAATCTGCTGATGATGTAACACAAACAGGTAGATGCGGTACCCCTCACTGAGTTATTTGTCCTACTAGTACTGTCAGTCTCTTCTCCTAGTCCATTATACCTCCCACCAAACTTATCTTACCTGTGATTGATCATGATTACGTTCGGCACAGCGATGGCTGCATGGTTTCCCAAGAGAATGGAGAAGATGCCATGGTTGTGATGGTAGTAGTAGAGTAGACACTGGCAGTAGCATTTGCTAAAAAAAAAGAGAGACAGTCACTTGCCTGAGAGCGACTGTGGGAGGAGTAGTAAAATGAAGTAAAATACAGTACAGAAGAAGACTGCCAAACAAACAATATTGCATTTGCAACTGCTAAAGTCAAATAAAACATAATGGTGGCGGGGACAGCCTAGTACAAGAAGTTACAAACTGTAGTTGTGTCGAGTGAGTCACTTAACTTAACACAATCGTAATTCGTAACCTTTACTGCTGTGTGGTAGGAGTTTGATGATGAATCCAATCAATGCCGGCAATTAATTATGATGTACTATTAGCCGGTGACGGCTTGCACATAGACTGAGCATGGGTGGGCAAGCAGAAGAAGCTCCTCGCCCTGCCTTGAAATTGAATTAGTGTTGCTTTCACCACATCTGCCCCAGCAAGTGTGTGATCAATTGGTGTACATTTTATGTAGTCACATCACACCTCAATATAAATCACAGCCCGGGGGAAGAGGGTTAGGGTTTGATGAATGGATGGGAAGGGGGGTTTGGGGAAAGGTTTGAGAAAGAAAAACAGTACGCATGGACAACAAAAGCAAAGCGCAATCTTGGCAGACGACCATGATCTTATCCAAAAAATATATAAAGGGAGAAAAAGTAAATGCATGCATGGTGATGAAGATAACTTGATGGTTAATGAGTAGTACTTACTAACTCCTACTAGACAATTAGACAGTACAGGGCAGCAGTATATTCTATGCAATTTGCCTTGCCTGTAATATGCCCTCAGAGTCACAAATTCCATGTTGTACTGGCCTTACTTTTAAAGATAGCAAAGAAAATGAAAAAATAGTTGTAGGGATCAATTAGCAAACAAACAACAACACACAACACACAGCACACAGTCGTAATGATTGAAGAGAAAAAAGGATTCCAATTAATTAAAAGATGAATGATGAATGATACTAAAGTTACTGTATTATCCTGGTCAAATTGTGGAGTTGAATCTCGTCCTTCCTCTTGGTCCTATCTTCCATGGACGCTCCGCACATCAATCTTGGTGGCCTTCCTGATGCGGATTGGTAAGGTAAATGTGAGTTGTGTCTCCCAGTATAGCACAGGGTAAAGGCCGGCCTGTAACGTCTAGATGGAAAAACAAAAGGGGTTTTGAAAAATCAATGAATAAAAAAAAGCATCAATTACGGTGGAGTCCAAGAAGAGAAGAGAGAACACTTTCAGACTGAGGCGGCTTGGATATATCGTGTATATTCTGTTTACAGCATTAAGCTACAACAACAACAGGACAGAACAGGCCCACCACAGCACCAGCCCGTGACCCAACCTCCATTTACCTTAATTTTTGACAGAGCCAGACAAAAGGCATATATTACAGCAACTTAGCATTTTCGAAATTTAGTGACAAAATCAATGCGCCGCTGTCAGTCATGACTACACTCGACTCCACCACTACATGGACATGTAGGTCTGCTGTGTTTACTTTCTTGTTGAATTGTTGTGTTTATGTTTACCTTATGCCACTTCATGAAACGCAGTTATTCCTTCAATCATCTCCGATCCAACTGACTGACTGCGTGCAAAGATATTATGGTCATCATCATGGTGTGATACGTGTTGTCCTACTCCAACTCAGTCTGTAGTAACTCCGATTAAGTCCATATTCCATATTAAAAAATTGCAACAGATATTGGCCTGCACCTGCAGTAGTAGGAGTACAATTTGGTTATTAAACAACAAGAAGGGAAACATTGACTGTCACTTGAGTCACTTTGTCGATTAACTAGTAGAGTAGAGTTCGACTTCATGCACAATATCAACACAACAAACAACAGCAATCGCTCAGAGTCTGCAAGCATCCAATGCATTCCATCATTACCTGTCTTGCTCTTCTCTTTGGCTGTCAGATCATCAGATGCCTAGTTCTGACAGGTGTGTTGTTTTGTTTTAACGGGGCAGTGGCCTCATCATTACTCCAGTCCACATTCATTTTGAGTGTTAGTCGCTGTTTTGGTTTTCGTCTTATTCATCTGTGGCACTTTGTCACAGTTTAAGTTGCTTCACATGGTCAGCAGCACTGTGATGATGATGGGCCGCGGCCTGGGTAGCGCTCATTGCTGGTCAATTGAGTTTGCACAAATGCCAGCAAGTTTCTTCGAAGAGTCTTGTCTTTCTCTGCCAAGTACCTTCTGTCCTGACAGTGAGGAGCTTTGGATGCCTGCCGAGGCTGTAGCCTTCGGACAGTGATGAGTTTACTTTTGGATGCCTGCCCAAGTTCTAACAGTGAAGAGTTGTGGATGCCTGCAGAGGCGGTAGCCTTCGGACACTGATGAGTTTCGGCTCGGAAACAAAACGGAGGATAGCTATAGTCACGTTTCACTTCTTATGGAGGGACTGTTAAAGGCAACATTTCTTGTACTCCAATGTCTGGCTTGATGGAAATGTACTAGGGCGAGACAGGAAGATGAAGCAGAACTCTGAAGAGTGGACAGTTAAATGCACAGACGTGCAACTCCAATAGGGAAATAAAAAGAGAAGACGGTGGTGATGGATTTGTTGTGATTTGATTTGAACCAGAAAGACAGATACACAGACAAATAAAGGAAGGAAGAAAGTAACAATTTGAAAACCTAGTTGTCAGGGAAGAGGAGCTCGTCCTCAAACTCTGGTGGTTCGGACAGAAGTAGGTCCTGTAACGCACTACTTACGTCATCCAAGTCGCTCTCCTCTTCCTGCTGTGATTCACGTATTTTGTAATCCGGTGGTATAAAGTGCTGATTCATTTTGATCATGGTTAACCTCTCCACGCTTTTGGGCCAGAGACTGGTCCTTTTCGAAGTTACAATGGCACCAGCAGCACTGAAAACACGCTCAGAAGAGACACTTGCGACAGGGGAAGCCAGATACTTTATTGCCAGCCTGCTGAGCACTGTCCATTGGCTTCTTTTCCCATACCAATACACCAATGGGTTTCGATCCATGAAGACCTCTGTTGGGTCATCCAGATAGGCCTGGACCGTCCGCTCAATGTTCAGGGGTGCTCCGATGTGCTCGGCCTCTTTTGCCTTTGCATCAGCACTGGACTTACCATACCCCTGCCGTAGAAACCAATCAGTTGCCGATTGTACTGTGGATGATCCTGTTCTTGCTGTTGTTGATGTTATTGTTGGTGTAGGTGACTGCTGGGAGGCAAACGCACTGCCCTCAGGCTCCGAAGTAGAACTTGACTCTGGATGCCCTGTAGTACTTGTTATGGCCTGGGGTGGGGGCCTGTAATTAACCGCTGTTCGTTTTCGAAAATAGTGGCTTCCTTAGCTATCAAAGTTTTGTAGTTGGCAACATCCACTTCCGAAAAGGAATTACTGCCTTGCTGTTCAGAAATACTTTGTACCGTGGATCCAAAATTGTGGCACTAATGTAATGTTGTTGTGACAAAATGTTATTTTGAATCCTTGTATTTTCAGATAAGCGAGCGGCTAAGGTCTCCGCCAAATGATATGCGTCTTGTTTGTCATCCACACCTGCGTATGTTTCAGACACCTCCTTCAGCTGTTGCTCTAGCATGTGCAACAATGGGATAGCTTGGCCCATAGTACAGTCCTCCCTGCTGACTTCACGTGTGAAGATCTCAAAAGGAAGTAGCATCTCAGTCAGGCATTTAATGAGGTCCCATTGACCCATCTCAACGGTCATGCCTCTCACAGTAGGTTTCCCTAATCTTTGCATGACATAAGCATTGAGTGGTATGTACAGTTCAAACAGACGATCAAGCATTTAATAAGTTGAGTTCCAACGTGTTTGCACCTCCTGGATGAGCGCTTTGACTGGCATTTTATGCTCACGTTGAATGATCCTCAGCTGCTTCCGGGCTTTAAAAGAATGGCTGAAATGTGTGCATATTCTTCTGCAGGTGGCCAGTAAGTTGCTGACTTTTGATTCATTTTTCAAAAAGTCTTGAACAACAATGTTAATGCAGTGTGCCAAACACGGGACCCTGAAATAGCCACCATCGCCCATGGCCTTAACTACATTACTGCCATTGTCCGTGGCAACAAAACCAATCTTAAGCCCTCTTGGGAGCAGCCACTCAAAGACCTTGGTGTTAAACTCTGCCAAAATGTTTGCAGCAGTATGAGATTTCTCCATGGCAAACATGGCTACAGTTGCATGTTTGCGAGTGGCATGAAAAATCTCAGCAGCTTCAACACCAGCAGATATCTGTTCTCTAACCCCGCAAAGAGATCCAGTGTGCAGTGATGCACATGTAATCTGTGGCTTGGCAACTGGTCCACATGTCTGCTGTCAGGTGGATACTGTGAACAGCACTCTGCTTCAAGGCTTTTCCAAGCAATTCCAGCACGTCGTGATGTAGTGCTGGAACAGCAACTCTGGCAAAATAGTAGCGGCTGGGAACATGCCATTTTGGGCAGATGGTTGGCACAAATTCCAGAAAACCCACCCCTTCAACAAAAGAAAAAGGGAGAAGGTCCAGTGCTAATATTTTAGCCAGCTTCGCATTGTACAAATGTGCTATTGGGTGGTTGCGTTCGTACTGCCCCTCCCCCCCAAACATGCTGATAATGGTAGGCTGCATGGTTTTCCTTTCTCTTAGGCTCAACAACGCACTTTTTTGGATTGCGGACCTGGTACTCCTTGGTGTCTCAGGCTGACTCTTACTCTTGTGCCACTGAGATGTTGCTGAAGATGTGGGCGACGTTAACACTGCACTGCTGGGGTCAGCGACACCTTGTGTACCACTACCAGAGAGAATGTCTCCCTGTCCTTCCTCTTCCACCGTGATCGGATCTTCTACTCCTTTATCCCCACCAACACCAATGGTTGCAGTTTTTTTTATGTCGCGAAGGTGGTCCTCCCAGCTGATCAAGTGGTGTTTTTTCAGATGGGTCATTTGGCCTCCGGTACCATAGTTTGTACCAAGCTTACCACGACTAACAGAGGTATTACAAATGGAGCATATAGCAATGTTCTCCTCCTTTTCGCTAACCGTAAAGAAGTCCCAAACTGGGGAGCTTAACTTTGGCCTCCTGCTGGAGGTGCCACTTCCAATGCCGGATGAACTGGAGGGTGTGTGTTGAATTTGACTCTGTGCTGCTGTACCACTACCTACTTCTACTGAGGTGGTGGTTGTGCTGGATGTAGGTCGCTGCCGGGCCTTTGCTAATGCAAATATGGAAGCTGTAGGTCGTGTTGGTGGTGTTACCTGTGGAGGTATGCGTGCTACATCCCTCGCAGCGATTTTGGATAGGGTAATAATGTTGGTCTCCATCTCCTCGGGGCCGGGAGTGATGTTCGTGATGACTGGCTCATCATCATCATCATCCTGCTGTCCTACATCGACCTCCATAAGTGTAAGGCTTTCTGGAACCTTCCTTTTCCCTAGCTTGGTCTTGGGACGTGGCACCCTCTCAGACTCAGTTTGTGGCTTCCAAGTGGCATCTAGATCATCAGAAGGGGGGCTTGGCGAAGAACTTGATGGACTACCCCTCCTTTTCCTTGCTGGAGATTTGGAAGACAATGGATCTTCTGAATGAGTGGCTTCTTCTTCTACCTCTGCATGAGGCTCAATTTCCTGAACTGCCCCTACTTCAGGAGGAACAACAACTACTATTGCGGACGGTGGTTGCGGCTGTTGTTGTTGACCACTTATCTGATGTGTTTCCTCCTGCGTTGATTGGGTACTACTTTGAGATAGCGATAAGTTTATCTCAGGCTTAGCATCACTGCTTTCCACCATTAGGCTGGCTACCTCTTCCACACTCATGTGCTTGGGCCTGGGTTGGTGGGTTGGGCCCACTGATGCGGAGGTGCTGCCCCCAGCTTGCCCCCTGGACACCGCTGCTGCAGGCGTAATTTTTTTTTTCCCAAAAAGGTACTGGGCGGCACACCAGACTTAAGTGTCACTTCCTTCTTCTGTTCCTTCTTCTCAATAGCAACTTTCTTGGTACTGGAGTACCTGGTACCTGCTTTCTTTGGGCCCATCTTCTTCAGATGTCAGCAGCACTCAGTTGCAGAGATGTCTGGTCAGGTCACACGTCACGTTGTGTACAGCAGCAGGATGTCTGTCTGGCAGTGCAAAGGGCAATGATGACACACCTCCTCCATCAGTCATACGATAGCACAAATCAAACAAATATAACATAGAACTTAGTGTGTGGTGGTGGCCTCAATTATTAAATTTTAGAAACTCAGTGAACAACAACACACAGTGTAGCCATTTATGAGACTTTGACAACAAGGCCAGGGCTTTCATGGCTACTGTGTAGTGTGTACACTCTGGAAGAATAAGAATAGTAAAGAACAAAAACTAAAATGTAGTGGAGCATGTTTGGCCTAAATTTGTGCATCACGTGGGATGTATGCAGCATCAGGGAGCTGCAGCTGGCAATGGGGATGGATTTGGAAGCAGTAAGACAAGAGGAACAATGGAAAGAGTGACACGCAGGCCTATGTGGCAAAAACAGCACACTACTAACTACCACCACAAAATGGCCCCCAGCAACATGGTGACTCACAGGCACAAGGCACGGCAAACAATGAACTCAAGCAGCCCTATATATGGGCAGACAAAGGATGCCTGATAAAACACACACAGCTTTAATGCAAAAACTAAAATCCACATGGCTAAAAACAGTTTGGAAAGTTAGACAGCCACTACAACAACACATAATTATAATTACACACGCAAAAAAGGCATTTATTTAACACACCCAAAAATTGAAATGGACCCTCCCAAAAAACCCACATTTTGCAATTCAATTCAATGCCATCCATGGCCTAAATGATGTCAAAATTCCACAGACAACACAGAAACAGTTTTTATGCACCCTTGATGACTACCTCTGGGCCTACTGGCAGACTAGGCCGCAAGCTTGGAGGCCTATGGCAAAAGCACAGTGGCTGGTCCCACAAAATGGCCACCACCACATGGCCAGGCCACCCAACAACTTCCTTCTTCGTGAAAAAAATTGTAAAACAAAAAAAAGTGACTCCTTGCTCACCAAACTACATCTAAATGACAACCTGAGGAGTTTTTTGTGCAAAATGAACTAAATCATCATTTTCGAGAAGGTTTTATGCTGCTCGAGAGATATTCTACGTCAGACTGTAAATTCTGCGTGTTCGGCATCGCGATCGTCACAAAAAGTCGTTATCGCGCGCGCGAAAACGTATATTGAGCTCGCGAAGAAGATAAAAAGTGTAAGTCCGCGTTGTCGCGCAGTGCGGAGTTGCCCAAAGTCCGCGAGCTGAATGCCCAGGGTTACCTAGTGACTGAAAAGGCCTATTTATTTAACACACACCCAAAAACTGAAATACCACCCCAAAACCCACATTTTGCAATTAAATCCAATGCCATCCATGGCCTAAATGATGTTACAATTCAACAGACAACACAGAAACAGTTTGTATGCACCCATGAGGATGACTACCTCCGGGCCTACTCACAGACTAGGCCGCAAGCTTGGAGGCCTATGGCAAAAGCACAGTGGCTGGTCCCACAAAATGGCCGCCACCACATGGCCAGGCCACCCACAACAACAAGAAAAGGAACACAAGACAGACAATGCAGGCCTATGGCAAAAGCACAATGCCTGGCTTTACAAAATGGCCGCCACCCACATGGCCAGGCCACCCAAAATAACAAGAAAGTGAAGACAAAGGACAGGACCAGGCAGTTGGAGACTCTGGGCAACTTCCTTCCTCGTGAAAAAAATTGTAAAACAAAAAAAAAGTGACTCCTTGCTCACCAAACTACATCTAAATGACAACCTGAGGAGTTTTTTGTGCAAAATGAACTAAATCATCATTTTCGAGAAAGTTTTATGCTGCTCGAGAGATATTCTTTGCCAGATTGTAAATTCTGCGTGTTCGGCATCGCGATCGTCACAAAAAGTCGTTATCGAGCACGCGAAAACGTATATTGAACGCGCGAGAAGAAGATAAAAAGTGTAAGTCCGCGTTGTCGCGCAGTGCGGAGTTGCCCAAAGTCCGCGAGCTGAACGCCCAGGGTTACCTACTGGCTGAAAAGGCCTATTTATTTAACACACACCCAAAAACTGAAATACCACCCCAAAACCCACATTTTGCAATTCAATCCAATGCCATCCATGGCCAAAATGATGTTACAATTCAACAGACAACACAGAAACAGTTTTTATGCACCCATGAGGATGACTACCTCTGGGCCTACTGGCAGACTAGGCCGCAAGCTTGGAGGCCTATGGCAAAAGCACAGTGGCTGGTCCCACAAAATGGCCGCCACCACATGGCCAGGCCACCCACAAGTTCACAACAAGCATAAGCCAAGGGGAACAAAGAAAAGACATGCAGGCCTATATGGAAAAAGCAGCACACTACTAAACTACCACCACAAAATGGCCCCAAGCCACGTGGTCACTCACAGTCACAACAGGCCATGGAAAACAATGAACTCAAGCAGGCCTATAATTATATGACCAGACAAAGGAGGCCTGCAGTGCTAAACAACACAGCTTTAATACAAAAATGCAAAAATGAAAATCCACAGGGCTACGAAAGGTTGGAAAGTTACACAACAAGCACACACACACACACATCCAACAAAGGTATATATTACACCCAAAAAGTGAAATACACCCCAAAAACCACATTTACCAATTCAATCCAATGCCATCCATGCATGCCCTACATGATGTTTAATTCAACAGACACCACAGAAACATGCACCCATGGGTACCTCTGGCTCTAGTCTGGGCCTACTGGCTGAAATTCCAATCAAAGAAAAACAACTAGGCCCCTACCAAAACTACAGGCCACAACAATAAATTTAAAAAAAGATGGAAATCCCCCCAAAAATGTAGGTACAAACAAGCCCCAATCAAACAAACAAGTACACCAATTCTCCAACTTACTTGTAAAATCTCAAATCCAAAAGTCCTCAAATCCAATCCAATGATATGATGCAGCAGACAGACACAAAAAGTGATCCTTCCAGCTCCAAATCCAAATGAAAAAGAACAGCACATGGACAAAGCACTGGGAGGAACCTGCTGGATAGGAACAGGAAGTTTGAGAATCAGGGGCACTTCCTTCCTCTTGGAAAAAAAAGTAAAAAAAGAAAAAGGACTCCTTGCACAAAAACTACAGCCAAATCACAATCTGAGGAGTTTTTTGGAACAAAATCATCATTTTCGAGAAGGTTTTATGATGCTCAAGAGATATTCTTCGCCAGATTGTAGTTTCTTCGTGTTCGGGATCGCGATCTTACCAACACTGCCGTCGGAAGGCAGATCGCGCGTCCGAATGACGTGTTCGCGTTCGCACACCCTTGCGGGATCGTGCGGCCGGATTCCAAATCTTGTGGCGCCCGCGAACGGATAGGAAGTCGCGTCGGCAAACGCAGAATCACGGTAGGTCGTTACTGCGCGCGCGAGAACGTATATTGAGCGCGCGAAGAAGAAAAACAGCTACGCTACGCCGTAAATTGAGTAGTGCACGGTAACTTCGCGTTCTATGCGAATCGCGAAGTTACCGAAACTATGCAAGCTCCGCGAGCGAAGCTTAGTTCACCGCCCAGGCTTACATAGAAGCAAACATTTGATAAGAGATACAGTGATTAAAAGATCCCACATGTGCAATTAAAAATCCAAATCACGCAGGTAAATAGGCTAAAACCAACAATCCAAACAAGTAAAATTAAAAACTCATTATTAAAAGCCAGCACTAAATGTTATAATAAACATAAACTACAATGGGTAAAGTGCAAGAGTAATAAAACATTAACTCAGTAGATAGACTAGGGAGTTGGCATAACGGGCACAGGGTGGCACATATAGTTCCAAGAACACAGTTAACAGATACAGCCTGGTTACTGCAAAGATAACCTCTTCCTATATCTTGTGGCCCCTGTTAAAAAGCTAGCAACCCCAAAACAAACCATGGCAGAAGAAAGCATTTGAAGATATAATAATGCAGGCCTTACTTGAGCAAATTGACAATTTCTGAGCAGCGGAAGTATAAACCTTTTGCGTAGGGAGTCATAAAATCACAGAAAAACATAAAATGTAGAGTGTCCTGCTCGGAAAAATTGTCACAAGGGCAGTTCTTTAGTGCTCCACGTTTCATATAGCCTTTGGGAAAGGCTAATAACGAGGGCACCAGATTCAATTGGAATCTGGTTAACACAAAGCGATGGTATGCTTTAGTGAAAAGCAACAAGTACGGCTTGACCTGTGGGCTCAGACTGAGTGTAACAAACCTCACAGTGGGCTTAGCTAGCTCGTTACCTTCCCTAAGCCCCTGCCTTTTGGCCAGAAACTGTTGTTTAATGTCTCTAATGGCTACCTAGGGGCCTAGGATTATCATACAAGTCAGGGCAGCCTAACCATTTAATTTGCTCCATAATATACTTTAGCCAGGGGATACGTACGGCCCCCTTGTGTGCAATGCAGTCCTCGATGACAAGTTGATTTAAAGTGGGTATGGGACAAGCCCAGATTTTCAGCCAGTGCAACAACGGGGCAACGGCAATCAGGTCTGAGATATACTCCATGCCCAGTTCCTCATGTAGAATGTATGCCGGAATAGTAGGGGGGACGGCAAGAAGTTTGCGCATGAATTTATTTTCTGCCCCCTGGATATCCCTCCAGTCTTTGTAATCCCAAACGTCAGACCCATACATGGCCATAGGAGTGCATTTTTCTCTGTACACCTTAAGCAAGGCGGGGATGGGCTTAGACCACAGCCTTTTTGCAAACTCCAAGGTAGCCCCTGCTGCTCTAGCCAGGACGTTCTTTTTGTGTATTCTTTGCGCAGAACAAGTCCCTCGATCATCAAACAGCACCCCCAAATACGGAAAGCTTGACACAGAAAAACTTAACCCTGACAGCCTTCCGAGAGCCAATCGACATGGTATGGGATTTTAAGTAATTAGTGACTAGATCAAGTGAATCTATAAAATCCATAAAACCCTTTAAGAGTTTTTGAAGACCCACAGCAGTTCTGGCAAACAGGACAGCGTCATCTGCGTAAAAAAGGGCGGGGATCATCTTGGATCCAACTCTCAGGATGTCTTTACAGCCGAATGATAGGATGTCCCCTAACTTATTGATATACAGTGTGAACAGCAGGGGGGCCAAAATGCACCCCTGCCGGACCCCTCTCTTGACCACCCAGGAGTCCGTCATACCGCCATCCTCATTAAATCTCACTGCCGCCATGGTGTTATTATGGGCGGCATGTAAGAAGGCCACCAGTTCCGTGTCCAGGCCCAGATCCCGGAGAGTCAGCCACAGCTTGGATCTGTTTACACAGTCAAACGCTGATGTCAGGTCCATTAAAGCCATATGTAAAATTCCCTTCTTGGCAATTGTATATTTCCCAACCGCCAAGTGCAGGTTGAGACATTGATCAAGCGTCCCTTTGCCTTGCCTAAAGCTGTACTGTAGGTCAGAGATATCGTTAAAATGGACTAGCCACACTGTTAAACGATCCAGCATCACTTTCCCCATGATTTTAGCAGCTGAGTCCAGAAGCGAGATAGGTCGATAACAAGCAGGGTCATCCCTTGAGCCCTTTTTAAAAATAGGGATAATAATAGCCTTGGCCCAGGAGTGAGGGAAACCTCACATACAGGCCGCATTGAAAACCCGTGCCAAAATCTTCACCCAAACCACAGGGTCGGCCTTACACAGATCTGAGGGGACTCCATGCGGACCAGGTGCTTTCCCACCAGATGTTGAACTAATAGCTTTGTGAACCTTATCTGTGCTGAAATGAAGTGAAATGCTAGCTAAGCCGGGGTCCGAGTGTGCCTCAGGTTCTTCTAAATTGTCACCACTATACATGCCTTTGAAGTGCTGAACACAGCGCTCAGCAAATATGGTACAGTCTATTCTATAGTTGGCTGTATCAGAAAAGAAGGGACTATTGACTATGGCCCAAAACTTTGAGCTATCAGACAGAACACTAAATTGGCCGAGAGCCTCCCAGGCCTGTTCCCTGATGCACTTCTTCCTTTGATGGACTACAGACTTGTAAGCCTTCCTACAGCTCCTAACCACGGCCTCATCCCTCGGAGCTTGTTTGAGTGCCAACAATAACTTCCTATGGCTGTGTTGCAAGTACCATCAGACCATCTCTTGTCCTTGGGGCCTTTAGTCCTGCTCTTGGTAGTTAGACTGGAGGCTATCTGCTTAGTTAGTTTGTCAAAGGCATCCAAGACAGCTCTATCCTGCATGTTGGTGTCCATACAAACTGAAATCTCTGAGGCGCATGCAGCATACAAATTATCCAGGAATCTTTCCGGTATCACCGTCTCCCACTTCAACCTACGTGCTTGGTCTTTGGTACCAATATCCTCATTTGGGATACTCCTGCCCTCTGCTCCTTGTAGAGTAGACGGGTAACCCAGCTCAAGCATAAGGGGATTGTGGTCACTGTGGCTGCTCCAGTAAATGCTCAGTTTCTCCACTGCCAGGGCTAGAGGTGCAGAGAGCATTATATAATCAATAGTACTGGTGCAACCCCTGCCTGTATAAGTTGGAACCGGCGTGCTCACTTCTGTTTACTCTAAACAGTACAGTTTGTTAGCTGAGAGGATCCCCTCTATGTGAGTGCCTGATGGTGAATGCTCAAAATGTGTGACCAAAGATGAGAAGTCCCCGTGATCCATTGTGGCGGTACAATTAAGGTGACATTGATGAGTGTTAAAGTCACCCAGGATTATTATCTCATAATAGGAGTGTTTCCCCTCCCCATAATGTTCAAGCAGCCCCTCCAGGGCTACTAAATATTCTGTCTCAAGGCTTCTGGTAAAGGAATTATAAAAATTAATGACTAACAGGGAGGGATGATTCTTAAAGGTCAGCTCCACTGCTAACAGATGAGGTGATTGACACTCTACCAATCTACTTTTACAGGTTAATTCAAGTGAGACCAATAAAAGAAGACACCCCCTTGCTCTTCCCACTGTTGAAGAAATTGCACACTTAAAGAACGAAATAAAACCATCCAGAAAAAAGCGATTGGTTGTGTCCATTGTTTCCTAAAGGGCAATTATATGACAAGATAAGAGGAGACTCTGCCATATTGTGTCATCTCTTTTTGACCTTATGCCTGATATGTTCCACAAGAGTATCTTCATATGGGGGATTCCAGGAGTATCAGATGTTAGAGGTGGCTTAAGTGAGCAGGCAGGCACTGGCTTAGGAGGTTAAACAAATAAAACTGGGATGTTAAAGACCGGAGCCATGGGCCTAGAGCCCTGCAGCTTTGCCTGGGCTGATGTTAGTCAATCATTTTCATCAAGTCCCTGTGTACTTAACAGGGGTTCAAATCTGTTTGCCAGGGGAAAAACAGGACCTATATTTCTACCCTGGGCAGGTTTAGCTGGTCTGGGAGGGAGCTGCCAGAGATGATTCAAGGAAGGCTGGTCAGAAGGATAGAAGTACTGAAGGGGGACAATCCTGATTGATGTTTTAGAGCTACACCAAAGATGGCAGCCAGCAAGCGCTTTGGATTGTACAGGATGTTTAACATTAACCATGACACAGTCCCCCTCCATATTTTTCCTGATCCTACGGACTACCCAGCCCACTCTTCTCACCATAATAATATTGGGAGATATGTCTTGATCATTAACCACGTTATTATTACACCAATGAGTAACTTTGTGTATAAGGTCCACAGTGGATTCCCTCGAGCTTCGTGACAGTGGGGGGACTCCCACTAGGCCTACGGCCAAGGGTGCTGATTCTGGGGGCAAATATAAAATGCTCTGGCTTTCAACTTTTGACGTGACAGGTTGATGCAAGGTAGATATATCAATTTGGCCCCCTTGGGTACTCGCGACCTTTGTGTTTGCGCCACCTGTACTGCAGGAATTGGGTTACTAAGGGCGCAAATGTTCCTAGTCCCATGGGACACCCCCTCTCCCAGTGGGACGGAGTTTTGTGTCTGCTGTGTCACTTGATTCAGGCTACCAGGCGCAGCAGGAAGTATCCCTGGGTCAGACAGCCGCGCAGGACATGCCTAACATAGCAAGACGTCCCTCCCCCCTCTGTCTCTGTCCTGTTGGGAGGATAGGGGGTCATTGGGAAAAGGATATTAGGCCTCACCTCTATACCCTTCAATGTTTGTCGTATAGGTGCTATAAGTTCATTAGTCATTTGTTCTAGCCTGGAAAAAAGGTATCTAGCAATGGTTCAAGACTAGTGCTAGGGTTGGCTGGTAATATGGGCTTAACCAGTGATGTCTTCCAAGGGGCTCTTTTACAACCAGTTCTCTTCCTCTTAGTGGGGGGCTATCCAGGACTGAGTCATCTCCTGTCATGAACATAATCGGCTCGACATTGGAAACCACCGTAGATGGAAACGCAGGCACAGACACAAGCGGAAAAAGGTCCGGCCTGGGAGTAGCCCCTACGATCCCACAATTCTCCACTGTGGTTAGATCCTGGACAAGTTTCCCAGTCTCCAAAGAGAGCCTTCTTTCAGTTAGGGCTATCTCCTTTGATATGACATTGGCTGCCTTATTTAGGAAGGAGTCAATAGTCGCTACTGTATAGACCCCAGTAGTTCTCCCCTGTACCCCCAGCAGCCGTTTTCCTTTTGACCATAGTTGATGGGTCACAGATCCCATAGAGATAAAGTGCAAACACCTTAGTGGGGCAAAAAGAACAAAATAAACGCTTCACTTGGCTGTGATAAGTTGTAATGAGCTATCAACAAAACCTGAGGGGGCCGATTAATATGCAAGTCAAAAAGTCAGCTATGGGGAAAGATGTTAACAGTACCTAAGCCTTTGTAGGGTGCCCAGGAGTCCAGAAGTCCAAATGAAAGCCAAGGGACCTGGTCCAGCCCAGCCTCTGCATGCCGCAGGCATGTCCGCAGCCAACTTTGAAAGCGCCTCTGGGCGTGAGTATTGCTGGGGTGTGTGGTCCTACCCCTCTGCTTCCTGCAATGCGAGTCTCCCGCACAGCGGTAGCCCGCAACCAACTTTGAAAGTGCTTCCAGGTGCGAGTGTTGCCGGGGCACTTATCCATTCATTCTTTCACAGTTCTATTCACCCTGTGATACCCACCATTTAAGTTTTACTTTCTCTCATCCAGTCTTTCACCCAAATTTCCTGTCCCTCTATACATATATCCATCCATTCAGTATCCACCCTTTCAACCAGCCTTTCACCCATCCATCCACATTTACCCACCCACGCATCCTTTTACCCACATACACATACGCATCCTTTCACTCATATACCATTTCACCCATCCTTTCTTAACCTTCCATCCTTCTTTCTGTTTTCCATCAACCCATCATTTTTAGCGTTCATTATGAGCTTTTGTCTGCTGGGTTGCAGATAGAAGAGGCCATAAAAACTCAACCACTGCTGTACCTGCTAAAGCGGGGAGTTCATGAACCATGACACCCCCTTACAGTGAGTATAATAGCAATTGTCATTAAGCATGCAATGTGACTTACCACCGCCCGTCCCTGACGCCGCTGTGTCTCCCACTCCATCCTCCTCCGTGCCTGCAGAGCTGGCACTGGCCCCGGTACTGGTGGTCTGTGCAGCTAGAAAAATCATTATGCATTTTTAGATGCCAGATACGCCTCCCCTTATTTTTTTTTTAACAAAATACAACTGAAATACATTGCTACAGTTCAGTTAGCAGTATCTTCTATCAAAAATATCACTTTGGGCATTTTGTTGGTTGACAATGTTAGAAAAGCCAGGTAGTCAAGCCTAACAAAAACTTTTCGGAATGGAGGGGAACAGCTATGATGACTCTGAGTCATTGAAGCACAATGTAGGGATGGAATAATGGTCAATGAAGGACATATGGTTTTGGTTGGCAGATGCAATGGGACCTCATACTTTCCTGCCATGTTGCACTGTCATGGAAACTACTGGTATACTGTATAAATGAATAACTATAGTACAACTTTGGGGGAGTCCACCATCACCAAGGCCACTCTCTCGTTTTAAATGTTTGAGCATGAGCAAGAAAAAGAAAGCCTTCTCAGCAAAAATGTATGATGAATAATACTAGCTTACTTGGGCCTGCAGTCTTCGCAGTAGAGTGTAGAGTACCAAAAATCTATTCTCTCAGTTTTAGAGTACCACAAGATATGTAGGGGAGAAAGAAAGCTTACTAACAAAGCATAAGAAAAGTACAGACTAGTACAGACAGGAGGAAGTCAGCTAGAAAAACATGAACTATAGAAAAAAAGGATAATGCAAGGAGAATTGAAGAAATATTTGACAGAGGAGCTGAAAAAAGAGGAGACAGTATAAAAAAACAATGCAAAAATAAAATGATTCTAATAGTGGGCAGAGGTAAAAGTTAGGGAAATAATAATAACAGGACTTACTGTGATCAGCAGAAACATTGGCCGTGGCGCTGGTGGTGGCATCCCCGGCTCCCTCATCCGCCTCAGAACTATCCCTCCTTGGGTGCTGATGTAAGAAATAAAGAAGATACAAAAATTAGATTAGTGATACAGTTAATCTCTCCAAAAATATTTTGACAGGCAAATGCAGTAACATTATACTTTTCTAAATCAGATCGCCTATAATACTAGTATCTATAGAGTTGACCATCCTAATTGTTGTTAGCACTATGCCCTATTTCCTAAACCTAAACAAAATTTGGGAAAAATGCATTGCAACGAATGATCTTTCAGTCTCAGCTCATTCTCATTTCTCGATCCCCTTGATGGGCCAACTCAGTCTCCCTTGTTTTCAATGCATAGATGCATACTGCATATCACTGTGAAATTGCTTCGGACTCTACGAGCTGCATAGAGAAAGTCACAGAGAACGCTAACTCACTGATATCACTATCTTAGTGACAGGACAGAGGAGTCTGCAAGGCTTCTTAAATAATCAGCCCAAGCGAGCGCCACTAAGTAAGATTAGGTAGCACCGAGAACCTGGCTAGCAACAGGATCCCATAATATTAGTAACGTAAATTAACTTACCTCTGAATGTGAGCCGCATGCTATTTGAAAAAAAACATATTAGCATTATATAACACAAACAAAAAAAATAATTACTCACCGAGCACCGCAATTTTCAGTGTCTAGAAGGTCGAGCTTGTCCTGCTTGTGGTCTATATCGGCTCAGCCGTATGTCAACTGGTGTTGGGTGTGCTGGACTCAAGTGTTATGGTGCACACACCAGTGCACCCTCCCCCAGGGCAGCTGATGCAGGGCATAGTTGCATCCAGGCCTGCTGCCTGCTGCCAGTATGGAGGGGTGGTGGCACTGCACATAAAAAACAAGTGCTGCCACCTCCGCCTCTGAAAAAATGGGGTGGGGTTGCACCCCTTGGTGGTGCTGACGACCGCAAGGTGTGTGGCAGGAGCCACACTGGCGCTGCCACTTCCTCTCTCTCTCTCTCCTCTCGCCCTGCTCTGCCATGCTGCTGGGTAGTCAAAAATAAAAATAAATAGGAAAAGGAAGGAAGAAAGGAAAAACTAAAGAAGCAAAGGGAAAACCAAAAAAAGTACCTAAAAGTCACAAAAAACACAAACAAATGACAAAAATGTAAGAAACACAGAGACACACACTGATATGATAAAGGAAAATGAAGGGGGATGAGCCGGATATGGGGAGGATTTAAAAGATTAAGGGTGGATTGAAAAACAGGCACCAGAACCATGCACAGCACAGAAAACAAAATGGCGGCACCCATCAGGTTCGTTCCATTAATATCACCATCTTCCTAGCTTTCAGGAACAAGAAAAAATCGCATAACAACCATTTTACTATAGTAGGTAAAAAATTCAGCTGTAGTTGATTTATCCTATTTTTTGTGATTTCTAAGTACTTGCTGTTCGTGGTAAAAACAAGTGGGAAATCAATGTGTAAAACCAGAAAGATAAAATTTCTGAAAACCAGAAAAAGTTACAAATTCAGCAAGGAGTCACTCATATAGATAACTTGCCCTTATGCTCCCTTGCTGTACTGGGCCAAATTCAAATATACTATGCCCACAATGCAAGGAGAAAATTCCCTGATAGTCTTGTGGATCATGGCTGGGGATTGCAGTCCCAGTTCCATTCCTCAATATGGAATGCATGACAGACGGGAACCATTGGAAATGGAGACTCCTTTCCATTCTAGTGAATTGTGCAGCATGCTGAAGGGCCCCTTATCCCACCCAATGGGCAAGAAAATGCTTAATAAATATACATGTTCTTGGGGGGAGGGGAAAATCAGTAGCACCAGTCTAAAAACTAAAATGGGGTTGACCATGCAAAAAGAGGCATTTCCCTACACCCCTCCCCCCTCAAGATGAATGCTCAGGAGCAAATCAGCCATTCCCTTGTCAGTTCTTATCATCTAAGTGGAAGAACCTGGAAAGGCCACCTATTTTGGCCTTTTTTGTCTCAGGTCTTTGTTCCACTGTAAAGTCCATGTCCTGTAAGGAGATAGATCACCTCAACAGTTTGGGGTTTCCCCTTCTCATCTGCATGAGCCCTCTTAAAATGCATGTGGTTATTTGGAAATTGGAAGTGAGTCACAAACAAGCAGGGTCTCAGCTTCTTCAGTTACCAAACCACAGCAAAGGCTTCCTTTTCTATGTCACTGCAACGCAGCATTTTGGGGAGTAGTCACCTGCTGATAAAGGCAACTTGTTGATCTTGACCCTCTTCATTTAGCTGTGGTAAAACTGACTAAATATCATGTTGTAAAACATCTGTTTAGAGCACAAACCCCAGGCTCAAATCACATGCCTTGATTTCAGGTGATGTACTTATCGCCTCCTTTAGGGTGTCAAAGGCCTTCTTATACTACTCAATCCATATGAACTGTTTTGTCTGCTTCTTTGAAGTCAGTTCTGTCAGAGCCTCCTTCACCTCCAGCCATGGGTGGTGCACCAAAGAATGTGTGTTGGGTCTCCTGGCCGCTTCCTGGATCACCCCTCACGTTGCTCCATTATTTGTTCCGGCGCCCATGCAACCGCATATTAGATGAATCCCATGAAAAAGGAAAACAACAAGAAAGCTGCATTCATCCTTTACGGTAACAGCATTTCCAGCGCTGAACATACAAACTACTTTTAAGTTACTTTGATACTTATCTGATGTGGAACCCGTGTCCTTGGAGATCTGTTTTTTTCCTGCTTTTGTTCATTCCAAGATTATTCCTGAAATCATAGGAATTCCTGTTAGATCTACCTTACGTTAAGGTTAACTTTATATAGTCTTATATTATTTTTTACCACATCTACACTACAATGGCTTTACATTAGGATATTAGTTTTGGAGTTACAAACCCGGTCTTCGTGTGCCCATAGGTGGGGTTCAGTGTGCTCTTCTTTTATTTTCTTGTTCTCTTTTCTATTTCCTGAACTCTTTATTTATGCTCTTCCTTTTTATTTTTTCAGACAAAAATACACCCCCCCCACTCGAACAACTTATCAGTATTAATAGAAGAAGGGAACTATCCAGGTAGTTTAGAGTTCCACATATTTTCTTGTATTGACTTATAGGATTAATATTTCCCTCTATACTTACACTTTCTGTCTTTTGTTCGACAGAGATTTCTCCTGGCTGTCTGGTCCTGTCCTAGAGTGGAGTACGTCGTGGGACATTTCTTTTACTTCCTTATTTTCCCTCATTCCCTCATTCCCCTGGTTGCTGTTGGTACTTTGACTTAGTTGAGTGCAATACGTGACCAGGAGAGGTTAGGATCTTTCATCTTTGCATGGCATTCCTGCGGAAATGTGAGTAGGAATTTGACAGCTGATAGGTTGGCCCTGGTCCCACAACGGTTCTCGAAGTAGAAATTCAGCTAAAATGTTTTTAAGTTCCAACTTTTAGGATCAGGCAGGAGGAGTACAGTCTGACACCAGACAAGGGTTTCAGGACCTCAAAAATAGCACTTCATAGTCAAGACTCACACCAACAGAAGCCATCAGCAGAGTCCAGTGCAGGTCCAGCTGAAACTGGTAAGCCGGGCTATTTCAGGAAAGTGGGTTTCTTCCAGATTTTGTTTCCCTGTAGCTTAACAGGAGGACAGCCAACTGACCTTGGAGTCCACTTCTTTGTCTTGGGTAAAAGTGGGAGCAGGTCTAGGCCCTAGTGTTCTTCTCAGAGGTCTCAACAGGTGGTGCAATCCTTCTTCTGTCTTATACATGTTCAGCAATGTTCTGAAGATGGTGCTCAGGAGTGTCACATTTATCCCTGGCACTAGCCTGTGGGCAGGGGTGACTTGCCTCTCTTTTAAGTAACAGAAACAAAGTTCCCATGGGGAACCCTCCTACTTTTGCAGCCATTCCTCTGTGCCCTATTGCAAACAATCCTAGAGTGTCCCTCTTTACCTAAATCCAACCTGGTAGAATATTTATTCTCATGTTCAGAGCTCCTGTGCTCACCCTAGAGATGTGGCACGAGAAATGAGCAACACCTCCTTTATGGTTACTCAAAACTAGTTTTGAGGGCAGTGCTTCTCCTACTGGGATTGGACCCTGGCTGGCAAGGAGGATAAAAGAGATGCAAGCCCAGTTGTGAGCTACATCTGCCAGTGAATGATAGGCATCCTTTGAAGATATGCAAGGGGCTCTGCAGAGCCCCCAGGCCAGCCTGTCAAGGGAAGTTCAACCTCTTACCACACCCAAAACCTTTGTCCTAGCTGTGTGAGTAAGCTCACACATAATCAAGGAGCTTTTTGTCTCCCAAATTTACTAATAAATTGGGTTTATAATATATTTTTTAACTTTTTAGCTGGTTGCTGACTGAGATGACTTAAGTATTGCATCCCAATCCTTTCCTATGGAACAGCTAACCCTACTACAGTGAAAATAGCTTTTAGGGCCTTACCACTGTAAGGACATGATTAGTATTCAACTTTTACATGCCCTGATTTTAAATACCAGGCACCCTGTCTTATAGATGTCTCTCTAAAACAACAACAAAGTGAAAACAGGAAACAATCTGATATTACAAACTCTAACTTACTAGGCTTGCACAATCCATCATGCATTCAGAAAGGAGCTTATGCCTCATTTCTACAAAGAGTACTTCATCAATCACTGATCTTGTGCTGCCATTTCTGTACAAACCCACTATGAGAGTATGATTTTATTTCCAGCACACTCTAATAGGTTCTTCTTTTTTTTGCTTTAGGTGAATGGATCCATGCTAGTGAGGAAACTCATCTGCTTGGGGACCTGCTTCATTTACAGACACAGGCATCTTGAGGAAGCAAAATCAGGGAGGCACAATAATGTTGGGCTTCCTTGGGGGAGGGCCCCATGGCTGCCTTTCAGCAGGTGGTCCAATGGTGTCCATGGACCCCCTGGAATACCTCTTTAGAGGGGTAGAGTCGTGACACACATGCCCGCTGAGGGCTACTAACCTTCTTCAAAGGGCAGGAGGAGAACTTCTGCAGTGAAACTTTGAGAAGCAGCTTGTACAGTCACTTTACCTTTAAGTGCTGTGTGATGACGAGAGCACTTCTTTTGTATGATTCATGCAGCATGCAAGTCAGTTCCAACCAGCACCATGTATCTGATATGTAGTTAGACCCTTGCATGCCAAATTACAGCAAATTTCGTTTTGAGTTCGGCGTTTGACTAGCCGATCTTGGGTCTTGTGAAAATGTCCTCATATTTCATGCCAGTTTGACTGAGGGTCTCATTTATAGTAAATAAAGAAATTGATTAATCTCTGGTAATAGGACTAAATATTTATAGTGATATGGTATTAGCCTCTTACAACGCAATCCTATCACAAATGCACATATGTGAAAGGCCCATTTATGCCACCGTAGTAGAGAGTGCAGAAAAAAGATTGGAACCTGCATTCTGCAAGTTATTTCACATTAATGTGCACAAAGAACGTAAGCAGCGGTATTACCCCATTTGCCATAGTATTGCCACTGTGGCTCACAGGATGCCATCCTCCTCCCTTCCCTGTAATGGAGAGGGGCAAACAGGCGCGGCTCTGCTGCCTCTTATCCCATGCCTCCTCCACCAGTTGGAGTCTCTAGAGCATGCATATACGAAGTAAACATAACAATAGAATATAGGCATTTCCTTCGCTTCTATTTAAGTTGTTTTTTCAAGTGTGGTGGAATTGTGCCCATTTGTATTGCACCAAAACACGCTCAGTGATGATTTTATTTTACTCACGCTTATAAACTGTGGGCACATTCCACTCAAAGAGATTACTGTGGTATTTGACCGTTTACCAAAGGAAGGATCAAGGATAAAAGGCTGAAATAAATATTTGGGACGGGAGATGTGATTGATGTCAAAAACATCCACAATTCTCGCACACCATGCATTTGTTACTTGTTCTAAGGTCAGTTGCTGAACATTAGTAGAAAAGTCATCCGTGACAGGAAAGCTAATGCTCAGCAACTTTAATTTCCACAGATCACATGTCAATGTCTTTTTGCTCTGGTCGAATACCTTTTTGTACCCTTTTCCAGCCAAGTGAGCAGCAAGCAACGCCATAGAATGCTTCTGTTGTATTACACTTACAGTACTTTGTACTACACTTTGCACTTTGAAATTATGTCTATCAGCCCAACATGATTGAATTTGACTGAGGTCCATTGTTGTTCTGTTGCTGAAGGAGTACTGGCTGTAAAACATTTATGACTTTTTAATGACATTGGCAGGATGGGGAAATGTACTTTCCACTTCCACAGAATTGTAAAAGCCTATACAGCTCTTCTGAATTGTAAAGTAGTGTAAATGGGTTTTACATCAAAAAAGCGTGCAGGCATACCCGGGAAGAAACTTCTATGAAACTTTGAAAATTCATTTTTCTCGTAATGCACCTGGCAAATTATTTCAACACTCAGCAGAGAACATCATATGGGACCCGCATTACAGTTAAATATTCTGTCGGAGTTCAGATCTTTAATGTAATTTGTATTTGATTGCAATATTTCTTGTCATCATCAAACCTGCTGTCAATATTGGGGGTGGGGGGTATCTTTTTAAATGCTCGCTTTCGTTTTATCTGATTTTGCAAAAATGTTGTACATAGGTCAAGCGCTTCACAATATATGAATGTAAAAGTTAATGCACCCAATATTTATAATGAGCCATTTTATGGTAAAGGATCTGAAATAGATAGAGTCATAAAGAAAGAAATGGGTTCAACAAAGGAAACATTAGGAAGAGTTGAAAGAGCCATATAGAGATAGACTTTGAAGAAGAGATAAGATGCGGCAAATATGCTTATATCATATAATAATTTATTTGCATTACCATTATGCATTAAAACACACATAAATAGGACTTTGCTGGCCTCGGTATTATACAATCTTAAAGATCTTTTAATCGCTGCTGTTCGTTTTTCGGTATGTCGAAAGATCTTTTAATCGCCACAGGAAATTTTTCGATATGTCTTAATTATATATCATAAGTCAACAAATGTTAAAACAAACACTATCTAACGAACCGTGTAGGTAAAACAGGACAACTCCATAAAATATGTTTAAAACATTCACTGTAAAGAGCACATATATTACAATTACGTTTTTAATGTGGCGTCATGCAGTCCGACCCACAAAAACATCTACGGAATGAAAGCTAAAAGAAATTCCCCATAAATAATTTTGAGGCTCTCGCATCTGTATAAGTAGGATCAGAGCCTGTCCCAATTGAGGGGTATATTCACAAGAACGTGTGATAACTACCGCATGAGTAGCGTAACGCAACTTTCAATATTGCAGCCCATCGCGGGAAAATAACCCCGTGTCAACGTGGAATTCACAACAAGGCGGTACCATGCGATAGTCACCAGATAACGCGTCAAATGTCAGCGTGAAAATCAACGCCACGCCGAAAAAATGCGAAACGCGAACAATCATGCGATGAGGCCAAACGCGGTAAAAAAAGCAGCGAAAAGCAGCCACAGGCCTGCAAATCCCACGCGTCTGGCGGGAAATTGCGATTCTCACATTAACATGACTAGAGAATCTGGATTTCATTAAAGACACGGAGGCTGACGTTATGCATTATTCCTTTAATGCAGTCCAAGCAGCCGCATACATCACAATAGTAAAGTTCCAAAGAAGAATAAAGGTAACACATAAAGGGCATGAGACAGCAACAATCTGCCTCTTTTAAATGTGGAATAAGATAAGTTCATCAAACATGAGACGTCAGAAGAAAAACTTCAGGACAATCTTCAGATGATCCAGTAGAAAAAACGTAGGAAGAACGAAGAAAGGACTCCAGAGGTGATAAGGGTTCAACAAAGGAAACATTAGGAAGAGTTGAAAGAGCCATATAGAGATAGACTTTGAAGAAGAGATAAGATGCGGCAAATATGCTTATATCATATAATAATTTATTTGCATTACCATTATGCATTAAAACACACATAAATAGGACTTTGCTGGCCTCTGTATTATACAATCTTAAAGATCTTTTAATCGCTGCTGTTCGTTTTTCGGTATGTCGAAAGATCTTTTAATCGCCACAGGAAATTTTTCGATATGTCTTAATTATATATCATAAGTCAACAAATGTTAAAACAAACACTATCTAACGAACCGTGTAGGTAAAACAGGACAACTCCATAAAATATGTTTAAAACATTCACTGTAAAGAGCACATATATTACAATTACGTTTTTAATGTGTCGTCATGCAGTCCGACCCACAAAAACATCTACGGAATGAAAGCTAAAAGAAATTCCCCATAAATAATTTTGAGGCTCTCGCATCTGTATAAGTAGGATCAGAGCCTGTCCCAATTGAGGGGTATATTCACAAGAACGTGTGATAACTACCGCAAGAGTAGCGTAACGCAACTTTCAATATTGCAGCCCATCGCGGGAAAATAACCCCGTGTCAACGTGGAATTCACAACAAGGCGGTACCATGCGATAGTCACCAGATAACGCGTCAAATGTCAGCGTGAAAATCAACGCCACGCCGAAAAAATGCGAAACGCGAACAATCATGCGATGAGGCCAAACGCGGTAAAAAAAGCAGCGAAAAGCAGCCAAAGGCCTGCAAATCCCACGCGTCTGGCGGGAAATTGCGATTCTCACATTAACATGACTAGAGAATCTGGATTTCATTAAAGACACGGAGGCTGACGTTATGCATTATTCCTTTAATGCAGTCCAAGCAGCCGCATACATCACAATAGTAAAGTTCCAAAGAAGAATAAAGGTAACACATAAAGGGCATGAGACAGCAACAATCTGCCTCTTTTAAATGTGGAATAAGATAAGTTCATCAAACATGAGACGTCAGAAGAAAAACTTCAGGACAATCTTCAGATGATCCAGTAGAAAAACGTAGGAAGAACGAAGAAAGGACTCCAGAGGTGATAAGGTGAAACAACCAGCAATTAAGGATTACCTGAAAAGAGAAGGAAGTGAGTACAAAACTGAACACGGCATAAGGTGAAGAGAATAACAAGCAAAAAGAACAATGTACATAATTAATAATCGACATTACAATAAAATGTGATAAAGAACATTACTCATTGAAATACCACCAAGGGGTGGGAAGGGAGGGATAAAGTCAGCCTCCGTGTCTTTAATGAAATCCAGATTCTCTAGTCATGTTAATGTGAGATTCGCAATTTCATTACAAGACCGGAGGCTACATTATGCATTTTGGTAGCTTGTAAAACAACATCAGACATATGTTCAATAGGTTTACAATAAAGACGTGCAAAAGTACTGGCATTAGACCAGCCAGCCGCTTTAAGGATGTCATCCAACTTACCTCCAGACCAGAGAGACTTACTAGCCATGGCACCTCTCAGGGAATGAGCTTGAAATTTCTTTAAATCAATACCTGCTAGGCTCATAGCGGATTTGACCCATCTAGCAATAGAGGAGGAGCTTATACCTTTGTGAGGTTTCACAAAGGAAATAAGTAATTGCTTGACACCTTGTGGACGAAGGGAAAACATTCTGCGATCGTATTCTTTCATGCAGTCTACCACGCAGAGATTAGGGCATAAGTCAAAACGAGGATAAAAAATAGAATCAGACATAGTCTTAGTTCTTTTCTAAATGTCAAATTTGACACCAAACATATTATAAGATCGGTTAGTAATTTCCAGGGCTTTAATATCGGAAACTCTCCTACAAGAAATTAGGCATAAGAGAGTAGCTAACTTAATGGAAAGATTTTTTCTGTTTAGAAGAGAATTGGAAGGCCAATGATTGAAGAGATCAAGAATTAGCTTAACATCCCAAAGGGTGTCATATTTAGCTTTAGGAGGTCTCCTTAAGCGAATGCTTTTCATGACTCTGCAGATAATCACATTTTTACCTACAGTTTTACCGTTGACAAGGTCGTGACCAGCGGAAATAGCCGATCTATAACAATTGATAGATCTATAGCTGAGGCCCCTTTCAAATTGTTCGACAAGGAAGTTAACTATGTCAACAATAGGGGCCTCCAAGGAATCCAGATTCCTTTCCAAGCACCAACGAACCCAGAATTTCCAGATGTTGTTATATCTGTAGTGCGTGCCGGGTGCCCAAGATTCTCTGAGGAGAGTTGCAGCCGTAGTCGAAAGGCCTGAGATTTCATTGGATCTCCTGACACTTTCCAGGCAAGAAGGGTTAAAGTCCCGTTCTGAATTAGGGGGATGACTTCCTCCGTCTACGTCTGTAAGAAGATTCTCTAGGGAAGGAATTAAGAAGGGGAGGTTGCAAGCCAGTTCTAGAATGGTGGGGAACCATGCTTGAGATGGCCAAAAGGGAGTTATTAGGACAAGGCAGCACTGATCTTGCCTCACTTTCTGCAGAACCCTCTGAATCATGGCAAAGGGAGGGAAAGCATACACTTTGGTTTCTTTCCAAGATTGAAGAAAGGTGTTGACTGCCAGAGCACCTGGGTCGGGCATCCAGCTGAAGTAGTTCTCCAGTTGAAAGGTCAGTCTGCTTGCAAACAAGTCTATCTCTAAAGGGCCCCAGATCTTGTTTAGGGTACTGAATACGGAAACATTCAGTTTCCAATCGCTGTAATCTAGAAGGAACCTTGAGTTCCAGTCTGCAGAGATGTTCGACTTCCCCGGGAGGTATTCCGCTTTGAGGGAGATTTTGTGTTCCAGACAGAACATCCAAAGTTTCTTGGCTATATTGGAGAGATCTGCGGATTTGGTGCCCCCCAAGCGGTTTATATAAGCTACCGCTAACATGTTGTCCATCTTTAGAATGACTGACCTCCCCTGAAGAGAGTGTTTGAAACTCATGAGGGCATAAATACCAGCTGTTAGTTCTAGATAGTTTATGTGGTGAAGAGATTCCTCTCGTGACCAGACACCACCAGTGTTTTGATTGAGAAGGCAAGCTCCCCAGCCATGAAGGCTCGCATCCGATTCCAAAATAAACTCTGGTTTTGAACCAAAGATTGCCTTCCCGTTCCACGTGTCCAGGTTCTTCAGCCACCAGGCTAATTCCGATTGGGCTTCATGATCTAGGCAAATCCGATCTCCGTACCAGAGGCCAGATCTTAAGGCTCTTGTCTTGACCCTCTGGAGGGCCCGATAATTGAGGGGACCGGGAAAGATGGCTTGGATGGAAGAGGAGAGTAGGCCTAAAAGTCTGGCTAGTTCTCTCAGAGATAGGTCCTGATGTTTTAGGATGTGCTTTATTTCTTTTCTGATTTTTGAAACTTTCTTTGAGGGAAGTAGAAGAAGGCACCGTACCGTGTCTACTGTGAAACCTAAAAATTCCAGGGTCCTGGAAGGAGTCAGAAATGACTTTTCTTTGTTTATGATGAATCCTAGACCCTTTAGAAGATCTATCACAGAACTCAGTTCTTGGACTAATTGAGAGGGGTCTTGGGACATAATAATAATGTCGTCTAAGTAAATGATTAAACGAACGCCTCTTAGTCTTAGGTATGAGACGACAGATCTCATGACCTTGGTGAAGCACCAAGGGGCGGAAGAGAGACCGAAGGGGAGTGCTTGATATTGGTATAAGTGATTTTTCCAGAGAAATTGGAGGAAGGGTTGGTGAATTTCTGCCATAGGAATGGTGAAGGAGGCAAGGTTTATAAAATATGCCAACAAAGGATAAAATGTCCTTAATATTGTAAAATAACCACTTGATAGGGTATAATGGCGTTAATATTGTAAAATAGCCACTTGATAGAGATAATGAAGATGTAAAATATGAATCCCCCTTTTTTTTTTGTTTAATGCCAGGAAACATATAATAAATGAGTGGGAGACTTGCGGTTGAGCGTCGATGAGAAAAGCCTTTGCGCTCGAGCGATCAGCTGGATAAGATCGCCATGGTAACCCTCCTGCCTCGAGCCCGATCGGCTTCGCGATCAGCTGGAGGCCGGAGGGAGAAGAGGAATGACACTAGGCAATGGGAGGATGTTGCGCTCTCGTTGCCGAGGTACCTTCTTCTGTTCTACGCGAGAGCTGTGTTCAAAAACGGAGAACACCGAGGAATGAAGGCCCGAAGGCCTTGCAGGGAAAGAATGAACCGCGACGGGGTTATACCAGGCAGAAGACCCGCGGAAGGGGAGCAAGGAGGTCGGTAGACCGAAGGCAATATATATACATACACATGAAAGGGAATGGGAAATCAGGAAATCTCCATAAATTGGAGATCGGTAGGGATGAGGGGTGAGGGAGGGGTGGGGGTATGCCACACCAGAAACACACCCTGAAAAGTAAAGGATTAAAACAAGATAAATACAATAAAATAAGATGAAGTAAGAGTCAAGTTATCTGCTTGGAGCCGCATTTAAAAGAGGCAGATTGTTGCTGTCTCATGCCCTTTATGTGTTACCTTTATTCTTCATTGGAACTTTACTATTGTGATGTATGCGGCTGCTTGGACTGCATTAAAGGAATAATGCCTAATGTAGCCTCCGGTCTTGTAATGAAATTGCACAATAAAAACCACAGAAACAACACACCAGAAACAAGCCAAAGCACGTAGCAACATGGATGCACCCTGACCCAGCCAAGAGGTCAACGCGAACCCCACAACCCCCACAGACCACCAGCAAGGAACAACTGGGTCGGGGAAGGCCACGGAGAAAAGGGAGAGGAAGACGGGGTGCAGACCGCAGGAAAACAAGACCAGCGTCACGGAGGTGACAGAACACTACCAGCAACTGACCCACAAGCAGACCACCTGGAATGCAGTCGGAGTGCCCAGGAGGCCAATCCAGGAGGCCAAGAGGCTCCGCCAGGACGTGACAACCTAAACCAGGCACAAACCCGCTGCCAACAGGAAGGCAGCAACGGTGACAGGAGGTGGAAGTCCAGCGCCACAGGAGGAGCTGGAGGAAACCCAGGCCACAGTCATCAGTGTGGAGACGATGCAAGGAGTAGGGAGTACGGACACAGCTCGACAGGACCTGACACAACAACAACAGGGTGAGGATCCAACAGGGACTGAGGGTACGGGGGGTGATGGGCACAATGGCACACATGCACAATGAGGTGTAGCACACTGCACACCCACAATTACCCAGGGACATGTCCCCATCCCTGTGGCACACTGCAGCACACACACATAGCAATCACAGCACATACCATGACAATGTGGCACAAGGTGCAACACCCACACTGCAGAACAGGGGACACAACTGGGTCTGCCCAGGCGCAGAAACAGAACAATCACATTGGACAGAGCAGGGAACTGTGAGATGCATATCTACGGCTACAACCCCACATCAGCCATGTAGGCCAAATGTACACTGTCCCAACTCAAATAGCCACCACCGCCCAAACAGTCACAATGTACATTGTCACACAGTCTGCATGTCGACAAGAACAAGGCGCCAACACAATGCCAACATGCACCTCCCCTTCACAATGCAGAGGGACAAACAACACCTCCAGCAGGTCAGAACAGACAACCCATCAGTGATGCCGGAGACGAACACCACACCTTCGACACCGACACCCTACAACAGCCCATGGACATCGCACACAACCCACCACCAGGACCAGGGCAGAAAAGCTACTCAGAGGAGAACCCAGCCCCTGCAACAGACCACACAGCATGAAGCACCCGCAATCACGGCTGGCTCACAACACTTCACCCACCCACACATGGCACCCCAATGCCAGGTGTCAGAACGCCAAAAGGAGGTGGCCCAACAGGTGCGGGTGTTGCCCAACCCATGGAATGCGAACTAGAACACATACGTGGGTGTCCAATACCCTTCAGGGACCACCTACACCCCACAAAGAAGACCCACACTGCCATAGAGACACATGCAGATGCACATGCCCAGTACAGAACCACGCCCTGGGGCATGCAGATATCAGTCACACACCCACGTTGGCTCAGCGTACGACGGCACAGTCCACTCCCCTTACGAATTGAGTGGGTGACGACAAAGCTAAATGTCCAGGTTCTAGCCTGCTGCCTGCGGTGACATGTCTGCGTCCGCTGTACACAGCACAATGTAATGTCGTAGGGCCCAGGGCCCCCATGCATACAACAAGACCACAAGGACACATGCACATATTATGTTGAACTGGCTATGGGCACGTGCGCCTGGCCCCTTTATTGGCAGGGCCACATGTACAGTGTCGCCTGTGCTGGATGTGTGTAGGGTGAGTATAAGCCAGCCCGCACGGAGTGCTTGGTGCTGGCAACAATCTGAACAGTGGACACCAGTGTAATGGAAACAGAAAACACCAGCATAAAAGAGTCAAATGCAGAGCAACATGGAGGGATCCGGAGTAAGGACAGAGGTCACCCAATATTCAGTCAGGAGGTTCCGTGAGTTGCAGTGCACTGAGGTAGGGGCACTAGAGAAGAGCGCGCTCATGTGAAGAAATTGCTAGGATTGTGTCCCTTCCGGTTAGTCCTGATGCACATGCAGTGGGGTGTGTTACACCTGCATCAACTTCCTCATCAATGTCCCAGGTCCCCACACTGCCTGAGGTGACAGTTGCCTCCGCAGTCCACAGCGCAATACCCAGTAATAGATCCGTGTGTGTAGCTTGACTACCACCACCAGTCTGCATTCCTGCCTAGGGGCTGTTGCCTCCTGCCCTCCCATTGTCTGTGCCTTCTCCCGTCCGCACACTTGACACATCTTCCTCATCATAGTCCCAGATCTTCCCCACTGCATGGGGAGACATTGCTGCGCAACCTCACAACAGCACAAAACTCAATCAGTAACGGACAATGGCTTGCGGTGCACTGAGTCACTGGCACCTGGAGTGCTGAGCAGGGTAGCAGGCCGATGATGGCATCCACGACACGTCTGAGCAACTCCGTAGGTCTGTCAGGACCACCCTTTCGACTCTGGCAGATGGCGGTTGGAGGTGGTCCTTGTGGTGGTGGCGTGTGCCTCCTGCGGTGATGCGACGTCCGGGCCGGTCAAGACTCGATGCCATGTGTGGGCCCTGGTGGCCCACAGTTGGGGCCGGAGAAGGAGGACAGCGCAGGGCCACAGACAAATGGCGTTGATGACCCCAAGACCATCGCTACAGAGGCCATTCAATGTCTCAGAAGAAGGGGTCCCAGGCCTGAGCAGCACAGAGTTAGTGGCCCCGGATGCACTGCGGCCGGCACAGGCACCCAGCCATGGGACGGTGACTTGCCGTGCAGTCAGATGGGCCATGCGACCTGAGCAGGTCTCCATCAATGTCCGAGGTGTATGTTGCGGAGGGTTGCGGGGGACAGTGGAAGGTGTCTTCCAGGGCATGATGCGGAAGGTCTGATGTTATCTGGAAGCAGCAAATGGAGGAGTGGAAAGCGCAACCCTCGTTTGCACCAAAAATTCGGGATCAGCTACATGAGGATGAAAACTAGCCCCTAGTCCATAGACTCAAACGCCACCAATGTACGACCAGTGAGTGTCCATGAATGTCGGGGAACAAACTTAGTGGCACAGGTGTTGTGAGTGGATGCAGTCTGCGATGATGCCGGTACACATATGTGAACTCCAAGAATGCCAAATCAAGGCTCTGTGACCTACTGGACCTCAGTGTAGGCCGGAGGCAGCGGTCAGCAGTGGCCCACAGCCACGGGTCGTTGGCTCGCGAGGCACAGAGTTAGTGACACAGTGGCAGTTGTCGGTAGTGTTCAATCACCTCCGTGACGCTGATCCTGTTCCCTCCGGACTGCAACGTGTCATCCTCTTACGCCCCTCCGTGCGTGCGAGGAAATGTATTCTGCCTTTTGAAGTACCGATGTTCAGTTCCAAATCTGTGATCCCACTCGTGCGCAGCGTAGGCCGAGGGCAGTGGTCCGCGTAGGCCCACAGACACGTGTGGTTGTGATGCCATGCACAGACTTGTTGCCACAACATCGGAGGGTGTATAGTGAATTGTTCCCTGCCTTAAATAATGTTCACTGCCATGGTGTAATCAAGACTCAGTCCCAAATGTGTGACCTACCTGACCGTGGTGTAGGCCTGAGGCAGCGGTCAGCACGGCCCATACACCGAGTGTCTCCGGCATAGGTTGGATGGCCCCACCGGCCTGCGTAGTTCAGGTTCAGGGGCATCACGTGTTAAGGTCACCTCCGTGTATGTGACCCAGCATTCGTCCGGACTGAGCCGCATCTTCCTCTTACACCTCTCTGTGCAACCACTGGAGGGGACTCCGCAATTCGTGCTTTGCGACTAGGTGCTGGATGTGTGACCTACTGGTCAACAGGGTAGTCCTGGTCCCTCATCCACGTGTAGCCGGCTGACATTGAACAGGGTTAGTGGCACCACGTGTCGCAAGATGCCCATATGGAACTATGCCTCACTGATCGGGGGGGGTCTGGTGCTGTGGCCGCTGGTCTGGATTTGGGGTCACTGCCATTCATGACTCAGGACACAGTTTCATATATGGGACCTACTGGTCCGAAGAGTAGGCCGGGGGCGGCAGTGGAGTACGTCAACGAGAAAGGAATAAAGCGGGCCTGTGTCATGGAGGCCGTGATGGTCTGAGGTGGCTGCCAAGGTCTCGGGCCTCGGGCTTGGGGCTTGCGCCGGCACGTGGTGGGCCCTCCTTGACACACACCGGTGTCGGAAGGTGATCAGTGTGGCCTGGCTGCGCAGGGGCTGGCCTGACGGGTTCGTGGTCCAGCGTGCCGGGGTCCGGCAGGCGCACAGCATCGCAGGCAACTCCGCTCACGAGGATGGCGTCGGCCTCGTGGCGAGGTGGGAGTCGCCGCCCTGGCAGAGACGTGGGTCTTTCCGGTGGAGGACCACGCCCAGGCCTACGTGCTTTTTATTCACACCCCTACGCTGGCGTGGCATACGCCGGGCCATCCCACTCCGCTGACGCTTAGGGGGGCTGTAACAGGCAATATTTCCGCGAGGTCCCCCACTGGCTGGGGTGACATGGTGGCGTCCACTGTCCACTACTCTCCATACACAAGCGGTGTATATCGCCATGGATATGGGTGTGTTCTGCATACTGCGAGGTGTCCAGCACATCTCCGGCATTCTTGCCATTGTGTACTTTCCCAATCATGGTACTACTACATCCTTCACACATGCCTGGTTGCCACCTCTCCCCACATTCGGCTATTATGTGGCTAAGGTGCCATGCCATTGCTGGCTCATGTTCAGGGCTTGCCCATGTGGACATTGTAAGTTGTTCTGTCGTGTCTGGTGGGTGGGCATGTTGTTGTGCCTGTTGTATGTGATTTTGTGACGTGTGCATTGCCAGTGTTGTGAGTTGCATGGTTGTGGAGTTGAGGTGTGTGGGGTGTTCATTTGGATATTGCCAAGGGGCTGTGCATTTGCCTTGCTGCCATCCTGGGAACGCTGGTTGATGATGGACTGTCGGAGGATGAAGGTATCATGCACACTGGCTGTGTATTTGAAGGCGACATTGTTGGGTGTTCCACGGTGTTCTGTTGTTGCCTGCACATTGATGTGAGACGTGTGCTTCCTGTTGCGGTGATTGTGTGCTGTGTCACCAGGGGGCACAGGTAGTACATGTGTGCTGTGTATTGCCCCCAACACGTGCATGCATTCTGCTTGGGCGTATGGTCCTTGCTTGGTCTCCAGCGGATCCTGCGCATTGTGTTGTACGTATGGGGACTGGGGTACCAGGGTGATGGTGATGTCCAGGACAGGTGTGGGGGATTTGGATGTGACTGGCTGTGAGACTCCTCCGACTCTGGCGGGTATTGGTTGGGGGGTCCCAGGGGCCAACAGGTGCAGCCACGCCATCAGCTTTGTGTGGGGTGGGATGTTGGTTGTCCGCTGTGTTGGTGCCGTAGGCCTGTTAGGTGATGATCGATAATGAGGCCAAATATTTTGCGGGAACACTGCTAGACGAACTAACAACCTGGGCAGAAAATAATGAAATAATCCCACTAAATCAGACAGGCTTCCGAAAAAACTCTGGCACGATATCTAACATCCTGGCAATCTCGTTAATAATGGACACAACAAAATTGAGGAAAACACAGCTGCATGTCTGTTTTATTGACTTCAGCGCCGCATTTGACAACTTGGAGAGGTCTAAACTGTGGAATAAGCTAGCCAGATGGGGCATTCCAAACACTCTTTTATCAATGATAATGCTTCTACATACCGATACCTGGGTACAGGTGAAATTAGGATCAGGGTCTCATCTATCAAGAAAAGTAAAAACAATGAAAGGACTTAAACAGGGCTGCGTGCTGGCCCCTATTTTATTTAACTTATTCATGGCAGACTTACCACAGACACTTAATACCTGTAACTCCCACGCGCCCAGACTGGGGGTACCAGCTTGTCCAACTTATTATACGCAGACGACGTAGTCCTGCTTAGCCATACGGTAGTTGGCTTACAACATCTTCTCAACGGTCTGCAGGTCTACGCAGAAGAAAATAGCCTGACAATAAATTTAAATAAAACCAGGACCATGACAATTAACAGCAAACGAAAAAAGAGGTACCTATGGCACCTGGGCGGCACACATATTGAATCAGCGGAGACCTATAAGTATCTGGGTGTCTACTTAGACAAAGAAGGATAATTTACCCGCCAACAAGAAGAGATCAAAAGGAAAGGGATGATCCTTGCTTTAACCATGAAAAGTTTAACAGCCAAACTATTGGGCCCTACGCTGAGCCCTCTTTTAATGGTAGCACGGGCTAAAATTCTACCTACAATCACCTACGGTAGTGAAGCTCTGCGAGGGAGAGATACCAATCTTTTGGATAAAACACTTGTAAAAGCTTACAGAACGATGTTTAGCCTCCCGAACTATACCTCCCCGGTGCAACTTAGACTGGAGTTTGGCCTGTTAAAGCAAACCTGGGCCAGATATGGAGCATACATCAACTGTTGGAATAAAATCAGAACATCAACCCCTAACTCATTAAACTACCTTCTGTGGCAAGATCTCCATCAGAGGGAGAATTCGCCCGCAAGATTGTATCTTCAGGAGGCACTGGCAAACACAGGCTTATCGCCCTTATGGAATACACAGTGCCATCATTCAACTCTGAAGAAATTAGTCTGGAAGTCGCTGAAAAAACAGTCAATGGTGGAGGATAAAGCTAGCCAGAGCGCATGCCTGGATGACGCTGAATTCTTACAAGATTTTAGCCCCGCAACAATATTTTAACCTGGGCTATCCAAAAGCACAGAAAGTTAAATTCCTAAAGCTACGACTCGGAGTGATACCATGCACGCAGCATCTTCCACCATGGAAAAGGTGCAGACTTTTACAGTATGCAGTTTGTGCAAAAACAGCCAGGGTGACATCATCCATACCATCTGTTCTTGCACAGAGATGCTTCAAGAAAGGAGGCAACTGCTAAAAATCCCCTTTAATCAAAGGGGAATTCGGACAAGGAGGCAAGCAGTTTTGGCTTGCTTCGACCCAGCATCACCTCAATTGAATTCCAGACTAGTTAGATTTATTGAAGCGGCCAGAGCAAAAATGCCAAACTGTCACTAAAGCTTTTTTGGGGAAAAGGAGACTTTGGATTATTAATTTTCTCAGGGGGAGTAACAACCGCTGCACTGACTGGTCAACTTATATTCGTTGCTCTTGAATGTTTAAATCTGAATTTTTTAACTTGTAAGCAACAGAAGTGTTTTATATTTTAATTGCGCTGAAACTTTTATTATTGTGAATTAATATTTTAGATATGGTTTTATTCTTTGCACGAATTGCAATGGTTTTAAGTAACTCTGCAAATACATAAATCTGATCTGATTGAATCTGTTAGGTGATGATGGTCAGGATGCGTAGGTTGGTTGTCCCTTTCAGCCTGTAGTGGACGGTGACATTGTCAGATGTTGGGTCTGTGCGGCTGGTACGTTTCCTGGGGTTCTGCTGTCTTTGTCTGCGCTGCGTCTGTGGTGGTCCGGGGGGGGGGGGTGTTCCGGGTGTGGGTTGGGGTCCTGGGGTGGTGGGTGTTGTGGCCCTCTTGGGTGTCCGGGCCACATGATGGGTGGCTCCATGGCATCTGTTGCCCTCCGGATGTGGCCCTGGGCTGTGCTTCCTTTTGTGGTGCTGGCTGCCGTCCGACTTTACACCAGGTCAGAGCAGGTGTAAATTTCCTGGTGCTAACGCGCCTTATCGCCTGTTTTGTGTTCTTATCGCCGATGTGGCTGATCGTTGTGAATGTTGAGGTGTGATGTTGTCTCGGCTTTTGTCACGGGAACGCCTACTCTGCATCTCATTAGCGATATTTGCGGGGGTCCTCTGTGGCGATGTTTTTTGCGGCTGCTATCGCGGGTAAACTGGTGCTGTGGGCTGTTAACACCGGCTTGTGAATGGTGAGGTAAATTTATCACGACTTTGGCTGCGATAAAGTGCCGTTAATTCGGCGATAGCTCCTTGTGAATATGCCCCTGAGACTTTTGTGCCAAATACCAATTAGCAGAAAAACTGGTGTCAATGACCATCAAATGCTGCTCTAGTTTAAAAACCTTATGGATAATCCATCATTCCACAAATCTGTAACCTTTATGTTTCTTTATCAATGCATCTAGGTACGGTCCCTGTTTACTATCGTTGCATCCTAAAATCTCATCCCGTGAAAGAGTTTTAATAGAGTTGTGACCTGTGAAGTGAGCTATCTGTAAACTATTGTAAAACAACACGGCTGTCGCTTCTACCAAGTTAGTAGCTTCAATCTGCCTTCAGTCTAATGACTAACTTGGGAGCAGAGGCTTTCCTTAAGGCTTCAGAAATTGTATTATTCAACAAAAATCAATTTTACTCCAGAACAATTATAAAGTAAATGCTTTATTTCTAGGAATGTGTAGTATCCTGTTCATGTGAATGTCCTGCCATTATCTCTCTCCCTGCTCAGCCAGTGTGAATGTGATGTGTGCTGCATGGAATGTTGGAGTGATGATGCGTATTGGAATGTTGGATGCCTGTGAGGTGAAGTGTGACAGTTGGAGAATGGGCTGAGCAGCAGGTAGGCTGCTCCTGGTGGGGCTGTCCTACTGGAACTATTCTACATGTAACCTACTTCAATAAATCTACTTAATCTACATCCTACCTGCGTGGTCTTCATTACTACATTATTTTGGCGACAAGTTGGTGACTACCTACGTACTACAACTGGATTTCATGGACCTAGCAGCCAAAAGAGGAGTTGAAGATGAAGCTAAATAAAGAGCCTACAGATGCTGGCAACGCAACATACATTACCAAGAGGAGGTATCCACTGAAAATACAAAAAGTTCTCAAGAAACAAAGCAGTTCTACACAGAACAGTAAAGATGTCCACGAGAAACCAAGGAGTACTTCACATACAACAGAAGATGTCCACAAGAAACCGGTGAAGCACTACGCCGCTCAGCCCCACCAGTGTCATCACCATCTGACAGCCCTAGCCCAGGCGTGCAGTGCTCATCTAGGTTACTTACTTGGGAATTTCAATTTTACAAGCACTGATTCTGTCATCAAGCCTACCAACCTACAGCTTGTAAATTCTTTTGACCCTGTGGACATGCAAAAACATCACGGAGCAAGGGAAACAATCCTGTCAACAAGGATGGGATGAATGGCCTCTTCCCACAATCTTCCACAGCAAGTAACACAGCGCTGATGAATCCTGTCTACAATAGAGTGTTTGGTGCTGGCTACAACCTGTCACTACGGTACTTCAGTGTTTGGGAGACGCGTAGCTGCACAGAGCCAATATGTGTTTTTGAGTGACATTACAAGCGGAGGATCGTGGTGTCTGTCTGGTGAACTCTATTGTGCAAAGAGGAATTTGAAGGGGCCACACCGGACCTTCATGGCTGTGCGCAAGTGGGCGTAAGCTGTTTGTCCATTTTGCTATTTTTTTTTTACTGTTGGAAGTGTCTTTCACAAACTCTTTGTTGTCTGTGTGATGACATTTCTCCTCATCGTTGTCGACGCTTTGCCATTTCAGTTGCCGTTATTACATTTGCCATGGCAGTTTGTGCGCGAGCTTCTTACCTCATTTTTAAAGCCGCGCAAATCATCTCGTGGATGAGGACCCGCAGTGACGACATGCCTCTTCATCGCGTGAAGCCTGCAGCGTCATCGCAGTTGCTAGGCAGCTTCCCGAGCTGCTATAGGACGCTTTGCAACATGTGCGGGCCAGGAGCCACCCAGCACAGCGCATTTTACGTGCCGCAATGTTTAAAAAAAATAAAAAAATACACATCGGGTGTAAAGCTACGGAGCTCTTTCCTATTGTGCACACCAGAGGTTTACTCACGTCTTTGCCCCATGCTTTTTGGTGATAGGAAAAAGCACAGTGGACAGTGGATGCCGCCGAGATGGGTCACTAGTGGTAATTTCGTTGTGAGAGGTGGGTTTCCATTCTTAACTTGCCCACGGCAGCACCTGGGTCGATATTGTCCAATATCTGTTTTTCTTTCTAGTTTTTGTGCATTCCACTGCAGAAATCTCTCGACTTTGACTTGCGTGTCTGTCTGTTTTCGGTGACACGCACACCTTATTCAACTAGAGGCAGGTTTTTCTTCTTATCTACCATGGCGTGTGACACTTCTTTTAGCCGGCAGTGCACAAGTGTGACCTAAGGATTCTCTTTTCACGTTGGTTTGTCAGCACCTGGCTACCTCACGAATGCTAGTGTGTGACACGATTACAGCGACATGCACACCCTAAACTTTAACAGTCTCCAAACGTTATTGCGATTCCGCATCGAAGCTTATTGCATGCTTGACTGCGAATACACCAGTTGCATTTAAGTTGTGTTTTTTTGATCACTGCATTAAGGAACTGGTTTGCTCACCGGTTATACTCCAAGGGATTGTCTGGTGGGATTCGTTCGCACAATATGTTCCTGACATGTTATACACATTCATGGCTTCATTGTTTATTCGCTTGTGCACATTACACTTTTCACTCCCTTACTTTAGGAATGGGGATGGGTACTAGCCCCATTTTCTCACAGTACATTTCCCTTTATGGGTGTTTTTCCCATCTATACGTGTTCACGTTGTCAACCCTTTTCACAGGGTACCTGCTTATGGGTCTTAGTCCCATTTACGTTAGCTACTCACCCTTATATTAGGGGGTAGGTATTGGGTGTCAGCCCCATTTACAATAGCTAATCACCCTTATGTTGGGGGTATGTCTTGGGTTTTAGTCTCATCTTCACGTACCAATCATACATTGTTACCCTTACACAGGGTGTGTCATATTGGGTTTCAGTCCCATCTCTGCTAGTGGCTATCCTCACAAGGGTTGTCCCCATGGGTGTCACTCCCACTTACAGTATTCTCGCCACTAACCTTTACATTATGAACCCCTGGTTGGGGTACAGTTTATTTTGAGTCTACACTAAGACTTTGCTGTTATTTTCTCACAATGTTATGCTGATATTATGTTACATTGTCAATTTGAAAACGCAACGTTATGCTTATATCTTATTTCATTGTCAATTTGAAAATGGGGAGGATGAGTGATACTTCTTGTATTTTTTTTTCTCATCTTCTCTGTTTTCTCGCCTGTTCAGTTCTCCTTGCGATGTCTTATCTTCTTTTCATCCTTGGAATCTGGACTATATTTTATTTTTTAGTCTTCCTTTGTCCACCGTCCTTCCCTTATTGCAGTGTGATTCTCGTTCTTCCTTATAGGAGGAGATCCTTCCCTCACTTCTTTGTGTGTCTGGGTGTAAGGCAAATGCTTAGTTTGTGTCGTGCTATGTCTTTCCTCCTTGCATGCCTGTGTGGCCAGTGGGTGTGTTTGGGGGTAGTCTTTGGTGCATTTTCATCAACCTTTTATCTCGTTGTTTCCTATGCCTTACTTTTGTATTTTTTCCTATTGAAATTTATAGAAGGGGAAGATGGGTTATATCATCTGTGTATAATTAGCTATTGCTTTCTCTTCATTCACTCCCACCTATCTTTCTGCTCTCTCCTCTTTGTTCACTTCATTGCGTCTTTTCAGCTGCACTTGTGTTCCTCTCTTTTATTCCTTTTCTTGGTTCACATTGTTTTATCTTCTTTCAGGGAACCACATTTATGCTTCTGTTATATAAGAAAGGGGGATATGTAGTATCCTGTTCATGTGAATGTCCTGCCATTATCTCTCTCCCTGCTCAGCCAGTGTGAATGTGCTGTGGGCTGCATGGAATGTTGGAGTGATGATGCATATTGGAATGTTGGGTGCCTGTGAGGTGAAGTGTGACAGTTGGAGAATGGGCTGAGCAGCAGGCAGGCTGCTCCTGGTGGGGCTGCTGTACTGGAACTATTCTACTACTACTACTATACTACTACTACTATTCTACTACTGCTTCTTCTAATCTACTTCAATAAATCTACTTAATCTATATCCTACCTGAGTGGACCTCATTACTACAGAATGTGACTCTTCATATTATTTTTGTTGAACAAAACGACATGGGTTTTACAGGTCTAAAAATATTCATTTATGACAAATCCGGTGAGATGCATTGTTCACACGATTCTTCAAGGTCAGCATTCATAGTTTGAATGGTACATTTGGATGTTTTTAGAATGTTCTTTAGACTGGCAGATCCACTCACTAATCATGACAAATATGGTATAATTGATTAATGAAAATATACTTAATGTAAAGAAATGATTCAAGTACAGTTATTACTTATATATTGCTGAGAAATCACACACAAGATACAAGTATGGAATTATTTAAGGAAAAAATAATCACACACAAAATAACAGATAACAGTACATAAGGAAAAAATATGTATATATGTAATTTAGCTCTATCTAAGCTGAATTCCTTCGTGATTTGAAAATGTAATGCTTTCTTTAACCTACAGCTGTTGGTTTCTTACAACACATAATCTAGAGCTTTAGCAAAGCACATTTGTCTTTCAAGACTGAACTTAACATCATTTTTAAGAGTATCTCTGTCTGCATCCAAAGTGTCAAAAGGAAACGTATGTACTAATCTTATAACTGAGAAGGTGTTTTTGAAATTCAAATATGTACACTTGTATTTCAATTTTCTTTTATTTATTGTTTAATTAGTTAAAACCATTACAATGTATACTCTCCTTAATTGTCAGCTAAGTCAGTAGTAGCATTAAGCACCAGTTCATTTATGAACTTCTGTGCTTCACCCTGACAAGGCTTGTGTTTATTACTTGAGTGGGGCTTCTGCCCCGCTTAGATAAAATCCAATTGCTTAAAACAGTGGGTCAATTAAAGCCCACCACAGTGTCACAAATGCAAATGTGAAACAATAATGGCAAAGCTATGAAACCTTCCATAAAATGCAATGGATTTAAGACAACACATTCAATCAATGGTAAGTCTCAAACAAAATGCCAGCAGTCGATAGCAGAATGGAGCGGACACAAAGCCCAGTCTCTCAGCACTCTATATGCATATTGCATGCATGTAGAATTGTCCTGGTAGTAAGAGGTCTCCGACAGACAGCTAATGCTCCCTGTAAGAGTGCCCAAACAAATACAGTATGTACAATAGTGTACTCAGAATAGAGTAAGCAGCACCTGTAATCTTGTTCAGCGAAACACATACTTCATTAGTAGGAACAAACATTCTGGCCATAGAATTCCTATACAGATTTGTAGACCATCAGCACTAAGCATTTCCTTACAAACTAGTGCTGTTTCATACACTGTCTCATTTCACAGTGCATTCAAGGATCACTCTTGGAAGATTTACTCTTCCAAAATGAATGTCTAAAATTACCTGCTAGATTTTGCATAAGAAACTAGGACTGGATTACACATTTTTTTTGACTGGTGCTATTAAGGTAGGCCTTGCTCTAAACACTGCATTGTGAAAAAAAAGATTATAGAGGTGGTGATGTGTGACATGAATGTTTGTGCACATTTGCTGAGTGGCATTTTGTTGTACTAGTGAGGTATCCTGCTGTTTTTTGTGGTGCTATCTTTTTGAGCAATATAATTTTGCATTGTACTGCAGATTTTGTGCTGCCTTTTGTTGTAATGTGGCATAATAGGTTTTATTTGTAGTGGTATGCCGCTTTGTATATGTCACTGTGCTATGTTTAGTTGTTTGCTTTAGAAAGGCCAACAAACACTGCTATATCCAGCCAAAAGCAGCATATGCCTTGAAAGTTTCCGTAACAAGCGGCCATTGACCACTTTCTGTGGTGGTAAAAATAGCGCTGCTTCAGCTTTTCAGCCACTTAAAGCACCAGTCAGCCTAAAACTGAGGCCGCCGCCAGGGCTCACTTACATTGATAAGGCCCTGAATACTGAATACTGGCTGTCAAGTACAGGAGGGTTGCTGCATGTTTGCTTCATACAGGGGAAATATACAGATGCTTGCAAAATGCTGTCCCTTATTCTGTACCAAAGACCTTTTCGTTTGTCACCAGTGCTTTGTACAAAAATGTCTGCTCACCTAGTTCACTTACAGATGCGGTCTCTACGCATGCTTACTCATTTCAGACTGGAAAGTGACCCCTTCCAAGCGTTGACTGTAATGGTATCTTCCTTATTTCCAAGTCAAACGTTGGATTGCCCTTTTCGTTTATAGCAACACATTGAAGGTTCATTTGCATGCAAATCCAAAATGAGCTAAGTGCCTAAGATAAAAATAAAAACAACAGCTTAGGAAAACAAACGACCTCAATAATTATCACTTATTTTACCACCTTCTGCCATTACCCCTCTTTCAGAAATTATGATGCCGGGCCCGAATAACTTAAATGAGAAATGGAAGTAGGCTCCTCAATTCCTAGATGTGGACTGCTATGCTTTAACTTAATGAAGTGGCACTTTTAGGGACAGTCCCACTTTATATGTAAATTTCTGAGCTACTCGTAAAATAGAAAGACTGGTATTACTTTTGGCAGCATCGTTGTACTGGGGAGAAAAATTACACCGAAATGGGCTATCTTGATGGCAGGCACCCATTAATGGAAGCCCGTAAAAGAATGTCAGAAACGTGCTCGGAGTTGCTAGGTGATGGTTTCCCTTTCCGGAATAAAGTGGGAAGCTATGAGATGAAACTGAGCAACGAGCTAGAAAACAGACCAATTACTCTCAGCAGATAAATAGCACGAAAATAATCGTCCACGTTGTTATCACTCGAAGGTTAACATCCCCTCTGGAACTGTATACTCACGCATAGGATTTTATTCACTTTTAGCGGCTTTAAATCTATTTTGATATTTCTTGCCTCACACCATGGTGGAATTTTGTATGTGGGACTGTTAGGTTGTCCACATTTGTATACAGAATTTCTGACAGGGGTGTTTGCTTCACAATTCTCTGTGCTGCCTGTCCAGAGATCCTTTTGAGCGCAGTTCTGGGTTTTCTCAAACACCGAAAAAGTAGATTATTGCTATTTTTGTGTGTAGTTCTATTCAGTTGCCTAATTGGCATAATTTCAAGGTCAAGAAATATCGACGTACAGGAATATCGGCTGCAGAATATCTACCGCCACTATATTGTCAACTTGTGGAGAGGGACCATGACTCACAAAAGTCATGATGCGCCTCCCCTTCCTCAGCAATGGTAATTGTTGCATGCAATTTTGTGAGGCTGTAAAGAGTATTTTTTCCTGTCAGTTTGGTATACTGGGGTACTAAACTTGAAATAAAACTTTGCAGTATAGATAAGATTTTAATATGTGAATGTGTATATACATGTGTGTATATCTTACCCAGTGGCAATCACCACCGTAGTTATAGTTCGAACCATGTTTACATAGAAAATTTATTTTTGGTTTGCTAAGAACTTTGGCACCGTTTGACAAATCTTCTTGAAAATTTCCACTTTGGCTCCTTCTGGAAAGTTTTGGGGTTATCCGTCTAGCAGGGGCCGATAAAAATGGTGGGGGTACCAAAACAAATTTTTCCGATGCAATTTTCCACAGGAAAATTCGACACAGCTACTGGCAAAACTGCTGACCAGAATTACAGCAAGTTTGGCAGAAAGCTAGATCTTGATCCAGAAAGTGTGCTTGTGCAATTTGGTGAAAATCTGTTGAGTCATTTTTGAGAAATCAAGATTCAAAATGTATGTATATTTCAGGCCGTGGAGGATCAGTAAACCTTACAGGTCAAAAGATTAAATTTGATTGGCTGCCACAGCATCAATAAAAAAATGTTGCAGCTGCCATTTTAGGACTTGGGGACTCAGTTCCCTGCCCCGCAAAAAGAATAAAAAAATGTGTAGGGAAGCCGGGTATGAATACTCTGCCCACCGAGGCCTGGTGGATCTGCAATAAATTTTTAAGAAAAGGAACGGTCCCAAACCTGATGGGGCTCTGGTTTATTTATATTTGATATTTGTTGGAGAGGAGGTGAGCTTAGAGACCCTCTCCCCCCGAGCTTCTATTGGCCGAAGAGACCCCAGACACCAGCGTTCCAAGTATGTCAAACATTTCCTTTCCCGCTGTGGGAGCAGAGTTCAAATCTGCTCCTGTAGGGAAGGAGCATGGTTGTTGCCAGCTCCCATCGGCATCCATGATGGTGGGTGCGGGCTCAGGATCTGACAAGGAGCAAGGGGGCCAGGGAATTCCCCCTTTGACGTCAACATATTTAACAAATGTGGGTGCCCCGGTGGAACCAGGGCCCCCACAAAAAAAAAGGTTTGTGGCTCCATCTGGCACCAACAACGAGTCCTGGCGGAGAACTGACATGGCCCTTGGGGTCCTTGGGTTCCCCAAGTGGCCCTCAATGTATTTCAGAGTTCTGGGTGCATCAGGTGGGATGAGGGCACAAAAAAAGTGGCCTGCTCCAGTTGGCACATACAATGGGTGCTGGCCAGCCCTAATAAAGGGACAAAGGCACCCACTAATAAATTGATAAAAGGCTAAATAAAGAATAATAAATAAGCATCTGGAGCTGCTAATTTATTATTCACTGCTCCGGGGCTGGAGCGCCCCATAATGCCCTTAAAGGGCAAATTTGCATGTTTTTTTCCTACTTTGCGGTGCACCAATCGGGGCCTTGGGCACCACCAAAATGTTACAAAAGTGTGATGGGGGCTGCAGAGAGTGCAACAGCCCCTCCCCCCAGGAATACTTAAAAAAACTAACTCTGTGTTTCCTGGAGTCTATAGAACATGACCCCAGGAAAATGCTATGGTACTGTTAAGCATTCCCCGAGCTGGAGCCTTTGCTTTTCAGCAAGAGAAAGGTGGGATTCCTTATAGTTGGTCTTATAGCTGCATTATGTGGTTTGAGGCATGTAAACGAATACTCCAACACCTGTATTGGGTTTGTTGGATACAAATGCTTTGCTTAAATGCTTATTAACAGACATAGTAATGACTCCTTGACAAAATCAATAGATCTGCATTTTATATATGGGGAGTAACTTATGTTACAAAAACCTTAGAAATTCACAAAAAATGAAAGATTAAGGTGATATTTGCAATTATGTGTTACTAAAACTTCCATTGACTGCTGCCTTCCTGTTGCCTTTCTGCTGCCCTGCTGCTCACCTGGACATTGAGGTGGAGACGACTGGGGTGGGACTCTGTCCCCCAGCCTGCCGCATGCCCGAGGAGCGGCATTAGATGCACTAAAGGCGCTTCAGCAGACTCACAGCGCGGGCTTCTTTGACTGCAGTGTCTCTGTCACCCTTCTGCTGCCCTCCTGCTCACCTGGACATTGGGGTGGAGCTGACTTGGATGGAACTCGGTCCTTCAGACTGCTGCATGCCCAAGGGGCGGGGTCAGGCACGCTAAAGGCTAATATCCCTTGCACTAACTGGTAAGCCCCCTTAATGCACCGAGAGGAGGGAAATCCGGCTACTAAAGATCAAAACACATTAACCAACAAGGTCAAGGATATAGAAGGTGCCCTATCGCAGATGAGCTTCCTAAAAGAAGATTTAAAAATTTGACTGTGGCGGTTCAATCTCTCTTCTCTAAGATTAAAAGCTATAATATGACAACTATAGAGTTACTAAGAAAATGTTGTATTTTTCCAGGAGGGGAAAGAGTAGGCAATTACAATACTGCAAATTGTCAGTTATATGGAGGACCACCTAAGATAGAAACAGTGGCTGAGGATAAGAAATAAACATTGGCCAGTCATCTCTGACTAACAATCCCCAGACATTTTTTTCTTTCTCATGGCCAAGGTACTCATAGGCCAATAAATAGAGCTATTGGGAAACACATTGACCATCATTACCATAAAACTAGAGCCAACAACAATGCTCATTCCTTGCCAACCCTCTATCCGGAAACAACTAGCTATCACTCTAACCAGCATAACTTTCCAACCCAGGGCCTGCTGGTGAATGATCCACTACCCTCCTCGAAGGATCGTTTTTGTATGTCGTCACATAATGCGCAGGGTGGAATTATTTATATGACAGGGTTCCTATATTAGCCTCGGACCTGAAAGAATCTTCCGAAATACCAAGATCACCCACTGGACCCGCCACAAATGTAATTGCCTTTCATTTATATGTTCAGATGTGATTACTGCCCAGTGTGTATCTAACAACCGGTCCTCTCATGACGCCATCACATTTTTCATAGGAAACCAGGCTATTATTGATGGACTTCTAGCTATGGGAGCTCACTCTTTCCCTCCTCAAGGCTTTACAATCCAGTTCAAACCATCACAAGACTTTTCCTTTGCAAAAGGTTGTCCTCAAACACAAATGCAGAGCCAAATGTCTTCATGTGAATCGCCAGGGAATTCTGGGAGCACAGATCTTAGCATGAATAAGGTCCGGACGATTACAATCAGTTTACTCCAGGACTCGCCCAAAAGGGATACCGGTGTAGTCAAAGTTACTATTGTCCGTGGACAACAATGGCCCCCTGACCAATGCACCAGTTCTGCTAATAAGGGTAACATGTAAGAAATTGGCTGACTGTGTCATAATTTGGACAAACCTAAAAGTCTGAGAAATATTAGCAGCCCATTACTCACTAAACAACCGGTAGAGATGATGCTAAGCTGCTCTCATTTGTGAGAGGAGGCCCTCTTGTCCACTTCCCAGAACATGGGTGGAGCGTCATGCAAAATCCTTTCATGAAACCTAGCTGACCTAAAGCTGAAACTTGCGGATACTGATTGGGAGACTTACATAGATGCCAATGATATATGTATTTTCCAAGAAACATGGTCCCCTGAATCTTGCTTTACATGTGGCCAGTCTAGTTTCTCATGTCCTGCCCTGATCCAGGAGAAAGGTCTCTCTGTTGGGAGTTTACTAATTTGGGTAAAAAACTCGTTGGGTTATAAAACCACCATACTAGATGGAACTACTCCTGAGCTACTTGGATTGAAATTGTGTAAAGCTAACTTCTGTCTCAATCTTTTTAATGTCTATAACAGACCCCAGGGCAAGCATAACAAATCCTTAATACTAACCCTTTTGGAAAATCAATTAAGCTGTTTTCCCTGTGAAGCGCCTACAATAGTGGCAGGCAATTTTAATGTCACAATGCAACCCTTAGATAGTTGTATTTCTTCTATAACCAACCAGGAGGATGCCTCATGTAATATCCCAAGAGTGGGCATCTCCCAAGTAAAAAAATGCTTGAACCTGGCTTTTCAATTACTGGGCATCACATTTAGAAGTGGGTTAAGAGCGTGCAATGGGAGGTCGTTGTCAGACGAAGAAGGTGCAATGACCTTTAGACGTGGAAATAGCACTAGTAGAATAGATTACATATTTCTTTCCCTGCATCTTTGGGTTCATATGGCCGACATGACAGTAGTGGGAATAGCAGATAGCGACCAAAATTTCCTGAAGTTGGAACTTACTGGGCTATTTAAATCCCACATTGAAGTGAAAAAGCCTAGCATATTAGGGAATGCAGTACTGACCAACCATAAAAAGGTCTTAAAATGGGAGTTTATCCAGGCCCACCCTAAAATACAAAACAGATATACTTGAATGTGGGTACAGCTATGGAGAAAATGAATAGGCTACTTGAGGATGGTGTAGCACCTAGCCAAGTTATAAAAGTTCAAGAGGATTTATTCTCACTGATAGAGACTTAACCACTAGAGAAATTAGGAACCAAACTAGTAATCCAAATAAACAGCACCACTGGTTCAATTCAGAACGTAGGAATGCAAAACCTCTACTCCTAGGATGTATAAAAGTAGGAGGTCAAGATGAGTTCACAAAGGCTCGGAAAAATTACAAGTCTGAACTTAAGAGAGCACAAAATACTTGGGAGATTCAATCAATCAATCAATCAAGCATTTGTATAGCGCGCTACTCACCCGGAGGGTCTCAAGGCGCTTGGGGGGGGGGGTCCGCTACTGTTCGAACAGCCAGGTCTTGAGTTGCTTCCTGAAGGAGAGGTGGTCTTGGGTAAGGCGGAGGTGGATGGGTAGGGAGTTCCACGTCTTGGCAGCCAGGTAGGAGAAGGATCTTCCTCCCGTTGTGGCTCTTCGGATGCGGGGGACGGCGGCGAGGGCGTGGTTGGTCGATCGTAGCTGGCGGGTGGGAGTGTAGAAGGTCAGACGGTCGTTGAGGTATCTGGGGCCTTGGTTGTGGAGAGCTTTGTGTGCGTGGGTGAGGAGTCGGAACGTGATTCTCTTGCTGACGGGGAGCCAGTGCAGGTCTCTCAGGTGTCCGGCGATGTGGCTGTGTCGGGGGATGTCCAGGATGAGTTGAGCTGAGGCGTTCTGGATGCGTTGGAGTCTTTTTGAAGTTTGGCCGTGGTTCCGGCGTAGAGGGAGTTGCCATAGTCCAGTCGGCTGGTGACGAGGGCCTGGGTGACCGTCTTCCTGGTTTCGGTGGGGATCCACCGGAAGATCTTGCGCAGCATGCGTAGGATGTTGAAGCAAGACGAGGAGACGGCGTTGACTTGTCGGGTCATTGAGAGGGAGGAGTCCAGGATGAAGCCCAGGTTGCGTGCGTGGTCCGTTGGTTTGGGTGCGTTGCCCAGGGCAGGGGGCCACCAGGAGTCGTCCCAGGCGGAGGGTGATGATCCTAGGATGAGGACTTCCGTCTTATCTGAGTTCAGTTTCAGGCGGCTGTTCCTCATCCACTCGGCTACGTCCTTCATCCCTTCATGTAGGTTGGTTCTGGCGGTTGTGGGGTCGTTGGTGAGGGAGAGGATCAGCTGGGTGTCGTCGGCGTAGGAGATGATGTTGAGGTTGTGTTGGCGTGCGAGGGCTGCGAGGGGCTCATGTAGACGTTGAAGAGGGTGGGGCTGAGTGATGATCCTTGTGGTACGCCGCAGATGACTTCGGTGGCCTCGGAACTGAACGGGGGAGGCGGACTCTCTGGGTTCTTCCGGCGAGGAAGGAGATGATCCACTCCAGTGCCTTCTCTTGGATTCCGACGTTGTTCAGGCGTTGCACTAGGGTGCGGTGGCAGACTGTGTCGAACGCTGCGGAGAGGTCCAGGAGGATGAGGGCTGCTGTTTCCCCGTTGTCGAGCAGGGCTCGGATGTCGTCGGTGGCTGCGATGAGGGCGGTCTCGGTGCTGTGGTTGGCCCGGAAGCCGGACTGCGAGTGGTCGAGGGATCCATTCGTCTCGAGGAAGGCGGCCAGTTGTCTGTTGACGGTCTTCTCGATGACTTTGGCAGGAAAAGGAAGGAGCGAGATGGGGCGGTAGTTTTGAGGTCGGTGGGATCCGCTGACGGTTTCTTCAGTAGGGCGCTGAGTTCGGCGTGCTTCCAGCTCTCTGGGAAGGTGGCGGTGTCGAGGGAGGTGTTGATGATGTCCCGGAGGTGGGGTGCGATGATGGCGTCGGCCTTGTTGAAGACGTGGTGAGGGCAGGGGTCGGTTGGTGATCCGGAGTGGATGGAGTTCATCGTGCGGATAGTGTCTTCGGTGTTGATCGGGGTCCAGGCTCCGAGGGTGGAGGTGGGGGACGTTGGAACGGTCGTAGGGTACGTCGGCTGTGTGCTGAAACTGTTGTGTATGTCTGCGATCTTGCTGTGGAAGAACGAGGCGAGCGAGTTGCAGAGGTCTTGCGAGGGAGTGATGTCGTTGTTTCCGGCGCTGGGGTTCGAGAGTTCTTTGACGATGATGAAGAGTTCCTTGCTGTTGTGGGCGTTGTTGTCCAGTCGTTCCTTGAATGCGGTTTTCTTGGTGGTGTGGATCAGCTGGTGGTGTTTTCGGGTGGCGTGCTTGAGGATGGTCATGTTGTCTGCAGTCGGGTCTCTGCGCCATGCTTTCTCGAGGGCCCGGCAGTTCTTCTTGGATTTCTTGAGTTCGTCGGTGAACCAGGATGCTTTCTTGTTGCCGGGTCTGACTGGGGGTCTTCAATGGGGCGAGGTCGTCTGCGCAGTTGGTGATCCATCTTGTGAGGTTGCTGGTGGCTTGGTTGGGGTTCGTTGAGCTGGCGGGAGGGTTCTGGCTCAGGGATGTGGTGAGTTGGTCGGTGGTGATCTTGTTCCAGCTTCTGCGCGGAAACTGTTGCGGGTGGTGGTGCGTGGTGATCCTGCTGAAGCTGAAGTGGACGCAGCTGTGGTCTGTCCAGTGGAGTCCGGTGGTGTGGCTGAAGGAGATGTCCTTGCTGGAGGAGAAGACGGGGTCAAGCGTGTGGCCGGCGTGGTGTGTGGGGGTGGTCACCAGTTGCTTGAGTCCGAGGTTGGCGAGGTTGTCCAGCAGGGTGGTGGTGTTGCGATCGTTGTTGTTCTCTAGGTGGAAGTTGAGGTCCCCAAGGAGGATGTAGTCAGCCGAGGGGAGGGCGTGCGGGCTGATGAGGTCAGCGATGTCTTCGCTGAATTGTGTGCGTGGTCCTGGGGGTCTGTAGATGAGGGTGCCTCTGAGGGTGGTCTTGGGGTCGGTGTGTATCTGGAAGTGCAGGTGTTCGCCGGCTGTGAAGGTGTTGTCGGAGTTGGTCGTGATGCGGATGGTGTTCTTGTGGACGATGGCGATGCCTCCTCCGGTCTGGTTGGCGCGGTCCCTTCGGGTGATCTTGTATCCGTCCGGGATGGCGATGGCGATGTCGGGCGCTGAGGAGGCGTTCATCCATGTTTCCGTGAGGAAAGCGACGTCTGGTGATGTGGAGTCGAGCAGGTTCCAAAGTTCCACGGCGTGTCTGTGGACGGAGCGGGTGTTGAGCAGGATGCACTTCAGGTGGTTGCTGCTGGTGCTCGGCTTGGCGGGTGCGGTGCAGGTCCGGAGGCAGGAGAACTTGCAGGATTGGCAGCCGAAGGGTCCGTGGGTGCGACCTGGGGTGGCACGGTGGCAGCCGGGGATACGGCCGGTGTTGAGTGCGTTGAGGGTGGCGGTGTCGTAAGTCCGGTGGGTGGGTTGGCTGCTGCGGGGGCCAGGGGGTTTGGCGCTGGGCGCGGTCCAGGCACGGACGGGCGCAGACGGGCTTGACTTAGGCGCGCCTTCGGCGCGCCAGCGGCGCGGCCGCGCAGCGGCCGCCGTTTATGGGGAGGTGGGAGGGAGGAGCAGCTGGGAGGCGGCAGGCAGGGTCAGCGAATGGGCAGACAGGGGGGCGGGGCTGCAGGGGACGCAGCGGCGGGAATGGCGAGAGGCAGCGGGGGCACAAAAGGAAAAAAGGGGAGAGAAAACGGACACAAATACGGGCACAATGCAAATGGGGCAGCGAGGGGTACAGAAGGGAAAATGGGGAGAGAAAAGCAGACACAAATACGGGCACAATGCAAATGGGGCAGCGAGGGGCACAGAAGGGAAAATGGGGAGAGAAAAGCAGACACAAATACGGGCACAATGTAAATGGGGCAGCGAGGGGTACAGAAGGGAAAATGGGGAGAGAAAAGCAGACACAAATACGGGCACAATGCAAATGGGGCAGCGAGGGGCACAGAAGGGAAAATGGGGAGAGAAAAGCAGACACAAATACGGGCACAATGCAAATGGGGCAGCGAGGGGCACAGAAGGGAAAATGGGGAGAGAAAAGCAGACACAAATACGGGCACAATGCAAATGGGGCAGCGAGGGGCACAGAAGGGAAAATGGGGAGAGAAAAGCAGACACAAATACGGGCACAATGCAAATGGGGCAGCGAGGGGCACAGAAGGGAAAATGGGGAGAGAAAAGCAGACACAAATACGGGCACAATGCAAATGGGGCAGCGAGGGGTACAGAAGGGAAAATGGGGAGAGAAAAGCAGACACAAATACGGGCACAATGCAAATGGGGCAGCGAGGGGCACAGAAGGGAAAATGGGGAGAGAAAAGCAGACACAAATACGGGCACAATGCAAATGGGGCAGCAAGGGGTACAGAAGGGAAAATGGGGAGAGAAAAGCAGACACAAATACGGGCACAATGCAAATGGGGCAGCGAGGGCACCGAAGGGAAAATGGGGAGAGAAAAGCAGACACAAATACGGGCACAATGCAAATGGGGCAGCGAGGGGCACAGAAGGGAAAATGGGGAGAGAAAAGCAGACACAAATACGGGCACAATGCAAATGGGGCAGCGAGGAGCACAGAGGGGAAAATGGGGAGAGAAAAGCAGACACAAATACGGGCACAATGCAAATGGGGCAGCGAGGGGCACAGAAGGGAAAATGGGGAGAGAAAAGCAGACACAAATACGGGCACAATGCAAATGGGGCAGCGTAGGGGTACAGAAGGGAAAATGGGGAGAGAAAAGCAGACACAAATACGGGCACAATGCAAATGGGGCAGCGAGGGGCACAGAAGGGAAAATGGGGAGAGAAAAGCAGACACAAATACGGGCACAATGCAAATGGGGCAGCGAGGGGTACAGAAGGGAAAATGGGGAGAGAAAAGCAGACACAAATACGGGCACAATGCAAATGGGGCAGCGAGGGCACAGAAGGGAAAATGGGGAGAGAAAAGCAGACACAAATACGGGCACAATGCAAATGGGGCAGCGAGGGGCACAGAAGGGAAAATGGGGAGAGAAAAGCAGACACAAATACGGGCACAATGCAAATGGGGCAGCGAGGGGCACAGAAGGGAAAATGGGGAGAGAAAGCAGACACAAATACGGGCACAATGCAAATGGGGCAGCGAGGGGTACAGAAGGGAAAATGGGAGAGAAAAGCAGACACAAATACGGGCACAATGCAAATGGGGCAGCGAGGGGCACAGAAGGGAAAATGGGGAGAGAAAAGCAGACACAAATACGGGCACAATGCAAATGGGGCAGCGAGGGGTACAGAAGGAAAATGGGGAGAGAAAAGCAGACACAAATACGGGCACAATGCAAATGGGGCAGCGAGGGGCACAGAAGGGAAAATGGGGAGAGAAAAGCAGACACAAATACGGGCACAATGCAAATGGGGCAGCGAGGGGCACAGAAGGGAAAATGGGGAGAGAAAAGCAGACACAAATACGGGCACAATGCAAATGGGGCAGCGAGGAGCACAGAAGGGAAAATGGGAGAGAAAAGCAGACACAAATACGGGCACAATGCAAATGGGGCAGCGAGGGGCACAGAAGGGAAAATGGGGAGAGAAAAGCAGACACAAATACGGGCACAATGCAAATGGGGCAGCGAGGGGTACAGAAGGGAAAATGGGGAGAGAAAAGCAGACACAAATACGGGCACAATGCAAATGGGGCAGCGAGGGGTACAGAAGGAAAAGGGAGACAAGCAAGAAATGCGGGCACCGAGGCCACAAGCGGAACGGCGATTTTACCAGCAGCAGCAGCGGGCGGCCAACACAGGCGGAGCTGTGTGGTGGGGGAGCGACCTACCTGGCAAGGTCAAGGGTCGCTCTCCTCACCGTGCAGCGGCCGCCATTTATGGGGAGGTGGGAGGGAGGAGCAGCTGGGAGGCGGCAGGCAGGGTCAGCGAATGGGCAGACAGGGGGGCGGGGCCGCAGGGGACGCAGCGGCGGGAATGGCGAGAGGCAGCGGGGGCACAAAAGGAAAAAAGGGGAGAGAAAACGGACACAAATACGGGCACAATGCAAATGGAGCAGCGAGGGGTACAGAAGGGAAAATGGGGAGAGAAAAGCAGACACAAATACGGGCACAATGCAAATGGGGCAGCGAGGGGCACAGAAGGGAAAATGGGGAGAGAAAAGCAGACACAAATACGGGCACAATGCAAATGGGGCAGCGAGGGGCACAGAAGGGAAAATGGGAGAGAAAAGCAGACACAAATACGGGCACAATGCAAATGGGGCAGCGAGGGGCACAGAAGGGAAAATGGGGAGAGAAAAGCAGACACAAATACAGGCACAATGCAAATGGGGCAGCGAGGGGCACAGAAGGGAAAATGGGGAGAGAAAAGCAGACACAAATACGGGCACAATGCAAATGGGGCAGCGAGGGGCACAGAAGGGAAAATGGGGAGAGAAAAGCAGACACAAATACGGGCACAATGCAAATGGGGCAGCGAGGGACACAGAAGGGAAAATGGGGAGAGAAAAGCAGACACAAATACGGGCACAATGCAAATGGGGCAGCGAGGGGCACAGAAGGGAAAATGGGGAGAGAAAAGCAGACACAAATACGGGCACAATGCAAATGGGGCAGCGAGGGGCACAGAAGGGAAAATGGGGAGAGAAAAGCAGACACAAATACGGGCACAATGCAAATGGGGCAGCGAGGGGCACAGAAGGAAAATGGGGAGAGAAAAGCAGACACAAATACGGGCACAATGCAAATGGGGCAGCGAGGGGCACAGAAGGGAAAATGGGGAGAGAAAAGCAGACACAAATACGGGCACAATGCAAATGGGGCAGCGAGGGGCACAGAAGGGAAAATGGGGAGAGAAAAGCAGACACAAATACGGGCACAATGCAAATGGGGCAGCGAGGGGCACAGAAGGGAAAATGGGGAGAGAAAAGCAGACACAAATACGGGCACAATGCAAATGGGGCAGCGAGGGGTACAGAAGGGAAAATGGGGAGAGAAAAGCAGACACAAATACGGGCACAATGCAAATGGGGCAGCGAGGGGCACAGAAGGGAAAATGGGGAGAGAAAAGCAGACACAAATACGGGCACAATGCAAATGGGGCAGCGAGGGGTACAGAAGGGAAAATGGGGAGAGAAAAGCAGACACAAATACGGGCACAATGCAAATGGGGCAGCGAGGGGCACAGAAGGGAAAATGGGGAGAGAAAAGCAGACACAAATACGGGCACAATGCAAATGGGGCAGCGAGGGGCACAGAAGGGAAAATGGGGAGAGAAAAGCAGACACAAATACGGGCACAATGCAAATGGGGCAGCGAGGGGCACAGAAGGGAAAATGGGGAGAGAAAAGCAGACACAAATACGGGCACAATGCAAATGGGGCAGCGAGGGGTACAGAAGGGAAAATGGGGAGAGAAAAGCAGACACAAATACGGGCACAATGCAAATGGGGCAGCGAGGGGCACAGAAGGGAAAATGGGGAGAGAAAAGCAGACACAAATACGGGCACAATGCAAATGGGGCAGCGAGGGGTACAGAAGGGAAAATGGGGAGAGAAAAGCAGACACAAATACGGGCACAATGCAAATGGGGCAGCGAGGGGCACAGAAGGGAAAATGGGGAGAGAAAAGCAGACACAAATACGGGCACAATGCAAATGGGGCAGCGAGGGGCACAGAAGGGAAAATGGGGAGAGAAAAGCAGACACAAATACGGGCACAATGCAAATGGGGCAGCGAGGAGCACAGAAGGGAAAATGGGGAGAGAAAAGCAGACACAAATACGGGCACAATGCAAATGGGGCAGCGAGGGGCACAGAAGGGAAAATGGGGAGAGAAAAGCAGACACAAATACGGGCACAATGCAAATGGGGCAGCGAGGGGTACAGAAGGGAAAATGGGGAGAGAAAAGCAGACACAAATACGGGCACAATGCAAATGGGGCAGCGAGGGGTACAGAAGGAAAAGGGGAGACAAGCAAGAAATGCGGGCACCGAGGCCACAAGCGGAACGGCGATTTTACCAGCAGCAGCAGCGGGCGGCCAACACAGGCGGAGCTGTGTGGTGGGGAGCGACCTACCTGGCAAGGTCAAGGGTCGCTCTCCTCACCGTGCAGCGGCCGCCATTTATGGGGAGGTGGGAGGGAGGAGCAGCTGGGAGGCGGCAGGCAGGGGTCAGCGAATGGGCAGACAGGGGGCGGGGCCGCAGGGACGCAGCGGCGGGAATGGCGAGAGGCAGCGGGGGCACAAAAGGAAAAAAGGGAGAGAAAACGGACACAAATACGGGCACAATGCAAATGGAGCAGCGAGGGGTACAGAAGGGAAAATGGGGAGAGAAAAGCAGACACAAATACGGGCACAATGCAAATGGGGCAGCGAGGGGCACAGAAGGGAAAATGGGGAGAGAAAAGCAGACACAAATACGGGCACAATGCAAATGGGGCAGCGAGGGGCACAGAAGGGAAAATGGGGAGAGAAAAGCAGACACAAATACGGGCACAATGCAAATGGGGCAGCGAGGGGCACAGAAGGGAAAATGGGGAGAGAAAAGCAGACACAAATACAGGCACAATGCAAATGGGGCAGCGAGGGGCACAGAAGGGAAAATGGGGAGAGAAAAGCAGACACAAATACGGGCACAATGCAAATGGGGCAGCGAGGGGCACAGAAGGGAAAATGGGGAGAGAAAAGCAGACACAAATACGGGCACAATGCAAATGGGGCAGCGAGGGACACAGAAGGGAAAATGGGGAGAGAAAAGCAGACACAAATACGGGCACAATGCAAATGGGGCAGCGAGGGGCACAGAAGGGAAAATGGGGAGAGAAAAGCAGACACAAATACGGGCACAATGCAAATGGGGCAGCGAGGGGCACAGAAGGGAAAATGGGGAGAGAAAAGCAGACACAAATACGGGCACAATGCAAATGGGGCAGCGAGGGGCACAGAAGGGAAAATGGGGAGAGAAAAGCAGACACAAATACGGGCACAATGCAAATGGGGCAGCGAGGGGCACAGAAGGGAAAATGGGGAGAGAAAAGCAGACACAAATACGGGCACAATGCAAATGGGGCAGCGAGGGGCACAGAAGGGAAAATGGGGAGAGAAAAGCAGACACAAATACGGGCACAATGCAAATGGGGCAGCGAGGGGCACAGAAGGGAAAATGGGGAGAGAAAAGCAGACACAAATACGGGCACAATGCAAATGGGGCAGCGAGGGGTACAGAAGGGAAAATGGGGAGAGAAAAGCAGACACAAATACGGGCACAATGCAAATGGGGCAGCGAGGGGTACAGAAGGAAAAGGGGAGACAAGCAAGAAATGCAGGCACCGAGGCCACAAGCGGAACGGCGATTTTACCAGCAGCAGCAGCGGGCGGCCAACACAGGCGGAGCTGTGTGGTGGGGGAGTGACCTACCTGGCAAGGTCAAGGGCCGCTCTCCTCACCGCGCAGCGGCCGCCATTTATGGGGAGGTGGGAGGGAGGAGCAGCTGGGAGGCGGGAGGCAGGGTCAGCGAATGGGCAGACAGGGGGCGGGGCCGCAGGGACGCAGCGGCGGGAATGGCGAGAGGCAGCGGGGGCACAAAAGGAAAAAAGGGGAGAGAAAACGGACACAAATACGGGCACAATGTAAATGGGGCAGCGAGGGGTACAGAAGGGAAAATGGGGAGAGAAAAGCAGACACAAATACGGGCACAATGCAAATGGGGCAGCGAGGGGCACAGAAGGGAAAATGGGGAGAGAAAAGCAGACACAAATACGGGCACAATGCAAATGGGGCAGCGAGGGGCACAGAAGGGAAAATGGGGAGAGAAAAGCAGACACAAATACGGGCACAATGCAAATGGGGCAGCGAGGGGTACAGAAGGGAAAATGGGGAGAGAAAAGCAGACACAAATACGGGCACAATGCAAATGGGGCAGCGAGGGGCACAGAAGGGAAAATGGGGAGAGAAAAGCAGACACAAATACGGGCACAATGCAAATGGGGCAGCGAGGGGCACAGAAGGGAAAATGGGGAGAGAAAAGCAGACACAAATACGGGCACAATGCAAATGGGGCAGCGAGGGGCACAGAAGGGAAAATGGGGAGAGAAAAGCAGACACAAATACGGGCACAATGCAAATGGGGCAGCGAGGGGCACAGAAGGGAAAATGGGGAGAGAAAAGCAGACACAAATACGGGCACAATGCAAATGGGGCAGCGAGGGGTACAGAAGGGAAAATGGGGAGAGAAAAGCAGACACAAATACGGGCACAATGCAAATGGGGCAGCGAGGGGCACAGAAGGGAAAATGGGGAGAGAAAAGCAGACACAAATACGGGCACAATGCAAATGGGGCAGCGAGGGGCACAGAAGGGAAAATGGGGAGAGAAAAGCAGACACAAATACGGGCACAATGCAAATGGGGCAGCGAGGGGTACAGAAGGGAAAATGGGGAGAGAAAAGCAGACACAAATACGGGCACAATGCAAATGGGGCAGCGAGGGGTACAGAAGGGAAAATGGGGAGAGAAAAGCAGACACAAATACGGGCACAATGCAAATGGGGCAGCGAGGGGCACAGAAGGGAAAATGTTTAGAGAAAAGCAGACACAAATACGGGCACAATGCAAATGGGGCAGCGAGGGGTACAGAAGGGAAAATGGGGAGAGAAAAGCAGACACAAATACGGGCACAATGCAAATGGGGCAGCGAGGGGCACAGAAGGGAAAATGGGGAGAGAAAAGCAGACACAAATACGGGCACAATGCAAATGGGGCAGCGAGGGGCACAGAAGGGAAAATGGGGAGAGAAAAGCAGACTGGGCGGAATTAGTACAGGCAGCAAAACAGGGGAACTCAAAAAAATTCTGGACTACATTGGCGCATGGTAGCCGCTTTGCAGTTAGTCCAGTAGAATTTTACATTGAACTCTGCAAGTGGGCCAAGCAGGTCACTGACCTATACTCTATAGACAATGGTAGTGGCCAAGGTGCTAGGGCTGGTTTAAGTCAGCTCAGCATGAACGTGGGGTATGTAGATCTTCTCGAGGTATCCCATACAGATTCCCTCTAGGCGTTGAAGTCAATTACAGCTAATAAATCCCCGGGACGGATTGTATCCCCTCTGATATCTATTCCTCAGAACCTGATATTTGGGCTACATACCTAAACCTCTTAACAAGGATAATTCTAAGGGGTGGCCCAATACCAGAGCTCTGGCATAGTGCAGAGATAGTCCCAATATACAAAAAAGGCAGACGGGATGAACCCAGGAACTATAGGCTGATGTGTCTAATTAATGGGATCCAAAAGATTTTCTTTCGACAGATCCTGGGCAAATTATCAGACTAGGCATTGGCAAATAATATATTTAGTGATTTACATGCGGACTTTCGCCCAAAAGAATGCACTCTTGACCAAATTTTAGGTTCAACCTGATCTATTGGAAAACCGTCCTGCTGGGTAAAGGGCATTTATACGTCATTTTTGTTGATTTAAAATCTGCATTCAACACTGTCCGGAGATCTAGATTATGGGAAGTACAAACAAGCATGGGAGTTCCAACTATCATCCTAGAAATTCTAAAGGAAATATATGAGAATAATATAGCACAGGTGTTTATGAATGATTTGGCAGAATACTTGAACTTTCAAAATAATGATGCCCCTAAGATTGGCCTCATGAAATACCCAGTGTTGTTATTTGCAGACGACATGCTTCTTATTTCAAAGACCCCAAGAGGCCTACAAGCGATTCTAAATCGATTTCTAGAATTCGGTGTTGACCATGGCCTAGAATTGAATATAAGCAAGACTAAAGCCATGACTTTTAATCCTTATCAATCTCCTAAATCAATCCTAGTTGCTAACAATACCTTTTTAGAGCAGGTCTTGGATTTTACTTACTTGGGGGTGACTTTGTCGCACAATCTTAGATGGAAGACCGTTATAAGAAAACGTACTTTGAAATTACAACAAGAGACTGGGGTTATCTTAAAGATGGCAAAAAAGTTAACATCCATTAGTATGGCCCCTGCGCTTGAGGTACATAAGACTAGGGGGAAAAGTGTTCCCCTTTATGGCGCACAGCTCTGGGCCCATGAACCGGCCAGTGAGCTAGTAATAGTGGAATACAAATTCCTCAAGCTCTTAACGCATCTTCCATACAGCTCGCCAACCCTCCCAGTTTTGCAAGATATGGGTCTCTTCCCTATTTCATTCACCATCCAGGCGTGTCCATTATTATTCTGGCATAGATTGTGGTCAATACCAGAGCTGGAGCCCTATAGAGCTCCACTCAGTGAGATCTTAAAAGCAGAGGGCCATTTAAGGATTCCATGGCTGTTGTATGGAAAGAAAACATTTCATGCTATCGCTCTTGAGAATCTTTGGGACTCCCCAGAAGGCTCCCATTCGACACTAAGACAAGTAATAAAGGAACTGTGCAGCGAATACTTTTGGGGAGAAATAATAAAGAATAACAAACTAGAGAGCCTAACAGACCAATTCCTTGACCATAAGATTGTCCCTCTAAATGAACCGTCTCTTGAGGTCATCCAGGGCTTGCTCCCTAGACAGTTGTATTGAAAGTTCAGATATGGGATTTTGCCCAGGCAAGAATTCACAGCTAGATGGGCAAAATTCCAAGGGCCCTAATACTACCTGCACTGTCTGCGGCACTACTACTGAATCACTACGCCACATATTATTTTTCTGTGTGGCTTATAAAGTTCCAAGGAGGAAATGGATCATTCCCCTCTGTAGATTATTAGGTATAAGGTCATTGAGTACTGTGCTTAGGATACTAAAAACAGATACACGGCAGTCGATTGTCATTAGTCTAGCGAAATATTTGCATGCACTATGGATAATTAGGAACCATTGGCTAAAGCGTTAAAAAGATGATTCAGGCCCGAAGGCGAGCATTATATTACGCACAGGACCCATGTAGTGCTGTACATACTAACTGGAATGCTGCTACTTTATATCTATACGTTTAAAGCAGAAATATGATAAGGCCGCTGGAACGCCAACCTGTAGAATTTAATACATGAAATACTGTGTATAATGAAATTGGGATATAATTGATTATTTTAAATACTTAATGTGCTTATGAGAATTTACCTGGACCTTTTTAGCTGAAGATGCATGGAATGCTATTTTATCTTTTGTATGTCCTATGGATTTTAATCAGAAATCAACAATAATAATAATATATAACGTAAGTAGTTGTCCTAGAGGGAAATTTGCGGGCCTACTCGTGTAGCACCCTCTCCAACCACCCACTCTCTACCTGAAGAAAGCTGACTGACATATCAGAAATTGCATACAATCACTATATTATTCTAAATCATTTTCTAATTGATGCACCTCTGAACTACGGGGTTGTATCAAACTAGATGTCCTAGCTTTTAACATACCTTTGCTTTTCTTACATAGTATTTCCTGTACGATGTATTTATGAGCGATTGACATCTACCAAGATGCGTCCATGGGATGGAGTTTTAAAAAACTAGACACCTATTACCAATACTCCATAGTTGGCATAGTCACCACTGTAGCAGTAGCTTCTGCTGGTGTTTGGCTTTTTTTTCTTCTCTTTCTCTCTTTTCTTTTTTCCCAAGTGAAACACATATATCTAGAATAACTCTCATATTGATAGGAACACATGGCGGACCCTATAATGAGGTTTTTGTTCTCCCTTTTTCCAATATGTGACGTTTTGGCTCTAAGTATCATAAATAGCAATTGTACCTTGATCTGTTCGATGCACTTGAACCGTTTTAGATGATTTCTCACACTAATTGTTCCCTTCTACGATTAATGCGTACTTTGTTGCACTTCGATCATAGGTCATCAAGCACTTTATTGCCACATAGAGTCATGCCTCTATGGACCCATTTGCATGTTATCCGATGCCACATTTTATGTATTTCGAAATATGCAGCCTGTGTCCATTAGCATTTGTATAGATGATTTTTAACTGTTTGTATTGCTGAATATATTTCTTATCTTGTACTTTTTTGGCCTTCTGGCAGAAATAAAGTTAAGAAAAAAATAAATAAAAGAAACACTGAAATTCACCAGATAGAGTTAGCTGAAGTAACTATTACTTGAGCACTTAAGTAACTATAACTCCCTGAAGTAACTATCACTCACATCCTTGCCATGCACTGCTTATACCCTCATATATCATATAAATCATGACATGTTCAATGACAGCATTAACATCACTGATGCCTTTCGAAATGACATCATGTTTGATAATAATGTGCATGGCGGAGACGCAAGTTATAGTTTACACACATTACACAGTGGCAGTAGCCACTGTGTACATATAGGTGTTAGAGATTCCATAGAAAGAAGCATTTTTGGTTTGCAAATAACTTTGACACTGTTTGACAAATCTTCACAAACGTTCAGAAATTTTTTTCATTTATTCCAGCTCATTCCTAGAAAGTTTTGGTATGACCCGTCAAGCGGGCACTGAGAAAATAGTGTCCCAAAACACCTTTCCCCATGCAATTTTCATAGGAATAATTAGACAATGATACAGAAAATAAAAGCTGGTCAGAATTCGACAGAAAGCTAGATATTTGTGGTCTGTTGTAATTTGTTTCAGCATCTTTTAGACAAAATAAGTTTCAAAATATATAGATATCTGTTGCTGTAGGATTTCCGTTCGACTACTAAGGGAAAAAATTACAAAAAATGATTTCTGATTGGTCGTGTCTGAAGGAGTTCTGTGGGACCAAGCGATGAGACTAGCAGCATGAAGGCAACTGTTGTGGCTGACATTGTAGGACTTGGGGAATTGGTCCGCGAGTCCTGAAAATATTTTTAAAAACAAATAGAAGGGGGCAGGTTAGGAATACACAGACACCCTACCCTTGTGTAGTAGTCCAAGACGGAATGCCCTGCGGGCCAAAAAGAAAATAATGTGTTGATGTGCACTTCATCACAGTTCCGAGGAACTTGTGGCTCCTTGTGGGGCTGCAAAAAAAAAAACAATAAAATGTGGATGGGGGTATGTGGCCTGTTGGCCCCTTGTGGGGTTGTTGGCTTCCTGTTGGGTGTTGGCCTCCTGAAAGGGTTGACTACACCCTACAGCCAACTTGCCATGCATGGCCAAAGGCTGTGCATGGCAAAGGGTTGGGTGCCAGCAGTGAGGCCACCTCCAGTGGCCAAACCCCCATCGTGCCTGGCCAAAGGCCAGTCCAATTGTGGGGTTGGTCGCAAAAGCCTCATAATAAGATATTGCTTTACTTAAAAAAGAACATAGAAATTCACTGTAAAAACCAGAGGTGGTGGTTTACATGAGTAAGGTGGAAAGATTTTAACTTATGTTAAAAAACCTTATAACCGCACTGAGAAACCCCAAAAAATAACTGAAATTTGCCAGTTATATGTAAGTGACATAAATATAACTTGCACTGATGCATTACTAACGAAGTCACATATTAAATCACTGATAACATCAGAAATCTATGCTGGTGCAAGTTATACAAATGCCAGAATCAGAACCATTTATTGTTTAGATAATTGAAACCATAACAAAAACGCTTCACATTTTAATGTCAGTTACAAGACCCCTGAGGCCAAAATGCGTCATGTTTCTTGAGCTGCAATAAAAAGAAATTAAAAATATACACACTCTGTGTGGCTATACTTAGTATATAGTTACCATAGAAAGAGAGGTTTTGGTTTGCTAGTGTACACTGTTTCCCCACAAAAAAGTTCATCCACCTCAGCTCCTTCTCGAAAATTTCAGGGTGATCCAGTAAATGCCGGGCAATAAAAAAAGGGGTCTTGAAAAGCAATTTCCCCATGCAATTTTCCTTAGGAAAATTGAACAGTGATAAAGCGAAAACAGAATTACACTAAATTTGGCAGAAAACTAGATCCTGGTCCAGAAAACCTGCCTTTTCTCATTTTGTGTAAATCAATTCAATATTTTTTGAGAAATTAAAGTTCAAAAAGGATGGTTGGGTTCCCAGGAGGCTCGCAAGAGTCCTGTGATCACACAACTTCAAATAATAGAGCGATCTGATTGGCCAAGGGGGCTTTGTTTCCATTGGGTGCCTCCATCTCACAGGAGTGAGAAGTTCCCGCGAACTCCTGTGGAGCTATCTCTCTGATTGTCTGTCTGCAGCATGAAGAGAAATGTAGTGGTCGCCATTTCAGGACACGGGGAATCAGTCTCCGTGTCCTGTAAACATTTGTTTTTCAAGTTATAAGGAGGCAGGGTAGGGGTACACTGACACCCTGGACCTTGTGGACCAAATTATAAAATAAATTGCTTTTCTGTGATCCCGCTGGTGTACCGCAGGAGCCAGAGAGGCCCCCTGTACTCTTGTGCAGAGGCAGCTGGTATCTACGGGGATTGGTGGGCAGGTAAATGGGTGGTGGGTAAAAATAAAAAATAAAAAGCACTTGACTGCGACACGTCCGACTCCAACCCCTTCCTCGCTGCATTGATTCTTCCTGCAGCACGAGCTCTTGAGAAGTGCCTTAACCAATACTGGTGCTGATTTCATGCTGTGAGATCAGAGGCACCTTGATCAGAGGTAGCGGCCTCACTCGCCGCTTCCAATGACACTGGAGCCTATACTTACTCAAACCCAGCTTTCATAAGATAGCTGGATTAGAGGTGTCAAAGTGCACATGTCTGGCTGGCCGTAGCAAGACGGCTTGTCAAAAGGATATGCACACTTTGATAAGTGCCGAAGCAGCCCACCATCTTCCCTGCTGCTGTCACTCAGCAGTGGCCCTGCCCACATCCTGACGAGGAGGTTATATTGAAAAATAAAATGGTAATAAACCAACTTTATTACCATTTTATTTTTCAATTCTGGGGCATTTTAACCAGTAGAGCGACGTTCCTCCACTCAAACAGAAGAGCCGCCCCTGCTCTTGTTGGAAACCCACAGAAGCGCAGGGGGCCGTGCTGCCTCCCAGAGACTCTTGTGTGATCAGAATTGTTTTTATAAAATAAGGGGATGGGCCTGAGTGTATGTGTTGGGTTGCCATGAACAAGTGAATGCCATACGCCCGGGTTTGACATTGCCTGCAGCCAACCTCACTCTGTGCATAGCCATCTGCCATGCAAGGCGTGGGCTTGGCTGCCCATGGAGGGGTTGGGTGCAGGGCCTGACCTCAGCCCAGACTTGGCGGCTAACCTCCCGCTGCACAAGGCTTGTGGCTGTGTGCGATGTGGTGGTGGCTGCCTACAGGCGTTGGACGCTGGGCCTGGCCAAAGGCTAGGTCTTGTGGCCAACCCCATGCCACGCAGAGCCTCATGCCCTAACATAATTACAATTTGTCTCCTTGCTGTGCACTGCTCATTACCTCACCAATTACATCACTCATGGCATGTTCTATAACATCATTGATATGTATTGTATAACTAAGTATTATCCATGATTTTTTCATTGAATTTAAATGGCTTTTATCTTGTAATAAAAAATTGTTTGAAATTGTAGAGTGTACTGTTGTTGAGTAGAGTGTCGTTAAGTGGAGGGTTATACAGTACAGTGGCAGATGTGTTGTAAATGGTAGTGTCAAAGAGTGGAATGTCGTAGAGTGGAGTGGCGTACAGTATAGTAATGTAAAGGTATATAGCATAGAGTGGAGTTGGAGAGGAGTGGCGTAGAGTGAAGTGGCATACAGTGGAATAGTGTAGAGTGGAATGGCATACAGTGGAGTGGCATATAGTGGAGTGCCATAAAGTGGAGTGGTTTAGAGTTCAGTGGTAGTGAGTGGAGTGGCATACAGTGGAGTGGCATAGAGCAAAGTGGAGTGGCGTAAGGTAGGGTGGTGTAAAATGAAATATTGTACAATGGAGTGGCATAAAGTGGTGTAGAGTGGAATGGCATAGTGTTAATTAGTGTAGAGTGGAGTAGCACTCATTAGAATGGCATAAAGCAGAGTGATGTAGAGTAGAATAGCATCGAGTGGAGTGGCGTAGAGTTGGATGAAGTTAAGTGGCATAGAGTGGGATAGTGTAGAGTGGAGTGGCATAGAGTGAAGTAGCTTACAGTGGAGAAGCACACATTGGAGTGGCATAGAGCTGAGTGGCGTAGATTGAAATAGCATAGAGTGGAGAGGCTTACCATGGAGTGGTGTACATTTAAGTAAAATGGCGTAGAGTGGAGTGGCATACAGTGGAGTGCATAGAGTGAAATACTGTACAGTGGAGTGGCACATAGTGGTGTAGAGTCGAGTGGCATAGAGTGGAATAGCATAGAATGGAGGTAAGTAGAGTGGAGTGGAGTGGCATAGAGGTGACTGGCATACAGAAGAGTGGTGTAAACTGGAGTAGCGTACAGTAAAATAGCATAGAGTGGAGTGACATAGACTAGAGTGACGTGTAGTAGATTGGCTTAGATTGTAGTGGGATGGAGTGGAATAGCATAGAGTGGAGGGGTGTAGAGTAGAGTGGTGTAGAGTAGAGTGGCACAAAGTGGATGGCATAGAGTGGAATAGTGTAGAATTAAGTGGTATAGAGTTTACTGCTGTAGAGTGGAGTCGAGTGGCAAAGAGTTGGGTGAAGTAGTTTAAAGTGGAGGGGCTTAGAGTGGAGTGGAGTGGGATACAGTTTGTGGCATAGAGTGGAATAGTGTAGAAATTGAGTGGCATAGAGTTTAGTGCTGTAGAGTGGAGTGGCGTTGGGTGGAATGAAATAGCGTAGAGTGGAGTGGCATAGAGTGGAGTTGCATACAGAAGATTGGTATATACTACCCTGGCATACACTGGAGTGTTGTAGAGAATAGTGGCGTACACTGGCATAGAGTTTAGTGGCAAAGAGTAGAATGGCGTAGAGCAAAGTAACATACCGTGGAGTGGCTTAGAGTGCAGTAGCGCCCAGTAGAATGCGTGGTGTAGAGTGAAGTGGTGTAGAGTGGAATATTGTATTGCGGAGTAGCGTAAAGTGGAGTGGTGTTGAGCAGAGTGGCATAGAGTGAAGTGGTGTAGAGCATAATGGCGTTGATTGGAGTGGCATATTTTGGGGTAGAGTTGAGTGTTTTGCAGTGGAATAGTCTACAGTGGAATGGTGTAGAGTGCAGTGGAGTATAGTGGAGTGGCATACAGTAGAGTAGTGTAGAGTGGAGTGGCATACAGTAGAAGAGTGTAGAGTGGAGTGGTGTAGAGTGGAATGGGATAAGTGGAATATAGTAGAGTGCAGTGGGGGAGAATGGAGTGTCATAGAGCGGAATAGTATACACTGTTGTGGCGTACAGTAGAATGGCATAGAGTGGAATAGCGGACAGTGTTGTGGTGTACAGTGGAGTGGTTTAAGGTGGAGTGAAATAGATTGGGGTGGCATAGACTGCAATAGAGTAAAGTGGAGTGATGTAGAGTTGAGTGGCGTACAGTAGAGTGGCATAGAGTGGATTGGTGTAGATTGGAGTTCTGTAGAAAGTAGTGATTTAAATTGGAAGTGCCATAGAGTGGAGTGGCATACAGTGAAGTATTATACAGTGGAGTGGTTTACAGCAGAGTGGCATAGAGTGGAAAAGTGTAAACTGGAGTGGTGTAGAGTGGAGTGCTGTACAGTGGAGTGGCATACAGTGGAATGGTGTAGAGTGGAGTGCAATTTTTATTTACAAATTTAAAAAAAATATTTGTTAGTAGTGTAGTACTTTTTAGATATTACCGTAGTACTGTGATTTAAAAAAAAAGAAAATATGTAAAACAAATAGACTGTAGTAGACTATATAGTGTAGTAGAGTGTATTTTTACCTTTTTTCTATATTTTTAAAAAGAAATTTAAGCACAGCAGTACTTCGTAGCTGGTACAATGGTACTCTGTGAACTTTTTTAAAGTGAATAGAAATTTATGAATATTTTTTCCCTGCCTATTACCACTTTAACGGTTCACCCATGACTGGTCATCCTTCAGTTGCTTATTTATATATGTGGCTGCTACACTGGTCCTGTTGAGGTGAAATCTTTGCCCAGGCAGTATTATCATGTTTTCAAATCACAAACAAATAAAGTAGTATTGTACAAAAAATACTGCTGCATTGTGAAGCATAATTTGCTTTTCCTTGCCGCAACATTTAATCAGCCCTATTTTCAGAAGGAGCACGCCTGCGCACAGACTTGCAGGGGCTACTACGTGAATGTGCACTTCTTGAGAACAAAGATAGATTATTGGTTTCAGGAAATTACTTTAGATTGGCAATGTCCCAGCAGCTCCCCCAAAAATATAGTTTTGCATCAGTCAATGCACAGTACGCTGTGATATTGGGCATGTGGCAAGGTGAAATAATGTTGTGTCTTTTTTGTCTTTTTTAGTGTCTTTGGAGAACCTGCTGCTTCATCCGAAAATATATGTTTTTTTGTTTATTTACTATTTCACACATCTCACAGATGCACACAACCACGGGCTGATTTAGAACAATACTTCTGCCTTATATGTAGAACAGTGTTTTAGAAGGAAAGTTTTAGCCAGTTAGCAGAGATGGTGTTTCCTGGATGACTACTGCCCAGGCCCTAACTTGGGTTATGGAGGACAGCTCTGCTGCAGGATCAGAGACTGAGACAGCAGAATCTGAGACAGCATCTGAGGGAGAGGGAAATGGAGCAGAATCTGGAAGTGATTTTTCAGTCAGCAGAGTTCCATCCGATGAGTCGTCTTCCAGTAATTTTGAGGGCCATGAGGATAGTAGTCGTGCTCTCCCTTCGCAAGCAACGGAGCGATGATAGCAGGGTAGAGTAACCAACAGAGAGGGCACATAGGGCGGCAATCACAGACGGAGTTCTCTCTTGGCTATCGCCCAATTTAGTTCAGCCCAAATTCCACCATTCACTTGAGATGCTGGATGTCAAGTCGATTACGGCCAATTTTTTGCCAGTGCCAGTTGATTGCGTCAATCTCTTCTCAGATTTCCTTGCGAAAACTGTGCAGTAAATACATTTCTGAGGGAGCATGGAGGCCCTCTAGGGCCTTATTCTAGGGCACACCAGTGGACCCCCTTTTTCACTTGAGGAGTTGAAGATAATTTTGGGCCTTACGCTCATAATGGGGTTAGTGCACAAACCAAGCTTACTGTCCTACTGGTTTACTCGCAGTTTGGGTAACACTCATCTTGTCATCGTACACTAGCAGAGATCAGTTTTTGCTATTACGGTTTATGCTGCATTTCAGTGAACTTCTGCTGCATTACCTGGGGACCATCCAGATCTTGATGGGTTGGTCAAAATTTGGCCTTAGTAGAACATTTGTCTGCCATGTTTCCAGAGATTTACACTCCTGGAAAGAATATAACTATTGATGAGTCCTTGATCTTGTAAAAAGGGCAGCTGCAGTTCAGGCAGTGCATTTTGAGCAAAAGAGCTCACTAAAGAATCAAATTGTACATGCTGTGTGAGAGCTCTACTGGCAATGTGTACAGCTTTAGAGTGTATACAGGGAATGACTAAACTCTAAACCCTGTAGGTTGCCCTCCCACACTAGGAGTCACGGGAAAGATTGTATGGGAGCTAGGCCAGCCACTCCATCACAAAAGTTATAACCTTTATGTGGACAACTTCTATTTGGGAGTAGAGCTGTTCAGTGAACTGCACAAAGCTGGCACTGTAGCATGAGGTACAGTTCATTGTTGCCACAAAGGATTCCCTCAGGAGCTTGTTTGTAAGAAGCTCCAAAATTTCTAGAGCACTGTGCTGCTTTCCAACGAACTGCTCGCACTCAAGTTCCTGATAGGTGTGATGTGTATGTGCTCACCACAATTCATGATGAGAGCACCTCCCCAGTCACAGTTTGGGGTCAGATGACCAAAGTTCACAAGCCCATCTGTACACTTTATTATAACAAGTACATGGGTGGAGTGGATTAGAATGATCAGGTTCGTTAGCCATTCAATGCTAGTTATAAAACTCACAATTGGTATAAGAAGCTACTAGACCTGTCATCCTTAGGATGGTCTGCACCCAAATGTTTTGCCAAGATACCTCCTCTTTTTGCTGATTCTTTTTATTGGACTTAGGACTCTGAGCACTTTACCAGTGCTAAAGTGCATGTGCGTATTATCCCCTTAACATTGTAATAATGGTATATAGACAATTGGCATTTAATTTACTTGTAAGCCATTGTAAAGTGGTCTAAAATATACCAAGGGTCTGTAAATTAAAACAACTAGTGGGCCTGCAGCACTAATTGTGCAACCCACACAAGTAGGCTGTGAACCCTGTCTCAGGCCTGACCCTGCAGGGCTTATGTGTGTAGTTTACCGCAACTTCGACTTAGCAATTAAAACCCTTTTGCCAAGCCTTAGACTCCTCTTTATTACACATAAGTCCCCCCTAAGGTAGGCCTTACGTAGCCCAAAGGGCAGGGTGCTGTGTAAGTGTAAGGTAGGACATGTTCTTTTACATTTTGCATGTCCTAGTAGTGGCAAACACCCAAATTCGTTTTTCACGACAGTGAGTCTTACTCCTCTCATAGGTTAACATGGGGAATTCCTTAATACCCTTTTAAGCTATAATTCTTGATTAGAAAGGAATAACTGTGTCATGTTTTATATCTTTGGAATGGTTGAGGTAAATCCTCTTTACTGGTAAAGTTGTATTTGACAATGCTATTTTAGAAATAACATTGTACAAAATGAAAGAAACACACAAATGATGGACGGAATGCAGAACAAATCAAACATTCACCCCAGATCTGGATTAAATCCATAGATTTTTGGTCACCACGCTACCCCAGTTTGGATCCAGCCATATGCTAATCAGTCTTGACCCTGCTCCCCATGGGAACAGACCAGCCCAAACTGCCAGGCCTGGTCCTCCCTGGCTCGGAAAACAAGCATCCTGGGACCGGTTTTGGGGTATCACGCCTCCTCAGCCAGGCTAGATGGAATCCAGTGTTACAGTGAGCACAGGACTCACGTCTGGGCATACCCTTCCCACTTATGGCGACAAAGCAAAAAAACACACAAATGATGGACTGAACGCAGAACAAATCAAACATTCACCCCCAGTCACTGGGGGTGAATACAATCATCACTTCAGGGGTCTTTCCACAGTGTTGGAAAAAGGTCTGCCTCAGACCCATTTTAAAGAAACCTTCACTTGACCCTTTGGAGGTCAAGAACTATCGACCTATCTCCTGCCTCCCGTTTCCTTCCAAGCTACTTGAGAAAGCCTTAAACAAGGAGTTGACGGATTACCTAGACAAGAACAACGTACTGGATTCAACGCAACATGGATTTCGAGCTCAGCACTCAACAGAATCTGCCTTGATTATGGCGATGGAGAGATAAGAAAAGTGATGGATGGAGGGGGCAGGGCCATCCTGATACTACTTGATCTAACCGCAGCGTTCGACACCGTAAACCATCAGGTGTTGGTACAACGGCTGAAAGTGGCTGGTATTGGGGAAAAGGCTCTGGCCCTTCTAGCCTCTTACTTGGCTAATAGGGTACAGGCAATTCACTGGAATGGACTTCAGTCAGGAACGTTCACTCTCCCTTGTGGAGTACCCCAGGGGTCCGCCCTGTCCCCCACTATGTTCAATGTATATGTAGCCCCACTGGCCAGACTGATAAAAAGTCATGGCCTCTCGCTGGTGTCATATGCTGACGACACCCAGCTAGTGGTGTCAGTCACACAAGATGTGGACCTGACGGCGGAAAGGTTCCGGAACTGCTTATTGGCACTGATGGGCTGGATGAACTCGAACTTTCTGAAATTAAACACGGGTAAAACCGAGGTCATAGAGTTCGGCCAGAAGCCCTCGGTCTGGAACGAACTCTGGGGGCCGTCTGAAGCCGGAACTTACCCTGTCCCGGTACCGAAGGCCAGAAATCTGGGGTTCCTGGTCGACAAAGACCTAACGCTTGCTTTTCAGATTAACCAAGTGTCCTCGGCCTGTTTCTTCACACTGAAAGTATTACGGAAGATTCTCCCATTTATACCACTCTCATTAAGGAAAACAGTGGTCGGCGCATTGGTGTCATCCAGAATTGACTACTGCAACGCGCTATACCTAGGTGCAGGAGTCAGGCAGCTCTCCAAACTACAGTCCATACAAAACGCGGCTGCAAGAGTACTGTTAAACTTACCAAAACACCACCCCACTTCCGCGAGCCTAAGACTCCTCCATTGGTTACCAGTCCGCCGAAGAATAGACTTCAAAGCGCTTTGCCTAGTCCATAAAGCCCTATACGGAGGAGGGGCGGTAGACATTCAATGCCTGTTTCCGCGATATCTGCCTGCTCGATGCCTTAGGTCAGCAAACACTGGACTGGTCCTTATTCCCAGGATAAGAAGAGCCAGATGGGGCGGTAGGGGGTTCTCCTACCAAGTGGCCAAATTGTGGAACTCCCTCCCAACACATCTGAGACTGCAGAATAGCAGGACCCTTTTCAGAAAGATGATTAAAACATGGCTTTTCTCCAAGATCTAGGTCAGTCATGCAGGTTGGATTGCTATTACCTCAGCGCCAAGATGCCTCGGCAGTAGTGCGCTCTACAAATATCTCAGTCAGTCAGTCAGTCACAGATCTGGGTAAAATCAATAATTTTTTTTGCTCACCACGCCATCCCAGTTTGGATCCAGCCATGTGCAAATCAGTCTTGACCTTGCTCCCCATGGGAACAGTCCAGTCCGAATTGCTAGGCCTGGTCTTCCCTGAACTGGAAAACAAGCATCCTGGGACCGATTTCGGGGTAGTACCCTTCTTCAGCCAGGCTAACTTGAATCCAGTGGTATAGTGGGCATGGGACCCAAGTTTGAACATGCTCTTTCCACTTAGGGCAACAAAGGAAAAAGCACACAAATGATGGACAGGATGCAGAATAAATCAAACATTCACCCCAGTCACAGATCTTGGTTAAATCCATTGTTTCGTTGCTCACCATTCCACCCCAGGTTGGACCCGACCATATGCAAATCAGTCTTGACCCTGTTCCCCATGGGAACCGTCAAGCCTGAACTGACAAGCCAGGTCCTCCCTGGATTGGAAAAAAAGCATCATGGGACCGGTTTCGTGGTATCACACCTCATCAGCCAGGCTAGCTTGAATCGAGTGGTATAGTGAGCACAGAACCCACATCTGGGCATACCATTCCCACCTAGGGCGACAAAGCAAAAAAGCACACAAATGATGGACAGAATGCAGAAAAAATCTGATATTCACCCCCAGTTACAGATATGGGCTGTATCAATAATTGTTTTGCTCACTATGCTACCCCAGTTTAAATCCATCCATATACAAATCACTCTTGACCCTGCTTCCCATGGGTACAGTCCAGCCCCATCTGCCAGATCCTCCTTGGACTGGAAAACAAGCATCCTGGGACCGGTTTCGGGATATCGCCCCTCATCAGCCCGGCTGGCTTGAATCCAGTGTTATAGTGAGCACGTGAACCACGTCTGGGCATACTCTTCTCACTTAGGGCAACAAAGCAAAAAAGCACACAAATGATAGAAGGAATGTAGAACAAATCAAACATTTACCACCCTGTCACAGAGCTGGGTTAAATCTATTTTTTTTTTATCACCACCCCAGTTTGGACCCGGCCATATGAAAATCAGTCTTGACCCTGCTCCCCATGGGAACCGTCCAGCCCGATCTGCCTGGCCAGACCAGAAAACAAACATCCTGGGACCGGTTTATGGATATCACCCCTCATAAGCTAGGCTAGCTTGAATCCAGTGGTGCCGTGAGCACGGTACCCAAGTTTGGGCATTCCCTTCCCACTTAGGGAGTTAAAGCAAAAAGCAGAAAAATGATCAACGGAATGCAGAACAAATAAAATATTCACCCCAGTCACAGATCTAGGTTAAAACCATTGTTTTTTTGCTCACCACTCCATCCCAGTTTGGACTTTACCGTATGCAAATCAGTCTTGACCCTGCTCCCCATGGGAACAGTCCAGCCTGCACTGCCATGCCAGGTCCCCCTTGGACTGGAAAACAAGCATCCTGGGACCGGTTTTGGGGTATAACACCTCATCAGCCAGGCTCGCTTGAATTGAGTGGTATAGTGAGCATGGAACCAACGTCTGGGCATACCCTTCCTACCTAGGGCGACAGGGCAAAAAGCACACAAATGATGGACAGAATGCAGAACAAATCAAAAATTCACCCCACTCACAGATCTAGGTTAAATCCATTGTGTTTTTGCTCACCATGCCAGCCCAGTTTGGATCCAGCCATATGCTAATCAGTCTTGACCCTGTTCCCCATGGGAACAGTCCAGCCCGAACTGCCAGGCCTTCTTCTCTAAACTAGAAAACAAGCATCCTGGGACGGGTTTTGGGGTATCATCCCTTGTCAGCCAGGTTAGCTTGAATCTAGTGGTATATTGAGCATGGGAACCACGTCTGGGCATCCCCTTCCCACTCAGGGCAACAAAGCAAAAAACACACAAATGATAGATGGAATGTAGAACTTTTCAAACATTCACCCCAAGTCACAGATATGGGTTAAACCCATTGTTTCGTTGCTCACCACCCCTGTCTGGACCCAGCCATATGCAAATCAGTCTTGACCCTGCTCCCCATCGGAACGGTCCCGCCCAAATTGCCGTGCCAGACTTGAAAACAAGCATTCTGAGACCGGTTTCGGGGTATCACCCCTATTTAGCCAGGCTAACTTGAATCCAGTGGTATAGTGAGCACAGGACCCATGTTTGAGCATACCCTTCCCACTTAGGATGACAAAGGAAAAAGCACACAAATGATGGACGGAATGCAGATCAAATCAAGCATTCACCCCAGTCACAGATCTGGGTTAAATCCATTGTTTTGTTGCTCACCATGCCACCCCAGGTTGGACCCGAACATGTGCAAATCAATCTTGACCCTGCTCCTCATGGGAACAGTCCAGTCTGAACTGCCATGCTAGGTAACCCCTGCCCCTCAAAACAAGAATCCTGGGACCATTTTCGGGTATGATACCTCATTAGCCAGGCTAGCTTGAATTGAGTGGTATAGAGACCATGGAACCCACTTCTGGGCATAACCTTCCCACCTAGGGCGACAAATCAAAAAAACACACAAATGATGGACGTAATGCAGAACTCATCAAAAATTCACCCCAGTCACATATCTAGGTTACATCAATTATTGTTTTACTCACCACACCACCCCAGTTTGGATCAAGCCATATGCAAATCAGTGTTGACCCTGCTCCCCATGGGAATATCCAGCCCGAACTGCCAGGCCACTTCCTTCCTGGACTGGAAAACAAGCATCCTGGGACCAGTTTCGGGATATCACCCCTCATCAGCCAGGCTAACTTTAATCCAGTGGTATAGTGAGCAGGGGAACCATGTCTGGGAATACCATTCTCTCTTAGGACAACAAAGCAAAAAATAAAAACAAATGATAGATGGAATGTAGTACAAATCAAACATTCACCCCTGTACACAGATCTGGGTTAAATCTGTTTATTTTGTTAACACTACACCAGTTAGGACCCAGCCATATGCAAATCAGTCTTGACCTTGCTCCCCATGGGAACAGTCCAGCCTGAACTGCCGGGCCCATATCTTAAAACAAGCATCCTGGGATCAGTATCGGGGTATCACTCCTCATCAACCAGGCTAGCTTAAATCCAGTGATATAGTGAGCATGGGACCCAGGTTTGGGCAAATCTTTCCCTCTGAGGCCGATAAGGCAAAAAGCACACAAATGATGGACAGAATGCAAAACAAATCAAACATTCACTCCAGAGACAGATCTGGGTTAATTCCCTTGATTTTGTGCTCACTTTCCACCCTAGTTTGGTCTTGACCATATGCAAAACAATCTGAACCCTGCTCCCCATGGGAACAGGCCAGCTTGAACTGACATGCCAGATCCTCCCTGGACTGAAAAAATAGGCATCCTGGGACCTGTTTCGGGGAATCACACCTCATCAGCCAGGCTAGCTTGAAGCAAGTGGTATAGTGAGCACGGAACCCACGTCTGAGCATACCCTTCCCACCCAGGGTGACAAAGCAAAAAAACACACAAATGATGGACGGAATGCAGAATAAATCAAACATTCACCCCCAGTCACAGATCTGGGTTAAAATCAATATTTTTTTCTCACCACGCCATCCCAGTTTCGATCCAGCCATGTGCAAATCAGTCTTGACCTTGACTGCTAGGCCTGGTCTTCCCTGAACTGGAAAACAAGCATCCTGGGACCAGTTTTGCGGGTATCACCCCTCATAAGCCAGGCTTGATTAAATCGAGTGGTATAGTCAGCAAGGAAACCCATGTCTGGGGATACCCTTCCCACTTCATACAACAAAGCAAAAAAACACACAAATGATAGATAGAATGTAGAACTAATCAAACCTTCACCCCCAGTCACAGATATGGGTTAAATCCATTCTTTTTTTGCTCACCATCCCAGTCTGGACCCAGCCATATGTAAATCAGTCTTGACCCTGCTCCCCATGTGAACAGTCCAGCCCAATCTGCCAGGCCAGATCTTCCCTGGACTGGAAAACGCAGCTGGGACCAGTTTCAGGGTATCGCCCCTCATCAGCCAGGCAAGCTTGAATCCAGTGGTATAGGGAGCATGGGAACCATGTCTGGACACACCCTTCCCACTTAGGGCAGCAAAGCAAAAAAACACACAAATGATAGATGGAATGTAGAACAATACAAACATTCCCCCCAGTCACAGATCTGGGTAAAATTCATTGTTTTTGTGCTCACCACCCCAGTTTGGACCCAGCGATATGCAAATCAGTCTTGACCTTGCTCCCTATGGATACAGTCCAACCCAAAGTGCTGGGCCAGACTGGAAAACAAGAACCTTGGACCGGTTTCAGGGTATCACCCCTTATCAGCCAGGTTAGCTTGAATCCAGTTTTATAGTTCTCACGGGACCCACGTCTGGGCATACCCTTATCAATTAGGGCGACAAAGCAAAAAAACACACACATGATGGATGGAATGCAGAACAAATCAAACATTCAACCCCAGTCGCATATCTTTTTTTTGTTGTTGTTATAAGTCACCCTTAGTGGGAAGGTAATGCACTGAAGTGGATCCCGTCATCATTATGCCACTGGATTCAAGCTTGCCTGGCTGATGAGGGGTGATACCCCAAAACTGGTCTCAGGTTGCTTATTTTCTGGTCCAGGCAGGACCTGGCCTGGCAGTTCAGACTGAAATGTTCCCATGCGGAGCAGGTTGAAGATTGATTTGAATATGGTTGGGTCTAAGCTAGGATGACATGGTGAGCAAAATAATTATGGATTTAACCCAGATCTGTGACTGGTGGTGACTTTTGACAAAGTTCAGAATTTCCTCCATCATCTTTTTGTGTTATACTTTTACAAAATGGTCATTTTTCTGCTCTTACTGCTCTGTGTTTCTGCAGCCTGTCTCCATTACTGTTTGGGGTGAGTGACAAATTCACTCTGTGCATTCCCTCTAGAGAGCCACAAACACAGGACGGTCAGGTGAGTCTGGGCCCTCATCTGCATTTTGATGGCCCTTCCTGGACAGGAACAGAGGTAACAAGTGACACTTGCACCTTAACAGGTAGTGTACTGTCTCCACACAAAGGGCTGATTACCCTACTACTGATAGTCTGGAGCCAGGGCTGGGAAGAAAGGACATCTGTGCACCTCAGAGACACCCCGACTTCAGAGGCACAACAGGGTATAAGTACTGGGTCTCTGACCCCCACCAAATCAGACACTTCTGAACCTACAACTGGATTCTGTCAGAACAACTGCTGTGCTGCATGATGGACTGGCACTCTGCTGTACTGCTGACCTGGAAGACTTGCTTTCTGCTTTGCTGCCCTGCTGCCTGCTTCTCTCTGACCCTGTTGAAGAGAATTGGACTCTGCCTTGCAACCAAAGTGATCTCCAAGGGCCTGTTGGCTTGCCTCCTGTTGCCTGAGAGACAGCTATCAAAGTTTCTACGCCTGCTTCTGTGCCTGGTTCACTGGAAGTAGATTCAGATACTTGTACCAGAGAAATTGACACATCTCCAGTCTGTGTGCAGTGCATCAACCCTGTTGCGGGACTAGAATCGGCGCATCGCACTCAGAAGTTGAAGGAAGTGGCCCTCTAGGGCCACTCGGGTTTCCTTACAACCACCTGGTATGCCTTCCCAAGAATGAAGAGTCGGTCAGACAGTAGAGAATACAAACTTACATTTATTAGCAATGCTCTGCAGAGGAGTCCATCATGACCTGCACCCTAAGATGTCTGCCGAGGGACTGGCCCCCCAGCAGCCCACACTGAGTAATCATTCCTCTCGAGAATCCCCCAACCACGCCCATAATGGAAAACTACCGGCCTGGGCCGATCATGAACAAAGAGGCACAGTAGGATGAGCTAACACCTGCCAGATGGGTACATTTTATCAGGAATCGAAGGCCACAGTGCTGGGTCTCAGCATCTCCTAACGTGGGAGCAGAAACTACACATTCAGATAAGTATGCGAGGGCAGAACAGCCTATTCATTAGAAAGCCGAGAAACAGCCTTGAACAGAAAGAAAAAATAATAACGAAATACAGTGTTCTGCTGAGGCAAGCAATATGAGTAATGAGGCCTAACTCAGGCACAGTCTAAGCAGCCTAATAAGGATTATGAAATGCAAGATGGAGTCACACTCGCTAACTGAAGCATGCCCATTACGGGGATGACTCAGTGGGTTGCATAACGTGAATTCAAATGGCATCTATTTAGCCACACATTGCTATCCTAATATAACGTGAGATGAGTGCGTTGCAGGGATGGGAATTTGAAACCTTACGGACCCTCCTTTTAGCATGGGTGGCTAAATGCTTTATTCGCTACCCGGTAGGATCTTTACAATTCTAAGGGGGATAAAGAAATTGCATAGTCACTCATGTTACAAGGGAAAAACAAGCAACACATGAGCATCGAAATCGCCTAATACTCGAAGATGCCCTCATCTATTAGCATCATGTCCTGAATTTCCTGCATCATCATAACAGAAATCTTGTTATCCTGTCCTGGCAATGTGGGGGTAGGGGTAAGTTTACTCACACAATAGGTGCAACAGGATGGAAGACAGTTTATGCATAAACAAAATGTAAAGATGACTCCTGCGATGGCTATTAGGACAAGTAATATCTTCCAACCCCATGATGTCAGCAGACCCCAGAGCCACCCTGTGAGGGACCATGAACCATTATCCTGATGGATATCTGAGGCAAATCTGTGTAATTTCTGTATTGTGGAATACACATTAGGGGCTGCTGCTGAAGACGCGACAGGCTCCACCCCTATCAGCCAGGATGACGTCTAAAACCATCCGATTTTGAAGGGAAACGAGCCTCGTAGCCTGAAGCTTGACTGTAATATTAGTCAGTATACCGGCAGTAGTATTAATAACTCCGACAACTACTCGAGAAAGGCGACAAATATTACGACTATTGAACATTGGACCCCAGAACGGCAGAATGCCCTTCATTATGTCAGTAAATTGCTGCAAAGAGCTATCTGTCTGATCAATATCGTCTGTATTGACAACCCTCCTAACTCGGTGTACCTGGAGAGCCCTTCGATGTAGCCTATGATCCTTGTGGTAATTGGACGGTGCAATGTAAACGGGAGGTAAGAGAAAGGAAACATAACACCGGCCAGACCATCCCCTCGGAAGCCATATATATGCCTGTTCCCCACAGATGAAGTATACATTCAGAGGTGTAAGCAAAGGTGGGCTGCTAGTAGTGTTTGGCCGGTAGGTATAGTTACAATGACTCTGTCCTACTGAAATATTCCCTGTTCCTTCAACACAGAAACAAGCTGTTGCATTGATCACAGGGACAGGCATGGCTTTGTCTTCAGTGATATTGCATTCCTGGAAACATTTAAAATATTCAGTGACATTAAATCCTTGGAAATCTAGCATTTTATTTTGTAACCAAGTGACGTTTTCTTTAACTTCGAAAACGTTCATACAAGCATCTGGGTGCAGGGTACCCTCCTTGCCATCTGCCCCAGGTGTATATCCCTGGTGTACCACTATATACTCCAGTACTGCTTCGTAATCAGCCTGTACCATTTTCATAGCGTCAGAATGATAATGCATGTATACCATAGAGAGCAGTTGGAACCAGGCTTCACAGCTACCCAAATATGACAGGGGCAATGACACTAGCAAATCATTTTTGTGCATAACTGAGGGAAGTAGCCCACACACCCAGCAATTCGTGGCATTAGTAGTACTGTGTACCTGATGAAGCATCTGAACAAAAGCATTTTGTGCATAAGTCTGTCTATGTCTCTCCTTATGTGGGGCCAATGTGACGAACGAGTGCTCAGCTGGAACCGGGGTAGTCCCTATCAAGGTGTGCATAGGATGTTGTTCCTCTAAGTACCAGACCACCCCAAACACGACTAGCAAGGAAAGCAAAATTATTACAACAAATACTATTTTACTCTTAGTGGACCAAGAGGACCAAACAGGACCATCTGGAGTGGGACGCGGAGCCGCAAAGGGCTGTTCCTTCCTCATCAGGGATAGAACAACCAAAGGGATACATTTAGGAAGCTTCAAGGGCAACTTATAAGTGTCACAAGGGAAAGAAAAATTCACGGGCTAGAGCCACTAATGCAACAACAGTACCAGAGGGCACAAATCACCCAGCGTCCTTTTAGAGCCTCGCTGGCAGGCTCCTATTGTTCATCAACGACGGTGCTATGAAGCACTCCCACGGAGGAGCTGCGTGATCGCAGCCCTTGCAGCAAAACAAATCCTTCTTCTTTCGGGATAGGGCACCCTCCCTCCTGGGCAAATGCCCTCAACTATCCTGTACAGTGTCCAAGGCAGTGCACCAGCATGGTTCACCCTAGTCTAATACAGGCACCTTAGGCACAGCACTTGCGCCCTAAGCTCAAGTCCTTCCCTAACTCCTAGACTGTTCGGCTGGTACACTGTCCTTCTTTCGGGGCCTCAGATTATATTTCGTTATTCCAGGCACTGTTTCATCAACAAAAAGGGGCGGAAACTCAGGATCAGATGGGCATCGAGACTCAGATTCCGGTGTATTAGAGACGGTGTTATCCGGGGCGGCCCGTATCTCGGGTGGGATCGCCTCGGCCAGAACTGAATCACTTTCTTCATCCATCTGCGCCCACCTCACCCGGGCATGAGAGAAGGGAACGAAGCGTGGCACCTTCTCACACTCCTGATCACCGATGCCTTCGTTGACCCAACGGTCGTACGGGAGCGGTAGAGGTACCCGTTTAACGTGCGATCCCTGGATCCAGTGTTTCCTGCCATCTACTTTCACCGCTGAAAGGGGGCAAGGAGGACGAGGAGAGGCCCCTTCCACCTCAGCTCCAAGCAGCTTTTCCGTTGAAAGTTTCGGACGAGCACAAAATCTCCGGGCTGTATCTGATGCCCGGGTCCCGTCTGGTACTGGCTGCAGCGTGGCTTGTATCTGTTGGTGAAGAGAATGAATATCTTTAGACAACTCATACAGATAGTCTACAAGCAGGGGATACTCTATCTTGGAAAAGCGCTTGGGTCTCGGGACGCCCCAGACAATAGCAGGGCGTCCAAAGACCACCTCATAAGGGGACAACCCTGTTCTAGAATGCGCTGTCGCTCTGGTAGATAATAAAGCCAAGGGTAACGCATCTGGCCATCGCAGTCCTGTGCTTTCTTGAATCTTTGCTAGCTTCAGTTTGAGAGTACCATTGTACTTCTCAACCAGACCTGCTGACTGGAGGTGATTCGCTGCATGAAACTTCTGCTTAATATGCAAACCTGTGCACACCAATTCAATGACCTTTGCATTGAAGTGACTTCCGTTGTCACTCCAGATCACATGTGGCAATCCATAGTGCGGGAAGTACTCTTTTAGAAGTGCCTTTGCCGTCGCCATAGCTGTATTCTCTTTAGTGGGGTAAGCCTCAATCCATTTACTGAATGCGCATATCACTACTAGCACATACTTTAGGTTATTAACTCATTCCATTTCGATTAAATCCATCTGGAGAACCTCGAAAGGGAAGGAAAGCGGTGCAAAGTTACCAGCGGGTGTAGGAGTACCTTTCCCAGGGTTATGCTTCAGACAAACGATGCAATGCTTCACTAGGTGTGTGGCTACCTTAGTGATATTATCTTTCTGCCATACTGGGTCCAGTAACTTGCATATTCCTTTGGCACTAATATGTGCTGGGCCATGGGCCATGGTAACAACAGGGAGCACATATGAATTAGGCAGCAACCATCGCTGCTTCCCAGACAAGTCAGTCCAACACCCATCCTCATCCAAGCGACCTGTTCTCTCCTCCCACATTGCTAATTCATCTAGAATTGCCTCACCCTGTATTTCCCTGACATTCTCCAGTGTGTCCTCGAACATTCCGTTGTCTGGGACCCACCTAGCGGGGCCTGCCACTAACATCTTTGTCATCTTTGATCGAGCTGTCTCCTTAGCTGTCTGGTCTGCGAAAGCATTTCCCCTCCTAACATCATCTGTAATGGCTTTATGAGCGCTACATTTCACTATTGCTAACTTATTGGGAAGTGTGAATGCGGACAGCAATCTATGTATCAATGGCCCGTTCTGTATTCGCAGTCTGTGCGAAGTCAAGAACCCTCTCTCCGCCCAGAGGTGCCCAAAATTATGGACCACCCCAAAGGCGTACTGGCTGTCGGTGTAAATATTAACAGCCAGTTCCTCACTCAACTCACAAGCTCTGAGGAGGGCAACCAACTCTGCAGCTTGGGCCGATTGGTGTGGGATACGAGATGTCTCAACTACAGTGTGTAACGTTGTGATTGCATAGGCTACAGTGGTGGTGCCATCTGGTAATTTGAAACAAGAGCCATCGACATATAGTTCCCCTTGGGGGTCAGATAAGGGAACGTCAGTCAGGTCTCCCATCCCTTCGTTTTTTCCTCAGTCCGAAATAAACAATCATGGACATCATTGTCCTTTTCTGCCGACGGGAGGGGTAGTAACGTGGCTGGGTTCATAGTAGCACATCTTTTGATGGTAATGTGCAGAGCAAACAGAGTCCATTGATAGCCAGTCAGATGCGCACTAGTAAGGTGCTGCATCTTTGTCTTGTTCAAAAGCGTGTCCACAGCATGGGGTACCATTACTGTGAGAGCAGTATCAAGGACGAGCCCTGCCGATTGTCTGATAGAAACCACCACCGCCGCGGCAGCTCTCAGACAGCTCAGGAGCGCTCTGGCGACATTTTCAAGTATGGCAGAGAAGTAGGCGCAGGGTCTCTGCTTACCACCAAAACCCTGTGTTAGAACAGAAAGCGCGCAACCGTCCACCTCATGTACATAGAGCACAAAAGGCTTCTGGTAATCAGGAGTACCAAGCACAGGAGCAGAGCAAAGCGCAGTCTTTAATTGCTCAAAAGCTTGCTGGCATGCAGATGTCCAAGACAGGGGTTCATGCACCTCTTTGGTGGTCAGGTAAAGAAGGGGTTTTGTTAGTAGGGAATAGTTAGGGCTCCAATACCGACAATACGATGTTTTCCCAATAAACACGCGTACCTCGCGTTGGGTTTTAGGAACAGACATGTTAGTAATGGCAGCTATGCGTTCAGGTGTTAGTCTGCGACCCTCTTCAACAGTGGGTGACCTAAATAGGTGACCTCCTGTCGACAATATTGAAATTTGGAAAGTGACACCTTGTGTCCATGATGCGCCAGATGCAACAATAATTTAACTGTGGCGTCTTTGCAACCATCCTCATTGTCTGAAGCCACAAGGAGGTCGTCAACATACTGCAACTGCATATTACCAGGGGGAAGCTCCAAAGAATCCAATTGAGCTTTCAAGGCTTGGTTATAAATACTAGGACTTTCAGTATAGCCTTGTGGAGCATGACAGAATCTAAAACTCCGACCGGCTATTGCAAATCCAAACAGATATTTGCTATCTGTATGGATTGGTATGCTGAAGAAAGCATTTTTCAAGTCAAATACAGAGAAGAACTTTGCTGATGGGGGAATCATTGTCAATATCATTGTAATGTCTGGGACTACAGGATACTGGGGGACCACTATCTTGTTTACCTCTCTAAGGTCTATTACAAAGCGGTAAACATCAGGGTGAGCGTCAGAAGAATCCAAAGGTGCCTTTTTAAGTATAATAAGAATAGAGCTGTTACACACATTCGCCGCTGTCTCCTCAACCACACCAGACTCAATCAAATCCTGTATTATTTGCAATAAGGCCTTTTCTCCTGCCTGGGATATCTTGTACTGGGGAATACGTGGCAATTTAGCATTGTCTCTGATCTGTATAGATACTGGTGGAATCTGAAGTAACCCCACATCCGTTTCTCCTGTAGCCCATAACGTATGCGGCACATCTTTAAACTCAGCGGGAAGGGGGGCATCCTTTGCGAAGCACTGTTTTTCACAGGCTGCCTGCGGTCCAACAGTCATATATACACCATCTGGAGAACAAAAAATTGTCGTATGCAGCCTCTTCAACAAATCGAGTCCTAACAAATTTTCCCCACAATTTGACGTCAGTAAAAATGGTGAATCGACCGTAAAGGGGCCAATGGTCAAAGCAAGAGGCTTGGAAATGGGGCTAATGACCGGTACGCCTGAGAAACCCACTGACATGTTATTTTGGCCAGACAGAGCTGCCCCCGGGACCAGTGAACAGGAAACAGAGCTATTCATAGCCCGTGTATCAACCAAAAATCTTTCAGTAGTACCCTGTAAATCAGCAGTGACGTAAGGTCCGTGCTGATCTATAGGCACAGGAACTGGTCCCTCGCCCTGTCCTCGGCTGTCCTAGCTGTGAGACAAGCCTGTCACTTTGTCCATGTCATAGTCGTCATGATAGTACTGTCGTCCTTGGGAGTCGTCAAAATAATTCCCGCTCTGCCTATTGCATGATGTATCCTCTGACTGCGTCCCCCCTCTACCTCCTGTTCCTCGTCTGCGTCCTCGAAAACCCCGACCTCTCGGGGCCTCCCCTTTCTGTATCAACTCCGGACACTCGTTCCGCCAATGTCCCTCCTGCTTGCAGTATGCACATTGATTGAGCCCGAGGGGCGTGCTTGAAGCCGTTGGGCCGAACCCGAACCTCTACCTCGTCCACTTCCCCTCGCAACTTGCTGCATCAATACCCTCGTCTTCAAATCCTTCAACTTTTTCTCTACCCTTTCCTTGTCCTCATTCTCTCTATGTTTGTAATATTGTGCCATACTCAATATCACTGATGGGGATGATGTCGTCAAAGTACTTTCCGAGGCCTGCAACTGTGTTGCGACCTCGGGAAGCAAGTTAGTGACAAATCTGTTGACAAATAAACGAACACCACCCTCCTGCGACAGGTCCTGACCACTAAAATCTAAAAACACCCCTTCAAATCTGGTAAAGAAATCCAACACACTTTCATCCTTCTTCTGGCGACACGCAGTCAACTTATCCCAGTCCACTCTCTTTGGCGGAATAAGTGAGTGCATGTATGTTATAATACGCCCCGGCAAAGCGAGGAGCTCTGCTTTCGGCTTGTCGCCGGGCTTACGCTCCTTATCCCAAGCCCTGATCTCATCCCACGTGCCCCCCAATTCCAGCGCGTGATCCTGCGTATGAACCTGCCTCCATATATCCACCGGTACCAACAGACCGAAAAACAACTCTATGTCAGCTAGCGTCATAACAGTGGAGGAGGCTGCCTCCGTCAATTCTTTATAATATGCAGTAGGGTTTTTCCGGGGGTCCGGCAGCTGGCCCTTTAAAGATAGGACCTCACTCCTCTTCCAGGGAGTATAGATCCTCTGTTCCTGAAACCGAGCGTCGACCCGTGGTCTAATCACAGCATCAGTGGAATCACGCAGTTCTGGAATTTCAGAGTGGTAAATGGGATGAACTTCCCTCAGGGGATGCTGTGTCCCCATCGTGGAACCTTCTGAAGCAATCTGCCTCGGTAACCCACTAGTGTTGTTATATTGCTAAAAACCTCATTGGGAGCCGTACCTGCAGCATATACCCTATCCTGTATGTCATATATTATTTGCGGTGCAACACCTTGAAAACACTGTTCCCACAACCCTATCAGCATTGCTGACATGTGCTTAAGGGCGTACTGCTGTATAAACGGCTCGTAATCTTTCATCACACTCCACACATCCTCCACACTATAGATCGGGTTCCGAGCCCACTGAGCTGCTTGATTCGCCACCATTTGCTTTTCCTCATCAGCCACCGCAGAACGCACCAATACTTTATCCATTTGATCTCGCGCTGCTGCCCTGTTCACCTCATGTACTCCACACGCAGGAGTTTTGACATTCAACTGTGCCTGGGGTGTCACACTCACGGGGGAAAGAGCAGACGCAGAGACAGGTACCATCATGTGGGGAGGCAGGGTGGTAGGGTTGAAAGGGGGAGTAGCAGTCGATACAGAACTGATAGAGTGGGCGGGGCAGCTAATAGCACCCGTCCCGGTGACTGGTGTGAGTAGAAGAGAAGCAAGAGCGGCCGGGGCTGAAGTGGTAGCGCTAGAAACAGGAACGCTAGAAGGGGCAGCACTAGAGGCCAAGGACTGAGATGTCGGGACTGTTGGGTATATCCGTTCAGGGGCATAATCCAATAGCTCTTCGACGAAATCATCACCACCCTCTCTAGTAACATAACATTTGTCAGTCTGTAACCGAAATTTTCTATCTGCGCATTCTATACCCTTCTCTATCTTTCCTCTTTCATAGGCTACTGCCTTCTGTGTTATAATTTGCGTCTGCCTCTTCCGGGCCTCTTTCTCTGCTCTCAGTCGTTGCTGCTTTGCTTCTTTCTGCCATACTCTTAGAGATTCAAACATCGACTGTCTGCTCCTCCTAGCGAACAACTTGTCCTGCAAGAAATTCAATATCTGTTCATCAAATGAGCCAGTAAGCGGCCACTGTAACTCAGCATGGTCCCTCGTATATTTATGCCACAATGTGCTAAACATAACAGGGCCAATACAATGTTTAACGTATATGTCAAAATTTGGAGAACCCTCAGGAGGTGCAGACTGGCTCTCTTCCAATCGAGCATCAGTAGAACAACATCGACATCCAAAACACCCCAATTTGCTGAAACAAGGCATCTTAATATAAGATCTGAAAAAGGAGGTTATGCTGTTCCTCAGTGATCAATGTCAGGACAAGGGAAAATGACACCAACCTGACCACTTTGGTTCAAAGTTGGGAGTCCATATATTGGATTGTAATGCCCTCACACACCCTGTTGGGTGTCATGCTTCATCATCTGGGCTTCTCCTCGTTGGGTCGGCGGTGCAATACCCAATGGGCTCCCTATAGTAGGGGCACTTTAGCGGAGATCTTCTTCCAATAGCCGTATGGTGAAGTGGGGGTGAGGGGCCAGAAATGTGTAGCTTTAAATCCAAACTGACAGAATTAAACAACGAGATTGCTGAACATAAGGAATACCTTATGAAGCAAAAGGTGGTCAAACTCCAAAAAGATATCCGGCGCTTTGACAAAGAGAGGGTGTATCCATACCTTAAGCAGGACTTCGTACCACCGGGCACGAGTAACCTCTCAGATACCAGCTCCAACTCCACCAGACGGGGCTCATCCAGCAACAGTGACTCCAGCGTATAAAACTGGAATACCAATCAAATTAGAAGGGGTGGCAGGCAAGGATACAATGGTTACCAGCTACCACAGTACCAGGGACCAGCCTACTGGCAATACCCCATGTTCCCCCAAGGCCCACCTCCATTCGGCCCCTCTGGCATGAGCCAACCTTTTTTAGGCAGAGGTTGGGGCAGAGGACACGGGTGAAGAAGAGGAAACCAACAAGAGAAGAGGGTACAGTGGGAGGAACCGCAACAACGGGTGATGGAAACCAGGAGTTACTCCAAAAAGAGGACTTGATAGTGAATCTGTCCCCAAGAGCACTGACTGAGTTGGAAGAGAGAGTCCTACAAAAGGGTCTGGGCTTTGTCCCTACACCCAAGGTGGACCAGTTCCAACAACTATGTGAGTTGCGACAATTCTTCCGCAAAGTACGCCTTAGGGCCTTCTTTGATGACAAACCTTCCCAAAGGGAAAATGACTCGGGATTACACAATCCCTCAACTTTCACCCCCAACAGCGGCATGATACCTAATGAAGTGGAAACCTTTGAACAAGCTGTCCTGAAAGATGTGCAGGCAACTTCTGGCCCAAGACATTTTTGTAACATCTCAAGGGGAGAGTTGATGGCCATCGAATCCCTGGCAAATGACCCTACGATCACTATAAAACAAGCCGACAAAGGGGGTGCCAAGGTCATCATGGCCACCACTGATTATGAAACTGAGTGCCTAAGACAGCTGGGCAATAGAAAATACTACAGCCCAATCTCCAGTAACCCACTGGAACGATTGACAAAGACAATTACAGCTCTGGTCTTTTCTGCGGAGAATCAAGGTTGGTTGAGCAAAAAGGAAGCCTTCTTCCTCATCAAGAAAGAACCTAGGACCCCTTACTTCTATGTACTACCTAAGATCCATAAGGGGACCACCCCGGTACCAGGTCGGCCCATTGTATTGGGTATCGACTCCATATTGGAACCTCTGTCACAATTTTGTGACCATTTCTTGCAACCACTGGTAAAACGGATCCCATCCTACATTCAGGACACCACTGATGTGCTTCGCCTACTAGATGAGTTCCAGCCCACTAATGATATTGACTTCCTCATCACGCTAGATGTAGAAGCGCTCTACACTAATATCCCACAGAGAGCAACCCTAGACGTGATAGAGGAGGAATTGAGTTCAGCAACATGAGAGTCTCCCACACCTCCGACTTTCATCATGGAGTGTACCACACTAGCCCTCACTGAAAACTTCTTCGAGTTCAAAGGCCAGCTTTATCATCAAACACAAGGTACTTCCATGGGAAGTAACTTCGCTCCCAGTGTAGCCTGCCTATACATGGCAGCCTTTGAGGGACAACTTATCTTCCATGAATCAAACCCATACCGGTCGCACATACGGATGTGGAAGAGATTCATAGACGATGTTCTCATCTTCTGGACAGGGGACTCACAGTCCTATTCAGATTTTTTCAGTTGGATCAATGACCTGAATCCATACCTCAAATTTACCAGCACGGTCTCACCCAACCAGATTGCATTCCTGGATCTAACAATTAAACTTGATCAAGGTGGGCTAACAACAACTATGCACAGGAAAAGCACAGACTGCTGTTTAGTAGCCACCACCCACGAGCCTTAAAGGAAAACCTCCCCTTTGGGCAATTTCTGAGGGTGAGGAGAAACTGCAGCACATTAGAGGAATTCAGGTCCAAGTCGGAAATTCTTGCAAAAAATCTGGCCGCACGCGATTACCCACCACGCAGTATAGCCCTTTCCAGGAAAAGAGCAAGAAATAACAACTGTGAGGGGTTGTTAGAACCTAGACAAAGGACCACTACTGAAACCCTTACCTGTGTAACCACCTTCACACCAGCTTCCAACCAATTGACTAAAGTCATAAAGAAACATTGGAACATACTTAACACTGGCTCCTTGACCTTGGAGCCACCACGCTTTGCGTTCAAATGCTCCAGAAATCTCAAAGATATGTTGATACACACAAGACCTAAAGTATCCACAGGGGGCCAACAGAGAACATTGCGGCAACTACCACCTGTAAAAGGCCACTTTCCCTGTGGCGCATGCACTGCATGTGCTTTTACTTCAATACAGAAAACCATCACTTTCAGTAATACCTTTACATGGGAAATGAGGTCGCACACTAATTGCAATACACCCAATTGCATATACTTGATCACATGTCCCTGCGAATTGCATTACGTAGGGATGACCACCCGGCCAATCAAGCTACGCATATCAGAACATCGAAGCAATTTCCGTTGCCACAAAAGCAACACGAAAATGTGCACGCACTACCTAGAAAAACACCACACACCAGAAGCACTGTAATGGGTCATTTTGGAGGCATTTCCTAAAATTTCAAAGAATGCTCTCTTTGTTAAAGAACAGAGGTGGATACACAGATTATCCTCACAAATCACAGGATTAAATGAGGAAATACCTTGGAGTTCACTGAGAGTCTAATATGAACAGATGCACCGTATGTCATGGGCATCTAGGGACACAAGGAGTTGATTGGGATAACACAACCTACAGCACAACAGTGAGATAAGACGACAACACTGATAAGTTACCTTAATCCCCCTTATATGAGCTTAATCCCTCCATGAGATTATCATATTGAGCAATTACCTACTGCACATTAATTGAGAAGTGTCGCATTTTAAAAAAAACGAATTTGAAAAGGTCTCTTGAGGCCTCCCATATTCATTCAACCATTAATGCCACATATATCAATTGACTACCAGATAGCCACCATTCTGACTACTTATACTATGTAGGCACCACAACATACGATGTGACACTTTCACCCATGAACAGAGACAACTGAATACCACCAGGGACCAACAATCCCCTGTGACCAATATAACTAAAATAATCCACCACTCTAAGATGGCCGCCATGAAACGGCGAACAATCCCCCTATGACAAATAGATAAGAATCCACCACTCTAAGATGGCTGCCATGAAACGGATATTCCAATAGCGAAATACGCACGAGCCGAGTTAGTTAGGGACCGCCCAATAACAGCAGGTATGACACACTATAAAACAAGGGAAGCCGTAGACCGCCTCACCTCCCGGACCCAGTAGGAGTGGGTAGGTCGAGACGACACGTGATATTAGCACAACTGTGAGTACCTCTGCAGCGCGCGCCTCCCGCATTCCCCTGCCGGCGCTTTAGAATTATTGAGTTAATGGGGGGACGACTTGTAAAACTTTGTAAGAAGATGGGCCAAATATCGAGCGGTTAATCTCTTTAACATGGGGCACATTCATAACCGGAATCTCCACATGCGGAAATAGCCTGCTAATCTTTCAAAATTAACACCGGAATAGCCCACTCACTTTTGAAATGAATTATTGAGTCAGTATGGAAACGTCCTGTGGAACGTTGTAGTAAGATAGGCTAAATAATGAATGGCTTATCGCATTAACATGGGGCGCATTCATTTCCGGCATCTCCATCACGCCGAACACTCGTAATCAATACCGGAACACTGAGATAGATGCATGCTGCGACTATAACCGAGATAGCCCATGAGTGCTTGAAGTTAACACTGCACATAGTTATTGACATACGTTACCATATTTTAGATTGATGACAGTATCTCGAGTGAATGAATGTGGACTGTCAACACTTACTTTGAGCATTTTCCAGTTGCCTTTTTAATTATGAATGTTGTAAGAGCTACAAGAGAGACCGACAGTTGTGGTCTCCAATACAGTAAGATTGACCTGTGTACAGTGACTCACACTGGTACCCTCTGTTCTCTCCCACTTGATTGTGTCCAGTACATGAGGAACTCCTCGTGTTTTACCTACCGGGTACTGCTGACGCCTGGTTAGTTTACAATTTTGGGTGAGTTCTCATTGAATTATACCTGCTGCTTCGCATATGTGCCACAAGGGCTGGAGTTCACATTAGCTCACTGTGGGCACTCACCGTGTGGCACTATTATTAAACCTATTTTTAAACCTTTTATTGTTCCCGAAGCTTTTGCTTTCACTATTTACTGATAATGATGCTAAGTCAGACTCACAAGGGAAATGATACTGTATAAAAATGTGTACCATACTAACATGATCAATGTCACACTTTTTCTCTCCACACAGGTAGCTCCAGGTCTGACAGGTACACTAATAGTTAGTTGTTTGGTTGATGTGAGTATGATTCCATGTCACCAACCCTAGAGTGTAGATAGTCTTCATACTGTTGGTCCTGACGAATCGCATGTAGAATTTACATTGAGCGAGAAACATGTTGACCTTTTTTCACCAATAGGGACGCTCAGACCTAAGACATAACACTTAGCCGAGCGCCTTATTGTTTGTTTTTACTTAGGGTAGGAGACCTATTGATTAAAGTTTGTTCTCACAGGCACTCCGAGCCCTATTTTAAATCACACTCTCAATCCATACATCTACACATTTCTGGCCCCTCACCCCCACTTCACCATACGGCTATTGGAAGAAGATCTCTGCTAAAGTGCCCCTACTATAGGGAGCCCGTTGGGTATTGCACCGCCGACCCAATGAGGAGCAGCCCAGATGATGAAGCATGACACCCAACAGGGTGTGTGAGGGCATTACAATCCAATATATGGACTCCCAACTTTGAACCAAAGCGGTCAGGTTTGTGTCATTTTCCCTTGTCCTGACATTGATCACTGAGGAACAGCATAACCTCCTTTTTCAGATTTTCCCAGGGGCACATATGCTGGACCTCTTCCTCTATACAGATAGAGGAAAAAAGCCCCATAGTCCCTTCTTTGTGTATAGATCTTAATATAAGACACATGCACTGTCCCTATCGGACAAGTATAACACCAACAATCGGCAAACTAAGACAAGATAAAGTAACACATTTTAGTCACGGACTGTTAGAAATGGGGGTCTCTAGTTGGCAATGGCTGGCCACTGTCCAAGTAGGGACCCTTCTTCCTAAGTCAGAGTGAGAGGGCTACCCTCTTTAATACCCCTGCTCAACCCTGTGGTAACGTAGCACGAGCAGGTAGGCTTATGTCAGAGGCAGGGTGTGAAGCATTTATGATCATACACAGTAACACAGTGAGGAACACTACAAAGGGACACCACACAAGTAGTTATTATAAAAAAATAAGTATCTTTATATAAAGGCAGATTTATCACAAGACCAATAACTGTAAAAGCCACAATACTGTCAAAAATAGGATAGCTGTTGAAGGGCTGTCAAAAAATAGTTCAAAGGTTGCAAAAATAAGGTTCAAGTTCAAAGTAGTGGTCTCTGCGACCCTTTCTTTCACAAAGTACCTGGGTTTAGTAGCAAAACCAACAAAGTGTCGCAAATAAGCTGTAGCGATGATTCTCGGCACGCGAGGCCGGCGATGCGTTGAAATCCTTGCCGCAAGGGAGGATAATGCGCCGATCTGCGGGATGCGTGCGGAGACGATGCGACAAACTTCTGCACGCTGGACCGCCGATGCGATGACTTTCTTGCCGCGTGGGAGAAGTCGATGCGGTGATCCTGTTGCGCTGTGCGATCGTGTTGCGATGCGAAGACAAGACGCTCCGCGAGGGAGCGACGAAATTCGGTGCGATGCGATCAAAGTGGCGAACGCACGGCGTCCGCACTGCGATGTCTCGAAGCGATGATTTCTTTAAGGGTTGCGAGTGCGCGGCGACAGCAGCGCGATGATCTTTCCAGCGCGTCTCGGCTGCAGCGGCTCGCAAAGGGGTGTCAGCGATGGTTTCGGGTTGCGGGCCCTCGGCGGCAGTAGCGTGATGATTTTCCCAGCGCTCTCGACTGCAGCGGCCCGCAAAGATGCGTTAGCGTCGATTTCTCACCCTCTTTTCTCTGATGCAAACTAGAGGCCCTGGAACTCACAGGAGCCTCCTCAGCAGATAGCAGTCCTCGCAGGGAGGAAACAGGAGGTTGGTGGTGGAGTCTGATGTGCCTGAGACTCCAGCAGGAGGCTAGCTCTTTTCCTAGCCCTTGGGTAATTGCTGTACAAAAATAAAAGTTCTCTCAAGAGTTCCTTTTCCTCTTCTTCAAGGTCCAGTGGTCACTGCTGCAGGCCAGTGCAAGAAACAACACACAGCACAGGGACAGTCACTTCCTGCAGATTCCTCCAGTGGCACGGACAGAGTTTCCTCTCCAGATCCAAAAGCAATACAAAATGTAGGGGCTTGAGCAAATACATTTATACCCCAAAAGCCTTTGATCCTTGAAGCTACCAGTCACTGAACCTAGCCAGAACCAGTTCTGCTCAGGCCTGGAGCACTTTGTTTACCAGGCTGCATCCTTCCTTTCAGAAAGAGGGGGTCTGCTAGCAGACACACAGTGGGAGGTGGAGCCAGCATTCACCTTGCCAGGCACAGCCCTATTCAGGTCAAGGAGCCACCCCTCCCCACACTCTAAATGCAGATCTCTCTATTCAACCCAGGTCTGACTCAGCCTGTCCTGCCCCTCTAAAACCAGACAGCCAATACACATAACGGCAGAGCACACTGGAAGGCTTAGGCAAGAAAATACCTACTTTCTAAAAGTGGTATTTTCAAACACAGAATATAAAAATAAACGTCACTAAAAGATGTATTTTAATATTCTGAGCTCAGGCATACTAAATTCGTTTTTCTACCATGTTCCTGGGGTCAGTTAGGACTATAGCATGTAATAGTCAAACTGCCCATTCTAGCCTATGAGGAACAGGTAGCCTTACAGTAGTGAAAAACGAAATGGGGCATAATTCACTACCAGGACATGCTACACACACCAAGGCATGTCCTGCCTTACACATACAAGGCACCCTACCATAGGGGTGACTTACAGGATGCTAAGGGAAGGTTCAGGGGCTGGGAAGTGAGTGCACTTCACAGCCAAGATGGCAGTTCTGGACTGCACACAGACACTGCAGTGGCAGGTCTGAGACACACTTTACAAGCTGCTTCTGTGGGTGGCACACATCAGTGCTGCAGGCCCACCAGCAGCATTTGGTTTACCAGCCCTGGGCACACATAGGCCACACTACTAGGGACTAACAGGTAAACCAAATAAGCCAATCAGGGATATACCAATTCACATAGACATATTTATACAGGGAGCATTCGCGCTGTGACACTGAATGGCAGTGGCACAGCGCCCAGAGCATCTAACACCAGTAAAACAGAGGAGACAACAGCGAAAAATGGAAGGGAGACCCACACCAATGGTGCCAGGTCTAACACACGTCCCCTCCAGCTGAAATGTGGGGAGAACTACCCATCCCCTTGGAAGTTCTCATCGCTAAGGCGGAAAAATCTGGACAGACCATCAGCATTGGCGTGTTCTGTACCAGGGCGGTGTTCCACCGTGAAGTCCATACCCTGTAGGGAAATGGACCACCTCAACAACTTGGGATTCTCACCCCTCATCTGCATCAACCATCTGAGGGGCCTGTGCTCTGTCTGAACCCGGAAGTGAGTCCCAAACAGGTATGGTCTCAGCTTCTTCAGTGCCCAGACCACAGCAAATGCCTCACGCTCAATTGCACTCCACCTCTGTTCCCGTGGAAGTAACCTCCTACTGATGAAGGCTACAGGTTGGTCTAGTCCCTCCTCATTTATCTGTGACAGAACGGCCCCCACCCCATGCTCTGAAGCGTCTGTCTGGACAACAAATTCCTTAGCAAAATTGGGCGCCTGGAGTACGGGTGCTGTACACATAGCAGTTTTGAGGGCATCAAAGGCTTTCTGACAGGTGTCAGTCCAGTTCACAATCTTTGGCCGCTTCTTGGAAGTCAGCTCAGTCAAGGGTGCAACAATGTTGCCATACCCCTTGACAAACCTCCTGTAATAACCCGTGAGTCCTAAGAAGGCCCTCACCTGGGTCTGGGTCCTTGGGGGCTCCCAAGCCAGGATGGTTTCAATCTTGGGCTGCAGGGGCGCCACCTGGCCGCTCCCCACCTGGTGTCCCAAGTACACCACAGAACCCTGCCCAATCTGGCACTTACTGGCCTTGATTGTGAGGCCTGCTCTGCGCAGCGCCATCAACACTTCCCAGAGGTGGCGCAAGTGGTCCTCCCAGGAGGAACTAAACACTGCAATGTCATCCAGGTAGGCGGCACTGAAAGCCTCCAGCCCAACCAACACCTGGTTGACCAATCTCTGGAAGGTGGCAGGGGCATTCTTCATCCCAAAGGGCATCACACGGAACTGGTAGTGCCCATCTGGTGTGGAGAATGCTGACCTCTCCTTTGCCCCATCAGTTAAGGCGATCTGCCAGTACCCAGATGTCAGATCAAACGTGCTGAGGTACCGGGCAGCCCCTAACCGGTCTATGAGCTCATCAGCTCTGGGGATGGGGTGCGCGTCGGTCTTGGTGACCGAATTGAGACCTCGGTAGTCCACACAGAACCTAAGTTCAGGAGTGGCACCAGGCGTCGCAGCTTTTGGTACCAAGACCACGGGGCTGGACCAGGGGCTGCTAGAGGACTCAACCACCCCTAGGGCGAACATTTTGGAGACCTCCTCCTTAATGCAAGCCCTGACCCTGTCAGTTACCCTGTAAGCCTTGTGCTTGACAGGAGAACTGTCCCCGGTATCCACCTCATGGACGCACTAATCAGTGACACCAGGTACCAGGGAGAACAAATCAGAAAATTGCCCCAACAGGTGGTGACAATCTCTCTGCTGCTCAGGGGTCAGTGTGGTGGAGAGGATCACACCCTCCACTGACCCATCCTTCTCTTCTGCACACAGGAGGTCAGGGAGAGGCTCACTCTCCTCCTCAACCCCATCATCTGTGGCAAGAAGCATGCCCACTTCAGACCTCTCAAAGTGGGGCTTTAGGCGGTTCACATGCAGGACCCGCAAGGGGTTCCTGGGAGACTGAAAGTCCACCAAGTAGGTAACTGGACTTTTGCACTCCACCACCTCAAATGGACCGGTCCACTTATCTTGGAGCGCACAAGGCTCCACTGGGGCCAGTACCCAAACCTTCTGACCAGGTTGAAATTCGACCAGAGTGGCATTCTGGTTGTGCCAACGTTTCATTTCTTCCTGGCTGGCTTCCAGATTTGCCTCAGCAATTTTTCTGAAACGCCGAGTCTGGTTCCTGAAGGCCAACATGTAGCTAAATACATCTTGGGGAGGTTTCCTGGGAGATTGCTCCCAGCCTTCCTTGACCAGACTCAGAGGTCCTCTAACCGGGTGGCCATAGAGGAGTTCAAAGGGACTGAACCCTCAGAACTTCTGTGGCACCTCACGGTAGGCAAACAACAGGCATGGCAAGAGGACGTCCCACTTACGCCTCAGGGGCTCTTCTAGGCCCATGATCATGCCCTTCAAGGTCCGGTTGAACCTTTCAACCAGACCATTACCTTGGGGGTGGTAAGGAGTGGTGAACTTATACGTTACCCCACACTCCTTCCACAGAGACTTCATGTACTGGGAGATGAAGTTGGTCCCCCTGTCAGACACCACCTCTCTGGGGAATCCCACACGGGAGAAAATCCCCATCAGTGCACGTCCCACCACGGGGGCCATCACTTTCCTGAGCGGGATGGCTTCAGGGTACCGGGTGGCATGGTCCACCAAGACCAGGATGAACCTGTTGCCCATGGCTGTCTTGGGGTCCAGAGGCCCCACAATGTCAATGCCCACTCGCTCGAATGGGGTACTCACAACTGGAAAGGGCTGGAGTGGGGCCTTGATCTTCCCCCACTCTTCCCACTTGCCTGGCAAGTCTCACAGGTCCTGCAATGAGAGTCTGAACTCTTGTGCATCTGGGGCCAATAAAAGTGGGCGGCCAGCCTCTCAAAGGTCTTGGTCTGCCCCAGATGTCCTGCCAATGGAATGTCATGAGCCAACCCCAGTAGGAAGGTTCTGAAGCACTCGGGTACCACCAGCACACGGGCTGACCCTGGCTCAGCAACCTTAGGCTCACTATACAGGAGACTGTTCTCCCAATAAATCAGATGTGAACCAGACATGTCACCTTCTGCCTGGGCTGCAGCCTGTCGCTGCATACCCTCAAGAGAGGGGCAAACTCTCTGCTGCTCACAAAATTCCTCCCTGGTGGGTCCCCCTTCCTGCTGCCACGGGGTCAGCTCAGGCAGGCCCCCCAGTTCGGTGATCTGCTCCCCGGTAGGCTCCAGGGCATCCCCCTCAGGGTCTGCTCTTTCCTGGGCCGTGGGAACCAAGGGGGCCGGCTTCCCGCGCCCCTGCCCCTTCTCTCTAAGGCAGGGATCTGGGCCCTACTCTCAGGCTCCAGATCCTTTTCAACACCCTCCTTGGCTGCCATGGACCGAGTGGTAGCACACGCCCACTCAGGCAGACCCAACATCTCTAAGTGAGCCTTCCTCTCCACCGTAGCCCACGGGGAGTCCTCTAAATCATTGCCCAGCAGACAGTCTACAGGCATGGCGGGCCTCACAGCTACCTGAAGAGTTCCTGAGACCCCCCACTCAAAGGGAACCTGAGCCACCTCACATTGGCTCTCTGAGTTGTCTGCGGACACTACTGGGTAGAATGCATGGGGGACAACCTGCTCTTTGGACACCAACCGGGAGCTGACAGCAGTTACACTGGCCCCTGTGTCTCTTAGAGCCTCCACCCTATGGCCATTGATGGTCACCCACTGCCTGTATTTTTTAGTGTTAGCAGGCAGTGCAGGCTTGGGGACCATCTCAAAGTCCCCTAATGAGACAAGGGTCAATTCTACGGGATCCCACCCCTCTTGGGCACCCATCTCCTCCTCTCCCAGGGCTACACTAGCAATCTGGCGGGGTGGTGCATGGGGGGGTGCACTGGCCCCCTTTGGGGGCACTGGGGATCAAAATATCTGTGGCCCACTTGACCACAGTTGTAACACGTGGGGGCCCCCTGGGAACAGGCCTACCTGTTGGGGGCCCGGTCCTCCTTTCTTGGGGGGGCTGGGACACCACTGCTTGGTTCCCTGGGGGATTACTTTGGGGCCCTCAGTGGAACTCCCTCTGTTGACCCTTGTCCCCCCCACTCCTCTGCTGGGGACCCTGCCCACCTTTGGCGACGTCTCCCACTGGACCCTTACGGATCCGGGTGCTCACCCAGCGGTCCGCCTCCTCAGCAATCTTTCTAGGGTTAGTCAGCTTGCAATCAATTAGGTGCTGGCGTAGCTCAGGAAAACAATTACTAGATAAATGCTCCCATGCAATCAAATCATAAAACTGTGCGAAAGTTTCTACTTTGCTACCTTTTACCCAGCGTTCCATGGCTCTGCAAAAAAAAGACACATATTCAACCCACGTGGTACCCTCTAGCTTCTTACAGACCCTAAACCTCTGCCTATACATCTCAGGGGTCAAACCATAGCGGGTCATCAACGCTTCCTTCATGTGGGCATAAACCATCCTACTTTCTGGGGCAGGTCCAACAAGGTATCCCTCCCCTCACTCACAAAGCGTCCCCACAACCCCGCTCCCCAATCCTTCTCAGGGACCCGGTGGGACACCATGGCTAATTCATAAGCGGCAAACCATTGCCCAATATCTTCACTTTTGTGGAAATCTTTAATAACCTCCTTGGGTATATACACCCTACTCTCAGGGTGCACTACAGGTACGCTGCCAACAGAGGGGGAGATTTCCATGCTCTTAGCTTTAATCTCCAACTCCCTCAATACTCTCTCATGCTCAAGCTTCATCCTCATAATCTCAATTTCTAACTTCTTGTTCTCTAGGTCCCGGTGACCATCCATTTTAAGCTTAGCCATCTTCATATTATGCCGCCTATCTCTCTCCCTGTCCTCCAGCTCTTCTGGGGACAGACCCTTAGCGGACACACTAGAGCCCGGGTTGGAAAGGGCTGGATCTCCTACTAAGTCTACTACATCGCCCTGCTGCTCTCCTCCCTCCACAAGCTCTCCTAGATCCTTAGGGGCATCCCTGGCTTCTAGCCAGGCCTTCAGCGCCTTGTAATACTCCTCCCTTCTAGTGAGACCTGTGATAGGGACTGTGAATTGCTTGCAAAAATATTTGAGCTGCTTGGCATTGTAGGTTTCTATTTTCTCTTCTTCCCAGGAGAGATCCTCTGAGGCATTGGATCTGGGCTTGCCCATTGTAGAAATAACTGGCAATATCAATAAAGGACAGAAGAAAACTTCTCAAAAATGTAAGCGGGTGAAAAATCACCGGCAATATCAATCACAATATAGGATCCTAAAAACTCTCAGAAATGTGCGTGGGTGAAAAATCACCAGCAATATCAATCACAATAGGGGATCAAAACTTTCAATAAATGGGCACGGGTGAAAAATCACCGGCAATATCAATCACAATATAGGATCCCAAAAACTCTCAGAAATGTGCGCGGGTGAAAAATCACCGGCAATATCAATTACAATAGGGGATCAAAACTTTCAATAAATGGGCGCGGGTGAAGAATCACCGGCAATATCAATCACTATATAGGATCCCAAAAACTCTCAGAAAATGTGCGCGGGTGAAAAATCACCGGCAATATCAATCACAATATAGGAGCAAAAAAAATTTCTCAAAAATGTATGCGGTACGTTATGGTCTGCACTCACTAGTAGTGTACACTATAATTACTGTATGCGATCATAAATGCAAGGCCAGATCCTCACCGCTGACCACCAATGTTAGAAATGGGGGTCTCTAGTTGGCAATGGCTGGCCACTGTCCAAGTAGGGACCCTTCTTCCTAAGTCAGAGTGAGAGGGCTACCCTCTTTAATACCCCTGCTCAACCCTGTGGTAACGTAGCACGAGCAGGTAGGCTTATCTCAGAGGCAGGGTGTGAAGCATTTATGATCATACACAGTAACACAGTGAGGAACACTACAAAGGGACACCACACAAGTAGTTATTATAAAAAAATAAGTATCTTTATATAAAGGCAGATTTATCACAAGACCAATAACTGTAAAAGCCACAATACTGTCAAAAATAGGATAGCTGTTGAAGGGCTGTCAAAAAATAGTTCAAAGGTTGCAAAAATAAGGTTCAAGTTCAAAGTAGTGGTCTCTGCGACCCTTTCTTTCACAAAGTACCTGGGTTTAGTAGCAAAACCAACAAAGTGTCGCAAATAAGCTGTAGCGATGATTCTCGGCACGCGAGGCCGGCGATGCGTTGAAATCCTTGCCGCAAGGGAGGATGATGCGCCGGTCTGCGGGATGCGTGCGGAGACGATGCGACAAACTTCTGCACGCTGGACCGCCGATGCGATGACTTTCTTGCCGCGTGGGAGAAGTCGATGCGGTGATCCTGTTGCGCTGTGCGATCGTGTTGCGATGCGAAGACAAGACGCTCTGCGAGGGAGCGACGAAATTTGGTGCGATGCGATCAAAGTGGCAAACGCACGGCGTCCGCACTGCGATGTCTCGAAGCGATGATTTCTTTAAGGGTTGCGAGTGCGCGGCGACAGCAGCGCGATGATCTTTCCAGCGCGTCTCGGCTGCAGCGGCTCGCAAAGGGGCGTCAGCGATGGTTTCGGGTTGCGGGCCCTCGGCGGCAGTAGCGTGATGATTTTCCCAGCACTCTCGACTGCAGCGGCCCGCAAAGATGCGTTAGCGTCGATTTCTCACCCTCTTTTCTCGGATGCAAACTAGAGGCCCTGGAACTCACAGGAGCCTCCTCAGCAGATAGCAGTCCTCGCAGGGAGGAAGCAGGAGGTTGGTGGTGGAGTCTGATGTGCCTGAGACTCCAGCAGGAGGCTAGCTCTTTTCCTAGCCCTTGGGTAATTGCTGTACAAAAATAAAAGTTCTCTCAAGAGTTCCTTTTCCTCTTCTTCAAGGTCCAGTGGTCACTGCTGCAGGCCAGTGCAAGAAACAACACACAGCACAGGGACAGTCACTTCCTGCAGATTCCTCCAGTGGCACGGACAGAGTTTCCTCTCCAGATCCAAAAGCAATACAAAATGTAGGGGCTTGAGCACAGACATTTATACCCCAAAAGCCTTTGATCCTTGAAGCTACCAGTCACTGAACCTAGCCAGAACCAGTTCTGCTCAGGCCTGGAGCACTTTGTTTACCAGGCTGCATCCTTCCTTTCAGAAAGAGGGGTCTGCTAGCAGACACACAGTGGGAGGTGGAGCCAGCATTCACCTTGCCAGGCACAGCCCTATTCAGGTCAAGGAGCCACCCCTCCCCACACTCTAAATGCAGATCTCTCTATTCAACCCAGGTCTGACTCAGCCTGTCCTGCCCCTCTAAAACCAGACAGCTAATACACATAACGGCAGAGCACACTGGAAGGCTTAGGCAAGAAAATACCTACTTTCTAAAAGTGGTATTTTCAAACACAGAATATAAAAATAAACTTCACTAAAAGATGTATTTTAATATTCTGAGCTCAGGCATACTAAATTCGTTTTTCTACCATGTTCCTGGGGTCAGTTAGGACTATAGCATGTAATAGTCAAACTGCCCATTCTAGCCTATGAGGAACAGGTAGCCTTACAGTAGTGAAAAACGAAATGGGGCATAATTCACTACCAGGACATGCTACACACACCAAGGCATGTCCTGCCTTACACATAAAAGGCACCCTACCATAGGGGTGACTTACAGGATGCTAAGGGAAGGTTCAGGGGCTGGGAAGTGAGTGCACTTCACAGCCAAGATGGCAGTTCTGGACTGCACACAGACACTGTAGTGGCAGGTCTGAGACACACTTTACAAGCTGCTTCTGTGGGTGGCACACATCAGTGCTGCAGGCCCACCAGCAGCATTTGGTTTACCAGCCCTGGGCACACATAGGCCACACTACTAGGGACTAACAGGTAAACCAAATAAGCCAATCAGGGATATACCAATTCACATAGACATATTTATACAGGGAGCATTTGCGCTGTGACACTGAATGGCAGTGGCACAGCGCCCAGAGCATCTAACACCAGTAAAACAGAGGAGACAACAGCGAAAAATGGAAGGGAGACCCACGCCAATGGTGCCAGGTCTAACACGGACCAAACCAAAACGGTCCAGGGACCACTACCTACAGTCCAGGGACTGTATCAAATTCAAGAAGACAGGCTCAAGCCCCAGACCTTTTCAAGCATTAACCAAATTACCAGTTGGTCTGACAGATTGTTCGCGGGCAGTCCCGGACCTTTGCAAACGCGGGCCAAATTTCCAGGCGGTCCGGTGAACTGCTTGCAAACACTCTGTGCCTTTTTCAAGGGTCCGCAAACCTACCAAGTTCAAGATAAGACAGTCCGGAGACCGTACCAAGACACAGCCCGTCAACTCGTGTCGTTCAAGCAAGGCAGTTCGAAAACTGCAGACAAGACAGTCCGGAGACTGTATCATGACACAGCCCACAGGCTCGTGCCGTTCAAGAATGGCGCCATTTTTCCAAGAATCAAATCACTCACCTGGTGCACACAGGTCAAGTCAAGTTATTCTCCACTGCTGACTCTTCGGACCAAACGGTCAACTCCAAGGTTTCGCCTTCTCAGGACCCCAGCCAGTGACCACTAGACGAGGGGGCGCCCGATCAGCCGGGCGGGGCAGCAGCGAGAACCAAGCTCGGTCTTGTGTGCGGTACCCCGATCCGCCCGTCCAACCAAATGCACCCCTGACCCTACAACCCGATTACGGGCGAGTTGGATCACCTTGCAGCGTCCCTGTTCGGGCGCCAACTGAAGGAAGTGGCCCTCTAGGGCCACTCGGGTTTCCTTACAACCACCTGGTATGCCTTCCCAAGAATGAAGAGTCGGTCAGACAGTAGAGAATACAAACTTACATTTATTAGCAATGCTCTGCAGAGGAGTCTATCATGACCTGCACCCTAAGATGTCTGCTGAGGGACTGGCCCCCCAACAGCCCACGCTGAGTAATCATTCCTCTCGAGAAGCCCCCAACCACGCCCAAATGGAAAACTACCGGCCTGGGCCGATCATGAACAAAGAGGCACAGTAGGATGAGCTAACACCTGCCAGATGGGTGCATTTTATCAGGAATCCAAGGCCACAGTGCTGGGTCTCAGCATCTCCTAACGTGGGAGCAGAAACTACACATTCGGATAAGTATGCGAGGGCAGAACGGCCTGTTCATTAGTAAGCCGAGAAACAGCCTTGAACAGAAAGAAAAAATAATAACGAAATACAGTGTTCTGCTGAGGCAAGCAATACGAGTAATGAGGCCTAACTCAGGCACAGTCTAAGCAGCCTAATAAGGATTACGAAATGCAAGATGGAGTCACACTCGCTAACTGAAGCATGCGCATTACGGGGATAACTCAGTGGGTTGCATAACGTGAATACAAATGGCATCTATTTAGCCACACATTGCTAACCTAATATAACATGAGATGAGTGCGTTGCAGGGATGGGAATTTGAAATCTAACAAACTGCTAAATCGCATCCAGAACCACCGCTTCGGAACCAAAAATAGATGCATCGCCCCTCCACAAGGGATTAACCAGGCACATAGCCTTCCAAACCGCCACACTCGGAACTTTGCTCAATGGATCCCACACATCACCACCACTGCAGGAAGAAAATCAATGCATCACCTCAATAGAAGGCTCAACATTGACGCATTACTTGTCTGCACCCCGCATCATACTGTTGCGACCAGGATTAAGGTACTCTGTCGACCAGGCTGCATGGCTCTTGTCAACATCCTGCACTCCATCGTGGGTTGGCTTGAACTGTTAACTTTGCTCCGGTCGAGCGTGACCAGATAACCTCCATAGGTGCTTATTGCTTCCAAGTGCTATAATTCTTTTTATTCTTTAAAAAATCATAGCTCAACTTCTACTTATTGGAATTTTGTCATTTTGGTCTTGATTTATTTACTAAATTATTGTCTATTTTTCTAAGTCCTTTTGTGGTGTTTTAATTATGTTACTGTGTGTGTGCGTTGCACAAATACTTTAGACATTGCCTTTTTAGATAAGCCTCACTGCTCTGTGCCAAGCTATCAGAGGGTGAGCACAGGTTTTCTTTTAGACTGTATCTAGCTTACCCTGACCAGAGTCGTGGTGCCTACTTGGACAGGATGCATACCTCTGCCAACTAGAGACCCCATTTCTAGCAGAAGCTGTTGACCCGCCTGATCCAGATGGCAACGTACAATGTGTATGCTGTTTATCATCAGACCAGCACAGAAGACTCATGTCTTTCCTTGACTTTCAGTTGAACGTCATTGAAAGTCTTACTGCTACAGAGGCAGCAGTCTCCCACTTTATGTGCTGTGGAGGATGTGGCAAGGCTGCAGGATCGACACTTTGCTGACTGCATTCCTGAAACAGCTAAAAAGAATCAACCATATTGTCTTTGTAGAGTCTGCTCTAAGTAAGGAAATGGACAGGAGAGTCGTGTTCACTCTCTGCAGTGCCCATCTCAGCCAGCCCTATGTTTTTCTACTTGTTTAAAATGTACCATACAAAAGTGAAATATTGGGTAATTGATGGAGGTGGAGCTGCCATAAGGTAAACTTTTCAATGGCTGTGCATGGATACCTACCTTTCATGGGCCACTACTTCACTAGGCAAGCAGCATAGAAATTGTTCTCTCTACTTGAGGAAATCATGGACTTGCTTATGTCCTGCTCAACACTTTTATCTGCCATCAAGACATGGTAAGTGTTCTTCGATTGACAAGTGCATTATAGTCCCCATACTGCACATAACGGTGGACAGAACATAAGCCACATTGTCACTGAGTACCCTGTGTGGCAAAAAGGTAAAGTCTTGACTAGTTTTGGGAGTGCTTTTTAGGGAACTTATGTATACAACACAAAGACCACCCTGATTTCCCACTGGAACCAGAGTAAGTGTAATAAGTCAAACAAATGTCCTGTGGGACTCATTCACCAACAGTTCAACTTATAAGCTCAATTAGTAACTTCTATCACAATCAATGTTATTGAAAAAGGGTACAGGACACATTATCTTGTATGATGAAGATTTTCACATTTTTAGTATAAGGAAAATATACATTTAAGTTTGTATCAAACTTAGTGCAGACTATACAGAGCTCAGCCACTGAACTAATATGTATACTCCAACATAGAACACAACACTGAACTGATTCCAAAGTTGTGTATGATTTTATATCAAACAAATATAAGCAGATATCCTGTCTGTTCATATATGGTATCTCTTAGCAAACCATAACATGTTTTGAAAGCAACTTGGGGAGGGGATGTTAATGTTTCAACCTGTAGTTAGTCTTCAGGTCTCATCAAGAAAAAAGTAATATGTCAAAGGTTCCCTAGAAACTATGGAATCTTGGGACCTTCAAAAAGGCATCCTGTGAGCAATAGATGCAACAATACTTCAAGACAGAGTCTACAAGGTATATCAGGCTCCTTGGTTAGTCCGACAGTTTTGTGGGGTAAACCAATTATTCTGGAGAAATACACCTTTGTAATGTGTGGAAAAAGTGGTCATCCCTACCCATACAAGAGTACTCCTAGACAATGTTTGTGACACCTCATATTAACTCATCTAACGGCGTCCATGGATCAAAAGATTTCTGCTAAAGAGGCCCCAGGCCCGTCAAGCATTGCAGCACCAGCGTGATGAGGAGTGCCCTATGATGAAGTATGACACCCTATCGGTGTGTGAGGGCACTATGATCTGACCACTCAGATACCCTGTGATGCTCATGGTCGGGCTACTGATTCTATTCTGATTAGGGTTTAATTTGTCCTTCAAGAGGAACTACTACATTGATATGCTTTGTTACCTTACTCCTAGACAAAGTCCTCAATGTAAAATGGGCAGCTCTGTGCCTAGATGGGCCAGTAGAGAGATTACAAGGGAAAAGCACATCTTCACATTGTGTCATGCCACCAACATGATATTTCTCATTGTTATGCCTTTCAGTGATAGGTGCAGGATTTTGGCACAATCACAGGTTTACTACCTTAAGTAAGTCATGGATTGAGTCTAATTTCATGGGTGGATGCACTGAAATGCCCATGATCCACTCATGGAACATCTACCACAATGCAATGTAACACAATGCAACACAGGCTGTAGAATTGCCTTACATTTCCTTACTAGGTTACTAAAGGCAGTGCAAATAGCCCCTTGTGTGGCTTGGTCAGTCTTACTAAAGCCTTTGCGTTGTTGTTGCATTGCCTTGTGCAATAAAAGAACAACTCAAAGGGCTAGTAAATCTGAGACTGAATATTAGATTGCAAAGAGGCCTAAATGTACAATATTATGGCCAAACTAATTTCTTAAGGAACATTTGGTGGTGGATGTGGAGTGGAAGTGAGGATGGATGCCTTATTGATAATGTGTGCAACAGACACTGTAGGAAGGAAGAGGTGGAATCTTATAGACTACAACAATAGGATTTTAAATAAAACAAAGTGATCATAGATAAAATAAGCCTGGATTCTGCAAAGTAAGGAGATGCTCCTGATAAGATAAACTAATAGAGTATAGTTGAATTTATTGTTAAACTTTAGATGTGCATGTTTCATAACCCCTTTCACATATTCGGGGAAAGCAATACCTACTGGTACCAAACTTGATTGCTGAAGCTTTTTACTCCTGATGTCTAATGGCCCAGCCTACTTTGGGCTTGGAACAATTGGGTCAAGAACGCCTTCATCAATGGACTGTTAGTGGTAGGACGTGTTGAGAAGTGTTCTTGGGGATGACTTACACATAATGTGAGCATAAGCTCACAAATCAAAATGCATCCGGCATCACCAATAAATGTTTGCACAATAAAATACAAGCTTCTAAGGTAAAATAAACAATTATCACTAGCAAAAAATGTGTAATAATACACACAAAAAAATAACCACCATTTTCTAAAAGCAGACATGCTAGTGTTACCTGTGTCACCTCCAAGATAAACCTCCCCATCTGAGGATGCGATTTCTTCCTCCAGTCATGTATACAAACATCAAACCTATGCCTCTCTTCTAAGTTAAAGTCTTAGAAGTTTAAAAAGGGCTTAGGTATAAAGTTGAAATATCTTTGAACAGGAGCACATCGATAATGGGAGTCCGACTAGAGGCTCCAGCCCACTACTCAGTCTTATACGCTCACATTTGATTGGCTGTGTCAGAAATAATGGGTTTGCATCTGTGACCCAGTAGTGAGTGGCAGTATGTTATCTGCAGTCAAGGAGGCAGATGCCCACTGTACTTCTCTGATACTGTGGTAACTATTGTACTCCATCCAGGGTTGGGCTTTGATTGCTTCAGGTGTTAACAGTGAAATGTTGCTCCAGTGAAATGTTGCTCCAGAGTACACAACCCACTTAGTAGTAGTTGCGTTACACAGTCTTAGGTCAACGTCCCTCTCCATTGGTTACAAACTTTTTATTCCATATATGGGGTACTCAGGAAGGACATTGTGGCACTGCACTTAATCTTCTCCTCACTCCCATCCTGTCACATACAAAATGGTATTCAGTGCCCCTCTCTTGTGGCAGCACTACAACAGAGGGGTAACCCTCACTCTCATACACAACACTCTCCTGAAAAACAGGGGTTGCTTAAGCACATAGGGGAATACAATGGGATTGGCACATTGTTATCAATGTAAAACAATATTACACTCTTCTCCTGAGGTCATCTTGCTAGGACACTTACTGGATCTTGCTCGCTCAAGGAAATCTTCTCATCCACAGGGAATGCTTATTTTGGGCCAGGCAAAATGTGGTGCTCCTGGATCCAGGTGAGTCTTCTTGATTTACTAGCTGATGTACCCTCACAGAGCACTGAGGACGGTCAGACCCTTTGTCCTTAGTCCTGTACACAACAGAATGAAATTGTGCTGAGAATATCCAAGTTGATGCACAACTTCAGTATAGCTAATTTCTAGTCTCAAACTCCTCTTTATATAACACACTTTGCAACACACTTGTGATTTTATGTATCAGTCTTTAAACTTTGGTTATATGTTGTTTTTACTCTTTAAATAGCCCACTGCTTTGTGGTGCTCTTCCACAAGAGAGCAGCCAATGACAGCAGGAAAGTCTCAAATCTTGATATACCCAAACACCGGACATAGGAATGACCAGCTTCAGTAATATGTGTAGTAAAAGGTTAGCATAGGATGCCATCCCTTTTTTGTGGGCTCTCCTTATTAGACTCATTTCCTTGCTAAGATGTGGCCATGCCCCTTTGACAGCTTCCTTTTCTTAGAAACAAAAGAGCACCCTTTTCAAGTGGTGAAGAGTCTGACTATTCTTTCCTGCAGCATGACACATTCAGTTCTCATGAAAGTAATAGTATAGAACTTTCTCTCTGGGTTGATCTACCTTAACATAGTCCTTCACCTGGCCCTGGGGTCCCAAATCTGGGACCAGGACCTAATGAAATGTTTCTGTCACTGGCACTTGTGCATCTTAATTACTGCAGGAAAACTTGTGTGTAGCTTCCTCTGTACTGCACTCACGCGCACTCATACACAAACAAACATGGTGTATGAACTGTCGGACATCTCAGGGGAAGGACGCTGAGTGAGCAACCTCTGACTATGGGTGGCTCAAGAATCCCAGGTTTAAACAGTCTTGGTCTGCCAGAGGTAAGGGTGACCCCTTCTTGTAGCCACAATGCTGCAGACACTTGGAAGCGCCTCAGCATATAGTGCCTATCAGAAGGAGCCCCAGAGGAGGAAAAAAGCCATAGAACAAAAAAAGATATGTAAATAGCAGAGAACGCCAACAGGCAGAAGGTAAACAGGATATGGAAGGCTGAAGAGGACTAGAGAAGCAGATAGAAAGAAGTACTTCAAGAACCACTACACTGGAAAATCGGGAAAACACAGGAATGAAGAAACACACCTACAGGAACAAAGACGTGTTTCAACCCAGTGAAAAGAAGGATTAGTGGCCTTTTATACTGTAGGAAGTACCTCACAGGAAGATTACATGTTGCCATGATAGGTTGGAAACCCATACAAAATGCATGAGGGGCCGTCATATTGGATTGGGCTACCAATAACCTAGAAATCCTCACTAGAGTATTTTCGGAAGCAGAGTGAAGGGAAAAACATGGAGAAGCTGGCAGCATTCTCCCATCCAGCCCACCGAAGGCGAAGAATGGAAGTGCAATAGGTTGTACTCGCAGATTGGCCACCAAGAGGTAAGTTTACAACAGAAGGAATGTGGTGGGCCATCAGCCTCTCCCTCGCTCAGCCTGCATTCTGCAAGCTGTGTGCCCTGCCTGACAGGAATCAGCGTGACAGGTACCACAGGGCAAGTCTCCGGTGCAACATGAATATGCGCACAGTCCATCATGGACTGCTAACACAGACACACATACATACCTGTGCATTGTAGAGACTTGGACACAGAACAACAAACATTGTTGTCCAAGGGCAAGATAAGCTCACATCGAATCACAACATTTAATATGCATGTGGCAATATGCCCAACACACATGACAGAGGTAATCCAGCATGGCCATATTACTGCTTACTTATAACTAAACAAAATGCTGCCTCCAACACGTTCATGGTACTTAGTTCATGTTAAAGGCAGTAACGCTTCGACGGTATAAGTGTAGCTTTTTGTGAAGACTTTCTTGTCTAATAAGACCACAAACCATGACACAGGTATTGGTCATAGCACACACACAAGACACATGTTTGATCAAAACAACAGTTCATTTTCATGAAACCCCATATAACCACAGCTGTGTCACTCAGGGCAGGGGTACATGCCTATCTTCATGTGAGGAATTTAAAACTCCAATTAGGAACTCACTGATGATGTAAGCCTATAATCACTCACATGACCAGTGATGTGTCATATCCTCTTTTATGATGTCCTGTGGTGATACTTTGGTCTTTGGAGGAAGAGCACAACAGAGATGTATGAACTTAAAAGGGGGCAACCCCCTAAGCAAGAAATTCTAAGGCAACACCAAATTGGATTTCTGAATTTTGCAAATGTATTTCAAATGAGAATGATTGATAATTCCATATTTTCAAATTAAACATTTATAACTGTGTTATTAACCTCATCAAAAGCTCAAAATGTTGTGACCCTGACTGGTGCTATAAGGTCATAAAATCTCATCTCACATGTTGGGTGACTGGGCATCTCCCATGTTATTCACAGAATGTCTCAGAGCATTAGACATCAACTTATAAGTGGAACAACTCCAGAGGTCCATGTGAGGAGAAGTTGCTAGGCTTAAGGGAACAAGGTTCACTAAGTATACTGCAAAGGTGATTTTGGTAGCAGATTGTGTGTTTATTGTACATCTTGATTGGCACAACGCGTTACATGTCTGCCGATGTGTCTAATCCACAACCCCCTTGCCAGGTGTGATCTTCATTGATGCTTTAGATCTGTTTTGCTGGTGCAGTACTAGAACCAGAAGGGGGACATTGCGCATTGGACATATGTAACTGGAGTGTGTCTTTGGCTTGTGTGTACTGTAACTAACCACAGTATATCCTGAGGGAACCATGGAATATTAACTGGCCTGTCACTCAGAGTCAGAAGCGCACCCGTGTAAATGTATAAATTATTCCATTTAGAGCAACTAACACAGTAAAACATGCAGTTAGGCCTCTGAGGAGACTAGCTCTGACTGGTTTGCAGTAACACAGGAACTTTTTAAATGTCACAAGGATACCATAGACATTAGAAGGATGGAATTCTATAATAGATGAGTGGTTATTAACACTACTCCTTAGAGAGTGCAATGTTACTCTATAACTGAGCAAGGCACATTATTGTACACATTTTTTGAATAATGTATATGTAATTTATGTTGCTTCAAAATATACTTTGACATACTATTCAGAATATAAAATTTATATTTAACACATAGATCTGTATGGTAAAAAAAGTATTACAGTTTTAGGTTCGAATTTTCATCTGTGAACTGATGTTGGGCATAAAACAAACATATTCATCAAAAAATATTTGACTGCTGGACATCCAATGAGAGGGCATTAAAGAAGGTCTCTTTTTAACATTTGCTAACAGTCCATAGTTTACATGTCACAGGGACAACATGCGCAAAGGTACTCAACCACCAATCAGAATACATATTCAATATTTCAATACAAGCCATAAGATCGTGTAACCATAAATTTAAAATTATTTTGAAAAACATATGTGAAAATAGAAGACAGGGAGATATGTTAATATATGAAATAATACATGAGATGTTTTGTTAGGGTAGTGATAATACTGATGTTTGCAATGTCTTGTACCAATTTGAAATCATTTTCTTACTACGGTAAAAGAAAAATAATCCTCCACCTTCTCAACATTAAGGATTAAATGTCAAATAAAGAAAACTAGTACTAACAATAAAGTAGTTTGTGAATTGTGTGAAAACCAACAACTTAAAATCTCCTAATAATATTGGAAAACAAAGTATGAATAATATAAATGTCCCCACTCGCCAACATCATCAGAGCTCACAGTATCTCCATCATTTCCTACGTTGATGACACCCAACTCATCCTATCAATGTCCGACAAGTCCACCACTACCAGAACCAACTTCACCAAATGCATGATCAACGTAGTAGAGTGGATGAAAGCCAACTGCCTGAAACCTAACTCTGACAAGATGAAAGTGCTGATCTTCGGAACAGAAGCTCCCCTGGGACTCCAACTGGTTGCCTTTAAAGCTTGGTCCCACAACCACACCAACCAACCATGCAAGAAATCTGGGAATCATCTTTGACAACAAACTCAACATGGCAGCTCAGGTAAACACAGTCTGCTCCTCCTGCTTCCACATACTCTGCATGCTTCGAAAATTCTCCTCATGGATTCCAAGGAACTCGAGATGGACTGTCGCTCAAGCACTTATCATAAGTAGACTAGACTACAACAACACAATATATGCCAGAATCTCTAACCACCTCCTCCACCGACTTCAGACCATCCAGAACGTGGCAGCAAGACTCATTGTTTACCTCCCACGTCAGACCCACATCACCCCACACCTCATAAGTTTCCACTGTCTGCCTATACACATACGCTGCCAATTCAAACTCCTCACACATGCATACATGGCACTGCACAACATAGGACCAGCATATCTTAACAGCCATCTTCATTTGCAACAACCCACCAGAATCCTGCACTCAGCCTCACTCTAACTCGTGCACACACCCCATAACCATAAAGCAGGACAGTAGATCTAGCTTACTTACACATCATACCCAAAACATAGAATGACCTCCCTCTACACATTATGGACTGGTGCTTTCTTCTTGAATTCCGCAAGAAGCTGAAGATCTGACACTTCAACTAGCTACCCAAGGCAGTCTTACTCACCAGACCCACACCTATACACCTGCTCCAGCGCCTGGATACCCTACATGATGATAAGCTGAGCTTTACAAATCCAACTAACATAACATAACTTTTGTTGATGTTTAAAAAAGTATTTATTTTTCAAAGTCTTTGTTGTTTTTTGTTTTGTGGCTAATGTTATGAGCATATTTTAAACAACTAAAATTAGACATCCATGTTGTGTCCCAGTGGCCACAATTAAGCATACGCTATGTAATGTTTTAAAAAAAATATCAACTATGTTAAATTTTATTTATATTGTTATGTTCATCGTGTCAATGGTATATTTATTACTTTGCCCTTCCTTTTTCATACTTTATGCATTTTTTTATATTCTCTTTTCCATTTCTGTTGCGTCATAATTGGTCTCCTATTTTACCTTCCAAATATATGTCTGGTTGCATGTGAATGTACCTGCACCCTCCATGAAACAAATCATTGCAAATGATTGAAAGTAGGGTGTGTTTTCTTTAATAAGTTAATGTAGAATAATGTCTGAAAAATGGATGTGTTGTATACAAAGTAACAATACAACACAGTTGTAGGGTGTACATTTACGTCAAATTTCTGTTACTACGGGGAGGCCATACCCATGAATATGATTTATAAGATGTTTGCTCAACTTTGGAGGCATTCAAACAATATTAATGCCAAATCGATTTTTTTTTAAACATATTTGCGCGCCTTATAGACAACTTATGATTACAAAATCACAGAAATAGCACACAGCGCTGATTTGCATTACCTGGCATCTGAAAGGTGTAACTTGGCTCAAAATATATGCAAAAACTTCACATACTCTTTGCATGTGTGGTGCATTCTGGATCATGCAGACAAAAAAAGGAAACATTAACAAATATTTTTTGTGCAGGAAGGTACCCCTTCCGGAACAAAAACAATCTCGAATACAAAACAGCCAGAACTTGAACTATGAACTTTGAACTCCCTCCGCTGCACTGTTTACCTATTTTTCATGTTGTATTTTTCTTTATCTCTGTTTTGCTTCCTTACTGCCTTCCTAGTATGTAATGCAATTTCCTTCTGTTTATAGTGTGTATGGAAAGCGCTCTGATACCTACGGGTCAAGCTAGCGCTCTATAAAACTTTTTAAATAAAATAAAATAAAATAAAGAGTGGCACTATTGTCACTAGACTTACATAAGTGCAACACCACTTTACCAAAGTAAAAAATAAAAACATATGTATGTAGATAATAGGCATTTATGCACACTCACTTTTTTTGAAACCCAGCAGAGCAAGTTCCTTTGTGATATTGCATTGCATGAATTATACAGAAAACCAGGCAGCATTACTGCTCACACCGTTTGATACTCTAGCCAAAATAGTTACCCTTGTTTGTGTACTGCATTTTGGTAAGGCAAAAAAAAAGGCAACACTGTCATAAAAATAAACATACATATTTAAAAGATTTTGAAAAAATACAACATATAGAAACATTACAAAGGAGAAAACAGTGTACTAATAATAAAGCATTATGTATAGAGTAAAACCCCCGTAATGTATAAATAACAAATTAGTTTGGGCACAATTACTTTTTTTGTACTAAGCTAATTTTATTGTTTTCCAGAATAGTAGCGATACATAGATAATAAGGGGGAGATATGAAATCAGAATACTATGACCCATATCAAAACCCCCAAACTTCATGTAGATAAATGTCTAAAATTCTCCACTAAAAAAAGAAAAGAAGAATTCCCTCAATCATTCCCATCCCACCACATCCTGTCTCCCTTTTCCCGGGAATATGCAACTATAAATGTGCCAATAAGTAATTGTTTCAATTGTAACTATAGGGCAATATGTAAATACCAAATTCCTAGACATGCAAGACAAAAAATTATGTTGATCTGGTACAACTAAACGCAGTAGCTTAACAGTTGAGCAATATTGTGTATCACAAGACAATAAGGACTGTCAGTCTACGCAGATGGGCCTTCAAAGGGGATTCTTTTGATAGAAAATTAGGTAACAGTTTCCAGTAGGACTTTTAGTCTGTAGTGTCCTCTGTGAGGTACCAAGAGAGTTTTTAATAGTGATAAGATGCCAAAGCCGAGCAAACCACTAGGAGATGTGCGGCGGCTCTCTTGCCTTCCAGGAGGCCGCAATAGTTGTTTTCCCTGCACACAAGCAATTCCAGATTATGAGTCTGTCCACCTTTGCCTGGTAGTGTAATTCCTGTAGAGTCACCCCAAAGATGACAAAAGACAGATCTACTGGGACAGGGTACCCTAATATTGTTCTAAGGTTTTTCAAAACCTCTCCCCAGAAAGGTTTGATCCTAGAGCAAGACCATCATACATGTATTTTATCTAAAAAAAATTGCCACACTCTCACTAGCATAGTGGAGTCACCACAGGCCTAAATGTATGCCGCTTGGTGGGGTACATGTATCAATCATAAAGAAATTTAAAGGGATATTCCTTGCCTAATAAACAATGTGAATTTTCATGTAGGTTGTACCATACCCATGTCCATTGACTCCTTGTAAGTGTCTTAATAGCAAGCCATGTGGCCTCATATGGGTGTGAGGGTGGGCGTGACACTTTAATGAGGAGCTGATAAAGTGAGGAAAATACTTCTTTGAACCCAGTGAGATATTTAATATGATGTTCCATTAGGACCCAGCCCACAGCATCTTTTATGGTTAGGTAAGATATTTAGGCCATAATTTGGATGTCGGTTGGAAAGCCTCCGACCAGAGATCGAAGGCTTTCTGACCGACAACCAAGGTGTGAAATTCGACCGCCGTATTACAATGATGGCAGTAGGATTTGAAAACAGTCAATCTGACTGGCTTCCGACAGGCTCAAGGAGCCCGTCGGCCAGTCGGAACCATCACATAATCCTGTACGAACAGCGTTTCCGCCATCGGGATTATGATGTCGGTTACCGACAAGCTTTCCATGTCGGGCTTTCTGAAATGGATAGCCAATCAAAAGCGACTTTGGGGCCCCCTAGCAGGGCCCCCCCTTCTTCTGCAGCCTCCAGGTGGGGGCTGAGGGGGCACCTATGGTGCCCCCCTGTGAATCCCTGCACCGCGTGGCTGGCACAGTGAGGTGCCTGCCACATGGTGCAGGGATTTACAGTAACTTCAGTTTATCTATGGGAGCCTTGTAATTGCAGTTTCGTACCGCCGACCCGAGGTCGATCGGTTCTGAAACCGCAGGGATGTCGGTCAGAGGCAACTCCGACCAGCATCTCAATCAGGCCCTAAGTGTCACAATTGGGTGTAGAGAAGTTGAGCATGTCCGCCCATGTTGCATTCAGTTTTACAGTCAAGAAATGTCTTGATGTTGCCCTTGGAATACATATTGCTTACCCTGAGACATTCACCCCTGCGCCCTGCCTTGAAGGGGCCAGAGTGTAATGCTGGTGTAAATGAAGGCTTGAAATCTATTGGAGTGTGAGGAGTTGGATATGTCGTTAAGTGCAATTTATTGGTATTTTTGTCCCAGACTTGTAACATTGTGCTGGTAGGAGTACTAAGATATACAATGGGTGGCCTATCCCTTTTGGTTATCCAGATGAGGTCCCATAATGGTGGGCCCGCTATTGTTGTATCTATATGTAAACAGGCTTTTTAAATTCATGAGCACTCCATTCTACTAGGATGTGTAGCTCAAAGGCTACATAATAAATGTAAATATCAGGCAAAACCAGGCCTCCACTCTCTCAGGGCCTACAAAGAATCTTGTAGGGCACTCAGGTCTTCCACCTCCTCAAAATTTTTTCAATAATGCAGTCTTTTTTGTAGTAAATAAAGTTGTGGGAGCATTACGAGAAGGGCCTGAAATAGATAAAGAAGCTGGGGCAAAACATTTGATATAATTGAATTCATTTATAGCAGCCAGGATACCAGGAGACGCTGATTTTAAAAGCTCCCCTCAAATCTCGGCGAATAGAGGTGTAGAATTGAGACCAAAAAGATTGGGTATGTTAGTGGCTATTTTAACACCCAAGTAGGTGATACATTTCTCTACCCATTTAAAACAGTTGGCACCCCGAGTTTTTGCTAAATTACCATTCGGGAGTGTGAGGTAAGGGATCTCGGATATTGTGTTAATTTTGAAACCTTATGCTTTTCCATAGGTTATAAAGTGCTCTTGCAGTTTAGGGAGAGCTGTTTCTGTTTCAGTAAAAGTCAGCAGGATGTCATCCGCAAGTTACATGAGTTTATGTTCCTCTTTGCCGAATCAGAGATTCCATATTCTGCTGTGCTCCCTAATATGGGACACAAAGGGATTTATGCTGAGAATGAAAAGTAGAGGATACATGGAGCAAACTTGCCATGTGCTTCTGGCCAGTCAGACAGGCACGGATAGGTTCCCATTGACTAGGGTGAGCCATGCCGGACATTGATATCCCACCAGGACCTGTATCAACATTTTGGGCCATACTTACCCATCCTAATACCTTCAAAAAGAAGCCCCAATCCATACGGATGACATCTTGCTCAGCATTGAGAGACACCATCATTGCAGGAATCGCTTTCTTTTCAGCGTTTTTGACCAGGTAGACTACTCTCCTAATGTTGTAATGAGTTTTGTACAAAATATTGAAACCACAAATATCATCGTATATGAATATCGAGTCAAAAATGTTGATAACAAAATTATCGTTATCCTATGTTTATAATGTAAATGATAAAAATATTTTAAATAGAATATCGCTGTACACTAATATAGAATTTAAAAATATACGTTTTTAATATATATATGATTAAATATAGTAAACATTTAGGGGTCGATTCCGATCTCGGCCGGTAGGGCTCCGAATCGGATTCGGCTTTACTGGATCCGATTCGGATGCCCTGTTTCCGACCGAGTCGGACGTGCGTCCGGGCGAGCGAGTACGATGCGAACGTACGCGAAATCGCCGACCGACTCGTTCGCGGGACCCAACCGCTCCGACCGACTCGCACGGACACGACTCGCACCGCGCAATGGAGACGTTCCCCGGCCGGGTAAGTACGATGTGCGCCGCAAGCAGTCCGACCGACTCGCGCCGTCCGGCTCGAGAGAGCAGTCGGAGCCGCACTTTGGGGGTCCGTGTCGGACCCCCCTGTACGACTAGCCGCGCGAGTCGCACACAGGGGGGACCCATGGGTCCCCCCTACCTGTGCGTGTACGGCGCGACCCGCTTCGACGCGTACCCGCTGTAGGGGGCGCCCTTGTTCACCTCGCACCCATTGAGGCAATGGGAGCCCGCGTACGCGTTGTACGACCGGCTCCCATTGACTTCAATGGGAGTCCGACCGAATCGAGTCTGATAGCACGCGAACGCATCGTACTCGTTCGGTCGGACTGCTAGGGTCCGATTCGGTCGGAAATCTCTCCGGGTCCGGCTCGGTCGGAGAGATTTCCTGCCCGAATCGGAATCGGCCCCTAAATATATTAAAAACTAACAGGAGTATAATGTAAAATAAATATATTTAAATAATTTCAAAATATATATAAATGTTTTACTTATTTGAAAAACATACATGTGTGTATGTTTATTTAAACATATATAATTTAAAAATATTGTTAAAATATTTTTTTTAACTTATATCATAATTTACCAAATATTTTTCAAGTTTAATACATGAATACATATATGTATGATTGTAGGCGACTGGGGCTGCCACAGATTCACTGTGTAGAGGACCCATGTTTGCTTTTAGAATAAGGCTATATATGGGACAGCATGCAGCCTGATTGATAAATTAACATGACCGAAGTGTACCCATTGAAGGGTTTTAATAATTATAAGAATTGTGACTTTTATACCATTGAATAAGTTCCAGTCGGATTTTATATTTAGAATAAGGATTTTTGGGATTGCCGATCTTAACCATAATGCATCATTCATAATTCCGAATGGCTGGCCTTTTGCAAGCACCGCTGGTATAAAAGGGAACAGTCATGTGACAAGTGGATTTGCCTGCTACACCCATGAATAAGGTCAGAGGACCAAAAGTCGTTGGGTAAGTACTCTTTGTGTCATGTTCCGGCAAAATATATTGACTAAATGCCTGCAGGTGAGTGCATTCTTCTTTCTCTATGGGCATTGGAGAAATGGATTAATTGTTTGATGGCTTAGCCCAACGCCGGTACAGGACTGCACCACCTCGTTAATGTCAGCACTGTGTCTCCTGGTTGATTGTAGGTGACTGGGGCTGCCTCAGATTCACTGCATAGAAGGCCCGTGTTTGCTTTTAGAATAAGGCTATATATGGGACAGCATGCAGTCTGCTTGATAAATGAACATGACTGAAGTGTACCCATTGAAGGGTTTTAATAATTATAAGGATTGTGACTTTTATACCATTTAATAAGTTCCATTTGGATTGTCCATCTGGAATAAGGATGTTTGGGACTGCCTACCTTAACCATAATGCACCATTCATGATTCCGAATGGCTGGCCTATTGCAAGCGCCGCTGGTATAAAAGTGAACAGTCATGTGACAAGCGGATTTGCCTGCTACACCCATGAATAAGGTCAGAGAATCGAAACGCGTTGGGGAGGCACTCTTTGTGTCATTTTCTGGCAAAATATTTTGATTAAATGCCTGTAGTAGAGTGCGTCCTTCTTTCTCTATGGGCATCAGAAAAAAGGATTAGTTGTTTGATGGCATAGCCCAACGCCTGTACAGGACTGCACTACCTCGTTAAGGTCAGCACTGTGTCGCCTGGATGATTGTAGGCGACTGGGGCTGCCGCAGATTCACTGCATAGAGGGCCCGTGTTTGCTTTTAGAATAAGGCTATAGAGGCGACAGCATACAACCTGATTGATAAATGAACATGACCGAAGTGTAGCCATTGAAGGGTATTAATAATCATAAGGATTGTGACTTTTAGACCATTGAATATGTTCCAGTCAGATTGTATATTTGGAATAAGGATTTTTGAGATTGCCGATCTTAACCATAATGCATCATTTATGATTCTGAATGGCTGGCCTATTGCAAGCGCCACTGGTATAAAACAGAACAGTCATGTGACAAGTGGATTAAGTGGATTTGCCTGCTACACCCATGAATAAGGTCAGAGAACAGAAACGCGTTGGGAGGGCACTCTTTGTGTCATGTTCCGGCAAAACATATTGATTAAATGCCTGCAGTCGAGGGCGTCCTTCTTTCTCTATGTGCATCGGAGAAATGGAGAAATATATATATATATATATATATATATATATATATATATATATATATATATATATATATCAACAAAACATCCTGCTCCAACAAAGAACAAGGCACGTACTCAAGGCTGTTGGTATAGGGCTTCTTTATTATCTCGGTCTCCCATGACCCCGCGGCTAGAGAGACGTGTTTCGGCTGCGCAGCAGCCTTTATCAATCTAAAATGGCGCCATGAACATACAGGTATTTATAGCCCTTCCCACTCTTAGGCATAGTAGACATAGAAGATAACTTATCCTATTGTGCAATGCAGTTTTGAACACATCTTAAAATGCTAAAGCAGTATCTTGATACAGAGTAAAACACAGTTGTGGATAGTGAAACATTGAATCACTAAAAAATATGAAAGGCATAGTGCAACAAAACGTTATACATATAGCGGCAAAACACATGTTAAGCCTGCATTGTCATGAGTGATATGCTTTTAAGCCTTTTAAACTGCACACAGAAAGGCTATGTCACCAGGCAATGTCGGGGGCATATCTAGTTAGAAGGCCACAGTGTGCTTATTTGAATACCAGAATATGGCGCCAACCCTCAGCAAAAACTGCCCCAATAGAATAAAACACAATAAGCATAAAATAAAAGCGTGCTGCATCAACTTATAACCTTTTAAAAGAAGACAAAGTACGCCCGTCATTGGAAAAATCGCACAATGATTTCTATACCGGGCTTGACCTGTGACCCCAGTTGCTGCCCAGCATCGAGAACAATGTTGTGATTAACTCAAATCGCATCAAAAAGCACATTGAATAGAACGAGGCTCTATAACATGGGGCTGAAATCCAATCCTGGAAGCCTAGACACATAGGGGCCAATTCCGATCTCGGCCGGTAGGGCACCGAATCGGATTCGGCTTAACCGGATCCGATTCGGAGCCCTCCTTCCCGACCGATTCGTACGTGCGTCCGGGCGAGCGAGTACGATGCGAGCGCGTGCGAATTCCCCGACCGACTCGTATGCCCGTCCCAACCGCACCGACCGACTCGCTCGGATGCGCCTCGCACCGCGCAATGGAGACGTTCACCGGCCGGGCAAGTACGATGCGCGCCGCGAGCAGTCCGACCGACTCGCGTCGTCCGGCTCGAAGAAGCAGTCGGAGCCGCACTGTGGGGGTCTGTGTCGGACCGCCCTGTACGCGTAGCTGCGCGAGTCGCACACAGGGGGACCCATGGGTCCCCCCTACCTGTGCATGTACGGCGCGAGTCGCTTCGCCGCGTACGCGCTGTAGGGGGTGCCCTTGTTTGCCTCGCACCCATTGAGTCAATGGGAGCCCGCGTACGAGTTGTACGACAGGCTCCCATTGACTTCAATGGGAGTCCGACCGAATCGAGTCCGATGGCATACGTGCGCATCGTACTCGTTCGGTCGGGCTGCTAGGGTCCGATTCGGTCGGTAATCTCTCCGGGTCCGGCTCGGTCGGAGAGATTTCCGGCCCGAATCGGAATCGGCCCATAGTGTGTACATTTCAGACATAAGTGTCAGTTTTCAAATTATCGCTAATGCCCACGGTGGAACTACAAATCCCATAATGCCTCTCATACGGTCGTACAGATATCGAAGTCCATGGGTCACTTAATTGCTAAAGACAACATTGCAACACAAGACCTGTATAAAAGTCTGAGTTCTCATATGGCATATCCCCATTTGGAGCTAAAATAAACCCTCCATTGTTCACAGGAAACACAAATGGTCATTGATTTCATTGTGCCGGCAACCGGTGATAGCCAGGTCAGATGAAACAGATAATTAAAAGTCAAATCTTGTTAATAAGAATGCCGCAATGTCTACATACAGTGAGCAGCACAAGTATATCATGATGGGCACAAACGCAGGGTCGGAGGAGACCGGTGAACAAAAATTGATATGCCAAACAGTCCTCACCGCTTCCGCGTAGTGCCCAGTTACCGGTGCCCAGTTACCAAAAAGCGCCAGTCTGCTGAGCAAGGCATTTCTAGGCTGGGGAAACATAGACCCCGTGCTGGCAGTCGTCAAGACCGCCCCGCTCCGAGATCGTTGAATCCCATACTGCTGTCATCCTTAATCCTCTTTCCGGCAAACTCTCTGGGGGCTCCTCCACAAAACACTCCCATGCTCCAACAAAACAATTGCGGTCAAAGGGGGAGCCCAGAATCGACTGGTGTTACGTGAACAGCGTCGACCGCCGACGCTGATTAATATCAACAAAACATCCTGCTCCAACAAAGAAGAAGGCACGTACTCAAGGCTGTTGGTATAGGGCTTCTCTATTATCTCGGGTCTCCCACGACCCCGCGGCTAGAGAGACGCGTTTCGGCTGCGCAGCAGTCTTTATCAATCTAAATATATATATATATACACATAGAGAGTGCATGCTAGTGGAACAATATGTTTGCAGTGTGTTTTCCATGGTTTGTTTTTGCCCCGCCCTATGATTAAGGTGAAGTGTCAATGAAATGCGTCAGGGACTGATAAATTTATTGAGAAAGGGTGCGCTGTTTTTTTGAATAAAAAATTCTGTTGAATTCTCTCCCGTAGGAGTGGCGTCCTTGAGCTCTGGGGCAACTTTGGAGGATGTTAATACGAGGCGGCCTCGGCCACGGAGGATTGCACCGCGTGGCTCAATGATTTCAGGACTGCTGGGCTGTAATGAAATGGCAGCCCGATCGCAGCACGGAGGAGAGACTGATTTAAAACTGCAAATCCTTTCCCGAGGCCCACTGGAGGGCTGTAAACATTGTGAGAACAGTGGGGATGTTGTAACTTTGGACAAATACATGGACCCTACTGAGGGAAATATCGGCACTACAACATCCAGCATGCTATTCACTGGAGAGTGCATGCTAGTGGAACAATACGTTTGTAGTGTGTTTTCCATGGTTTGTTTTTGCCCCGCCCTATGATTAAGGTGAAGTGTCACCGAAACGCGTCAGGGACTGATAAATTTATTGAGAAAGGGTGCGCTGTTTTTTCAATAAAAAATTCTGTAGAATTCTCTCCCGTAGGAGTGGCATCCTTGAGCTCTGGGGCAACTTTGGAGGATGTTAATACGCGGCGGCTTTGGCCGCGGAGGATTGCACCACCTGGCTCAATGATTTCAGGACTTCGGGGCTGTAATGGAATGGCAGCCCGATCGCAGCACGGAGGAGAAACTGATTTAAAACTGCAAATTCTTTCCCGAGGCCCACTGGAGGGCTGTAAACATTGTGAGAACAGTGGGGATGTTGTAACTTTGGACAAATACATGGACCCTACTGAGGGAAATTTCGCCACTGCAACACCCAGCATGCTATTCACTGGAGAGTGCATGCTAGTGGAACAATACATTTGTAGTGTGTTTTCCATGGTTTGTTTTTGCCCCGCCCTATGATTAAGGTGAAGTGTCACCGAAACGCGTCAGGGACTGATAAATTTATTGAGAAAGGGTGCGCTGTTTTTTTAATAAAAAATTCTGTTGAATTCTCTCCCGTAGGACTGGCGTCCTTGAGCTCTGGGGCAACTTTGGAGGATATATATATATATACATATATATTGTGTATTTCAAAGGTCCTCGTTTCGAAAGCGCACTCGACAGCAGGAATTAAGGGCGCACCAGCGTTGTTGTTTCCCAATCTTGCCTTCTTGCCTTTCGCGTTTCGGTGCAGACAGATCCTTGATCACAGGCATGAATATGTCGATGTGGCCATGTTAAAAAAGACATTTATTGAACCCCTTCGCAATTTATAGTAATTGCCCTCTAGTGGGCTGCGTCAGTAATCCACCCAGTATTGCATTGTGGTATCTGTGGTTTGTCTTTAACAATTTGATTACCTCCAGTAGGCGCCGCTTGTCAACAATTATTCATTTTTTCTTTACCCTCCAGTGGGCATTAGGATGCAATACGTTGGTTATTAACAGCCACGCTGCTGTTCCGTATGCAGGCTCCGATTGTTCAGAACTTGCCGGCCCCCTTCATTATCGGGATGGTGCAACTTTCACGGCTAGACACGCCGTTAAATCATTTTGTATTTCAAAGGTCCTCGTTTCGAAAGTGCACTCGACAGCAGGAATTAAGGGCACACCAGCGTTCTTGTTTCCCAATCTTGCCTTCTTGCCTTACGCGTTTCGGTGCAGACAGCACCTTGATCACAGGCATGAATATGTCGAAGCGGCCATGTTAAAAAAGACATTTATTGAACCCTTCGCAATTTATAGTAATTGCCCTCTAGTGGGCTGCGTCAGTAATCCACCCAGTATTGCATTGTGGTATCTGCGGTTTGTCTTTAACAATTTGATTACCTCCAGTAGGCGCCGCTTGTCAACAATTATTCATATTTTCTTTACCCTCCAGTGGGCATTAGGATGCAATACGTTGGTTATTAACAGCCACGCTGCTGTTCCGTATGCAGGCTCCGATTGTTCAGAACTTGCCGGCCCCCTTCGATATCGGGATGGGGCAACTTTCACGACTACACACGCCGTTAAATCATTTTGTATTTCAAAGGTCCTCGTTTCGAAAGCGCACTCGACAGCAGGAATTAAGGGCACAAAAAAGAAAGCCCTACAAGTGTGCAATATACTTATTTCTTTTGTTTTATCCTTTCCCTACCTCTCCTCACTCCCAAATAAAAAGATTTTCTCTTTTTTCCATGTACTCGGCTTGGTGGAGGCCTATCTCGACAAAAGCCAAAGTAACCCCTCTATACTCATCGCCTTCTCTCCTTTCTTCTGAGCCTCCTGGGGTATGTCCACCTTCAGCATAAGAACCGGGAAACGAAAAGAGGAAGAAGAAAAAAATACATGAACCCACAGAGCCAAGTTCCGCCAGGATACGAAAGGAACCAGAACAGTTCAGAAACTCCATCGAAACCGCGAAGATACAGAGAAAAGCCATAGAACAAAAGGACAAGAACATGTAAAATAAAAAAAATAAAACTGATTCAAAATTGAGCACCTCATCCGTCCTCCTAGATTTTGTTTCCGCCCATCCCTCCGACAATAATATATATATATGTGTATATACATATATATATATATATATATATATTCACTGAAAAAACCATAGGTTTCAGGCACGTTATAGTTAGAAATTAGCATTTAAAAAACCTTAGAAATTCACTGAAAAAACCATAAGGTTTTAGGGACAGTTATAGTTAGTTGGACAATGCACTCGTACAAAACCCGTGAAATTCCCCCGTTATAGTTAGTTCAGGTAACTATAACTCGCGCCCCGCAATGCACTGCTGATGACGTCACATATTACATCACTCATGACATGGTCAGTGACATCACTGATGACATCACTGATGACATCTCAAATGACATCACTGATGACATCACTGATGACATCATCCAGTGACTGTGTGTTTCTGTAAAGTTTAAATATGTTTAATATATATAGGGAAAGGCGTATTGAAGAATGAGTGGGTGTAGAAGCGCCTGAATGGATGATTTAGTAGGTGCGTGACTGAGTCTATAAGTGAGTGATTAAACGTATCTTACTGGATGCATGGGTGAGTGACTAAACTGTGTGAATGTCTGTATCCGTCTGTCTGTTGTTGTGTAAGCAACTGCATGGGTTTCTGACTAGCTAAATGAGTGTCTATATGGGTTATGGATTGGTTCTCTGAGTATCTGTATGGGTGCCTCAGTGTTTGTGTGGGTGGGGTGTGTGTGACTCTGTGCATAGATGTGTGAGTGGGTGATTCACTGGGTGCATGGTTTCAAGAGTGCGTCTGTGATGGACTGTATGGGTGGGTGAGTGTGTGTATGGGTGTGTTAGTGATTGAATGTATATCTCAGTGGTACATGTGTGAGTAACTACATATGTGAAAGGCAGTATATATGTGTGTTGGAGTATATAAATGGCTATAAGTGAGAGTGTGTGATTGTGAGAGTGGCTATATGGATGAGTGTGTGCTTGCATCAGTGATTGCATAGGAGCGTAAGAATGTGCTAGTATTTTTATGAGTAAGTGAGCTGGTGTGTATAACTGTATAGGTGAGTAAATTGGAGTCTGATTAATTATTTGCATGACTGACTAGGTGTGTGAGTACCTCTATGGATGAGTTGCGTTGTGTGAGTGTTTATATAGGTGTATGAGTGCATATGATAGTCCTGTACTGAGTGACTGTAAGTATGAGTGACTGTACGGGTGAGTGAGTAGATGTGTGTGTGTAGACCTAAGAATCAGTGAGTGGGTATGTACTTATTGGTATTGGAGTGTGTATGGTTTTGAGAATGGCAGTCTGTAATTTAGAGTGGGTGTATCAAAACTTATATTAGGGTGTGAGAAGATGCATTAAATTCTCACATGGATGATGTCATCAGTGATGTCATCAGTGATGTCATTTGAGATGTCATCAGTGATGTCATCAGTGATGTCACTGACCATGTCATGAGTGATGTAATATGTGACGTCATCAGCAGTGCATTGCGGGGCGCGAGTTATAGTTACCTGAACTAACTATAACGGGGGAATTGCACGGGTTTTGTACGAGTGCAATGTCCAACTAACTATAACTGTCCCTAAAACCTTATGGTTTTTTCAGTGAATTTCAAAGGTTTTTTAAATGCTAATTTCTAACTATAACGTGTCTGAAACCTATGGTTTTTTCAGTGAATTTCAAAGGTTTTTTAAATGCTAATTCCTAACTATAACATGTCTGAAACCTACGGTTTTTTCAGTGAATTTCAAAGGTTTTGTAAATGACAATTTTTAAATGTATTAATTGTTATATTTATTTTTTTCATACTGATTTACTACATTTTTAGAAACAATTTTTTTTTACATATTTTATTTTTTAAATTACATTGTAATTACATTATACATTACAAAAAATACTTTCTCAGAATGAATTACTTTAGTTTAAATACTTTGCACATAGGCAATAGACTTTTAAGTACAGTAGTTACAGTTGTTGAATGGGCAACACATTTTCAAACACAATGCAACATTCAGCTCAATGTGAATTTCTAGTTAAATGCAATTAGTTACTTTATGGATTACTTTTCTAACCACAGGACTGGATCCTAGATTCAGTCCTGGGACATCTCCTGTAAACAGTTGAGTAAAAGCGTTTTGGTTACAGTAGTGATTTTTAAGGAATATTATTGTATTTTAAAAGTTGACACTTAGAAACTTTTTCTCATAGAATCACCAATGTTATCCTATGGAAGGAAATTCACTTAGCAGGTAAAAACTGTTATCGTTACTTTTTCTTACTCAGTGTTGGATCCTGGATCCAGCACTGGTGCATCTCCTGTAAACAGTTGAAAGAATGCGTTTAAGTCATACAGGCGATTTTTAAGGAATATTTGTAGTTTGTGAAAATCGACACTTTGAAACTTTTCTGCTGAAAACCAGACAATGGATTCCTATGGAAGAAAATATAAGTTACTGGTAAGTACGGTTAAAATTACTTTTCAGGGTCAGTGCTGGGCTAAAAGATGCAGCACTGAGGTCTCTCCTGATAACAGGTGAGTAAATCGGAATTCGTATTTCGGCTGATTTTAGAGGAATATTTTAAAGTTCCAAAACTCCACACTTAGAAGAATTTCCAAGTGAAACCAGTCAATGTTAGCCTATGGAAGGAAATTCAAGTTACTGGTAAGTACGGTTAAAATTACTTTTCAGGACCAGTACTGGGCTGAAAGATACAGCACTGAGGTCTCTCCTGATAACAGGTGAGTAAATCAGAATTCGTAGTTCGGCAGATTTTAGAGGAATATTTGCACAATGGTGAAGGGAGGGGGAGGGGCCTGAGGTGACATCTGTGCAAACGCGCCCAGTGGCGCGTTTTAAGTTGGGGGATTAAGTCCCCTTGAATCATGAGGGTCCCTAGGGGCCAACTAGCCCACCAGGAACCTCCAGTATGCGCCAGGGGGCTGCGTTGCAGAGACGTGTAGAGAGGCCACACGCCTTTTTACACCTCTCTGCAACACAGCTCTGTGGCGCTTTCTGGATGTACCTGTTGGGCTAGTTGGCCCCCAGGGACCCTCAGGATTGAAGGGGATTTAATTCCCCATCTTAAAACGCGCCACCGTGCCTGTTTGCACACATGTCACCTCAGGCCCCGCCCCCTCCCTTCACCACTGTGCAAACGCGCCCCGTGGCGTGTTTTAAGTCGGGGGATTAACTCCCCTTGAATCCTGAGGGTCCCTGTGGTGCAACTAGCCCACCAGCTACCTCCATTAAGCGGTACAGAGCTGCGTTGCAGAGAGGTGTAAAAAGGGGCGTGGCCTCTGTACACCTCTCTGCAAGGCAGCCCCCTGGCGCATACTGGAGGTTCCTGGTGGGCTAGTTGGCCCCCAGGGACCCCCAGTATTCAAGGAGAATTACTTCCCCTTCTTAAAACGCGCCAGGGGGCGCGTTTGCAGAGTACTGCAGGGAGGGGGGCGGGGCCTCCGGCACGATGCCGTTTTTTTTTGTTTTTTTAATGGGAGGGGGGCGGCGTGGCCCCCCTTCCCTCGGCCACTTTTGGCCCCAGGGACCCCATCCCCCGGGGCCTGGGCATTTTTTTTTGTTTTATTTAAAAAAAAAAAAAAAAACGGGAAGGGGGCCGCGTGGCCCCCCTTCCCTGGGCCTCTATTGGCCCCGGGGACCCCATTCCCCGGGGCATGCCCTCTTTTTTAAATAAAAAATATGGAGGGGGGCTGCGTGGCCCCCCTCCTCAGGCCATTTAAGGCCCCGGGGACCCCATCCCCCGGGGCCGGCCTTGCCCTTATTTTTTTTATTTTTTTTTATTTTTTTTATTTGGGGAGGGGGGCTGCGTGGCCCCCCTCCTGGGCCACTTATGGCCCCGGGGACCCCATCCCCCGGGGCCTGGCCTCTGGTTGGGGACTGTGGGGGGGTCCCCAAACCCCCCACAGTCCCGCCGGCTCCCCGTGTCCTACGGGAGCCGGCATTCCTTTTCCACATGGGGAGCAGCTAACATGCTGCTCCCCGTGTGGAAAAGCAATTGGTTTGCATTTTGAAAGAGAGAGCAGGTTTCCTGCTCTCTCTTTCAAAATGCAAACCAAGTTTGCTATGACAGGACGGGAGCCGCGAGGCTCCCGTCCTGTCATAGCAAACTACAGTGTCCCGGGGGTAGGCACCCCGGGACACTGCAGGAGCCGGCCCTGGGGGGTGGCGGTCCCCAGGGCCATCAAGGGCTCCAGGAGGGGGGCCGCGCGGCCCCCCTCCCTACATTTTGAAAGCCCCGGGGAGGTGGTGGTCCCCGGGGCTTGGGGGTCCAAAACGGACCCCCATTTTCAATTTTCTTAGTGCCCCGGGGAGGTGGTGGTCCCTGGGGCGTGTGGGGGGGCTGGAGCCCCCCCACACAGGTTTAAAAAAAAAAAAAAAAGCCCCGGGGAGGTGGCGGTCCCCGGGGCTGCGGGAGGGCTCAGAGCCCTCCTGCACCATTAATGATAAAGCCCCGGGGGGTGGCAGTCCCCGGGGCTTGGGGGGCCCTTAGAGGCCCCCCATACATAAAATAAACCCCCCCCAGCATGCCCCCGGGACTTGGCCCACCCGGGGGCAAATTAACATCGAAGCGCGGGAGACCGCGCTTCGATTTTTTTTTTTTCGGCAGGATCCGCGCTCCCTGAGCGCATCCTGCCGATTTTTTTTTTTTTTTAAATGCTTTTTTTTGCCCAGGGGGTCCTTGTGGGACCCCCTGAGCAGGCCTAGGGGGTTAGGGGGTTTCTACCCTGCCCCCTTTGTGCATTTTGCGCACTTGTTTCTTTTTTTTTTCTCGGCGGATCCGCGCACCCTAAGCGCATCCCGCCGATTTAAAAAAAAAAAATGCTTTTTTCTGCCCAGGGGGTCCTTGTGGGACCCCCTGAGCAGACCTAGGGGTCAGGGTGTTTCTACCCTGCCCCCTTTTTGCGCTTTGCGCACTTGTTTCTGTCCCTCGGTTCTACCGAGGGACAAAATGGCTGCCAACACTTCCTGATTTGGAGTGTTGACAGCCAATTAGCATGCAGCTCGTGATCGGGAGGGTACGCGGATCCGACGCGCCCATAGATATATATGTGATTTTAATTGTGAATTTCTCAGGAACTACTGAACGGATTTACACCATTTTAGCAAAAGGCACCAGTCTGAACCAAGGGCTACCTCTTTGCCAAATTTGGGGTAATTCCGTTCAGCAGTTCGGGCTGTAGCTGCGACTAAAGGTTCCTATGGAAAATGAATGGGGAAAACGCGTTTTGGGACCCCCTTTTTTCTCGGCCCCCGCTTGACGTATCACCCCGAGACTTTCAGGGTAGGAGCGGACCGGAGCGCCCCAACAAGTTGGAAGCTTTCGCGAAGATTCGTCAACCGGCGCCAACGTTATTGCAAATAGAATGTCGCGGATTTCCTATGGATAATAGGTCCTAACTATAACTATCTACTGGCGACCGCCAGTAGATAATATATATATATATTCACTGAAAAAACCATAGGTTTCAGACACGTTATAGTTAGAAATTCGCATTTAAAAAACCTTAGAAATTCACTGAAAAAACCATAAGGTTTTAGGGACAGTTATAGTTAGTTGGACATTGCACTCGTACAAAACCCGTGAAATTCCCCCGTTATAGTTAGTTCAGGTAACTATAACTCGCGCCCCCGCAATGCACTGCTGATGACGTCACATATTACATCACTCATGACATGGTCAGTGACATCACTGATGACATCTCAAATGACATCACTGATGACATCACTGATGACATCATCCAGTGACTGTGTGTTTCTGTAAAGTTTAAATATGTTTAATATATATAGGGAAAGGCGTATTGAAGAATGAGTGGGTGTAGAAGCGCCTGAATGGATGATTTAGTAGGTGCGTGACTGAGTCTATAAGTGAGTGATTAAACGTATCTTACTGGATGCATGGGTGAGTGACTAAACTGTGTGAACGTCTGTATCCGTCTGTCTGTTGTTGTGTAAGCAACTGCATGGGTTTCTGACTAGCTAAATGAGTGTCTATATGGGTTATGGATTGGTTCTCTGAGTATCTGTTTGGGTGCCTCAGTGTTTGTGTGGGTGGGGTGTGTGTGACTCTGTGCATAGATGTGTGAGTGGGTGATTCACTGGGTGGATGGTTTCAAGAGTGCGTCTGTGATGGACTGTATGGGTGGGTGAGTGTGTGTATGGGTGTGTTAGTGATTGAATGTATATCTCAGTGGTACATGTGTGAGTAACTACATATGTGAAAGGCAGTATATATGTGTGTTGGAGTATATAAATGGCTATAAGTGAGAGTGTGTGATTGTGAGAGTGGCTATATGGATGAGTGTGTGCTTGCATCAGTGATTGCATAGGAGCATAAGAATGTGCTAGTATTTTTATGAGTAAGTGAGCTGGTGTGTATAACTGTATAGGTGAGTAAATTGGTATGTGATTAATTATTTGCATGACTGACTAGGTGTGTGAGTACCTCTATGGATGAGTTGCGTTGTGTGAGTGTTTATATAGGTGTATGAGTGCATATGATAGTCCTGTACTGAGTGACTGTAAGTATGAGTGACTGTACGGGTGAGTGAGTAGATGTGTGTGTGTAGACCTAAGAATCAGTGAGTGGGTATGTACTTATTGGTATTGGAGTGTGTATGGTTTTGAGAACGGCAGTCTGTAATTTAGAGTGGGTGTATCAAAACTTATATTAGGGTGTGAGAAGATGCATTAAATTCTCACATGGATGATGTCATCAGTGATGTCATCAGTGATGTCATTTGAGATGTCATCAGTGATGTCATCAGTGATGTCACTGACCATGTCATGAGTGATGTAATATGTGACGTCATCAGCAGTGCATTGCGGGGCGCGAGTTATAGTTACCTGAACTAACTATAACGGGGGAATTTCACGGGTTTTGTACGAGTGCAATATCCAACTAACTACAACTGTCCCTAAAACCTTATGGTTTTTTCAGTGAATTTCTAAGGTTTTTTAAATGCTAATTTCTAACTATAACGTGCCTGAAACCTATGGTTTTTTCAGTGAATTTCAAAGGTTTTTTAAATGCTAATTTCTAACTATAACGTGTCTGAAACCTATGGTTTTTTCAGTGAATTTCAAAGGTTTTTTAAATGCTAATTCCTAACTATAACATGTCTGAAACCTACGGTTTTTTCAGTGAATTTCAAAGGTTTTGTAAATGACAATTTTTAAATGTATTAATTGTTATATTTATTTTTTTCATACTGATTTACTACATTTTTAGAAACAATTTTTTTTTACATATTTTATTTTTTAAATTACATTGTAATTACATTATACATTACAAAAAATACTTTCTCAGAATGAATTACTTTAGTTTAAATACTTTGCACATAGGCAATAGACTTTTAAGTACAGTAGTTACAGTTGTTGAATGGGCAACACATTTTCAAACACAATGCAACATTCAGCTCAATGTGAATTTCTAGTTAAATGCAATTAGTTACTTTATGGATTACTTTTTCTAACCACAGGACTGGATCCTAGATTCAGTCCTGGGACATCTCCTGTAAACAGTTGAGTAAAAGCGTTTTGGTTACAGTAGTGATTTTTAAGGAATATTATTGTATTTTAAAAGTTGACAGAAACTTTTTCTCATAGAATCACCAATGTTATCCTATGGAAGGAAATTCACTTAGCAGGTAAAAACTGTTATCGTTACTTTTTCTTACTCAGTGTTGGATCCTGGATCCAGCACTGGTGCATCTCCTGTAAACAGTTGAAAGAATGCGTTTAAGTCATACAGGCGATTTTTAAGGAATATTTGTAGTTTGTGAAAATCGACACTTTGAAACTTTTCTGCTGAAAACCAGACAATGGATTCCTATGGAAGAAAATATAAGTTACTGGTAAGTACGGTTAAAATTACTTTTCAGGGTCAGTGCTGGGCTAAAAGATGCAGCACTGAGGTCTCTCCTGATAACAGGTGAGTAAATCGGAATTCGTATTTCGGCTGATTTTAGAGGAATATTTTAAAGTTCCAAAACTCCACACTTAGAAGAATTTCCAAGTGAAACCAGTCAATGTTAGCCTATGGAAGGAAATTCAAGTTACTGGTAAGTACGGTTAAAATTACTTTTCAGGACCAGTACTGGGCTGAAAGATACAGCACTGAGGTCTCTCCTGATAACAGGTGAGTAAATCGGAATTCGTATTTCGGCTGATTTTAGAGGAATATTTGTATGTTTCAAAAATCAACACTTAGAAACTTTTTCAGCAAAAAGCAGGCAATGATATCCTATGGAAGGAAATACAAGTTACTGGTAAGTACGGTTAAAATTACTTTTGAGGATCAGTACTGGGCTGAAAGATGCAGCACTGAGGTCTCTCCTGATAACAGGTGAGTAAATCGGAATTCGTATTTCGGCTGATTTTAGAGGAATATTTTAAAGTTCCAAAACTCCACACTTAGAAGAATTTCCAAGTGAAACCAGTCAATGTTAGCCTATGGAAGGAAATTCAAGTTACTGGTAAGTACGGTTAAAATTATTTTTCAGGACCAGTACTGGGCTGAAAGATACAGCACTGAGGTCTCTCCTGATAACAGGTGAGTAAATCGGAATTCGTATTTCGGCTGATTTTAGAGGAATATTTGTATGTTTCAAAAATCAACACTTAGAAACTTTTTCAGCAAAAAGCAGGCAATGATATCCTATGGAAGGAAATTCAAGTTACTGGTAAGTACGGTTAAAATTACTTTTCAGGATTAGTACTGGGCTGAAAGATGCAGCACTGAGGTCTCTCCTGATAACAGGTGAGTAAATCAGAATTCGTAGTTCGGCAGATTTTAGAGGAATATTTGCACAATGGTGAAGGGAGGGGCGGGGCCTGAGGTGACATCTGTGCAAACGCGCCCCGTGGCGCGTTTTAAGTTGGGGGATTAAGTCCCCTTGAATCATGAGGGTCCCTAGGGGCCAACTAGCCCACCAGGAACCTCCAGTATGCGCCAGGGGCTGCGTTGCAGAGACGTGTAGAGAGGCCACACCCCTTTTACACCTCTCTGCAACACAGCTCTGTGGCGCTTTCTGGATGTACCTGTTGGGCTAGTTGGCCCCAGGGACCCTCAGGATTGAAGGGGATTTAATTCCCCATCATAAAACGCGCCACGGGGCCTGTTTGCACACATGTCACCTCAGGCCCCGCCCCCTCCCTTCACCACTGTGCAAACGCGCCCCGTGGCACGTTTTAAGTCGGGGGATTAACTCCCCTTGAATCCTGAGGGTCCCTGGGGTGCAACTAGCCCACCAGCTACCTCCATTAAGCGCCACAGAGCTGCGTTGCAGAGAGGTGTAAAAAGGGGCGTGGCCTCTGTACACCTCTCTGCAAGGCAGCCCCCTGGCGCATACTGGAGGTTCCTGGTGGGCTAGTTGGCCCCCAGGGACCCCCAGTATTCAAGGGGAATTACTTCCCCTTCTTAAAACGCGCCAGGGGGCGCGTTTGCAGAGTACTGCAGGGAGGGGGGCGGGGCCTCCGGCACGATGCCGTTTTTTTTTTTTTTTTTTTATGGGAGGGGGGCTGCGTGGCCCCCCTTCCCTCGGCCACTTTTGGCCCCGGGGACCCCATCCCCCGGGGCCTGAGCATTTTTTTTTGTTTTATTTATAAAAAAAAAAAAAAAAAAAACGGGAAGGGGGCCGCGTGGCCCCCCTTCCCTGGGCCTCTATTGGCCCCGGGGACCCCATCCCCCGGGGAATGCCTTCTTTTTTTAAATAAAAAATATGGAGGGGGGCTGCGTGGCCCCCCTCCTCAGGCCATTTAAGGCCCCGGGGACCCCATCCCCCGGGGCCGGCCTTGCCCTTATTTTTTTTATTTTATTTTTTTTATTTGGGAGGGGGGCTGCGTGGCCCCCCTCCCGGGCCACTTATGGCCCCGGGGACCCCATCCCCCGGGGCCTGGCCTCTGGTTGGGGACTGTGGGGGGTCCCCAAACCCCCACAGTCCCGCCGGCTCCCCGTGTCCTATGGGAGCCGGCATTGCTTTCCACATGGGGAGCAGCTAACATGCTGCTCCCCATGTGGAAAGCAATTAGTTTGCATTTTGAAAGAGAGAGCAGGTTTCCTGCTCTCTCTTTCAAAATGCAAACCAAGTTTGCTATGACAGGACGGGAGCCGCGAGGCTCCCGTCTTGTCATAGCAAACAGCAGTGTCCCGGGGTAGGCACCCCGGGACACTGCAGGAGCTGGCCCTGGGGGTGGCGGTCCCCAGGGCCATCAAGGGCTCCAGGAGGGGGCCGCGCGGCCCCCTCCCTACATTTTGAAAGCCCCGGGGAGGTGGTGGTCCCCGGGGCTTGGGGGTCCAAAACGGACCCCCATTTTCAATTTTCTTAGTGCCCCGGGAGGTGGTGGTCCCCGGGGCGTGTGGGGGGGCTGGAGCCCCCCCACACAGGTTTAAAAAAAAAAAAAAAAAAAAAAAAGCCCCGGGGAGGTGGCGGTCCCCGGGGCCTCCCGCACCATTTATGATAAAGCCCCGGGGGGTGGTGGTCCCCGGGGCTTGGGGGGCCCTTAGAGGCCCCCCATACATAAAATAAACCCCCCCCAGCATGCCCCCGGGACTTGGCCCACCCGGGGGCAAATTTACATCGAAGCGCGGGAGACCGCGCTTCGATTTATTTTTATTTTTTTGGCAGGATTCGCGCACCCTGAGCGCATCCTGCCGATTATTTAAAAAAAAAAAAATGCTTTTTTTTGCCCAGGGGGTCCTTGTGGGACCCCCTGAGCAGGCCTAGGGGGTTAGGGGGTTTCTACCCTGCCCCCTTTGTGCGCTTTGCGCACTTGTTACAAAATGGCTGCCAACACTTCCTGAATCAGAATGTTGACAGCCAGCTGACAGCCAATTAGCAGACAGCTCGTGATCGGGAGGGTACGCGGATCCGACGCGCCCATAGATATATATGTGACTTTACTTGTGAATTTCTCAGGAACTACTGAACGGATTTACACCATTTAAGCAAAAGGCACCAGTCTGAACCAAGGGCTACCTCTTTGCCAAATTTGGTGTAATTCCGTTCAGCAGTTCGGGCTGTAGCTGCGACTAAAGGTTCCTATGGAAAAATGAATGGGGAAAATGCGTTTTGGGACCCCCTTTTCTCGGCCCCCGCTTGATGTATCACCCCGAGACTTTCAGGGTAGGAGCGGAGCGGAGCGCCCCAACAAGTTGGAAACTTTCGCGAAGATTCGTCAACCGGCGCCAACGTTATTTCAAATAGAATGTCGCGGATTTCCTATGGATAATAGGTCCTAACTATAACTATCTACTGGCGACCGCCAGTAGATAATATATATATATATATATATATTCACTGAAAAAACCATAGGTTTCAGGCACGTTATAGTTAGAAATTAGCATTTAAAAAACCTTTGAAATTCACTGAAAAAACCATAGGTTTTAGGGACAGTTATAGTTAGTTGGACATTGCACTCGTACAAAACCCGTGAAATTCCCCTGTTATAGTTAGTTCAGCTAACTATAACTCGCGCCCCGCAATGCACTGCTGATGACGTCACATATTACATCACTCATGACATGGTCAGTGACATTACTGATGACATCACTGATGACATCTCAAATGACATCACTGATGACATCACTGATGACATCATCCAGTGACTGTGTGTTTCTGTAAAGTTTAAATATGTTTAATATATATAGGGAAAGGCGTATTGAAGAATGAGTGGGTGTATAAGTGTCTGAATGGATGATTTAGTACGTGAGTGACTGACTCTACAAGTGAGTGATTAAACGTATCTTACTGAATGCATGGGTTAGTGACTAAACTGTGTGAATGTCTGTATCCGTCTGTTTGTTGTTGTGTAAGTGGATGCATGGATTTGCGAATAGCTACATGAGTGTCTATATGGGTTATTGATTGGTTCTCTGAGTATCTGTATGGCTGCCTGAGTGTTTGTGTGGGTGGGGTGTGTGTGACTCTATACATAGATGTGTGAGTGGGTGATTCACTGGGTGCATGATTTCAAGAGTGCATCTGTGATGGACTGCTTGGGTGGGTGAGTGTGTGTATGGGTGTGTTAGTGAGTGAATGTATATCTCAGTGGTACATGTGCGAGTAACTACATATGTAAAAGGCAGTATATATGTGTGTTAGAGTATTTAAATGGCTATAAGTGAGAGTGTGTTATTGTGAGAGTGGCTGTATGGATGCGTGTGTGCTTGTATCAGTTATTGTATAAGAGCGTAAGAATGTGCTAGTATTTGTATGAGTAAGTGAGCTGGTGTGTGTATAACTGTATAGGTGAGTAATGGGTGTGTGATTAATTTTTTGCATGACTGACTAGGTGTGTGAGTACCTCTATGGATGAGTGGCGGTGTGTGAGTGTTTATATAGGTGTATGAGTGCATATGATAGTCCTGTACTGAGTGACTGTAAGTATGAGTGACTGTACAGGTGAGTGAGTGGATGTGTGTGTAGATCTAAGAATCAGTGAGTGGGTATGTAGTTTTTGGTGTTGGAGTGTCTATGGTTTTGAGAATGGCAGTCTGTAATTTAGAGTGGGTGTATCAAAAGTTAAATTAGGGTGTGAGAAGATGCATGAAATTATCACATGGATGATGTCATCAGTGATGTCATTTGAGATGTCATCAGTGATGTCATCAGTGATGTCACTGACCATGTCATGAGTGATGTAATATGTGACGTCATCAGCAGTGCATTGCGAGGCGCGAGTTATAGTTAGCTGAACTAACTATAACAGGGGAATTTCACGGGTTTTGTACGAGTGCAATGTCCAACTAACTATAACTGTCCCTAAAACCTATGGTTTTTTCAGTGAATTTCAAAGGTTTTTTAAATGCTAATTTCTAACTATAACGTGCCTGAAACCTATGGTTTTTTCAGTGAATTTCAAAGGTTTTTTAAATGCTAATTTCTAACTATAACGTGCCTGAAACCTATGGTTTTTTTAGTGAATTTCAAAGGTTTTTTAAATGCTAATTTCTAACTATAACGTGCCTGAAACCTATGATTTTTTAAGTGAATTTCAAAGGTTTTTTAAATGCTAGTTTCTAACTATGCCAACAGAGGTAGGACATGTGAAGAAAGAAGAAAAAACGCACAGAAAGAAGCAAAAGATGTGCAGAAAGAACCAACAGAGGAGCAGAAAGAGGCCTTGTTGCAAAATCATCCTGTGCCCACAACTTTTTCAGACGGGTACTGGTGGTAACTGACTCTGACTAACCAGAGCCAGTGCGCGTTTGCACAGTGGTGAAGGGAGGGGGGCCTGAGGTGACATGTGTGCAAACGCGCCCCGTGGCGCGTTTTAAGTTGCGGGATTAAGTCCCCTTGAATCCTGAGGGTCCCTGGGGCCCAACTAGCCCCCAGGTACCTACAGTTAGGACCACAGAGCTGAGTTGCAGAGAGGCGTTCCGAGGCCACGCACCTTTTTTCACCTCTCTGCAACGCAACTCTGTTGTGCTTACTGAAGGTACCTGGTGGGCTAGTTGGCCCCCAGGATTCAAAGAGAATTAACTCCCCAACTTAAAACGCACCACAGGGCGTGTTTGCGCACATGTCACCTGAAGCCCCGCCCCTCCCTTCACCACTGTGCAAACGCGCCCCGTGGCGCGTTTTAAGTTGGGGGATTAGGTCACCTTGAATCCTGAGAGTCCCTGGGGCCCAACTAGCCCACCAGGTACTTCCAGTAAGCACCACAGGCCTGCGTTGCAACGCCTGTAACAAATTGTGCAGTTGTGTTTAGGTAGTGAAGAGGGTCATGCTGGGGGTAGTGTTTTAGGGTAGTGCAGTGGTGTTTGTGTAGTGTAGGGGGTCATGCTGGGGGTAGATTTAGGGTTTAGGGTAGTGCAGTGGTGTTTGGGTAGTGTAGGGAGTCGTGCTGAGGGAGTGTTTTAGGGTTTAGGGTAGTACAGTGGTGTTTGGGTAGTGTAGGGGGTCGTGCTGGGGTTAGTGTTTTAGGGTTTTAGGGTTTAGGGTAGTGCAGTGGTGTTTGGGTAGTGTAGGGGATACTGCTGGGGGTAGTGGTTTAGGGTTTAGGGTAGTGCAATGGTGTTTGGGTAGTGTAGGGGGTACTGCTGGGGGTAGTGTTTTAGGGTTTAGGGTAGTGCAGTGGTGTTTGGGTAGCGTAGGGGGTACTGCTGGGGGTAGTGTTTTATGGTTTAGGGTAGTGCAGTGGTGTTTGGGTAGTGTAGGGGTTCGTGCTGGGGGTAGTTTTTAGGGTTTAGGGTAGTGCAGTGGTGTTTGTGTAGTGTAGGAGGTCGTGTTTTAGGGTTTAGGGTAGTGCAGTGGTCTTTGGGTAGTGTAGGGAGTCGTGTGGGGGTATTGTTTTAGAGTTTAGGGTAGTGCAGTGGTCTTTGGGTAGTGTAGGGGGTTGTGCGGGGGGTAGTGTTTTAGGGATTAGGGTAGTGCATTGGTATTTGGGTAGTGTAGGGGGTCATGCGGGGGTAGTGTTTTAGGGTTTAGGGCAGTGCAGTGGTGTTTAGGTAGTGTAGGGGGTCGTGCTGGGGGAGTGTTTTAGGGTTTAGGGCAGTGCAGTGGTGTTCGGGTAGTGTAGGGGGTCGTGCTGGGGGGAGTGTTTTAGGGTTTAGGGCAGTGCAGTCGTGTTCGGGTAGTGTAGTGTAGGGGTCGTGCTGGGGGGAGTATTTTAGGGTTTAGGGTAGTGCAGTGGTGTTCGGGTAGTGTAGGGGGTCATGCTGGGGGTTGTGTTCTAGGGTTTAGGGCAGTGCAGTGGTGTTCGGGCAGTGTAGGGGGTCGTGCTGGGGGTGGTGTTTTAGGGTTTAGGGCAGTGCAGTGGTGTTCGGGCAGTGTAGGGGGTCGTGCTGGGAGTGGTGTTTCAGGGTTTAGGGCAGTGCAGTGGTGTTCGGGCAGTGTAGGGGGTCGTGCAGGGGGTGGTGTTTCAGAGTTTAGGGCAGTGCAGTGGTGTTCGGGCAGTCGTGCAGGGGTGGTGTTTCAGGGTTTAGGGCAGTGGTGTTCGGCAGTGTAGGGGGTCATGCTGGGGGTGGTGTTTCAGGGTTTGGGGCAGTGCAGTGGTGTTCGAGCAGTAAAGGGGGTCATGCTGGGGGTGGTGTTTCAGGGTTTAGGGCAGTGCAGTGGTGTTCGGGCAGTGTAGGGGGCGGTGCAGGGGGTGGTGTTTCAGGGTTTAGGGCAGTGCAGTGGTGTTCGGGCAGTGTAGGGGGTGGTGCAGGGGGTGGTGTTTCAGGGTTTAGGGCAGTGCAGTGGTGTTCGGGCAGTGTAGGGGATCGTGCAGGGGTGGTGTTTCAGGGTTTAGGGCAGTGCAGTGGTGTTCGGGCAGTGTAGGGGGCGGTGCAGGGGGTGGTGTTTTAGGGTTTAGGGCAGTACAGTGGTGTTCGGGCATTGTAGGGGGTGGTGCTGGGGCTGGTGTTTCAGGGTTTAGGGCAGTGCAGTAGTGTTTGGGCAGTGTAGGGGATCGTGCAGGGGGTGGTGTTTCAGGGTTTAGGGCAGTGCAGTGGTGTTCGGCCAGTGTAGGTAGTCTTGCTGGGGGTGGTGTTTCAGGGTTTAGGGCAGTGCAGTAGTTTTCGGGCAGTGTAGGCGGTCGTGCTGGGGCTGGTGTTTCAGGGTTTAGGGCAGTGCAGTGGTGTTCGGGCAGTGTACGGGTTTGTGCTGGGGCTGGTGTTTCAGGGTTTAGGGCAGTGCAGTGGTGTGCGGGCAGTGTACGGGGTTGTGCTGGGGCTGGTGTTTCAGAATTTAGGGCAGTGCAGTGGTGTTCGGGCAGTGTAGGGGGTCGTGCTGGGGTGGTGTTTCAGGGTTTAGGGCAGTGCAGTGGTGTTCGGGCAGTGTAGGGGGTCGTGCTGGGGCTGGTGTTTCAGGGTTTAGGGCAGTGCAGTGGTGTTCGGGCAGTGTAGGGGGTCGTGCTGGGGCTGGTGTTTCAGGGTTTTGGGCAGAGCAGTGGTGTTTGGGCAGTGTAGGGGGTCGTGCTGGGGGTGGTGTTTCAGGGTTTAGGGCAGTGCAGTGGTGTTCGGGCAGTGTAGGGGGTCTTGCTGTGGGTGGTGTTTCAGGGTTTAGGGCAGTGCAGTGGTGTTCGGGCAGTGTAGGGGGTCTTGCTGGGGGTGGTGTTTCAGGGTTTAGGGCAGTGGTGTTCAGGCAGTGTAGGGGGTCTTGCTGGGGGTGATGTTTCAGGGTTTAGGGCAGTGCAGTGGTGTTCGGGCAGTGTAGGGGGTCTTGCTGGGGGTAGTGTTTCAGGGTTTAGGGCGGTGCAGTGGTGTTCGTGCAGTGTAGGGGGTCGTGCTGGGGGTGGTGTTTCAGGGTTTAGGGCAGTGCAGTAGTGTTCGGGCAGTGTAGGGGGTCGTGCAGGGGGTGGTGTTTCAGGGTTTAGGGCAGTACAGTGGTGTTTGGGCAGTGTAGGGGGTCGTGCAGGGGGTGGTGTTTCAGGGTTTAGGGCAGTGCAGTGGTGTTCGGGCAGTGTAGGGGGTCGTGCTGGGGCTGGTGTTTCAGGGTTTAGGGCAGTGCAGTGGTGTTCGGGCAGTGTAGGGGTCTTGCTGGGGCTGGTGTTTCAGGGTTTAGGGCAGTGTAGGGGGTCTTGCTGGGGGTGATGTTTCAGGGTTTAGGGTAGTGCAGTGGTGTTCGGGCAGTGTAGGGGGTCTTGCTGGGGGTAGTGTTTCAGGGTTTAGGGCAGTGCAGTGGTGTTCGTGCAGTATAGGGGGTCGTGCTGGGGATGGTGTTTCTGGGTTTAGGGCAGTGCAGTAGTGTTCGAGCAGTGTATGGGGTTGTGCAGGGTGTGGTGTTTCAGGGTTTAGGGCAGTGCAGTGGTGTTCGGGCAGTGTAGGGGGTCGCGCTGGGGGTGGTGTTTCAGGGTTTAGGGCAGTGCAGTGGTGTTCGGGCAGTGTAGGGGGTCATGCACGGGGTGGTGTTTCAGGGTTTAGGGCAGTGCAGTGGTGTTTGGGCAGTGTAGGGTGTTGTGCTGGGGCTGGTGTTTCAGGGTTCAGGGCAGTGCAGTGGTGTTCGGGCAGTGTAGGGGGTCGTGCTGGGGTGGTGTTTCAGGGTTTAGGGCAGTGCAGTGGTGTTCGGGCAGTGTAGGGGGTCGTGCTGGGGCTGGTGTTTCAGGGTTTAGGGCAGTGCAGTGGTGTTCGGGCAGTGTAGGGGGTCGTGCTGGGGCTGGTGTTTCAGGGTTTTGGGCAGAGCAGTGGTGTTTGGGCAGTGTAGGGGGTCGTGCTGGGGGTGGTGTTTCAGGGTTTAGGGCAGTGCAGTGGTGTTCGGGCAGTGTAGGGGGTCTTTCTGTGGGTAGTGTTTCAGGGTTTAGGGCAGTGCAGTGGTGTTCGGGCAGTGTAGGGGGTCTTGCTGGGGGTGGTGTTTCAGGGTTTAGGGCAGTGGTGTTCAGGCAGTGTAGGGGGTCTTGCTGGGGGTGATGTTTCAGGGTTTAGGGCAGTGCAGTGGTGTTCGGGCAGTGTAGGGGGTCTTGCTGGGGGTAGTGTTTCAGGGTTTAGGGCGGTGCAGTGGTGTTCGTGCAGTGTAGGGGGTCGTGCTGGGGGTGGTGTTTCAGGGTTTAGGGCAGTGCAGTAGTGTTCGGGCAGTGTAGGGGGTCGTGCAGGGGTTGGTGTTTCAGGGTTTAGGGCAGTACAGTGGTGTTTGGGCAGTGTAGGGGATCGTGCAGGGGGTGGTGTTTCAGGGTTTAGGGCAGTGCAGTGGTGTTCGGGCAGTGTAGGGGGTTGTGCTGGGGCTGGTGTTTCAGGGTTTAGGGCAGTGCAGTGGTGTTCGGGCAGTGTAGGGGGTCTTGCTGGGGGTGGTGTTTCAGGGTTTAGGGCAGTGTAGGGGGTCTTGCTGGGGGTGATGTTTCAGGGTTTAGGGTAGTGCAGTGGTGTTCGGGCAGTGTAGGGGGTCTTGCTGGGGGTAGTGTTTCAGGGTTTAGGGCAGTGCAGTGGTGTTCGTGCAGTATAGGGGGTCGTGCTGGGGATGGTGTTTCTGGGTTTAGGGCAGTGCAGTAGTGTTCGAGCAGTGTAAGGGGTTGTGCAGGGGGTGGTGTTTCAGGGTTTAGGGCAGTGCAGTGGTGTTCGGGCAGTGTAGGGGGTCGCGCTGGGGGTGGTGTTTCAGGGTTTAGGGCAGTGCAGTGGTGTTCGGGCAGTGTAGGGGGTCATGCACGGGGTGGTGTTTCAGGGTTTAGGGCAGTGCAGTGGTGTTTGGGCAGTGTAGGGTGTTGTGCTGGGGCTGGTGTTTCAGGGTTCAGGGCAGTGCAGTGGTGTTCAGGCAGTGTAGGGGGTCGTGCTGAGGCTGGTGTTTCACAGTTTAGGGCAGTGCAGTGGTGTTCGGGCAGTGTAGGGGGTCGTGCTGGGGCTGGTGTTTCAGGGTTTAGGGCAGTGCAGTGGTGTTCGGGCAGTGTAGGCGGTCGTGCTGGGGCTGGTGTTTCAGGGTTTAGGGCAGTGCAGTGGTGTTCGGGCAGTGTAGGGGGTCGTGCTGGGGCTGGTGTTTCAGGGTTTAGGGCAGTGCAGTGGTGCTCGGGCAGTGTAGGGGGTCGTGCTGGGGGTGATGTTTCAGGGTTTAGGGTAGTGCAGTGGTGTTCGGGCAGTGTAGGGGGTCGTGCAGGGGCTGGTGTTTCAAGGTTTAGGGCAGTGCAGTGGTGTTTGGGCAGTGTAGGGGGTCGTGCTGGGGCTGGTGTTTCAGGGTTTTGGGCAGAGCAGTGGTGTTCGGGCAGTGTAGGGGGTCATGCTGGGGGTAGTATTTCAGGGTTTAGGGGAGTGCAGTGGTGTTCGGGCAGTGTAGGGGGTCGTGCTGGGGGTGGTGTTTCAGGGTTTAGGTCAGTGGTGTTCGGGCAGTGTAGGGGGTCTTGCTGGGGGTGATGTTTCAGGGTTTAGGGCAGTGCAGTGGTGTTCGGGCAGTGTAGGGGGTCTTGCTGGGGGTAGTGTTTCAGGGTTTAGGGCAGTGCAGTGGTGTTCGGGCAGTGTAGGGGGTCATGCTGGGGGTGGTGTTTCAGGGTTTAGGGCAGTGCAGTGGTGTTCGGGCAGTGTAGGGGGTCGTGAAGGGGGTGGTGTTTCAGGGTTTAGGGCAGTGCAGTGGTGTTCGGGCAGTGTAGGGGGTCGTGCTAGGGGTGGTGTTTCAGGGTTTAGGGCAGTGCAGTGGTGTTCGGGTAGTGTAGGGGGTCATGCAGGGGCTGGTGTTTCAGGGTTTAGGGCAGTGCAGTGGTGTTCGGGCAGTGTAGGGGGTCGTGCTGGGGGTAGTGTTTTAGGGTTTAGGGTAGTGCAGTGGTGCTTGTGTAGTGTAGGGGGTCGTGCTGGGGGTAGTGTTTTAGGGTTTAGGAAAAGTGCAGTGGTGTTTCTGTAGTGTAGGGGGTCATGTTTTAGGGTAGTGCAGTGGTGTTTGGGTAGTGTAGGGGGTCATGCTGGGGGTAGTGTTTTAGGATTTAGGTTAGTGCAGTGGTGTTTGGGTAGTGTAGGGGGTCGTGCTGGGGGTAGTGTTTTAGGGTTTAGGGTAGTGCAGTGGTGTTTGTGTAGTGTAGGGGGTCGTGCTGGGGGTAGTGTTTTAGGGTTTAGGGTAGTGCAGTGGTGCTTGTGTAGTGTAGGGGGTCGTGCTGGGGGTAGTGTTTTAGGGTTTAGGGTAGTGCAGTGGTGTTTGTGTAGTGTAGGGGGTCATGTTTTAGGGTAGTGCAGTGGTGTTTGGGTAGTGTAGGGGGTCGTGCTGGGGGTAGTGTTTTAGGGTTTAGGATAGTGCAGTGGTGCTTCTGTAGTGTAGGGGGTCGTGCTGGGGGTAGTGTTTTAGGGTTTAAGGTAGTGCAGTGGTGTTTTTGTAGTGTAGGGGGTCATGTTTTAAGATGCAATGCTCCAATACCTGACCAGTCTGCACTACATAAAACTGCAAAAAAACAAAAAATAAAAAGTGTTTTGCACACTTTTGTCATTGGGCTATATGTGGGCTACATCTGGGTAATATGTGTGCTACATTTGGGCTCTTTTTTCACTGGTGGCCATCTTGGAAGACTTCTTTGTTATGAAGTTTCCTAATTTCTTCATTTACTGCAGTCTCCTCAGTAGGAAATGCTTACAGTTTTTTACTTTGATTCCATCAAGAAGGCATTCAGATGTGTCTCACATCTGCCATAAATTCAGAATGTTAGCACTCTAGTTGCTCATTAGATCACTGGAGTAAAGCTACTGCTCACCAGGGAGTTAACTGGTAGTCTGCTGCTGGTATTGAAAGTGATTGTTTCAGTCTGCATGTCAGAATTTTCTAATGAAATAGAAGAGGATTTGAGATCTCACTTAAAACATGCCCTAATTTTTCTTTCTGCAGCACTAACCATAATTTTTATTTCAAAAAGAACCCCTCATTTTGTTCCTTTTTAAATTAAATGTTTTAAGTGTTACCGGTTTATTCCAATCAAGATGGCTTCAGGTGTGCCATACTTTTGTCATAAGTAAGGCTGTTAGCGGTCTAGTTGTTCTTTAGAACACTCTGGGAAGCTTCAGTAGAACACAAAGGCATCAACTGGCAGGCTGCTCCTGTTCAAATATAACAGGAAGATATTTGAGATCACACTTGAAATATGTCCTAATTTTTCTTTCTACAGCACTAACCATAATTTCTATGACAAAATGAACCCCATCATTTTGTTCCTTTTTAAATTAAATTGTTTAAGTGTTACCAGTTTATTCCAATCAAGATGGCTTCAGGTGTGCCATACTTTTGTCATAAGTAAGGCTGTTAGCACTCTAGTTGTTCTTTAGAACACTCTGGGAAGCTGCAGTAGAACACAAAGGAATCAACTGACAGTCTCTGCCCTTGTTGGATGTACATGTTTTACTGAGAATGTCAGACTTCATTCTCACATGAGTGAGAAAGATAAAGTGAATTTACAGAAAATATGCTCTCATTTTAGCTTCTGGAGCACCTTCCAAACCTCCATGGGACAAGCATGAGAAAATAGTGTTCTCTCAAACATGATTCATTATATCCCAGCAGAAGGTTTTTCACATGGTAAAATCACCTTAGAATACACCACAATTCCTAAAATTAGTATGGTACCATCAACAAATAAATTCTAATGTAACTAAAGCCTGTTATCACCCTTTATAGTTCTCCTTTTGGTGACCCTCAAAATCTTCTATTCACTACAATGCATTTCAATGAGGTACTATCATTTATATTGGTCCCAAGATGGCTGCCAGCAATTCCAGGATGAAGTGCTGACAGCCAATCAGATCTCACGATGACATGTGTGGTTAGGCTCCGCCCAGATATATATGTGACTTTACTTTTGATTTTCTCAGGAACTACTGAACGGATTTACACCATTTAAGCAAAAGGCACGACACTGAACCAAGGGCTACCTCTTTGCCAAATTTGGTGTAATTCCGTTCAGCAGTTCGGGCTGTAGCTGCGACTAAAGGTTCCTATGGAAAAATGAATGGGGAAAATGTGTTTTGGGACCCCCCTTTTTCTCGGCCCCCGCTTGACGTATCACCCCAAGACTTTCAGGATAGGAGCGGACCGGAGCGCCCCAACAAGTTGGAAACTTTCGCGAAGATTCGTCAACCGGCGCCAACGTTATTTCAAATAGAATGTCGCGGATTTCCTATGGATAATAGGTTTTAACTATAACTATCTACTGGCGACCGCCAGTAGATAATATATATATATATATATATATATATATATATATATATATATAAAAATTCACTGAAAAAACCATAGGTTTCAGGGGCGTTATAGTTAGTTGGACATTTCACTCGTACAAAACCATAGAAATTCCCCCGTTATAGTTAGTTCAGCTAATTATAACTCGCGCGCCCGCAATGCACTGCTGATGACGTCACATATTACATCACTCATGACATGGTCAGTGACATCACTCATGACATCACTGATGACATCTCAAATGACATCACTGATGACATCACTGATGACATCATCCTTGTGATAGAGTGGCAGACCTCCTCTCACCCTAATATAACCTTTGATACACACACTCAAAAATACAAACTAACATTTTTAAAACAATGGACATACCAATACCAGTTACAACACACCTATTCATTAATTCCAAGATCTACACACACATTCACTCATTCACCAACAGTCCCTATACAGTCACTCATACATGTACTCACTCATCATATGTACTCATAAACCTATACATCCTCTTACACACCGCCACTCATCTATAGAGTTACTCACACACATAGTCACACATGCAAACAAAGTATCAAACATCCATTTACTTGCATATACAGTTATACAGACACTACCACACTTACTTCTGCAGAAACTTACACATACTTACTCTCTTAAACAATCACTTATAGAAACACCTACTTATTTGTACAGGAACTCTTCCAATCTCTCACTCTCACATATACTCACTTATATACACCAATACTCACATATACTAGTTTAAAACATATGTAGTTACTCATAAAGACATTATTGAGACAGTCATTCACTCACTAACACACCCATACACATACTCATCCACCTATACAGTCCTGCACACATGCTGTCTTCAACACATACAAACAGTGAGTCACTCATTCATGCATCTATGCACTAAGTAATACCCCCACCGAACCATACAGACACTCAGACACTCATACTGATACTCAAAAAACCAACTAATAACCCATATAGACACTCATGTAGCTACTCACCAACCCATTCAGCCACTTATACACAAAGTGAGAGACTGATACAGATATTTTCATATTTAAACATTACTCACTAACCCATGTATTCACTAAGATACACTTAGTCAGTTATACAATGAATTTTACAAAACAAAATCATCCATTTAGACACTTATATACCCATTTATTCTTCCATCGACCTTGAGATATACATATATAAAACATATTTAATTTTCAGAAAAACACACATTCACTGGATGATGTCATCAGTGATGTCATGAGTGATGTCACTGACCATGTCATGAGTGATGTAATATGTGACGTCATCAGCAGTGCATTGCGGGCGCGCGAGTTATAGTTAGCTGAACTAACTATAACGGGGGAATTTCTATGGTTTTGTACGAGTGAAATGTCCAACTAACTATAACGCCCCTGAAACCTATGGTTTTTTCAGTGAATTTCTAAGGTTTTTTAAATGCTACTTTCTAACTATAACGTGCCTGAAACCTATGGTTTTTTCAGTGAATTTCTAAGGTTTTTTAAATGCTAATTTCTAACTATAACGTGCCTGAAACCTATGGTTTTTTCAGTGAATATATATATATTTATTATACTATGTATACATGTGAAAATGTCTCGGTCCCCTGTTTGCCTCGGTGGCACGGAAAAAATGGGTGGAACTGACATCAGCACGCCGACGAGGTCCTCTTATGGCTCCGATGACGTCATACGGTGTCGCGAGCGGAGCCGTGCTCGTTGACGTCGGAGAGCTAGGAAAGAATTTCCGTGGAATGCTGGTGCAGGGGATATTCACCTAAGTGTTCAGGCTAGTCCTTTGGGAGCAACTGTTTATGTTGCCACTCCAGAAACCGAAACCAGTGATCCGAGGGCAGAGGCCCTGCAGATGGCACACGAGGTGGGGTGCCCAGTCGTGTGCACCGGCGGGGCAGCGAAGTGACAAGCACCACAACCCACAAAAAAGGTAACGAGGGCACTGAATAACACAGGATCTTCTCTTTGTATCTGGCAGGAACAACGAAGTTAAAATGCCCTAGTACCAAAATGTAGAATTAGTGCTACAACGGTCTTCAAGAGGACCTGCGATGCCGCTTCTGCCTCCCGTACCCTGGAGGCGGCACATGGGTCACACGGTACGGTCATACTGCGGTGGGACGCACACTCGTTGACCTCTCATGGCACTGCTCCACACTTCAGGGAGGACGCTTTCCATTAGCTATGTTTTCTGATGACATGTCGCGCCGGACCCGTCCAACAACAGAACTCCTTTAGATCCAAACAGACTCTTCCACTCTCTCACCGGAAGTGAAACCAGGCCACGCGGACACTTTCACAATACAACAGCCGGGAATGCACTTTTCGGTAAAAAAACCACATTCCTTCCTCCTAATTAATCAAATAAATGTCTCACTGAAGAACAGGGGCCAGCTTCGATCGGTAAACAGCCGTTACAACGACTTTTTTACTTTGCGATACCATTACAACGCATGCATTACCACGCATGCGTTGTACATCACAAAGTCATTATTACGCATTTTTTTAGAACGCATGGTCATTTACCACGCATGCCTTTACAACTAATTTTGTTGTAAAGGTATGTATGGTAAATGACCATGCGTTCTAAAAAACATGTAGATGATCCATGTTGTTGTAAGGAAACAGAGGCTGTTCTGTTTCCTCACAACGACGTGCACCGCCCCTCAGAGATGACGTGAAGCAGGAACCACGAGGAGAGAGGAACCATGAGGAGTGAGAGGTAAGGGGGATTGGGCATAGGGTGGGGGTTTCTTTTCTAGGGTTTAGGGTAGTGCAGTGGTGTTTGGGTGGTGTAGGGGGTCATGCTGGGGGTAGTGTTTTAGGGTTTAGGGTAGTGCAGTGGTGTTTGGGTAGTGTAGGGGTCGTGCTGGGGGTAGTGTTTTAGGGTTTAGGGTAGTGCAGTAGTGTAGGGGGTCGTGCTGGTGGTAGTGTTTTAGGGTTTAGGGTAGTGCAGTGGTGTATGGGTAGTGTAGGGGTCATGCTGGGGTAATGTTTTAGGGTTTAGGGTAGTGCAGTGGTGTTTGAGTAGTGTAGGGAGTCATGCTGGTGGAAGTGGTTTAGGGTAGTGCAGTGGTGTTTGTGTAGTGTAGGGGGTCATGCTGGGGGTAGTGTTTTATGGTTTAGGGTAGTGCAGTGGTGTTTGGGTAGTGTAGGGGTCGTGCTGGGGGTACTTTTAGGGTTTAGGGTAGTGCAGTGGTGTTTGGGTAGTGTAGGGAGTCGTGCTGGGGTAGTGTTTTAGGGTTTAGGGTAGTGCAGTGGTGTTTGTGTAGTGTAGGGGGTTGTGCTGGGGGTAGTGTTTTAGGGTTTATGTTAGTGCAGTGGTCTTTGGGTAGTGTAGGGGGTAGTGCTGGGGTAGTGTTTTAGGGTTTAGGGCAGTGCAGTGGTGTTTGTGTAGTAAAGGGGGTCATGCCGTGGGTAATGTTTTAGGGTTTAGGGTAGTGCAGTCGTGTTTGTGTAGTGTAGGGGGTCGTGTTTTAGGGTGTAGGGTAGTGCAGTGGTGTTTGTGTAGTGTGGGTGGTCATGCTGGGGGTATATTTAGGGTTTAGTGTAGTGCAGTGGTGTTTGGGTAGTGTAGGGAGTCGTGCTGGTGGTAGTGTTTTAGGGTTTAGGGTAGTGCAGTTATGTTTGGGTAGTGTAGGGTGTTGTGCTGGGGGTAGTGTTTCAGCACTTATTTTTCTTTCTACAGCACTAACCATAATTTCTATGGCAAAATGAACCCCCTCATTTTGTTCCTTTTTAAATTAAATGTTTTAAGTGTTACCAGTTTATTCCAATCAAGATGGCTTCAGGTGTGCCATACGTTTGTCATAAGTAAGACTGTTAGCGCTCTAGTTGTTCTTTAGAACACTCTGGGAAGCTGCAGTAGAAGACAAAGGCATCAACTGACAGGCTGCTCCTGTTGAAATATAACAGGAAGATATTTGAGATCTCACTTAAAACATGTCCTAATTTTTCTTTCTACAGCACTAACCATAATTTCTATGACAAAATGAACCCCCTCATTTTGTTCCTTTTTAAATTAAATGTTTTAAGAGTTACCAGTTTATTCCAATCAAGATGGCTTCAGGTGTGCCATAATTTTGTCATAAGTAAGACTGTTAGCGCTCTAGTTGTTCTTTAGAACACTCTGGGAAGCTGCAGTAGAACACAAAGGCATCAACTGACAGGCTGCTCCTGTTGAAATATAACAGGAAGATATTTGAGATCTCACTTAAAACATGTCCTAATTTTTCTTTCTACAGCACTAACCATAATTTCTATGACAAAATGAACCCCATCATTTTGTTCCTTTTTAATTTAAATTAAATGTTTTAAGTGTTACCAGTTTATTCCAATCAAGATGGCTTCAGGTGTGCCATACTTTTGTCATAAGTAAGGCTGTTAGCACTCTAGTTGTTCTTTAGAACACTCTGGGAAGCTGCAGTAGAACACAAAGGAATCAACTGACAGTCTCTGCCCTTGTTGGATGTACATGTTTTACTGAGAATGTCAGACTTCATTCTCACATGACTGAGAAAGATAATGTGAATTTACAGAAAATATGCTCTCATTTTAGCTTCTGGAGCACCTTCCAAAACTGTATGGGACAAGCATGTGAAAATAGTTTTCTCTCAAACATGATTCATGATATCCCAGCAGAAGGTTTTTCACAGGGTAAAATCACCTTAGAACACACCACAATTCCTGAAATTAGTATGGTACCATCAACAAATGAATTATAATGTAACTAAAGTCTTTTATCACCCTTTATAGTTCTACTTTTGGTAACCCTCAAAATCTTCGATTCACTACAATGCATTTCAATGGGGTACTATCATTTATTTTGGTCCCAAGATGGCTGCCAGCAATTCCAGGATGAAGTGCTGACAGCCAATCAGATCTCACGATGACATGTGTGGTTAGGCTCCGCCCAGATATATATGTGTTTTCTTTTTCAAATTTCTCAGGAACTACTGAACGGATTTACACCATTTAAGCAAAAGGCACGACCCTGAACCAAGGGCTACCTTTTGGCAAATTTGGTGTAATTCCGTTCAGCAGTTCGGGCTGTAGCTGCGACTAAAGGTTCCTATGGAAAATTGCATGGGGAAAACACGTTTTGGGTCCCCCCTTTTTTCTCGGCCCCCACTTGCCGAATCACCCCAAGACTTTCAGGATAGGAGTGGACCGGAGCGCCCCAACAAGTTGGAAAATTTCGCGAAGATTCGTCAACCGGCGCCAAAGTTATTTCAAATAGAATGGTGCGGATTTCCTATGGAAAATAGGTCCTAACTATAACTATCTACTGGCGACCGCCAGTAGATAATATATATATATATATATATATATATATATATATATATATATATATATATATATATTTATATACCACGAACCTCGCTTTTGCTGTTTTCTTCCAAACAAACGAGCGTAGACCCAGTTTGGTGCAATTATTGTTTATTCCGACACACTCACCAGTCGCCATGACGCGTTTCGGCAGATCCCTGCCTTGATCACATGGCATGATATATATATATTTCCAAAAGTTGCCCAAAAAGCTTGAGAACGCACTCAACAGCAGCTATTCAGAAGAATCTTTATTTGAGGGGAACCAGCTTTTCCGTCCAGACTCAATGCGCCTGACCGGTTTCGGAGCCCCCTGCTCCTTAATCATAGGCATGGCATAGCTGGTCTCCACAGGTAACTCCAAGCATTTAAAGCCGCATGCTGAATTCTATTCGGTATTGCCCCCAGTGGGCCGTTCAGGTGCACGTTCTTGCAAAGCATGCTAGACTTTGTAGTCCGCTTGGAGACAATTATTACCCCTCATTGGGTCCTGCAAGAAAAACAGTTTTTTTGCATATTTATATTTCTCTGGTGGGCATCAGAACAACAAAGGCACAGGTCAATTTCACAAGAGCTTCTGCTCCGCTCATAGGCTTGCACAGTTCAAGCCCCTCGGTCCTTGACATCAGTATGATCGGCGGTGCAGTTCTCCACGGCTTGGACTGCCGCGATAAGTATTTCCAAAAGTTGCCCAAAAAGCTTGAGAACGCACTCAACAGCAGCTATTCAGAAGAATCTTTATTTGAGGGGAACCGGCTTTTCCATCCTGACTCAATGCGCCTGACCGGTTTCGGAGCACCCTGCTCCTTAATCATTGGCATGGCAAAGCTGGTCTCCGCAGGTAACTCCAAGCATTTAAAGCCGCATGCTGAATTCTATTCGGTATTGCCCCCAGTGGGCCGTTCAGGTGCACGTTCTTGCAAAGCATGCTAGACTTTGTAGTCCGCTTGGAGACAATTATTACTATTATTATATATATTCACTGAAAAAAACAAAGGTTACAGAGATATTATAGTTAGGAAGTGAAATTTAAAAAAATCTTAGCAAATCACTGAAAAAAACAAAGATTACGGAGACGTTATAGTTAGGCTTAGGTGTCACTTGCACAAAACCAGATAAATTCAGCCATTATAGTTAGGGAGAGGAGGGGAATCGTCTCCTCCTGCCAACTCGGACATATTGAGCATTGCAAAGAACTGATTTTGGCAGCAGAAAGTAAGACTGGCATTACTTTATTGAAAAATATGTTACTGTTATTTTTAACCATTTGCACTGAGTCACTTTATATGTACTATACTAAATGGACAAAGATGGTGCTTTATGGGCATTGAAGGATTACCTATGGTCACGTGCTCACTATGATCAAATTGAAATACGCCTGCCATGATTTTACTCCCCTGTGATCAAGGCTATTTGTAAAGCCGAAACGCGCAAGGAAAGACTTTGCTGCCTGCTTTAAATAAATGACAGCATGTTTCTTGAGTTGGGCTTCGAGTACTTTGTAGTGCTGCTCTTTTGGTGTTCAATTACAGGCAGCTCCAGGCCTGTTACAAAGCCGCTCTGCAGGGACGGGGGCTCCTTTCACTTGGAGATTTTGAGTGTGCCTAATTATGGGGAGCATGCCCCGCTCATTTTCCAGAGCCCTTCATTACCACTAAGGATTTCATGGCATTCGGAGGTGAGAATGGGAGTGGAGGGGAATCGTCTCCTCCTGCCAACTCGGACATATTGAGCATTGCAAAGAACTGATTTTGGCAGCAGAAAGTAAGACTGGCATTACTTTATTGAAAAATACGTGACTGTTATTTTTAACCATTTGCACTGAGTCACTTTATATGTACTATACTAAACGGACAAATATTGTGCATTATGGGCATTGAAGGATTACCTATGGTCACGTGCTCACTATGATCAAATTGAAATATGCCTGCCATGATTTTACTCACCTGTGATCAAGGCTATTTGTAAAGCCGAAGCGCATAAGGAAAGACTTTGCTGCCTGCTTTAAATAAATGCCAGCATGTTTCTTGAGTTGAGCTTCGAGTACTTTGTAGTGCTGCTCTTTTGGTGTTCAATTACAGGCAGCTCCAGGCCTGTTACAAAGCCGCCCTGCAGGGACGGGGGCTCCTTTCACTTGGAGATTTTGTGTGTGCGTATATATATATATATTGTATTTCAAGAGTGCCCTGAAGCAACGAGAAAGCACTCGACAGCACCCTGCCAACCAGCCTTATGATGCAGCCTGTCTCCTGCTCCACCTGTTCTTATTGTGCCGACACGTTTCGAGGCCGATAGCCTCTTCTTCTCGGGCTGCTTAAAGACGTCACACTGAGGCTCACAAAATGCTTTCCGGCTTCATTTATTTGTAAAACGCCCCCAGTGGGCATGTGCTTAGTGCATTTTCATTTCGATGCCTGATGGGTAATGAAGTCCTCAATGCGAGCAATAGTATTTACATATAGTATGTTCAATGCGCGTTTACTGAAACTTATTGTCTCCTATAGTAGGTGGTGGAACAACCCAGGCAGGCTCAATCTGCATGTTGAGCGCTGTGCCGTTACAGTCTTGAACAGTTCAAAGACTACAGCCTCTCCCTGCTGGAAAAACAGCTTCCTCTTCCAACCGGTGATGGTGCTCTCTCCACGGCGGACCGCCGTGTAACATTTTGTATTTCAAGAGTGCCCTGAAGCAACGAGAAAGCACTCGACAGCACCCTGCCAACCAGCCTTATGATGCAGCCTGTCTCCTGCTCCACCTGTTCTTATTGTGCCGACGCGTTTCGAGGCCGATAGCCTCTTCTTCTCGGGCTGCTTAAAGACGTCACACTGAGGCTCACAAAATGCTTTCCGGCTTCATTTATTTGTAAAACGCCCCCAGTGGGCATGTGCTTAGTGCATTTTCATTTCGATGCCTGATGGGTAATGAAGTCCTCAATGCGAGCAATAGTATTTACATATAGTATGTTCAATGCGCGTTTACTGAAACTTATTGTCTCCTATAGTAGGTGGTGGAACAACCCAGGCAGGCTCAATCTGCATGTTGAGCGCTGTGCCGTTACAGTCTTGAACAGTTCAAAGACTACAGCCTCTCCCTGCTGGAAAAACAGCTTCCTCTTCCAACCGGTGATGGTGCTCTCTCCACGGCGGGCCGCCGTGTAACATTTTGTATTTCAAGAGTGCCCTGAAGCAACGAGAAAGCACTCGACAGCACCCTGCCAACCAGCCTTATGATGCAGCCTGTCTCCTGCTCCACCTGTTCTTATTGTGCCGACGCGTTTCGAGGCCGATAGCCTCTTCTTCTCGGGCTGCTTAAAGATGTCACACTGAGGCTCACAAAATGCTTTCCGGCTTCATTTATTTGTAAAACGCCCCCAGTGGGCATGTGCTTAGTGCATTTTCATTTCGATGCCTGATGGGTAATGAAGTCCTCAATGCGAGCAATAGTATTTACATATAGTATGTTCAATGCGCGTTTACTGAAACTTATTGTCTCCTATAGTAGGTGGTGGAACAACCCAGGCAGGCTCAATCTGCATGTTGAGCGCTGTGCCGTTACAGTCTTGAACAGTTCAAAGACTACAGCCTCTCCCTGCTGGAAAAACAGCTTCCTCTTCCAACCGGTGATGGTGCTCTCTCCACGGCGGGCCGCCGTCTAACATTTTGTATTTCAAGAGTGCCCTGAAGCAACGAGAAAGCACTCAACAGCACCCTGCCAACCAGCCTTATGATGCAGCCTGTCTCCTGCTCCACCTGTTCTTATTGTGCCGACGCGTTTCGAGGCCGATAGCCTCTTCTTCTCGGGCTGCTTAAAGACGTCACACTGAGGCTCACAAAATGCTTTCCGGCTTCATTTATTTGTAAAACGCCCCCAGTGGGCATGTGCTTAGTGCATTTTCATTTCGATGCCTGATGGGTAATGAAGTCCTCAATGCGAGCAATAGTATTTACATATAGTATGTTCAATGCGCGTTTACTGAAACTTATTGTCTCCTATAGTAGGTGGTGGAACAACCCAGGCAGGCTCAATCTGCATGTTGAGCGCTGTGCCGTTACAGTCTTGAACAGTTCAAAGACTACAGCCTCTCCCTGCTGGAAAAACAGCTTCCTCTTCCAACCGGTGATGGTGCTCTCTCCACGGCGGGCCGCCGTGTAACATTTTGTATTTCAAGAGTGCCCTGAAGCAACGAGAAAGCACTCGACAGCACCCTGCCAACCAGCCTTATGATGCAGCCTGTCTCCTGCTCCACCTGTTCTTATTGTGCCGACGCGTTTCGAGGCCGATAGCCTCTTCTTCTCGGGCTGCTTAAAGACGTCACACTGAGGCTCACAAAATGCTTTCCGGCTTCATTTATTTGTAAAACGCCCCCAGTGGGCATGTGCTTAGTGCATTTTCATTTTGATGCCTGATGGGTAATGAAGTCCTCAATGCGAGCAATAGTATTTACATATAGTATGTTCAATGCGCGTTTACTGAAACTTATTGTCTCCTATAGTAGGTGGTGGAACAACCCAGGCAGGCTCAATCTGCATGTTGAGCGCTGTGCCGTTACAGTCTTGAACAGTTCAAAGACTACAGCCTCTCCCTGCTGGAAAAACAGCTTCCTCTTCCAACCGGTGATGGTGCTCTCTCCACGGCGGGCCGCCGTGTAACATTTTGTATTTCAAGAGTGCCCTGAAGCAACGAGAAAGCACTCGACAGCACCCTGCCAACCAGCCTTATGATGCAGCCTGTCTCCTGCTCCACCTGTTCTTATTGTGCCGACGCGTTTCGAGGCCGATAGCCTCTTCTTCTCGGGCTGCTTAAAGACGTCACACTGAGGCTCACAAAATGCTTTCCGGCTTCATTTATTTGTAAAACGCCCCCAGTGGGCATGTGCTTAGTGCATTTTCATTTCGATGCCTGATGGGTAATGAAGTCCTCAATGCGAGCAATAGTATTTACATATAGTATGTTCAATGCGCGTTTACTGAAACTTATTGTCTCCTATAGTAGGTGGTGGAACAACCCAGGCAGGCTCAATCTGCATGTTGAGCGCTGTGCCGTTACAGTCTTGAACAGTTCAAAGACTACAGCCTCTCCCTGCTGGAAAAACAGCTTCTTCTTCCAACCGGTGATGGTGCTCTCTCCACGGCGGGCCGCCGTGTAACATTTTGTATTTCAAGAGTGCCCTGAAGCAACGAGAAAGCACTCAACAGCACCCTGCCAACCAGCCTTATGATGCAGCCTGTCTCCTGCTCCACCTGTTCTTATTGTGCCAACGCGTTTCGAGGCCGATAGCCTCTTCTTCTCGGGCTGCTTAAAGACGTCACACTGAGGCTCACAAAATGCTTTCCGGCTTCATTTATTTGTAAAACGCCCCCAGTGGGCATGTGCTTAGTGCATTTTCATTTCGATGCCTGATGGGTAATGAAGTCCTCAATGCGAGCAATAGTATTTACATATAGTATGTTCAATGCGCGTTTACTGAAACTTATTGTCTCCTATAGTAGGTGGTGGAACAACCCAGGCAGGCTCAATCTGCATGTTGAGCGCTGTGCCGTTACAGTCTTGAACAGTTCAAAGACTACAGCCTCTCCCTGCTGGAAAAACAGCTTCCTCTTCCAACCGGTGATGGTGCTCTCTCCACGGCGGGCCGCCGTGTAACATTTTGTATTTCAAGAGTGCCCTGAAGCAACGAGAAAGCACTCGACAGCACCCTGCCAACCAGCCTTATGATGCAGCCTGTCTCCTGCTCCACCTGTTCTTATTGTGCCGACGCGTTTCGAGGCCGATAGCCTCTTCTTCTCGGGCTGCTTAAAGACGTCACACTGAGGCTCACAAAATGCTTTCCGGCTTCATTTATTTGTAAAACGCCCCCAGTGGGCATGTGCTTAGTGCATTTTCATTTCGATGCCTGATGGGTAATGAAGTCCTCAATGCGAGCAATAGTATTTACATATAGTATGTTCAATGCGCGTTTACTGAAACTTATTGTCTCCTATAGTAGGTGGTGGAACAACCCAGGCAGGCTCAATCTGCATGTTGAGCGCTGTGCCGTTACAGTCTTGAACAGTTCAAAGACTACAGCCTCTCCCTGCTGGAAAAACAGCTTCCTCTTCCAACCGGTGATGGTGCTCTCTCCACGGCGGGCCGCCGTGTAACATTTTGTATTTCAAGAGTGCCCTGAAGCAACGAGAAAGCACTCGACAGCACCCTGCCAACCAGCCTTATGATGCAGCCTGTCTCCTGCTCCACCTGTTCTTATTGTGCCGACGCGTTTCGAGGCCGATAGCCTCTTCTTCTCGGGCTGCTTAAAGACGTCACACTGAGGCTCACAAAATGCTTTCCGGCTTCATTTATTTGTAAAACGCCCCCAGTGGGCATGTGCTTAGTGCATTTTCATTTCGATGCCTGATGGGTAATGAAGTCCTCAATGCGAGCAATAGTATTTACATATAGTATGTTCAATGCGCGTTTACTGAAACTTATTGTCTCCTATAGTAGGTGGTGGAACAACCCAGGCAGGCTCAATCTGCATGTTGAGCGCTGTGCCGTTACAGTCTTGAACAGTTCAAAGACTACAGCCTCTCCCTGCTGGAAAAACAGCTTCCTCTTCCAACCGGTGATGGTGCTCTCTCCACGGCGGGCCGCCGTGTAACATTTTGTATTTCAAGAGTGCCCTGAAGCAACGAGAAAGCACTCGACAGCACCCTGCCAACCAGCCTTATGATGCAGCCTGTCTCCTGCTCCACCTGTTCTTATTGTGCCGACGCGTTTCGAGGCCGATAGCCTCTTCTTCTCGGGCTGCTTAAAGACGTCACACTGAGGCTCACAAAATGCTTTCCGGCTTCATTTATTTGTAAAACGCCCCCAGTGGGCATGTGCTTAGTGCATTTTCATTTCGATGCCTGATGGGTAATGAAGTCCTCAATGCGAGCAATAGTATTTACATATAGTATGTTCAATGCGCGTTTACTGAAACTTATTGTCTCCTATAGTAGGTGGTGGAACAACCCAGGCAGGCTCAATCTGCATGTTGAGCGCTGTGCCGTTACAGTCTTGAACAGTTCAAAGACTACAGCCTCTCCCTGCTGGAAAAACAGCTTCCTCTTCCAACCGGTGATGGTGCTCTCTCCACGGCGGGCCGCCGTGTAACATTTTGTATTTCAAGAGTGCCCTGAAGCAACGAGAAAGCACTCGACAGCACCCTGCCAACCAGCCTTATGATGCAGCCTGTCTCCTGCTCCACCTGTTCTTATTGTGCCGACGCGTTTCGAGGCCGATAGCCTCTTCTTCTCGGGCTGCTTAAAGACGTCACACTGAGGCTCACAAAATGCTTTCCGGCTTCATTTATTTGTAAAACGCCCCCAGTGGGCATGTGCTTAGTGCATTTTCATTTCGATGCCTGATGGGTAATGAAGTCCTCAATGCGAGCAATAGTATTTACATATAGTATGTTCAATGCGCGTTTACTGAAACTTATTGTCTCCTATAGTAGGTGGTGGAACAACCCAGGCAGGCTCAATCTGCATGTTGAGCGCTGTGCCGTTACAGTCTTGAACAGTTCAAAGACTACAGCCTCTCCCTGCTGGAAAAACAGCTTCTTCTTCCAACCGGTGATGGTGCTCTCTCCACGGCGGGCCGCCGTGTAACATTTTGTATTTCAAGAGTGCCCTGAAGCAACGAGAAAGCACTCGACAGCACCCTGCCAACCAGCCTTATGATGCAGCCTGTCTCCTGCTCCACCTGTTCTTATTGTGCCGACGCGTTTCGAGGCCGATAGCCTCTTCTTCTCGGGCTGCTTAAAGACGTCACACTGAGGCTCACAAAATGCTTTCCGGCTTCATTTATTTGTAAAACGCCCCCAGTGGGCATGTGCTTAGTGCATTTTCATTTCGATGCCTGATGGGTAATGAAGTCCTCAATGCGAGCAATAGTATTTACATATAGTATGTTCAATGCGCGTTTACTGAAACTTATTGTCTCCTATAGTAGGTGGTGGAACAACCCAGGCAGGCTCAATCTGCATGTTGAGCGCTGTGCCGTTACAGTCTTGAACAGTTCAAAGACTACAGCCTCTCCCTGCTGGAAAAACAGCTTCCTCTTCCAACCGGTGATGGTGCTCTCTCCACGGCGGGCCGCCGTGTAACATTTTGTATTTCAAGAGTGCCCTGAAGCAACGAGAAAGCACTCGACAGCACCCTGCCAACCAGCCTTATGATGCAGCCTGTCTCCTGCTCCACCTGTTCTTATTGTGCCGACGCGTTTCGAGGCCGATAGCCTCTTCTTCTCGGGCTGCTTAAAGACGTCACACTGAGGCTCACAAAATGCTTTCCGGCTTCATTTATTTGTAAAACGCCCCCAGTGGGCATGTGCTTAGTGCATTTTCATTTTGATGCCTGATGGGTAATGAAGTCCTCAATGCGAGCAATAGTATTTACATATAGTATGTTCAATGCGCGTTTACTGAAACTTATTGTCTCCTATAGTAGGTGGTGGAACAACCCAGGCAGGCTCAATCTGCATGTTGAGCGCTGTGCCGTTACAGTCTTGAACAGTTCAAAGACTACAGCCTCTCCCTGCTGGAAAAACAGCTTCCTCTTCCAACCGGTGATGGTGCTCTCTCCACGGCGGGCCGCCGTGTAACATTTTGTATTTCAAGAGTGCCCTGAAGCAACGAGAAAGCACTCGACAGCACCCTGCCAACCAGCCTTATGATGCAGCCTGTCTCCTGCTCCACCTGTTCTTATTGTGCCGACGCGTTTCGAGGCCGATAGCCTCTTCTTCTCGGGCTGCTTAAAGACGTCACACTGAGGCTCACAAAATGCTTTCCGGCTTCATTTATTTGTAAAACGCCCCCAGCGGGCATGTGCTTAGTGCATTTTCATTTCGATGCCTGATGGGTAATTAAGTCCTCAATGCGAGCAATAGTATTTACATATAGTATGTTCAATGCGCGTTTACTGAAACTTATTGTCTCCTATAGTAGGTGGTGGAACAACCCAGGCAGGCTCAATCTGCAAGTTGAGCGCTGTGCCGTTACAGTCTTGAACAGTTCAAAGACTACAGCCTCTCCCTGCTGGAAAAACAGCTTCCTCTTCCAACCGGTGATGGTGCTCTCTCCACGGCGGGCCGCCGTGTAACATTTTGTATTTCAAGAGTGCCCTGAAGCAACGAGAAAGCACTCGACAGCACCCTGCCAACCAGCCTTATGATGCAGCCTGTCTCCTGCTCCACCTGTTCTTATTGTGCCGACGCGTTTCGAGGCCGATAGCCTCTTCTTCTCGGGCTGCTTAAAGACGTCACACTGAGGCTCACAAAATGCTTTCCGGCTTCATTTATTTGTAAAACGCCCCCAGTGGGCATGTGCTTAGTGCATTTTCATTTCGATGCCTGATGGGTAATGAAGTCCTCAATGCGAGCAATAGTATTTACATATAGTATGTTCAATGCGCGTTTACTGAAACTTATTGTCTCCTATAGTAGGTGGTGGAACAACCCAGGCAGGCTCAATCTGCATGTTGAGCGCTGTGCCGTTACAGTCTTGAACAGTTCAAAGACTACAGCCTCTCCCTGCTGGAAAAACAGCTTCCTCTTCCAACCGGTGATGGTGCTCTCTCCACGGCGGGCCGCCGTGTAACATTTTGTATTTCAAGAGTGCCCTGAAGCAACGAGAAAGCACTCGACAGCACCCTGCCAACCAGCCTTATGATGCAGCCTGTCTCCTGCTCCACCTGTTCTTATTGTGCCGACGCGTTTCGAGGCCGATAGCCTCTTCTTCTCGGGCTGCTTAAAGACGTCACACTGAGGCTCACAAAATGCTTTCCGGCTTCATTTATTTGTAAAACGCCCCCAGTGGGCATGTGCTTAGTGCATTTTCATTTCGATGCCTGATGGGTAATGAAGTCCTCAATGCGAGCAATAGTATTTACATATAGTATGTTCAATGCGCGTTTACTGAAACTTATTGTCTCCTATAGTAGGTGGTGGAACAACCCAGGCAGGCTCAATCTGCATGTTGAGCGCTGTGCCGTTACAGTCTTGAACAGTTCAAAGACTACAGCCTCTCCCTGCTGGAAAAACAGCTTCCTCTTCCAACCGGTGATGGTGCTCTCTCCACGGCGGGCCGCCGTGTAACATTTTGTATTTCAAGAGTGCCCTGAAGCAACGAGAAAGCACTCGACAGCACCCTGCCAACCAGCCTTATGATGCAGCCTGTCTCCTGCTCCACCTGTTCTTATTGTGCCGACGCGTTTCGAGGCCGATAGCCTCTTCTTCTCGGGCTGCTTAAAGACGTCACACTGAGGCTCACAAAATGCTTTCCGGCTTCATTTATTTGTAAAACGCCCCCAGTGGGCATGTGCTTAGTGCATTTTCATTTCGATGCCTGATGGGTAATGAAGTCCTCAATGCGAGCAATAGTATTTACATATAGTATGTTCAATGCGCGTTTACTGAAACTTATTGTCTCCTATAGTAGGTGGTGGAACAACCCAGGCAGGCTCAATCTGCATGTTGAGCGCTGTGCCGTTACAGTCTTGAACAGTTCAAAGACTACAGCCTCTCCCTGCTGGAAAAACAGCTTCCTCTTCCAACCGGTGATGGTGCTCTCTCCACGGCGGGCCGCCGTGTAACATTTTGTATTTCAAGAGTGCCCTGAAGCAACGAGAAAGCACTCGACAGCACCCTGCCAACCAGCCTTATGATGCAGCCTGTCTCCTGCTCCACCTGTTCTTATTGTGCCGACGCGTTTCGAGGCCGATAGCCTCTTCTTCTCGGGCTGCTTAAAGACGTCACACTGAGGCTCACAAAATGCTTTCCGGCTTCATTTATTTGTAAAACGCCCCCAGTGGGCATGTGCTTAGTGCATTTTCATTTCGATGCCTGATGGGTAATGAAGTCCTCAATGCGAGCAATAGTATTTACATATAGTATGTTCAATGCGCGTTTACTGAAACTTATTGTCTCCTATAGTAGGTGGTGGAACAACCCAGGCAGGCTCAATCTGCATGTTGAGCGCTGTGCCGTTACAGTCTTGAACAGTTCAAAGACTACAGCCTCTCCCTGCTGGAAAAACAGCTTCCTCTTCCAACCGGTGATGGTGCTCTCTCCACGGCGGGCCGCCGTGTAACATTTTGTATTTCAAGAGTGCCCTGAAGCAACGAGAAAGCACTCGACAGCACCCTGCCAACCAGCCTTATGATGCAGCCTGTCTCCTGCTCCACCTGTTCTTATTGTGCCGACGCGTTTCGAGGCCGATAGCCTCTTCTTCTCGGGCTGCTTAAAGACGTCACACTGAGGCTCACAAAATGCTTTCCGGCTTCATTTATTTGTAAAACGCCCCCAGTGGGCATGTGCTTAGTGCATTTTCATTTCGATGCCTGATGGGTAATGAAGTCCTCAATGCGAGCAATAGTATTTACATATAGTATGTTCAATGCGCGTTTACTGAAACTTATTGTCTCCTATAGTAGGTGGTGGAACAACCCAGGCAGGCTCAATCTGCATGTTGAGCGCTGTGCCGTTACAGTCTTGAACAGTTCAAAGACTACAGCCTCTCCCTGCTGGAAAAACAGCTTCCTCTTCCAACCGGTGATGGTGCTCTCTCCACGGCGGGCCGCCGTGTAACATTTTGTATTTCAAGAGTGTTCTGAAGCAACGAGAAAGCACTCGACAGCACCCTGCCAACCAGCCTTATGATGCAGCCTGTCTCCTGCTCCACCTGTTCTTATTGTGCCGACGCGTTTCGAGGCCGATAGCCTCTTCTTCTCGGGCTGCTTAAAGACGTCACACTGTGGCTCACAAAATGCTTTCCGGCTTCATTTATTTGTAAAACGCCCCCAGTGGGCATGTGCTTAGTGCATTTTCATTTCGATGCCTGATGGGTAATGAAGTCCTCAATGCGAGCAATAGTATTTACATATAGTATGTTCAATGCGCGTTTACTGAAACTTATTGTCTCCTATAGTAGGTGGTGGAACAACCCAGGCAGGCTCAATCTGCATGTTGAGCGCTGTGCCGTTACAGTCTTGAACAGTTCAAAGACTACAGCCTCTCCCTGCTGGAAAAACAGCTTCCTCTTCCAACCGGTGATGGTGCTCTCTCCACGGCGGGCCGCCGTGTAACATTTTGTATTTCAAGAGTGCCCTGAAGCAACGAGAAAGCACTTGACAGCACCCTGCCAACCAGCCTTATAATGCAGCCTGTCTCCTGCTCCACCTGTTCTTATTGTGCCGACGCGTTTCGAGGCCGATAGCCTCTTCTTCTCGGGCTGCTTAAAGACGTCACACTGAGGCTCACAAAATGCTTTCCGGCTTCATTTATTTGTAAAACGCCCCCAGTGGGCATGTGCTTAGTGCATTTTCATTTCGATGCCTGATGGGTAATGAAGTCCTCAATGTGAGCAATAGTATTTACATATAGTATGTTCAATGCGCGTTTACTGAAACTTATTGTCTCCTATAGTAGGTGGTGGAACAACCCAGGCAGGCTCAATCTGCATGTTGAGCGCTGTGCCGTTACAGTCTTGAACAGTTCAAAGACTACAGCCTCTCCCTGCTGGAAAAACAGCTTCCTCTTCCAACCGGTGATGGTGCTCTCTCCACGGCGGGCCGCCGTGTAACATTTTGTATTTCAAGAGTGCCCTGAAGCAACGAGAAAGCACTCGACAGCACCCTGCCAACCAGCCTTATGATGCAGCCTGTCTCCTGCTCCACCTGTTCTTATTGTGCCAACGCGTTTCGAGGCCGATAGCCTCTTCTTCTCGGGCTGGTTAAAGACGTCACACTGAGGCTCACAAAATGCTTTCCGGCTTCATTTATTTGTAAAACGCCCCCAGTGGGCATGTGCTTAGTGCATTTTCATTTCGATGCCTGATGGGTAATGAAGTCCTCAATGCGAGCAATAGTATTTACATATAGTATGTTCAATGCGCGTTTACTGAAACTTATTGTCTCCTATAGTAGGTGGTGGAACAACCCAGGCAGGCTCAATCTGCATGTTGAGCGCTGTGCCGTTACAGTCTTGAACAGTTCAAAGACTACAGCCTCTCCCTGCTGGAAAAACAGCTTCCTCTTCCAACCGGTGATGGTGCTCTCTCCACGGCGGGCCGCCGTGTAACATTTTGTATTTCAAGAGTGCCCTGAAGCAACGAGAAAGCACTCGACAGCACCCTGCCAACCAGCCTTATGATGCAGCCTGTCTCCTGCTCCACCTGTTCTTATTGTGCCGACGCGTTTCGAGGCCGATAGCCTCTTCTTCTCGGGCTGCTTAAAGACGTCACACTGAGGCTCACAAAATGCTTTCCGGCTTCATTTATTTGTAAAACGCCCCCAGTGGGCATGTGCTTAGTGCATTTTCATTTAGATGCCTGATGGGTAATGAAGTCCTCAATGCGAGCAATAGTATTTACATATAGTATGTTCAATGCGCGTTTACTGAAACTTATTGTCTCCTATAGTAGGTGGTGGAACAACCCAGGCAGGCTCAATCTGCATGTTGAGCGCTGTGCCGTTACAGTCTTGAACAGTTCAAAGACTACAGCCTCTCCCTGCTGGAAAAACAGCTTCCTCTTCCAACCGGTGATGGTGCTCTCTCCACGGCGGGCCGCTGTGTAACATTTTGTATTTCAAGAGTGCCCTGAAGCAACGAGAAAGCACTCGACAGCACACTGCCAACCAGCCTTATGATGCAGCCTGTCTCCTGCTCCACCTGTTCTTATTGTGCCGACGCGTTTCGAGGCCGATAGCCTCTTCTTCTCGGGCTGCTTAAAGACGTCACACTGAGGCTCACAAAATGCTTTCCGGCTTCATTTATTTGTAAAACGCCCCCAGTGGGCATGTGCTTAGTGCATTTTCATTTCGATGCCTGATGGGTAATGAAGTCCTCAATGCGAGCAATAGTATTTACATATAGTATGTTCAATGCGCGTTTACTGAAACTTATTGTCTCCTATAGTAGGTGGTGGAACAACCCAGGCAGGCTCAATCTGCATGTTGAGCGCTGTGCAGTTACAGTCTTGAACAGTTCAAAGACTACAGCCTCTCCCTGCTGGAAAAACAGCTTCCTCTTCCAACCGGTGATGGTGCTCTCTCCACGGCGGGCCGCCGTGTAACATTTTGTATTTCAAGAGTGCCCTGAAGCAACGAGAAAGCACTCGACAGCACCCTGCCAACCAGCCTTATGATGCAGCCTGTCTCCTGCTCCACCTGTTCTTATTGTGCCGACGCGTTTCGAGGCCGATAGCCTCTTCTTCTCGGGCTGCTTAAAGACGTCACACTGAGGCTCACAAAATGCTTTCCGGCTTCATTTATTTGTAAATCGCCACCAGTGGGCATGTGCTTAGTGCATTTTCATTTCGATGCCTGATGGGTAATGAAGTCCTCAATGCGAGCAATAGTATTTACATATAGTATGTTCAATGCGCGTTTACTGAAACTTATTGTCTCCTATAGTAGGTGGTGGAACAACCCAGGCAGGCTCAATCTGCATGTTGAGCGCTGTGCCGTTACAGTCTTGAACAGTTCAAAGACTACAGCCTCTCCCTGCTGGAAAAACAGCTTCCTCTTCCAACCGGTGATGGTGCTCTCTCCACGGCGGGCCGCCGTGTAACATTTTGTATTTCAAGAGTGCCCTGAAGCAACGAGAAAGCACTCGACAGCACCCTGCCAACCAGCCTTATGATGCAGCCTGTCTCCTGCTCCAGCTGTTCTTATTGTGCCGACGCGTTTCGAGGCCGATAGCCTCTTCTTCTCGGGCTGCTTAAAGACGTCACACTGAGGCTCACAAAATGCTTTCCGGCTTCATTTATTTGTAAAACGCCCCCAGTGGGCATGTGCTTAGTGCATTTTCATTTCGATGCTTGATGGGTAATGAAGTCCTCAATGCGAGCAATAGTATTTACATATAGTATGTTCAATGCGCGTTTACTGAAACTTATTGTCTCCTATAGTAGGTGGTGGAACAACCCAGGCAGGCTCAATCTGCATGTTGAGCGCTGTGCCGTTACAGTCTTGAACAGTTCAAAGACTACAGCCTCTCCCTGCTGGAAAAACAGCTTCCTCTTCCAACCGGTGATGGTGCTCTCTCCACGGCGGGCCGCCGTGTAACATTTTGTATTTCAAGAGTGCCCTGAAGCAACGAGAAAGCACTCGACAGCACCCTGCCAACCAGCCTTATAATGCAGCCTGTCTCCTGCTCCACCTGTTCTTATTGTGTCGACGCGTTTCGAGGCCGATAGCCTCTTCTTCTCGGGCTGCTTAATGACGTCACACTGAGGCTCACAAAATGCTTTCCGGCTTCATTTATTTGTAAAACGCCCCCAGTGGGCATGTGCTTAGTGCATTTTCATTTCGATGCCTGATGGGTAATGAAGTCCTCAATGTGAGCAATAGTATTTACATATAGTATGTTCAATGCGCGTTTACTGAAACTTATTGTCTCCTATAGTAGGTGGTGGAACAACCCAGGCAGGCTCAATCTGCATGTTGAGCGCTGTGCCGTTACAGTCTTGAACAGTTCAAAGACTACAGCCTCTCCCTGCTGGAAAAACAGCTTCCTCTTCCAACCGGTGATGGTGCTCTCTCCACGGCGGGCCGCCGTGTAACATTTTGTATTTCAAGAGTGCCCTGAAGCAACGAGAAAGCACTCGACAGCACCCTGCCGACCAGCCTTATGATGCAGCCTGTCTCCTGCTCCACCTGTTCTTATTGTGCCAACGCGTTTCGAGGCCGATAGCCTCTTCTTCTCGGGCTGCTTAAAGACGTCACACTGAGGCTCACAAAATGCTTTCCGGCTTCATTTATTTGTAAAACGCCCCCAGTGGGCATGTGCTTAGTGCATTTTCATTTCGATGCCTGATGGGTAATGAAGTCCTCAATGCGAGCAATAGTATTTACATATAGTATGTTCAATGCGCGTTTACTGAAACTTATTGTCTCCTATAGTAGGTGGTGGAACAACCCAGGCAGGCTCAATCTGCATGTTGAGCGCTGTGCCGTTACAGTCTTGAACAGTTCAAAGACTACAGCCTCTCCCTGCTGGAAAAACAGCTTCCTCTTCCAACCGGTGATGGTGCTCTCTCCACGGCGGGCCGCCGTGTAACATTTTGTATTTCAAGAGTGCCCTGAAGCAACGAGAAAGCACTCGACAGCACCCTGCCAACCAGCCTTATGATGCAGCCTGTCTCCTGCTCCACCTGTTCTTATTGTGCCGACGCGTTTCGAGGCCGATAGCCTCTTCTTCTCGGGCTGCTTAAAGACGTCACACTGAGGCTCACAAAATGCTTTCCGGCTTCATTTATTTGTAAAACGCCCCCAGTGGGCATGTGCTTAGTGCATTTTCATTTAGATGCCTGATGGGTAATGAAGTCCTCAATGCGAGCAATAGTATTTACATATAGTATGTTCAATGCGCGTTTACTGAAACTTATTGTCTCCTATAGTAGGTGGTGGAACAACCCAGGCAGGCTCAATCTGCATGTTGAGCGCTGTGCCGTTACAGTCTTGAACAGTTCAAAGACTACAGCCTCTCCCTGCTGGAAAAACAGCTTCCTCTTCCAACCGGTGATGGTGCTCTCTCCACGGCGGGCCGCCGTGTAACATTTTGTATTTCAAGAGTGCCCTGAAGCAACGAGAAAGCACTCGACAGCACCCTGCCAACCAGCCTTATGATGCAGCCTGTCTCCTGCTCCACCTGTTCTTATTGTGCCGACGCGTTTCGAGGCCGATAGCCTCTTCTTCTCGGGCTGCTTAAAGACGTCACACTGAGGCTCACAAAATGCTTTCCGGCTTCATTTATTTGTAAAACGCCCCCAGTGGGCATGTGCTTAGTGCATTTTCATTTCGATGCCTGATGGGTAATGAAGTCCTCAATGCGAGCAATAGTATTTACATATAGTATGTTCAATGCGCGTTTACTGAAACTTATTGTCTCCTATAGTAGGTGGTGGAACAACCCAGGCAGGCTCAATCTGCATGTTGAGCGCTGTGCAGTTACAGTCTTGAACAGTTCAAAGACTACAGCCTCTCCCTGCTGGAAAAACAGCTTCCTCTTCCAACCGGTGATGGTGCTCTCTCCACGGCGGGCCGCCGTGTAACATTTTGTATTTCAAGAGTGCCCTGAAGCAACGAGAAAGCACTCGACAGCACCCTGCCAACCAGCCTTATGATGCAGCCTGTCTCCTGCTCCACCTGTTCTTATTGTGCCGACGCGTTTCGAGGCCGATAGCCTCTTCTTCTCGGGCTGCTTAAAGACGTCACACTGAGGCTCACAAAATGCTTTCCGGCTTCATTTATTTGTAAATCGCCCCCAGTGGGCATGTGCTTAGTGCATTTTCATTTCGATGCCTGATGGGTAATGAAGTCCTCAATGCGAGCAATAGTATTTACATATAGTATGTTCAATGCGCGTTTACTGAAACTTATTGTCTCCTATAGTAGGTGGTGGAACAACCCAGGCAGGCTCAATCTGCATGTTGAGCGCTGTGCCGTTACAGTCTTGAACAGTTCAAAGACTACAGCCTCTCCCTGCTGGAAAAACAGCTTCCTCTTCCAACCGGTGATGGTGCTCTCTCCACGGCGGGCCGCCGTGTAACATTTTGTATTTCAAGAGTGCCCTGAAGCAACGAGAAAGCACTCGATAGCACCCTGCCAACCAGCCTTATGATGCAGCCTGTCTCCTGCTCCAGCTGTTCTTATTGTGCCGACGCGTTTCGAGGCCGATAGCCTCTTCTTCTCGGGCTGCTTAAAGACGTCACACTGAGGCTCACAAAATGCTTTCCGGCTTCATTTATTTGTAAAACGCCCCCAGTGGGCATGTGCTTAGTGCATTTTCATTTCGATGCTTGATGGGTAATGAAGTCCTCAATGCGAGCAATAGTATTTACATATAGTATGTTCAATGCGCGTTTACTGAAACTTATTGTCTCCTATAGTAGGTGGTGGAACAACCCAGGCAGGCTCAATCTGCATGTTGAGCGCTGTGCCGTTACAGTCTTGAACAGTTCAAAGACTACAGCCTCTCCCTGCTGGAAAAACAGCTTCCTCTTCCAACCGGTGATGGTGCTCTCTCCACGGCGGGCCGCCGTGTAACATTTTGTATTTCAAGAGTGCCCTGAACCAACGAGAAAGCACTCGACAGCACCCTGCCAACCAGCCTTATGATGCAGCCTGTCTCCTGCTCCACCTGTTCTTATTGTGCCGACGCGTTTCGAGGCCGATAGCCTCTTCTTCTCGGGCTGCTTAAAGACGTCACACTGAGGCTCACAAAATGCTTTCCGGCTTCATTTATTTGTAAAACGCCCCCAGTGGGCATGTGCTTAGTGCATTTTCATTTCGATGCCTGATGGGTAATGAAGTTCTCAATGCGAGCAATAGTATTCACATATAGTATGTTCATTGCGCGTTTACTGAAACTTATTGTCTCCTATAGTAGGTGGTGGAACAACCCAGGCAGGCTCAATCTGCATGTTGAGCGCTGTGCCGTTACAGTCTTGAACAGTTCAAAGACTACAGCCTCTCCCTGCTGGAAAAACAGCTTCCTCTTCCAACCAGTGATGGTGCTCTCTCCACGGCGGGCCGCTGTGTAACATTTTGTATTTCAAGAGTGCCCTGAAGCAACGAGAAAGCACTCGACAGCACCCTGCCAACCAGCCTTATAATGCAGCCTGTCTCCTGCTCCACCTGTTCTTATTGTGCCGACGCGTTTCGAGGCCGATAGCCTCTTCTTCTCGGGCTGCTTAAAGACGTCACACTGAGGCTCACAAAATGCTTTCCGGCTTCATTTATTTGTAAAACGCCCCCAGTGGGCATGTGCTTAGTGCATTTTCATTTCGATGCCTGATGGGTAATGAAGTCCTCAATGTGAGCAATAGTATTTACATATAGTATGTTCAATGCGCGTTTACTGAAACTTATTGTCTCCTATAGTAGGTGGTGGAACAACCCAGGCAGGCTCAATCTGCATGTTGAGCGCTGTGCCGTTACAGTCTTGAACAGTTCAAAGACTACAGCCTCTCCCTGCTGGAAAAACAGCTTCCTCTTCCAACCGGTGATGGTGCTCTCTCCACGGCGGGCCGCCGTGTAACATTTTGTATTTCAAGAGTGCCCTGAAGCAACGAGAAAGCACTCGACAGCACCCTGCCGACCAGCCTTATGATGCAGCCTGTCTCCTGCTCCACCTGTTCTTATTGTGCCAACGCGTTTCGAGGCCGATAGCCTCTTCTTCTCGGGCTGGTTAAAGACGTCACACTGAGGCTCACAAAATGCTTTCCGGCTTCATTTATTTGAAAAACGCCCCCAGTGGGCATGTGCTTAGTGCATTTTCATTTCGATGCCTGATGGGTAATGAAGTCCTCAATGCGAGCAATAGTATTTACATATAGTATGTTCAATGCGCGTTTACTGAAACTTATTGTCTCCTATAGTAGGTGGTGGAACAACCCAGGCAGGCTCAATCTGCATGTTGAGCGCTGTGCCGTTGCAGTCTTGAACAGTTCAAAGACTACAGCCTCTCCCTGCTGGAAAAACAGCTTCCTCTTCCAACCGGTGATGGTGCTCTCTCCACGGCGGGCCGCCGTGTAACATTTTGTATTTCAAGAGTGCCCTGAAGCAACGAGAAAGCACTCGACAGCACCCTGCCAACCAGCCTTATGATGCAGCCTGTCTCCTGCTCCACCTGTTCTTATTGTGCCGACGCGTTTCGAGGCCGATAGCCTCTTCTTCTCGGGCTGCTTAAAGACGTCACACTGAGGCTCACAAAATGCTTTCCGGCTTCATTTATTTGTAAAATGCCCCCAGTGGGCATGTGCTTAGTGCATTTTCATTTCGATGCCTGATGGGTAATGAAGTCCTCAATGCGAGCAATAGTATTTACATATAGTATGTTCAATGCGCGTTTACTGAAACTTATTGTCTCCTATAGTAGGTGGTGGAACAACCCAGGCAGGCTCAATCTGCATGTTGAGCGCTGTGCCGTTACAGTCTTGAACAGTTCAAAGACTACAGCCTCTCCCTGCTGGAAAAACAGCTTCCTCTTCCAACCGGTGATGGTGTTCTCTCCACGGCGGGCCGCCGTGTAACATTTTGTATTTCAAGAGTGCCCTGAAGCAAGGAGAAAGCACTCGACAGCACCCTGCCAACCAGCCTTATGATGCAGCCTGTCTCCTGCTCCACCTGTTCTTATTGTGCCGACGCGTTTCGAGGCCGATAGCCTCTTCTTCTCGGGCTGCTTAAAGACGTCACACTGAGGCTCACAAAATGCTTTCCGGCTTCATTTATTTGTAAAACGCCCCAGTGGGCATGTGCTTAGTGCATTTTCATTTCGATGCCTGATGGGTAATGAAGTCCTCAATGCAAGCAATAGTATTTACATATAGTATGTTCAATGCGCGTTTACTGAAACTTATTGTCTCCTATAGTAGGTGGTGGAACAACCCAGGCAGGCTCAATCTGCATGTTGAGCGCTGTGCCGTTACAGTCTTGAACAGTTCAAAGACTACAGCCTCTCCCTGCTGGAAAAACAGCTTCCTCTTCCAACCGGTGATGGTGCTCTCTGCACGGCGGGCCGCCGTGTAACATTTTGTATTTCAAGAGTGCCCTGAAGCAACGAGAAAGCACTCAACAGCACCCTGCCAACCAGCCTTATGATGCAGCCTGTCTCCTGCTCCACCTGTTCTTATTGTGCCGACGCGTTTAGAGGCCGATAGCCTCTTCTTCTCGGGCTGCTTAAAGACGTCACACTGAGGCTCACAAAATGCTTTCCGGCTTCATTTATTTGTAAAACGCCCCAAGTGGGCATGTGCTTAGTGCATTTTCATTTCGATGCCTGATGGGTAATGAAGTCCTCAATGCGAGCAATAGTATTTACATATAGTATGTTCAATGCGCGTTTACTGAAACTTATTGTCTCCTATAGTAGGTGGTGGAACAACCCAGGCAGGTTCAATCTGCATGTTGAGCGCTGTGCCTTTACAGTCTTGAACAGTTCAAAGACTACAGCCTCTCCCTGCTGGAAAAACAGCTTCCTCTTCCAACCGGTGATGGTGCTCTCTCCACGGCGGGCCGCCGTGTAACATTTTGTATTTCAAGAGTGCCCTGAAGCAACGAGAAAGCACTCGACAGCACCCTGCCAACCAGCCTTATGATGCAGCCTGTCTCCTGCTCCACCTGTTCTTATTGTGCCGACGCGTTTCGAGGCCGATAGCCTCTTCTTCTCGGGCTGCTTAAAGACGTCACACTGAGGCTCACAAAATGCTTTCCGGCTTCATTTATTTGTAAAACGCCCCCAGTGGGCACTCTTGAAATACAATATATATATATATATATATATATATATATATATATATATATATATATATATATATATGTATATATATATATATATATACATATTATCTACTGGCCAGTAGATAGTTATAGTTAGGACCTATTTTCCATGGAAATCCGCGACATTCTATTTGAAATAACTCTTGCGTCGGTTGCTCGAATCTTCGCGAAATTTTCAAACTTTATGGCCCGCTCCGGTCCGCTCCTACCCTGAAAGTCTCAGGGTGATTCGTCAAGCGGGGGCCGAGAAAAAAGGGGGGTCCCAAAACGTGTTTTCCCCATTCATTTTCCCATAGGAAACTTTAGACACGGCTACAGCCCGAACTGCTGAACGGAATTACACCAAATTTGGCAAAGAGGTAGTTCTTGGTTCAGAAAGAACCCTTTTTGTTAAATGGTGTAAATCTGTTCAGTAGTTGCGGAGAAATTAAAAAAATAAGAGTCAAAAAATCAATTTCCCATAGGAAACTTTATGCAAGGCTACAGCCCGAACTGCTCAACGGAATTACACCACATTTGGCAAAGAGGTAGTTCTTGGTTCAAAAAGAACCCTTTTTGTTAAATGGTGTAAATCCGTTCAGTAGTTGCTGAGAAAATCAAAAGTAAAAACACATATATATCTGGGCGGAGCCTAACCACACATGTCATCGTGAGATCTGATTGGCTGTCAGCACTTCATCCTGGAATTGCTGGCAGCCATCTTGGGACCAATATAAATGATAGTACCCCATTGAAATGCATTGTAGTGAATCAAAGATTTTGAGGGTTACCAAAAGGAGAACTATAAAGGGTGATAACAGACTTTAGTTACATTAGAATTCATTTGTTGATGGTACCATACTAATTTCAGGAATTGTGGTGTGTTCTAAGGTGATTTTACCCTGTGAAAAACCTTCTGCTGGGATATCTTGAATCATGTTTGAGAGAAAACTATTTTCACATGCTTGTCCCATACAGTTTTGGAAGGTGCCTCAGAAGCTAAAATGAGAGCATATTTTCTGTAAATTCACATTATCTTTCTCAGTCATGTGAGAATGAAGTCTGACATTCTCAGTAAAACATGTACATCCAACAAGGGCAGAGACTGTCAGTTGATTCCTTTGTGTTCTACTGCAGCTTCCCAGAGTGTTCTAAAGAACAACTAGAGCGCTAACAGTCTTACTTATGACAAAAGTATGGCACACCTGAAGCCATCTTGATTGGAATAAACTGGTAACACTTAAAACATTTAATTTAAAAAGGAACAAAATGATGGGGTTCATTTTGTCATAGAAATTATGGTTAGTGCTGTAGAAAGAAAAATTAGGACATGTTTCAAGTGTGATCTCAAATATCTTCCTGTTATATTTCAACAGGAGCAGCCTGTCAGTTGATGCCTTTGTGTTCTACTGCAGCTTCCCAGAGTGTTCTAAAGAACAACTAGAGCGCTAACAGTCTTACTTATGACAAAAGTATGGCACACCTGAAGCCATCTTGATTGGAATAAACTGGTAACACTTAAAACATTTAATTTAAAAAGGAACAAAATGAGGGGGTTCATTTTGCCATAGAAATTATGGTTAGTGCTGCAAAAAGAAAATTTAGTGCATGTTTTAAGTGAGATCTCAAATCCTCTTCTATTTCATTAGAAAATTCTGACATGCAGACTGAAACAATCACTTTCAATACCAGCAGTAGACTTCCAGTTAACTCCTTGGTGAGCAGTAGCTTTACTACAGTGATCTAATGAAGAACTAGAGTAATAACATTCTGAATTTATGGCAAATGTGTGACACATCTGAATGCCTTCTTGATGGAATCAAAGTAAAAAACTGAAAGCATTTCCTACTGAGGAGACTGCAGTAAATGAGGAAATTAGGAAACTTCATAACAAAGAAGTCTTCCAAGATGGCCACCAGTGAAAAAAGAGCCCAAATGTAGCACAAATATTACCCAGATGTAGCCCACATATAGCCCAATGACAAAAGTGTGCAAAACACTTTTTATTTTTAGTTTTTTTGCAGTTTTATGTAGTGCAGACTGGTCAGGTATTGGAGCGTGGCATCTTAAAACATGACCCCCTACACTACAAAAACACCACTGCACTACCCTAAACCCTAAAACACTACCCCAGCACGACCCCCTACACTACACAAGCACCACTGCACTATCCTAAACCCTAAAACACTACCCCCAGCATGACCCCCTACACTACACAAACACCACTGCACTACCCTAAACCCTAAAACACTACCCCAACACCACTGCACTAACCTAAATCCTAAAACACTACCCCCAGCACGACCCCCTACACTACCCAAACACCACTGCACTACCCTAAAACATGACCCCCTACACTACACAAACACCACTGCACTACCCTAAACCCTAAAACACTACCCCCAGCATGACCCCCTATACTACACAAGCACCACTGCACTACCCTAAACCCTAAAACACTACCCCCAGCACAACCCCCTACACTACACAAACACCACTGCACTACCTTAAACCCTAAAACACTACCCCCAGCACGACCCCCTACACTACCCAAACACAACTGCACTAACCTAAATCCTAAAACACTACCCCCAGCACGACCCCCTACACTACCCAAACACCACTGCACTACCCTAAAACATGACCCCCTACACTACACAAACACCACTGCACTACCCTAAACCCTAAAACACTACCCCCAGCACGACCCCCTATACTACACAAGCACCACTGCACTACCCTAAACCCTAAAACACTATCCCCAGCACGACCCCCTACACTGCCCGAACACCACTGCACTGCCCTAAACCCTGAAACACGAGCCCCTGCACGACCCCCTACACTGCCCGAACACAACAGCACTGCCCTAAACCCTGAAACACATACCCTAGCACAACCCCCTACACTGCCCGAACACCACTGCACTGCCCTAAACCCTGAAACACCACCCCTTCACGACCCCCTACACTGCCCGAACACCACTGCACTGCCCTAAACCCTGAAACACCACCCCCAGCATGACCCCTACACTGCCCGAACACCACTGCACTGCCCTGCCCTAAACCCTGAAACACTACCCCCAGCAAGAACTCCTACACTGCCCGAACACCACTGCACTGCCCTAAACCCTGAAACATCACCCCCAGCAAGACCCCCTACACTGCCCGAACACCACTGCCCTAAACCCTGAAACACCACCCCCAGCACGAGCCCCTACACTGCCCGAACACCACTGCACTGCCCTAAACCCTGAAACACCACCCCCAGCACGACCCCCTACACTGCCCGAACACCACTGCACTGCCCTAAACCCTGAAACACCACCCCTGCACGACCCCTTACACTGCCCGAACACTACTGCACTGCCCTAAACCCTGAAACACCATCCCCAGCACGACCCCCTACACTGCACGAACACCACTGCACTGCCCTAAACCCTGAAACACTACCCCCAGCAAGACCCCCTACACTGCCCGAACACCACTGCACTGCCCTAAACCCTGAAACACCACCCCCAGCAAGACCCCCTACACTGCCCGAACACCACTGCCCTAAACCCTGAAACACCACCCCCAGCAAGACCCCCTACACTGCCCGAACACCACTGCCCTGCCCTAAACCCTGAAACACCAGCCCCAGCACGACCCCTACACTGCCCAAACACCACTGCACTGCCCTAAACCCTGAAACACCACCCCTGCACGACCCCCTACACTGCCCGAACACCACTGCACTGCCCTAAACCCTGAAACACCACCCCCAGCACGACCCCTACACTGCCCGAACACCACTGCACTGCCCTAAACCCTGAAACACCACCCCCTGCACGATCCCCTACACTGCCCGAACACTACTGCATTGCCCTAAACCCTAAAACACCATCCCCAGCACGACCCCCTACACTGCACGAACACCACTGCACTGCCCTAAACCCTGAAACACTACCCCCAGCAAGACCCCCTACACTGCCCGAACACCACTGCACTGCCCTAAACCCTGAAACACCACCCCCAGCAAGACCCCCTACACTGCCCGAACACCACTGCCCTAAACCCTGAAACACCACCCCCAGCAAGACCCCCTACACTGCCCGAACACCACTGCCCTGCCCTAAACCCTGAAACACCAGCCCCAGCACGACCCCTACACTGCCCGAACACCACTGCACTGCCCTAAACCCTGAAACACCACCCCTGCACGACCCCCTACACTGCCCGAACACCACTGCACTGCCCTAAACCCTGAAACACCACCCCCAGCACGACCCCCTACACTGCACGAACACCACTGCACTGCCCTAAACCCCGAAACACTACCCCCAGCAAGACCCCCTACACTTCCCGTACACCACTGCACTGCCCTAAACCCTGAAACACCACCCCCAGCATGACCCCCTACACTGCCCGAACACCACTGCACTGCCCTAAACCCTGAAACACCACCCCCAGCACGACCCCCTACACTGCCCGAACACCACTGCACTGCCCTAAACCCTGAAACACCAGCCCCAGCACAACCCCCTACACTGCCCAAACACCACTGCACTGCCCTAAACCCTGAAACACCACCCCCAGCACGACCCCCTACACTGCCCGAACACCACTGCACTGCCCTAAACCCTGAAACACCAGCCCCAGCACAACCCCGTACACTGCCCGAACACCACTGCACTGCCCTAAACCCTGAAACACCAGCCCCAGCACGACCGCCTACACTGCCCGAAAACCACTGCACTGCCCTAAACCCTGAAACACCAGCCCCAGCACGACCCCCTACACTACACAAACACCACTGCACTACCCTAAACCCTAAAACACTACCCCAGCACGACCCCTACACTACACAAGCACCACTGCACTATCCTAAACCCTAAAACACTACCCCAGCATGACCCCCTACACTACACAAACACCACTGCACTACCCTAAACCCTAAAACACTACCCCAACACCACTGCACTAACCTAAATCCTAAAACACTACCCCCAGCACGACCCCCTACACTACCCAAACACCACTGCACTACCCTAAAACATGACCCCCTACACTACACAAACACCACTGCACTACCCTAAACCCTAAAACACTACCCCCAGCATGACCCCCTATACTACACAAGCACCACTACACTACCCTAAACCCTAAAACACTACCCCCAGCACGACCCCTACACTACACAAACACCACTGCACTACCTTAAACCCTAAAACACTACCCCCAGCACGACCCCCTACACTACCCAAACACCACTGCACTAACCTAAATCCTAAAACACTACCCCCAGCACGACCCCCTACACTACCCAAACACCACTGCACTACCCTAAAACATGACCCCTACACTACACAAACACCACTGCACTACCCTAAACCCTAAAACACTACCCCCAGCACGACCCCCTATACTATACAAGCACCACTGCACTACCCTAAACCCTAAAACACTATCCCCAGCACGACCCCCTACACTGCCCGAACACCACTGCACTGCCCTAAACCCTGAAACACCAGCCCCTGCATGACCCCCTACACTGCCCGAACACCACAGCACTGCCCTAAACCCTGAAACACATACCCTAGCACAACCCCCTACACTGCCCGAACACCACTGCACTGCCCTAAACCCTGAAACACCACCCCCTTCACGACCCCCTACACTGCCCGAACACCACTGCACTGCCCTAAACCCTGAAACACCACCCCCAGCATGACCCCTACACTGCCCGAACACCACTGCACTGCCCTGCCCTAAACCCTGAAACACTACCCCCAGCAAGACCCCCTACACTGCCCGAACACCACTGCACTGCCCTAAACCCTGAAACACCACCCCCTTCACGACCTCCTACACTGCCCGAACACCACTGCACTGCCCTAAACCCTGAAACATCACCCCCAGCAAGACCCCCTACACTGCCCGAACACCACTGCCCTAAACCCTGAAACACCACCCCCAGCACGAGCCCCTACACTGCCCGAACACCACTGCACTGCCCTAAACCCTGAAACACCACCCCCAGCACGACCCCCTACACTGCCCGAACACCACTGCACTGCCCTAAACCCTGAAACACCACCCCCTGCACGACCCCCTACACTGCCCGAACACTACTGCCCTGCCCTAAACCCTGAAACACCATCCCCAGCATGACCCCCTACACTGCACGAACACCACTGCACTGCCCTAAACCCTGAAACACTACCCCCAGCAAGACCCCCTACACTGCCCGAACACCACTGCACTGCCCTAAACCCTGAAACACCACCCCCAGCAAGACCCCTACACTGCCCGAACACCACTGCCCTAAACCCTGAAACACCACCCCCAGCAAGACCCCCTACACTGCCCGAACACCACTGCCCTGCCCTAAACCCTGAAACACCAGCCCCAGAACGACCCCTACACTGCCCGAACACCACTGCACTGCCCTAAACCCTGAAACACCACCCCCTGCATGACCCCCTACACTGCCCGAACACCACTGCACTGCCCTAAACCCTGAAACACCACCCCCAGCACGACCCCCTACACTGCCCGAACACCACTGCACTGCCCTAAACCCTGAAACACCACCCCCTGCACGATCCCCTACACTGCCCGAACACTACTGCACTGCCCTAAACCCTGAAACACCATCCCCAGCACGACCCCCTACACTGCACGAACACCACTGCACTGCCCTAAACCCTGAAACACTACCCCCAGCAAGACCCCTACACTGCCCGAACACCACTGCACTGCCCTAAACCCTGAAACACCACCCCCAGCAAGACCCCCTACAGTGCCCGAACACCACTGCCCTAAACCCTGAAACACCACCCCCAGCAAGACCCCTACACTGCCCGAACACCACTGCCCTGCCATAAACCCTGAAACACCAGCCCCAGGACGACCCCTACACTGCCCGAACACCACTGCACTGCCCTAAACCCTGAAACACCACCCCCAGCACGACCCCCTACACTGCCCGAACACCACTGCACTGCCCTAAACCCTGAAACACCACCCCCTGCACGATCCCCTACACTGCCCGAACACTACTGCACTGCCCTAAACCCTGAAACACCATCCCCAGCACGACCCCCTACACTGCACGAACACCACTGCACTGCCCTAAACCCTGAAACACTACCCCCAGCAAGACCCCCTACAGTGCCCGAACACCACTGCACTGCCCTAAACCCTGAAACACCACCCCCAGCAAGACCCCCTACACTGCCCGAACACCACTGCCCTAAACCCTGAAACACCACCCCCAGCAAGACCCCCTACACTGCCCGAACACCACTGCCCTGCCCTAAACCCTGAAACACCAGCCCCAGCACGACCCCTACACTGCCCGAACACCACTGCACTGCCCTAAACCCTGAAACACCACCCCTGCACGACCCCCTACACTGCCCGAACACCACTGCACTGCCCTAAACCCTGAAACACCACCCCCAGCACGACCCCCAACACTGCACGAACACCACTGCACTGCCCTAAACCCCGAAACACTACCCCCAGCAAGACCCCCTACACTTCCCGTACAACACTGCACTGCCCTAAACCCTGAAACACCACCCCCAGCATGACCCCCTACACTGCCCGAACACCACTGCACTGCCCTAAACCCTGAAACACCAGCCCCAGCACGACCCCTACACTGCCCGAACACCACTGCACTGCCCTAAACCCTGAAACACCACCCCCTGCACGACCCCCTACACTGCCCGAACACCACTGCACTGCCCTAAACCCTGAAACACCACCCCCAGCACGACCCCCTACACTGCACGAACACCACTGCACTGCCCTAAACCCCGAAACACTACCCCCAGCAAGACCCCCTACACTTCCCGTACACCACTGCACTGCCCTAAACCCTGAAACACCACCCCCAGCATGACCCCCTACACTGCCCGAACACCACTGCACTGCCCTAAACCCTGAAACACCACCCCCAGCACGACCCCTACACTGCCCGAACACCACTGCACTGCCCTAAACCCTGAAACACCAGCCCCAGCACAACCCCCTACACTGCCCAAACACCACTGCACAGCCCTAAACCCTGAAACACCACCCCCAGCACGACCCCCTACACTGCCCGAAGACCACTGCACTGCCCTAAACCCTGAAACACCAGCCCCAGCACAACCCCGTAAACTGCCCGAACACCACTGCACTGCCCTAAACCCTGAAACACCAGCCCCAGCACGACCGCCTACACTGCCCGAAAACCACTGCACTGCCCTAAACCCTGAAACACCAGCCCCAGCACGACCCCCTACACTACAAAAACACCACTGCACTACCCTAAACCCTAAAACACTACCCCAGCACGACTCCCTACACTACACAAGCACCACTGCACTATCCTAAACCCTAAAACACTACCCCCAGCATGACCCCCTACACTACACAAACACCACTGCACTACCCTAAACCCTAAAACACTACCCCAACACCACTGCACTAACCTAAATCCTAAAACACTACCCCCAGCACGACCCCCTACACTACCCAAACACCACTGCACTACCCTAAAACATGACCCCCTACACTACACAAACACCACTGCACTACCCTAAACCCTAAAACACTACCCCCAGCATGACCCCTATACTACACAAGCACCACTACACTACCCTAAACCCTAAAACACTACCCCCAGCACGACCCCCTACACTACACAAACACCACTGCACTACCTTAAACCCTAAAACACTACCCCCAGCACGACCCCCTACACTACCCAAAAACCACTGCACTAACCTAAATCCTAAAACACTACCCCCAGCACGACCCCTACACTACCCAAACACCACTGCACTACCCTAAAACATGACCCCCTACACTACACAAACACCACTGCACTACCCTAAACCCTAAAACACTACCCCCAGCACGACACCCTATACCATACAAGCACCACTGCACTACCCTAAACCCTAAAACACTATCCCCAGCACGACCCCCTACACTGCCCGAACACCACTGCACTGCCCTAAACCCTGAAACACCAGCCCCTGCGTGACCCCTACACTGCCCGAACACCACAGCACTGCCCTAAACCCTGAAACACATACCCTAGCACAACCCCCTACACTGCCCGAACACCACTGCACTGCCCTAAACCCTGAAACACCACCCCTTCACGACCCCCTACACTGCCCAAACACCACTGCACCTCCCTAAACCCTGAAACACCACACCCAGCATGACCCCTACACTGCCCGAACACCACTGCACTGCCCTGCCCTAAACCCTGAAACACTACCCCCAGCAAGACCTCCTACACTGCCCGAACACCACTGCACTGCCCTAAACCCTGAAACATCACCCCCAGCAAGACCCCCTACACTGCCCGAACACCACTGCCCTAAACCCTGAAACACCACCCCCAGCACGAGCCCCTACACTGCCCGAACACCACTGCACTGCCCTAAACCCTGAAACACCACCCCCAGCACGACCCCCTACACTGCCCGAACACCACTGCACTGCCCTAAACCCTGAAACACCACCCCTGCACGACCCCCTACACTGCCCGAACACTACTGCCCTGCCCTAAACCCTGAAACACCATCCCCAGCATGACCCCCTACACTGCACGAACACCACTGCACTGCCCTAAACCCTGAAACACTACCCCCAGCTAGACCCCCTACACTGCCCGAACACCACTGCACTGCCCTAAACCCTGAAACACCACCCCCAGCAAGACCCCCTACACTGCCCGAACACCACTGCCCTAAACCCTGAAACACCACCCCCAGCAAGACCCCCTACACTGCCCAAACACCACTGCCCTGCCCTAAACCCTGAAACACCAGCCCCAGAACGACCCCTACACTGCCCGAACACCACTGCACTGCCCTAAACCCTGAAACACCACCCCCTGCACGACCCCCTACACTGCCCGAACACCACTGCACTGCCCTAAACCCTGAAACACCACCCCCAGCACGACCCCCTACACTGCCCGAACACCACTGCACTGCCCTAAACCCTGAAACACCACCCCTGCACGATCCCCTACACTGCCCGAACACTACTGCACTGCCCTAAACCCTGAAACACCATCCCCAGCACGACCCCCTACACTGCACGAACACCACTGCACTGCCCTAAACCCTGAAACACTACCCCCAGCAAGACCCCCTACACTGCCCGAACACCACTGCACTGCCCTAAACCCTGAAACACCACCCCCAGCAAGACCCCCTACAGTGCCCGAACACCACTGCCCTAAACCCTGAAACACCACCCCCAGCAAGACCCCCTACACTGCCCGAACACCACTGCCCTGCCATAAACCCTGAAACACCAGCCCCAGGACGACCCCTACACTGCCCGAACACCACTGCACTGCCCTAAACCCTGAAACACCACCCCCAGCACGACCCCCTACACTGCCCGAACACCACTGCACTGCCCTAAACCCTGAAACACCACCCCCTGCACGATCCCCTACACTGCCCGAACACTACTGCACTGCCCTAAACCCTGAAACACCATCCCCAGCACGACCCCTACACTGCACGAACACCACTGCACTGCCCTAAACCCTGAAACACTACCCCCAGCAAGACCCCTACACTGCCCGAACACCACTGCACTGCCCTAAACCCTGAAACACCACCCCCAGCAAGACCCCCTACGCTGCCCGAACACCACTGCCCTAAACCCTGAAACACCACCCCCAGCAAGACCCCTACACTGCCCGAACACCACTGCCCTGCCCTAAACCCTGAAACACCAGCCCCAGCACGACCCCTACACTGCCCGAACACCACTGCACTGCCCTAAACCCTGAAACACCACCCACTGCACGACCCCCTACACTGCCCGAACACCACTGCACTGCCCTAAACCCTGAAACACCACCCCCAGCACGACCCCCGACACTGCACGAACACCACTGCACTGCCCTAAACCCCGAAACACTACCCCCAGCAAGACCCCCTACACTTCCCGTACAACACTGCACTGCCCTAAACCCTGAAACACCACCACCAGCATGACCCCCTACACTGCCCGAACACCACTGCACTGCCCTAAACCCTGAAACACCACCCCCAGCACGACCCCTACACTGCCCGAACACCACTGCACTGCCCTAAACCCTGAAACACCAGCCCCAGCACAACCCCCTACACTGCCCAAACACCACTGCACTGCCCTAAACCCTGAAACACCACCCCCAGCACGACCCCCTACACTGCCCGAACACCACTGCACTGCCCTAAACCCTGAAACACCAGCCCCAGCACAACCCCGTACACTGCCCGAACACCACTGCACTGCCCTAAACCCTGAAACACCAACCCCAGCACGACCGCCTACACTGCCCGAAAACCACTGCACTGCCCTAAACCCTGAAACACCAGCCCCAGCACGACCCCCTACACTACAAAAACACCACTGCACTACCCTAAACCCTAAAACACTACCCCAGCACGACCCCCTACACTACACAAGCACCACTGCACTATCCTAAACCCTAAAACACTACCCCCAGCATGACCCCCTACACTACACAAACACCACTGCACTACCCTAAACCCTAAAACACTACCCCAACACCACTGCACTAACCTAAATCCTAAAACACTACCCCCAGCACGACCCCCTACACTACCCAAACACCACTGCACTACCCTAAAACATGACCCCCTACACTACACAAACACCACTGCACTACCCTAAACCCTAAAACACTACCCCCAGCATGACCCCCTATACTACACAAGCACCACTACACTACCCTAAACCCTAAAACACTACCCCCAGCACGACCCCCTACACTACACAAACACCACTGCACTACCTTAAACCCTAAAACACTACCCCCAGCACGACCCCTACACTACCCAAACACCACTGCACTAACCTAAATCCTAAAACACTACCACCAGCACGACCCCCTACACTACCCAAACACCACTGCACTACCCTAAAACATGACCCCCTACACTACACAAACACCACTGCACTACCCTAAACCCTAAAACACTATCCCCAGCACGACCCCCTACACTGCCCGAACACCACTGCACTGCCCTAAACCCTGAAACACCAGCCCCTGCATGACCCCTACACTGCCCGAACACCAGAGCACTGCCCTAAACCCTGAAACACATACCCTAGCACAACCCCCTACACTGCCCGAACACCACTGCACTGCCCTTAACCCTGAAACACCACCCCTTCACGACCCCCTACACTGCCCGAACACCACTGCACTGCCCTAAACCCTGAAACACCACCCCCAGCATGACCCCTACACTGCCTGAACACCACTGCACTGCCCTGCCCTAAACCCTGAAACACTACCCCCAGCAAGACCTCCTACACTGCCCGAACACCACTGCACTGCCCTAAACCCTGAAACATCACCCCTAGCAAGACCCCTACACTGCCCGAACACCACTGCCCTAAACCCTGAAACACCACCCCCAGCACGAGCCCCTACACTGCCCGAACACCACTGCACTGCCCTAAACCCTGAAACACCACCCCCAGCACGACCCCCTACACTGCCCGAACACCTCTGCACTGCCCTAAACCCTGAAACACCACCCCCTGCACGACCCCCTACACTGCCCGAACACTACTGCCCTGCCCTAAACCCTGAAACACCATCCCCAGCATGACCCCCTACACTGCACGAACACCACTGCACTGCCCTAAACCCTGAAACACTACCCCCAGCAAGACCCCCTACACTGCCCGAACACCACTGCACTGCCCTAAACCCTGAAACACCACCCCCAGCAAGACCCCCTACACTGCCCGAACACCACTGCCCTAAACCCTGAAACACCACCCCCAGCAAGACCCCCTACACTGCCCGAACACCACTGCCCTGCCCTAAACCCTGAAACACCAGCCCCAGAACGACCCCTACACTGCCCGAACACCACTGCACTGCCCTAAACCCTGAAACACCACCCCCTGCACGACCCCCTACACTGCCCGAACACCACTGCACTGCCCTAAACCCTGAAACACCACCCCCAGCACGACCCCCTACACTGCACGAACACCACTGCACTGCCCTAAACCCCGAAACACTACCCCCAGCAAGACCACCTACACTGCCCGAACACCACTGCCCTAAACCCTGAAACACCACCCCCAGCAAGACCCCCTACACTGCCCGTACACCACTGCACTGCCCTAAACCCTGAAACACCACCCCCAGCATGACCCCCTACACTGCCCGAACACCACTGCACTGCCCTAAACCCTGAAACACCACCCCCAGCACGACCCCCTACACTGCCCGAACACCACTGCACTGCCCTAAACCCTGAAACACCAGCCCCAGCACAACCCCCTATACTGCCCAAACACCACTGCACTGCCCTAAACCCTGAAACACCACCCCCAGCACGACCCCCTACACTGCCCGAACACCACTGCACTGCCCTAAACCCTGAAACACCAGCCCCAGCAAGACCCCCTATACTGCCCGAACACCACTGCACTGTCCTAAACCCTGAAACACCACCCCCAGCAAGACCCCCTACACTGCCCGAACACCACTGCACTAAAGCCTGAAACACCACCCCCAGCAAGACCACCTACACTGGCCGAACACCACCGCACTGCCCTAAACCCTGAAACACCACCCCCTGCACGAACCCCTACACTGCCCAAACACCACTGCACTGCCCTAAACCCTGAAACACCACCCCCTGCACGACCCCCTACACTGCCCGAACACCACTGCACTGCCCTAAACCCTGAAACACCACCCCTCAGCACGACACCCTACACTGCCCGAACACCACTGCACTGCCCTAAACCCTGAAACACCACCCCCAGCACGACCCCCTACACTGCCCGAACAACACTGCACTGCCCTAAACCTTGAAACACCACCCACTGCACGACCTCCTACAGTGCCGGAACACCACTGCACTGCCCTAAACACTGAAACACCACCCCCAGCACGACCCCCTACACTGCCCGAACACCACTGCACTGCCCTAAACCCTGAAACATCAACCCCAGCAAGACCCCCTACACTGCCAGAACACCACTGCCCTAAACCCTGAAACACCACCCCAACACTGCACGAACACCACTGCACTGCCCTAAACCCTGAAACACCACCTCCAGCAAAACCCCCTACACTGCCTGAACACCATTGCTCTGCTCTAAATCCTGAAACACTAGCCCCAGCATGACCCCCTACACTGCCCAAACACCACTGCACTGACCTAAACCCTGAAACACCACCCCCAGCACAACCCCCTACACTGCCCGAACACCACTGCACTGCCCTAAACCCTGAAACACCAGCCCCAGCAAGACCCCCTACATTGCCCGAACACCAGTGCACTGCCCTAGACTCTGAAACACCAGCCCCAGCAAGACCCCCTACACTGCCCGAACACCACTGCACTGCCCTAAACCCTGAAACACCAGCCCCAGCATGACCCCCTACACTGCCCGAACACCACTGCACTGCCCTAAACCCTGAAACACCACCCCCAGCACGACCACCTACACTGCCCGAACACCACTGCACTGCCCTAAACCCTGAAACACCAGCCCCAGCACGACCCCCTACACTGCCCGAACACCACTGCACTGCCCTAAACCCTGAAACACCAGCCCCAGCAGGACCCCCTACACTGCCCGAACACCACTGTACTGCCCTAAACCCTGAAACACCAGACCCAGCACGACCCCTACACTGCCCGAACACCACTGCACTGCCCTAAACCCTGAAACACCACCCCCTGCATGACCCCCTACACTGCCTGAACACCACTGCACTGCCCTAAACCCTGAAACACCACCCCCTGCAGCACCCCCTACACTGCCCGAACACCACTGCACTGCCCTAAACCCTGAAACACCACCCCCAGCACGACCCCTTTACTGCTCGAACACCACTGCACTGCCCCAAACCCTGAAACACCACCCCCAGCACGACCCCCTACACTGCCCGAACACCACTGCCCTAAACCCTGAAACACCACCCCCTGTACGACCCCCTACACTGCCTGAACACCACTGCACTGCCCTAAACCCTGAAACACCACCCCCTACACTGCCGGAACACCACTGCACTGCCCTAAACCCTGAAACACCACCCCCAGCACGACCCCCTACACTGCCCGAACACCACTGCACTGCCCTAAACCCTAAAACACCACCCCCAGCATTACCCCCTACACTGCCCAACACCACTGCACTGCCCTAAACCCTAGAACACTACCCCCAGCACGACCCCCTACACTACCCGAACACCACTGCACTACCCTAAACCCTCAAATATTACCCCCAGCACAACCCCCTACACTACCCGAACACGACTGCACTGCCCTAAACCCTCAAACACTCCTCCCAGCACGACCCCCTACACTACCCGAACACCACTGCACTGCCCTAAACCCTAAAACACTCCCCCCAGCACGACCCCCTACACTACCCAAACACCACTGCACTGCCCTAAACCCTAAAACTCTACCCCTCGCATGACCCCCTACACTACTCAAACACCAATGCACTACCCTAATCCCTAAAACACTACCCCCGCATGACCCCCTACACTACCCTAAACCCTAAAACACTACCCCCGCACGACTCCCTACACTACCCAAATACCACTGCACTACCCTAAACCCTAAAACACAACCTCCTACACTACACAAACACCACTGCACTACCCTAAACCCTAAAACACTACCCCCTACACTACACAAACACCACTGCACTACCCTAAACCCTAAAACACTACCCCCAGCAGTACCCCTACACTACCCAAACACCACTGCACTAACCTAAACCCTAAAACACTACCCCCAGCAGTACCCCCTACACTACCCAAACACCACTGCACTACCCTAAATCACTACCCCAAGCATGACCCCCTACACTACCCAAACACCACTGCACTACCCTAAACCCTAAAACACTACCCCCAGCACGACCCCCTACACTACCCAAACACCACTGCACTACCCTAAACCCTAAAACACTCCCCCCAGAACGACTCCCAACACTACCCAAACACCACTGCACTACCCTAAACCCTAAATCTACCCCCAGCATGACCCCTACACTACACAAACACCACTGCACTACCCTAAACCCTAAAACACTACCCCCAGCACGACCCTCTTCACTACCTAAACACAACTGCACAATTTGTTACAGGCGTTGCAACGCAGGCCTGTGGTGCTTACTGGAAGTACCTAGTGGGCTAGTTGGGCCCCAGGGTCCCTCAGGATTCAAGGTGACCTAATCCCCCAACTTAAAACGCACCACGGGGCGCGTTTGCACAGTGGTGAAGGGAGGGGGCGGGGCCTCAGGTGACATGTGCGCAAACACGCCCTGTGGTGCGTTTTAAGTTGGGGAATTAATTCCTTTGAATCCTGAGGGACCCTGGGGGCCAACTAGCCCACCAGGTACCTTCAGTAAGCACAACAGAGTTGCGTTGCAGAGAGGTGAAAAAAGGTGCGTGGCCTCGGAACTCATCTCTGCAACTCAGCTCTGTGGTCCTAACTGTAGGCACCTGGGGGGCTAGTTGGGCCCCAGGGACCCTCAGAATTCAAGGGGACTTAATCCCGCAACTTAAAACGCGCAACGGGGTGCGTTTGCACACGTCACCACAGGCCCCCCCTCCCTTCACCACTGTGTAAACGCGCCCTGTAGCGCGTTTTAAGAGGTAGTTTTAATCCCCCTGCCCTATTATGTACTAGGTACTTGCAGAGGAGGTCATGCTAATCACAGGGGTACCCCAACGCATAGTGTTCCCTAGTGTATGTAGGTGTTTTCACTGTATTCTAAGTGTCTTTTAGCATAGCACTGGCTCTGGTTAGTCAGAGTCAGTTACCACCAGTACCCGTCTGAAAAAGTTGTGGGCACAGGATGATTTTGCAACAAGGCCTCTTTCTGCTCCTCTGTTGGTTCTTTCTGCACATCTTTTGCTTCTTTCTGTGCGTTTTTTCTTCTTTCTTCACATGTCCTACCTCTGTAGGCATAGTTAGAAACTAGCATTTAAAAAAACCTTTGAAATTCACTTAAAAATCATAGGTTTCAGGCACGTTATAGTTAGAAATTAGCATTTAAAAAACCTTTGAAATTCACTGAAAAAACCATAGGTTTCAGACACGTTATAGTTAGAAATTAGCATTTAAAAAACCTTTGAAATTCACTGAAAATACCATAGGTTTTAGGGACAGTTATAGTTAGTTGGACATTTCACTCGTACAAAACCATAGAAATTCCCCCGTTATAGTTAGTTCAGCTAACTATAACTCGCGCCCCGCAATGCACTGCTGATGACGTCACATATTACATCACTCATGACATGGTCAGTGACATCACTGATGACATCACTGATGACATCTCAAATGACATCACTGATGACATCATCCATGTGATAATTTCATGCATCTTCTCACACCCTAATATAACTTTTGATACACCCACTCTAAATTACAGACTGCCATTCTCAAAACCATAGACACTCCAACACCAAAAACTACATACCCATTCACTGATTCTTAGGTCTACACACACATCCACTCACTCACCCGTACAGTCACTCATACTTAGTCACTCAGTACAGGACTATCATATGCACTCATACACCTATATAAACACCCACACACCGCCACTCATCCATAGAGGTACTCACACACCTAGTCAGTCATGCAAAAAACATAATCACACACCCATTTACTCACCTATACAGATATACACACACCAGCTCACTTACTCATACAAATACTAGCACATTCTTACGCTCTTATACAATCACTGATACAAGTACACACTCATCCATACAGCCACTCTCACAATCACACACTCTCACTTATAGCCATTTATATACTCCAACACACATATATACTGCCTTTCACATATGTAGTTACTCACACATGTACCACTGAGATATACATTCAATAACTAACACACCCATACACACACTCACCCATCCATACAGTCCATCACAGATGCACTCTTGAAACCATGCACCCAGTGAATCACCAACTCACACATCTATGCACAGAGTCACACACACCCCACCCACACAAACACTCAGGCACCCATACAGATACTCAGACAATCAATCAATAACCCATGTAGACACTCATGTAGCTATTCAGAAAGCCATGCAGCCACTTACAAACCAACAGACAGACGGATACAGACATTCACACAGTTTAGTCACTAACCCATACATTCAGTAAGATACATTTAATCACTCACTTGTAGAGTCAGTCACTCACGTACTAAATCATCCATTCAGACACTTATACACCCACTCATTCTTCAATACGCCTTTCCCTATATATATTAAACATATTTAAACTTTACAGAAACACACAGTCACTGGATGATGTCATCAGTGATGTCATCAGTGATGTCATTTGAGATTAGTCAGTTAGCTAAGTTTGCTAAGACAGGACGGGAGCCGCACGGCTCCCGCCCTGTCATAGCAAACAGCAGTGTCCCGGGGGTGGGCACCCCAGGACACTGCAGGAGCTGGCCCTGGGGGGTGGCGGTCCCCAGGGCCATCAAGGGCTCCAGGAGGGGCTGCGCGGCCCCCTCCCAACATCTTGAAAGCCCCGGGAGGTGGTGGTCCCCGGGGCTCTGGGGGTCTGTAACAGACCCCCATATTTAAATCTTTAGTGCCCCGGGAGGTGGCGGTCCCCGGGCTGCGGGAGGGCCGAGAGCCCTCCTGCACCATTGTTTATTTAAAGCCCTGGGGGTGGCGGTCCCCGGGGCTTGGGGGGCCTTAGAGGCCCCCAATCATAAATTTGATAAACCCCGCATGCCCCCGGGACTTGGCCCACCCGGGGGCCAATTACCAACGAAGCACGGGAGACCGCGCTTTGTTGTTTTTTTTTATCGGCTGGATCCGCGCACCCAGCGCGTTTTTTGCCGATTGTAGGACCCCCTGAGCATGCCTAGGGGGTCAGGGTGTTTCTACCCTGCCCCCTTTTTGCGTTTTGCGCATTGTTTTTACTGTTTTCTTGTGACTCAGTTCTAACGACTCACAAGATGGCTGCCAACACTTCCTGGTTTGGAGTGTTGACAGCCAATTAGCATACAGCTGGTCATCGGGAGGGTGCGCGGACCCTTCGCGGCCATAGATATATATGTGTTTTTACTTTTGATTTTCTCAGCAACTACTGAACGGATTTACACCATTTAACAAAAAGGGTTCTTTCTGAACCAAGAACTACCTCTTTGCCAAATTTGGTGTATTTCCGTTCAGCAGTTCGGGCTGTAGCCGTGGCTAAAGTTTCCTATGGGAAAATGAATGGGGAAAACATGTTTTGGGACCCCCCTTTTTTCTCGGCCCCCGCTTGACGAATCACCCCAAGACTTTCAGGATAGGAGCGGACCGGAGCGGGCCACAAAGTTTGAAAATTTCGCAAAGATTCGTCAACCGACTCAAGAGTTATTTCAAATAGAATGTTGCGGATTTCCTATGGAAAATAGGTCCTAACTATAACTATCTACTGGCGACCGCCAGTAGATAATATTATTCACTGAAAAAAACAAAGGTTACAGAGACATTATAGTTAGAAAGTGAAATTAAAAAAAAAACCTTAGCAAATCACTGAAAAAAACAAAGGTCACTGTGACGTTATAGTTAGGCTTAGGTGTCACTTGCACAAGACCAGAGAAATTCAGCCGTTATAGTTAGTGGGCTAACTATAACTGGCACCCACGCAATGCACTGCTTATGACCTCACATATTACATCACTCATGACATGGTCAGTGACATCACTGATGACATATATGTTCATTTGTCATATTGTATCATACAAAAACACACAATAAATTAAAAAGCATAACAAAAAAATACCAATTTAATTACACATAAAAAAGTGAACAATATAAATGTCATTTTATTAAAAATATATTACATTTTACAAACATTACTAATTAAAAATAATACCATTTTAAATACACATAATCATCATAATAATATAAATTTAAACAATTTTAACAAAACTATAAAATTGTAGAAATGGTTCACACTCCAGTTAGTACAACAGTAGGGAAAGCGTTGGACTCAGGAGGGGTAAAATTTACTATTCCCACTCCAGTCTGTGCAACAGTAGGGAAAGCTTTGGACTCAGGAGGTCTAGAATGCACTATACCCACTTCAGTCAGAGCAACAGTAGGGAAAGGGTTGGACTCAGGGGGGGGTAAAATTTACTACTACTCCAGTCAGTGCAACAGTAGGGAAAGGGTTGGACACAGGAGGGGTAACAATTTCCTATTCCCACTCCAGTCTGTGCAACAGTAGGGAACGTATTGGACTGCGGAGGGGCAAAATTTACTATTCCCACTCCAGTCGGTGCAAAAGTAGACAAAGGGTTGGACTCAAGAGGGGTAACAATTTGTTATTCCCACTCCAGTCAGTGCAACAGTAGAGGAAGCATTGGAATTTGGAGGGGTAACATTTACTATTCCCACTCCAGTCTATACAATAGTAAAGAGAGTGTAGTTCACTTAAAAAAATATATATTTTCACAACTACATTAAGTAACAAAATAAATAAATATTTAAATATAAAATATATATAAAAAAATACATATTTATTACAATGTTTAAGAAATATTTTAAATTAAAACAAATATTAAAAATATAACGCTCTAAATTCTAACAATCATAACAACCAACAAGTATAATATTATTTTCAATTAAAAAGAATAGCAAAGTTAACGCATTACATAATAAATCCCACTTTAAAAAATAAATAACTATTTTTTAATGTATTATAACTTAAATAACATCCTACCTTATACCTCTACAAGATAAACAACACACACCTAAAATATATTTTAAAAATAATAATTACAAATTTTACATAATTAATGATCAATTAAACAATTAATAGTAGTTAACTAATAATAAAATAAATATATTTTATTAACTCCCCACTCTTAATCCCTAAAAACGCGACAACGCACACATAATATATAACTAGACAATATCTTGATTGCATGATTTACATAATTAATTATCAATTAAACAATTAATACCAATTAACTAATAATACATTAATTATACTTAATTAACATCCCACCCTTTACCCCTACAAACCCAACAACCCACACTTGATATATAACTTAACAATTATCTTAAACAATTTACATAATTAATGTTCAATTAAATTATACTTACTAATTAACATTAATGATTAATTATTATAATTAAATTCCTTCACACCCTCTACCCCTACATAAACCACAACCCACACCAAAAATATAAATGAAAAATTACATTAATTACACAATTTACATAATTATTTTCAATTAAACAAATATTAAGAATTTAAAAGCAATTATTAATAATTATAATTAAATTACTTCTCATCCTATGCACCTATAAACTGCACAACTCGCACCTAGTACTTAAGGTAATAAAAAAAATACACAATTAACATAATAAATTATCAATTAAATTATTATTATAATATTAAAATGTATTATTAATTAATTATAATTTGTTTACTTCCCACGCTGTACCCCTATAAACCCTACAACCCACTACGGTACTTAAAATAATAATAAAGTATTAAATTAAGTTTAAAAACAACTAAAAATTTACAAACTATATTAAAAAACCTTAACAATGATTATAGAAACAAATTATAACTCATACAATTAAAATATATACTGAAATGCATATAAATAATTTTGAACAACAATATTTTTGTAAACGATATTAACAACATAGATATTTTTAACATCGATATTAACAACATAGATATTTTTAACATCAATATTACATACCTTAAAATCAATATTCTTGTCAACAACATTTTTTCACACAATATTTGCGCATAACGATATTTGCAACTCAATATTTTTGCTTCTCGATATTTTATTTTCAATACTTTGTCTGAATACCGCGTTTGTGCACAAGGAAAGACACAATTGATATCAGGCAGATATTAGCCAGTATTTTTGTATCGATCTTGATGTTGATATTTAAATGTGCTATGGGCGTGTATTAAGCACACCTGTCAGGGTGCTTACCCTGTTTATGTAAGGAGGAGATGGTTGCCTTTTTCATAGAGGATGTGATTGTTGTGGCTGATATAAAAGAGTTATATAAGCACACCAAAACAATGGGTCACCTGAAAACCAAAGTGGTTGTAAAAGTTGCTTCTAAAACCGTACGATCCTGGGGCTTAATTTATCTTCAGGGAATTCATTGTTAATTTTATGTCATCCACTAAAATGGATTCATCCAGGCTCACATACTGCTGGGGGGTTACTCTTGGTAAATGTGTCTGGAGCCCTCTCCACAACAGAGAGGCGGCAATAAAACAAGTGAGATACTTCTAATTTTCCATCTTCTTTAGACATATTAGTGCCATCCTCTAGAATATTGTCCTTGACAAAGGCCTGCTTCGTAGGAAGGAGCCAAGCCAAGTGCGGCTCCTTCTTATTTCTCAGGGCCAAATTTGCTTATTTCAATTTTAGAACTCTGCTTTGTTGGTGTCTAGAGTTTTAATTAGTCCCTATGATGTGAGTGCTCTCAAATCATTATGTGTGGGCGACGTCCTATGTTCTTCTTTCTTCAGGGTGAGCTCTAGCTCTTCTCAATGTTGTCGATGAAGTTTTTGAAGAAAGGCCACCTTACTGATGCAAACTCCCAGTATAGTCCCACAGGAGTCTCCTGTAGATTAGTATCTTGGAAATAGTCAGTGATGTGAGTGTTAATTTCATTCAAGAGAACAGGGTCTCAGGGCAAAGATGGATGGAAAGTCCACTCATTTCTCCCCTGGTAACCTCCCGCCAATTCAGGATGACGTGTATCAGGGCATAATCAGAAATGGCAATTGCACCAATATTTGATTGGGAGACCAACTGTGTGAGAGGGTAAAAAATTAAAACAGTCTATTCTTGAAAATTACTTATGGGCGTAGGAGAAAAACGAATATTTCCTTTTCTTGTTGTGAAGCTTTTTCCAAATGTTGTGGAAGCCCAAGTCTTTGAATTTGTTTTTAAGTTTTTTGCAAATCCCCGAGTGATGGGTCCCATCGCCTTTTCTATCCATCAGTGGATTCCACACTGCATTATAGTCCTCTAGAAGTACCATGTCCCCCTCCCCAAAACCTGACAAGAAATCTAACATCTTATCAAAATAATCATTCTGTCTAGCATTTAAGGCACAAATGATGGCTATAGTAAGAGTTTTCCCCTCTAAGGTACCCTGGACAAAAATGGTATCCGCCTTCCCTATCTTTTTTACTATCCAATTTTATAAAGGGTATTCTTTTGTGTAAGAAGAGGGCCAATAAATTGTGTTTAGATTCACTGGAGGAGTAAAACCCCAATGGATAGTGTTTGTGTTCAAATTAAAATTTAGTTTAATTCGTACATTTCAAGTGATTTTCTTGGAGTACAACAATATCGTAATTTCCCCGTTCCTGAAATTCCCATATCTTGGTTCGTTTGCTGGGGGCTTTGAGCCCCTTGGCATTGAGGGATACGATCTTAACCATAGGTGTGAGAGTGTTTGATGTTGTTCCCACATTTACTCCCTACAACATCCGCCATAGCTGTGCTTCTATAGTTACGTGAGTTTTGTATCACAATGATCCCACATACAAAGACATGAAGCAAATCATCTCCCCTGTCCCTTGCCGTCAATCCCTTGTCCCCCTACCTATAAAAACACATAAAAGTGTACAAAAATTAAACCTGGAACAGTCTCAGGATGATCAGGAGGCCACTGTCCAATTTGCAGGGTGTCTCCCCTTCGACATGGGCACCAACTCCATTTGGCAAGGTCAACATTTCATAACACAGGAGAAACTAACATGGGTAAAATTCCTGACAACAGCCTGAACATCGCAAAAGAAATTGTCACAACTAGAGGAAGGGCCTGCCATTTAGCGAAGCGCCTGGTTATAGAGATGAGACTTATTCTAATTCCAGGATGTCTGCTTGTCCCTGCACAGCAGTCCCCATTCTATGTGTGTCATGCTGTGAGCCTCTCCTCCTGTGGGATCGAGGAAATTGCCAGAAGGGTGGGTGGGGTGATGAGACGTTTCTCACTGAGTCAGTGATTGATCCCAGGAGCTCACTCAAGTACCTGGGCTGCAGACTCTAACCATGTGAATTGGTGGGAGCGATTTCCCTGCTCAAATGCAATGCCAAAAGGGGAAAACCCTCTGTAGTGTTTTTTATTGTATCACAGAAATTCCGATAGTGAGTGAAATTTTTGGCAGTGAAGGAGCGTGGCTGGGGAGATGTCCCAAAAGACTGTGCAGCTCTGCCCATCATACTCAATTGAGTCTTTAGCTCTGGACTCTCTCAGGACTGTTTATTTGCATTTATATTCATCAAACGTAGCCATATAATGCTTGGACTGCTCTTTTCTTCAGGGCATCTTGGTCCTACTCGGTGCACTCAACCCAGCTGGATTTTTGCAGATTAATTTCCACAACAGATGGAAAAAGATAATTGATATAGGTTCTGCCTCTGGTTCTACAATTCCCTCTATAAGGCCACTAATGTGTGGGTTGTCTTACCTAGATCTATTTTCCAGATACCAATCTTCCGTGCCATTGCATCATTTTGAGCATGGAGCAAAGTGCACTTGTCCATTGAGATCACGCTATGAGCCTGAAAGGATGCTAATTGGTTTTCTATTTCCACCACCATAGAGCCTGTGGAATCCTCATTAGATCTAAGCACTTCGATCTTTTCTCCCAAGTCAGACCACAACAGCAAAACCTTACTAGAGATATCTGCCTTGATGTCCTAACATAATTCAACTCTAAGCGGTTGCAGGCTCATCAGGATATCTGCCTTCATGAACGCTATTTATGACATCTCTGCTGCCACTTAAACCCCCACATGAGCCATAGGGGTCTGCCCATATGAAGTTTAAGCAGGAGCGAAGAAGTCCGTTAATTTCCTCCGGGCCTGCCTCTTAAGGGAGCATGGGCAGAGCATGTCTCACACAGGGGAATAGGGGAACTCCAGCTAAAAGGGACTTCACATATCAGAGGTCTGATGTGCCTTAGCTGCTCCCCCAAAAAACTGGACAAGGAATCAGCACTACCAGGGGCTAAAGCCAGGATGAGACAAAGGTCAGGTCAACCAACAGGCAACTCCTGCAAATGAGACAGCCTAGAGCAGGTCCCAGTCTGGGCAGTCATTCACATCCATGAATCGCAGCCTGCTTTGGTAAACCAATGGGCCACCGCTTGTAGACTCACATAGAGATCAATGTCTTGTCCGTGTGAGTGGTAGACTGCTGACACTCTTCCTCAGCCAGCTGCATTAGTTCCACACATCAACATCAGGCAGTCGGTTAAATTGATTCTATATAGAATCGGCATGAAATCTCCCAGCCCCCACAATGCCAACATTGAGGCACGGTTTGTATCACCGGTAATGGGGGAGGTACAGACACTGCCAGTGAAGAAATAGTGGGTTAGGTGGAAGTTGCTCTCACTAGTCAATATCTAGGACCACAGGAGCCAGATGTGAAGAAAGGCATCATCTATCTTCCTTTCCTCTCTCGGGCGGCACCACATTAGAATTCAAGAGGCCTCGGCTATGGCCAACCCCCCGCCATCTGGAGTGTCTTGCTGGACCCAACCGAGTGCTGAGGGGCTCAAGGTTGCATCGCCATGATGGAATAGGCACATGTACCAGTAATGGGGCTTATACTCAGCTCCTCGTGGGTACTCACAGTGGAGCTCTTCTACAGCGCAAACACATGTTAAAGTGATGTTATAGTTAGGTGAGAATGTCAATTAAAACTCTGACAAACACTGAAATTCACCCATTATAGCTAACTGAAGTAACTATAACTTGTGCCCCCTCCATGCACAGTAATGTCATCAATGATCAGTGTTCAAATGCCATCAATGATGTTTTTTCAATGATGTAATAGAACATGTAATATGGGAGGTCATAAGCAGTGCATGGTGAGGGCACACATTATATTTACTTTAGTTACCTACAACTGATGAAATTTTGTGTTTTCAGAGTTTAAAATGTTGCATTTTAACTGCCATTTTCACCTAAGTATAACATTTTCAGTGAATTTCTGAGGTATTTTTTAATGTAAAGTTAAATATTATTACCATACCTAACTATAAAGTCACTTGAACCTTTGTTTTTTTAGTGACTTCCTAGGGTTTTGTTAAAGCAAAGTAAGTTTTTATTATCATACCTCACTACACTAGCCCCCCCACCGCACAGCATTGTGTTGGCCGGAGGGCCTGGCCATTACAATATAAGGGGGTACCATTTTAAATAAGGCAGATGTACTGGCTTAGTCAAAGGTTCACAACATCAATATATAAAAGGAAGGCCTGCAGGCTTTGTTAGGGAGTCACCACATCAACATATATGAAGCAGATTTATTGGCTTTGTCAAACGTTCACCACATTAATAAGTCAGCCATATATTCATAATTTACCAATAAATCCAATATAACCAACAACCATAATACAATGCATTCATTAATAGACACATTACAATGTTCTATAATAGTAATTGTCACTATATTATTTCAAATAAATCACTTTCAATGAAAAAAGCAATAAACATTGTTTGTTGAATCTTTCTTTAATACTCCCTAGGTCACATAATGTAGTCATAGGACCAACCACAACAGGTCCTCATACTCCAGCTGAAGTCCTACAGCTCCAGCTCGGAGTGCTTTGAAAATGATGGAAAGCTCTCCGCGGGTCATGTATTTAATGATCAAGGAGACTTACTGCAAGTTTTCTTAAAATGTCCCTGGGGAGAAACCGTGCTCCCTGCAGCCCCACAACGTTGAAGTGAATCATTGATGGTGCCCCTGTCCCTCTTTCGGGCACCATCACAAATTTGCGTTTTGGGGCCCCCTCTTTTTCTCAGCTCCTGCTTGATGGATCACCTGGAAATATTCCATGAAGGAGCAGAGGTGGATTAACTTTTTTTGGAAAGCTTTGTGAAAATTCATGAAACGGCGCTAAAGTTATTAGCAGAATAAAAAGTGTTCTTCCTAAGAAAAGTCTGACCTAACTATAACTACACAGTAGTGACTGCCACTGGCTTTTTTTCTGTCAGCCAGTTGGCTTCTGCAGGACCCAGTGGTCCAGGAGGACTGAGCGCTATCATCGGCTGGCCTCAACATAAAAGAAAATGTTGTGGCTGCCATTGCAGGACATAAGATCTGCTCGGCATATCCTCAAACCTAAAAAAAGGCACTAGTAGGAAGCAGGTTAGGAGTACCTTGGCAACCTGACAATACTGGCTGGTGCCAGAGCGATTCCCCAGAGGCCAAAATCTATATATAGATATATTGTTTGACTGGTAGTCCACAGGACTGTTGCAGGAGACTTTGACAGCTCCTGGGAGAGTTCTGTTTTAGCTAATGTGGACCCCTGGGGGCACACAGGAGTCTTGCAAGACTGAAAAAAATAAAAAAGGAAGATTGTGGGCGAGAGTCCAGGTTGGTTGCTCGCTAACTGGAGCTTGACAACCACCAGGGGTTGGATGTAGATCTCAGCGACAGGCCAGGCCCTGTGGCCAATCACATGCCATGCTTGGCCAAAGGCCATGCGCGTTGAAGGGTTGGCTGGAGACGTATTGTGATATTACTTTACAATAAAAAAAACATAGAAACTCACTGAAATAACAAAGGTTAAAGTGGAGTTAAACATAAGTAATGTAGTAAGATTTAACTTCTGGTATAAAAGCATGGAAATTCATTGAAAAAAATCCAAAGGTCAATTTAGAGTCATACGTAGGCATTCTGATTGGAAAAAAGCTGACTGTTTTAAACACCCCAAAAAATAGAAATTCACCAGTTATATGTAACTGGCATAAGTATAACTCGCACTGCTATTGTTAGGTGCCCGAGTTAGGCCCATGTAGCAAATCTGCCCATTTCCTTACATTGTTATCTTTTCTGCACAATAACATTTTTGCTGTGGCCTTTTGCACATATTTGCAAGTGTGACAATGTTGGATTTGTTTCTCTGAATCTGCATTGCTTATACATCTGGCTTCGTGCAACATTATCATGATACCTCGAACACTGAGTACAAGGCCTTTATGCATGATGTACAAATGTCCTTCTATCTTCATTCAAGGTAACGACAGGGCTTTCTGCATATCCATAACAATGCTAATCTGCATATACATAGCAAGGATGCTTTTCATTATAAATAAACAAGCATTTCCGGGGGTTTGTGGAAGAGACACTTCTGCTAACATCAAAAGGTCCTGCATGCTGACGCTTCACCAAGCAGCTATCTAGCACCTAAGTGAGGTATGTCCAGTTTGTGACGAATATGGGCTCCTACATTCCTTCTCGCCAGGTACTGGGGTTGGATCATCCCGGGGATGGATTCTTGGCTTTATACCTCCATACACTCTAGACATACACAGAGTAGGGATTGCATAGTAGGAGTATGCCTGATTACTGCCTTGTACTATATGCCTGCATATATGCACTGTTTTAGCACCATGGAGGAACTATACCTGCTATTTACTCTTTTGGTTCTCATAATCACTTTCATCTGCTTCTGTCTACTGATTATCGCAGTACATGTATTCCATACAAGCATAACATTGGTTCAATAAATATTTTGAAAACGTCCCATTGTGTATTCTCTGTATACCTTCTTTGAGAACAAGAGTGCACGAGTGACTAAGCGAAATGGTTCTAGATCTGTTTCAACGATTCCTGGGGGTTAGGGTTGTCATGTTCAGTGTTTGCCAGAAGCCATTTGCTCCTTATTTAGGTTAGGGGGGGTTATGGTGGCACTGTGAGCTAGCTGGTCTCTAGGCCAAAATATACTGTGAGGTGCATGGAATCAGTTTAGGCACCTCACCCAAAGTTTATATTGTCCACAAACATGCAGATCCTATGGATTAGTGCGAACTACACTACATGGAGCCACCAACATTGGTTGGGTGCTTATTTTATGGTATTTTGCCTTCTCAGAGACTCCTATTTACCTTCAAACCACCTAAGATGTCCGTGTTGGTAGGGAAATCTGCCTCAGCTGAGTAGAATAAAACCTTATGTATTGGCTGTTGGTTGTTCGAGCGTGTAGGCTAAACTTCCCACATTGTGTTACCCTCCCCTTAATTCATTTATTAATTTCCTTTTTCTTCCAAACATTTTCAACAATGTCTGAAAACGGAGAAGAAGGAGCACTAAACATTGCAGATAACTGAAGACATGCAGTTACTCTCAAATGATTAAACTTTGGTCTCCCAGCAACAGGTGGAGATGTTATCTTCGTAGTTGAGGCATACAAAGCATTCAAAACACAAGGTATTCTATTCCTGGGTTAAATTTGCATTTGCAAATCTTCGTACACAATTATTTCACACCTACATTGAGGATAAAGCACCAGAGAAATACACTCCATATGAAAACATAGAAATTCCTCTCTCTTATCAAGAGCATATTAATTGGTTTAAAGACACCCTCCCACACACTACAGAAAACGTGAGGCTCGGTCTGCTCATCAAAGAATGAGCGACATGGCCGGTCTTAGCTGCATATACACCTCATCGTGACACTGATAATTTAACAGCAGCAGAAATACATACACTATACAGAGATTTAGTAAAAATATACAGAAATCTCACACAGTTCATAATGCGAACAATCACAGTTAACCCTGCATGGACTGCTCAAGCTGCACAACCTCAATTGGCTACCATGGGTATCAGCCCACACATGCTGAATGCCGTTATGGGAAATATTCCCACCAGTTGCGTGCAAACTCTATTCTGGATAGCTCAAAAAGCAAGCCAGCTCGTGGCAGTTTTTCCCCATACGGGCCCGCAGGAAAAACACAGAATACTGACTATTTGCTTGCTGATGGAATGGTTCACCCAGTAGATGACTGCGCCACTTGGGGTACAGTCTTTGCTGCAGTTTATACCAGAACACATTGTACCGCTTCACTGGCTGTTTTACCTGAGATGTTGAAGCAGCTACAGAATAAATACAGGGCAGCACTGGCCCTGGACTTAGGGATGAAACTGATGGGCAATGTTGACGCAGTGTCCACCATTATGGTAAGTAATATAAAAGGGGAGGCAGCTGCATTGGCTATATGTCAAAGCCTGAGGGCTCTCACTCCTGCACAGCAGGAGTGGGAATTACTTAAGATTATCGAAGAAACATATGCTACATTAGGTAGAGATAATTTGGGAGCCAGACCTGGGAAACCACAACATAAGAGTAATTCTGAAAAAGATAACTCTAAGCAAGCACACGATTCTTCACGAAGAAGTGGGATAATAAAGAAAAAAGACGAGACAAGATCACGGGGTGGGTCTCCTCAGCAGGACGTCACTGAAAAAAGATACAATGTTAGAAACAGTGATAATATTAGGAAGCCTGGCAGGTATCAGTATACTGATACTCGTTCCTTGCGTTCCTTTCAGGAGTCATCCGATACATGTTCGGAGAGAGGTAGACTTTCATAGTGCAGATCTGAATAGCAGGTGAAGCTGAAGAAGGAATCACAATGCTTTTTATTTATTTTATTTGATGAGTTTTATATAGCGCTGGCTAGACCCGGAGGTATCAGAGCGCTTTACATGAGAGTTACATATTGTTACAAGGTTACATCAGAAACAATTTACATCAGTTACTAGGACGTTACAAGGAATAGAAAAACGAGAATATGAGAGCGAAGATGGTGAAGAGAGAGAGGGGTAGAAGGAAGATCCGATCACAGACAATAGTCAGTAAGTTGAAACAAGGCGCTGATCAGATGCATTAGTCGGTCAGGGGGAATGACGAGACCGTAAGATGTCGGTTTCAGCTTCAAAGACCCCAGGTACCTCGCAAACAAAAATGGCGGCAATTGCTGGTAAACACAAATCGGGTTAAAAAAATCCACAAAGGAAAAAAAACCTACCCCACGAGTAGGGTTGAGTGGGGGCAGCTGCCAGATCTATAGTGAAGGAAGTCAGAAGGCCGCTGAACACCCACGACACATCGGCAGTCCAGTGATAACAGGGAAGACGAGGGAGCTCAGGCAGCAGCCTCGTAACCATCTGACTACATCATTAATAAAGAAGAAAAGCCCAAGAATAAAAACCTCAATTCAAAAAGAAAAAGGTAGCTGGAATTAAGATCAGGCATTCCCAGAATACTGAGGACTCTGCTTCTGAACGGGGAACGGGCAGTGACGATGCTGGACAGCATGGCAGAAGTCACAATAACTCACTGGAACCTGATGGATTATCTGGCGGCAGTAGCGCTGAGTGAGCATATCACAGTGGAAACACCTGATACAAAGGTAGGTGTTCCCCATTGTTTATATGCTCCAGTTAGAGGGAGACATACTCAGAAACATCAAGGCTCTGTTTTGGGAGAACTTGATGTTTTTGTCATGAGATTCTTTAGGCTGAAAAAATGTGGCCACCTGAGTTCTTAATGGTATGCCCAAATGGGGAAAGCTTTTTCCTACCTCGTTCCAGAATCAGTTAACATTCTTACGCCAAGGAGTAGGCATTAGCGCTAGCTCCTGCATTATACCAAAATCATGTTGGATGGGATGATGAGGCACCTCATCATGAGATCCCATTGAAAGCAATTCCTCAACCCCAGAGGCATTACCCCATAAAACATAAAGCTAAAAAACAAGTTAGGGAAATCCTAGAACAACTTGAATGCCAAGGTATAATAGAAAATTGCACCTCATCAATGAATAACCCCTTATTTCCCGTAATGAACCCAGACAATTCATACCATCTAGTATTAGATTACAGACATTTAAACACATCTAGTTACACATTTGCAGTACAAAATGTACACAGTGTCGCACTAATGAAAAACATTGTGCGGAAAAAATACAAAACAATGGATGGACTGGCAAACCCACGGTGGCAGTGCGGCTACCGCCACACTGGTGGTCCAACCGCCCTATAACAAGTTGGGCAGTTGGACCGTCATTGGACCGCTGCTGCCAACAGGGATCAGTGATCCCTGGCAGTCTTGCAGTCATCTGAGGCCCCTAATAGGCTGGTGGTGCAGCAGCGGCACCACCAAGCATATTAGGAGTTTCCTCATTGCCACAGTTTTCATGGCAGTGAGCCAGGCATGAAAAGTGTGGTGGTGAGGAAGCAAAGGGGGCCCTATAGGGTCATCTGGTGCCTCTGCACCAGGGGAATGGTGTGCCTACCTGTCGGCATGCACCCCCAGTTCCTGCAGGGCATGGACTTGACAGTCCATGCCCTGCAGGAACCTGCAATGGTGTTCCCATTACAGTGCCTGTTACAGCTCTCCTAGGAGCCTTTGAACAGGCACCATTGTGGGCCAGCTGCCGCAGGACCGCCTGACCTGGATTCCAGTCAGAATCCGACAGGTGTTCTGATTTTGGCTTTGGCCGTGCAGAAGCAGGGCGCAGGCATGGCGGCCCGCACCGCCAAAGTCATGATAAGGCCCTAAATGTTGATTTTATCGAATGGTACTTAACGGTGACATACTACTCTACCATAAAAGGCCTTTAGTTTGATCCTATGAGGTTGTCGTTTGGCATTGTTCTTTGGCCAGTATTACTTTCAGCCCCCAGTTGTATTTCTTAAAGATGTATGAATCATTTCTTCATTTGTTTAAATAAAGTTTGTTTACGATGGATAAAACCTTTTCAGAATGTGTCCTGGCACGTAAGAGCACCTTGAAGGGCAGTGATCTGAAAGAGTGAACTGGTTATTAGTGAAATATTGTAGCATATGTCATCTAGAGAGCCACTGATTTCATATATTAGCAGTCACACAATAAAACATATCATTCTATACATGTTGTTCGCTTAGATTGTGCATGTCGTTTGAAAAAACGATTTCTTTCAAATTATATATCAGCATGTCTTAACTAGGAAGTTGGTACAAAAGTTTTGCAGTCAAATTCATTAACTGAACTTTGAAATATCTCTCCGTGCTCCCAGTGTGATTATTGTAGGAAGGGGCAGAAAGCAGATAAATTGGCACTTCAAGGTTAAGGAACAGCATTTGTGATTTTTAGAATTACATGGTCTATTTGATAGTCTCTCTTTTTAGTTTGAAAGTCTGCTCTGTATATTGATATCAGTTCCCAAGTGAAATAACAAGCTGTGCCATTATTTCTTGCTCCAGCAGAAGGACAAAGGTTTGCTTTCAATGATCACCTTGGACGTGAATTTAAAGCGTCTTTATTGCCTCTAAGGAATAACAGTTGTATTTAAAATAAAAGCTTGAGCTAGACACGCCACAAGAAAAATTGAACACATTGATTTTGCAAAATGGTGTCTGCTAACAGTGTTTGGCATGGTGATGTCTTTACCTGCAGCTACCCTCAAACTTTCTATCTGTACTTATGGATCACGGTGAAACTGGAGAACCTTTCAAACAGCTTCTTCTAGGAGCAATCATCTGATTACCTCGTTAGGAGGCAAAGGAAGCATTTCTAAAAGATGCAACGTGGCTCCTTAGGATATGGGCTTCTTTGGCAATGTATGGAACCTCATACTGAATGAACAAGAAAACTAGTAAATGTATTACCGTATGTCCTTAGAGTTGACTTTTTGAATGACAAAAAATGGGTATATAAGATTAAGGAATAATCGATGTTGCAAATTGGATTTCTAGTTTTGTGATTAGCAGAGTAGTCCAAAATGTTTTTACTAACTTTTAGCTTAATATTCAGTTTTTTATGTTTCCCGATCCATTACCATGCAACGGTCTCAGCTTCGACTGGATTATCTTCCTACAGTACCTTACAAGAAAAAGTTAAAAAAGTTTATTTAACTAAAAAAACTAGAAAACAACTGTTTGTGTTAAATAGTACTGTAATTTACATTTTTATATATAGTTTAAATGTAGAACACAAGAACAAATGCTACAGCACTGCTAACTTAAATTGAATTAAAGTTTGAATTACTTTAAATATATTAAAATAATTAAATTCGTTTTCTGAAGTAGAAATTAAAAAGTAGATTCCCACCTAAAGTAAAAAATATGCATTACTAGTTATTAAAAGAGGTGTATAGAATGAATTCAAAGCAAATGATATCTTAATAAAGTGCATTCCTACTTTAACTTTAAATTAAAAAACATATTTTATAAGTTGATAAAAAATATTGCTTTACAATAAATTATATATATTTTTTTAAATCTATTGATTTCTAAGGAGGTTTTTGCAGTCTCAGTCGTTGGCCATGTGCAGTGCTGGAATTACTTCAGCTCTGAGGTGGAGTAATTTACTACTGTTTTGGGTCCCTTTGTGGCTGTAGTAAATTTAGAAGAGCAGTTTGTGAATAGCAATAGGCTTACCCACCTTTTATGGGTGGCTGCCTGTCCCACCCTATTCCCTCCCTAGCCCTCCCACCACTCCATACTCCTTCGTTATCCCTTCTCCATTAGCTACAAGTATTCCCAATTTCCAGCCACTATCCTATGCCTCTCCCACATTTACTACTAAAACGTGTTTTTACGTGTGTGGAGACTCTGCTGTCAGGGCAGAGATCTCTGCATAGAAAAAGATAGGAGAACCAGAGGTGGTACCTCCGCATGTAATTTTGTGAATAGAATTTTGTAGTATGTTTGTATTTCTATTGTAGTACTACACACATACTACAAAATGCAGGATGTGATTAGGCCTCGAAAATTCTAGACCTTGGTTTTCACTTATCAAATCAGTGCATTGTGATAGTTTTAGGGCCTGATAAAGACTTTGGCGGTGCGGTGCTGGGTACGCCCCACTACCGCACTGCCAAAGCCATGGTCAGGCGACCCGCCAGATTAGGAGTTTCCTCCTGTCTGGCTGGCTGTGTTTTTGATGTCCCCATGGCGGTGCCCTGAAAATGATAAGTGCATGCCCTGCAGGAGCTGCGGTGCATGCATACAGGGGGGCACATGTTGTGCCCCCCTGCATGCACCCCAGGGCGCAGAGGCACAAGGGGCCCAGTAGGACCCCCTTTGTTTCCTCTATGCCAGGGTTCTCATGGTGGAGGAACCGCCATGAAAACCATGGCAAAGAAGAAACTCCTAATATTGTTGGCGGAACCGCGGTGGTTCCGCAAAGCATATTGATGCCTCCTGACTGCCGCAACACTACCAGGGAACGGTGGTTCCCTGGCGGCTGCAGTGGGGCAATGGAAGTCCAACCGCCCTAATTGTAATAGGGCGGTCGGGAGACTTCCTCGCCCTCACGAGTCTGGCAGACAGTGGATCGCCAGACTCATAATTAAGCCCAAGTCCTTGCTTAAATGGATGAATGAGCTTTATGAAAATAAAAACCCAAGATCGTGTACGTGCTTGGTGTGCTTAGCAGATCTGGCAACATTATCTTAGTCTTAGGGAGATGCAAAGTCTGAATTGCAGTGCTACATATGATTATAAAAAGCACATGCCAAGGATAGAATCAGTGTGGAAAGACATCAGGTATTAAAAAGCACAGAGGCTGAATTTCACCTGCAATCAGTGAAGTGATTTCTCCATGGAGAATGGGCATTGATTACTTTGTAAATATTCGTTTTTAAAGTTGAGAGACCTCAGCTTTGAAGTCTGAGTTTATCCATTTAGGGTCTCACTTTTATGTTCTTTCTCTTTTAGAATTGCCCTAGTTACAAGTTTAGCTGTCTCAACAGCCACATGCGATGATGAAAATCATAAATAAAACATACATAGATAGAAGGGCTTTTCCCAGCCTTCTTTCTCCATTGGTCCGTCTGTGTACTGTCATTCACATTTTACCTTCACCCAGCACAGCATACAGCATAGGGCAAGAGGTCGGCCACTTCGGACTTGGCTCTCTTGCCCTGTGAGTGACTGCATTTTTCGTGAACACATGAACATCCACCTAATAGAAAGTGCACTTTGATGCCAAGGTTGGTAGGCTAACATTTTACCATGAAAACGCCTTTCGTTCCATTCTTTTATTTAAAAAAACAATAGACTTCCTTGTGTGTTTAACCTACGTCTTCAGAGTACAGAAATTCAAAGCTAATGACACTTTTTATTCGCACTAAGAAGGAACATATTTTCCTGTCATGTGTATTGAAATTAAAAGGGATTTCTACACACGTCCTTAATGCGATTGGAAGCTAGAAAGCACCTGTGCTTTTCTATTAAAATTATATGCAATGGTTACTGTTCTTAACTTAACGTTTTAATTGCAGCATACTGCTGCCCTTAGCATATCCTTGTAATAAAACATTTAAAAATATAAACATAACACCAGATTGACAAGGCCAACTCAATTGGCTTTGCAATATCTATTTTGGTTCCGTTAACCTTTCTCCATTGCATATTGTCCTGGTTCTCTTTTATAGGCAACTCCCTCTTTTCCATGTTTCCATGTTTTAATTAGTTTTATTCACTTGACTGACAAATGTCCAGTGTTTTTATTCCAGTACCTCTTTATTTGCTCTTTGTATACATACAGCATTGATTTACGAAATTGCAGTACTGTAAAATAGCATGATGTCGGTTTTTGACCTTGGGTTAATGGTATTTGTTGTGTAATATGCAATCAAAAAGGACAGTGATTTAACAATTTAGCATCAAGGCCATTTCAGAAGCAGATTGTGTAGCATTTCCTGTTACGCAGGTAACTTGGGAACATTGTAGGCCTGGGAGAAATTGTATTTACGCTGGAGTAATCAAAGTAATTTCAGTAATTACGCATTACTCTTGTGGTGTGAAATTACCGAAATTATGTGATTATGCCAGCTTGAGTAATTGAGAATAATTTAAAGCAAAAAATCCTACAGCAGGAGTACAGGAACAGAAACTAACTGAGAGTGAGTGGCAGCTGGCTACGCCTGTTTGTGTCCTGTAACATTTAGACCTCCTGGTCAGAGACCTAGCCATCCGCCTGTGCAGCTGCGCTGGCTGTGCCTCCGTCGCTGCCCCTTCCACCTCTCTGCTAGGTAGGGGTTCGAGTCTATCTTTTGTGTCCCTGTGTCCTTTTGTGTTCTATTCTCCTTTTGTGTTCTATTCTCTGTTTGGTTTAATTTTATTTTGCCCCCTTATCTACTTCTGCCTCTGTTCCTGTTCATGCCCTCCATGCCCGTTTTTCGCCGCTGCTGCCCACACGGCCCCTCCGTCCTGCTGGTTTCCCGCTCCCGCCTCCCAGCTGCACTTCCCTCCCCCCTTCCCCTATTTAATGGCAGCCGCCTGCAGCGGGCACGCCACTGGCACGCCAAAGCCAAGCCAATCTGCGCTCGACCTGACTGCGACCAGTGCAAGGGACCCTGGTCCTCCGGCCACCCACTGGTATGACTCAGCTGCCCTCCTCGCACTCAATCCCGGAAGGAACAACAACTGCCAGCTGTCGACGCCGAACACCACCCACGGCCAGTTCTCCTGCTGCCATTGCCACCGAACCTTCACCACCCTCCGCACCACCATGGCCCCCGCCCCCATGCCGGACGCCAACACCCCTGAAACCCTGAAGTGCATCCTCCTCAACGTGCGTTCCCTGCACAGACATGCCATAGAAATCTGGGACCTCCTCGACACCCTCTCGCCAGACGTCGCCTTCTTCACAGAAACCTGGACCAACGCCTCCTCCACCCCTGACATCGCCATCGACATTCCCGACGGCTACAATATCCAGAGGAAGGACGTCCCCAACCGCCCAGGAGGAGGACTCCCCATCGCACACAAGAGCTCCCTCCGACTTTCTAGCACCGGCACGAGCGACTCCTCTGCCACCACCGAACACCTCCACTTCCAGATTCAGACCGGCCCTAGAACCACACTTCGTGGCACCCTTGCCTACAGACCCCCCAGACCTCGCACTTCGTTCGCCACTACCGTTGCTGACCTCATCACACCACACGCGATCACCTCCATGGACTACATACTCATCGGAGACCTGAACGTCCACCTCGACAAGCTCAGCGACCCTAACTCCACCGCCCTCCTGGACAACCTCACCAACATCGGACTGAAACAGCTCATCACCACCCCTACCCACAAGGCAGGATACACCCTCGACCCCATCTTCGCAGGTGGGAACAACATCCGCTTGAGCCACACCACGCAGCCCCTCTGGACGGACCACCACTGCATATACTTCTCTTTCAGCACCGCCACTGCTCTCAAACCCACTCCTCGCCCTCCGCGAAGGAACTGGAGCAAGGTCACAGAGGAGCACCTCAACTCCACCCTCATTCATGCCCCCCCAACCTCGACCGACGCCAACTCGGCAGCCAAGGAACTACACTGCTGGATCGCCAACTGCGCAGACAAACTCGCACCCCTCCACACCGCCGACAGACAATGCCCCCTGAAGGCCACTTAGTTCACCACCGACATCCAAGAAGCCAGACGCTCCTGCAGACGTCTCGAAAAACGATGGAGAAACATCAAAACCATGGAAGACCTGACAAAATACAAGAACGTCATGACAGAATACCACCAACGCATAAGACCAACAAAGAAGACCTTCATCCGGAACAAAATCCTCTCCAACTCCAGCAACTCAAAGGAACTCTTCAACATCATCCAGCAATTCACCAAACCCCCCAGCGAAGCAACAGACATCACTCCCTACCAGGCCCTCTGCAACAAGCTTTGGCTCCTTCTTCCACCTGAAAATCAAGGTCCTCTAATGACAACTTCAGCGAGCAGACCCAAGAAACCACCCGTCCCTCCATCTACGACAGCCGGCCCTCCATCACCGCCTTGACCCAAGTCACCACTGAAGATACCACCATGATCATGAAGAGCACTCACTAAGGAGCCCCCATGGACCCCTGCCCCCGCACAGCTTCCACCCGAGCTATGACACACCATCAATGCCTCCTTTGAATCCGGCACTTTTCCCGATGACTGGAAGCGTGCAGAAGTCAAGCCCCTCCTCAAGAAACACTCTGCAGATGCTGCGGACCTGAAAAACTACCGAACCATCTCTCTCCTTCCCTTCGCAGCCAAAGTCACCGAGAAGATCGTCAATGCCCAGCTGACAAACTTCATCGAAGAGAACTCCATCCTCGACCCTTCCCAATCCGGATTCCGCAGCAACCACAGCACCGAGACAGCCCTCCTTGCAGCCACAGACGACATCCGCATGCTCCTAGACCAAGGCCACACCACAGCCCTCATCCTACTCGACCTCTCTGCAGCCCTCGAGACCGTCTCCCACCACACTTTTGCAGCCAGACTCCACAATGCAGGAATACAGGGAACCGCCCTTGACTGGCTCCGCTCCTTCCTCGCCGGCAGAACCTAAAGGATCAGACTCCTGCCTTTCCTCTCTGAACCAACAGAGATCACCTGCAGAGTTCCACAAGGATCATCACTCAGCCCCACGCTCTTTAACATCTACATGGCCCCCCTCGCCGCTATCGTCAGACAGCACGGACTCAGCATTGTATCCTACACCGACGACACCCAGCTCATCCTCTCCCTCACGAAGGACCTCAAAACCACCAGACTCAGCTTCCAAGAAGGAATGATAGACGCTGCAGCTTGGATGAGCAGCAGCTGTCTGAAACTCAACTTGGAAAAGATAGAAGTCCTCGTCCTTGGACCCACCCCCGCAGCTTGGGACAACTACTGGTGGTCCATCTCCCTCGGCAACCCCCCACCCCCACGGACCATGCCCAGAACCTCAGCATCATACTGGACTCCTCGCTCACCATGACCCGACAGATCAACGCCGTCCCCTCCACCTGCTTCAACACCCTCCACATCATCCGCAAGACCTTCAAGTGGATCCCCCCAAAGTCAGAAAGATCGTCACCCATGTACTCATAACAAGCAGACTGGACTACGGAAACGCCCTCTATGCTGGAATCAACAAATCCCTGCTACGAAAACTCCAGACCACCCAGAACACCGTGGCCAGACTCGTCCTTGGCACCCCATGACATGAGCACATCACCCAACACCTGTGAGACCTCCACTGGCTCCCCGTCGAAAAGAGAGTCACCTTCAAACTACTCACCCACGCCTACAAATCCCTCCACAACACCGGACCCAAATACCTCAATGAAAGAGTCTTCTTCCATGTACCCAAAAGAATCCTCCGCTCCGCCGACCTCGCCCTAGCAGAAACCCTGTGCATCCACAGAACCAGAGCGGGAGGAAGAGCCTTCTCCTACACCATGGACAGAGCCTGGAATGAGCTCTCAGTCAACATCAAACGCTCCCCTACTCTGCACACCTTCAGGAAGAGCCTCAAGACCTGGCTCTTCATCTGAACTGGAGCTGCATACCCGCCCCCCCTCCCCAGTGCCTTGAGACACTCACGGGTGAGTAGGGTGCTCTAAACCCCCTGATTGATTGAATGATTGATTTTATTAGTGTAAAATGCATCCTCAGTCTCATTTTGGGTGTCAGGGTGCATAGTACTAAAGGCTGAATTCCACTTCCCACACAATTCGGTATAATTAAAAGTCATTTTGTGGTAATTACGAGTAATTACAAGAGAGAATTACGCCAGGTACGCCCACCCCAAGAACATTACACATTAATTGACAAACATGTGCAAATGTCACTCTGTAAATCTAGGGTCCTATTTATGAAAACGTAATTTATCACAGCACAGCAAGTCACCTTGCTGAACTATGTTACAGTAAAGGGCATAAATGTGCTGTATTTATCCCAATATGGTATTCCTGTTTATTCCCAGCACTGGTGCACAATGGGCTGCCTAGCGCCAATGCATGCTTTCTTGCACCATCGAGCAAGGGTACCTCCGTTGCATGCACAATATTTATGTGCAGGAAGGGGCACCTTCCTGCACAAAAACAATCCCGTGAGGCATATTCCTCTATCTATGGGTGCTGCAGAAGGCAGCACACATAGAAAGAGGAAGTAACGAGGAGAAATAGAAATATTCCTCCTCATTATGCCTCCCCTAGGAAGGCATAGCATTTTGGTGCATTTCCAGTTTAACCATCGTCAGAACTGAAGCGTGGGTCATGGAGTTGCTTTCGTCATCAACCAGTTTATGATTTTGCGCCCATGTGATTCCCGCAGAACTTCTTCCTTTGCAGGGTTAAAAAAAATTACTCAACCATTTCATTGGCCACTGTAACTGTGCTGTGCTGATGCGTAAGTCAGGGCTACCGAGCCTACTTCTTTTAGGGGTATTTGTGTTTTATGAAGAGCCATTCATTTCCTTTCAGTTCACCATATTAGGTAGGACCAAGGAACCCTTTAGTTATCTACACCAGTAGTGCTGCAAAAAATACATTAGTCTGGATAAAACCAGCAACTTTGCTATTGTCACCCTTCTCTTTAGTGAAAATTGGTGTGAAATCCAGAAAACAATACATAGATTGCTATATCACAGTTATCACCCTACCTAAATGACCTTTACAAGGTCATCAATAGTGTGATAGGTGCCACACCTGTGTTTTGAAAGTATCAAATCTCCATTCCTGTCAAAGATTGATGCTGCCCTACATTACATTCCTGTGATGTGTCTAGGCGGGAATAGGCATGACTTTGCGCAATTTATTTTCAAGCCGATATATCACAAAATTAATCTAACACAGCCACTACTGCTAGTAAATTTCCTAGAGCCTCCCTCAAACAGATAAGGGCATTGTTTGCTTACAACTATACAACATGCATCTGTCAGTCATCTGTATCTCCCAGTCTGGGGCTTTCTGTCTGAGTAAGCATATTAGTGGCACCATGGCCATTGCAAAAATAATGGGCAATAGTGGGCACCCTTGTCTAGTGCCTCTTCATATACATAGTTGTTTGGAGATCATCTGACCTGTAGGCTCTCTTGCTCTCAGTTCCGTGTATAGCAAATGCACCAATCTCTGAAACTTTAGTCCCAGTCTCATCCTTTTAAGTAACATCATGGAGTATGGCCATCCCAAAGTAGCAAAGGCTTTTCCTATGTCAAGGAACGCAGCCAGTTGTCTGCATTTTATCTATTTCTGAAAGTGCTGTGTTACTTTAATACCTTGTGTTCCCAGTATTGGAGGGAGAGCAATCTGTTCAATTTCAAGTTGTGTACACTATTAAATTCCCAATCCCAGATGCATGGTGCCTTTAGGTTGTGCATTAAAGTTGAGGTGAGTGTATCTATGAGTATGATTGTTGATAAGGGCATAAATGGCCATCAAAGCCAATGATTTCCTATCAAGTGTTCCTTATGCCAGAACATAGCTGCATTCCGGGTCAATATGTTTATGGTGTAGTACAAATGGTACCCCTCGGGTGATCTATATTAGTTCTCCGGTGGTATATGCCAAATAGGTTGTGCCCATCATCTACCCTCGCCACTTTGTTGCTAGCTTATACAATTCTGTATTAATCAGGTGTGTTTCTGGCAGACAGGCTATATGTATTAGCCTATGTTGTAACTATGTGTGGATCCTGTATCTCTTCATGGGTGTGGCCATCCCACATATGTTCCTTGTTAAACTGTTGTATTTGTTATGTGCGCTTCTTCTTTAGTCCGCCATGACCACTGCAAGTACCCTACCCGTCCTTGTGTAGTGTAGTTTTTTGTTCTCTTTCTCATTGCATTGTCCCATCTTATCTTACAGGTGCTATCTTGACATGAGCCCATTCGGAAATCAATCTCAACTCCTACTCCCAGGCTAATGGAACAGTGTTCACATTGCCAACAGGGACCATCAAGTAAAACAACAATCATAACCTTTATTCAGACATAGGTTCTGAAAAAGAAAATTGGAGGTATGATCCATGCAATATTTTACTCCTAATTTCCACCCTCGACCTCTCTCAACAGTACAGTCCCCGTTCTCCTCACCCAATTCCAATTCCAGTTCCTTATTCATTGTTGGTCCTCAAATTAACATATGTTAATTCGGATGCTGTACTTAAGTGTCTACTTAGGTGATTGATTCAGCTCACATGGGCATTAAACCAGAACCTCAATTTAGTTCAAAGTCCAAGTCACCAGAGTCCACGTAACCCAAATAGGTTGCAGTTTCGTGTTCACATATAGGTGCATCCACAATGGGTTTGTTTTTAAGTAGGACAGCTGACACCACTTGTGCTCTCTCTTTTGCTGCCTGTTCTTTGGTGGGTCTTCCCTGGACACGCTTTCAGTGCTGTCTTCTGTTGCATCACATCATCCATCCAGTGGCAGGATCATTCATGTCAGCTGGAAGGGTTACTCTCCTCATATGGAGCCAAGACCAAGCCTCTGGTGCTGATACGAAGAACAGTGCCTTGTCATCTGTTTGATTGATCAACTGATTGAATTGATTTTAAATTTGCAGATAATGGAATAATTATCTTTAAAGTTATAATTTAGGTGTGGGGTGCTAGGTTGGTAGGGGTATAGGGTGGGAAGCTAATTAATTACTTAATAATTGATTGACAGTTATTCATTAATTGATCATTCATTATTTTAATGAATAGTAATTATGTAAAGTGATTAATGTTTTACATTTTTATTACATATATATATTTATGTTAATAAATAATTTTTATATTATGAGTTTAATATTTCTTCTACATTCATGGTGTTACTTATATATGTAATGTTTTTAAAGTGAAGTACTTTCCCTACTCTTGTTCAGACTGCAGTAAGAATAGCCTCATTGCAATCTGACACTTTCCCTACTATAGCGCTGATCGGAGTGGGAGCAGTAAATTTCCCCCCTCCAAAATCTAATGCTTTCCCTACTGTTGCACAGACTGGAATGGGAATAGTAAATTTTACCCTACAAAGTCCAAAATTCTCTTTACTGTTGTGCTGTTTTGAGTGGGAGAAGTAAATTTCACCCCTCCGAAATCCAACGCTTTCCTTACTGTTACACAGACTGTAGTGGGAATAGTAAATTTCACCCCTCCAAAATCCAACACTTTCCCTACTATCGCACAAACTTTAGTGGGAATAGTAAATTTACCCCTCTAAAGTCCAACATTTTCCCTACCATTGCATAAAGTAGAGTGTGAATAGTATATTCAATATGCTTAGACTCCAATAGTTTTAATAATGTTGGTTAAATAGACTTTATAGCATGAATTGTTTTATTTTTTCATATTTAACATTATTTATTTTTAAATTTGTGTTTATAGTTTTATTTGGAAATGTGATTTTTCTAAATTTTTTATTTTGTACATATATTTTATCCTACTAAATTATTTACGTTATACTTAGGCTCAAGTTTCAATCATACAAAACAAGAGTAATTCAGTAGATATAATTAGCTGAGATAACTATAACTTGCGCCCCCACAATGCACTGCTTATGACCTCACATATTACATCACTCATGACATGATCAGTGACATCACTCATTTCTATGGTTTTGCATGAGTGAAATCTGAGCCTAACTATAACGTCCTTGTAGCCTTTGTTTTTTTCAGTGAAGGTGGTTATATGTAGCCACAATAAAAACCCTTTTACATGAACCCGAGCGTGCTGGAGTCTGTTCGAATGTTGGAGCAGACACTTCGGGAAAAAAAAAAATATATATATATATATAGTCTAACATAATTAGGAATCATGTTCATTTTAAATACATTTAACAATATTTTTAATTTTTTACTATGAATATATATAGATAGTGTTAGACCTGGCACTGTGGGTGTGGGTCTCCCTTCCATTTTTTGCTGTTGCCTCATGTGTTTTTGCTGGTTATAAATGCTTTGGGCACTGTGCCACTGCTATTCAGTGCCACAGTGCAAGTGCTCCCTATGGTAAATTGATGTATGGATTAGTGATTCCATGATTGGTTGGTTTGGTTTACTTGTCAGACCCTAGTTCAGTGCACTGAGTGTGCCAAGGGCTTGTACACCAAATGCTGCTGGTGGGCTTGCAGCACTGGTTGTGCCACCCACAGAAGCAGCCTGTAAAAGTGTGTCTCAGGTCTGCCATTGCAGAGCCTGTGTGCAGTCTGGTACTGCCATGTCGACTTGGTAAATGCACCCACTTACCATCCCCAAACCTTCCCTTTCCTGCATATTAGTCACCCCTAAGGTAGGCCCTAGGGCAGGGTGCATTGTATGTGTAATGTAGTGTGGTTTGTGACCTCATTGTCTACATTGCTAAGTTAGCTTAGGCCTGGCTGCCATGATGCCTTTTTTGCACACATTACTCTGTGACTTTGTTTGTTCAGTCCCTGCTTGTGCCCGGCTATATTAGAAGTGTCTGCCTTTTTGTCTTTCACCTTTTCTCCTGATCTGTTCCCTGTGGGTTTCGTCTGCACATCATGTACAAGGTCGAAAAACAACGTCCCTTGTTCTTGCTGATCTGGTCAGCCCCTCGCACTTAGACATGGCACGGGGTGCAGCTGCACTGGAGAAATTCGTGTGCTTTTGATGTTGTGGTCTCGCTGTTTGTGACGCTTGGAGAAAAACCTTTCCAGGGAGAAGAGCTGTGATTGTCTGATGATGTAAACCTTGCATCTAGATATTGAGGTATGGGGGTCCGCCTGACAAAGCCCAGAGGTCTTCTAATTTTATAATAAACTAGTTATTAGCACGGGGAGGGTGGTAAGGCTATTTAGCCCTATATCCACTGTCTTTATAAAATGCTATCCCCATTTGTATTCTATGGAATTGTAACCATGCTTATTATTTTATCATTATGCTGATAGTACTGGCACGTGTCCTGTATCTTAGAGCACGATAGTTGAAATAAACATTTTAAACTATACTGTGTCTCTTCTTACGCATGTTGTGGACAAGTATGAGTGAGTTATGAAAGAGTGTTCTTGCTCCCGCGAGTCCTGAGAGAGACCGTGTTCTGGGTTGTCTAATCATTGGTAGCTGCGCTGCGAATGAGACGCTAAAGCTAGTCGTATTGGGATTGTGGGTACTAAGGTGCATGGCTGGCTCACCACTATACTCCGAGGTCCTATTATCCTGTGCATAGCTCTGTGTATGTGCAGAATCCCTACACCATGGCGCCACCAACGTGGTGGGCTTCTTATCTGCGAGACGCTTGAGTAGTGCTTGTGCTTGCCCACAACACCCTTTGCATACGCTTCCGGAAACGTGTGTGAGGGTGATACCTCCTATATTGATGTTTTTATAGGTTTATTCAAGCTTGAAGTTATTAAAAGGTGTTTAAGTTAACCCTATAGTGCACTGCCTCACATTAGGTTGTCGATTATTTCTGGTCTTAATGGCAGATATAAATATACCGGCACATAGCCGCGCTGCGCTCCGGGCTCATTTATTAGCTTATGGAGTGCCTGACGCGGGTGTCGCACTCATCTCTGTGGTGCAGGCTGACCCGGCTCACCACTTTGAGGTGTTTTACTCTTGGGTCACTTTTCCGGCAGTGGACGGAGCTGACGACTTGTTTCATGTGTACGCTCACACTGCCCTACCCAATGCTTATCGGCCTTATCAGGCTCTTGAAGTACCACTTACGGCATGGCAACACCGTATTTGGTTTAATGGCGCCCTCCCACATCCGGTCACCTCTGTTCATTTAGGCCCCTTATCAATAGACGGGGCCACTTGGCCAGTCTTGACCGGGTATACCCCGCATCCGCATTATTTGACGCTTGCGGTTGATGAACTGCGTGCGTTGCATACGTCTTTGATACGCATTCACAGAGCTTTGGTACAATATGTTACCAGCAACGTCCAGGGAGCCCCTCCTGGAGTTGCAGCGCATCCAGCTGGACCGGGTGGTGTAACCACAATTCCCGTCATGGTTAATTTGGTGATGGGCAAGCGCCCACAAAATAAGGATGATTTACCTTATTGGCTTGCAGGAAAATGTGACCAGCTGGAGGCAGTTTTTCCCAATACTTCTCCTGTGGACAAACACAGGATTTTAACGATTAGTTTGCCAAAAGACTTAATTCCCGAGTTGGCAGAATGCAACAACTGGGGCAAGGTATTCGCAGCAGTATATGCGAAGTGTTTTGGCACCCCTTCCATGACAGTACTCCCCTCTGTAATTAAGCGTGTGCAGGATGAACATGGCCCTGAAGCGGCTGTGGAATTGGGGATGAGACTGGTGGGAGTGTTCGATGTAGTGGCTGATCTAATCCTTGCGAACGTCAAGGGTGATGCAGTTAACTTTCAAGTAGCTAATGCTTTGGCTTTAGTCCCAGAACCGGGCAAGCCACGCGAATTACCGAAAATTATTGCACAGGCTTATAAAACAATTGGCCGCAATAGTCTGGGAGTTAAGCCTTTTGCTAAAACGCAAACTCAATCACAGCCACAACAAAAAACTCAGTCTGAGAAAGATGAGAAACCGTTCTTTACTAAAAAAGAGCTGGAGGTTGAAGAAACAGGGTAAGCAACAGAAAAAACCAGGGTCGCGTGCTGCATCCCCGGTTTCCGTATCTTCTGAACGCACTTATGATTTGCGCGACAGAGCGAGAATTAAATCTCCAGAGAGATTTCAAGTCCCTGATCCGCGTTCTCCTCGTTCTTCACAGGCACCATCGACCTCCTAGACTGGTGGAGGAGATCGCCAGGATAGAGGCAGGGGTCGTGAGGCCCCACAGGGACGAGACCAACCTCGACAACAAGTCCGAGGGAAACCAGAAGAATTTCCACGTTCTCGCCCACAATTTCAGAAGAAAAAAGTTGCAGCAGTAACAGCGAGGTATGCCACAGACGGTGAGAACGAGACTCCTGAATTGGACGTGGGCAGTGACGCTGCTAGACAGCGCTGCATAAGTTACCATAGTGCGTGAGGCACTGCGTCCTCATGTGGAAGCGACAGCAACTGATACATTCATTACTGTCGAGACAGCTGATACACGAGTGGCACCCCCTGACAGACTATTTAATATTGTCATTCAAATAGAAGGTGACATTGAGCGCGTTATTAAAGGGATTTTTGGGGAAAATCTGACCTCTTCATACGACATTTTGTTAGGAGAGGCGGATTGGCCGCCCCCATTCGTACTTGCTGGTCGTAGAGGGGAGGAGGTAATCCTTCCGAGCTTTTCTCGTCATGTCCCCAAGGACAAAGCGGAGGCTCTCGCAGCTGAATGGGCTGGGGCCCTGGCTCCGGCGTTATACCGTAATCACGTGGGCTGGGATGAAGACTCTCCACCCCATGATATACCATTGCGGTCTCTGCCACAGCCACAACCCCAATATCCCATCCGGCGGGAAGCTAAAGGTCCCGTTTCAGACATTCTGACACAGTTAGAATATCAAGGAGTAATTGAAACATGCGTATCACCAATGAACAATCCCCTTTTTGCGGTTTCTAAACCCGATGGATCGTATCACTTAGTTTTGGATTACCGACATTTGAACTCACATTGTCGGACCTGTGCGGTACAAAATACCCATAGTTCTGTGCTTGTAGACAGTCTTGTTCGTAAAAAATATAAAACAACACTTGACCTATCCTATGGATTTTACACGCACAACTTGTCCCCGGAGAGCAGCCAATGGAGCGCTTTCACTTCCGGTGGAAAACATTTCAAATTTCAGCGTTTGCCCATGGGCTACTAAAACAGCCTGGGTGTCTTCGCCGCCCGTGTTGTCTCTTTGTTGGACAGCATAGACCCAGATGCATGTTCGTACGTCGACGATATCTATCTGACAGTCGACGAATTATGGCCGCATCTTTCCCGTGTGGACCGCATTATTCTTGAATTTGCGGTCTTAGGATACAAATTTAATTTTGCCAAATCTCACATTACTGAATTTACCGTTTTGTTTTTGGGCTATGAGCTCAACAATGAAGGTAGGGGCTTAGCTCCCCATTTCTTGGAGAAGTGCGTACTTTTGCACCCTCCAACCACTCTGAAGAAACTTCAGTCATTACTGGGTTTTCTAGACTTTGGGCATTCTTACATTCCCGAATATGCCCAGCGTATCAAGCCTCTTTATGCCTTGATACAACCTAACTTTTCGAAGTCATGCTGGCTTCCTGAGCATTCCTCTATACTGCAATCTCTGCAGTCTGATCTACTCGAATCTAGATTCTTGTTGACTCGTGATAACCACACGAACCTAGTGATTAGAATCGTTCCAGGGGCAGTGGGTTTCACGTACTTAACCTTTAACGAAGGTGACACAGTACCGATTGCATACAAGTCACATCTTTACACTTCAGCGGAGTTGCGCTTTTCCTCTCTGGAGAAAGTTTTGACTGCAGTGCAAATGGCGATTCTAAAGGAACGCGCACTGGCACAGGGAAAACGCATTTTGGTGGTGACACCATATCCTGCCCTTGAGGCAGTGACGAAGGCAAGTGTACTAAACTCTAAGGCTTTGTACCCCCATTGGATACAATGGGCTACCTCTTTGACGTCCCCGGATGTCACTTTTATCTTTGATTCCTCTCTTCAGACACAGGAGTTCTTACAGTATGAATTTGTTCATCCTCCTCCTCTGTCTTTGCTGCCGCTTGAGGAGTACAAGTGTATTATTTACACCGATGGTTCGGCACAACCGGCCACAGGTTCTAAGCATGCTTATTCCGCAGCATGTGCTATAGTTGCAGGTACTATGGTGAACGGAGAGTTCAAGTCGAGTGTAGTGCACACACAGGCACTGGGAGACAGTACTGCACAATTGGCCAAGCTGTGTGCATTGGTGCTCGCTCTTTCGAATCCAGATGTGACGACTCTTATTGTATGCGATTCTTACTACTGTGTTCAATCATTTAATGACAACCTCTTCTTTTGGTCACAAAACGACTATAGAGATGCTAAAGGCAGCACAATTAAGCATAAAATGCTTTGGGTTCGAGTGGCAGATCTTAAACAACGTTTGCCTCTCACACAGGTGATTCACACCCTTGGCCACCAGCGTGTGGGCGCACACGCGGTAGGTAACAGTTTGGCAGATGAAGCTGTCAAATCCGCAGTAGCCACGTGCTCAGTAGCAGCAGTTACAAGATCCATGACAAAAATAGATCATGAGATTTTGGCAGCTATTGCTGCAACAAAGGAAGGTGCTAATTACCCACGGGGTTTTCCTTCCAAATACTCTTATCACTTAGGTCCCGAACAGGTTCCTTACGTAAGAATTCCAGATGTTGGTGATCGGACCGCAGACCTTCCTTGATAACGGCCGTACACGAAGGCTTGGCTTCGGCCCATGCTGGCGTATCTGCGACTGTTTCCATCTTGCAGCAGCGTTACTGGTGGCGTGGTTTATATAAACAGACCCGTACTTATGTGCTTTCTTGTGACGTTTTGTCAGCAAATTAAGCCTTCGACGGTTACACGACAACCGCAAACACAGCTCTGCATTTCAAACAAACCTTTTGGGTGTGTTTACCTTGATCACTGCGGTCCATTTTCTTCTGACACTGCATATAAATACATCTTAGTTGCAGTGGATTCGTGCACACGTTTCATCTGGGTTTGGCCACAACGGAGTGCTGACGCTCGAAATGCCATAAGGGATTTGCGTGTCTTTGTGGGAATTTTTGCCTGTGGCACCTTCCATTCCGACCAAGGTCCAGCGTTCGCCTCTAAGGCGTACAAGGACGCAATGGGGTCACTGGGGGTGGGCGGACCCCATACGAAATGCTCTTTGGCATCCAAATGTTTGTGCCAGACCTTGATGGTCTAGACATGGCGGCAAATGCCGCAATCTTTGAGGTAGATAATCATTCTACTATGTTGCAGGACTTACAAGTGACCCGTGACAAACTTGCTAACGAACACTTGCCTTCAGCCACTGACGCTGCGCTGCAGATTCCGGTTGCCGGCTGGCTTCCGAAAGTTGGAGATCTGGTCCGAGAGAAGGTGGAGAACAAAAAAGAATTTGGCCCCTCTTATCGTGCACCGGTTCCAGTCCTTGGCTTGAAGGGTACTCGTACTGTCATCTTACCACCGCTTCCTGGTCGCAAAGACAACAGATACATCTCAGTGGACAATGTCAAGCTACAACATCTGGCCGATCCTGAATAGCGTAACACCAGCGGTCTCCTGTCCAGCCATTTCTAGGACTCAATTTTGTGGCCCTTCAGCCTACACGGACACTGATGTTGCCATTGAGATGGTCGATTTGCCTGATCGCCTGCTCGACTTCCCGGCTTCCTCCTGCAACGAGGCGACTGAGTATACGTACCCCGCAAACGAGTCGGTGGCTCATCTACTTACCACTCCACTGAGCCCTACCCGTTTTCCCTTTGATTCGGCTTCCACCTCATCACTTATTCCATCCAACTTCAGCATTTTTATATCCTGGTTCAGAGACAATTTTTTAGTCCCACCATGGACGTACATCTGGTTGGTACTGTTCCTGATTTTCCTGTTCATGTCCATGGGCTTTGTGACAGTTCTTTTCTTGCTCATTAATGGTCACTATTTACCAGAACGCTCTGCAGTGAACTGTGTCACTGGAACTTTGGCTCCGCATTCTTTCTCTCACATCATGAAGCGTGACCACACATTTGTGAACATTTCAGCTTTCCCAGTCGCTGATGGCATCGTATGGGATGCGGTAAAATTTCAAAATTCATGGACCAACCGAGATTATTAATGTACCAAATGTCCTCCGTGTTTCCATGTGTGATGTAGTGAAAAGTAATATTCATTCTGACAATTGGGATGTGCATGCCGTTGAATCGTTATTTTCTGATTTGAAATATTATGCTGCTTTTAATGCTGAAGATCTGTATTTAAATTCTGCAAGTTATGCTGATTTATATTGTTACCAGCATTGGGGCAACCATTTTCTCCATAAACCAAGCACAATTTGGGGTAATTTTAATTACACCCAATGGGAACATTGTCCGACCCCTTTGCCAGGTAGCTCGCAAACCCTTAAAAGTAAATTTACTTATTTTACAGACTTTGATAGGTCAAACCCTGGGTCCTATTATTTTAAATTGAACACTTCATCCACTCAAAAGGTCATGTTCACCCACACCAAATTGCTATATTCGGGTTCCTTTTTGGCCACATTAGCAGTGGGTGGTTATGAACACTGGCTGGACACCATTGACTTAAAATCTATTTGGGGCACCAAACCGTGGCAGGTACGCGGTGCAGAAGCCTTGCACCGTGCTTGCCTCATCCCGGCCCAGATTTTGTTTTTAAATAGTACTATCTATCAAACGACCTGTTGGGGTTTGGCTACTTCCAAACAATTGAACGCACCCTCCATCCCCGCATTGTCTTCCACTCCAAACGTGAGCTTGCATTTTAATATTTCACTTGCCAATTTGCAAGCTCTGCTTCAAAACAATTCGTTTAATATCTCTACGTTTGTTTAGTCACCCTGGTTGGCTTGGCCCACAGCATCAAATGCCTGCCAACTGCGTTTTCATGACTCAGCTCCTGGTTACAAACAGGATAGGCCAGAGCCGAGGTTTTCTGACTCTCGTACTGTTACAACATATTCTGTTGGTAAATTGTGTAAGCAGTGGTTGCAGCACTCTTCATTAGATTCTGTTAAACAACATTTATCCCTCCTATCAGGCAACATTGATCTGTCCGACTTTGTTCTGGGGCCTCGTGGTCTTCGACCTAAGAGATTCATTTATGAAACTTACAATGAACTCTGGAAGCTTTCGCAAATTGAAGCTGCTTCCCGTCTCCGGGAAATCAATCAAGCCAATCTAGAAAAAGTGCTTGCTGTTGTTGACAATAGTATTAATACCCTGTCTTCCCGCATCTACACATTAGAGAATATTGTTTCCTCTGTTGTTGATATTGTACAAGATGATGTGTCTGTGTTATATCATGGTCAGAATCAATTGCGTTCAGTGATGCAGTTTGCATGGACTTTGCAAACACTAAAAATGGGTAAAGTTCCTTGGCACTTTTTGAACACCTCTGCCTTATTCTTGCCGTTTAATTTAACTGAAAAACAGCAATTCATGTCCATGAAAGATGCAACATACACTCTCTTACATATGGAAAAGATAGAGCCGTTACCATTCTCTGTGGCGGAGTTGGACTCTGCAGTGTGGCTAGTTCACGGTGTTGTCGCTTTGCCTTTTTCTTTATTTGGGATTAGTTCCTGCATGGGGCATTGTCCTGTTGGCCGTTTTCAGCCTTTGGGCGGTGCCTTCTTGCGTGGACTTTGGTCCCTGCCTTTCATGTACGGATGCCTTGGGGACGGGAAGGAAGTTTTTCTCGCGGGAGAGTCGTGTGATTCTGCAGTGGGTCATTCCCTAATTCGTGGAAACATTGAGTTGCGTGGAGTTTGTGGTGTTTCCGCTCCGAATCTTGCATGTGTTTTAAAAGGCATTCCTGCTCCTGTTATATCACCTACTTTCACTGTGCTTGCAAGTGGTGGCTATCTCCTTCTGAATAGTCGGGACTGCTGTGGAATGCAGGCCGGCATCCCTTATATTGTAGCGGTTTCCCACAGGGTTGTGTGCTGCAAGGGTGTGCTTTTTCCTCCCCCGCATGACATCATAGACGGTTCCATTTGGCCTTCCATGCCGACGTTGAGGGCGGATTTCAATGGATTGAGCAGAGTGGAGGTGCTGTTGTTGAACTGGGAGGTTGTGCTCACTTCTGCACGGGAGACCTTCGTGCTCCGGGTGGCTAGTGCCCACGGTGGGATACGGGCTCTTTTGAACACGGACCTCCCTCAGCATTTCGGTGGACTGGTTCACCACATTTTTAATGCTTCTGGTACCGAAGGTCTTGTGCACTTTTTTGGAGTTGTGGGCTCTGGCCTTGTTACCTCCTTTCGGACTGTGTTTGGTGTAGTTCCGGCTTTTGTTCATTCTATTTTTTCCAGCCTCTTTGGCGGCTTTCCGTTGCTCCTCGCCTTGGCAGCTGGTGTATTGCTTTTGGTTTGTTTGCTGCTCGGTGGCTGCACTTCCTGGGGGCCTGCTCGACTGGGGTCGGCTCCGGATGCTCCGTGAACGCATGCTCATCAGCTTAGGCATCCTACCATTGGCGACACTCAGTGTGTCCTATCGACTTTCTTTTCGCTTTGCGTATTTCACTTGCATGCAACCTGTGATGTCTTGCTTAAGATGTCCTTTCTCTTGGTCCTTGGATGTTTGACTCTCCAATACGTCTCTGTCGGACCCGGATTTTGCCCAGTTGATGGGTCCCTTAGAGGCCCATGAACAGGACTGTTCCGGTACTGGCTTGATGGCGCGTGCGGCTGCACTTGGCATTCTGGCGCAATAGGATATCTGGGAGGCTGCTCAGAATCTCCTACAATAAAGTTATATTGAGTATCACGCAAGTTGTCCCGCAATGCTGATTGTTGCTCCCTATTATGAGGAACATGAATGCAGTTTTGATTTGTTGAAATGGATGGCATCTCTTTTTTCAGACGATACCAATGATGTCCTCTTGGAAGGTGTGGCAGTTTTCTGCACTTACACTGTATTGGATTAGGGGCCTTCGCTTTCAGCGTCCTGCATTTCTGGATTTTTTTCTTTGGGCCCTGATTTTTGGCCCTATCTGGAATTTTTTTATCGTGAACTTTTTTTTTTCCCCTTCACTGTCCTTCATTGGGGATTGTTAATAAATAGACGTTTCCATTCTGCTCCATCTATTTGAGCTCTGTTTTCGTCCTATGTCTTGGCCTATGGACTGACCAGGGGAGGGTGTAGTGTGGTTTGTGGCCTCATTGTCTACATTGCTAAGTTAGCTTAGGCCTGGCTGCCATGATGCCTTTTTTGCACACGTTACTCTGTGACTTTGTTTGTTCAGTCCCTGCTTGTGCCCGGGTATATTAGAACTGTCTGCCTTTTTGCCTTTCACCTTTTCTCCTGTTCTGTTCCCTGTGGGTTTCATCTGCACATCATGTACAAGGTAAAAAAACAACGTCCCTTGTTCTTGCTGATCTGGTCAGCCCCTCGCACTTAGACATGGCACGGGGTGCAGCTGCACTGGAGAAATTCGTGTGCTTTTGATGTTGTGGTCTCGCTGTTTGTGACGCTTGGAGAAAAACCTTTCCAGGGAGAAGAGCTGTGCTTGTCTGATGATGTAAACCTTGCATCTAGATATTGAGGTATGGGGGTCTGCCTGACAAAGCCCAGAGGTCTTCTAATTTTATAATAAACTAGTTATTAGCACGGGGAGGGTGGTAAGGCTATTTAGCCCTATATCCACTGTCTTTATAAAATGCTATCCCCGTTTGTATTCTATGGAATTGTAACCATGCTTATTATTTTATCATTATGCATTATGCTGATAGTACTGGCACGTGTACTGTATCTTAGAGCACGATAGTTGAAATAAACATTTTAAACTATACTGTGTCTCTTCTTACGCATGTTGTGGACAAGTATGAGTGAGTTATGAAAGAGTGTTCTTGCTCCCGCGAGTCCTGAGAGAGACCGTGTTCTGGGTTGTCTAATCATTGGTAGCTGGGCTGCGAATGAGACGCTAAAGCTAGTCGGATTGGGATTGTGGGTACTAAGGTGCATGGTTGGCTCACCACTATACTCCGAGGTCCTATTATCCTGTGCATAGCTCTGTGTATGTGCAGAATCCCTACAACAGCAAGGTAGGACATGCACTGGTGTGTGTGGCATGTCCTAATAGTGAATTACAGCCATTTTGGTTTTTCACTATTGCAAGGCTACCTGTTCCCCATAGGCCAGAATGGGCAGTTTGATTATTACACCTAATCCTAACTGACCCAGGGAACTAGGTAGAAATTCGAGTTTAGTATGCCTGAACTCAGAATGATAAAATACATCTTTTAGTGAAGTTGGTTTTAACATTCTCTGTTTGAAAATACCACTTTTAGAAAGTAGGTATTTTTCTTGCCTAACTATCCAAGCCTGCCTCTGCTAGGTTGTGTATTCCTTGTCTGGAGTTTGAGTGACAGGGGCTGGGGGATTCCAGGAGACAGGGTGAGTCAGCCCAGGGCTGAATAGAGAGATCTGCATGTAGATGGGTGGGAGGAGTTGCACCTGGGACCTGAATAGGGCTGTGCCTTCCCTCCACAATGCTGGCTCCACCTCCTGTGGTGCGTCTGATGTCCCTGGCTTACACTGTGGAAGGAAAGAAGGAGTCTTGTCAACAAAGTGCTCCAGGACTGACCAGAACTGGTTTGGACTAGGCAAAGGCCTCTCTGCCTTCAGAGAACAAAGGGAAAATGAGTATAAAAGAGGGGACCCAAACCCCAGACTTTTAGATCACTTTTGGAAAACAAGAAGAACCTTTGCTGAGGAGAGGAACCAGAGAAACTGAGGAGGAGACTATCCCTAAGCTGAGTGCTGTTTGGGGGATTGGCCTGCAGTGGTTGCCTGACTGCCAAAGAAAGGAGAAAGGACTTTGTGCTACTTTCAATTCAACTTGTAAAGGAGCTCCAAGGGCTTGAGATAGAGCTTGCCTCCTTCTGAAGTCCTGCTGAAGTCTCAGGGACAACAGACTTCACCCACCAGCTCCCAAAGAGTTCTTTTGAAGTGCCTGCTGTTGTGTTGGGCCTTCTGAGGGACTGCGTGTCGCAAGGAGCTGGAAGCGCGACTCACAAAGAAGAAGTGTGACGCCGCCGCTGTCGTCGCATCACTGAAGAAGGGTGTCGCCGCTGCCGCTGTCGCTTCGCATCGCAGAAGCGCCTCGCATCACCGGAGAAGAGTGTCGACGTCACATCAGACGCCATCGCATCATCGGAGAAGCGTGTCGCCGCTGCAGCTGCTGTCGTCGCATCACTGAAGAAGGGTGTCACTGCTGCCGCTGTCGCATTGCATCGCCGAAGCGCCTCGCATCACCGGAGAAGAGTGTCGCCGTCGCATCAGACGCCGTCGCATCACTGGAGAAGCGTGTCGCAGGGCCTGTCACGGCTCAGAAGAATCGTTGAGTCACCGCACGGCCTTCGGACGTGCACGCATCATGTCGCATCAAGAAGAAGACGCCATTTTTGTTTCATTGCACCGGATCTTCATCGCATCACGGTGCTGCTGGTCGCATCGCCACGGAAGCGCAGTGAGAAACCGACACATCACCTCCCCACGCGGAGAAAAACCGACGCCTCCCCTATGCAGCAGTAGGGACCCGACGCATCACAGTTCTTGCGTGTAAGGAACCGGCGCATCACCTTCCCTGCAACACTTTCGTTGTATAGCGTTACGCATCCAAAGGTACATTGAACTCAAAGTGTCGCATTTACCATCTAAAGAGAACTAAGCTAATTCTACCATTTTTAAGTACAGTATTGTGGATTTTTGTCGTTTGTGGTCTTGTGTTAAGTCTATATAAAAATACTTATTTTTATATAGACAACTTGTGTGGTGTCCATTTGTAGTGTTGTCACTGGGTTACTGTATGTGTTCACAAATGCTTTACACACTGCCTCTGAAATAAGCCTATCTGCTCGTGCCAAGCTACCAAGGGGGTGAGCAGGGGTTATTTTAGTAGTGTATCCCCCTTACCCTGACTAGAAGCAAGGGTCCCTATTTGGACAAAGGTACCTACCTCTGCCAACTAGAGACCCCCAAATCTAACATTGGTGGTCAGCGGTGAGGATTCTGGACTTGCATTTGTCACTCATATACAGTGATTGGTGAACACTACTAGTGAGTGCAGACAAAACGCGACCATATACTTTTGGTAGGTTTTTTTTCCTGGGATTTTCTATTTTTGCCAAGAACTGCCAAGTTTAACCACAATGGATAAAGCAGCATCCATAGCATCTGTTGATTTTGATTGGGAAGAGGAGAAACTAGAATGCTACAATGTGAAACAGCTAAAGCACTTCTACAGGAAATTTAAAATTGCTATGACCGGTCTCACCAAGAAGGATGAGTTCCAAAAGGCACTGAGGGACTGGGTTGAAGCAAGGAATACCCCTGAGAATGAGGAAGGGGTTGAGAATGCAGAGGAGCAGCTGGATGGGCCATTGGGTCCAGGGGGGAGGAGAGCAACCTCCCCAGTAGGTATCAGTGTTTCTGCCAGAGGCCTATCCCCAGAGGAGTTGGAGGACAGGAAGGAGTGTAGGATGCATGAGATGGAGCTGGCCAAGCTCAAGTTAAGTGGGCAGTTAGAATTTGAATTGCAAACTAGGAAATTGGCCCTAGAGGAAAAGAAGATGCAACTGGAGCATGAGAAAAGTTTGAGGGAGATGGAATTGAAAGCAAGGATCTTAGAAATTACTCCCTCTGCTGGCAGCACACCATCCATGCCTGTGGAAGCTAGGGTGTATATTCCTAAAGATGTGGTGAAAGAGTTTTATAAGAATGATGAGATTGGGCAGTGGTTTAAATCCTATGAGGTAGCCATGTCTTCCCACCGGGTCCCTGAGAAGGATTGGGGAGCGGGGTTGTGGGGACGGTTCCTTAGTGAGGGGCGGGATACACTGTTAGACTTGCCCTCTGAAGTCCATAATTCTTATAGGCACATGAAATATGCATTGATGTCCAGGTATGGGTTGACTCCTGAATTGTATAGACAGAGGTTTAGAAATTGCAAGAAGTTGGAGTCAAGCACATGGGTAGAATATGTAACTTTCTTTTGCAGAGCGTTGGATGGTTGGGTGAAGGGTAGCAAAGCTAATGATTTTGAGGGGCTCTTTGATTTAATTGCATGGGAGCACTTGTCAAGTAATTGTTTTCCAGAGCTACGCCAGCACCTGATTGATAGCAGGCTGACTAACCCTAGGAAACTTGCTGAGGAGGCAGACCGCTGGATGAGCACCTGGGTCCACAAGGGTCACGTGGGAGACTTAGCCAAGAGTGGGCAGGGTCCCCAGCAGAAGAGTGGGGGGGACAAGGGTAAACAGAGGGAGTTCCAGAAAGGGCTCCAAAGTAATTCCCAATGGAACCAAGGGAAAGGTTCCCAGCCTCCCCCTGAGAAGAAGCAAGGGGCCCCAACAGGTAGACCTGTTCCCAGGGGACCCCTGAGGTGCTTCACATGTGGTGAAGTGGGCCATAAGTCTGTTGATCCCCGGTGCCCACAGTATGGAAAGACAGCACCCACTGGTGCTCCACCCCGGCAGATGGCGAGAGTAGCCCTGGGGGAGGAGATCGGTGTCCAAGGTGGGTGGGGTCCCGCAGAGATGTCCCTTGTCTCTTTAGGAGACTGTGAGGTGGTCCCCAGGACCCAACTGCCTGATAACACTAAGAAGTACAGGCAGTGGGTGACCATCAATGGCCATAGAGTGGAGGCTCTTCGAGACACAGGAGCCAGTGTGACAGCTGTCAAGTGTCACCTGGTGTCGGAGGAGCAGGTTGTCCCCAATGCATTTTACCCCGTTGTTGCCGCTGACAACACAGAGAGCCACTGCAAGGTGGCTCAGGTTCCCTTTGAGTGGGGGGGGTCTCTGGTACTCTTCAAGTAGCTGTGAGGCCAGCCATGCCTGTTGACTGTTAGTTGGGGAACGATTTGGAGAGCTCACCTTGGGCTAAGGTGGAGCGAAGTGCTCATTTGGAGATGTTGGGTCTGCCTGACTGGGCGTGTGTGACCACATGGTCCATGGCAGCCAGTAAAGGTGTTCAAGAGGACCTGGAGCCTGAGAGGGGGGCCCAGGCGCCTGCCTTAAAGAGAAGAGGCAGGGGGCGTGGGAAACCGGCCCCCGAAGTTCCCACGGTCCAGGAGGAGGCAGAACCTGAGGGGGATGCCCTGGAGCCTACAGGGGAACAGGTAGCTGAACTGGGGGACCTGCATGAGCTGACCCATTGGCAGCAGGAAGGAGGACCCTCCAGGGAAGAGTTCTGCGCAGAGCAGAAGAAGTGCCCTTCTCTTGTGGGTTTGCGGCAGCAGGCTGCAGACCAGGCAGCAGGTGATCAGTCTGGATCACATTGGATCTACTGGGAGAATGATCTCCTGTATACTGAGCCTAAGGTTGCTGAGCCTGGCTCAGCCCGTGTGCTGGTGGTACCCCATCACTTCAGAGCCTTCCTACTGGGGCTGACTCATTATGTGCCGTTGGCAGGACATTTGGGGCAGGACAAGACCTTTGAGAGGCTTGTCACCCACTTTTATTGGCCCCAAATGCGCAAGAGTTCAGACACTCATTGCAGGACCTGTCAGACTTGCCAGGCAAGTGGAAAGAGTGGGAGAAAGCAGAAGGCTCCTCTCCAGCCATTCCCTGTGGTCAGCACCCCCTTTGAACGGGTGGATATTGACATTGTGGGGCCACTGGACCCCAAGACAGCCATGGGCAACAGGTTCATCCTGGTCTTGGTGGACCATGCCACCCGGTACCCGGAAGCCATACCTCTGAGGACAGTGATGGCCCCCGTGGTGGGACGGGCACTGATGGGAATTTTCTCCAGTGTGGGGTTCCCTAAAGAGGTGGTGTCTGACCGAGTACAAACTTCATTTCCAAGTATATGAAGTCCCTGTGGCAGGAGTGTGGGGTAACTTATAAGTTCACCACTCCTTACCACCCCCAAGAAAATGGGTTGGTTGAGAGATTCAACTGGACCCTAAAAGGCATGATTATGGGTCTTGAGGAACCTATGAGGCGTAAGTGGGACGTCCTCTTACCATGCCTGCTCTTTGCATACCGTGAGGTGCCACAGAAATCTATAGGGTTCAGCCCCTTTGAGCTTCTCTATGGTCACCCAGTGAGAGGACCTCTGAGCCTGGTCAAGGAAGGCTGGGAGCAATCTCCCAGGAAACCTCCCCAGGATGTATATAGCTACATGCTGGCCTTCAGGAACCAGACTAGGCGTTTCAGGCAACTCGCTGAGGCGAATCTGGAAGCCAGCCAGGAGGAGATGAAGCGGTGGTACGACCAGAATGCCACTCTGGTAGAGCTTCAGCCTGGTCAGAAAGTGTGGGTCATGGTCCCAGTGGAGCCTTGTGCGCTCCAGGATAAGTGGACCGGACCATTTGAGGTGGTGGAGCGCAAAGGTCCTGTTACCTACTTGGTGGACTTGCGGTCTCCCAGGAACCCCTTGCGGGTCCTGCATGTCAACCGCCTGAAGCCCCACTTGGAGAGGTCCGAAGTGGGCATGCTCTTAGCGACAGATGCTGGAATGGAGGAGGAGACTGAGCCTCTTCCTGACCTCCTGTCGGCGACAGAGCGAGATGGGTCAGTGGATGGTGTGAACCTCTCTTCCACCCTGACCCCTGAGCAACAGAATGACTGTCACCAGTTGCTGGGACAGTTTTCTGATCTGTTCTCCCTGATTCCCAGTGTCACTGATTGGTGCGTCCATGATGTGGACACTGGAGATAGTACTTCTGTGAAGCACAAAACTTACAGGGTGACTGACAGGGTGAGAGCTTGCATCAAGGAGGAGGTCTCCAAGATGCTTGAGTTAGGGGTGATTGAGTCCTCTAACAGCCCTTGGGCCAGCCCAGTGGTCTTGGTCCCAAAGGCTGCCACACCGGGTGCCACACCAGAACTCCAGTTCTGTGTGGACTACCGAGGACTCAATTCAGTCACGAGGACTGACGCGCACCCCATCCCCAGAGCTGATGAGCTCATCGATCGGTTAGGGGCTGCCCGGTACCTCAGCACGTTTGATCTAACGTCTGGGTACTGGCAGATCGCCTTGACTGATGGGGCAAGAGAGAGGTCAGCATTCTCCACACCAGATGGGCACTACCAGTTCCGGGTTATGCCCTTTGTGATGAAGAATGCCCCTGCCACCTTTCAGAGGTTGGTCAACCAGGTGTTGGCTGGACTGGAAGAGTTCAGTGCCGCCTACCTGGATGACATTGCAGTGTTCAGCGCCAGTTGGGAAAAACATCTGCGCCACCTCTGGGAAGTGTTGATGGCGCTGCGGAGAGCAGACCTCATGATCAAGGCGAGTAAGTGCCAGATCGGGCAGGGTTCCGTGGTATACTTGGGACACCAGGTTGGGAGCGGCCAGGTGGCGCCCCTGCAGCCCAAGATTGAGACCATCCTGGCTTGGGAGCCCCCCAAGACCCAGACAGAGGTGAGAGCCTTTTTAGGACTCACTGGGTATTACAGGAGGTTTGTCAAGGGGTAAGGCAGCATCGTTGCCCCCTTGACAGAGCTGACTTCCAGGAAGCAACCCAAGAAAGTGATTTGGACTGACACCTGTCAGAAAGCTTTTGAGGCCCTGAAAACTGCCATGTGCACGGCGCCCGTGCTCCTGGCACCCAACTTCTCAAAAGAGTTTATCGTTCAGACAGACGCTTCAGAGCATGGTGTGGGGGCTGTTTTGTCACAGATAAATGAGGAGGGCCTAGATCAACCTGTAGCCTTCATCAGTAGGAGGTTACTTCCACGGGAACAGAGGTGGAGTGCAATTGAGCGTGAGGCATTTGCTGTGGCCTGGGCACTGAAGAAGTTGAGACCATACTTGTTTGGGACTCACCTCCGGGTTCAGACAGACCACAGGCCCCTCAGATGGTTGATGCAGATGAGGGGTGAGAATCCAAAGCTGTTGAGGTGGTCCATTTCGCTACTGGGGATGGATTTCACGGTGGAACACCGCCCTGGTACAGAGCACCCCAATGCTGATGGTCTGTCCAGATTTTTCCGCCTTAGTGAAGAGAACTCCCAGGAGGTAGGGTAGTTCTCCCCACATTTCAGCTGGAGGGGACACGTGTTAGACCTGGCACTGTGGGCATGGGTCTCCCTTCCATTTTTTGCTGTTGCCTCATGTGTTTTTGCTGGTTATAGATGCTTTGGGCACTGTGCCACTGCTATTCAGTCCCACAGTGCAAGTACTCCCTATGGTAAATTGATGTATGGATTAGTGATTCCATGATTGGTTGGTTTGGTTTACTTGTCAGACCCTAGTACAGTGCACTGAGTGTGCCAAGGGCTTGTAAACCAAATGCTGCTGGTGGGCTTGCAGCACTGGTTGTGCCACCCACAGAAGCAGCCTGTAAAAGTGTGTCTCAGGTCTGCCATTGCAGAGCCTGTGTGCAGTCTGGTACTGCCATGTCGACTTGGTAAGTGCACCCACTTATCAGTCCCCAAACCTTCCCTTTCCTGCATATTAGTCACCCCTAAGGTAGGCCCTAGAGCAGGGTGCATTGTATGTGTAAGGTACGACATGCCCTGGTGTGTGTGGCATGTCCTAATAGTGAATTACAGCCATTTTGTTTTTTCACTATTGCAAGGCTACCTGTTCCCCATAGCCCAGAATGGGCAGTTTGATTATTACACGTTATAATCCTAACTGACCCAGGGAACTAGGTAGAAATTCGAGTTTAGTATGCCTGAACTCAGAATGATAAAATACATCTTTTAGTGAAGTTGGCTTTAACATTCTGTGTTTGAAAATACCACTTTTAGAAAGTAGGTATTTTTCTTGCCTAACTATCCAAGCCTGCCTCTGCTAGGTTGTGTATTCCTTGTCTGGAGTTTGAGTGACAGGGGCTGGGGGATTCCAGGAGACAGGGTGAGTCAGCCCAGGGCTGAATAGAGAGATCTGCATCTAGATGGGTGGGAGGAGTTGCACCTGGGACCTGAATAGGGCTGTGCCTTCCCTCCACAATGCTGGCTCCACCTCCTGTGGTGCGTCTGATGTCCCTGGCCTACACTGTGAAAGGTAAGAAGGAGTCTTGTCAACAAAGTGCTCCAGGACTGACCAGAACTGGTTTGGACTAGGCAAAGGCCTCTCTGTCTTCAGAGAACAAAGGGAAAATGAGTATAAAAGAGGGGACCCAAACCCCAGACTTTTAGATCACTTTTGGGAAAAAAGAAGAACCTTTGCTGAGGAGAGGAACCAGAGAAACTGAGGAGGAGACTATCCCTAAGCTGAGTGCTGTTTGGGGATTGGCCTGCAGTGGTTGCCTGACTGCCAAAGAAAGGAGAAAGGACTTTGTGCTACTTTCAATTCAACTTGTAAAGGATCTCCAAGGGCTTGAGATAGAGCTTGCCTCCTGCTGAAGTCTCAGGGACAACAGACTTCACCCACCAGCTCCCCAAGAGTTCTTTTGAAGTGCCTGCTGTTGTGTTGGGCCTTCTGAGGGACTGCTTGTCGCAAGGAGCTGGAAGCGCGACTCACGAAGAAGAAGCGTGACGCCGCCGCAGCTGCTGTCGTCGCATCACTGAAGAAGGGTGTTGCAGCTGCCGCTGTCACTTCACCTCGCAGAAGCGCCTCGCATCGCCGGAGAAGAGTGTTGACGTCGCATCAGACGCCGTTGCATCATCGGAGAAGCGTGTCGCCGCCGCAGCCACTGTCGTCGCATCACTGAAGAAGGGTGCGCCGCTGCCGCTGTCGCATCGCATCGCCGAAGCGCCTCGCATCACCGGAGAAGAGTTTCGCCGTCGCATCACCGGAGAAGCGTGTCGCAGGGCCTGTCGCGGCTCAGAAGAATCGTTGAGTCGCCGCATGGCCGTCGGGCGTGCACGCATCGTGTCGCATCAAGAAGAATTCGCCATTTTTGTTTCATTGCACCGGATCTTCATCGCATCACGGCGCTGCTGGTCGCATCACCACGGAAGGTCAGTAAGAAACCGACGCATCACCTCCCCACGCGGAGAAGAACCAACGCCTCCCCTACGTAGCACTAGGGACCCGACGCAGCACCGTTCTTGCGTGTAAGGAACCGACGCATCACCTTCCCTGCAACACTTTCGTTGTATAGCGTTACGCATCCAAAGGTACATTGAACTCAAAGTGTCGCATTTACCATCTAAAGAGAACTAAGCTAATTCTACCATTTTTAAGTACAGTATTGTGGATTTTTGTCGTTTGTGGTCTTGTGTTAAGTCTATATAAAAATACTTATTTTTATACTACAACTTGTGTGGTGTCCATCTGTAGTGTTGTCACTGGGTTACTGTATGTGTTCACAAATGCTTTACACACTGCCTCTGAGATAAGCCTGTCTGCTCGTGCCAAGCTACCAAGGGGGTGAGCAGGGGTTATTTTAGTAGTGTATCCCCCTTATCCTGACTAGAAGCAAGGGTCCCTATTTGGACAAAGATACCTACCTCTGCCAACTAGAGACCCCCAAATCTAACAGATAGATATTTTTATATTTTTATATTAATATATTAACATTTTTTTTAAAATGATTTTAATGTAAAATAAATATGGCAAGAGAGCCAATCATGTTCTGACCCAGTAGTCTCATTTTGTCTGCAAAGTTCCTACTTTCTTATGCCACAGGATCTTACATGTCCTCCTACTCAACCCATGCCATCCCCGTACTGTTGCTGTCATGTGACATTCTGCAATCAGTTTTTGAACATATTTTATTTAAACATTGCTAAACCTATCAGCTCTTCCTGCTCATGACACGCAATGATTTCAAGCTTTATCTTTGCTTTCTCAGCACTGTTTTTTATATCTTTCTTTATGCAGGACATTTTAGAAACAATTTAATTGATTATTTTTCTATTGCTCCTGCCAGGAAGCCATGATCTTTATTTACCACACTTGCTGTAAACATATATGCCACGTTTACTCTTTAGTTTCCCCATCTACTAGTCCACATTGTGCACACTTGTTCTTGGAATGCATTTCTAGGAAAATTCACTTTGTTTTTCTATGGAATGGCTCTTTATCAACCACTCAGAAATCCTGGAGGAATACTCATGTTTGCACACATCACTTGATACAATCTTTCCAGGTGGGTCATTGCTGAGTATAAACCAATTGCGGCCAGGCGTCACATACAATACCTCTGAAGCAGTCCCACGTTTACAGGATACCAGTTATTTGCTACTTTTATACGCAGATTGGCTAGTTATTTTGTTTTACACTTCTATCAATATTTGGTACGTGTACTGAGACCAGTCTCCCAAGCAAAGGCCAAGGTTTGAATGGCAGTTTGCAGTGCACAATTTTTTTGCAATATTTGTTTGTTGGTTTTCAAGAAAAATGTACAATACATACAGGCTTATACCAGAGATATGTAAGTGATATCCTGAGCCCAATAAAGACACTACAATGAAATATACATTTGTGCAGCAGGTAAAACTGTCAAGAATGGGTCAACAGCAAGTACCATGACCATGCACTGGGGCAAAGGAACACATAGCCGACCAATTTGATGGCTAAAAAATTAGTGGGAATTAGAACTGAGGGCCATTACCCCAGGAACAGAGCAAAGGGTAGGGCGAGGGGAAGAGGTGGGAAAGCTGAGAGGGAAAGTGAGGGCAGGCATGTGGGGTCAATGACAAGAACTAGGAGGGAAATGTGGTCTACAATGCACCTGGCCAATTAAGGCCTGGAGAGAAGGGCCGCAACTGTGATACTGAGAATTGGCTAGCAGAAGTAGGGCCCTGATGCGGTCGGCAGGGGAGCGGACTAGCAGCCCTGGGGAGAGAGGGCAGGAGTTGTACACTCCCATACTGGGACAGTCTCATCCGTCACTAGTAAGGGGCCCAAAATTGCATCAAAGGCGCCCAATTTATCATTTAATTTGTAGGTAATGGGCTCATGCCTAGTCATACTAGAAAGTTCAACCCACCATTCATTCCAGGTAGGTTTGGTGGGCTGCCTCTACTGTCAGAGGATACAGAGTTTAGCCACAGCGAGGAAGGTTGCTATTTACTGGTGGTCGTATGTTGTCAGATCAGGAAGGTCAGATATATCATACAGATTGGTAAGGTATGGGGTAGAAGGTAGTGGGAAAGGGCTGTGACAATGAAGCAAGGACCAAACATTCATCTAATATCCCTTGAACCTCGGGCACACCCAAAGACTGCATACCAGATCACAGCAGCCCACATTACAATTCCAGTAGCAGTCATGTGGCAAGAACTTGGCCCATATGAGCTTCTAGGGTAACCAATACCAGTCGTGGAGTATTTTGAAGTATACAAATTTGAGTCTGGATTCTATAAGGGTTCTGTAATGTCCAGCCAGCAGGGCAGCCTACTCCTTGGGTGAATACGTTTTGCCCAGTGTCAATTGCAGCAGCAGCCCGTGCAGGTAAAATCGGTGGGGCGGGATTTCGACAGACGACGATGAGGGAATATTAATTATTTATTTAATTTTCCCTCGTGGTCATCTGTCGAATCCCCCCCAAGCCAGTCCCCCGGCCCACCGCTCTTACCTGCACGGGCCGCACCTGGTCAATTGGCATGCCAATCTAGTCGTATATCTGGAGGGTCATTAGTGAGAGGATTTGATAAGCATCACCATATAAGCCTGGGATCACATCCTGCTAGCGTCCCATGGCTAGTGGATTTTGGAGGATAGGAGAGGTGGGAAGCTCCACTAGCAGTCCGAGTTCTGCCCAGAAGCAGCAGGTCAGTTGCCGGAAATGCCAGCGAGCTGTACGCTGGAGCCCAAATTCCATCTATAGTGCCAGGAATGTTTTAAACAGACCGTTATCGGACGTTTGGCCCACAGGTAGGTCACCCAGAGCCAAGGTTTACACCCATCACAGATGTGAGCGTGGATATCTGCTTCTCTACCTACCAAAAGATCACAAAGGGACTCATAGAGATAACATAACAAAGCAATAATGAAACCGGGGAGTCATCATCATCTTGATATGCTCCATCCCTCACAGCATAAGGTTAAGGAGAAATCACCTCTGAGAAACCCATATCATGCAGTCTATCAACGGATCCCTCCTCATGCAAAAGAGACCCCTGTTGGTTTTGACGCCCATATAGCTAAGCCCAGCCGAGATCCATTGCAGGTGATAGCCATGAATGCAGCCTTTGCTAGTGTAGAGGGATAGAAGGAGTGCCTCACACTGTGACCAATTCATTTTAGAGCCTGAGAGACCAGAGAAGTCATTGATGAGAGACCTTGCTGCTGCTCGTAAGGCGCAGGGCTAGATAGGAGGAGCAGAATATCATCCCCAATAGAGTAGAGCTTTGACTTCCCCAGACACGGTAGGGATACCCGACACCTTCGATGTTTATTGGAGCGCTGCTGCAAGGGACTTGAGGGTGAGATTGAACAGGTTTAAAAGGAACCCTCTGCTGGAAACCTCAGCCATGGAGCATTGTACAAAAAGCGTACTTATCGGATGAAATACTCCCCCAGGCCCATATGGGCCATAACTTGAAAAAGGTAACACCAGTCCACCTGGTCAAACACTTTCTGTGCATCCAAAGGAAGCACAACAAGTTCAGATGGGTCATCTGTTGTTTGCCAATATCGGACGATGGTCTAGGATGCTATGGCCCGAACAGAGCCCACTTGGGACTCATGGATCAGGACAGGGATCATTTTACCCAGGTGGGATGCCAGCACCTTGGCTATGATATTGAGTCTACGTTAAGCAGAGGTCTTTACCGGCTTTAGGAACATGAATGATAGTGGCCTTAATAAAGATGGTGCCCAGGGAGCCCATTGCTTAAGCCTCCTGAAACACTTGTGTCAAGTAAGGTACCAATATGTCCTACCCCACCATTGTAGTATTTACCCAGGAACTGATCTTCTCCTGGAGACTTACATGTCAGACAGCATATTACAGGTACATCCATTCTCTCTGATTAATTTGGGCAGACAGGATTTCAAGCACATTTTTTGCAATATTTAGCTGCTTGAGAAGAATCAGTGAGAGGGATGTCGCATATTGTGCCTTTATGGTGTGCATCGCAGTCTCCAGCAGGCTGAGATTGGAACAGTCTTTACGTTTCACCACTGCTGAGTCCGCCATCATCTCGCTCCAAAGAGTCACCTTCCTGGCTGCATACAGCACCCATTTGAGGTCACCAAGCCCTCATTATTGGAGAAGAAGGACTAAATCTAGAAGAGCGGCTGAGCCTTACCTTTAGACTGCCGGTAAACAAACACTTTCATGTACCATTGGCGCAGTGGTGCTGCTATGCACCCAATGTCAAGTCCCAGCAATACCGGACTATGATCAGCAAAACCTGCCTCCAGGATCTCACAATGAGTGAAGTGTGGTAGTAGTTACCCATGAATCATTTAGCTGTCAATATGGGATTGGGTCCCATGCAGTCAGAAGAAGAAAGTATGGTCCCAGTTGCTTGAGTGCAGTAGTCGCACATGTCGACCAAAGCATGGCCTTCAACTAAGTCTGCAAGAAATGCCCAATCATGTTGTTTTTGGGTATCTCCACAGCCAACACTATGCAAGATCTGGTCTGGTGCCAGATTGCAAACCCCACCCAGCAACACAGGCATCCTACCTAAGGATGACAGGATCCTGGAAAGTCTTGGGAGGAAATGTGTTTTGCTTGCAGTAGGGGAGTAAATGGAGCCCACTATGACAGTCCTGTATAGGATCTGTAGCTTAGTCAGCACCCTGTGACCCTCTTCGTCCGTCTGAGTTTTAAGAACTTTGCACTGAAGGGTCTTCTCTATGAGAATAGCCATCCCACATTTCTTCGAGCAACTATATGAGGGGGAAGTCATGCTGTGGTCATTGACTCATTTACTGCTACTGATGACCGTGCCCACCCATTCCCATTTGATTTTAGCTGACTCAACCTGGGAAAGATGGGTCTCCTGCAGTAAGGCCATGTTCACTCATTTCATGCACAGGTAATGAAGGATCTTCTTTCTCTTCGTGTAATGGGGCATACCATTGACGTTCATGGCTCAGGGTGAGTGGGGTGGGAGGTATGTTGTGGTGTATGAGCGGTCTCAAGACCGTGTGGGAAGGTAGTGGAGGCACAGGATGTAGTGGCCCACCAATGGTGGCGAAAGGGAAGGGAGGGTTATGAAGGAATCTGCGAAGGAACTAGTGGACCACTCCAAGGGAGCAAGAAGGGCCTTGGGAAAATGGGAGGGGATTCAGGGGTGTAATCCAGCAAGAAGGAGGGATACTGACACAAGGTAAAACAAGGAGCTCTGAAGCTAAAACTTTGGAGCTAGTCTTGAAACTGAACTGGCGGCAATGGAGCAGCATCCCCACACAAGGCATGGAAAGGCACAACATTAAAGAGGGCAAACAAAGGACAGTCCCACAAAAGCAAGGTTATGCAAGCCCCCATTGAGGGGGACCCGGCAAGGTCCTCACTCAATTCTAGAGTTATTGCTAGCTGTCAGCGACTTACTCTGTACTGTTCCCGGGAGGGGCTGGCATAGAGGTCCAGGTGTTGGGTTCATGGAGGACAGCATCCCCAGTTGCGTACTCCATGGGGGGTGGTCACAGAGAATAGAAGAGGATCTTGCATGCAGGTGCAGCCCCGTGTAGTACTGCCCTTCCTTGTGCTCTCAGTAGGACCCGCCTGGGGCAGGTCTCTGTGATCCTATTGCAGGTGGTTGGGGTCACAGGCCCTGGTGGACTCATTCTCAGTGCAACCATCCTGAAGTGGGGGCAGACAAAAAGGCGGCCGTCCAAAGGGGCCTCAGCTTCAGGTCCCATGAGGTAGCATAGCAGCGGGTGGCTGCCGCTGAAAAGAGCTGGAGCGAGGAGGCTGCGGTCTGCCTATCCGCTGTGGCCCCTACAGCCAGGACATCTCACCCCCATGGCAGCCTTTTAGGTGATGAGGAGTGTGCAAGGGAAGCCTCGAAGCATCAATGGGCCCAGTGGTTGCTTAAGGCCCCGTAGGGGCAATCCGCCAGGAACAGTCAGGACGGCCGGCAGCAGTGCATGCCCCGGGCCCTAAAATACAGCAGGCCACTCACCCCTTCGTCGCAGAGCTGATCGATGAGTCTGTAAATCAGAACAACTCCTATTGTTCGACAGGCACTGCAAGCAAGGCACGGCTGCTGGCCATGCAAACTCTGCTGTCAATCATCTGGCACGGGGCACATCGGTTCAAAATCCCTTGCAGGCAGGGCGGGGTGGGGGGTAGTGTGGCCCACAGGATTGAGGGAGGTGCGAACAAGCCTTCCAGGGGGCCACGTGCGGAGTGCCACACCGTTGCCCATGCAGAGCTTTAACAGGGATCAGCCATCATGGTGGGCTCCGAGATCCACCTCCCCTGCATTACGTCCTTAACTCCACTTCAAACTATATTTACCGAGCAGAGTGGCTAATGAATAGGTACACATGAAGCATGAAGCATCCACCTTTGAGAATGTTCCTCTAACAGACCATCCAAAATCCTGTGCATTTATGTAGGCCTACTTGTGTGCTTTGCATGTATATCTGTTCCTGCTGTATGTATGACTGTATCTGTTCTTTTTGTGTATGAACCTATATGTGTTGATCTGTATACACTGTTAGAATTTGTGCATGGGTGACTGCACACACTCTAACAGGTGGTCTGTGGGACTGTGTAACAGTAGATTCCATAGATCCTATTCCTGGATGTGGACCTTTAATACTGGTGAGAATCACTGTTGATAGAAATTCTAGAGCTTTTGTCTTCCAGCGTAGTGAAAGAAACTTGAATGTGATCGTTTCTTTGCACGTCCAAGATCCAGTAGCATTTATCTGGAAAATATGGTTTGCCCATTTGGTGAAGAAGCAATATTAAATATTTGGGCTATGACTGTCAAAGCACTGTGGTATGTTCAGAATATGTTTACAACCCTTCAGAATGTTCAGTAGGACCTTATGGAACCAGGTTACACATTATCTTTGAGGCTCTTGGTTTAATATTTTTTAAATAATCCATATATTCAATTGTAAAGCATTATAAAATTTCAGACCTTGTATTAACAATCAGAATTTAGACAAAGAGAATGTTCGTTATACCAATGAAACACCTAAATGCGTTTTCCAAGCCAATCCCCTGAGAGCGCACCAAACATACTAATCGCATATACTTTTGAACTTTCGATAAAATATACAATGCTTTTTTGCAGAAGTACGCACAAGCCCTCTTTCAGTTTGCTTTGTGCTGTCTATAACAAGTAGAAAAACCACACTGAAAGTGAGCAATTTGTTTTGTTTAGTTTATGCTAATTGTATGGTGTAACGGAGGCTTACAGAGGAACTCACTACATACATCGCAACTGTGTGTTTGTGTGATGCGTGTATGTGTGTGTGTGTGTTTGTGTATATGCGTGTGTGTGTGTGTGCGCGGTGTAGGAGTGGAGTCATGCCTGGCAAATGGTGATTGCAGAGTGGTTGGTAAATAGCATGGTGAGAGCAAGGGGTGGGTTCAGTGACAGGTGAAAGAAGGGGAACAGGTGGTGGGTGGACTCAGGGGATAGGTATAGGGGGAGTGCAAGGGTAGGTGGGTGGGATATCAGGGACAAAGAAGGGGGTCAGGGAAGAGGAACCTGGGACAGAGCAGAGTGGGGCCCGATGTGGGCACTCATGCAGTGGTTCCCTAGCCCACATAAGGGGTGGGGAACCCCAATATTTTTTTACTGCTCCCCGCTACACTATCTAATTTGGGGGGGTGGCAGTCGAACTTGTGGGAGCAGTATTAAAAGGAGTTTGGGGGTCCATTACGAAGGGTGATGGGGGCACAGAATGAAATGCCTTCTGGGTAATCTTGGGGTGGATACCCATAGTTTTTATTGCTCCCCTCCTCCATTGTGGGGTGCACCACAAAAGGATAGGGCAACATGGGGGGCTAGGGGGAAAACAGGTTTGTGACAGTTTCTATTACCAACCACAAGGGGGCACCATACAATCCTTCTGCGGTTATGGTATTGAAAGGTACAACAAGGAGAATGTGGGGGTATTTTTGCCTGTAGGGCTCCTCAAGATTTTACTGCCACCCTTCCCCTCCATGCGGCATGGTATAGGGACGCTTGGGAAATTTCTATTAGAAACAGACAGTATAGGGATTCCTGTTATGAAACCTGACAGCACAAACATTTGCTAAGTACAGGGTTACAGTGGAGCAGACGAAGGAGGAAGGGAAAGGGTACCTGTGAAGGGTCATAGAGAATAATCATGGCATGCAAATAGGTAGCAGTGCATGTATTGACAGTGTCTGTAGAGAGTTTGGTGTGCTCTTCAAATTATTTGTCCTCCTTATGTGTGGGATAATAAATAGAGGGAAGGCCAGAACCTTCCTGTTAGGCAGAACATGTATTCATGATTTAAAGAAGTGTAGTCTGGGTGTACTGAGAGGGGCTGTACAGAGCTGTAAGTGCCTGTATACCCAAGCAATGTGCATCCAACCGGTCACTTGAGACTGAACAGTGACAGAAGCAGCTGGATTACTGACAGAATGTAAAAGGAGGGCACATAGGAAGGGTGTTTGTCTTCACTCAAAGGATTGTATCAAGGTTGGTGCACTAGCAAAGCTGGGGTACCAGGAGAAAACATTTGAAGGTTATTGAGATGGTGGTATCCAGAGGTCAAAAAAGGTGTCAGAGACACAGAGGTATGAGGATGCTGGTCCCAGAGTGAGGAGTGGTCAAAAGTCCCTGCTAACGATTTCTGTACAACCATGACCAAATGTTGTGCAGCCTGGCTCCCTCTGTAACTTTTCCCCAGTATCTCTCTATCCTGCAGATGAATGACGCAAGCTTCCCAAAGTTTTTCTTGGCCTCATAACCCCAAAGGAGTGCCTGATATTTCTGGCTTAAGGATACTCCCAAAGGGTGCGCTACTGACATTCTCTGAAAAACCTCACTAACCATGAATATTTATGCACCAAACATGGCAAATCCTTACACTTGCAAAGCATCGTATCGCACTTGTCAGCTTTGAAGTGGTGTAAGTGTTTTTATTTGAGGGAAATATTCATCTGTGCTTCCTCTCCCATCTGAGGACTATGAAGCTGCTGTTCCTCTCTCACACGTCCCTTCAAAGAGACAAGTGACACACTCACTCAATCAACCAGCAAACATGTATGCTCTGGCACTTTCATCTTGCTGTTTACCTTCCAAACATTCCCCCTTTCCCACAAATACAGGCCAGCCATTCCTCATTACTCATTCACTCAGTCATCTCAGTCCTCCACTCCATATGCCCTGCAAGACCAACATGAACAAGAGGTATGTCAGCAAGCAGAAGAAAAGCCTTGGTGTGCTTTTATTTTCATACTGCTGCCCTATAGTAACACTACACAGCAATTGCAGCATAATAATTGGGCTGAAAAGAGGGCTGTCTTACGCAAATAATGTCTTCCCATGCTTACTTTCTTCTGAGACGGTGGATGGCTTGCGCTGTGATACATCCTCCAACATATGCTCTTCAGCCGAATTCAAAAGCAGCCTATCTTAGGCTAAGGATTTTGCCACTTGAAGGTTGCACATGGGGACATCACCCTCATTTAGCAGGGTCCCAAATTGCCTGCAGTCATCCTTTATACAGAACATGGGCGTTCGAGGGTGTCCTTCAAAGGATGGAAGGGGTGTTTAAAGCCCCAGCCCAGCACAGCCCCGCCCCACCCCACCCCACCCCACCCCACCCTGCCCCACCCTGCCCTACCCTGCCACACCCTGCCCCACCCTGCCCTACCCTGCCCTACCCTGCCCCGCCTCGCCCCACCCCACCCCGCCCGGCCTCACCCCGCCCCGCCTCATGCTGTACTGGTCTGCTCCATCCCTTCACCTGCTGCAGCAGGCATGATTCAGACCTGCTGAAGCAATGATCTGACTCTGCCCTTGTCTGCCTCTTGAAGAAAACAACCTTTATAGCTTCTTATTGCACCTAATAAAGGAAGTTTCACTTGCCTCAAACTTTACCCATCATTTCATTAGCCATAGCTCATACTGCAGCTTTATTCATAGCCAACCTCACAGGCACCAAACCCCTGATTTCAGAGATCTGCTCACACCAAAAGGAAAAGTCACCACCATCCAACCTAATTTAGTATCAGTGTAGCACCTTCCTCGCATTCTTGTACTCAGTTATAAGCCCTAAGGACACATTTGCGCTCTACAATAAACCGATTTTCAAGGACAAAGAATGAATACATTGATAAAGGAAGATAAGGCTTTGTCGCTATTTAACCTACTTGAGAAAAAGTGGGGTTGGTAGAAGGTCATAAGGGTAAAGATTTGTCATTTTGGGGCACACATGCCAAAAAGAGGGGCCACTTTTCTCCTCTGTTTTTCCAAGTGGAAATAAACTTAGCAAATGAAAATAAAAGCACCATATGAACATTTACCACCTTGGCACACTTTCAAAGCATTGGCAGGATTTGAACCCTAGTCCTGTATGAGCATGTGCCATCAGAGGAACAAGACTTACCATTGAGCTATAGCTCCTTGGTGTTCTAGACCCTTGCAGTAGTAACTATGAGCAACATACAGGCCATGGTGTCATTGCCTGTGGATTCCATTACACATGAAAAGGATGACCATGATATAGGGACGATTTGAACAAATACTAAAAGGGAAGCCAGTGTGGTCCAGTGGGTAAGTTCCTGACTTCCACTCCAACAACCAGGGTTCGAATCATGAGATCGGCACCAGGTGACAGATGATGGCGCAGCAGAGGTAAGTTGATGGTGGTCCTTCCTGGTAAGAAAAGTGTGTGGGTGGGTGGGTGTGCGTGCCGTGTAAGAGTGGAGTCATGCCTGGTGAATGGTGATTGTTGAGTAGTTGGTAAGTAGCATGGGTCTTTTGAGAGCAAGGGGCTGGATCAGTGACAAGTAAAAGAAGGGGAAAAGGTGTTAAATGAGTTTTGAGTGTAGGGTGGGTGGACTCAGGGGATAGGGGGAGTAGGTAGGTGGGTGGGATACCAGGGATGAAGAAGGGGGGTCATAGAGGGAGGTGGAGCCTGGGACAGAGAAGAGATGTCAGAGCAGAGTGGGGCCAGTTATGGTCACTCATGCAGTGGTTCACTAGCCCACATTAGGGGTGATTAATTACACTGGGGTACCCTAATTTGTTTTTTACTGCATCCCCACTACACTATCTGATTTGGGGGGTGACAGTCAAATTTGGGGGAGCAGTATTAAAAGGGGTTTGGGGGTGCATTATGAAGGATGATGGGGACACAGAATGACATGCCTTCTGGGAAATTTTGGGGTACCTTCCAAACATACCCCCTACTCCACAAATACAGGCCAGCCATTCCTCATTCCTCATTCACTCAGTCATCTCAGTCCTCCACTCCATATGCCCTGCAAGACCAACATGAACAAGAGGTATGCCGGCAAGCAGAAGAAAAGCCTGAGTGTGCTCTTATGTTCATACTGCTGCTCTCTAGTAACACTACACGGCAATTGCAGCATAATCATTGGACTGAGAAGAGGGCTGTCCTATGCAAATAATGTCCTCCCATGCTTACTTTCTTCTGAGACGGTGGACGGCTTGTGCTGTGATACATCCTACAACATATGCTCTTCAGCCGATTTCAAAAGCAGCCTGTCTTAGGCTAAGGATTTTGCCACTCAAAGGTTGCACATGGGGACATCACCCTCATTAAGTGGGGCCCCATATCGCCTGCAGTCATCCTTTATACAGAACAAGGGTGTTCGAGGGTGTTCTTCAAAGGATGGAAGGGGTGTTTAAAGCCCCAGCCAAGCCCCGCCCCGCCCCATGTTCTACTGTGATGCTCCATTCCTTCACCTGCTGCAGTAGGCATGATTCAGACCTGCTGAAGCAAAGGCCTGACTCTGCCCTTTTCTGCCGCTTGAAGAAATCAACCTTTCTAGCTTTTTATTGCACCTAATAAAGAGAGTTTCACTTGCCTCAAACTTTACCCATCATTTCATTAGCCATAGCTCATACTTCAGTTTTATTCATAGCCAACCTCACAGGCACCAAACCCCTGATTTTAGAGATCGCCTCACACAAAAATGAAAAATCACCACCATCCAACCTAATTTACTATCAGTGTAGCACCTTCCTTGCATTCTTGTGCTCAGTTATAAGCCCCGAGGCCTCATTTGCGCGCTACAATACACCGAATTTCAAGGGCAAAGAATTAATACATTGATAAAGGAAGATAAGGCTTTGTCTCTATTGCACCTACTTGAGAAAAAGGGGGGTTGGTAGGAGGTCATGAGGGAAAGGATTTGTCATTTTGGGGCGCACGTGCCAAAAAGAGGGGCCACTTTTCTCCTCTGTTTTTCCAAGTGGAAATAAACTTAGCAAATGAAAATAAAAGCACCGTATGAACATTTACCACCTTGGGATACTTTGAAAGCATTGGCAGGATTCGAACCATTGCCCTGTGTGAGCCTGTGCCATCAGAGGTACAAGACCTACCATTGAGCTATCGCTCCTTGGTATTTTAGATCCTTGCAGTAGTAACTATAAGTAAGATACAGGCCCTGGTGTCATTGCCTGTGGATTTCATTACACATGAAAAGGATGACCATGATATAGGGACGATTTGATAAGATAATAAAAGGGAAGCCAGTGTGGTCCAGTGGGTAAGTTCCTGAATTCTACCCAGACAACCAGGGTTCAAATCCCAGGATCGGCACCATGTGATGGATGATGGCACAGCAGAGGTAAGTTGGAGGTGGGCCTGCCTGGTAAGAAAAATGTGTGTGTGAGTGTGTGTGCGTGCCGTGTAAGAGTAGAGTCATGCCTGGCGAATGGTGATTGCAGAGTAGTTGGTAAGTAGCTTGGGTCTGTTGAGAGCAAGGGGTGGAATCACAGGGGAAAAGGTGTTAAATGAGTTGCAGTGTAGGGTGGGTGGACTCAGGGGCTAGGTGTAGGGGGAGTGCAAGGGTAGGTGGGTGGGATACCAGGGACGAAGAAGGGGGGTCATAGAGGGAGGTGGATCCTGGGACAGAGAAGAGATGTCAGTGCAGAGTGGGGCCAGTTGTGGTCACTCATGCAGTGGTTCATTAGCCCACATTAGGGGTGATTAATTATGCTGGGGAACCCTAATTTTTTTTTACTGCATCCCCACTACACTATCTGATTTGGGGGGTGGCAGTCGAATTTGGGGGAGCAGTATTAAAAGGGGTTTGGGGGGGCGTGGTCTTGCTGCGAATGGTGTGAGACGTGCGCCGAGTGAGCTCCCGCAAGCCGCCGCCTTCAGCTGCTTGAAAAGCGGAGCTGGGACATCATCGGTGACGCAAATCAGGGCGCGGGGGCAACGGAATGGCTGGGGCACCTTCTGGAGAACGGACGCAGGCCGGGGCTGACTCGGCGCGGGGGTGCGGATCTCCTGCCTCTCACGGCTGCACTCAGCGGCGGCCGCCACCATTTTGTTTCCCGCGGCCCCGGACTGCCTGCAGCTCTGCACACCGCCATTCACCCTCCCTGGCATTGCTGAGGCTGCCGCGGCCCTGCGGTGGGCACCGGACCCTGTATGGGGCCCCCTCGGACCCGGATCAAGGCTGCTCTGGGGTCGCTCCGGCACCCTTACCCGCGACGGCCGCCACCTTGGGCCTAGCCTTATCCCTGGAGTGACCATGGTGTGCTGACCAGCGGCCGCGACCCCTCATCATCGCCGCCCTTCTTTGCGTGGGCTGGCTGGCCCGGGGGCCTGGCGGTGCCCTGGAGGGAGGCCTTGCGATTTCTGGCCCTTGGAGGGGCTGAGGGTGGCCCTGCAGAGGCCTGGCCTATGAGCGGCGGCCCCCTGGCCTGGCGGGCCCACGGCTGGGCACGAAGCGGTACTTCACCCTGCCTCATCCATGCCGCCTTCTTGCTGGACCCCAGTGAGGCCGATCTGTGCAGGTGAGGTGTGGGGGCTGGGGCATCCCTGCGCACTGTGGCCTGCCTTGATTGGCTCACTTGGGCTGGGCCCTGCGTACCTCTTCTTGGACCTTGCTCCTCTCTTGTTGCACGTGTCGCCGACACGTTGGAGCTGCCTGAGGCCTGTCCCGGTGACACCCTAGGCCTCACTGCAGAGCCATCTCTGTGCGTCTGAGCACTTGGCGGCCTCTGGGGGCGAGGGGCCCATAGAGAATACTCTCTGTTGTTGGTGGGCCCTCTGCCCAGTCCCGACTCCCCGGGGCCGGACTCTCCTGGGCTGGCGCACACCACCCTGTTGATGGGTTGCTCGTTTGTTGGACCCTCAGCTCGCGTGGGGGAAGCCTGGTCTGAGGGGTTCCCCCGCTGGCACCCATCATACAGGGGACGATCCTCCCTGCAACCTCCCTTCTCTTAGAGGCCAGTGCTGACCGGCTGTGGGTAACTCTTTCGCCCCTCAACGTTTAGTGGCTCCGACACTGCTGCCTGCCCTCCATCTCACATGCTGTGGCACGACATGGATTCCTGATCCCCGGCCGCTTTCTCTACGGCCTGCTTGCGGTGTGTATTTCGGCGGCTCCGGCCCCTGCACTCTGGTTGTACAGCGGTTGGCTCCCATGGTGCAAAGGCCTCTGTGGTATTATTGCCTTCTGCAACATTGACTGTCCGCCTCCCTCCTCCATAACCTGCGGATCGCTGCTTGCAGCGCCCTTTGCGACAGATTGCACCTTGCCGCCTGGGGGCTTCAGAAACCCTTGGTTGATCCTCAACGCCTTCCCCCGCCCGCTTCTGTCACTTCGTCGGGGTCCGGTAGGTGCTCGGCCCTGAGAGGAGATGACGCGCACTAAGCAGGGGAAGGAGTCTGTGGCGCCCCAGAAGGACAACCCGGTTGCTGCGCTCTGGAGCAAGCCGGGCCCTACTGCCCCTGGTGCAATGGCGTCATCGGCCTGTGACGATTCGGCACCAATCACACAGTCTTTCATGGCAAGCTTTATGGCGGAGCTCAAGTCCGAAATAGGCTCCCTGCGCTCGGAAGTCCACTCCTGCATCCGGGAACTCAGAAAGGAGGTCACTGACCTTGGAGAGAGAGTGGATGGCTTCGAAAAGACAGTGGATGCCCGAACGGAGGACCAAGAGCATCTCTGGCAGCGACTGGCCACCCTGGAAGAGCAGCATATCGACCTGCAATTAAAACAGGAAGATTTGGAAAACCGGAGCAGCCGCAACAACCTCCGCATCAGGGGAATCCCGGTTGGAGCGGAGGGGTCAGACATTATGACATTTGTGGCGAAACTACTACATGAAATCTGGGGTGATGAAGACGCCTCCCCACCGTCCCTAGACCGGGCGCACCGAGTCTCGGGCCCTTCCACCCGAGCGGGCCTCATACCCGACATCCTGACCCGGGTCTACTTTTTTACTGAGAAGGAGGCGATTCTCAAGGCGGCGCGCTCCAAACCGGAGCTCACCTATAAAGGTGCCACCATACAGCTCTTCCAAGACCTTGCTCCTACCACGTTGCGCAGACGCCGAGACTTCAAACCGGTGACGGACAAGCTGCGGAGCCTAAACATCCAATATCAATGGGGCCACCCCTTTGCGCTCTTTTTTCAGTGGGAGTCTAAACGTCGGATGGTGCAATCCCTCCAAGAAGTGGCACAACTTCTGCACATCTCCCTCACGTCGCCATCAAGCCCAATACGCCTATCCTCCCGTGCCCGGGAGCCTGCTAAGCCGTCTTGGTCCCAGGTACACCGCCACCAGAGAGCATCACACCCAGGGGAGCAGTCGGCTTCCCAAGCCAAACAGGAAATCATTCACCACATCCGCTCCATGGAAGAGAGCCGTTCCTCAGCTGGCTCTCGCCCTTCTACGCCATGAACGAACGGACGTGAATCTCCACCTGTTTCGCTGTGACGCACCGTCCACACCAGATACTTGGAGCTTATGAACCGTTGCCCCGCTCCATGACTGGCGACCTCCCGGCTCCACACTAAATGTTGGTGGCACGGGCTCACCTTCCTTGCCCTCACGCCCTGAGTTTGAAGGATACACCCCCCCCTGCTCCTAGGAGAGTGACTTCTTCGGGATGATCTGTGCCCTTGGGCCGTGATTACCCCTGGACTGGAACAGGACACTGTGGCCCCATTGGCCAATGTTGTATTTTTTAATGTACGTTGATCTCTTACCTTCTCTGCAGTTCTGTCTTCTGTCTCTCCTTTTCTATTTATCTTCCTTTTCTTCTCATTCTCTCCGTGGTGGGTGGGGGTATTCTTTATGGTCCTTCTTCTACTCTCAGGAAGGCAGTGGCCCTCTACTCTTCTCTCACCAATGTCCTGTCTTGCCCCCCCCGGGGCGCAATTGCCTGACCTCATCTCACATCGGACATGACCACTATCCCTTGCCTGAAAATCCTCTCCCTAACTGTCAAAGGGCTCAACTCTCCCAATAAACAGCACCAGATATGGTGCTATCTCTTGCAGCATCAACCTGATATAATCCTCCTCCAGGAGACCCACCTGATGAAAGTCGATGTCCCCCGAATGGCCCATCCCCGATATCCTCTCCAATTCTGGGCTTCGGCCTCCTCCAAAACAGCTGGTGTGGCAATACTCTGTAGCTCTGGCATCCATCAGGAAAAACCTAAAATTATCCGCAGCCAAGATGGTCGCTTTCTTAAAGTTGGGGTCAAGGTCGGACACCGGTCCCTTACCCTGTGCAATATTAATGCGCCTAACCAGGCACAGGACCCTTATCTTCGAGCTCTCCTGAGGGAACATGTGCCGCAGGCGGATCCTTCTCTTATCATAGGGGGCGATTTCAATCTGGTGTGGGACGCCGACCTGGATCGTAGCGACGGATCTTTTCACGGGGCAGGGGTTATGTCCTCCGCCTTGAAGAGGCAGTTGGCGGACCTCACTTTACTTGACTCTTGGCGGTACCATTCCCCCGATGGGTGCAACTATTCATATTACTCGCATGTCCACCGTTCATACTCACGTATCGATCACATCCTTATCTCGCATGCCCTGATATGCGAGACGGTATCTGCTTCTATGTCCGACATCTCTGTCTCTGATCATGCTCACGTAGAACTTCTTTTGCGCCATTGTTCTACATGCACCCCCCATCCGCCCCGCTGGCGCCTTCCTCCACATGTTCTCCGGGACCCTGTGGATGTGGCGGAAATACGAGCTGCCATCGAATCATACTTTGAACTCAACGATATTCCTGACACCCCCTTCCCTGTTGTGCGGGACGCTTTCAAGGCCACTATCCATGGCCATATCACATCCATTGCGATTGCACGGGCACGGGAAGCGCGCCTCTTTGAAAATAATCTCTCAAGGGATATAAAGGCCCTTGAAAAACTAGACCAGGAACGCCCTTTACTTGCCCACAAACGACGCTTGGTTCTTCTCCGTAGTCAACTGCGGGCTCATAGAACCAATAAAGCCGAGCGGGCTCTGTTAGCACTGAAGCAGCGTTATTATGAGGGGGGAGACAAGGTGGGCACGGTCCTGGCTAGGCGCTTGCGGGCACGTGCAGCCAAGGCCCACATAGCTAATATTCAAATTGGAGATGGCACACGTGCCACTACAGAAACGTCTAAATGTGAGGCTTTTCATGCATATTACTCCTCCCTATACGCCCAAGCTATGCCCTCCCCTGACCAGATACAGACTCTGCTGGATGCTTGTCCCTGGACCCCACTCAGTCAACATCACGCTCAACAACTGGAAGACCCGATTACACGGGAGGAGCTCGCCGGGGCCCTGAAGGACCTCCCCCTCGGAAAGTTTCCGGGGCCAGACGGTCTTCCCCTTTCTTTTTATTGCATGTTCCTGCCGCAGCTTCGGACCCACCGCGTCCGCCTTTTCAACTCCTTCGCTGTTAATGTAGGGCCATCTCCGTCCATGGGGCTGGCGGAAATTGCCCTAATCCCTAAACCAGGCAAGGACCCTACACTTTGCTCGTCCTTCCGTCCCATAGCTCTTCTGAATACGGACCTTAAAATTTACACTAAAATATTAGCTAAAAGGCTTGATCCACATCTACCCGGCCTCATTGAACTGGACCAAGTTGGTTTCATTCGCCATCGTCAGGGCGCGGACAACGTGCGTCGTATCGCACACCTGGTGGGTAAGGCCCGCCATTGGAACATACCTGCATGCCTTCTGTCGCTCGAAGCGGAGAAAGCGTTTGATCGGGTGGACTGGACCTTCCTCCGGGCAGTTCTACACAAAATTGGGCTGGGCCCTTTAATGATAGCCCGGATCATGGCCCCTTACCTTTCCCCGACGGCCCAGATGCGGGTCAACGGTCAACTCTCTACTCCCATCTCGATACACAGAGGCACTCGGCAGGGCTGCCCTCTCTCGCCCCTACTATTCGCCCTCGTAGTGGAACCCCTTGCCATTTTGATCCGCCAAGCCCCCGATATTCATGGCATCCCCCTTGGAGGCCAACATCATGAGGTGGCCCTTTTTGCAGATGATCTTCTCCTCACACTATCACAGCCGCACACCTCCCTTCCGGCCCTCCTGACCCTCCTTCGGTGCTTTGAGTTGGCCTCCGGTCTTAAAATTAATCATGAGAAATCTTGGGCCCTTAACCTTACGATTCCTCAGGACGAGATTCCTGTGCTCTAGTCTCTAGTCCCCTATCAATGGGCTTCCCATTCTATCCGCTACCTCGGGCTTCAGTTAACTCCTACTCTCTCCTCTTGGTCCCAAATTAACTGGCAGGACTGTCGGAAGACGGTTCTCGAGGACCTGCGAACCTGGAAACCCCTTACTCTCTCCTGGCTGGGTCGTCTGCATGCAATTAAAATGTCGGTACTCCCCAAAATCCTATATCTTTTTCAGTCCCTTCCGACTCCCATCCCACACCACCAGATCAGAAGCCTTCAACACGAAATCACCAAGTTCATCTGGGGAGGGCGTAGGCCGCGCTTCTCCAACAAAATCCTCATGTCACCTCGCGATAGAGGCGGACTAGCTTGCTTCAACTTGTTGGAGTATTACTGGGCCTCTCACCTTCGCTTTTATCAGAGTGGATGGCATGGGAGAGCGAGAAGGTGTGGTTCCATATGGACAGGGCGGTGACTGGGAGATCTATTTGGGACCTTCCTTGGCTGCCCCGGGCCTCGCGGTCGCGCAGTGCCTACATGGCTCTTCCTACTAGGACAGTGCTTGACATCTGGGATAAAGTAGCTATCCCCAAGGGCCTCACCTCCTTCCCATCCCCCCACACCCCCATTGCTGGGAATCTACACTTTCCACCAGCAGCACACCCCCAAGCGTTCTCTGACTGGCTTGACTGTGGATGTCGGACGATTAGGGATCTTTTCCTGGGCGATGTATTTAAAACTTTCGACCAGTGCAAGGCAGAATTCCAACTCTCGGAGGGGGCTAGACTACAATATCTACAACTCCAACATTGGATACACACCTCCTCCTTGGCGCAGGCGGCCACTCAAACACTTACGCCTTTCGAGCGCCTAGTGCGTTCCTTCAATGACTCTAAAGGGCTCATATCCCGCACCTATCATGTTCTACAACATACCCCACTCACCACTTCCCACCTCTACCAGCGCCGATGGCAATCGGACACCCCCTTGGAAATAGCCCCCACTCAGTGGGATCGCCTGAGGCGCGATATTCCGAAAGTCTATCGTTGTATCTCTCAGCGGGAAACCGCCTATAAGATTATGACCCAATGGTACTACACACCTCTCAGATTGCACAAGATGTTCCCCGCAACTTCTCCTCTTTGTTGGAGATGCTCGAGTTCCCCGGGCGACTTTCTTCATATCTGGTGGTCCTGCTCCTTTTTGACCTTATACTGGAAGGAGATCCTCAGCCACATAAAAGCGGTGCTTGACTTTCCCCTGCCTGCGACTCCAGCCACAGTTATCCTAGGCCTCAAACCTGACAACCTGCGTGCACTCACACGCAAAGATTGGCACATTTCTCTTCACATGTTAGGCGCTGCTAAACAACTCATTGCCCTGTATTGGAAGAAAGCGGAGACCCCCCCGGTCAGTGTTTGGTTTACGCGTCTATGGCACACTATGACCATGGATTTGCTCACCGCGCGCCTGCAATCCCGTGATTCTCACTTCACTAAACTGTGGCAACCGCTTGTCACTCATCTCTGTAAAATGGAACATGCCCGCTCCCAACCTCCGAAACTCCGAGCCCTACGCCTCTTTGACGATGCAGTATATCCCCCAGATTTAGAGCAGACCCCCGCACACTCCACTTAATCCCTCCTGGGGCTTAGTACATTCATATCACAGGGCAAGCCCGATACTGCATACCCCTGCACGCCCTCATTTCCCACCCCCCTCAATGCTATAGGCCACATCTTTGGACCTGCTGGGACCGTATCCCCGGCTCCCCCACTCCCCTCCCCTCGCCCATCTCTCCTATCTGTCTCTCTTTCTTTCTCTCCTCTTCAGTTCCTTTTCTCTTTCGGCCTGCTATTTGCTCTCCTCATATTTGTGACTTGAATCTGCGATTGCTTTCTTTCGCGGCCGGCCCGCAAGGGGTTGTAGGCGACTAGCTGTGTAACCCTTTTGTCATGATGGTTGGTTGAGCATACTATTGGTGCTTTCTGGTTGCCTGTTTGCTATACGCGGCCGGCCCATTAAAAGGGTTGTAGGCGACATGCTGTGTTCATGAGCAGTGCCCTTCTGTTTCCTTGCAGATAAAATAAACAGTTAAACATCAAAAAAGGGGTTTGGGGGTGCATTATGAAGGGTGATGGGGACACAGAATGACATGCCTTATGGGTAATTTTGGGGTACATTCTAAACATACCCCCTACTCCACAAATACAGGCCAGCCATTCCTCATTCCTCATTCACTCAGTCATCTGAGTCCTCCACTCCATATGCCCTGCAAGACCAACATGAACAAGAGGTATGTCAGCAAGCAGAAGAAAAGCCTCAGTGTGCTCTTATGTTCATACTGCTGCCCTCTAGTAACACTACACGGCAATTGCAGCATAATAATTGGACTGAGAAGAGGGCTGTCCTACGCAAATAATGTCCTCCCATGCTTACTTCCTTCTGAGACGATGGACGCCTTGCGGTGTGATACATCCTACAACATATGCTCTTCAGCCGATTTCAAAAGCAGCCTATCTTAGGCTAAGGATTTTGCCAGTTGAAGGTTGCACATGGGGACATCACCCTCATTTAGCAGGGCCCCAAATTGCCTGCAGTCATCCTTTAAACAGAACAAGGGCGTTCGAGGGCGTCCTTCAAAGGATGGAAAGGGTGTTTAAAGCACCAGCCAAGCCCCGCCCAGCCCAGCCCAGCCAAGCCCAGCCAAGCCCAGCCAAGCCCCGCCCCATGTTCTACTGTGATGCTCCATCCCTTCACCTGCTGCAGTAGGCATGATTCAGACCTGCTGAAGCAAAGGCCTGACTCTGCCATTTTCTGCCTCTTGAAGAAAACAACCTTTCTAGCTTCTTATTGCACCTAATAAAGAGAGTTTCACTTGCCTCAAACTTTACCCATCATTTCATTAGCCATAGCTCATACTTCAGCTTTATTCATAGCCAACCTCACAGGCACCAAACCCCTGATTTTAGAGATCGCCTCACACCAAAATGAAAAATCACCACCATCTAACCTAATTTACTATCAGTGTAGCACCTTCCTTGCATTCTTGTGCTCAGTTATAAGCCCCGAGGCCTCATTTGCGCGCTACAATACACCGAATTTCAAGGGCAAAGAATGAATACATTGATAAAGGAAGATAAGGCTTTGTCTCTATTGCACCTACTTGAGAAAAAGGGGGGTTGGTAGGAGGTCATGAGGGAAAAGATTTGTCATTTTGGGGCGCACATGCCAAAAAGAGGGGCCACTTTTCTCCTCTGTTTTTCCAAGTGGAAATAAACTTAGCAAATGAAAATAAAAGCACCATATGAACATTTACCACCTTGAGATACTTTGAAAGCATTGGCAGGATTCGAACCCTTGTCCTGTGTGAACCTGTGCTGTCAGAGGTACAAGTCTTACCATTGAGCTAAAGCTCCTTGGTGTTTTAGATGCTTGCAGTAGTAACTATAAGCAACATACAGGCCCTGGTGTCATTGCCTGTGGCTTGCATTACACATGAAAAGGATGACCATGATATAGGGACGATTTGATAAGATACTAAAAGGGAAGCCAGTGTGGTCCAGTGGGTAAGTTCCTGACTTCCACCCAAACAACCAGGGTTCGAATCCCAGGATCGGCACCAGGTGACAGATGATGGCGCAGCAGAGGTAAGTTGGAGGTGTGCCTACCTGGTAAGAAAAATGTGTGTTTGTGTGCGCAGTGTAAGAGTTGAGTCATGCCTGGTGATTGCAGAGTAGTTGGTAAGTAGCATGGGTTGGGTGAGAGCAAGGGGTGGGATCAGTGACTGGTGATAGAAGAGGAACAGGTGTTAAGTGAGTTAGAGTGTAGGGTGGGTGGACTCAGGGGATAGTACAAAGGTAGATGGGTGGGATACCAGGGACGAAGAAGGGGGGGTCATAGAGGGAGGTGGAGCCTGGGACAGAGAAGAGATGTCAGCACAGAGTGGGGCCAGTTGTGGTCACTCATGCAGTGGTTCACTAGCCCACATTAGGGCTGATTAATTACACTGGGGAACCCTCATTTTTTTTTACTGCATCCCCACTACACTATCTGATTTGGGGGGTGGCAGTCGAATTTGGGGGAGCAGTATTAAAAGGGGTTTGGGGGTGCATTATGAAGGGTGATGGGGACACACAATGACATGCCTTCTGGGTAATTTTGGGGTACCTTCCAAACATACCCCTACTCCAAAAATACAGGCCAGCCATTCCTAATTCACTCAGTCATCTCAGTCCTCCACTCCATATGCCCTGCAAGACCAACATGAACAAGAGGTATGTCAGCAAGCAGAAGAAAAGCCTCAGTCTGCTCTTATGTTCATACTGCTGCCCTCTAGTAACACTACACGGCAATTGCAGCATAATAATTGGACTGAGAAGAGGGCTGTCCTATGCAAATAATGTCCTCCCATGCTTACTTTCTTCTGAGACGGTGGACGGCTTGCGCTGTGATACATCCTACAACATATGCTCTTCAGCCGATTTCAAAAGCAGCCTATCTTAGGCTAAGGATTTTGCCACTCGAAGGTTGCACATGGGGACATCACCCTCATTTAGCAGGGCTCCAAATTGCCTGCAGTCATCCTTTATACAGAACAAAGGCGTTCGAGGGTGTCCTTCAAAGGATGGAAGGGGTGTTTAAAGCCCCTGCCAAGCCCCTGCCAAGCCCCTGCCAAGCCCTGCCCCATGTTCTACTGTAGTGTTGATTGTGGTCTCATTGTCGACATTGCTAAGTTAGCCTCTTTTTGCACACGTTACTCCGTGACTTTGTTTTCCAGACTCTGCTTGACTGTCTGCATTTCTGTTTTTCACCTTTCTGCTGTTCTCTGTGGTTTACGTCTGCACACAATCTACGAGGTCGAAAAACAACGTCCCTTGTTCTGTTCTGGTCAGCCCCTCGCACTTAGACATAACATGAAACACAGCTGCACTGGAGAAATTTGCGTGCTTTTAATATTGCGATATCCCTGTTGGAGGCACTTGGAGAAAAACCTTTCCAGGGAGAAGAGCTGTGCTTGTCTGATGATGTAAACCTTGCATCTAGTTCTTGAGGTATGGGGGTCCCCCTGACAAAGCCCAGAGGTCTTCTATTTTTATAATAAACTAGTTACTAGCCTGGGGAGGGTGGCAAGGCATTATAGTCCTTTATCCACTGTCTTTATAAAATGCTGTCCCCGTTTGTATTCTATGGAATTGTAACAATGCTTATTGTTTTGTCTTTATGCATTATGCTGCTAGTACTGGCACGTGTACTGTGTCTTAGAGCACGTTAGTTGAAATAAACATTTTAAACTATACAGTGTCTCTTAATACGCACGTTGTGGACAAGTATGAGTGAGTAATGAAAGAGTGTTCTTGCTCCCGCGATTCCTGAAAGAGTCCGTGTTCTGGGATGTCTAATCATTGGTAGCTTCGCTGTAGTATGGAGAACGAATGAGACACTATAGCTAGTTGGATTGGGATTTTGGGTACTAAGGTGTATGGTTGGTACACCACTATACACCGAGGTCCTGTTTTCCTGCGCATAGTTCTGTATATGTGCAGAATCCCCGCAACATGGTGCCCAACGTCGTTGGTTGGCTTCTTATCTGCGAGACGCTTGAGTAGTGCTTGTGCTTGTCCACAATTCCCCTCACTTCTGTTTCCGGAAACGGCTGTGGGTGTGTAACCTCCTATATTGATGTTTTTATAGGTTCTTTCAAGCTTGAAGTTATGAAAAGGTATTGTCTTTCTTTAAACCCTATATTGCGCTGCCACGCACTAGGTTGTTCTTCATTCTTAGTCTTAATGGCTGTGGATATAAATATCCCGGCACATAGCCGCGCTGCGCTCCGTGCTCATTTAACCGCCTATGGAGTGCCTGACGCGGGTGTAGCCCTCATCTTTGTGGTACAAGCTGATCCGGCTTACCACTTTGAGGTGTTTTATTCTTGGGTCACTTTTCCGGCCGTAGATGGAGCTGATAATTTGTTCCATGTTTACGCTGTCACGGCCCTTCCTAATGTTTATCGGCCTTATCAGGCTCTTGAAGTTCCGCTCACGGCATGGCAACACTGAATTTGGTTTAATGGCACCCTCCCACACCCGGTCACCCCGATTCATTTAGGTCCCTTATCGATAGATGGGGCCACTTGGCCTGTTTTGGCCGGGTATACCCCACATCCACGTTATTTGATGGTTCCGGTGGATGATCTACGCCTACTGCATACGTCTTTGGTCCGTGTGCACAGAGCTTTAGTACGAAATGTAACAGGCAACGTCCAGATGGCCCCTCCTGGAGTTGCAGCGCATCCAGCTGGACTTGGCGGTGTAACTATAAGTCCCGTCATGGTTAATTCGGTGATGGGCAAGCGCCCACAGAATAAGGATGATTTGCCTTATTGGCTTGCTGAAAAATTTGACCAGGTGGAAGCAGTGTTTCCAAATACGTCTCCTGTGGACAAACACAGGATTTTGACTATTAGTTTGCCAAAAGACTTAGTTCCCGGGTTGACAGAATGCAACACCTGGGGTAAGGTATTTGCGGCAGTGTATGCAAAGTGTTTCGGCACTCCCTCCATGACGGTCCTCCCAGCCGTGATTAAGCGTGTTCAAGACCAACATGGCCCTGAAGCGGCTGTAGAATTGGGGTGAGACTGGTGGGAGTGTTCGATGTAGTGGCTGATCTGATCCTTGCAAATGTCAAGGGTGATGAAGTTAACTTCCAAGTAGCTAGCGCTTTGGCTTTAGTCCCAGAACTGGACAAGCTGCGCGAATTACCAAAAATTATTGCACAGGCTTATAAAACCATTGGCCGCAATAGTTTGGGAGTTAGGCCTTTTGCTAAACCACAAACTCACCCACAACCACAACCACAGCAAACACCTCAGTCTGATAAAGACGAGAAACCGTTCTTTTCTAAAAAGAACTGGAGGTTAAAGAAACAGGGTAAGCAACAATCAAAACCAGGGTCGCGTGCTGCGTCACCGGTTTCCGTATCTTCTGAATGCACTTATGATTTGTGTGACCAAGCGAGAATTAGGTCTGACAGATTTCAGGTCCCTGACCAGCGTTCTTCTTGTTCTTCACAGGCACCATCGACCTCACAGGCTGGTGGAGGAGATCGCCAGGAAAGAGGCAAGGGTCGTGACGCCCCACAGGGACGGGACCAACCTCGACAGCCTGGCAAAGGGAAACAAGAAGAATTTCCACGTTCTCGCCCTCAGTTTCAGAAGAAAAAAGTTGCGGCTTTAACAGCAAGATATGCCACAGACGGTGAGAACGAGACTCCTGAATTGGACGTGGGCAGTGACGTTGCTAGACAGCGCCACGGAAGTTACCATAGTGCGGGAGGCACTACGTCCTCATGTGGAGGCAACAGCAACTGATACTTTCATTACTGTCGAGACAGCTGACACCCGAGTGGCACCCCCTGACAGACTATTTGATATAGTCCTTCAAATTGAAGGTGACATTGCGCGTGTTATTAAAGGGATTTTTTGGGAAAATCTGACCTTTTCTTACGACATTTTATTGGCGGAGGCGGATTGGCCGCCCCCATTTGTTCTCGCTGCTCCGAGAGGGGAGGTAGTAATCCTTCCGAGTTTTTCTCATCATGTCCCCAAGGAGAAAGCGCAAGCTTTCACAGCTGAATGGGCTGTAGCCCAGGCACCGGCACTGTACCATAATCACGTGGGCTGGGATGAGGATTCTCCCCCCCATGAAATACCATTGCGGTCTCTGCCACAGCCTCAACCCCAATATCCCCTCCGGCGGAAAGCCAAGGGTCCCGTTTCAGACATTCTGACTCAGTTAGAATATCAAGGAGTGTCACCAATGAATAACCCCACACACTAGCCCTAGCTGTTAACTAGGGATGGGAACTAGAAGCACAGGGCCTAGGGACTAGCCAGCCTCCAAACTAATATGTAAACACAAATGGGGCTGTCCCTAGTAGGAGATTCTACAGGATTTTTTAGAGATGCGTGTCCAGTGGGGGCATCTCACAAAAAGCGAAGGACTGGCCTCACACACCACCTGGTGTCATGCTTCATCATAGGCCATCCTCGCCCTCTAAAAACTTTGTTTGATAGAGGGCGGGCATACACCTGACGACATGGAGCACTTCTAAAACTAAGTGGTGGCCCGTGAGTTTTTGTGAAAAAGTGATCTAAAAACCATTCCAGTTCTCAGTGACTGATTTAATAGTTTCTATATAAAAAGACAACTGCATGGTATTAAACGGAAGTGGGCGGTGATTTGGGAACTAATTATCCCATCACCGTGCTAAGAAAGGTCAACATGTTTCTGCTTAGGGTCCCCGGAGGGTACATAGCATTCGTCAGGACCAAATATTAGTAGAGGGCTCCGCCTTTTACACTTTGTATAAAGGATCAACCACTAAAACAAAACCGGGGGTTGTAAGGATCAACTGCCCCGCAAGCCTAATGCTCACTCGTGAAACCCTAGGTCACTATCCTACTTACTCCAAAGGAGGTCGATGGTGGAAGGGCCTACTGTGACATTTGTCATCTTCAGCGCTTCCAGCTGTGTCTCCTACAGTCATCCGCTTCGCCTCCCCAAATCACCACCTACTTCCTTTTAATACCATGCAGTTGTCTTTTTATTTTAGATCACTTTTTCACAAAAACTCACGGGCCACCACTTAGTTTTAGAAGTGCATCCCTGTCGTCAGGTGTATGCCCGCCCTCTATCAAACGAAGTTTTTAGAGGGCGAGGACGGCCTATGATGAAGCATGACACCAGGTGGTGTGTGAGGCCAGTCCTTCACTTTTTGTGAGATGCCCCCACTGGACACGCATCACTAAAAAATCCTGTAGAATCTCCTACTAGGGACAGCCCCATTTGTGTTTACACCAATGAATAACCCCCTTTTTGCGGTATCTAAACCCGATGGGTCTTACCGCGTAGTTTTAGATTTCCGGCATGTGAACTCTCATTGTCGGACCTTTGCGGTACAGAATACCCATAGTTCTGCTCTAGTAGACAGTCTTGTTCGTAAAAAATATAAAACAACGCTTGACCTTTCCAATGGATTTTACACACACAATTTGTCCCCTGAATGCAGTCAATGGACCGCGTTCAGTTCCGGTGGAAAACAAATAAAATACCGGCGTTTGCCAATGGGCTATAAACAGCCCGGGTGTCTTCGCCGCTCGTGTTGTCTCTTTGTTGGACAGCATAGACCCAGATGCGTATTCGTACGTCGATTATATATATCTGACAGACGACGAGCTATGGCCGCATCTTTCCCGTGTAGACCGCATTATTCTTGAATTTGCGGTCTTAGGTTACAAATTTAATTTTGCTAAATCACACATCGCAGAATACGCTGTGTTGTTTTTGGGCTACGAGTTCAACAATGAAGGTAGGGGCTTAGCACCCCACTTCCTGGAGAAGTGCGCCCTCCAACCACCCTGAAAAAACTTCAGTCTTTGCTGGGATTTTTGAACTTTGGGCGTTCTTATATTCCCGAATATGCCCAGCGTATCAAGCCTCTCTATGCCTTGATACAACCAACCTTTTCAAAGTCGTGCTGGCTTCCGGAACATTCACTTATTCTGCAATCTTTGCAGTCTGATCTACTTGAATCTAAGTTCTTATTGACTCGTGATAACCACACGAACCTGGTGATCAGAATAGTGCCAGGCGCCGTGGGTTTCACTTACTTGATGTTTAATGGAGGTGACACAGTACCTATTGCCTACAAGTCGCATCTTTACACTTCTGCCGAGTTGCGCTTTTCAACTGTGGAGAAAGTTTTGACTGCAGTGCAAATGGCGATTCTTAAGGAACGCGCACTGGCACAGGGAAAACGCATTTTGGTGGTAACACCATAGCCTGCCCTTGAGGCAGTGACAAAGGCAAGTGTACCAAACTCTAAGGCTTTGCACTACCATTGGATCCAATGGGCTACTTCGTTGACGTCTCCGGATGTCACTTTTATCTTTGATTCCTCTCTTCAGACACAGGAGTTCTTGCAGTATGAATTTGTTCATCCTCCTCCTCTGTATTTGCTGCCGCTTGAGGAGTACAAATGTATCATTTTCACCGATGGCTCGGCGCAACCGGCCACGGGTTCAAAGCATGCTTATTCAGCGGCTTGCGCTATTGTGGCAGGTAACATAGTGAACGGTGAGTTCAAATCGAGTGTTGTGCACACGCAGGCACTGGGAGACAGTACCGCCCAATTGGCCGAGCTGCGTGCTTTGGTGCTCGCACTTGAGTTTGCAGACCCGAATGTGACTACACTTATTGTATGCGATTCTTACTACTGTGTTCAGTCTTTTAATGACAACTTATTCTTTTGGTCTCAGAATGACTATCGAGATTCTAAAGCCAGCGCAATTAAGCATAAAATGCTTTGGGTTCGAGTAGCAGATCTTAAACAACGTCTGGCTCTCACACAGGTGATTCACACTCTTGGCCACCAGCGTGTGGGCGCACATGTGGTCGGTAACAGTTTGGCGGACGAAGCTGCCAAATCAGCATTAGCCACGTGCTCAGTAGCAGCCGTTACAAGATCCATGACAAAAATAGATAATGAGATTTTGGCAGCTATTGCAACAGAGGAAGGTTCTACATACCCACAGGGTTTCCCTTCCAAGTACTCTTATCACTTAAATCCCGACAAGGTTCCTTATGTAAGAATTCCGGACGTTGGTGATCGGCTGAGTCCCAACGCGGACTGCAGGAACTCTTTGATAACAGCCGCACACGAAGGCTTGGCTTCGGCCCATGCTGGGGTGTCTGCAACTGTTTCACTCTTGCAGCAGCGTTATTGGTGGCGTGGTTTATACAAACATACCCGTAATTATGTCCTTTCTTGTGACATCTGTCAGCAAATTAAGCCCTCTACGGTTACACGTCCGCCACAAACACAGCTCTGCATTTCTAATAAACATTTTGGTTGTGTATATCTAGATCACTGCTGTCCATTTTCTTCTGATACTGCATATAAATACATCTTAGTTGCAGTTGATTCGTGCACACGTTTCATCTGGGTTTGGCCACAACGCAGTGCTGACGCTCGAAATGTCATCAGGGATTTGCGTGTCTTTGTGGGAATTTTTGCCTGTAGCACCTTTCATTCTGACCAGGGTCCGGCGTTCGCCTCTAAGGCTTACAAGGATGCAATGAGATCTTTGGGGGTGCTGGTCCAATTTTCGTCTCCATACAGGCCTGAGGGCACTCAATTGTGGAGCGAATGAACCGTGACTTAAAGCAATCCTTGACAGCTAGAGTCTTAGTTACTGGCAGGTACTGGCTGGCCCATTTGTATGGCGTGCAACGTGCACTTCATAATCTCCCTAGAAGATCTCTGGGTGGGCGGACTCCATATGAAATGCTCTTTGGCATACAGATGTTTGTGCCAGACCTTGCAATCAGGCAACTACTGCAATCTTTGACGTAGATAATCATTCTACTATGTTGCAGGACTTACAAGAGACCCGTGACAGACTTACAAGTGAACACTTACCCTCAGCCGCAGACGCTGCGCTGCAGATTCCGGTTGCCGGCTGGCTTCCGAAGATTGGAGATCTGGTTCGAGAGAAGGTGGAGAACAAAAAATAATTTGGCCCCTCTTATCGTGCTCTGGTTCCAGTTCTTGGCTTGAAGGGTACTCGTACAGTCATCTTACCACTGCTTCCTGGTCGCAAAGACAACAGATACATCTCAGTGGACAATGTCAAGCTACAACATCTGGCCGATTCTGAATAGTGTAACACCTGCTATATCATGTCCAGCAATTTCAAGGAATCCTTCTGGTGGCCCTCCGGTCACCACACGTAATGATGTTGCCATTGGGATGGTCGCTTTACCAGATCACCTGCCCAACCTCCCAGCTACCTCCTGCAACAAGGGAACTGAGTATACTTATCCAGCAAGCGAGTCAGTGGCTCATTTGCCTACAACACCTCTGAGCCCATCTCGTTTTTCCTTTGATTCGTCTTCCACTTCATCATTTGTCCCAACCAAATTCAGTGTTTTTGTATCCTGGTTCAGAGACAATTTTTTGGTTCCTCCATGGACATACATCTGGTTGGTGCTCTTCCTGATTTTCCTGTTTATGTCCGTGGGCTTTGTGACAGTTTTTTTCCTACTCATCAATGGTCACTACTTACCTGAATGCTCTGCTGTGAACTCTGTTGCTGGAACTTTGGCTCCGCATTCTTCTTCACACATCATGAAGCGTGACCACACATTTGTGAACATTTCTGCCTTTCCAGTTGCAGATGGCATCGTATGGGATGCAGTGAATTTCCAAATTCATGGACCGACAGAAATTATTAATGTCCCAAATGTACTTTGTGTTTCCATGGGTGATGTGGTAAAAAGAAACATTCGTTCAGATGATTGGGACGTGCATGCAATTGAATCATTGTTTTCTGATTTGAAATACTATGCTGCTTTAAATGCTGAGGATTTGTACTTAATTTCAGCTAATTATGCCGATTTGTATTGTTACCAACATTATGGCAATCATTTTTTGCATAAACCGAGTACACTTCGAGGTAGTTTCAATTATACCCAGTGGGAACATTGCCCGACCCCTCTGCAAGGGAGCTCCCAAACACTGATAAATAAATGTACTTATTTTACGGACTTTGATAGATCAAACCCAGGGTCCTATTATTTTAAATTAAATATTTCTTCGACTTCAAAAGTGATGTTAACCCACACCAAATTGCTATATTCCAGTTTCTTTATGGACGCATTAGCTGTTGGTGGCTATGAGCACTGGATAAACACCATTGATTTGAAATCTATTTGGGGCACTAAACCCTGGCAGGTACGTGGTACAGAGGCCTTACACCGCGCTTGCCTAATCCCGACCCAAATTTTATTTTTAAATAGCACTATATACCAAACAAATTGTTTTGGTTTGGTGACTTCTAAACAATTAAATGCACCAACCGTTCCGACAGTGTCTTCATGGCCAAACTTGAGCTTGCATTTAAATTATTCCCATGATAAGTTGCAAGCTTTGCTTAAAAATAATTCATTTAATGTTTCTGCATTGGATCGCTCGGCGTGGTTGGTGTGGCCCATAGCTTCTAATGCCTGCCAACTGCGTTTTCATAACTCTGCACCGGGTTACAAACAGGATAGACCAGATCCACATTTTTCTAATTCACGTTCAATTACAACATATTCCGTTGGTAAATTATGTAAACAGTGGTTGCAGCACTCTACATTAGACTCTGTGAAACAACATTTATCCCTGTTATCCAGTAACATCGATCTGGCCGACTTTGTTCTGAGACCTAGAGGTCCAAGACAAAAAAGATTTGTTTATGCGACTTACAATGAAATCTGGAAGCTTTCACAAATAGAAGCTGCTTCCCGTTTACGGGAAATAGATCAAGCTAATCTAGAAAAAGTACTTGCTGTTGTTGACAATAGTATTAATACGCTGTCTTCCGCATTTACACATTAGATAATATTGTTTCTTCTGTTGTTGATATTGTACAGGATGAAGTGTCTGTGTTATATCATGCAAAAACAACAGTTGATGGACAGAATGCAGAACAATGTCATACATTCACCCAGTACAGAGATCTGGGCCTAAATCCATCGTATTTTTGCTCACCATGCCATTCCAGTTTGAACCCAGCCATATGCAAATCAGTCTTGACCCTGTGCCTCATGGGAACAGTCCAGCCCGATCTGCCAAGCCAGGTCCTCCCTGGACTGGAAACAAGCATCCTAGGACCGGTTTCAGGGTTTCACCCCTCTTCAGCCAGGATAGCTTGATTCCAGTGGCATGGAGAGCACAGGACCCATGTCTGGGCATACCCGTCCCACTCGGGGTGACAAATGCAAAAACAACAGTTGATGGACAGAATGCAGAACAATGTCATACATTCACCCCAGTACAGACATCTGGGCCTAAATCCATCGTTTTTTTGCTCACCATGCCATTCCGGTTTGAACCCAGCCATATGCAAATCAGTCTTGACCCTGTGCCTCATGGGAACAGTCCAGCCCGAACTGCCAAGCCAGGTTGTCCCTGGACTGGAAACAAGCATCCTAGGACCGGTTTCGGGGTTTCACCCCTCCTCAGCCAGAATAGCTTGATTCCAGTGGCATGGAGAGCACGGGACCCACGTCTGGGCATACCCGTCTCACTCGGGGTGACAAATGCAAAAACAACAGTTGATGGACAGAATGCAGAACAATGTCATACATTCACACCAGTACAGAGATCTGGGCCTAAATCCATCGTTTTTTTGCTCACCATGCCATTCCAGTTTGAACCCAGCCAAATGCAAATCAGTCTTGACCCTGTGCCTCATGGGAACAGTCCAGCCCGAACTGCCAAGCCAGGTCCTCCCTGGACTGGAAACAAGCTTCCTAGGACCGGTTTTGGGGTTTCACCCCTCATCAGCCAGGCTAGCTTGAATCCAGTGGTTCTGCATTCCATCCATCAATTGTGTGTCTTCTGCTAACATTCTAAAAGTGGCATTTTCAGAATACTAACTAAAATCTGACTTCATTATATCATGGTCAGAATCAAATGCGTTCAGTAATGCAGTTTGCATGGACTTTACAAACTCTGAAGATGGGGAAAGTACCATGGCATTTCTTAAATGCAACTGCATTGTTTTTGCCATTTAATTTGACTGACAAGCAGCAGTTCATGTCCATGAAGGATGCGACATACACTCTTCTGCATATCGAAAAAATAGATCCTTTACCGTTCTCTGTGGCGGAAACTGACTCTGCAGTTTGGCTCGTTCACGGGGTTATCACTTTGCCTTTTCCTTTATTTGAATTTAGCTCATTACCCTATTGGCCGTTTTGAGCCTTTGGGCAGTGCTTTTTTGCATGAAGTTTGGTCCTTACCTTTCCCATACAGATGCCTTAGGGATGACAAAGAGGTATTTCTCACAGGGGAGTCTTGCAATTCTACAGTGGGTCATTCCCTTGTTTGTAAAAACATTAAATTGTGCGGGGCTTGTAATGTTTCTGCCCCGAATCTTGCATGTGTGTTGAAGGGTATTCCTGCTCCAGTTATATCACCTACTTTCACTATGCTTGCTAATGGTAGCTATCTGCTCTTAAATAATCAAGAATGCTGTGGATTGCAGGCTGGCATACCCTACATTGTAACAGTTTCGCAACGCGTAGTTTGCTGCAAAAATGTGATTTTTCCACCCCCGCGGGGGAAGTTAGATAGTTCCATTTGGCCTTACATACCAACTTTGAAGGCAGATTTCAATAAATTGAGCAGAATAAAGGCGCTCTTATTAAACCAGGAGGTTATGCTGACTTCCGCACGGGAGTCCTTCGTCCTCCAGGGGGCCAGCACCCACAGTGAAATACAGACACTTTTGACCACGAACCTCCCTCAACATTTCGGTGAACTGATACACTGTATATTCAATGCATCTAATACCAACGGCCTTGTACACTTTTTTAAAGTTGTGGGCTCTGGCCTTCTGACGTCCTTTCAGACTATATTTGGTGTAATATCGGCTTTTATTCATTCCATTTTTTCCAGCGTCTTTGGTGGCTTCCCATTGATCCTAGCCTTAGCTGCTGGAATATTGCTTTTGCTTTGCCTGTTGCGCAATGGCTGCACCTCTTGTGGGCCTACACAGCCCAGGGCAACTGCGGATGCTACGTGACCGCATGATTGACAGCTTTGGTGTACTGCCGCTGGCGACAATCAGCGTGGCTTATGGATTATCTTTTCGCTTTGCGTATTTCACTTGCGTGCAACCTGTGATGTCCTGCTTATGGTGTCCATTCTCATGGTCCTTGGATGTTTGCCTCTCCAATACGTCTTGTTCAGACCCGGATTTCGACCAGTAATGGGCCCCTTAATGGCCCATGAACGGGAATGTTCCGGTGACGGATTAATGGCGCGTGCGGCTGCACTTGGAGTCTTGGCACAATGGGATATGTGTGCGGCTGCTCAGAATCTCCTGCAACAAAGTTATATTGAATATCACGCAAGTTGTCCTGCAATGCTGATCGCTGCTCCCTATTGTGAGGAGCATGAATGCAGTTTTGATTTATTGAACTGGATGGCATCTCTTTTTTCAAACGATGATAATGATGTCTTTTTGGAGGGTGTTGCTGTCTTCTGTGCATACACTCTGATGGATTAGTGGTTTTGGCTCTTAATGACCTGCATATCCGGATTTTGTTTTTACATACTCTTTGAGTAGCTGTTTTTTTGGTTCTATTTTGATTTTTTTACCATTTCTTACCAAAACGATTCAACCCTATAGACGATTGCATTCTGCTCGATTTCATTGAACTCTGTTTTCGTCCTATGTCGTGACCTATGGACTGACCAGGGGAGGGTGTAGTGTGGATTGTGGCCTCATTGTTGACATTGCTAAGTTAGCTTAGGCCGAGCTGCCATGATCCCTCTTTTTGCACACGTTACTCCGTGACTTTGTTTTCCAGACTCTGCTTGACTGTCTGCATTTCTGTTTTTCACCTTTCTGCTGTTCTCTGTGGTTTACGTCTGCACACAATGTACAAGGTCAAAAAACAATGTCCCTTGTTGTTCTGTTCTGGTCAGCCCCTCGCACTTAGACATAACATGAAACACAGCTGCACTGGAGAAATTCGGGTGCTTTTAATATTGCGATATCCCTGTTGGAGGCACTTGGAGAAAAACCTTTCCAGGGAGAAGAGCTGTGCTTGTCTGATGATGTAAACATTGCATCTAGTTCTTGAGTTATGGGGGTCCCCCTGACAAAGCCCAGAGGTCTTCTATTTTTATAATAAACTAGTTACTAGCCCGGGAAGGGTGGCAAGGCATTATAGTCCTTTATCCACTGTCTTTATAAAATGCTGTCCCCGTTTGTATTCTATGGAATTGTAACACTGCTTATTGTTTTGTCTTTATGCATTATGCTGCTAGTACTGGCACGTGTACTGTGTCTTAGAGCACGTTAGTTGAAATAAACATTTTAAACTATACAGTGTCTCTTAATACGCACGTTGTGGACAAGTATGAGTGAGTAATGAAAGAGTGTTCTTGTTCCCGCGATTCCTGTTCTGGGATGTCTAATAATTGGTAGCTTCGCTGTAGTACGGAGAACGAATGAGACACTATAGCTAGTCGGATTGGGATTTTGGGTACAAAGGCGTATGGTTGGTACACCACTATACACCGAGGTCCTGTTTTCCTGCACATAGTTCTGTATATGTGCAGAATCCCCGCAACACTACTGTGATGCTCCATCCCTTCACCTGCTGCAGTAGGCATGATTCAAACCTGCTGAAGCAAAGGCCTGACTCTGCCCTTTTCTGCCTCTTGAAGAAAACAACCTTTCTAGCTTCTTATTGCACCAAATAAAGGAGTTTCACTTGCCTCAAACTTTACCCATCATTTCATTAGCCATAGCTCATACTTCAGCTTTATTCATAGCCAACCTCACAGGCACCAAACCCCTGATTTTAGAGATCGCCTCACACCAAAATGAAAAATCACCACCATCCAACCTAATTTACTATCAGTGTAGCACCTTCCTTGCATTCTTGTGCTCAGTTATAAGCCCCGAGGCCTCATTTGCGCGCTACAATACACCGAATTTCAAGGGCAAAGAATGAATACATTTATAAAGGAAGATAAGGCTTTGTCTCTATTGCACCTACTTGAGAAAAAGGGGGGTTGGTAGGAGGTCATGAGGGAAAAGATTTGTCATTTTGGGGCGCACGTGCCAAAAAGAGGGGCCACTTTTCTCCTTTGTTTTTCCAAGTGGAAATAAACTTAGCAAATGAAAATAAAAGCACTGTATGAACATTTACCACCTTGGGATACTTTGAAAGCATTGGCAGGATTCAAACACTTGTCCTGTGTGAGCCTGTGCCATCAGAGGCACAAGACTTACCATTGAGCTATAGCTCCTTGGTGTTCTAGACCCTTGCAGTAGTAACTATAAGCAACATACAGGCCCTGGTTTCATTGCCTGTGGATTTCATTACACATGAAAAGGATGACCATGATATAGGGACGATTTGATAAGATACTAAAAGGGAAGCCAGTGTGGTCCAGTGGGTAAGTTCCTGACTTCCACCCAGACAATCAGGGTTAACATCCCGGGATCAGCACCAGATGATGGCGCAGCAGAAGTAAGTTGGAGGTGGGCCTGCCTGGTAAGAGAAATGTGTGTGTGTGCGCTGTGTAAGAGTGGAGTTGTGCCTGGCGAATGGTGATTGCAGAGTAGTTGGTAAGTAGCATGGGTCTGGTGAGAGCAAGGTGCAGGATCAGTGACAGGTGAAAGAAGGGGAACAGGTGTTAAGTGAGTTGGAGTGTAGGGTGGGTGGACTCAGGGGATAGGTGTAGGGGAGTGCAAGGGTAGGTGGGTGGGATACCAGGGACGAAGAAGGGGGGTCATAGAGGGAGGTGGAGCCTGGGACAGAGAAGACATGTCAGAGCAGAGTGGGGCCAGTTATGGTCACTCATTCTGTGGTTCACTAGCCCACATTAGGGGTGATTAATTATGCTGGGGAATGCTAATTTTTTTTACTGCATCCCCACTACACTATCTGATTTGGGGGGTGGCAGTCGAATTTGGGGGAGCAGTATTAAAAGGGGTTTGGGGGTGCATTATGAAGGGTGATGTGGACACAGAATGACATGCCTTCTGGGTAATTTTGTGGTACCTTCCAAACATACCCCCTACTCCACAAATACAGGCCAGCCATTCCTCATTCCTCATTCACTGTCATCTCAGTACTCCACTCCATATGCCCTGCAAGACCAACAAGAACAAGAGGTATGTCAGCAAGCAGAAGAAAAGCCTCAGTGTGCTCTTATGTTCATACTGCAGCCCTCTAGTAACACTAGACGGCAATTGCAGCATAATAATTGGACTGAGAAGAGGGCTGTCCTATGCAAATAATGTCCTCCCATGCATTCTTTCTTCTGAGACGGTGGACGGCTTGCGCTGTGATACATCCTACAACATATGCTCTTCAGCAGATTTCAAAAGCAGCCTATCTTAGGCTAAGGATTTTGCCACTCGAAGGTTGCACCTGGGGACATCACCCTCATTTAGCAGGACCCCAAATTGCCTGCAGTCATCCTTTATACAGAACAAGGGCGTTTGAGGGTGTCCTCCAAAGGATGGAAGGGGTGTTTAAAGCTCCGGCCAAGCCCCGCCCCATGTTCTACTGTGATGCTCCATCCCTTCACCTGCTGCAGTAGGCATGATTCAGACCTGCTGATGCAAAAGCCTGACTCTGCTCTTTTCTGACTCTTGAAGAAAACAACCTTTCTAGCTTCTTATTGCACCTAATAAAGGGAGTTTCACTTGCCTCAAACTTTACCCATCATTTCATTAGCCATAGCTCATACTTCAGCTTTATTCATTGCCAACCTCACAGGCACCAACCCCTGATTTTAGAGATCGCCTTACACCAAAATGAAAAATCACCACCATCCAACCTAATTCACTATCAGTGTAGCACCTTCCTTGCAATCTTGTGCTCAGTTATAAGCTCCGAGGCCTCATTTGCGCGCTACAATACACCGAATTTCAAGGGCAAAGAATGAATACATTGATAAAGGAAGATAAGGCTTTGTCTCTATTGCACCTACTTGAGAAAAAAGGGGGTTGGTAGGAGGACATGAGGGAAAAGATTTGTCATTTTGGGGCGCACGTGCCAAAAAGAGGGGCCACTTTTCTCCATTGTTTTTCCAAGTGGAAATAAACTTAGCAAATGAAAATAAAAGCAACGTACGAACATTTACCATCTTGGGATACTTTGAAAGCATTGGCAGGATTTGAACCATTGTCCTGTGTGAGTCTGTGCCGTCAGAAGTACACGACTTACCATTGTGATATAGCTCCCTGGTGTTCTAGACCCTTGCAATAGTAACTATAAGCAACATACAGGCCCTGGTGTCATTGCCTGTGGATTTCATTACACATGAAAAGGATGACCATGATATAGGGACGATTTGATAAAATACTAAAAGGGAAGCCAGTGTGGTCCAGTGGGTAAGATCCTGACTTCCACCCAGACAACCAGCATTCAAATCCCAGGATCAGCACCAGGTGACGGATGATGGCGAAGCAGAGGTAAGTTGGAGGTGGTCCTGCCTGGTAAGAAAAATGTGTGTTTGTGCGTGCTATGTAAGGGCAGAGTCATGCCTGGCAAATGGTGATTGCAGAGTAGTTGGCAAGTAGCATGGGTCTGGTGAGAGCAAGGGGCGGGATCAGTTGAAGGGGAACAGGTGTTAAGTGAGTTGGAGAATAGGGTAGGTGGACTTAGGGGGTAGGTATAGGGTGAGTGCAAGGGTAGGTAGGTGGGATACCAGGGACGAAGAAGGGGGGTCATAGAGGGAGGTGGAGCCTGGGACAGAGAAGAGACGTCAGTGCAGAGTGGGGCCAGTTGTGGTCACTCATGCAGTGGTTCACTAGCCCACATTAGGGGTGATTAATTACACTGGGGAACCCAATTTTTTTTTTACTGCATCCCCACTACACTATCTGATTTGGGGGGTGGGAGTCGAATTTGGGGGAGCAATATTAAAAGGTGTTTGGGGGTGCATTATGAAGGGTGATGGGGACACAGAATGACATGCCTTCTGGGTAATTTTGGGGTACCTTCCAATCATACCCCCTACTCCACAAATACAGGCCAGCCATTCCTCATTCCTCATTCACTCAGTCATCTCAGTCCTCCACTCGCCCTGTGATCCAGCGTGGCTAATATAAATGTTTCCTTATGACACAAATCCAGAGTAAACACCTATACAGCTTTAATCACTTGAAACTTATGTCGGTGGGGCCCATAACACTGCATGCATACATCCACTTAATTCTCTGGATCTAGCACTATGGAAAATGAGTTGCTGGACAAGCAGGATACCTTATAAAAGAATGGCAACATTATAACCTATACATTATATACATTAACTTCGGATCCTGTCGGTTCTAAACATCAAAGGACTCCGCTATTCGGTTGATAGACCAACTAGTAGAATTAGTTGATGATGATTAAGACCAGCTCAATCATAATTAAACCTTTAGCATTTAAAATCACAGTTTTATTTAAAGAAACCACAGACTCATTTAGAGTTAGTATATCATTTTATCTAAATTTTCTTTAAGCAAAGGTAAAGTTCAATTTATTAGCAAAATACATTTATTTTATCAGTAAACATTTTAGTAAAAGATTTAAATGAAGATGAGAAATATTCATTACCCATGGCCATTGGGCGATGACAAGAATGGTTCATCAGGAAAGAAAAGATGAACCGCAGATTTCAGAATGGACTCCCAAACTGACTGACTGTCCCGCTAACCTCCTCTGACGCGATCCCCTCCCGGGCAATTCCCGCAACGGTCTCGTTCCTTTTCCCAGTCAAAGTTCAAAATGACAGGGTCTCTCGCAGCATCAGGATAGAATAAAAGGAGAAGTTTTTTCACAACGTAAGAGCAGACCCTCTTATACCCTATTTTCTGGCTCACTACACTTAAAAGTTGCAATCTTTAGGGGCAGAAATCACGCTAATTGGTCCATTGGAGGGGTGGTGATGGTCACTGCATCGCCCTCCTTGTTCGAACCGGTTTGGGGACAATAACGCATACAATAAGTCTCAGGCTCAACAAAGTCCAAAAGTAGTTCAATTTACTAATATAATTTGTAGCAACTTCCAATGGTCACACATTAGTTCATCCCCTGTCGCTCACATTTCCCAGCCGTTCCCAGGCATATGTGCTGAACTCCTGGCACGCCTTTTGTGGCAGGTCAGACTGGCCTTGACCATGAGAGGTACAAGACTTACCATTGAGCTATAGCTCCTTGGTGTTCTAGACCCTTGCAGTAGTAACTATAAGCAACATACAGGCCCTGGTGTCATTGCCTGTGGATTTCATTACACATGAACAAACACAACAGTAATCAGAACATGGAAAATAAGCCTTTCTGTTTACCACCCGCCATTCTAAAGACCTGTGTTAGGTATTACCAAGCAGAAGCGACATTTAAAGCCATTTGACTTACCACCTGCATTCTTTGCCACGGTGCAATTTACTATGCTACACAAATCATGCAATTTTACTCTATTTATTACTCAAATCACAGTTTAGGTTAGTTAGCTTCACATTTGCAAATAAATTAGATTTTTGCATGCATTTAGCAGGTTGCCCACATGTACTGTTTAACAAAAAGGTGTATTTGTTGATTAATTCATGCGTTTCAAACGGTTAGTACCATTAATATTATGGGGTCTTAAATTCCAAGGGGTACAAAAAATATTTTGTTTCCCCTGCTCCATCAATTCCCCCTTTGGTGATTTTTAACATCACCACTAAAACCTATCCCTACCAAAATTTATCAGATAAGTGTTTCTTGTCCACTTGCATTTGTTAATCTAGACAATCGTGTTCTTTTCATCTTGTTTCTTAGACCTTTTGTACATATTCTCTTTAAACTCTTCTAATTCGATCTCTCCCATCTCCCGTTCTCTTTCTTTGTTTTTCTCATTTTTTCTTTTTACTTTATTTTGTCTTTTTCTTCTTTTAACACACACATATGCTAATCTCAATAATAGTATTATCATTACTACTAAAGTCACTGGAATTAGTACTTTTCCAATTAGTGAACTACCTATCTCGGTGAACCATTTCCTTATTGAGGAAAAACCTTTACCAAGTTTCTCCCAAGCACCTTCAACCTCCAGTGCGGCAATTTCTTTATGCAAATCAGTAATGTTCTTTATATACTTCTGTATATTCTGACTTTTATCTGGAATGTAAGTACAACAATGTTGTACTTTCAGCATTCCACAGACTCCACCCTCTTTTGCCAAAAGAATGTCAAGGGCAAGTCGATTTTGCATTACCATAGCCCTCATGGCAATCATTTCAGTATTTATCATCAAGAACCCTCCAGCAGTATTAGTTGATAAATGATCTACCACTGTAGACAATTTCCGAATCTTGTATGCATTCAAAGATACACCCACTGCTGGTATCAATGCTCCAAAAATGTCACCTATTATCTCTGAGAAGCTTTCCCTTCTCCTACGGGTTAATGGTGTACCTATCTCGTGAATTCCTTTTGTTCCTCTTTCCACGTGAAAAATCTTAGGAAAGACTAGGCCTAGATAGCATGATCCGTACCAATGGTCCGGCAACCTATAGTATGCTCGGTTTCCACAAATATAATAGATCCCTGGAAATACTGGATCTTTTCCTCCTTTGAATCCCCATCCCCCTAAAATGTTGTATGTATCTTGGCACTCACTAGAACCCACGAAATAGTTATCATACAGGGTGTTGTCTCTACTAATACACAATTATCCCTGTTGGGGCCAATCTAAAACCATAGCTGCATTCGTTTCGCCTTTGTTTTGACCTCCCTCTTCAAACGCCCAAGGTGGGGTTTTTGTCTTTTCTTCGTTTGCCTTTCTTTGAAACTTAACCATTCTGTCTTCTACCATGTCTAAAAAGACTTTTTCTTCCTTTCTTATCCTACAAGTAAGGTTATGTCTAAATGCATATTCTAATGTTAATTCTTTTGTTTCTAAGAAAAATTCTCCAAAAGTCTTTGCAAATTTCAGCCTATTTAGTTCAGGGACTATGGGAACCTTAGCAAAAACAGCATCTGCGTCAGTGTAGTAATACTCTAATTTACCTGTTTTGTAAAACAAACTAGCTAAAACACTACAAGTTATTCCATACGTCAAAGGAAGGTGATGATATGTCACACCTTCTGTTACAGACGCAGGTAACTGCATACATACATAACAATCTCTGACATCCATTGTCTCCACATATTCATATAAGAGTTTCGTGAAGAAATTCTTGGAGAAATCAGTTATTGACTTATCCCTATGAAATTCAGTACTATCTATCAGTGTTGCAGTGTTCTTCATGTTAGTTTTCTGGTCATTATTCGTGTCATTTATGATTGCAGATGTATTTTCTACAACTAACCTTAGTGGGATTACTATTGTTAAAATGAACCAAACAAGCATCAGAAAGCCTGTACAACAGAAACACATTTTACACCATCTACGGAGAAACCCACATCTAGATCTTCTATTCTCGGTGTCTACCATGTTGAAATATTATCTGGTTATATGTACAGAAATGTGTTCCCACACCTCAAATGACTTAGTGTTGATTGGGATCAACTGCTTTTGCTGCACTTTTCGGTTTTCTCAGAAACCTTCTTTGTCTTTATCAGTTTTGTGTCTAGTCCGGTTTGCCTTCTCTGACTTTCAAGATTGGCGCAGTTCACTCTCACCCATTTGTTCACAGTCTTTGTCTGGGTTTTCGTGACTACTATCCACTTCTTTAATGTCAGGCAATGCTATGTATATCCATTCAGGCGACTTGTATTTCAAGTTGGGTCTTTTCACTCTTTTGGGTCTCTGCAATTTTCTTTTATTCGTCTTTCCTTGTCTCTCTTGACTTGTTATTTTGTTTACTTGTTCTCCTGTGTCTCTGTTCAAATTTACTATCTTATATCTCAGCCTTTTAATTTCGTTGGGCCAATTGTCTCCTTTTCTTGGCCTTTTCAGTTCACTTTCCTTTTCTTCTTGTTCGAGTCTCCAAGTTCTCTTTCTTGGACCTATTCTTTGCCTTCTCTCGTCTTCACTTTCCTCAGATTCTGTCTCAGATCTCACTTCACTTCCTCTAACTTTGAATTTTATGATCTCAGCTCCTTCGTCTGAATCTAAACCTCCTCGTGTTTCTTCCACATGTAAATTTGAATCTAATCCTCCTCGTGTTTCTTCCGCATGTAAATTTGAGTTTAAACCTCCTCGTGTTTCTTCCGCATTTTCCTCTATCTCTCTATCTGAGTCTGAACTTTCTTGAATTACCTCTACAATTTCCGGTGGAATTTCCCCAAAGCTTGTACTTGGCTGTTCAGTCACTGTCTATTTGTTCAGTTTCTCCCGTTTCAATATCAGTTCTTTTGTTTTCGGATTCTTTTGTTTGCTTTTCTCTGCATTCAGGTTGGTCTGTTTCAGATGCTGAACTGGTATCTGATATTTCCAGATGTCGACTTACAGGTCGAGCTTCAAGATCTGGAACTCTGTTTATTTCAGTTTCTTCTTTAATTATCGAACTGGTACCCGATTTTTCCAGATGTCGACTTACAGGTCGAGCTTCAACATCTGGAACTCTGATTGTTTCAGTCTCTGCTTCAGACTCTGAACTGGTGGCTGATATCTCCAGATGTCGACTTACAGGTCAAGCTTCAGGATCTGGAACTCTGATTGTATGGCTGGCATGAATCCAGTTTTTCACACCTGCACACTTTACTGCAGTCGTCGTCACCAGAATCACTTGATGTGGCTTATCCCAACGTGGAACCAAGCAATTTCTTCTTCTGTGAACTTTTATGCGGACCCAATCTCCTGGACTCAGATCATGAGCTGGTTTTCTCTCAAGAGTGGTCGCATCCGGTCCAACCTGATGAAACACAGAATGCACCACATCAGCCAATCCTTTGCAATAGTCCAGTACGAGATCATCAGTTATAGTCAGCAATTTGTTCACAGGTACGTATGCTTGTCTCATTGCTCGTCCCATTATTATCTCGTGGGGACTTAAACCTGTCTTTCTGTCAGGTATGCTTCTTATGCTCATCAGCACCAATGGCAAGGCTTCGGGCCATTTGAGTCCTGTGGCTTGACACATTTTCCCCAACCTATTCTTTATGGTGCCATTTACTTGCTCTACCACTCCAGAAGCCTCTGGTCTATAGGCACAATGCAGCTTTTGTTGAATATCCAGTGCTTCACATATCAGTTGGATAATTTCATTTTGGAAATGTGTTCCTCTATCTGTCTCTATCGTTACTGGAAAACCATATCTAGGAATGAATTCTCTCAACAGGAGCTTAGCTACAGTAACTCCATCATTCCTTCTTGTCGGATAGGCCTCCACCCAACGAGAAAACAAACAAACGACCACCAAGACATACCTCAATCTGTTACTCGGGGGCATTTCAATAAAATCTAGTTGCATTCTGGTAAAGGGACCTCCTTCTCGTCCTATTGCTCCCAAACTCACCACTGTTTTCCTTCCAGGATTTAGCTGTTGACAAATAAGGCATCTTTGGCAAAGACTTTCAGCTATAGCCCTAAATTTTGGGTTATACCAGGTCTGTTTGAAAAGTCTGATCATGGCATCTCTACCTATGTGTGCCTGTCCATGGTACATCCGTGCCATGTTAGAGATCATGCTATCAGGCATAACCGGTCTTCCATCCCTGTAAACCCAGACCTCATCTTCCTCTCTCTGTCTGCAACCTGATTTTATCCAAATGTCTTTTTCCTCATCACTTGCCTCTTCTTGCAATTCTTTCACCTCTTCCCATGTTTCAACTGAGTTATTAAACAGCAAGGGACATGAAACATTTTCTTTCTCCCTTCTCCGATTCAATGAGGTCTAGTTTCTGGCGCAATATTGGGCTATTTCATCAGCAAATTTGTTACCCACTGCAATATAGTCGGATCCATTTTTGTGAGCAATACATTTTACCACCGTAATCTGTTTAGGCAGCTGTATCGCCTCAAGCAACATCTTCACAAACTCACCATTTCTAATAGGAGACCCTGAGGAAGTCAGGAATTCCCTCTGAGACCAGATCTGTCCAAAATCGTGGACCACTCCGAAGCCATACTGGCTATCCGTGATCACAGTGATTCTGAAATTCTTTCCCAGTTTGCACGCTCGAATCAGAGCAATCAGCTCAGCAACTTGGGCTGAACGTATTCCTCTCAAACAGGATGCTTCCATTATGGTTGCACCGTACATACAGCATATTCAGCACTTAAAACTCCTTCATTCGTTCTCAAGCACCACCCTTCCACAAACATTACATAATCTGATTCTTTCAAAGGTTCATCCCTAATGTCAGGGCGGTGCTTTGTGCAAAACTCAAGCACGTCCAGACAGTTATGATCAACGTCATCTTTGACTTCCAGATTTACTGCATCTGGCAGTGAGGTGGAAGGATTCACACTTGTGCATCTTACAATGGTTACATTGCCTGCACCCAAAATTACTTTTTCATACCTAGTCAGCCGACTATGTGTCATGAATTGGGTTTTTGTTCGGGTCAAAAGGATTTCGACTGAGTGAGAGACATATACTTTCAAAGGATATCCCATCACTATGCCTTCACTCTGTTCTAGACTCACACAAGTAGCAGCTACTGCTTTTAGACATCCAGGCAACGCCTTTGCTACCGGGTCCAAAACAGCTGAAAAGTAAGCTATTGGTCGTGTCATTCTTCCATGCCTTTGTACCAAAACTGAAAGTGCACATCCGTCTCTCTCACTACAATACAGCTCAAACTCTTTTTCATAATCAGGCATTCCTAATGCTTCGCACAAACTTGTTCTCAGTTCCTCGAAAGCTTTAATTTCCTCATCATTCAGTTCAATCGGATCTTTAACATCTTTCTTTGTCAATCGCTGTAAAGGTTTTGCAATCAATGAAAATCCACTTATCCACTGTCGGCAATAACCAACCATTCCAAGGAACATTCTCACCTCTCTTTGTGTCATTGGAGCTCTCATTCCTTTAATAATTCTTATTCTTTCTGTTGTCACTTTTCGCATCCCTTTTTCAATCTTACGACCTAAGTACTGTACTTCCTGTTGACAGAATTGCAGTTTTGATGGGGACACCTTGTGTCCTCCTTCTGCCAAGTGATTCAGTAAAGCAATTGTGTCTGTAACACATGCTTCTCTGGTCTTCGATGCTACCAACAAGTCATCGATATATTGGACCATCACAAATTTTTCTGGCATTTTTAAACTTTCTAAGGATTTCTTCAGAATCTGATTAAATATAGAAGGACTTTCAGTATACCCCTGAGGAATTCGGCACCATGCCAAAATAAGCTCTCCGAACCGGAACGCAAATAATGGCTGGCTGTCAGGGTGCAATGGAATAGAAAAGAATGCATGGCACAAATCAATAACTGTATACCATTCTGCATCATGGGGAATTTGATACAGTATTACAGCAGGGTTTGGCACAATTGGGCAACAAGGAATAACAATTTTGTTTACTTTTCTCAAATCCTGTACTATTCTATATGTTCCATTTGGCTTTTTCAGTCCCATTATAGGAGAATTATATGGGCTGCTCATTATTTCTCTCAAAATCCCTTGTTCTATCACCTTATTAATCACAGGTGTTATTCCTTCAATAATTTCTGGTGTCAATTTGTATTGCGGGGTGTTTGGGTAACTTGTTCCTTCTTTCACAGTAATTTTTACAGGATCAACTTCTCTCATTAGTCCAATATCTTCACCAGTGAAATCCCATACATCAGACCTGACTGTTCCTTTCAGTTCAGCATGCATTTTCTCTGCATCGAAAACAGGAAACGTATCATACATTCCTGGTTCTAGTTCTGTCATTGTTAATTTATACAGAACATCATCATCTGGTGTTTGAAAAGCAATACCATCTGGAGAACAGTAGATGGTACAATTCATTTTACAAAGCATATCGTGTCCTAACAAATTTACAGGACTACAATCACACACCACAAAACGATGCATGTCTTTGAATGGACCAATTTCCACCTCTATTGGTTTTGTAAGTGGGGTTTTAATTTGCCTATTTGAAATGCCTACTACTTGGATGTATTCTCCTGAGAGAGGAAGGTTTGGAATTTCCACTGACCTGACAGTAGAACGGGTAGCACCAGTGTCCACAAGGAAAGTGACATTTACACCATTCACTTTTCCATCCACAAATGGACCTGACTGATCTACCTCTAGAGTTGCGCCAAGCACGCACTCTTCTTCCTCTCCTAGGCACCATCATAAGCTTTCATCCGATTCATCTCCATCCTGCCGTAACCAATATTGCGAAATTGCAGCTGCGCGTGGCAATTTTGTTACCTGCTCTCCTCCGTAGAATCCTGCCTCTGTACTGTATCTCTGAGGATTTACACTCTTTGGAAGAGGTGGTTGCGGCACCTGACACTGTTGAGTAACTACCTGCGGCTGTTGCAGCTGTTGGTAACTCACCTCATTCTGCACCTGTGGATTCAATGATTGATTCTCTGTGTTAGTTTTTGGAGGAAATTTACACTCCTTTCTCCAGTGCCCTAATTTTCCGCAATTGTGACATGGCCATTTCTTTTTAGCTTCTTCTATACTCATCTGACCTTTTCCCTTACCAATATTTGGTTTGGACTTCGTCTGTCCTGCATCACTAGACTGATTATTCATTTGAGCTTCTTGTTTTTCTGCAACCTTTACTTGTGCCCACATTGCCTTTTCCTTGAGTTTACGGTGTCTACACTCAATATCATCACTGCAATATTTGGCATACCGTAATACCTCATCTACTGTGCTATTCTGCCAACATAACATATGCTGCTTAATCATTTCACTTATCTCAGGTCTTAAGCCATACACAAATCTGTATACAAAATGACTCATGTCCTTTTCACTCAAATTCTCGTATCCACTATACTGTTTAAAGACCAAAAGCAGTCTCTCGTAGTAAGCCTGTACAGATTCCTTACTCTCCTGAGTTGTTCTATCAATATTTACCCAATCCGTTTCTTTTGGTGGAATTTTATTTTTCTGAAACGGGATTGCCTGTTCATATTTTCTCATTACTTCTGGACCTGGCGCTCCTGTTTTTGCATCTCTAGGATATTCTTCCTTTGGCCAATCAATTGTAATTTTACACTCTGTCCATAAATCAGCAGGAACAACAATCTCAAACAATCCATCCAGATCTTCCCACAATACTTTTTAAACCTTTACAAACCTTTCTACCTGTCTATACCACTCTACAGGCTTTTCTCTCAATCTCGGAAAATCATTTGTAAATGACAATATATCTTCTCTGGACCATGGGACATGAACATAACTTCCTCCTGGAGTTTCTCTCATAGGACATTCCGTTACTGTTTGTTCTTTCTCTTTTACTGGAAAAGCCAATGATGCTTTATCAGTTGTTCCCTCTTTCCTTCTTATCCACCTACTTCTCCATTTGTCTAGATTACACCATTTTCTTTGTAAAACAATTAATTCTTTTATCTGGGTTAGTCGTCTTGAAGTATTCAGATTTTCTATGTCTTTCTCACTGAAATCTACCCTGTACGGTTTCTGCAATCCTTTAATCTTCCCAAAATCTACTCCTAATTCATTCGCTGTTGTTTCCAGTTTTTCATGCAAATTCCTAGCTCTCCAAGTGATGCTTTTGCACATAAACATTAACTCCTCATCTTGATAGGACTTCAATCGATCTGAACCAATAGTTCCTAGAATTAATTCTTCCATATCTATTTTTAATCTGACCACATCCAAAAGTTGTGGTTCAGCATTTTTTCTGGAAGCTCCTTACCCAATCATTTAATTCTTCTGCATTCAGACCCACAGGGGTCCTGTTTAAATCTATCCAATTTGTACTTCTCTCTGGGGTTTCAGTTGCTGACTCAGCTCCCATAGGAGTCCTATTTATCTGACTCTCATTAATTGTCAAATTTACAGGTGGACTTAATCTATATGGACAAACAGTATCTTCCCTCTCTCTACTTTCTGGAATTATTTCTTCTCTTACTTTTTGCATACTAGAATTTAATGGAATTATTAAGGAGTGTTCATCTATCTTTTGATTTTCAGATACTGGGATTACTGGTCCTATAGTCACTGGCACAGTCACGGCTTCCATATTCTTTGTTAGTTCTCTTATCTTTTTAGTCAACTCTTTTGTGGTTCCGGCTAATTCATCTATATTACTATTATCATGCTTCACAGTCTGTGGTACTTCCAGTTGGTTAAATGAACTATTTATTTCGGAAATTCGTTCAGGGCTTTGATTTATTACAGTTCTCATTGGCAGTGCATTTGGTGTCTCCACTGCAGAATTCTGTTGATATGGGGGGGGTCTTTTATTTTAAATGTCCTCCAGCAACTCATCATCCGTATCGCTACCTCCATACCAATATCTCTCTGTTACTGCATGTTTCTTTTTCTCTGTACACTTTTTCCCTGTAATTTCTTCAACTGTTCTGGCAGGAAACATAATCAATCAATCAATCACAAGATTTGTAAAGCGCACTACTTACCCGCGAGGGTCTCAAGGCGCTGAGGGAGAGGAGGGGGGGTGTTGCCGCTACTGGTCGAATAGCCAGGTCTTGAGTCGTCTCCTGAAGGTCTTGGGTCTGTCGTAGGTTGAGGGGAAGGGTGTTCCAGATCTTGGCGGCGCGGTGAGAGAAGGATCTTCCTCCGGTGGTGGTTCTCCGGATGCGCGGGACGGTGGCCAGGGAGAGGTCGGCGGAGCGGAGTTGACGGTTGGGAACGTAGAAGGAGAGTCGACTGTTGAGGTAGGCTGGGCCGGTTTTGTGGAGTGCCTTGTGTGCGTGGATCAGGAGTTTGAAGGAGATTCTCTTGTCGACGGGGAGCCAGTGCAGGTTTTTCAGGTGGGGGTGATGTGGCTGTGGCGTGGAATGTCGAGGATCAGGCGTGCAGAGGCGTTTTGGATTCTTTGCAGTCGTTTGATGAGCTTGGTCGGGGCTCCTGCGTAGAGGGCGTTTCCGTTGTCGAGTCTGCTGCTGACGAGGGCCTGGGTGACTGTTCTTCTCGTGTCTGTCGGGATCCACCTGTAGATCTTGCGGAGCATGCGGAGGGTGTTGAAGCAGGAGGAGGAGACTGCGTTGACTTGCTTGGTCATGGTGAGCGTTGAGTCGAGGATGACTCCCAGGTTGCGTGCGTGGTCGGTTGGTGTCGGGGGTGCCCCTAGTGACGAGGGCCACCAGGAGTCGTCCCAGGCTGATGGGTTGGAGCCGAGGATGAGGATCTCCGTCTTGTCTGTGTTCAGCTTAAGTCGGCTGCACTTCATCCAGTCGGCGACAGCTTTCATTCCTTCGTGGAGGTTGGATTTGGCAGCGAGGGGGTCCTTGGTGAGGGAGAGGATCAGTTGAGTGTCGTCGGCGTAGGAGATTATGTTGAGGTCGTGCTGTCGGGCGATGCGTGCGAGTGGAGCCATGTAGATGTTGAACAGTGTCGGGCTGAGGGAAGATCCATGGGGTACGCCGCAGATGATCTCGGAGGCTTCGGATCGGAATGGGGGAGGCGGACGCTCTGGGTTCTGCTGGAAAGGAAGGAGGTGGTCCAATCCAGGGCCTTGTCTCGGATCCCTGCGTCGTGGAGGCGTGTGCGTAGTGTGTGGTGGCAAACAGTGTCGAAGGCGGCGGAGAGGTCCAGGAGGATGAGGGCCGCCGTCTCGCTGTTGTCCAGCAGGATCCTGATGTCGTCTGTGGCGGCGATGAGGGCGGTCTCGGTGCTGTGGTTGCTGCGGAATCCTGACTGGGAGTGGTCCAGGATGCTGTTATCTTCGAGGTAGCGGGTGAGCTGTCTGTTGACGATCTTCTCGATGACCTTAGCTGGGAATGGAAGCAGGGAGATGGGCCGGAAGTTCTTGAGGTCGCTTGGGTCCGCCTTGGGTTTTTTGAGTAGGGCGTTGATCTCGAAGGAGAGGTTGATGACGTTGCGCAAGTGGGGTGCGATGGAGCTGCCGGCTTTGTTGAAGATGTGGTGTGGAAAAGGGTCTGATGGGGAGCCGGAGTGGATTGTGCCCATGGTCTTGATTGTGTCCTCGGTGTTCACGTTGACCCAGGCTGTCAGGGGTCGTGGTCGATGGGGTGCGGCGGGTCTGATGTGCCGGGGCCTGTTGGGGTCGTCCGGGAGTCGAAGCTGTCGTGGATGTCGGCGATCTTGCGGTGGAAGAAGGTGGCGAGGGAATCACACAGGGCTTGCGACGGCGGGATGTCGTTGGCGTTGGAGCTGGGGTTGGAGAGTTCCTTCACGATGCTGAAGAGCTCCTTGCTGTTGTGTGCGTTGTTGTCGAGGCGGTCTTTGAAGGAGGTCCTCTTGGCGGACCTGATGAGGTGATGGTGGTTGCGGATGGCGTCTTTGTGGGCTGCGCGGCTGTCCGGCGTCTTCTCGCTGTGCCATTTGTTCTCCAGTTTCCGGCAGGTGCGCTTGGATGCTAGGAGTTCCGGGGTGAACCAGCTGGCTCTCTTGCTGGTGTCTTTGTAGGTTGGTTTTTTCAGCGGGGCTAAGGTGTTGCGCAGTCGTCCATCCATCGTCTGAGATTGCGGGCGGCGGCGTCGGGGTTGGAGGGGTCGGTGGGTGGGCTGAGTGCGAGGTTTGTCTGGAGTTGGTCTTTGGTGACTTTGCTCCAGCATCTGCGGGGGATCTGTAGGGTGCGGTGGTGTGCGGCGGGTTTCCGGAAGGTGAAGTGGATGCAGTGGTGGTCGGTCCAGGTGAGTTCGGAGGTGTGGCTGAAGGAGACGTGGGAGCTTGAGGAGAAAATAGCGTCGAGCGTGTGTCCGGCGATGTGGGTCGGCGTCGTGACGCAGGCTGTTTCAGTCCGAGGTTGTCGAGGTTGTCGATCAGGGTGGAGGAGTTGCTGTCGTTGTTGTTCTCCAGGTGAAAGTTCAGGTCTCCGAGGAGGATGTAGTCGGTGGAGGTCAGGGCGTGCGTGCTGATGAAGTCGGCGATGGAGTTGCTGAACTGGGGTCGGGGCCCAGGGGGTCTGTAGACAAGGGTGCCTCTAAGGGTGGTGTTGGGGTCCGTGTGGATCTGGAAGTGCATGTGTTCGGCGGTGCTGAGAGTGTCGTCGGTGCTGGTCGAGACCCTGATGGTGTTCTTGTGGACGATGGCGATTCCTCCTCCTACTGTGTTGATGCGGTCTCTACGGGTGATCTTATAGCCGTCTGGGATGGCTATGGCGATGTCGGGTGCGGAGGAGTCGTTCATCCAGGTCTCTGTCAGGAAGGCGACGTCTGGTGATGATGTGTCGAGCAGGTCCCAGAGCTCGACGGCGTGTTTGCGTGCGGAGCGGGTGTTCAGTAGGATGCATCGGAGGTGGTTTGAGGTACCATCCGTCATGTTAGCATACCGCCATCGTCTCATCCTGTCTTCATGATTCACTCCCCATACTCTTCCATGAACCAAACTATAATTCTTTGCACCTCTGTGTCTTTCCCTTTCATACATCTCGTCCTCCCATTCACCTAAGGCTTCAAACTGTGTCGGTTTAGGTCTCGGTTCAAGTCTCATCATGTTTTCTCTCAAATTCCGAAGTACCGCTGTGCTAAATGAACCATTTTCTGGAAATGCCAATACTCCATCGTCTTTGGTGTACTTCGCCCAATTTTCCAACCAAATACAAGTATGATGGCCATATTTCAACATCATATGAGATGCTGGTGTTTTCGGCGGAGGAAGTTTTTCTCCTTCCTAGTCACAACCTTCTTATCTTTCTTGAAAAAGTTTTTAAGCTTTGGCAACCATGACGGTTTCTCTCTACCGTATTCGTTATAATAAGGCATTTTCACTGTTGTTTTCCTGAAACAATTCACACAATCCTTCACCAATCAGTTCTTTCTACTGCTCGGTTATTTGAACCTATCCCAGCGCGTCTCACACCAACCAGAAAGCTTTTATGTCACTCCCACACTAACCTATCCCAGCGCGTCTCACACCCATGCACCAATCAGGAAACCCTTCGTTGTCCCACAACTGGCCAATGCCAGCGCAGTTCTTGTTGACCTCAGCTCTACTCCTGCTTCTGCTGACCCCTCCTTTAAAAAATTATCGGCACTTTTCTTAACTTGTCTTTTCGACTAAATCGATTAGTTACAACGTAAAACACATTTCCATTGTCTGTTTCTCTAAACAAAAGAGATAGTTTATTCTTTCTTACAAGAATACTGTTTCATTCGATAAGTGTAGCACTTCCCTCTACCTTACCCTTCTTTCAAGCAAGAGGTAAACCTGTTTCTCTGGGGATAAAACACATGTGGAGACTAACTGCTCCTGAGAATTAAGGCCAAAGTTTCACAAGAAAACCTGTTGCTATTTCTCTCAAATGCAATTCATACGTGAAATTTTCCCTAACATAACACAATCCTGTGTGATCACCAAATTTGAAATCAGACAATGCACAATTCCGTGTGTCTTCTCTTGCCACACGTGTCCACTTCCTACTTCCTGGAAGCTTCAAAATCCTGACTTACACATAACGTAATACAAACTCAACATAAAGTGTTAGACATAAAAATCAATAATCAGTAATCACCAAACTAATCTATAGAAACCATAACTCTGCTACCAAGAAATCTGATCCAGCGCGGGTAATATAAATTCTTCCTTATGACACAAATCCAGAGTAAACACCTATACAGCTTTAATCACTTGAAACTTATGTCGGTGGGGCCCATAACACTGCATGCATACATCCACTCAATTCTCTGGATCTAGCACTAAGGAAAATGAGTTGCTGGACAAGTGGGATACCTTATAAAAGAATGGCAAAATTATAACCTATACATTATATACATTAACTTCGGATCCTGTCGGTTCTAAACATCAAGGTACTCCGCTATTCGGTCGATAGACCAACTAGTAGAATTAGTTGATGATGATTAAGACCAGCTCAATCATAATTAAACCTTTAGCATTTAAAATCACAGTTTTATTTAAAGAAACCACAGACTCATTTAGAGTTAGTATATAATTTTATTTAAATTTTCTTTAAGCAAAGGTAAAGTTCAATTTATTAGCAAAATACATTTATTTTATCAGTAAACATTTTAGTAAAAGATTAAAATGAAGATGAGAAATATTCATTACCCATGGCCATTGGGCGATGACAAGAATGGTTCATCAGGAAAGAAAAGATGAACCACAGATTTCAGAATGGACTCCCAAACTGACTGACTGTCCCGCTAACCTCCTCGGACGCGATCCCCTCCCGGTCAATTCCCGCAACGGTCTCGTTCCTTTTCCCAGTCAAAGTTCAAAGTTCAAAGTGACAGGGTCTCTCGCAGCATCAGGATAGAATAAAAGGAGAAGTTTTTTCACAACGTAAGAGCAGACCCTCTTATACCCTATTTTCACTTAAAAGTTGCAATCTTTAGGGGCAGAAAACACGCTAATTGGTCCATTGGAGGGGTGGTGATGGTCACTGCATCGCCCTCCTTGTTCGAACCGGTTTGGGGACAATAACGCATACAATAAGTCTCAGGCTCAACAAAGTCCAAAAGTAGTTCAATTTACTAATATAATTTGTAGCAAATTCCGATGGTCACACATTAGTTCATCCCCTGTCACTCGCATTTCCCAGCCGTTCCCAGGCATATGTGCTGAACACCTGGCACGCATTTTGTGACAGGTCAGACTGGCCTTGACATCTCTCACTCCGGGCACAGGCCGCATACACGTGACTGGAGACTTCAAGCTACCCATGCGCAGGGGCCATTTTATTCAGCGCACGCATCTCATCCTTTCCAGCAGCCATTTTGGAAGCATGGCCTAGCAGGCCCGAACGGAACTAATGTAAGAACAAACACAACAGTAATTAGAACATGGAAAATAAGCCTTTCTGTTTACCACCCGCCATTCTAAAGACCCGTGTTAGGTATTACCTAGCAGAAGCGACATTTAAAGCCATTTTACATACCACCTGCATTCTTTGCCACAGTGCAATTTACTATGCTACACAAATCATGCAATTTTACTCTATTTACTACTCAAATCACAGTTTAGGTTAGTTAGCTTCACATTTGCAAATAAATTAGATTTTTTCATGCATTTAGCAGGTTGCCCACATGTACTGTTTAACAAAAAGGTGTATTTGTTGATTAATTCATGCGTTTTCAAACGGTTAGTACCATTAAGATTATGGGGTCATTAAATTCCAAGGGGTACAAAAAATATTTTGTTTCCCCTGCTCCATCACCTGCAAGACCAACATGAACAAGAGGTATATCAGCAAGGAGAAGAAAAGCCTCAGTGTGCTCTTATGTTCATACTGCTGCCCTCTAGTAACACTAGACGGCAATTGCAGCATAATAATTGGACTGAGAAGAGGGCTGTCCTATGCAAATAATGTCCTCCCATGCCTGCTTTCTTCTGAGACGGTGGACGGCTTGCGCTGTGATACATCCTACAACATATGCTCTTCAGCCGATTTCAAAAGCAGCCTATCTTAGGCTAAGGATTTTGCCACTCGAAGGTTGGGGACATCACCCTCATTTAGCAGGGCCCCAAATTGCCTGCAGTCATCCTTTATACAGAACAAGGGTGTTTGAGGGTGTCCTTCAAAGGATGGAAGGGGTGTTTAAAGCTCCAGCCAAGCCCCGTCCCATGTTCTACTGTGATGCTCCATCCCTTCACCTGCTGCAGTAGGCATGATTCAGACCTGCTGAAGCAAAGGCCTGACTCTGCCCTTTTCTGCCTCTTGAAGAAAACAACCTTTCTAGCATCTTATTGCACCTAATAAAGGGAGTTTCACTTGCCTCAAACTTTACCCATCATTTCATTAGCCATAGCTCATACTTCAGCTTTATTCATAGCCAACCTCACAGGCACCAAACCCCTGATTTTAGAGATCGCCTCACACCAAAATGAAAAATCACCACCATCCAACCTAATTTACTATCAGTGTAGCACCTTCCTTGCATTCTTGTGCTCAGTTATAAGCCCCGAGGCCTCATTTGCGCGCTACAATACACCGAATTTCAAGGGCAAAGAATGAATACATTGATAAAGGAGAATAAGGCTTTGTCTCTATTGCACCTACTTGAGAAAAAGGGGGGTTGGTAGGAGGTCACGAGGGAAAAGATTTGTCATTTTGGGGCGCACGTGCCAAAAGAGGGGCCACTTTTCTCCTCTGTTTTTCCAAGTGGAAATAAACTTAGCAAATGAAAATAAAAGCACCACATGAACATTTACCACCTTGAGATACTTTGAAAGCATTGGCAGGATTCGAACCCTTGTCCTGTGTGAGCCTGTGCCATCAGAGGTACAAGACTTACCATTGAGCTATAGCTCCTTGGTGCTCTAGATCCTCGCAGTAGTAACTATAAGCAACATACAGGCCCTGGTGTCATTGCCTGTGGATTTCATTACACATGAAAAGGATAACCATGATATAGGGACGATTTGATAAGATACTAAAAGGGAAGCCAGTGTGTTCCAGTGGGTAAGTTCCTGACTTCCAAACAACCAGGGTTCAAATCCCAGGATTGGAACCAGGTGATGAATGATGGCGCAGCAGAGGTAAGTTGGAGGTGGGCCTTCCTGGTAAGCAAAATGTCCATGTGTGTACATCCGTGTGTGTCCGTCTGTGTGTGTCCTACAGCAAGAATTTGATTATTGTAAGGGTGGAAGAAGAAACCAGAATATATCAAATGACAGAGCATGATGCACCTAACAACTCCAGTGGTTGGGCCTGGTGGTGCAAGGAAGAGACAGGTAGTAACTGGGTCAGTAGTGTGGGAGCTCAAGCAAACAGAGTTAGTTGTGCTGGTGGACACACTGGTGTGACATGGAATTGTTGAATGAGGAGGCAGTAAGTGACAGTTTGTGAAGGAAAGAAGACAGTGGCTGCTGAGAGGAAGATCAGACAGAGAAGGCCAATGATATGAACTAGGAGTGGGAAGGCAGTTAGAGACAGTTCATGACATGTAGAGACGAGTATGAGAAAAGGAAGAGTTCTTTTGGAGACAGAAACTGACATGAATTAATGTATCCTGAGTCAAGCAGAGATCTCCAGGGCATAACCAGTTACAAGAATAGACTTCAAGCAGAGGCCGCCAGATACAGTCAGTGATGGAAGATAGGGTAGTGAGAGGTTAGTGAAAGAAAAAACCAGGAAGGAGCAGGATGTGAGACAGAGACCTGCAGAAAAATCCAGTGGAAACAACTGACGCAGCAAGTTAGTGATATTAAGCGAGATATATTATCAAGGAGTTGCAAATTTTAAGAGCAAAAAAGCACATAAAAGAAGGAACATGTTGGCTGCCCCACCAGTGTCTACTCTTAGTAGTCCACCTATCCACAGGCTACCTCCAGATGGAAAATGGTGTTTAATAGCAAGGTAATTTTAAAGGTGCGACAGGCCGGAAAGGAAAGCATAATTTGAAATAATGTCTCTGACAAAGAATGGAGCCTTTTAAGGAGCTCACAGTACTGGACTTGGAGGGTACTTTCACTTAGGCAGGTCCCCTGCTGTCTCACATGGAGCTTCACGAAAGTCATGAATTCCAAAACAAGAAAGAAAGAGAGAATGATCAAAATAAAAAAGGATATCTTAATACAGAACAGTTTCAAATGGTCACAATCTGATCTGGTATGCTGTGAAATAGCAGCAGTCAGAAAAGCAAAACACTCAGAACAGAATTTACAACAGCATTGGCAGGAGATGGGGTCTTATAAAGATAAAAAATGAATTAGAAGCATCCTGCTATCACATCAAGCTCTAAACACAAAGTCAGCACTAAAGTAATTATGAAGTAAAAACAAAAACACTGGCACTAAAGTGGACTACCTTGTGTGTGAATGTGCTACTTGTGAAGAACTACAATGTTGTCACTCAAAGTTAAGTTAACCAGTGTCTTAAGCAGGCTGGCCCACTGTCACATTCTATGCTGTAGTGGACAGACGTGGACAGAAGCAAATTGTGTATGACACAACAACAGACCAATGGATAAAGAAGGGGTGGATGAAAGCTCCATATGTAATGCCAGACCTAAAAAATACCAAGGGCAAGTCAATTCTGAAGCTAAAAGGAAAAGGAAAGACTGCTGCAATGACCAGTAACAAGAAAAATGTGGAAGTACTCCAAGTAGGAAGACAAGTTTAATAAGGAAAGCCTGATGTTTGAAAGCAGACATTTTACAATTGATAGTTGTGGTAAAATCAGGGTGTTAGACCTGTTAGCCTTAGAGTGGTCTTCCCCCCAATTTTTTGCCTACATCCTCCACTTTTCGGACCTAGTTTTTGCTGGCTTTAGGACTCTGCACACTTTATCACTGCTATCCAGTGCGAAAATGCTGGTGTTCTCTCCCCTAAACATAATAATATTGGCGCATCCCTAATTGACATATTTAAGTTGCTTATAAGACAGGACAGAAAATGAGCAACCTTAATATAATGCTGCTACATAGGCAGTGAAAGATTTATGGGGATGGACTGAAAAGCTCCTATTCCAGAAAATGACACACGCTGCGCATAAACACAGAAGAAACATTACTTGGTACGATGTGGAAAAGTGCCATTAATCACTAAAACCCAAGGATTCAGTAAATTTCTTTTTTGCAGGGAAGAAACTCTGCCTAACACGTGAGACGCCTCCGGAGTTTCTTCCCTGCACGAAAGAAATGTTCCGAATCCTTGTGTTTTAGTGATTAATGGCACTTTTCCACATCATACCAAGCAATGTTAAGGCCAATCAAGCATGAAACTTTTAGAATTCACAACAACTCAAGCTTCATATGGAACTTCTGTGTTTATGCGCAGCGTGTGTCATTTTCTGGAATAGGAGCTTTTCAGCCCATCCCCATAAATCTTTCACTGCCTACGTAGCAGCATTGTATTGAGGTTGCTCATTTTCTCTGTCCTGAGGAAGACCCCAATCCAAGGAACTACTGGGCTTCTGTGATTCCTTGGGGACAAAACGTTGACTTTTCTTTCACCTTGACCTGTACTTTCAATTTACGCCCAGATGCAGGTGATGAAACGCGTATTCATAGCATCTTGCTACTTGGCATTTGATGAGTCAGCAATTCAAACATTGTTAGACAGGCCTTCATCATTGTAAATATTGTAATTATCAGCACTTATATCCTCTCATTCCCATCCCAAGCACTTCCTTGAGCACTTGTTTCACTTCACGTTCACTGGAGCAACCACTGACATTGTGAATTATGAATGAAATTATAATATAAAATTCAAGATAAATGCTCTGTAATTTGCCCTGGTTTAATTAACTTGTTGAATGTGGGTGTTATACAAAAATTCCTTACAAATATAGGTCGGTTGGACCACTTGTTTTAACTTTAAAAAAGCACTATGATGTGTCCAGCGTTAATTGTGTCACATCACTTTTTAGACTATAAGACATACTGCACAACAGCTAGCACTTCCGTGTAACATGTCTAAAAAACATTGATTAAACCAATAGATTTCACAGAAGTGAAATCATTGGCTTTGTCAATGCTTATGTTAAAAATGGGAGTGTGTAGAAAAATGTGGGAGTCTTTGTGGTGAACTGATTTATTGGTACATGGTGCAGCAATGTTTGGAATAGAATTGTGTCTTCTGGAATGTGTTTGTCATAGTAAATCACCGTAAAATGACTACTGAAGTAAAACCTGCTGTATTCTGGGTGTTTTTAAAGGGCAAAAAAGAAAAGTAAAAACATTACACTCAAACACATGTGATAAGTGCTGGAGTCAATGCTCAGCGCCACCTCATTCACCAGGTTTCCTCAGTGAGCAGTGGTTTGTGGCGGTGCTTCTCTCCCCCAGGATTCCCAGATTGTGCTATTATGAGTAATAAATAATGGCCAGTAGGGCATCCCGCCTCCCCTTTGTGGCTGCATTTGAAGCCGAGACCCACCAGTGATCTCTGTGGTTGTGCTCTGTAGGGCTGTGTTTATGCCACATGAACATATGGAGCAGCACGCTGGTCCCCAGGTAGTTTGCAGCTCAGTGCTGGTGCTTCAGCCCCCACGCCCCTTGCATTAATTTATCATCTTATTCCAGTTAAATTAGGAAACGTCCTCCTCATTCCGAAGAAGTCTTGTCCTTGGGGAATATTTCCGGCCCTCTATAATTGCTGCCTCATTTTGGCTAATTAGCTGAAAAGCATGTGAACAGGCAACTTTCCAGTTATTTAGAAGAGTATATGATCTTGCATAGAACTCAATCAGGCTTCCGTCCATCCTATAGCACAGAGCCAGCTCTGTTGCTTGCCTCTGAATCTGCAAGGCAGATAATGGATGGGGCAATACAGCAGCTATTCTTCTTATGCTCGACCTCAGTGCCACATTTGACAATGCATTCCATAATATTTTAATTAAGCGGTGATGGAGCTGTGGCACTAGCAGCAATGCGTAGTAGTGGCTGATCTCCTTTCTGCAGGAACATACTTTTCAGGTGACACAAAAGTCACTTCAGTCATCGATTTGCTCATTGCAGCAAGGAGTGCCCCAGGGATCATCACTGAGTCTGACGCTTTTTAATGTTTATGCCAGCCCTCTGGCCGAGGTCATTGAGCAGCACGATTTTACCATCATTCCATATGCTGATGACACTCAGCTTGTCTTCACTTTGTCTCACAGCAGTGAACAGACAGCTTCCTCACTACGTGCGTGTCTATCAGATGTTGCCTCGTGGATGGACCATAATCGTCTAAACTTGAATACTAGAAAAACTGAGGTTCTGGTATTAGGTAAGCACCTCAACATCTGGTCTAATGCCCGGTGGCCAGATCATTTTGGCCCCTTACCATCTCCCAAGCCCAACATAAAGAACCTGGGCATCTTGTTTGATGAGAACCTCTCTTTCGATGCCCAAATTACTGCCCTTGCAGGTAAGTGCTTTGGGATGTTGAGATCTTTGAAAAGAATTCTCCATCTTCTCCCAGAGTCTGCCCAGAAAATAGTAATCCAGGCTCTGGTTATATCCCGTTTGGACTACTGCAATGTTCTTTGCATGGTTGTCACCCAAACGTGATTAAAGAGGCCTCAACGAATGGAGAATGCGACTGGTTGGACACTGCTTGGAATTCTAAGATGAGCTTCTATTAGCACTGCACTAAAGAAGCTTCACTGGCTGCCGGTAAAGCAGAGAATCACTTTCAAGGATCTCTGTTATTGCTATAAGGCGTTGTCCATTCAAGGCCCAGCCGATTTGCAGTCTATGATTACCACCCACTCTCCAATGTGAAATATTAGGTTGGTCGCTGCCAAATTGGCCATGGTTCCAAGATTTTAAAAAGCTAGAATTGTTGGTTGTTTTTTCAGTTATTTGGCCTCTAAAATATGGAACTCACTACCGTTAGAACTATGTCTTGCCCCCTCCGAGGGTATCATTACACAAAAACTAAAAACCTGGTTCTTTAGATCCAGTTTGAACTTTCTCTATGTGCAATTCTGGTAGCTGTAACTAGCATCCTAGTGCTGGGACACTTCGGTAGAAGTAGACATGCGCTTTTTAAGTGACTTATTTATTATCATTATCCCCCTTCTCGCCCTACAGTCTCCCCTACTATGGAAACTGTCAAACTCGAGTCAATTCCGCAGAGCGAGGAACTTCCAAGAGCTTTGAAGCACCTTCAAATGAACAAGCCACTATGGACGTACTCAAGTCATCATCATCATCATCAAATACTTTATTTTCGATCACAAAGATCTTATAAAGTGCAAAGTGCCATACGATATAAAAATAGTACAATCAATAAAAATGGTTTACAAAATAAATATGCAACAGTGGTTAAAACAATATAGAGTTAAAAATTGGTATCCATAAAATAGCCCCGGTTTTGATATACAAAAGATTAGGAAACTATGTAATACATTTGGAACGTTTGATCCATAATGCATGCCAAAATCTGGCCAAACCAAATACCACGACCCTGCGTGTGTCGGTCGTTAGGATTCTCATAGCTACCAGGTAGTGCCCAGATCCTATTAATCTACACAATGGCACAATCCACTTGCCCCACAAACTTTTATAGTGGGGGCAGAAGAATAACAGGTGGACTATTGACTCTGGGCAAGCCTTACATGCAGGACACTGATCATCTGTGGAGGCATTGTTTCACCACTTTTTACAGAACAGTTTGGTTGGCAAAGTTTTGAAACGTTATTGCATAAATAATTTCCGTACCGGTAATGGTACAATTTCATCGATGGTTTCCTCATAAAAAGGGGCAAATTTTAAATTAGTAAAATCTTGGGTCAGGGTGCCCACCCATGTGGCCTCCTCCTTCTCCATGATAGTATTCCAGTATATCTTTTTGACCCTACATTTTGGGATGAGGCCCAGTCTTTCTGGGGTGGACCAATATTCCTCCATTCCAAGACTCTTCAATAAATTCTTCAGGGAACTAAACCACGGGATAGAGTTGACCTGGGATCGCTTTAGGAGATCAATCGTCTCTACTCTGTATGGGGTGAGCTCATTTACAGACCACAGGCTGTGCCAAAACATTAACTGCTTGTAGCCCATCTTGTGTAATAGCATTTTTTGACCCAGGTCCAGAAACATAGGAGCCAGGGGGGTACTAGTGGGTAGTTTTAACATTGATCGAAGAAACTTACTTAAGTCATCAAATCAAGATAAGTGCATTGCGTCAGAGCAGAGACACCCACGGAACAATTTATGGGAGACCTCAAGCCGCAAGAAGTTGAATATTAGTGATTTTCCATCACTTACCCCTCTCAAATTAGGACCCCTTTAATGTGACCGCAGGTCCCTAACCAGGCAGGGCAGAATCGTCCAGTGGGGCCTTAGGACTGGTACCAAGAAGTTCCAAGTCCCTGGGCCCTGCCCTGTACTGGATACATTGTGGGGCTTACTTAAAAGTTCCTTGTGTCAACTGTGCATCACTTTTTCCCATTTTAAAAGTGATGCACCGGAGGCGCAAGGGTCTTGTAACAGGGAGAGTGCCCGAGTGACAGATACCTTTGAGAGGTCAGGGAGGGTGCTTTAGGGAGGCAGAAAGGGGCAGGGGATGTAAGAGGGGAGCGTAAGCCGGTCAGAGACTAAAGGGAGAAGGAGGTGGCCTAGCCACTTGAAGCTAAAGCCAGATGTTGGAGTCTAGCTTGCCTCCAGGTCTTCTTGGGACCTCAAGCTGAAAACGAGGTGAGTTTTCATGTCGCTTCTGCCTGCCACCATCGCTTTACACTTGTGGACAAATTTAAAAGCAAAGCAGTAATATTTGAAGTTAAAAGGAGAGACAGATACCTATTTAGTGACTGATTTGTAGAAAGTGAAACCAGAAAACCTGGGACTAATCAGCTTCTCTGCTTAACTAAACTGTTTGATGTTAGGCAAATATTTTGTTTCATGAATTCTACTTTTTTCTAAATTCACCCTTAATGAATCTATAAAGTGACTTATTAATGTAAAAGCTGCCACATGTTAAAGAAATACGCTTTTTTTCATTTAAAGAGTTCTCGGCTCAAGCAAGGCTCTTAGAGCCAAACCAGTCCATTGGCTCAGCTCTCCCTGTTAATTTGTTACTTGCTCATCTTTAGGTGGAGGCAGTGGTCATATGCAAATTTGAGGATTATGTCTGGTTCTTTGCCCTTTCCAAGCCGCCTCTGTCCTTCACCCTCCCTCGCATAAAAACATTTAATGTGCCACATTTCCATCCATCTCTCTTGCACTCAATTCAACTGCCTGCTCCTCATGGTTTTGACCAGCCCTCTCACATCCCCTCCACATAAGGACCAGACCCTTCTTTGCACAGCCCCGTAGCTCCTGTATGCGATGTCTTCTGATCTCCCCAACTGACTGGATTTATTGACCCTGAAACCTTTTTCCGATTCTCCATGTACCCCCAGTCTCACCACCATCTTACCCTAACAGGGACTTAGGCACTGCCAAGTCACAAGCGTCTATAGCTTGAGTTTCCCACAGTCTTGCCTAGAGGAGGTTTCACAACTGTTATGAAGTCCTGTGTTTCTCATATTCACTTGTTCTCCAATTCTGTATTTGCACTGTTGGTGAGGTCAAGTCTTCACATTTATAGCATTTTGCTTCTTCTCCTTGTCCACTAGGATAGAAACGTCGGTGTTGAAATTTTTGTATGCAACGTCTACACGCCAACAGAATCACCAGTTATTCAGGAGGGAAATCAATTTGAGCTTTACTCGAGCATTAGCAAAATCTACCTTACGTCTTATGCAAAGGCATGAACAAAAGGCTGGATGCATTTGGTTGTTATGGCGAGGTGTTTCAAGAAGTAGGAGGACCATGGGGTGTGTCAGTTATTTCATGTGATTATATTAAAAAAATGATAAAACAGTCTCTGCTCAGCACAAAGTTTCATGTGATGGAGTTTCGGTCCCATCTGATAACTCATTCACAGCAGCCATGGACCACCTTTTTTTCATGAACCTACGTAATTATCATTGACTAGTGATGACTCGGCACTGCTAAGGTGAGCCAAATGCGGCTGCATTGTGGCCGGAACTCCAACATTGTGGCCACCAGGTTCTGCTGAAGAGGCTGCTCTGCTGCAGCAGCTGCTGCTTACCCCGCCTGGGCTACTACCCCCTGAGGCAGAGGGGACTGCTGGGAAGGACCGGAGACATGGAGCGGCCCGAGCGATGATTAATGCCTGGATTTTTTGCAGCCAGGGGGGCAGGAGCACGGGGTGGGCCTGCTGTTGCTGGCACCACGGTGGCCTCAGCCAGGCCGTGTTGCACATTGGAGCACCCTCCTCTGCTCTACCTCTGCATGGCAGCCTATGCCGCCTGTGTCTGGCCCCCTGATGCCTGGCGGCCCTGATTGAGACCTCTTGAAACTGGCACCCTGTGTCTGGTGAAAATGGTGGGAGCCTTGGGGGCTTGGGTGGCCAATGCGCTGTCCAACACTGCTTCTTCCCTCCCTCCTGGGCCGAGGGCAGTGTGAATACTGAAACCAGGCCTTGGGACATCCTCTCTGCATGCGATCCTGTTGCGGACCTGCTTGTGCCCCACCTTGGGGTGGGGTGGGGTGGGGCGGGCCTGTGCTTTAAGCGTGATTTGGGGCTGCTGGCCCCCCTTTTTATTTTTCTGCTTGGACTGGTACATTTCTTGTGAGAAACACTCTCTGCCAGTTGCCTGGGCATGCTTTGAGGATGTGAGGTGCCTGTGGTGTGACTTGCTGGTGGAGCAACATACAGAGCAGTACAGTAGGCCCCTGAATGGCTGTGGTGGGGATTGGGCACTCGGCTGTTCCTTACTCGGACACTTCATCCGGCTGTCTGTCACCTGTCTTCTCGTGCCCCCTAAGGTGGACCCCTAGGGTGAGGGGGGACTCTCCGGGGACAACTCTGCGGCTGATAGAAGACACTGCTCGATTGCCCCACGTGACCTGCCCTGATCCCCTTGCAGCAACTCGTTCAAGCACCATCAACAAATGACTCCCATAGACTGCGCTCCTTTCCTTAGTGCCCTATAGTCGACCTTAACTGTACCCTCAGTGGGGGTCTTCCTGTCCGGAGGAAGGTAGGCACGACTGCTTTGCCTTGCTCTCCCTGTCTACTCTGACTAACATCCCCCACTCCGAGGCTCGTGGTGTGACTGCTGGAACAATGGAAAGGCTGACACTAGGCAGTCCAAGCTGCCATTGAGTCATGTAAGTCGCAGGAGAGCCCCGAGCGACTAGACCAAGTAGAGCATCGCACCTCTGAGGTGGAAGACTAGTACTGCTTGCCTGGGAACGCTTGCTCCAGATGGAGAATGTTCTTGAAGTCATCAGAGCTAAAAATTAAGATTTAGAAGCGCGGTCCTGGCACAATAGTTTGCGCATTTTGGGTGTACCAGAGTCGAAAGCAATGGGCCGAATGGAAGATCATGTTGAGAACTTGTTACGCACACACTTCAGTGATCTCTATCCCCCATGCTGACTGTTGAGAGGGTGCATAGATCATTGGGACTGCATCCTCTGCAGGGTACTTCCGCCAGGCCTAATATTGCAAGGCTCCTGAATTACCGAGACTGGGACACCACACTTTGCCTTGTCAGAGAAAGTCGCCTGCTCCAGTTTCAAAGAAAAGAGATCTTCTTCTTTCCTGACTTTACCATGGCCGTTTAGTCCGCTCAACGGGATTTCCTCCTGGTGAAATGCACATGCCATAAAAAGGCTGCCAAATACTCTCTGATGTATCCAGCCAAGCTCTGTATGCAACATCTGGGCAAAGCACATGTTTTCATGGGCCCAAAGGCGGCCACCAAATTTACCAGGGACCTGCCGGCTGCTGAGCCACCCCCTCTGCTGTTGCCTGAGAACTCGGCAGTGACTGGCTCAGCGACAATGACTGAATGCCTTGAATTCACTTGCACTGACAGCCGAGATCCCTGAAACCACTTGGGCCCAGGAGATTCTCATCAATGACAAGCCTGCCATATGGTTGATTATCCTGGGACAGATGCCTACAACTGCTTTTCTAGGCTTGGTTGCGCTTGCCTGTGGCCGCTCCACCTCCTTTTTTCAGCCATCCGGCACTTACTGGCCTGGAAGAGTGCAAAGCTGCCTCCTCGTCCCCCTCTGGGATGAGTCCCTCAACGATGTTCCAGAGTGTAAACCGGGGATTGTTGGGTTGGTGGATTGGTCGGATTTGACCCGGTTCTCAATACAATCTGCTTTGCCCTTCTACAGTGCTAACATTGGCTCCTATGAGATTGTCTGTAGCACTCCCTATGTCCCTTGATGGCATCCATTAAATGTCTGACATGGAATATTAGGGGCATAAATGACAGACATAAGTCCCGGCAAGTCTTTTCCTATCTGGAACGCCATCATATTGCCATATGTCTCTTACAGGAACTCCACTTAATGAACCTGACTCTGACACGCATGAGGGTGCATTGGCTAAGTTGGGAAGCATGTGGTCTGCTACTCGAACTATGCAAGGGGAGTGGCTGTAGTTCTGCGCAGAGGCCTGCAGTGCTTTGCGACTCACAAGGCCAGTACGTTACACTGGGTGGAATCTTTCAGGGCCGCACACTGATACTTGTATCGGGTTGCGGACCTAACACAGACGACCCTTATTTCTTTGCGGAGATCTGGAGGCTGGGGGGCACTATGGGACGGTATTGTGGGAAGGGGACTTTAATGAAGTACTGGATGCCACTGCCGACAGATCTAGTGCGACAAATCGAATGCACCCTCAGTCCTCTGCACAGCTTCTTGCGATCATAACTGGTAACTGCCTGACAGATGTTTCCCGAGCTCACAATTCACACAGTATGGAAGGGACCTCCATTACTTCCACACACAATACCTGGTCCAGAATAGACTTCTGGCTTGTTACCAGTGACGTAGTTTCATGGTCCCTTGATGTCCGACATCTTGCTCGAACGTTGTCTGATGACGCCCCATGCTCCTGGAGATGTGCCTGCCAGACGCTGCCCCGCGGACCTTCTCTTGGCAGCTTCCTTATGGAGCCTTACGAGACCAAGTGTTCCGGCGCGAGAAGCTATTGTGGAATATTTAACTCTAAACGCAGTCTGTGGATTCGCCATCTACCCTCTGGGAGGCCTTCAAGTTGGTCATTTGTGGGGTTTCTATTTCCAAACAGTCTGGGGTGTTAAAGACAATACGGGCTACTCTGTCCCACCTGGAATCAGACATTCTGGATCTATAGCTCCAAATATTTTGATACTGGCGAGTTTGACCTCCAGTAAACTTGCAGAGAACGAGAAGGAGGCGCTTCGGGAAACTCACTACTTGGGAAGAGGGGCTTGGGTCAGGCACTATGGGGAGGGGTAGAGAGCGGGTAAGTCCTTCGCCGGCCTGCTGCACAGGCCCAGGGTGAGTGACTACGTAGTCAACTTATTGGACGACCATCAAAACTCACAGGTCGGGAATGAGACCGTGCAGCACACCATGGTTGATTTCTACACTAATCTGTATTCTACCTACCAATCCTCTCCTCCCACTGACTTGGCCCACTGTCTGGACTCAGTGCAGCTCCTCTGGTTGGAGGAGGGTCATCAACTTTTTTTGAATGAGCCCTTCACAGTGGAGGAGATAACCTAGGTTATTGTGGGACTGCCTGGAGACAAGGAACCCGTGGCCTTGACGGCCTCACGGCAGACTTTTAGAAGGATTCCGCGCCCCCACTGGCCCCCATCTCCTCAACATGTATGAGGAATCAGTGAGTACTGGTACCCTCCCTTCTTCCTTACGAGAGGCCCTTATCATAACCATCCTCAAGCCTGACAAAGATCTTAAAAGGTGACTACTATCAACTGCTCTCCATGATAAACATTGACAATAAGATCCTGGCAAAACTTATTGCTTCACGTCTCCTACCTCTCCTCCTGCACATGATCCACACAGAACAATCCAGCTTTTTTCCGGGGCACTCTACAGCCCACAACCTCCTCACTTTTTTTTGCCAATCTCCACACATTTCTTGACGACTCCCTCGAATGACCCTATCTTTTTCATCTTCTTGAGTGCATTTGTGTCAGTCACAAATTCATTTATTTAATCTACCTGCTATACACCTGGCCTATTGTACACCTTAGGATTAATGGTACAATATCCCCCCCTTTTTCACTCACTCAAGGCACGCGGCAGGGATGTTCGCTGTCCCCCATTCTCTTCGCTATTGTGATGGAGGCACTTGCAGCCCCACTGCAACAGCACCATTCACATTGAGACCTTGCCTTCAGACCCAGGTGGGTCCTTGTTTCCATGTACGCAGACAATGCTCCCTTATATATGTGGACTCCATCTGACATCTTGGACCCTCTCCTCCGGGAGTTTATCCGTTTTGGGGGCATAGCACGCATCAACATCAACTGGGCGATGTCCATATTAATTCCACTCACTGATGCTACGCAAGCCTTTGTTCTTAACTTTCCCCTAACCTGGGCTACGGATTCAGTTCGATATCTGGGAATCTGGCTTACCCGGTGTATGGAGGAGCTGTGGAGGTATATTTATGGCCTGCTGATTTTGTGGCTTGAGGATCGGCTGCCTATATGGTAGAAACTTCCGCTGTGCCTGACCGGCAGGCTGACATTAGCCAAAATGGTGGTCCTCCCCAAATTCATTTATCTCTTTATAATCTGCCCCTTCCTCTCACAGCCTGTTTCCCATTACAACTCAGTGCTCATTTGGTTTCATTACCCTGGGCTGGTAGACAGCCTTGCGTGTCTTGGGAACTTCTCTCCCTTCCTTTTGAGCAGGGTGGCCTAGATGCACAAGATATGGAGCAGGAACACTTTGCACATTTCTGGTTGCACCCGATTCAGTTTCAGCCACACACAGCCCCCGAACCGGACCATGTGGCTTTGCGACCACTGCAGACTGTGCTTTATAGACCTATCCATAGAGAGGGGCGACAGGTGGATTCAATGGCATGCACGATCTGGGCGTGGAATGAGCTGCGGAAAAGAGCTCACCTGCCCCATCTGTATGCCTCCTCTGTTCCCATCCCGTGGCTTCGCGACCACTGCAGACTGTGCTTTATAGACCTATCCATAGAGAGGGGCGATAGGTGGATTCAATGGCATGCACGATCTGGGCGTGGAATGAGCTGCGGAAAAGAGCTCACCTGCCCCATCTGTATGCCTCCTCTGTTCCCATCCCGGGGCAGCCATTGAACCCTGCAGCATCGGAGGCTGGAATGCCGGTGCACCACCACTGGCTAAAGCTTACCTCCTTTGGGATGGTATATGCCAACAACTAATTTGTTACATACCAACATATTTTCCAAGATAATGCGCCTCCCCTTCTGGACGCCATGACTTATCTCTAGCTCCGTGCAGCTATACGTGACCTCCCTGGAACCTTTCCATTGGCTCCCCTGTATTCACTGTACTAAAGGAAATGCTCACTAACCCCTCACCGTGAAGACTGATAACCTGCATTTATACTGGTATGCAGCGAACAGTGCTGCTCAGGGATGCCCGTGGGCAACAGCTTTGTCCAGAGGACCTAAATATAGAAATTGGGGAGGAACAATGGTCATTTTGCTGCACTCGATCTAGGCATTGTCGCGGAACTATAGGCTGAGGTTGATTAATTTCAAATTCCTACATAGACTATGTCACACAACTGCACGACTACAGAGGATGGGGCTAGTGGAGGACCAGCACTACGCTTCACTGCACGCAGATTTCCTACACCTAGCATGGGAATGCCTCAATGTATTTATTTTATTGTTTTACATAGCGCAAACGTGACCCCGTAGGGTATCAGAGCGCTTCACAGTACAGCTGTATATACTTAATTTCTATAGTACATTTTGCTTGAAAGCATTTAACACTTATAACCAAGTAAAAACCGTAACAGTAACTTCATTCAGCAACATAGGCTTATGCACATTCGCAGAATGTAAGTCTAGCGGATCCAATATTGCATATTAGTTCGTTAGCACCACGGAATGTAAACACCTATAAATGAATAATGGTTGAGATGGGACCTTGGTAAGAGATGCTCGTGCGTAGATTAAGTGAGATTCACAACTTCTGGGCAATGGCGCTCAGAGACATTGCTAGCATTACTGGCCATGCCCCGGATAGTAAGCCCCTCATTGCCCTTTTGGGCTACGTCAAAGAGATTCCTCTTGAGGTTGGCTGGCTGGAGGCAATGCTGCTTTTGCTGGCCAAGCATAGGGTGGAGATTCATTATGGCCGGACACAGGTTCCCATGAGGAATGCATGGCTACACAATGCAGCTCTTTGTGAAGAGCTACTGGACACGTATTGGGAGATGATGCCAGTCCGCTCCCACCCCAAGGACATCTGGACTACCCTGTCAAGATATCTTAGGTTACTTAGCGATCTAACAGTGATACACCATGCCACGACAGTCAACCACAGACAGCATCCCTGCCTGCATCTCCCCCACAAGGAGCCTCCCTGGCCGTATGCTCCACTACGTCTGACAGGCACCTTAACAATCTGCCCTGAACAGACGTGCTTAATCCAGACCTAAACTATCTAGCAAGAAGTAAACTTTTCTGAGTGGCAAGTTATTGGTTAACTTCTTGGTTACCTTTCCCCTCTATCTCCTCCTCCTCCTGTCCTTACCCCTCCCCTCTCTTCCAATAACCTCATCCCTGGCTAATCTTGCAATTCCTATATGACACTACCAATTGGTGGATTATGTGCAGAATAGGCTGAAATGCAATTTGTATTGTTATGCTGTATGTTGAGATTACTCAATAAATAAAAATGTAAAGAAAATGTGAGCTAGAACACTGTTCTCGCACACTGAATTTCTGCCTGGTCTGGCAGGTATTATCCAAGGCCACAGCGAAGACATGGAAGTCAGAACCAGAAGCAGGCTGTGCTGGCATCCTGTAAACACAAACCTGGAGGTTTCATCAAAAGTTCTTCAACCAGCTTTCTCATCATTGGATCAGATAACGCCTTAGAATAACACAAGGGGGCATATTATCAAGGGCTTTATCGCCGCTTTAGCGGCACTTTTTGCCGCTAAACCGGCGATAATTTTATCGCCCTATTAGCAAGCTGTCGCTAACAGGTGTTAGCGACAGCTTTCAGGCGTTAGAGGCCGGGATTAACATCGCCTTGCATGTCAGCGATAATTATCGCTAATGACATGCAAGGAAGGCGTTCCCTACTAAAAGCGACTGAAAACAGTCGCTAATCCCACTACCCCCTATTAGCAAGGCAGGCGAAGCGATAAAATAATTCGCGCTAAGCGGGTTTATCGCTATATTTTATCACCTGCTAGTGAGGACGACTTACCTGTTTAAAGTATAGGAGGTGGATTCTAATGCTGAATCCACCTTAGCGATAATGCGAGAATATCGCTGCTTTTCCAGCGATATTCTCGCTTTTTGCCGCTATCGCTGGAAATAATATCGCTATGGAGATAAACCTTACTAATAGGGTGTTATCTCAGCGATATTTTCCAGCGATAGGCGGCGTTAGCCAAAGTCGCGCTAAGCGCGGTTAGCGATAAATATCGCTATTCCTTGCTAATATGCCCCAAGATTCGATAAGAAATGCTGATGGAAATGGTCCAGTGATTGCAATCACAAGAGGCTTCATCCTTTAAACCAAAACCAAAACATAGAGGGCAACCTTGACACCGAAACATGGTTATGTGATGCGGAGTTGCCTATCATTACATTAGCAATACCAGACCAGTATTCACTAATCAAACTAGATAGGGAAAAACGCCTTGGAGGGGGCACTGCAATTGCTTGTCTTAATTAATTACAAATTGCAATAATGAATTCATCCATGTCAGAGTGGCTTGAGCTGTGCATTTTTAAACTGGCAATATCAGCAACAGAAGTCTGGAGAGGGGAATTGGCTTACCAGCCTCCAGGCTCTAAAAGTGATTTCAGTCAGCTGCTAATGGACCGTATTGCACCCCATATTGTATCTACTGATAAATGTATTTTTATGGGAGATTTCAACTATCATGCTGAGGACCTGAACTACCCTGTACTAGCTCAGTTTTTAGCTGACATGTAGTCCGTAGGGCTTAAACAAATAGTCATTGGCCCTACACACAGAGACACACCCTAGATCTTGTCTTTCCTAATGAAAGGGAAGTTACTACTGAGTGTCCTATATCAATCTTGTGGTCTGATCATTATTTAATTAATTTTTTTATCCCACGACAGTGTAAATTGGTAAATCGTAAAGAAAAGATATATATATATATGTAAGTCATGCCGCTCATGGAAGGCTGTGACTGCTGAAGCTTTTGTAGAATCATTTCACGAAGCCTCACTGATATCCATTACAGATATAGACACAGGATTAGAGGGCTACCACTAAGAACCACTTTTGATCAACTAGCCCCCTGTATGAAATTTCAGTCCACCTCGGGTGGTAGGAAGCAAACACCATGGTATTCCATAGAATTACGCCAAGTAAAACTAATTTACAATCGACTAGAAAGACGTAGTCGGGCTTCTGAATCCCTTATCAATAAAGCAGCACAACGAGAGAGGCTACGAAGCGATAATAAGCAGATTAAAATAACGAGATAAAGTTATATATTTTTCTAAAATCACTCTAGCAGGCAACTCCACGAAAGCGCTATACACTAAACAGCTTCGTGAAACCCCGTGCCTGTTCGACTTCTATCCCCGAATCACAGAATCTGTGTGATTCGATTGCCATTTTTTTTTAACTAAAATAAACACGATCTATAAATACTTTCCAGTTTACCTTCAGCCCTCAGATACAATATTGGACTGGAAACAACCTCTCCAGCTGCTGCAGCTTCTCTGGAGGTTTTTGAACTTTGTTCTATGGAAGAGTTTCAGAAATGGTTGTCACAAGTGAAGTCAGGCTCCCCGCTAGACCCCTTTCCTCCTAGAATCATTTCTGGTTTTGCACAGTGTGTGGTACCTTCAGTAAAGGCATTGTTTGACTTTTCATTAAGCTCGGCCACCCTACCAGCGGATTGGAAGTTTGGACAAATAAAGCCCCTTCTTCCAAAACGCCCTCCGTTAGCCCAGCGGATCTAGCAAATTAGAGACCAGTGTCACACTTGCCCTTGCTTGGTAAGATCCAGGAAAGCAAGATCAATAAACAATCGACGGAGTATTTAGAGGACAATATGATTTTACACCCCTCACAGTCTGGGGTCCGTGCGTTACATAGTGCGGAGACAGCAGTGGTAGCTGTCATGGATAGTATCCAGATGGCACTTGACATAGAGACCCAATTGAACCCGATTGAATTGGTCCTGCTGGACCTATCGGCGGCGTTTGACATGGTCTCCCACTCCATTCTTATCAATAGACTACATGACGCAGGTATCCACGGCAGGGCTCTGATGTGGTTAAGGGATTTCCTTGACAATTGCCCCCAACAATTGTGTTTGGGACCTTTTAAATTTAGAAAGATACTATGTGATCTATGTGATCCCCTTATTTGAGCCCTACACTATTTAACCTATATGTGGCCCCTCTGGCCCACGCTGTGAGATCCTGTGGAGTGGAGATCGAGTCATATGCTGACGATACTCAGTAGCTTATTTCCTTTGGACCTGAGCCCAACCAGACACAGCAGCAGTTCAAGCATTGTATGAAAGAAATCGCTATCTGGATGACTTTGAACTGTCTCCAGTTAAATGGGAACAAATCAGAGATCGTACTGTTTAGGAAAGCAAGGGAGCTATGGTCCCCAGATAGGTGGCCCTCCGATCTCGGGCTTGCGCCCCTTCCTAAGCAGGTAGTGAAGAATTTACGAGTAAAAATGGACTGAGAACAGGTTAACTCAACCTGTGGCATGTGCTTTGCCACAATGAAATTGCTAAAAAAGGTTTTTCCTTGTTTGCCTTCCACCTCCAGGAAAACATTAGTCCAGGCACTGATAACAAGTCACCTGGATTATAGCAATGCATTGTTGGTGGCCGCAAACCCTTCATCAGTGGCAAAATTGCAGGGGCTGCAAAATACCGCTGCCAGACTAATATGCAACATGCCAGCCGGTGTCACCTTCAGCTGCCATTCTTAAAACTCTGCACTGGTAGCCAATAAAGAAAGGTGCAATTTTTTAACTGTGCTGTCTAACCCATAAGGCCCTGTATCAGGCTCGACCTGTGTATTTGCAACACCAAATTTAAGCTTTACAGGCCCACCAGACAGTTAAGATCATTGAATAAAGCCTTGCTACAGATCCCCCGCATACGTACAGTTAAATGTGGTGGCAGGACCTTTTCCTATCTAGCGCTGCTTCCTTTGAACACTCTCTCCCTGCATATTCGTTCCTGTGCTAACTTCAACAACTTTTTTAAAAAGTGCTGAAAACATGGTTTTTCTAGAATTTCTCTTCCTGACTAATTAGAGCGCAGCACAGAGACATCCCTACAGGGATGAGTTGTGTGCAATATAAAGTACATAGAACAAAGAACCTGGCTTAAAGCTAAAACAAAAATGTGATGGTGTGCCATAGCGCTTTTTAAAAAACTTTACCCCATGTTTTCGTCTTTTTGCTTAACCACTCCCCTCCCCTGTGCTATTTTGACACATATTGCATAGTAGCATAAGCTACTGTGCAACAGGTTTAAAAATACATTGATATAACCAGTAGAATAAGCAGAGGCAAAACGTATTGGCTTTGCCAATGCTTGTTATACATATGTGCCCCCCTAAGATAGGCCCTGGACCACCAAGAGGGCAGGATGCAATGTATTTAAAAGGCACAACATGTACCTCTAGGTTTTACATGTCCTGGTAGTGACAAACTCTCAAATTCGTTTATCACTATTGCAGGGCCTATCTCTCCCTTAAGCTAACATTGGGAATGCCGTATTACATGTTTTAAGTGTAATTCACAATTGTGAATAGTTGGATTTTTCAAGTTTGGTGTCTCCAGAATCCCAATTTAAAATCGCAACTGTTAGAAGTGGGGGTCTCTAGTTGGCAGAGGTATGCACCTTGCCCAAGTAGGGACCCTTGCTTCTAGTCAGGATAAGGGAGTTACACACTTTAGATAACCCCTGTTCACACCCTTGGTAGCTTGGTACGAGCAGACAGGCTTATCCCTAAGGCAATGTGTAAAGTATTTGCACCCAGACACACTGTAATACAGTGAAAACCCTACAAACAGACACCACACCAGTTTAGAGAAATAAAGTATCTTTATCTAAACCAAACAAGACCAAAACGACAAAACTCCAGCATAAGCAATTCAAAATATGACTTTTAAAAGGATTACTGCACAAATACAGCTCATAGAAACATATAGCTCCAACTGGGGCAATTACAACTTTGTGACAGGCACACATCCAAAATACAGCACCGACCTTGTGGTACGCGGGCCAGGCATGGAGTCCCACAGACCCCCAAGTAACAATGCCTTTTAAAACGAAGTCAATGAATGGTGCACAGCTTCGTGGAGGTGAGGTATCGATGGCCAAGGCAAGACCGGATCCTTACTGCTACAGGGGAGGTAAGGCGTCGAGTCCACAAGGAGACGAGGTGTCAAATCCGGGCTGGCAGGGGAGGTGTGGTGGTGTCGGTGGTGAGGCGTCAGGTCCATTCAGCAATTCGGTGTCGATGAGTTAAGGAAGTCACCCACGTAGGTTATCGGCTCTGCAATGTCGAGATACAGGTGCTGGCGGTGACTGGTCTTGGTGCAAGGACTGGCATCTGAGGCCAATAACTTGCAGGCGTGGGCAAGCGTCTGTGGGTGTCATAGCTGTGGTGCAGGTAATGCGGTGTGTCATGCACTTCACGAGCGGTTCCCACGGCCTCAGTGCAGGTCGTGGCAGCATTGGCAGCATTACTGACAGCATCAGTGTAGTTTTTCTTGGGTTGCAGCATCAACCACACGATTCTAAGGGCCCATGAACTGGAATTGGCACCCTTCGGCAATCAAGAGTCCTGAAGAGGAGTCTGGGTGCTGTTTAGCAAGATGCAGGTGAAGTCTTTGTGTACCTGAGACTTCAGAACCGGAGGCAAGCTCGACTTCAAGCCCTTGGAGAATCTTCTTAAGTAGGACACCGCAGCAAGGTACAAGTCCAGTCCTCTCCAATGCCCACATACAGAAGCAGCAACTGCAGGCCAACCCAGCAAAGCAACACACTGCAAAGGGGCAGTACTCCTCCTGACAGTTCTCCAGCTCTTCTTCTTGGCAGGCATTGTCAAGGAGTAATATAAAGTTCTGGGGTTTTAGGTCTCATATTTATACGCCATTTTATCTTTATAGTCTTTGTTTCAGTCTCTGAGCTCAGTAAAAAACAGTTCTGTCCTCCTTGGTCCAGCTTCACTAAAGGAGGTGGAGACACCATTGTGCAGAGCAGACACAGCCTATTCAGGTACGAGTGAAAACTCCTCCCACCACTCTAAATGCAGACCAGGTCCATTCAGCCGAGCGATGAGTCACCCAGGCAAGGAAGGACACACCTCAACCCCCTTTGTGACTGTCTAGAGTGAATGCACATCCCCAGCTTCTGTCACTCCACAACCACACAGTGAATACACAAACAGGCAGAATACACACAGGATGGTTAAACAAAAAAATCACCACTTTCTAAAAGTGGAATTTTCAAAAACACAATTTAAAAACCACCTTAACTAGAAGATGTGTTATTGAATTCTGAGTTCAGAGAGCCTAAACTCCAATCTCTAGCTGTTCCCAGTTGAAAGTTGCACATGTAAATGTTACAGTGCAGCTCCAATGATAGCCCATAAGACAGCCAGCCTTTCAACAGTGTAAAACGAAATACACAGTTGTTTACTATCAGGACATGTAAAACCCTCCAGTACATGTCCTACCTTTCACATACACTGCACCCTGCCCATAGGGTTACCTTGGGCTTAATAGAGGGGTGCCTTACATGTACGAAAAGGGATGGTTAGGCCCTGGCAAGTGAGTGCACTTGCCAGATTGACATAGCAGTCTAAGACTGAACGTGCTGACACTGCAGTGGCAGGTCTGAGACACATTTACAGGGCTCCTCAGGTGGGTGGCACAACCAGTGCTGGAAGCCCACTAGTAGTATTTGATTTACAGGCCCTGGGCACACACAGTGCACTTTACTAGGGACTTACCAGTAAATCAAATATGCCAATAATGGATAACCAATCATAATCATAATTTACACAGGGAGCCCTTGCACTTTGACACTGACCAGCAGTGGGAAAGTGCCCAAAGCACCTATGCCAGAAAAAACAAAATCCAGTGCACAGTCACAAATGCAGGAGGAAGAGGCAAAATGTCAGGGGTAACCACGCCAAGGATGCCAAGTCTAGCAACAACTTATGATGAAGTTGGATTTTAAATTGCAGTTCTGAAAATGACACTTTTAAAAAGTTGGCATTTTCTTACTATAGCCACTTAGTGCCTGCTGCCTGTCTCTGATACACTTCTGGGGAAAGTAACAGCTGGGCTTTGTGTATGGGGAATACAGCCACACACAGTGGGAACTTAGGTGGGACCTGTGGACCATCCTGGCAGGACGGGAGGGAGGAGCTGCATCCAGCCTCACTTACACCTGAATAGGCTGAGTCCTGTCCCAACACAAAGGGCTGCATACCCCCTGTAATGAGTCTGGAGCCAGAGCAGGAGGGGAGGACCTATGTGCACTTCAAAGATGTGTCTTTGAAGTTTCACCCACCTCAAAGGCTCAACTGGGTCGAAACACTTGACCTCTGACACCACCACTTCAGTACACTTCTGGACCGGTGACTACTTGGCCAGGAGGAAGGACAGCTGTGCTGCTGTGCTGCTGGACTCCTGCCTTGCTGTACCCCTGCTGCCTGCTGTTCCCCTGCCTGGGTGAGAAGGACTGGACCTGATCGCTTGAACCCAAAGTGAGTTCAAGGGCTTGCTGGCTGGCTTCCTGATCTTAAGTCTCAGGGACATAAAATACTTCCAACCTACCTGGTTCTGCACCTGGACTCTGCCATCTATGAGTCTGCCCTGCCAAGTGGTGCCACCCCAGTTCTGGACTCTTGGAAGTGGGCCTAAGGTGCTTACTTCAACAAAGCCAACACATTGTCTGTTGAACTGGTGCATCACTACCGTTGTGTAGATTAGAACCAGAGCACTGCCCCTGTTGCATGGATCAGAACCGGCACATCACTCCTGTTACGTTGATCAGAGCTGGTGCAACACCTCTGCTGCATGGATCATCCCTGACGTATCACCTTCTGACCAACCAGTGCGCAAGGTCTTTGCATCCTCATCGACGGCATCCTCGATGGCGACGTTGAATCTCCACTTCACAACGCTTCACTCATTGGAGCTGATGCATAACCGCTGCTGCATGGATCAGGACTGTCGTACCACCACCCCTGCATGAGTTGACACCGACGCATCACTTTGGTTGCACCCTGCATTTTCGATGTCGAGGTAGCCAGGATCAAGGTACTTTTGTTCAGTGGGTCTCACTGGGTCCCTGTATTTGGCCCACACTCTATCACTGTTGGCCTGAACTTTTGACTTTGTCCCGGTCCAGGGCGACCATATATCTCAAGTAGGCACTTATGGCTTCTAAGTGCTATTTGACAGTTATTATTTAAAAATTCATATTTCAAGTTCTACTCATTGGATTTCTGTCGTTTTGGTCTTGTTTAACTTATTTCATTAAGTTCTATTTTTCTAACCTGGTGTGGAATCATTTTGTTGGGTGTTTTCACTGTTTTACTGTTTGAAGTGTTGCACAAATACTTTACACATTGGCTCTAAGTTAAGCCTGGCTACTCTGTGCCAAGATACCAGAGGGTGAGCACAGTTTAAGTTAGGGTTTGCCTGCTTCTTACACTAAATAGGATTGTGGTTGCTGCTTGACTAGGGCCCATACTCCAGTCAACCTATAACCCAATTTCTGACACAGGGCCGCTGGAATTATGAGGCAGCGGAGGACACAATTATGCAAAAGGGTTGAATATTAATGCTGCAACAAGAGGCAAGTTATGTGGCAGATTGTATGATAGCATTACTTTATTATTTTTACACTTTTACACGTTCACATTCTATGGGCATAGTTTCACCTCATGAGTACCAGTTTAACACTCAAACACAAAAATAAGAAGCTTAAAGATGATCAGCCAACCGTTGAAAAGGACCTGCCATTGCTCAGCAGCATGTGCTGCCGCATTTTTAATGCCTTTTGATCCATTTGGACTCAAAACAGTAAAAGCAGCATTGAATTGGTGCCCTGTGAAAAAGGTTTCAATGTAAAATTTTAAACGTCTGACTAATGCAGACTGATCTTTCAAATGTTAAACTGTTCATTCAGGCATGCCTCTACAACAGCAGTAATACATAACCGGTAGATGTGGTCCAAATGAGAAGATAAAGTCAGGTGTTTTGTGGGTCTTACCTAATAAACTCCACATGAAGTACAGGGTAAGTACATGTTAAAAAGCAAAATACTTAATATGAAGAAGTTTTGCAGTCACAAAGCCTGCGATTCTCAACATCACACCCTTTACAATGCAAACGCTATGTCTCAATCCACATAATCTGCAAACCTGAGATCCGAATAAGTAATTCCAATTTATGAAGCAACGTTTGTGATTCATTCAAGGTGAGAGATTGCGCCCCCAATCTTACTTGCTGGTGACAATGCATCTCTGTTATTAGACTGTGATTGTGGTTACAAATGATTGATCTCAAGGTTGTAACTAATTCGCAAATGGAATGCTGCTGCCATGGACAGCATCCCATTTGGAAAATGTGGCAAGCAGTCTCAGGGCTCACTCTCCCTGATCACATTCTTTAGAAGGTACACAAACGAAGGGACGGAGTTTCACTGTTACTTACAGGACTACATCCATGTCTTTAAAGGCATTTTTGGGAATCACAACATGGTTCCTGGCTCATTACTATTCACGAGGAAAGGGGGTTGCAACCTCCTGCGAATAATGTACATTTTGCAATATTAATGCAACTGATTAGTGCACCGGTGCCAACGCAAAATGAAGCTATGTTCGTAAACCAGTTAGTATGCATTTAGCATACACTGATTTACGAATGGTATTTTATACAGAAGCACATATTCTGACCTGGGACAATCTGATTTTTAGTTTTAAAATATTCATTAGTTACCTGGGAAATGCCCTTTTTTCAAAGAGCAACAGTGAAATAATTAACCATTTTGCATCTGGCTGGTAGAAATGAATACACTCAAAGGCAGTGAACTACGAAATATGTAAAACAAAAACAACTAAAAAAAAACAGAGACTGCTATGCCACGATAACTAGTATATTGATTTGAAAAAAAACAACAAAAAAACGGCTGTTTTGTAAAGTAAACAGGGTGGATAATTTCCTGACAAAATCTTGTGTAGTTGATGAGCCATTAAAAAACCCAAATCACGTGTTTGCAATTGATGGAAGTCTCTGGAGTGGTGTGTACTTTCTGCCCGTGAACAAGTTGATTGTATCTTAACGTAGGTCTGTTAATTGCACTGCAATGATTAATAAGCCCTGTCAGGTAGCGTTCTGCAGCAGTTTTTCTTGTGGGTGATGTTATTGCTTCTCATTGTGGAGACGGCAATACTCGTTGTGAACACAATTTTCGTTGTGGGGAATTGTATTATCACCGAAACAAAGACGGGGCGATTCGAAAGATAATTGTGGCAAGTAAAAGATAGATGATAATTAGAGCAATCATAAACTGCCAAGGATGGTAAGTACATTGCAAACAACTTTCAGAAGTTTGCTAAAAGAGGCTGCAAGACATCAGCGGCAGGGAAATGAGATTGCAGTTTTAGGCAATTTAGAGGAAAGCATTTGCCTAATGATTCCAGTAAAGACACAACTTCCCCTGACATCAGATTTGCATCCCAATTTATACAAGACTAATTGCCAAGGGGGCTACAGTTTATCACCCATGTTCTAAAGCAGGCACACAGCTAATTTCGGTGTGCTGAGAATACAGGGTGCTGTTTTCAAAATGTTTGTTCCGGATTACCTCTAGGCTCTTTGTAAATGCTCATATCTGTTTTTTGCAGCTATTGATAAAAAGTTCTGTCATGTACCCAAATTAGATACAAAGTTATTCGATATACTTCATACGAACCTCAAATAGATGTTCGCCACTTTAAACACGTTCGAAGGCTACTAAGGTATTTGTAAATGTGGCACTTTGGAAAGGCAACCATCTGGTTGTGCAGATAGACCTGAGCACAGCATGTCTGTCACTGATGATCTGCCACATTGCTTTGTTCATTAAACCAAGAGGACATTATCTCATGAACATTCCTACCCAAAAAACAATTTGAGATTGAGGTTTTCTCCAAATTCTTTAGTCGTTCTGTTTTTAGTCACAAGTGAGACAGTTTTCACTGTCTGCCAGAATGCAAGTCGTAAACATCAACAAACTAGCAGCTAGAGGTTTTGGTTCAGCCCTTTCAGCCATTTGGTGTTTGGGTTTACCTTACTCAGGCATTGGTTGTCAATAGTGTGTCAGTCATGCTGGAAGGAGAATTCATCTGGTTTAGATGCAGCTTTCCTCTTTCTGTCAGAGGTCATGTCATAACAGAAACAAAGCATTGCAAAAGCCAAAATGGCTAACCAATTTTAGGTGTGTGTTTTTGTTGTAAGCATTACAGTGTTAGAGGCTGCAATTTCTCCTTCTATTGCAAGGGTAGATGTACGCCAGGTAAATATTGTCAATGGCACCACAGAGTCCCTTCCATAATCAAGAGATGCAAGTCCATGCTTTGGTAGACCTAGAATCAGTGTGCACACACGATACATGAATCAATGTGTCCAGTACAGGATTTTAGTGGTCCCACATGTTGCATGCATAACATGGGTTTTGTAAGTGTAGCTCTTCACAGTGAATGTGTCAATAACCTTTGTAAGCAACATCACAGGCTCCAAACAATACATACATGAGACTAGTAATGCATATCATTGACCCTACACAGAGCATGCATGAACAGGCCTAGTAACAACATAAATGGCCCCTCATGCTGCATGCAAGATTGGGGATTGTAAAGGGTGTAAGTGACCCCATACATCACATACATCATATAGGCCTAGTAACAGGCATCAGTAAGATGACAAATTGCGTGCATTAATGTGTCTTGTAATTTGCATCATATGCCCCACACTCACCATACATCAATGGAACTAGTCAGAAGAGTCAGTAGCAGTGTAAGAATAGCCCTAGTAATAGGTGCCAGTGGCCTGACATACTATATGCATCAATGGGTCCTGTATGCTCCTGGTATACGGGGTCACCACAATTCAGCAGTACGGGTTTGGCAAGTCCCACTGGGTGCTATCTCATTGCTCAGTCCACGACGTCCCTCTCCTGGCATACAGGGGTCACGGAACTGATACTCTTGCACATAGGATACAACCCAATCAGTGCACAGTCAAATTCTCACACTTTGCACAGGGAATCCTCACAGTGGGGCTCCACATTGAACCTTGCTCCCTCCAACGCACTCCTCTACCTTACAGAGCACACTGGGCTTGGCAAGCAGGCATGAACTGGTGCTCCCAGCTCCAGGGTAAGTAGACTTTATTTTCCTGGCTGATGTCCCCTCACCCAGCAGGGAGACTAGCAGGTCACTGCACCCACTGCTTGTTACAGGCAGATGTCTTGCAGAGCTTACCCTCCTAACACAGCCCATCTGGCAGCTTGGCAGATGACAAAGTTTGGCGTCTCAATCTCCTCTTTTTAAAGTCCATTTCTAGACACCAAAATGTGATTTAGGGTCTGAGTCTTTAAAGTTTTATGTTGGGGTTATGCTTCTTTTGAAGTGTCCACTTCTCATTTCAATCTTTCCAATTTAAAGGATGTCTGTCACAGAAGGCAAGACTCTGAAGCTGAATGACTCACAACAAAATTAATGGGAGTGACCAAAGTTCACACTTGATGTCAGCCACAGTGATATGTTCATCAAAAGATTAATCCCAGGCTCCCAGCCCTACTCTTTATGATTCCCTTATCAGCCACGTCGCCTTCCTGATTTGTGTCAGGCCACTTCCTTGTGATCTGTTACTGAATCAAGGAGCAACGTTTTGAAGTGTAACAGGAGTGTTCCTTCCTCCAGTGTGTGTCCCACCCAGGTCACAGGGCTGCAGCAATACACAAATCTGTCTGGGGGTATTCCACTCCTCCTCATGGCTTCACCAGGCATGCCTGGGCCTCCCAAAATGGAGCTCTGGGTCCTCCATGTAATGCACCATTGCAGGCACACTTGTACTACACAGCACTGCTCTATCCCTGTAATGTACCCTTCCCTAGCACACATATATCCAGCACAGAGTCACTACTTCTATGCTATGCAGCACTCTATGTCTACCTGATGTATGTCAAGGGTGAGTTAAGCTCACAGCAGTGAAATGTTTAAAAAGGTGAGTGAACCTCACTCCAGTGACACAGGGTAAAAAGGACATGTTCACTGCTACTGATAACACTATACAATATGCTGCCACCACCATGCTTGTGCTTCTTAACTGATTGTATAGTAAAATGCAATAATCTCATGCTATTTTACAAAATAATTTGATTCCCATTAAGGTATGTGTTCATGTGGCACATTGTGTTAAGTTGTATGCTGCATGTGTTTAATCCAAGAAAGATGTGCATATTGCTTACTTTGTGGATTCATGCATATTATGTTTTAAATTCAACAGTTGACTTATTCTCATATTTACTCTCTTAACTATTCATTCAACCAAACACAAAACCTGTTCAGACTGATTGGATTTGCCAACTCTTATTTGGTTGTATTTATCTACATTCCAGATATAGATATATGAACAGTTTAATATGTGATCGTAAATTGGAGTAAGTTGTTATAGGTTTTCATTTTTCCCAGTTTGTTATGCACTGTACCAGCACACACATAAGCCCTTACATCACTGCAAAGTGTCCAGATACTATCATTCCACATTGCTCTTTTTAGCCCTAGTAAGAGTCTCATGTTTAGGTCAATGTGTCTGGTTGGCAGAGGTGTGCATCCTGTCCAAGCAGGAACCACAGTCCTAGTCAGAGTAAGTCACAAACACACCCTAAACAAATCTGTGCTCACCGCCTGGTAGCTTGGAACAGAGCAGTCAGGCTCAACTTAAGAGGCAACGCGTAAAGCATTTGTGCAACACTTCAAACACTAAAACAGTGTAAACACCACTCAAAAGGATACCACATTTGGTTAGAAAAATAGAGCTTAATTTAATGAACAAAACAGGACAAAAGCAACAACAATCCAATACATAGACCTGGAGTTATGAATTTTTAAAGAATACACTGAAATGTAGTGCTTAAAAGCATAAAGCGCCAACCAGGGATAACTAGCCGTGCTAGACCGGGTCAAATCCCAAAAGTCAGGACAATTGCGATGGAGCGTGGGTCGGATACAGGGCCAGCCTCAGTCCACTGCAAAGTACCCTGGTTGCATCATCATCAAAGATGAGATGCAGGTGCAGGCGAGGCGATGCATCATCGTCGAAGAAGGGAGGCAAGGTGCAGGTGAGGCGATGCTTCGTTGTCGATGTAGCAAGGAAGACAATACATCGGTTCGGGCAAGCGAATCGGGTAGGATGTGTCAAAAATGGAGTTGATGCGCTGCACAGTCGGCAATGCTTCGGAGTCGATCCTCGCAACGGCGGCAATGTGTCTACTGTGGATGAGATGTGCCGGTTCTGAGTCCTTTGTGTCAACGGCAATGCATGGTTTCTGCTTGAGGAGCTCTTCAAACCCACTTCCAAGGGTCTAGAATTGGATTGGCACCACTTGGCAGGGCAGATTCACAGAGTCCAGGTGCTGTAGCAGGTGAGTTGGAAGTCTTTTATGTCCCTGAGACTTCAATCAGGAGGCAAGGCAGGAAGCCCTTGGAGTCAATCTGGTTCTGGGATCAAGTGATTTTGGCCCAGACCTTCTCACCCAGTCAACAAAGGCAAAAGGCAGCAGGTCGGCACAGCAAGAAAACAGTACTTCCAGAGCTGCAGTATATTACCTGCATGTCCAAATGTAATGATGCAGCAGATTATAGAGGAGGCTAGTGGGAAGTGCATGTAGCTGTGAACAAATGACCAACCAAGATGCACTGGTGAACATTGTGCCTCTTCAGCATAGGTGATTGTGTTCTGTATTGTTTTGACTGCTGTTGGATTTACATCGTAAGCCATTGTCCCTCCAGCATAGGAGGTGATGACAGCAGTAGTTGAAACCTATGCTGTTATGTGGTGATATGGTTATTGCATACGTATGAGCTCTTTAGGACATGTGCAGTACACTAATCCTGACTAATGGCAAACCAGCAGCTCCTACCAAGTTCACTATACCGCTCCTGGGCCCTTTGTGTATTGGGCACTTTGCTTCACATGTGCACTATGTATGGGGAGCTGAAGTGTGTTCCGAGTTTGTGCACTGGGACCAAGATCAGCCAGGGTCAGCAGGAGCTAGAAACTGATGTAGAGCTGTTCATGTGAGGAAAGTGGAAGAGTGTTGGAGTCATTGAGTGACTGCAAGCATAACAGTGTTGGAATAGGGGTCTAAGACTCTCTTTACATATGTAGTTGTGCTTGATGATGCAAGTAGATGTAACCGGTTAGTCACTTGATGTGGGGTGTCAATGATCCATGCCTGAAGTTGGTGGGTAAGGGCAGTCGGCTAGCACTCACAAGGCAAAGGTGCTCAAAAGTACATCAATGGACAGCATGAGTCAGTGATGTCCCTCCAGCCTTTGCATAGCTTTGTTAAGGAAAACAGTCCATCAGCGCTCTCACGTGAACAAAGAGGACTACGCTTAAAATTGATTGTGGCAACATTGTTTCATGAGTAATACTTGTCAATCATTAAATAAGTCCATTGTATTGGGGAAACGTTAAAGCTTTTATGGTGAAAAATCAAAACACCTTTAGCACAAACAGCCCTCTCTTACTCCTCACGGACTAGAAGTCAGACATTACTGGGAGCATTCTCAGAGAGCAGACAGCGATCTAGTCAAAAACTACAGAAGCATTTATACACACCCCTCAAATATTAGCAGTCTCACACTACTGACAGAAGTCCATCAGAACTACAAGATGGCAATAATAAACAATGTTAGAATTGTTATCTGTTATGCATTTTTTTTATATTACATAATTATCTTGATGCAGATAGCTTGAAAAAATATATTTTTCAAACAGTGAAATGCTTATTGAAAATAGAAAGTGAAATATTGGCTTATATTGTTTGGTCGGCTGCAGTAAAATGTGGGAAACAGTTCTTAGTTATGTAGTTGGACTATGTACTTATAGGAAAAAAAACTGACTTTTAGAAAAAACATAATTTGGATTGCTAAACATCACATTCTGTTTGTATAAAGGAGAACGTGTTGAATGTGTCATCTTGAAGGTGCAGGTAATATCTGGCACTGACTGGAAATAGAATGTTTAGGTTTTGTTCACCTTGCGCAAACATATTGTTGATAAAACAATGAATAATGGCTAGGACCTGTGGAATTAGGAGATACTGGACTGTGGCGTTTACTGCATAGTTATGGATTTGCAGCACTTGTCACATATTTTGCTGCATATCTTTCAGGGGCTTATCTGAAAGCTCCTTGCGCCGCTGGTGCATCACTTTGCCCATATTAAAAGTGACGCACCAGCAGCGCAAGGGGCTTGTATATAAGCCCCTCTGTTTTTTACAAAAATGTTTTCTAGCTTCCATTCATTAAGCTAATACATCAAGAGAAACTGCTGCCTCATGTTGCATAACTTGCCTTTTTTGCAGCATAATATAGATAACTGTGCCACACAATGCGGTCCTTCATTGCCACAGAATATATGCCTCTATCAATGAGAGCAGTTTGGTGGCTGTTATTATGATGATGGAACTCATAATTTAAAGGGAGCCAAGAAATATTTATCATATTTTAAAGGTCTATGTGAAATCTGTTTTTCTATAACACTGTGCTTACACATCAAATATGGTAGATATATCTATTTCTTTGGCTGGTTGGGCATGGCATTTTCATTTGACAAAGGCTTCTGTGAAACTGAAACACGTCATCCTTTTTGGCTTGCACATTTAATAAACGGTTGTGCTATAGTTGGTCTGCCACTTCATTCCTTCATTGAGGATTGTTGTTTGGATATATATATCCAGCGCTTTTTGAAAATGCAATAAAATCTGCTTACTTCATCGTAATGTGTGCTGCTCACTCCTTTCTCGGCGAGAGAGGTTTTCTGTGATATATATATATATATATATCCAAATTAACTGCCTTATTTCCCTTCAGCTCCTCGTTGGCAAAAGCAGGCACTGACCACAAGATGAGTGCTTAAATTATTTATTCAGCATCGGCCATAAAATATAAAAAAAAGGGTTTTAACGGCTGGCCCGGTCGTGAAAAAGCCCGCCGCGGAACAGCGGATCAAGAGACCACGACAGCGTGGTTTTTGTGACTGGTGGGTGTCCTCGTGGAGGTTTTGGTATTGGCAGGGGTTGAGTGACGGACATTGAGGCCAACCCACTGGGGTTTTTATTTTTTCACCAAGAAGGGGAACAACATGTAACCCACTGCGGTAGCACGAAGCAGCACTACAAGTAACAGAATGTCCGGAGGCCGGTGGGCGGGGCTTACTGAAAATAAAATGGTGGCTGCATTTCTTCATGTTTGTTTCCTGTGTTGCCTGTGAACAAGGGTGTCCTGCCCGAAACGCGTCTGGCAAAGAACTTTGGCACCTTTGCATGCCCCCACCCGCTGCACCTTCAACTTAGGAATTCATCACCCACTTGTGAGGCTTTTTTCAAATGGTGTAAACCCTTTTTTTGGGATATTTTAATGGCTGGCCCGGTCATGAAAAAAGCCCGCCGCGGAACAGCGGATCAAGAGACCACGACAGCGTGGTTTTTGTGACTGGTGGGTGTCCTCGTGGAGGTTTTGGTATTGGCAGGGGTTGAGTGACGGACATTGAGGCCAACCCACTGGGGTTTTTATTTTTTCACCAAGAAGGGGAACAACATGTAACCCACTGCGGTAGCACGAAGCAGCACTACAAGTAACAGAATGCCCGGAGGCCGGTGGGCGGGGCTTACTGAAAATAAAATGGTGGCTGCATTTCTTCATGTTTGTTTCCTGTGTTGCCTGTGAACAAGGGTGTCCTGCCCGAAACGCGTCTGGCAAAGAACTTTGGCACCTTTGCACGCCCCACCCGCTGCACCTTCAACTTAGGAATTTATCACCCACTTGTGAGGCTTTTTTCAAATGGTGTAAACCCTTTTTTTGGATATATATATATATATTTATATATATATATTTATGTTCACGACGCTTCAATATCACGTCAGCCATCATTTTAACAAGTATGCAGGCATTAACATGGAAAGTGGACTTTCTTCAACATTAACATACATTTCAATTTCAATCGCAGCCATCGTGTAATATGTATCCTTTCAACCTTTTGCACATTGGTGTATTTGAATAAAATCGCTAGATGCTCATACAGAATTTAATCCTGCAAAGGCACGAGAGAGGCATTTTGACACTGTTAAGCGAAGGTGATGAATTAACAAAGTGTAAGACATTGAAGGATTGGGACACTATATGCCAGCCATTGCAAAGTACTATGGTAGTTGTGGTCCTGACAATTGCGAAGAATGCGCAAATGTGAACTCAGTGCCTGGAAATTTGGGAATGCAAAGATATATTTGAGTGGAATGACCAGAGCATGAAACATATTAATGTACACTGTGTTCACGCAATCTATTTTCAAAGAACTGTGTGACAACTGACCACTGTCACTCTAAATTTAAAATGTAGTAACATCTTGGTCCTTCCTCACTGTTTTAAGCTGCACTTAAATACAATCAAATGAGTGTCCGCCTTTATTTACTGCATATGATTAAGACTTCTTGAAGTCGAAACGCATATGCTGTCGAGCTCTGCCTTTGTATAAAGAACTTTTGAACTGAAGCACTTTGGATGGGCATGCAGACATTGCACTGGAAGTGGTGTGTTCATGTTTCTTTTGCAATATATCAGGAGATTGACGCAGCCTAATAGGCCCGACCTGAGAGGCTGGGCGTCCCTGGCGTCATTGTTTTTTTATATATATATATATATATTCACTGAAAAAACCATAGGTTTTAGGGACAGTTATAGTTAGAAATTAGCATTTAAAAAACCTTTGAAATTCACTGAAAAAACCATAGGTTTCAGACACGTTATAGTTAGAAATTAGCATTTAAAAAACCTTTGAAATTCACTGAAAAAACCATAGGTTTTAGGGACAGTTACAGTTAGTTGGACATTGCACTCGTACAAAACCCGTGAAATTCCCCCGTTATAGTTAGTTCAGCTAACTATAACTCGCGCCCCCGCAATTCACTGCTGATGACGTCACATATTACATCACTCATGACATGGTCAGTGACATCACTGATGACATCACTGATGACATCTCAAATGACATCACTGATGACATCATCTAGTGACTGTGTTTCTGTAAAGTTTAAATATTTTTAATGTATATAGGGAAAGGCGTATTGAAGAATGAGTGGGTGTATAAGTGTCTGTATGGATGATTTAGTAGGTGCGTGACTAACTGTATAAGTGAGTGATTAAACGTATCTTACTGAATGCATGGGTTAGTGACTAAACTGGGTGAATGTCTGTATCCATCTGTCTGTTGCTGTGTAAGTGGCTGCATGGGTTTGTGAATAGCTACATGAGTGTCTATATGAGTTATTGATTGGTTGTCTGAGTATCTGTATGGGTGCCTGAGTGTTTGTGTGGGTGGGGTGTGTGCGACTCTGTACATAGATGTGTGAGTGGGTGATTCACTGGGTGCATGATTTGAAGAGTGCGTCTGTGATGGACTGCTTGGGTGGGTGAGTGTGTGTATGGGTGTGTTAGTGAGTGAATGTATATCTCAGTGGTACATGTGCGAGTAACTACATATGTAAAAGGCAGTATATATGTGTGTTAGAGTATTTAAAAGGCTATAAGTGAGAGTGTGTGATTGTGAGAGTGGCTGTATGGATGCGTGTGTGCTTGTATCAGTTATTGTATAAGAGCGTAAGAATGTGCTAGTATTTGTATGAGTAAGTGAGCTGGTGTGTGTATAACTGTATAGGTGAGTAAATGGGTGTGTGATTAATTTTTTGCATGACTGACTAGGTGTGTGAGTACCTCTATGGATGAGTGGCGGTGTGTGAGTGTTTATATAGGTGTATGAGTGCATATGCTAGTCCAGTACTGAGTGACTGTAAGTATGAGTGAGTGTACGGGTGAGTGAGTGGATGTGTGTGTAGACCTAAGAATCAGTGAGTGGGTATGTAGTTTTTGGTGTTGGAGTGTCTATGGTTTTGAGAATGGCAGTCTGTAAATAAGAGTGGGTGTATCAAAAGTTATATTAGGGTGTGAGATGATGCATGAAATTATCACATGGATGATGTCATCAGTGATGTCATTTGAGATGTCATCAGTGATGTCATCAGTGATGTCACTGACCATGTCATGAGTGATGTAATATGTGACGTCATCAGCAGTGAATTGCGGGGCGCGAGTTATAGTTAGCTGAACTAACTATAACGGGGAATTTCACGGGTTTTGTACGAGTGCAATGTCCAACTAACTATAACTGTCCCTAAAACCTATGGTTTTTTCAGTGAATTTCAAAGGTTTTTTAAATGCTAATTTCTAACTATAACGTGTCTAAAACCTATGGTTTTTTCAGTGAATTTCAAAGGTTTTTTAAATGCTAATTTCTAACTATAACTGTCCCTAAAACCTATGGTTTTTTCAGTGAATTTCAAAGGTTTTTTAAATGCTAATTCCTAACTATAACATGTCTGAAACCTATGTTTTTTTTAGTGAATTTCAAAGGTTTTGTAAATGACAATTTTTAAATGTATTAATTGTTATATTTATTTTTTGGATACTGATTTACTACATTTTTTAAAACTATTTATTTTTAGATAATTTATTTTTTAAATTACATTGTAATTACATTATACATTACATTACAAAATATACTTTCTCAGAATGAATTACTTTAGTTTAAATAGTTTGCAAATAGGCAATAGAGTTTTAAGTACAGTAGTTACAGTTGTTGCAATGGGCAACACAATTTCAAACACAATGCAACATTGACCTCAATGTGAATTTCTAGTTAAATGCAATTAGTTACTTTATGGATTACTTTTCTAACCACAGGACTGGATCCTAGATTCAGTCCTGGGACATCTCCTGTAAACAGTTGAGTAAAAGCGTTTTGGTTACAGTAGTGATTTTTAAGGAATATTATTGTATTTTAAAAGTTGACACAGAAACTTTTTCACATAGAATCACCAATGTTATCCTATGGGAGGAAATTCACTTAGCAGGTAAGTAGTGTTATCGTTACTTTTTCTTACTCAGTGTTGGATCCTGGATCCAGCACTGGTGCATCTCCTGTAAACAGTTGAAAGAATGCGTTTAAGTCATACAGGCGATTTTTAAGGAATATTTGTAGTTTGAGAAAATTGACACTTTGAAACTTTTCTGCTGAAAACCAGACAATGGATTCCTATGGAAGGAAATATAAGTTACTGTTAAGTACGGTTAGAATTACTTTTCAGGGTCAGTGCTGGGCTAAAAGATGCAGCACTGGGTTCTCTCCTGATAACACGTGAGTAAATCGGAATTCGTAGTTCGGTTGATTTTAGAGGAATATTATAAAGTTCCAAAACTCCACACTTGGAAGAATTTCCAAGTGAAACCAGTCAATGTTAGCCTCTGGAAGGAAATTCAAGTTACTGGTAAGTACGGTTAGAATTACTTTTCAGGATCAGTACTGGGCTGAAAGATGCAGCACTGAGGTCTCTCCTGATAACAGGTGAGCAAATCGGAATTCGTATTTCGGCTGATTTTATAGGAATATTATAAAGTTCCAAAACTCCACACTTGGAAGAATTTCCAAGTGAAACCAGTCAATGATATCCTATGGAAGGAAATTCAAGTTACTGGTAAGTACGGTTAAAATTACTTTTCAGGATCAGTACTGGGCTCAAAGGTGCAGCACTGAGGTCTCTCCTGATAACAGGTGAGTAAATCGGAATTCGTAGTTCGGCTGATTTTAGAGGAATATTTGCACAATGGTGAAGGAAGGGGTGGGGCCTGAGGTGACATGTCTGCAAACACACCCAGTGGCGCGTTTTAAGTTGGAGAATTAATTCCTCCTCAATCCCGAGGGTCCCTAGGGGCCAACTAGCCCACCAGATACCTCCAGTATGCGCCAGAGAGCTGCGTTGCAAAGAGGTGTTCAGAGGCCATGCCCCTTTTTACAACACTCTGCAACGCAGCTCCGTGGCGCTTACTGGAGGTACCTGGTGGGCTAGTTGGCCCACAGGGACCCTCAGGATTGAAGGGGATTTAATTCCCCATCTTAAAACGCGCCACGGGGCCTGTTTGCACACATGTCACCTGAAGCCCCGCCCCTCCCTTCACCACTGTGCAAACGCGCCCTGTGGCGCGTTTTAAGTTGGGGGATTAAGTCCCTTGAATCCTGAGGGTCCCTGGGGGCCAACTAGCTCACCATGTACCTCCAAAAAGCGCCACAGAGCTGCGTTGCAGAGAGGTGTAAAAGGGGCGTGGCCTCTGTACACCTCTCTGCAACGCAGCCCCTGGCGCATACTGGAGGTTCCTGGTGGGCTAGTTGGCCCCAGGGACCCCCAGTATTCAAGGGGAATTCGTTCCCCATCTCCAAACGCGCCAGGGGGCGCGTTTGCAGAGTGCTCCAAGGAGGGGCGTGGCCTCCGGCGCGATGCCGGTATTTTTTTAATTTGTTTTTTAAGAAGGGGGCTGTGTGGCCCCCTTCTTTTCTAATTTTTGGCCCTGGGGACCCCATCCCCCAGGGCCTGCCCCCTAATATTTTGTTTTAATTTTAAAAAAATTTGAAGGGGGCCGCGTGGCCCCCCTCCCCAGGCCTTAATCGGCCCCAGGGACCCCATCCCCCGGGGCATGGCCTTCTTTTTTTTTTTTTTTAAACTTATGGAGGGGGGCTGCGTTGCCCCCCTCCTCAGGCCACTTATGGCCCCGGGGACCCCATCCCCCGGGGCCCGGCCTTTTTCAAACAAAAATAAATTTCATTTTGGGGAGGAGGGCCGTGTGGCCCCCCTCCCGGGCCCCTACTTGCCCCGGGGACCCCATCCCCCGGGGCTGGCCCTCTCTGTTGGGGACTGTGGGGGGTCCCCAATCCCCCACAGTCCCGCCGGCTCCCCGCGTCCCTTGGGAGCCGGCATTGCTTTTCCACATGGGGAGCTGCTAACATGCAGCTCCCCATGTGGAAAGCAATTTGCTTGGATATTGGAAGCGAGAGCAGGTTTCCTACTCTCTCTTCCAATATCCAAAGCAGTTTGCTATGACAGGACGGGAGCCGCGAGGCTCCGTTCTGTCATAGCAAACTACAGTGTCCCGGGGGTAGGCACCCCGGGACACTGCAGGAGCCGGCCCTGGGGGGTGGTGGTCCCCAGGGCCATCAAGGGCTCCAGGAGGCCCCCCTCCCCACATCTGCAAAGCCCCGGGGAGGTGGTGGACCCCCATTTTAAAAATTTTAGTGCCCCGGGGAGGTGGCGGTCCCCGGGGCGTGTGGGGAGGCTGGAGCTCCCCCACACAGGTATTTAAAAATTTAAAAAGAAGCCCCGGGGTGGCGGTCCCCGGGGCTGCGGGAGGGCTCAGAGCCCTCCTGCACCATTTTTATTAGAAACCCCGGGGGTGGCGGTCCCCGGGGCTTGGGGGCCTTAGAGACCCCCATAAACAATAAACCCACCCCTCACATGCCCCCGGGACTTGGGCCACCCGGGGCAATTTGCATCGAGCGCTGGAGACCGCGCTTCGATTTTTCGGCAGGATCCGCGCACCCTGAGCGCATCCTGCCGATTTAAAAAAAAAAAATGCTTTTTCTGCCCAGGGGTCCTTGTGGGACCCCTGAGCAGACCTAGGGGTCAGGGTGTTTCTACCCTGCCCCCTTTGTGCGTTTTGCGCACTTGTTTCTTTTTTTTTCTCGGCGGGATTCGCGCACCCTAAGCGCATCTCGCCGATTTAAAAAAAAAAATGCTTTTTCTGCCCAGGGGGTCCTTGTGGGACCCCCTGAGCAGACCTAGGGGTCAGGGTGTTTCTACCCTGCCCCCTTTTGCGCTTTGCGCACTTGTTTCTGTCCCTCGGTTCTACCGAGGGACAAAATGGCTGCCAACACTTCCTGATTTGGAGTGTTGACAGCCACTTGACAGCCAATTAGCATGCAGCTCTGGTCGGGAGGGTACGCGGACCCTACTCGGCCATAGATATATATGTGACTTAACTTTTGATTTTCTCAGGAACTACTGAACGGATTTACACCATTTAACAAAAAGGGTTCTTTCTGAACCAAGAACTACCTCTTTACCAAATTTGGTGTAATTCCGTTCAGCAGTCCCCGATTAAATTTAAAGAATTCCCTAATCCACCCTTCCATATGTATACGGTAATCTGGATCTAATAAAAGTTTTCGTTCAAAGGTCCATGCTTTTACAGGGACCCGGGAGCTAAAGTCAATTTCTAATAATATCGGGTTATGATCTGATATTACTCTTGGTAGAATCTCCATCTTAGAGCCCCTTACTTTTTCCGCAGATACAAAAAAATAATCGAGGCGTACATGTTTTCTATGGGCGCCGAATAAAAAGTTTCTCCAGGATCTGACTGTCTAAGTGAATGCCACACATCCACCAAACCAAATTCCTTAACTAACCCTCTAATAGCCTTGAAAACTTTAATTTTTTTACCCATATAAGGCTTATTGCTATTGAGATCATAGCTGCCCTCTAGATGAATATTCAGGTCTCCACAGATAATAAAAGGGGCTGGCCAATCGGCTAATTCAATACTAAGATAGTGAAGAACCGCCGGATCATCTACATTTGATCCATATAAGGAGCATATCGTCACTTGTGAGCCATTAATAGTTATTCCTGCAATAACCCACCTACCCAAAGCATCTTCCTTTAGCCGATTACAAACACCCAATCCTCTCTTCATCAATATCGCCACCCCCCTTGTGTTGGAACTCTGTTTAGTGCACCCCAATACATCCAAACCCAAGTCTTTCAGCCAATCCCGATTGTTCCAGGCTATATGAGTTTCTTGAACACATATCAGATCCATACGCATTGCCTGTAACATCTGAGCCATCACCCCCCTTTTTTTCTTATCATTTAGGCCACAAATGTTCCATGAACAAATAACCAATCTATTAATCATTGTTATCCTCTGAATCATAAAACAGATTTACAGGTAAAAGATCATACATTCTCATAGAAACCAATATGTGGTAAGCCCATTTGCCCTTGACACAAACCACCAATTTCAGCAGCAAAGCGTGATATTTCTCAAATATGTCTGCAATAGATTTAGCACCATCTTTATCATGTACAGCCAAAAAATAAAAAAAAACGCTATCTTCACCCAGTCCCACAACCTTCCCACCCTCCCCCCACACCCCTGCCCCCCTTGCCCCCTTTGCCCACCCCCCACCCCTCCCCACTTGAGGCTTAAGGACAATAAGTCCTCTGTGATGGTTAGTGGATTGAACAGCACCACTAATCCTCACCCCCATTTACAGCTAAAAAAAAAACATTTAAAAAGATATTTAAATCACCCCACTAAGTCAATAGCTCCATATTCAACCATTCAACATCAAATTGTAGTCAGAAATTCCCTTGCCAAAATTTCTGAAACAAAGAAGTGAGCCTTCTCCTTATGAATTATCTTTAGCTTAGCAGGGTTAAGAAGGAAGACCTGTACCCCTTTCGCCTGAAATAATGGGAACAATTGACGTAATTGCCACCGTAATTTGACCGTGGCCTGACAGAAATCAGGACGAACAAAACATTCAAAACCATTACCACCTCTCTTCCTGTCGGGCCGTGCCAGATCATATAGTGCTTCCCTCAATAAGAAATTATTGAGACAGATCAATATTGCCCTAGGTTTTTCATTAACACCCCCTACTTTGCTATGTTGATTGAAAGGGAACCTGTGTGCCCTCTGTAATTCTAATTCCCAATTCCATTGACTAAGCTCTGGAAAGGCTTTGGAAAACAAATCAATAACAAACTTCCTAGCGTCTTTACCCTCTTGACCCTCTGGTATACCCAAAATGCGTAAGTTATTTCTTCTGGAACGATTTTCCAAATCCGTAAGCTTCATATCAACATCATCTCGTAAAGATTGTAAAGATGCCACTGTAGTCTTTTGTTGCACTAAGTCATCTTCCATCGCTGAAATCCTTTCCTCAGCTTCTCAGATTCGCGTGGATATCTCCGTGCAGGTCTTGGCAACTTGTCGCACTGTATTCTGTAGTTTGCGCACCGCCCCTTGAGTCCGTAATCCTTCCACCTTTGTCTCTTCCCGATGGGCCATGATTATATGATATATTGTATCGAGTGTAATTTCTTCCCCACCAACTGCTTCATTGTTAAGATTTCCAACCTTTTTACAGACATCCCCGTTTTTCCCAGGCTGAGAAGAGAATAAATAGTCCCAAACCAGTGATCCCCCTATATCTATTTGCCCACTGGCGACTGGACCAACTGTATCTCTCACTTTCCGTGCTGTCCCTAAACTCATAGATGTCTCCGAATCAGTCTCCTCATCATCCTCCACATCACCCTGCAGATGTTTGCTGGTGTCACTCTTATCATCAGCCCAATCCACCCCCTCATTCTCCGAGGAATTCGAGGGGTCTGACAAAGAATAAAATTTACCTCCTGAGTCCCCAGAATCAAGTTCTCTATAAGTTACTTTAGCAACAAAGGGAGTAACCTTATAATCCGAATTATTGTCAGTCCTGACCCCCAAATGATTTGACTCCACTGGTTCCCCTGATTCGATATCCAAAGCATCCCTCACTTGATTCAAACTTTCCACCAGCAAAGGGGATTGTAACATTTGAGGCGAGATTCCATTTTCCCCCAACGCCTGTGCATTTCTTTTAGCGTAACCCCCAACCTGCTGTACTTCCACCTGCTGTGCTTCAGCCTGAGAGAGAAGTGATACACTGTTTTTGGCCGATACTGCTTCCATTCCCTCCGTCTCTTTATTCGTATCAGCGTCACCCTGAGCAGCCTTTCCTCTATCCACAATTCCATCTGACACAAACGGCTGTAGTATTTCAAGAGGATCCATTGAAACATTGTTGCTAGAATAGTTGCTAGCAGAGTTATCTACCAGTCCGCCGGGATGTAATTTCCTTCGACCTCATGTGAAGCCTTACCTCTACCATTTTGCTTTTTGAACATGCCAGGTATACTCCGCTGAATTCCAACCGCTTCAGTATTCCTCCGAGTTCTTCCGGGGGGAGATCCCTTTCCTTCCTGCTGCAAACCGGAGCCGACGCTCCCCACGCCGTGATTTCCTTTTCTCCCATACTGCTGGACGGGGGAAGCCGGACTGGCTGTTACCGCTGATGGCCTGGCCGTTGCCACAACCCCCCGGGTCTTTACACCTCTTCCAATTGTTTTCGGCGGTATTACAGAACTACTCCGGAGCCTCGCAACCACGAAGACCGCTCACACCAGAATCGCCACCAAGGTAAGACCCGCTGGGCTCGAAGCACTCCACTACAGCTGGTAGATACAATGCTGGATGCGACGTTTAATATCGGGCTCATTAAACTTATTTCCGCATAACGCCACAACATCTCGTAATTACCGCACGGCTTACCCCCGGCATGTTACGACATACAATACCGTGGGGGTGAAACCCGGAGGAGCGCTCTACAAGCCACTCAATCGGCCGCCGCTGCGGCCGCCATCTTGCCTCTCCCTCTGTCCTATGGGAAAATGAATGGGGAAAACACGTTTTGGGACCCCCCTTTTTTCTCGGCCCCCACTTGACGAATCACCCGGAGACTTTCAGGGTAGGAGCGGACCGGAGCGGGCCATAAAGTTTGAAAATTTCGCGAAGATTCGTCAACCGACGCAAGAGTTATTTCAAATAGAATGTCGCGGATTTCCTATGGAAATTAGGTCCTAACTATAACTATCTACTGGAGACCGCCAGTAGATAATATATATTATCTACTGGCGGTCGCCAGTAAATAGTTATAGTTAAAACCTATTTTCCATAGGAAATCCGCGACATTCTATTTGAAATAACGTTGGCGCCGGTTGACGAATCTTCGCGAAAGTTTCCAACTTGTTGGGGCGCTCCGGTCCGCTCCTATCCTGAAAGTCTCGGGGTGATACGTCAGCGAGGGCCGAGAAAAAGGGGGTCCCAAAACGCGTTTTCCCATTCATTTTTCCATAGGAACCTTTAGTCGCAGCTACAGCCCGAACTGCTGAACGGAATTACACCAAATTTGGCAAAGAGGTAGACCTTGGTTCAGTGTCGTGCCTTTTGCTTAAATGGTGTAAATCCGTTCAGTAGTTCCTGAGAAAATCAAAAGTAAAGTCACATATATATCTGGGCGGAGCCTAACCACACATGTCATCGTGAGATCTGATTGGCTGTCAGCACTTCATCCTGGAATTGCTGGCAGCCATCTTGGGACCAATATAAATGATAGTACCTCATTGAAATGCATTGTAGTGAATAGAAGATTTTGAGGGTCACCAAAAGGAAAACTATAAAGGGTGATAACAGGCTTTAGTTACATTAGAATTTATTTGTTGATGGTACCATACTAATTTTAGGAATTGTGGTGTATTCTAAGGTGATTTTACCATGTGAAAAACCTTCTGCTGGGATATCATGAATCATGTTTGAGAGAACACTATTTTCTCATGCTTGTCCCATGGAGGTTTGGAAGGTGCTCCAGAAGCTAAAATGAGAGCATATTTTCTGTAAATTCACATTATCTTTCTCACTCATGTGAGAATGAAGTCTGACATTCTCAGTAAAACATGTACATCCAACAAGGGGAGAGACTGTCAGTTGATTCCTTTGTGTTCTACTGCAGCTTCCCAGAGTGTTCTAAAGAACAACTAGAGTGCTAACAGCCTTACTTATGACAAAAGTATGGCACACCTGAAGTCATCTTGATTGGAATAAACTGGTAACACTTAAAACATTTAATTTAAAAACGAACAAAATGATGGGGTTCATTTTGTCATAGAAATTATGGTTAGTGCTGTAGAAAGAAAAATTAGGACATATTTCAAGTGTGATCTCAAATATCTTCCTGTTATATTTCAACAGGAGCAGCCTGCCAGTTGATGCCTTTGTGTTCTACTGCAGCTTCCCAGAGTGTTCTAAAGAACAACTAGAGCGCTAACAGCCTTACTTATGACAAAAGTATGGCAAACCTGAAGTCATCTTGATTGGAATAAACTGGTAACACTTAAAACATTTAATTTAAAAAGGAACAAAATGAGGGGTTCTTTTTGAAATAGAAATTATGGTTAGTGCTGCAGAAAGAAAAATTAGGGCATGTTTTAAGTGAGATCTCAAATCCTCTTCTATTTCATTAGAAAATTCTGACATGCAGACTGAAACAATCACTTTCAATACCAGCAGCAGACTACCAGTTAACTCTCTGGTGAGCAGTAGCTTTACTCCAGTGATCTAATGAGCAACTAGAGTGCTAACATTCTGAATTTATGGCAGATGTGAGACACATCTGAATGCCTTCTTGATGGAATCAAAGTAAAAACTGAAAGCATTTCCTACTGAGGAGACTGCAGTAAATGAAGAAATTAGGAAACTTCATAACAAAGAAGTCTTCCAAGATGGCCACCAGTGAAAAAGAGCCCAAATGTAGCAGAAATATTACCCAGATGTAGCCCACATATAGCCCAATGACAAAAGTGTGCAAAACACTTTTTATTTTTCGTTTTTTGCAGTTTTATGTAGTGCAGACTGGTCAGGTATTGGAGCATTGCATCTTAAAACATGACCCCCCCTACACTACAAAAAGACCACTGCACTGCCCTAAACCCTAAAACACTACCCCCAGCATGACCCCCTACACTACACAAGAACCACTGCACTATCCTAAACCCTAAAACACTACCCCCAGCACGACCCCCTACACTACCCAAACACCACTGCACTAACCTAAAACACTACCACCAGCACAACCCCCTACACTACCCAAACACCACTGCACTACCCTAAAACATGACCCCCTACACTACACAAATACCACTGCACTACCCTAAACCCTAAAACACTACCCCAGCACGACCCCCTACACTACACAAGCACCACTGCACTACCCTAAACCCTAAAACACTACCCCCAGCACAACCCCTACACTACACAAACACCACTGCACTACCCTAAACCCTAAAACACTACCCCCAGCACGACCCCTACACTACCCAAACACCACTGCACTACCCTAAAACATGACCCCCTACACTACACAAACACCACTGCACTACCCTAAACCCTAAAACACTACCCCCAGCACGACCCCCTACACTACAGAAGCACCACTGCACTACCCTAAACTCTAAAACACTACCCCCAGCACGACCCCCTACACTGCCCGAACACCACTGCACTGCCCTAAACCCTGAAACACCAGCCCCTGCATGAAACCCTACACTGCCCGAACACCACTGCACTGCCCTAAACCCTGAAACACCACCCCTAGCATGACCCCCTACACTGCCCGAACACCACTGCACTGCCCTAAACCCTGAAACACCACCCCCTTCACGACCCCCTACACTGCCCGAACACCACTGCACTGCCGTAAACCCTGAAACACCACCCCCAGCATGACCCCCTACACTGCCCGAACACCACTGCACTGCCCTAAACCCTGAAACACTACCCCCAGCAAGACCCCCTACACTGCCCGAACACCACTGCACTGCCCTAAACCCTGAAACATCACCCCCAGCAAGACCCCCTACACTGCCCGAACACCACTGCACTGCCCTAAACCCTGAAACACCACCCCTTTCACGACCCCTACACTGGCCGAACACCACTGCACTGACCTAAACCCTGAAACACCACCCCAGCACGACCCCTACACTGCCCGAACACCACTGCACTGCCCTAAACCCTGAAACACTACCCCCAGCATGACCCCCTACACTGCCCGAACACCACTGCTCTGCCCAAAACCCTGAAACACCAGCCCCAGCACGACCCCTACACTGCCCGAACACCACTGCACTGCCCTAAACCTTGAAACACCAGCCCCTGCATGACCCCCTACACTGCCCAAACACCACTGCACTACCCTAAACCCTGAAACATCACCCCCAGCACGACCCCCTACACTGCCCGAGCACCACTGCCCTGCCCTAAACCCTGAAACACCAGCCCCAGCACGACCCCCTACACTGCCCGAAAACCACTGCACTGCCCTAAACCCTGAAACACCAGCCCCAGCACGACCGCCTACACTGCCCGAACACCACTGCACTGCCCTAAACCCTGAAACACCAGCCCCAGCACGACCCCCTACACTGCCCGAACACCACTGCACTGCCCTAAACCGTGAAACACCAGCCTCAGCACGACCCCCTACACTGCCTGAACACCACTGCACTGCCCTGAACCCTGAAACACCAGCCCCAGCACAACACCCTACACTGCCCGAACACCACTGCACTGCCCTAAACCCTGAAACACTACCCCCAGCAAGACCCCCTACACTGCCCGAACACCACTGCACTGCCCTAAACCCTGAAACATCACCCCCAGCAAGACCCCTACACTGCCCGAACACCACTGCACTGCCCTAAACCCTGAAACACCAACCCCTTCACGACTCCTACACTGCCCGAACACTACTGCACTGCCCTAAACCCTGAAACACCACCCCCAGCATGACCCCCTACACTGGCCGAACACCACTGCACTGACCTAAACCCTGAAACACCACCCCCAGCACGACCCCCTACACTGCCCGAACACCACTGCACTGCCCTAAACCCTGAAACACTACCCCCAGCATAACCCCCTACACTGCCCGAACACCACTGTTCTGCCCAAAACCCTGAAACACCAGCCCCAGCACGACCCCCTACACTGCCCGAACACCACTGCACTGCCCTAAACCTTGAAACACCAGCCCCTGCACGACCCCTACACTGCCCAAACACCACTGCACTACCCTAAACCCTGAAACATCACCCCCAGCACGACCCCTACACTGCCCAAGCACCACTGCACTGCCCTAAACCCTGAAACATCAGCCCCAGCACGACCCCCTACACTGCCCGAAAACCACTGCACTGCCCTAAACCCTGAAACACCAGCCCCAGCACGACCGCCTACACTGCCCGAACACCACTGCACTGCCCTAAACCCTGAAACACCAGCCCCAGCACGACCCCCTACACTGCCCGAACACTACTGCACTGCCCTAAACCGTGAAACACCAGCCTCAGCACGACCCCCTACACTGCCTGAACACCACTGCACTGCCCTGAACCCTGAAACACCAGCCCCAGCACAACACCCTACACTGCCCGAACACCACTGCACTGCCCTAAACCCTGAAACACCACCCCGTGCATGACCCCCTACACTGCCCGAACACCACTGCACTGCCCTAAACCCTGAAACACCACCCCCAGAGCGACCCCCTACACTGCCCGAACACCACTGCACTGCCCTAAACCCTGAAACACCACCCCTGCACAACTCCCTACACTGCTCGAACACTACTGCACTGCCCTAAACCCAGAAACACCATCCCCAGCACGACCCCTATACTGCACGAACACCACTGCACTGCCCTAAACCCTGAAACACTACCCCCAGCAAGACCCCCTACACTGCCCGAACACCACTGCACTGCCCTAAACCCTGAAACATCACCCCCAGCAAGACCCCTACACTGCCCGAACACCACTGCCCTAAACCCTGAAACACCACCCCCAGCAAGACCCCCTACACTGCCCGAACACCACTGCACTGCCCTAAACCCTGAAACACCAGCCCCAGCACGACCCCTACACTGCCCGAACACCACTGCACTGCCCTAAACCCTGAAACACCACCCCCTGCACGACCCCCTACACTGCCCGAACACCACTGTACTGCCCTAAACCCTGAAACCCCACCCCCAGCATGACCCCTACACTGCCAGAACACCACTGCACTGCCCTAAACCCTGAAACACCACCCCCTGCACGACCCCCTACACTGCCCGAACACTACTGCACTGCCCTAAACCCTGAAACACCACCCCCAGCACGACCCCCTACACTGCACGAACACCACTGCACCGCCCTAAACCCTGAAACACTACCCCCAGCAAGACCCCCTACACTGCCCGAACACCACTGCGCTGCCCTAAACCCTGAAACATCACCCCCAGCAAGACCCCCTACACTGCCCGAACACCACTGCCCTAAACCCTGAAACACCACCCCCAGCAAGACCCCCTACACTGCCCGAACACCACTGCACTGCCCTAAACCCTGAAACACCACCCCCAGCACGACCCCTACACTGCCCGAACACCACTGCTCTGCCCAAAACCCTGAAACACCAGCCCCAGCACGACCCCCTACACTGCCCGAACACCACTGCACTGCCCTAAACCCTGAAACACCAGCCCCAGCACGACCCTCTACACTGCCCGAACACCACTGCACTGCCCTAAACCCTGAAACACCAGCCCCAGCACAACCCCGTACACTGCCCGCACACCACTGCACTGCCCTAAACCCTGAAACACCAGCCCCAGCACAACCCCGTACACTGCCCGAACACCACTGCACTGCCCTAAACCCTGAAACACCAGCCCCAGCACGACCGCCTACACTGCCCGAACTACTGCACTGCCCTAAACCCTGAAACACCACCCCCAGCAAGACGACCTACACTGGCCGAACACCACTGCACTGCCCTAAACCCTGAAACACCACCCCCTGCATGACCCCCTACACTGCCCAAACACTACTGCACTGCCCTAAACCCTGAAACACCACCCCTCAGCATGACACCATACACTGCCCGAACACCACTGCACTGCCCTAAACCCTGAAACACCACCCCAGCACGACCCCCTACACTGCCCGAACACCACTGCACTAAACCCTGAAACACCACCCCCTGCACGACCCCCTACACTGCCGGAACACCAGTGGTGTGCCCTAAACCCTGAAACACCACCCCCAGCACGACCCCCTACACTGCCCTAACACCACTGCACTGCCCTAAATGCTGAAACATCACCCCCAGCACAACCCCCTACACTGCCTGAGCACCATTGCTCTGCCCTAAACCCTGAAACACTAGCCCCAGCACGACCCCCTTCACTGCCCGAACACCACTGCACTGCCCTAAACCCTGAAACACCACCCCCAGCACAACCCCTACACTGCCCGAACACCACTGCACTGCCCTAAACCCTGAAACACCAGCCCCAGCAAGACCCCCTACACTGCCCGAACACCACTGCATTGCCCTAGACTCTGAAACACCAGCCCCAGCAAGACCCCTACACTGCCCGAACACCACTGCACTGCCCTAAACCCTGAAACACCAGCCCCAGCATGACCCCCTACACTGCCCGAATACCACTGCACTGCCCTAAACCCTGAAACACCAGCCCCAGCACGACCCCCTACACTGCCCGAACACCACTGCACTGCCCTAAACCCTGAAACACCAGCCCCAGCAAGACCCCCTACACTGCCCGAACACCACTGCACTGCCCTAATCCCTGAAACACCAGCCCCAGCACCACCCCCTACAATGCCCGAACACCACTGCACTGCCCTAAACCCTGAAACACCACCCCCTGCACAACCCCCTACAATGCCCGAACACCACTGCACTGCCCTAAACCCTGAAACACCACCCCCTGCACAACCCCCTACACTGCCCGAACACCACTGCACTGCCCTAAACCCTGAAACACCACCCCCTGCACAACCCCCTACACTGCCCGAACACCACTGCACTGCCCTAAACCCTGAAACACCACACCCTGCACCGCCCCCTACACTGCCCGAACACCACTGCACTGCCCTAAACCCTGAAACACCACCCCCAGCATGACCCCTTTACTGCTCGAACACCACTGCACTGCCCCAAACCCTGAAAAACCACCCCCAGCATGACCCCCTACACTGCCCGAACACCACTGCCCTAAACCCTGAAACACCACCCCTGCACTACCCCCTACACTGCCCGAACACCACTGCACTGCCCTAAACCCTGAAACACCACCCCCAGCACGACCCCCTACACTGCCCGAACACCACTGCACTACCCTAAACCCTAAAATACTCCCCCAGCACGACCCCCTACACTACCCAAACACGACTGCACTGCCCTAAACCCTAAAACACTCCCCCAGCACGACCCCCTACACTACCCGAACACTACTGCACTGCCCTAAACCCTAAAACACTGCCCCAGCACGACCCCCTACACTACCTAAACACCACTGCACTGCCCTAAACCCTAAAACACTACCACCCGCATGACCCCTACACTACCCAAATACCAATGCACTACCCTAATCCCTAAAACACTACCCCCGCACAACCCCTACACTACCCAAAGACCACTGCACTACCCTAAACTCTAAAACAATACCCCCGCACGACTCCCTACACTACCCAAAGACCACTGCACTACCCTAAACCCTAAAACACGACCTCCTACACTACACAAACACCACTGCACTACTCTAAACCCTAAAAAACTACCCCCAGCACGAACCCCTACACTACCCAAACACCACTGCACTACCCTAAACCATAAAACACTACCCCCAGCAGTTCCCCTACGCTACCCAAACACCACTGCACTACCCTAAACCCTAAAACACTACCCCCAGCAGTACCCCCTACACTACCCAAACACCATTGCACTACCCTAAACCCTAAAACACTACCCCCAGCAGTATCCCCTACACTACCCAAACACCACTGCACTACCCTAAACCCTAAAACCCTAAAACACTAACCCCAGCACGACCCCCTACACTACCCAAACACCACTGTACTACCCTAAACCCTAAAACACTCCCCCAGCACGACTCCCTACACTACCCAAACACCACTGCACTACCCTAAACCCTAAATCTACCCCCAGCATGACCCCCTACTCTACACAAACACCACTGCACTACCCTAAACCCTAAAACACTACCCCAGCACGACCCTCTTCACTACCTAAACACAACTGCACAATTTGTTACAGGCGTTGCAACGCAGGCCTGTGGTGCTTACTGGAAGTACCTGGTGGGCTAGTTGGGCCCCAGGGACTCTCAGGATTCAAGGTGACCTAATCCCCCAACTTAAAACGTGCCACGGGGCGCGTTTGCACAGTGGTGAAGGGAGGGCGGGGCCTCAGGTGACATGTGCGCAAACACGCCCTGTGGTGCGTTTTAAGTTGGGGAGTTAATTCCCTTTGAATCCTGGGGGCCAACTAGCCCACCAGGTACCTTCAGTAAGCACAACAGAGTTGCGTTGCAGAGAGGTGAAAAAAGGTGCGTGGCCTCGGAACGCCTCTCTGCAACTCAGCTCTGTGGTCCTAACTGTAGGTACCTGGGGGGCTAGTTGGGCCCCAGGGACCCTCAGGATTCAAGGGGACTTAATCCCGCAACTTAAAATGCGCCACGGAGCGCGTTTGCACACATGTCACCTCAGGCCCCCTCCCTTCACCACTGTGCAAACGCGCACTGGCTCTGGTTAGTCAGAGTCAGTTACCACCAGTACCCGTCTGAAAAAGTTGTGGGCACAGGATGATTTTGCAACAAGGCCTCTTTCTGCTCCTCTGTTGGTTCTTTCTGCACATCTTTTGCTTCTTTCTGTGCGTTTTTTCTTCTTTCTTCACATGTCCTACCTCTGTTGGCATAGTTAGAAACTAGCATTTAAAAAACCTTTGAAATTCACTTAAAAAATCATAGGTTTCAGGCACGTTATAGTTAGAAATTAGCATTTAAAAAACCTTTGAAATTCACTGAAAAAACCATAGGTTTCAGGCACGTTATAGTTAGAAATTAGCATTTAAAAAACCTTTGAAATTCACTGAAAAAACCATAGGTTTCAGGCACGTTATAGTTAGAAATTAGCATTTAAAAAACCTTTGAAATTCACTGCAAAAACCATAGGTTTCAGACACGTTATAGTTAGAAATTAGCATTTAAAAAACCTTTTGCAGAGAGGTGCAAAAAGGGGCGTGGCCTCTGAACACCTCTCTGCAACGCAGCTCTCTGGTGCATACTGGAGGTATCTGGTGGGCTAGTTGGCCCCTAGGGACCCTCGGGATTGAGGAGGAATTAATTCTCCAACTTAAAACGCGCCACAGGGCGTGTTTGCAGACATGTCACCTCAGGCCCCACCCCCTTCCTTCACCATTGTGCAAATATTCCTCTAAAATCAGCCGAACTACAAATTCCGATTTACTCACCTGTTATCAGGAGAGAACCCAGTGCTGCATCTTTTAGCCCAGCACTGACCCTGAAAAGTAATTCTAACTGTACTTACCAGTAACTTGAATTTCCTTCCATAGGCTAACATTGACTGGTTTCACTTGGAAATTCTTCTAAGTGTGGAGTTTTGGAACTTTATAATATTCCTCTAAAATCAGCCGAACTATGAATTCCAATTTACTCACCTGTTATCAGGAGAGTACCCAGTGCTGCATCTTTTAGCCCAGCACTGACCCTGAAAAGTAATTCGAACCGTACTTACCAGTAACTTGAATTTCCTTCCATAGGAATCCATTATCTGGTTTTCAGCAGAAAAGTTTCAGTGTCGATTTTCACAAACTACAAATATTCCTTAAAAATTGCCTGTATGACTTAAACGCATTCTTTTAACTGTTTACAGGGAGATGCACCAGTGCTGGATCCAGGATCCACCACTGAGTAAGAAAAAGTAACGATAACACTACTTACCTGCTAAGTGAATTTCCTCCCATAGGATAACATTGGTGATTCTATGTGAAAAAGTTTCTAAGTGTCAACTTTTAAAATACAATAATATTCCTTAAAAATCAGTACTGTAACCAAAATGCTTTTACTCAACTGTTTACAAGAGATGTCCCAGGACTGAATCTAGGATCCAGTCCTGTGGTTAGAAAAGTAATCCATAAAGTAACTAATTGCATTTAACTAGAAATTCACATTGAGCTCAATGTTGCATTGTGTTTGAAATTGTGTTGCCCATTGCAACAACTGTAACTACAGTACTTAAAAGTCTATTGCCTATTTGCAAAGAATTTAAACTAAAGTAATTCATTCTGAGAAAGTATATTTTGTAATGTAATGTATAATGTAATTACAATGTAATTTAAAAAATAAAATATCTAAAAATAAATAGTTTAAAAAAATGTAGTAAATCAGTATCAAAAAAATAAAGATAACAATTAATACATTTAAAAATTGTCATTTACAAAACCTTGGAAATTCACTGAAAAAAACCATAGGTTTCAGACATGTTATAGTTAGGAATTAGCATTTAAAAAACCTTTGAAATTCACTGAAAAAACCATAGGTTTCAGGCACGTTTAGAGTTAGAAATTAGCATTTAAAAAACCTTTGAAATTCACTGAAAAAACCATAGGTTTCAGGCACGTTATAGTTAGAAATTAGCATTTAAAAAACCTTTGAAATTCACTGAAAAAACCATAGGTTTCAGACACGTTATAGTTAGAAATTAGCATTTAAAAAACCTTTGAAATTCACTGAAAAACCATAGGTTTCAGGCACGTTATAGTTAGAAATTAGCATTTAAAAACCTTTGAAATTCACTGAAAAAACCATAGGTTTCAGACACGTTATAGTTAGAAATTTGCATTTAAAAAACCTTTGAAATTCACTGAAAAAACCATAGGTTTCAGACACGTTATAGTTAGAAATTAGCATTTAAAAAACCTTTGAAATTCACTGAAAAAACCATAGGTTTCAGGCACGTTATAGTTAGAAATTAGCATTTAAAAAACGTTTGAAATTCACTGAAAAAACCATAGGTTTCAGACACGTTATAGTTAGAAATTTGCATTTAAAAAACCTTTGAAATTCACTGAAAAAACCATAGGTTTTAGGGACAGTTATAGTTAGTTGGACATTGCACTCGTACAAAACCCGTGAAATTTCCCCGTTATAGTTAGTTCAGCTAACTATAACTCGCGCCTCCGCAATGCACTGCTGATGACGTCACATATTACATCACTCATGACATGGTCAGTGACATCACTGATGACATCACTGATGACATATCAAATGACATCACTGATGACATCATCCATGTGATAATTTCATGCATCTTCTCACACCCTAATATAACTTTTGAAACACCCACTCTAAATTACAGACTGCCATTCTCAAAACCATAGACACTTCAACACCAATAACTACATACCCACTCACTGATTCTTAGGTCTACACACACATCCACTCACTTACCTGTACAGTCACTCATACTTACGGTCACTCAGTACAGGACTATCATATGCACTCATACACCTACATAGACACTCACACACCGCCACTCATCCATAGAGGTACTCACACACCTAGTCAGTCTTGCAAATAATTAATCACACTGCCATTTACTCACCTATACAGTTATACACACACCAGCTCACTTACTCATACAAATACTAGCACATTCTTACGCTCTTATACAATCACTAATACAAGTACACACTCATCCATACAGCCACCCTCACAATCACACACTCTCACTTATACCCATTTATATACTCCAACACACATATATACTGCCTTTCACATATGTAGTTACTCACACATGTACCACTGAGATATACATTCACTCACTAACACACCCATACACATACTCACCCACCCATACAGTCCATCACAGATGCACTCTTGAAACCATGCACCCAGTGAATCACCCACTGATACATCTATGTGCAGTCACACACACCCCATCCACACAAACACTCAGGCACCCATACAGATACTCAGACAACCAATCAATAACTCATATAGACACTCATGTAGCTATTTGCAAACCCATGCAGCCACTTACACACCAACAGACAGACGGATAAAGACATTCACACAGTTTAGTCACTAATCCATGCATTTAGTAAGATACGTTTAATCACTCACTTATAGAGTCAGTCACGCACCTACTAAATCATCCATCCAGACACTTATACACCCACTCATTATTCAATACACCTTGGCATATATATTAAACATATTTAAACTTTATAGAAACACACAGTCACTGCATGATGTCATCAGTGATGTCATTTGAGATGTCATGAGTGATGTCATCAGTGATGTCACTGACCATGTCATGAGTGATGTAATATGTGACGTCATCAGCAGTGCATTGCGGGCGCGAGTTATAGTAAGCTGAACTAACTATAACGGGGGAATTTCACGGGTTTTGTATGAGTGCAATGTCCAACTAACTATAACTGTCCCTAAGACCTATGGTTTTTTCAGTGAATTATATATATATATATATATATATATATATATATATATATATATATATATATATATATATATATATATATATATATATATATATATTATCTACTGGCGGTCGCCAGTAGATAGTTATAGTTAGGACCTATTATTCATAGGAAATCCGCGACATTCTATTTGCAATAACGTTGGCGCCGGTTGACGAATCTTCGCGAAAGCTTCCAACTTGTTGGGGCGCTCCGGTCCGCTCCTACCCTGAAAGTCTCGGGGTGAACGCGTTTTCCCCATTCATTTTTCCATAGGAACCTTTAGTCGCAGCTACAGCCCGAACTGCTGAACGGAATTACCCCAAATTTGGCAAAGAGGTAGCCCTTGGTTCAGACTGGTGCCTTTTGCTAAAATGGTGTAAATCCGTTCAGTAGTTCCTGAGAAATTCACAATTAAAATCACATATATATCTATGGGCGCGTCGGATCCGCGTACCCTCCCGATCACGAGCTGCATGCTAATTGGCTGTCAACACTCCAAATCAGGAAGTGTTGGCAGCCATTTTGTCCCTCGGTAGAACCGAGGGACAGAAACAAGTGCGCAAAGCGCAAAAAGGGGGCAGGGTAGAAACACCCTGACCCCCTAGGTCTGCTCAGGGGGTCCCACAGGGAGCGCGGATCCTGGCGAGAAAAAAAAAAATCAAAGCGAGGTCTTTCGCGCTTCGATGTTAATTTGCCCCCGGGTGGGCCAAGTCAGGGGGCATGCTGGGGGGGGTTTATTTTATGTATGGGGGGCCTCCAAGGGCCCCCCAAGCCCCGGGGACTGCCACCCCCCAGGGCTTTATCATTAATGGTGCAGGAGGGCTCTGAGCCCTCCCGCAGCCCCGGGGACCGCCATCTCCCCGGGGCTTTTTTTTATTTATTTTTTAAAACCTGTGTGGGGGGGCTCCTGCCCCCCCACACACCCCGGGGACCACCACCTCCCCGGGGCACTAAGAACATTGAAAATGGGGGTCCGTTTTGGACCCCCAAGCCCCGGGGACCACCACCTCCCCGGGGCTTTCAAAATGTAGGGATGGCCCTGGGGACCGCCACCCCCCAGGGCCGGCTCCTGCAGTGTCCCGGGGTACCTACCCCCGGGACACTGTAGTTTGCTATGACAGGACGGGAGCCTCGCGGCTCCCGTCCTGTCATAGCAATCTTGGTTTGCATTTTGAAAGAGAGAGCAGGAAACCTGCTCTCTCTTTCAAAATGCAAACCAATTGCTTTTCCACACGGGGAGCAGCATGTTAGCTGCTCCCCATGTGGAAAGGAATGCCGGCTCCCGTAGGACACGGGGAGCTGGCGGGACTGTGGGGGTTTGGGGACCCCCACAGTCCCCAACCAGAGGCCAGTCCCCAGGGGATGGGGTCCCCGGGGCCATAAGTGGCCCGGGAGGGGGGCCATGCAGCCCCCCTCCCCAAATAAAAAAAAAATAAAAAAATAAAAAAATAAGGGCAAGGCCGGCCCGGGGGATGGGGTCCCCGGGGCCAAAGTGGCCGAGGAAGGGGGGCCACGCAGCCCCCTCCCATAAAAAATAAAAAACGGCATCGTGCCGGAGGCCCCGCCCCCTCCCTGCAGTACTCTGCAAACGCTCCCCCTGGTGCGTTTTAAGAAGGGAAGTAATTCCCCTTGAATACTGGGGGTCCCTGGGGGCCAACTAGCCCACCAGGAACCTCCAGTATGCGCCAGGGGCTGCCTTGCAGAGAGGTGTACAGAGGCCACTCCCCTTTTACACCTCTCTGCAACGCAGCTCTGTGGCGCTTAATGGAGGTAGCTGGTGGGCTAGTTGCACCCCAGGGACCCTCAGGATTCAAGGGGAGTTAATCCCCCGACTTAAAACGCGCCACGGGGCGCGTTTGCACAGTGGTGAAGGGAGGCCCCATGGCACGTTTTAAGATGGGGAATTAAATCCCCTTCAATCCTGAGGGTCCCTGGGGGCCAACTAGCCCAACAGGTACATCCAGAAAGCGCCACAGAGCTGCGTTGCAGAGAGGTGTAAAGGGGTCTGGCCTCTCTACACGTCTCTGCAACGCAGCCCCTGGCGCATACTGGAGGTTCCTGGTGGGCTAGTTGGCCCCTAGGGACCCTCATGATTCAAGGGGACTTAATCCCCAACTTAAAACGCGCCACAGGGCGCGTTTGCACAGATGTCACCTCAGGCCCCGCCCCCTCCCTTCACCATTGTGCAAATATTCCTCTAAAATCTGCCGAACTACGAATTCTGATTTACTCACCTGTTATCAGGAGAGACCTCAGTGCTGCATCTTTCAGCCCAGTACTAATCCTGAAAAGTAATTTTAACCGTACTTACCAGTAACTTGAATTTCCTTCCATAGGATATCATTGCCTGCTTTTTGCTGAAAAAGTTTCTAAGTGTTGATTTTTGAAACATACAAATATTCCTCTAAAATCAGCCGAAATACGAATTCCGATTTACTCACCTGTTATCAGGAGAGACCTCAGTGCTGCATCTTTCAGCCCAGTATTGATCCTCAAAAGTAATTTTAACCGTACTTACCAGTAACTTGAATTTCCTTCATAGGCTAACATTGACTGGTTTCACTTGGAAATTCTTCTAAGTGTGGAGTTTTGGAACTTTAAAATATTCCTCTAAAATCAGCCGAAATACGAATTCCGATTTACTCACCTGTTATCAGGAGAGACCTCAGTGCTGCATCTTTCAGCCCAGTACTGATCCTCAAAAGTAATTTTAACCGTACTTACCAGTAACTTGAATTTCCTTCATAGGCTAACATTGACTGGTTTCACTTGGAAATTCTTCTAAGTGTGGAGTTTTGAAACTTTATAATATTCCTCTAAAATCAACCAAAGTACGAATTCCAATTTACTCACCTGTTATCAGGAGAGAACCCAGTGCTGCATCTTTTAGCCCAGCACTGACCCTGAAAAGTAATTCTAACCGTACTTACCAGTAACTTGTATTTCCTTCCATAGGAATCCATTGTCTGGTTTTCAGCAGAAAAGTTTCAAAGTGTCGATTTTCACAAACTACAAATATTCCTTAAAAATCGCCTGTATGACTTAAACGCATTCTTTCAACTGTTTACAGGAGATGCACCAGTGCTGGATCCAGGATCCAACACTGAGTAAGAAAAAGTAACGATAACACTACTTACCTGCTAAGTGAATTTCCTCCCATAGGATAACATTGGTGATTCTATGTGAAAAAGTTTCTAAGTGTCAACTTTTAAAATACAATAATATTCCTTAAAAATCACTACTGTAACCAAAACGCTTTTACTCAACTGTTTACAGGAGATGTCCCAGGACTGAATCTAGGATCCAGTCCTGTGGTTAGAAAAGTAATCCATAAAGTAACTAATTGCATTTAACTAGAAATTCACATTGAGCTGAATGTTGCATTGTGTTTGAAAATGTGTTGCCCATTGCAACAACTGTAACTACTGTACTTAAAAGTCTATTGCCTATGTGCAAAGTATTTAAACTAAAGTAATTCATTCTGAGAAAGTATTTTTTGTAATGTATAATGTAATTACAATGTAATTTAAAAAATAAAATATGTAAAAAAAATTGTTTCTAAAAATGTAGTAAATCAGTATGAAAAAAATAAATATAACAATTAATACATTTAAAAATTGTCATTTACAAAACCTTTGAAATTCACTGAAAAAACCGTAGGTTTCAGACATGTTATAGTTAGGAATTAGCATTTAAAAAACCTTTGAAATTCACTGAAAAAACCATAGGTTTCAGACACGTTATAGTTAGAAATTAGCATTTAAAAAACCTTTGAAATTCACTGAAAAAACCATAGGTTTCAGGCACGTTATAGTTAGAAATTAGCATTTAAAAAACCTTAGAAATTCACTGAAAAAACCATAAGGTTTTAGGGACAGTTATAGTTAGTTGGACATTGCACTCGTACAAAACCCGTGAAATTCCCCCGTTATAGTTAGTTCAGGTAACTATAACTCGCGCCCCACAATGCACTGCTGATGACGTCACATATTACATCACTCATGACATGGTCAGTGACATCACTGACGACATCACTGATGACATCTCAAATGACATCACTGATGACATCACTGATGACATCATCCATGTGAGAATTTAATGCATCTTCTCACACCCTAATATAAGTTTTGATACACCCACTCTACATTACAGACTGCCATTCTCAAAACCATACACACTCCAATACCAATAAGTACATACCCACTCACTGATTCTTAGGTCTACACACACACATCTACTCACTCACCCGTACAGTCACTCATACTTACAGTCACTCAGTACAGGACTATCATATGCACTCATACACCTATATAAACACTCACACAACGCAACTCATCCATAGAGGTACTCACACACCTAGTCAGTCATGCAAATAATTAATCACATTCCAATTTACTCACCTATACAGTTATACACACCAGCTCACTTACTCATAAAAATACTAGCACATTCTTACGCTCCTATGCAATCACTGATGCAAGTACACACTCATCCATATAGCCACTCTCACAATCACACACTCTCACTTATAGCCATTTATATACTCCAACACACATATATACTGCCTTTCACATATGTAGTTACTCACACATGTACCACTGAGATATACATTCAATCACTAACACACCCATACACACACTCACCCACCCATACAGTCCATCACAGACACACTCTTGAAACCATGCACCCAGTGAATCACCCACTCACACATCTATGCACAGAGTCACACACACCCCACCCACACAAACACTGAGGCACCCATACAGATACTCAGAGAACCAATCCATAACCCATATAGACACTCATTTAGCTAGTCAGAAACCCATGCAGTTGCTTACACAACAACAGACAGACGGATACAGACATTCACACAGTTTAGTCACTCACCCATGCATCCAGTAAGATACGTTTAATCACTCACTTATAGACTCAGTCACGCACCTACTAAATCATCCATTCAGGCGCTTCTACACCCACTCATTCTTCAATACGCCTTTCCCTATATATATTAAACATATTTAAACTTTACAGAAACACACAGTCACTGGATGATGTCATCAGTGATGTCATCAGTGATGTCATTTGAGATGTCATCAGTGATGTCATCAGTGATGTCACTGACCATGTCATGAGTGATGTAATATGTGACGTCATCAGCAGTGCATTGCGGGCGCAAGTTATAGTTACCTGAACTAACTATAATGGGGGAATTTCACGGGTTTTGTACGAGTGCAATGTCCAACTAACTATAACTGTCCCTAAAACTTTATGGTTTTTTCAGTGAATATATATATATATATCTCTATCTCTATATATATATATATCCAATTTCTCCAATGCCCATGGAAAAAGAAGGACGCACTCAGCTGCAGGCATATTTAATCAAATTTATTCTTCCAGAACATGACAACAAAGAGCGCCTCCCCGACGCGTTTCGGCTCAATGTCCTTATTCATGGGTGTGGTAGGCGAATCCATATATCACATGTTTCCTTTCTTTTATACCAGAGGCACTCTTGATTGGCCAACCACTCGGACTCAAAAATGATGCATTATGGTAAATGTCAGCGATCTTAAAATCATTACTCCAAATGGACATCCGAGTGGAACATATCTGTTGGCATAAAAGTCACAATCATTATAATTATTCAACCATTCAATGGGTACACTTTGGTCATGTTCATCAATCACAATCCATGCAGTCCCATATATCGCCTAAATCTGCAGGATTTTCGGGGTGATTCGGTAAGCGGGGGCCGAGAAAAAAGGGGGGTCCCAAAACGTGTTTTCTCCATGTTAATTCCCATAGGAAATTTTAGACACGGCTACAGCCCGAACTGCTGAACGGAATTACACCAAATTTGGCAAAAAGGTAGCGCTTGGTTCAGAAAGCGACCTTTTTTTTAAATGCTGTAAATCCGTTCAGTAGTTGCGGAGAAATTCAAAAAATAAGAGTAAAAAAATCAATTTCCCATAGGAAACTTTATGCAAGGCTACAGCCCGAACTGCTGAACGGAATTACACCAAATTTGGCAAAGAGGTAGTTCTTGGTTCAGAAAGAACCCTTTTTATTAAATGGTGTAAATCCGTTCAGTAGTTGCTGAGAAAATCAAAAGTAAAAACACATATATATCTATGGCCGCAGAGGATCCGCGCACCCTCCCGATCACGAGCTGTATGCTAATTGGCTGTCAACACTCCAAACCAGGAAGTGTTGGCAGCCATCTTGTGCCTCAGTAGAACCGAGGCACAAGAAATGAGAGAAACAAGTGCGCAAAACGCAAAAAGGGGGCAGGGTTTAAAAATCGGCAAATTCCGCGCAGGGTGCGCAAATCCAGCCAAGGAAAAAAAAACAACAAAGCGCGGGCTCCCGCGCTTCGTTGTTATTTGGCCCCCGGGTGGGCCAAGTCCCGGGGGCATGCGGGGGTTAATCAAAAAATTGTGTGGGGGGCCTCTAAGGCCCCCCCAAGCCCCAGGGACCGCCACCCCCGGGGCTTTGAATTAAAAATGGTGCGGGAGGGCACTCAGCCCTCCCGCAGCCCCGGGGACCGCCACCCCCCGGGGCTTCTTTTAAAAAAAAAAAAAATTACCTGTGTGGGGGGGCTCAAGCCCCCCCACACGCCCCGGGGACAGCCACCTCCCCGGGGCACTAAGAATTTTAATGTGGGGGTCCGTTTCGGACCCCCGAGTCCTGGGGACCACCACCTCCCCGGGGCTTTGCACATGTTGGGAGGGGGCCGCGCGGCCCCCTCCTGGAGCCTGTGATGGCCCTGGGGACCGCCACCCCCCCAGGGCCGGCTCCTGCAGTGTCCCGGGGTGCCCACCCCCGGGACACTGTAGTTTGCTATGGCAGGGCGGGAGCCTCGCGGCTCCCGCCTACCATAGCAAACTGCTTTGGTTTTTGGAAGAGAGGGCAGGAGACCTGCTCTCTCTTCCAAAAACCAAAGACGATTGCTTTTCCACACGGGGAGCTGGTCCCGAGGGACGTGAGGAGCCAGCGGGACCGTGGGGGGATTGGGGACCCCCCCACGGTCCCCAACGGAGAGGGCCAGCCCCGGGGGATGGGGTCCCCGGGGCTACAAGTGGCCCGGGAGGGGGGCCACGCGGCCACCTTCCCCAAAATTTATAGAAAGAAAAATTATTAAAAAAACAAAGGCCGGCCCTGGGGGATGGGGTCCCCGGCACCATAAGTGGCCTGAGGAGGGGGGCAACGCAGCCCCCCTCCAAAACATTTAAAAAATAAAAAAAAGGCCATGCCGCGGGGGATGGGGTCCCCGGGGCCGATTAAGGCCTCGGGAGGGGGGCCACGCGGCCCTCTTCCACATTAAAAAAAAAAAAAAATTAGGGTTCAGGCCCTGGGGGATGGGGTCCCCAGGGCCAATAAATTAGAAAAAGAAGGGGGGCCACACAGCCCCCCTTCTTAAAAAATAAATAAAATAAAAGACTGGCATCGCGCCGAAGGCCACGCCCCCTCCTTGCAGCACTCTGCAAACGCGCCAGGGGGCGCGTTTGCAGATGGGGAACGAATTCCCCTTGAATACTGGGGGTCCCTGGGGGCCAACTAGCCCAACAGAAACCTCCAGTATGCGCCAGGGGGCTGCGTTGCAGAAAGGTGTTCTGAGGCCACGCCCCTTTTTACACCTCTCTGCAACGCAGCTCTGTGGCACTTAATGGAGGTAGCTGGTGGGCTAGTTGAACCCCAGGGACCCTCAGGATTCAAGGGGAGTTAATCCCCCAACTTAAAACGCGCCACGGGGCGCGTTTGCACTGTGGTGAAGGGAGGGGGCAGTGTGGTGACATGTGTGCAAACACGCCCTGTCGCGTGTTTTAAGTTGGGGGATTAAGTCCCCTTGAATCCTGAGGGTCCCTGGGGTCCACTAGCCCACCAGGTACCTCCAGTAAGCGCCACAGAGCTGCGTTGCAGAGAGGTGTAAAAAGGGGCGTGGCCTCGGACCACCTCTCTGCAACGCAGGCCTGTGGCGCTTACTGGAAGTACCTGGTGGGGTAGTTGGGCCCCAGGGACCCTCACGATTCAAGGTGACCTAATACCCCAACTTAAAACGAGCCACAGGGCGCGTTTGCACAGTGGTGAAGGGAGGGGGCGGGGCCTCAGGTGACATGTGTGCAAACACGCCCTGTGGCGCGTTTTAAGTTGGGGAATTAATTCCCCTTGAATCCTGAGGGACCCTGGGGGCCAACTAGCCCACCAGGTACCTCCAGTGCACGCCACAGGGCTGCGTTGCAGAGAGGTGGTCCAGGCCACGCCCCTTTTTACACCTCTGTGCAACGCAGCTCTGTGGCACTTACTGGAGGTACCTAGTGGGCTAGTTGGACCCCAGGGACCCTCAGGATTCAAGGGGACTTAATCTCCCAATGTAAAACGGCCACAGGGCTTGTTTGCACACATGTCACCTCAGGCCCCCCTCCCTTCACCACAGTGCAAACGCGCCCCAGGGCGTGTTTTAAGAGGAAGTTTTAATCCCCCTGCCCTATTATGTACTAGGGCCTTACAGAGGAGGTCATGCTAATCACAGGGGTACCCCAACGCATAGTGTTCCCTAGTGTATGTAGGTGTTTTCACTGTATTCTAAGTGTCTTTTAGCATAGCACTGGCTCTAGGCCTGGTTTGTCTGAGTCAGTTACCACCAGTACCCGTCTGAAAAAGTTGTGGGCACAGGATGATTTTGCAGCAAGGCCTCTTTCTGCTCCTCTGTTGGTTCTTTCTGCACATGTCTTGCTTCTTCCTACTCTTTTCTTCGTCTTAGTGGACTTCTGTTGCTTCTTTCTGCATTTCTTTTGCTTCTTTCTGTGCGTTTTTTCTTCTTTCTTCACATGTCCTACCTCTGTAGGCATAGTTAGAAACTAGCATTTAAAAAACCTTTGAAATTCACTGAAAAAACCATAGGTTTCAAACACGTTATAGTTAGAAATTAGCATTTAAAAAACCTTTGAAATTCACTGAAAAAACCATAGGTTTCAGGCACGTTATAGTTAGAAATTAGTATTTAAAAAACCTTAGAAATTCACTGAAAAAACCATAGGTTTTAGGGACAGTTATAGTTAGTTGGACATTTCACTCGTACAAAACCATAGAAATTCCCCCGTTATAGTTAGTTCGGCTAACTATAACTCGCGCCCCCGCAATGCACTGCTGATGACGTCACATATTACATCACTCATGACATGGTCAGTGACATCACTGATGACATCACTGATGACATCATCCATGTGATAATTTGATGCATCTTCTCACACCCTAATATAACCTTTGATACACCCACTCTAAATTACAGACTGCCATTCTCAAAACCATAGACACTCCAACACCAATAACTACATACCCACTCACTGATTCTTAGGTCTACACACACATCCACTCACTCACCCGTACAGTCACTCATACTTACGGTCACTCAGTACAGGACTATCATATGCATTCATACACCTACATAGACACTCACACACCGCCACTCATCCATAGAGGTACTCACACACCTAGTCAGTCATGCAAATAATTAATCACACTCCCATTTACTCACCTATACAGTTATACACACACCAGCTCACTTACTCATACAGATACTAGCACATTCTTACGCTCTTATACAATCACTGATACAAGCACACACTAATCCATACAGCCACTCTCACAATCAGACACTCTCACTTATAGCCATTTATATACTCCAACACACATATATACTGCCTTTCACATATGTAGTTACGAACACATGTACCACTGAGATATACATTCACTCACTAACACACCCATACACACACTCACCCACCCATACAGTCCATCACAGATGCACTCTTGAAACCATGCACCCAGTGAATCACCCACTCACACCTCTATGCACAGAGTCACACACCCCCACCCACACAAACACTCAGGCACCCATACAGATACTCAGACAACCAATCCATAACCAATATAGACACTCATGTTGCTATTCACAAACCCATGCAGCCGCTTACACATCAACAGACAGACGGATACAGACATTCACTCAGTTTCTTCACTTACCCAAGCATTCAGTAAGATACGTTTAATCACTCACTTATAGAGTCAGTCACGCACCTACTAAATCATCCATTCAGACACTTATACACTCACTCTTTCTTCAATACGCCTTTCCCTATATATATTACACATATTTAAACTTTACAGAAACACACAGTCACTGGATGATGTCATCAGTGATGTCATTTGAGATGTCATCAGTGATGTCACTGACCATGTCATGAGTGATGTAATATGTGACGTCATCAGCAGTGCATTGCGGGGCGCGAGTTATAGTTAGCTGAACTAACTATAATGGGGGAATTTCTATGGTTTTGTACGAGTGAAATGTCCAACTAACTATAACTGTCCCTAAAACCTATGGTTTTTTCAGTAAATTTCTAACGTTTTTTAAATGCTAATTTCTAACTATAACATGCCTGAAACCTATGGTTTTTTCAGTGAATATATATATATATATATATATATATATAACCGATTTGCCGAAGCAAAACGCCCAGAAGCTTGAGGCCGCACACAACCTCAGGTGAGTCACAAACTCTATTTAAACCAAGCAGGCAGCTTAACATCCCTTTGAAGTCCATGGCCTGACGCGTTTCGATGCCGCTGTTTGCATCTCCTCAGAGGCCGTGTCAGCAGAGGTGATTTATGGCTACCGCATTCCCCCTGCGTGTTTGTGATTGGTGGGCTTTCAGTGCTCCTCCCTTGGTGGAAGTTCATTTTCAAATGCACGCTGGGATATGAGGTCCCATTTTGCCAAATGACGCCCTCTGGTGGGTTACCTCCGCTGGAGCTAGTTATGGACAATTATTCTCGGCCCTCCATTGAGCCTTGGATGATACTCTGCCGGCTTCATTAAGGTACCCTGCAGCTTCGGAAAGAGGAAACTTCCTCTCTCCTAGTCCCGTTGGTTGCGGGCAGTGCGATCCCTCTACGGCCTGGAACCGCCGCATAATATGTAACCAATTTGCCAAAGCAAAACGCCCAGAAGCTTGAGGCCGCACACAACTGCAGGTGAGTCAGAAACTCTATTTAAACCAAGCAGGCAGCTTAATATCCCTTTGAAGTCCATGGCCTGACGCGTTTCGATGCCGCTGTTTGCATCTCCTCAGAGGCCATGTCAGCGGAGGTGATTTATGGCTACCGAATTCCCCCTGCGTGTTTGTGATTGGTGGGCTTTCAGTGCTCCTCCCTTGGTGGAAGTTAATTTTCAAATGCACGGTGGGATATGAGGTCTCATTTTGCCAAATGACGCCCTCTGGTGGGTTACTCCAGCTGCAGCTAGTTATGGACAATTATTCTCGGCCCTCCATTGAGCCTTGGATGATACACTGCCGGCTTCATTAAGGTACTCTGCAGCTTCGGAAAGAGGAAACTTCCTCTCTCCTAGTCCCGTTGGTTGCAGGCAGTGCGATCCCTCTGTGGCCTGGATCCGCCGCATAATATGTAACCAATTTGCCGAAGCAAAACGCCCAGAAGCTTGAGGCCGCACACAACTGCAGGTGAGTCACAAACTCTATTTAAACCAAGCAGGCAGCTTAACATCCCTTTGAAGTCCATGGCCTGACGTGTTTCGATGCCGCTGTTTGCATCTCCTCAGAGGCCGTGTCAGCCGAGGTGATTTATGGCTACCGCATTCCCCCTGCGTGTTTGTGATTGGTGGGCTTTCAGTGCTCCTCACTTGGTGGAAGTTAATTTTCAAATGCACGCTGGGATATGAGGTCTCATTATGCCAAATGACCCCCTCTGGTGGGTTACTTCCGCTGCAGCTAGTTATGGACAATTATTCTCGGCCCTCCATTGAGCCTTGGATGATACTCTGCCGGCTTCATTAAGGTACCCTGCAGCTTCGGAAAGAGGAATCTTCCTCTCTCCTAGTCCCATTGGTTGCAGGCAGTGCGATCCCTCTGCAGCCTGGAACCGCCGCATAATATGTAACCAATTTGCCGAAGCAAAACGCCCAGAAGCTTGAGGCCGCCGCACACAACTGCAGGTGAATCACAAACTCTATTTAACCCCTTCCCTGCGGATGACCGAACCACGCCGCCATGAGCCACGGGCGGCGTGTGCTCATGACGGCGTGGTTCCGTCATGCTGCGGCCGCTCCGCCCACGCGGGACTGATTCCCCACCTGTGCGGGCGAATTAGTGAGTGGGCGGGGTCATGACGGAACCACGCCGTCATGAGCACAGCTCGCCCGTGACTCATGACGGCGTGGTTCTGTCACGAGCATGGTGGTGCCGCGCTCACCCCCGCCCATCCAGCGCCGCAGCGGAATTACCGCCGCGGCCAAGGGGTTAAACCAAGCAGGCAGCTTAACATCCCTTTGAAGTCCATGGCCTGACGCGTTTCGATGCCGCTGTTTGCATCTCCTCAGAGGCCGTGTCAGCGGAGGTGATTTATGCCTACCGCATTCCCCCTGCATGTTTGTGATTGGTGGGCTTTCAGTGCTCCTCCCTTGGTGGAAGTTCATTTTCAAATGCACGTTGGGATATGAAGTCTCATTTTGCCAAAAGACGCCCTTCTGGTGGGTTACCTCCGATGCAGCTAGTTATGGACAATTATTCTCAGCCCTCCATTGAGCCTTGGATGATACTCTGCCGGCTTCATTAAGGTGCCCTGCAGCTTCGGAAAGATGAATCTTCCTCTCTCCTAGTCCCGTTGGTTGCGGGCAGTGCGATCCCTCTGCGGCCTGGAACCGCCGCATAATATGTAACCAATTTGTTGAAGCAAAACGCCCAGAAGCTTGAGGCCGCACACAACTGCAGGTGAGTCACAAACTCTATTTAAACCAAGCAAGCAGCTTAACATCCCTTTGAAGTCCATGGCCTGACGAGTTTCGATGCCGCTGTTTGCATCTCCTCAGAGGCCGTATCAGCAGAGGTGATTTATGGCTACCGCATTCCCCCTGCGTGTTTGTGATTAGTGGGCTGTCAGTGCTCCTCCCTTGGTGGAAGTTCATTTTCAAATGCACGCTGGGATATGAGGTCTCATTTTGCCAAATGACGCCCTCTGGTGGGTTACTTCCGCTGCAGCTAGTTATGGACAATTATTCTCGGGCTCCATTGAGCCTTGGATGATACTCTGCCGACTTCATAAAGGTGCCCTGCAGCTTCGGAAAGAGGAATCTTCCTCTCTCCTAGTCCCGTTGGTTGCGGGCAGTGCGATCCCTCTGCGGCCTGGAACCGCCGCTTAATATGTAACCAATTTGCCAAAGCAAAACGCCCAGAAGCTTGAGGCTGCACACAACTGCAGGTGAGTCACATACTCTATTTAAACCAAGCAGGCAGCTTAACATCCCTTTGAAGTCCATGGCCTGACGAGTTTCGATGCCGCTGTCTGCATCTCCTCAGAGACCGTGTCAGCGGAGGTGATTTATGGCTACTGCATTCCCCCTGCGTGTTTGTGATTGGTGGGCTTTCAGTGCTCCTCCCTTGGTGGAAGTTCATTTTCAAATGCACGCTGGGATATGAGGTCTCATTTTGCCAAATGACGCCCTCTGGTGGGTTACCTCCGCTGCAGCTAGTTATGGACAATTATTCTCGGCCCTCCATTGAGCCTTGGATGATAGTCTGCCGGCTTCATCAAGGTACCCTGCAGCTTCGGAAAGAGGAATCTTCCTCTCTCCTAGTCCCGTTGGTTGCGGGCAGTGCGATCCCTCTGCGGCCTGGAACCGCCGCATAATATGTAACAAATTTGCCGAAGCAAAACGCCCAGAAGCTTGAGGCCGCACACAACTGCAGGTGAGTCACAAACTCTATTTAAACCAAGCAGGCAGCTTAACATCCCTTTGAAGTCCATGGCCTGACGCGTTTCGATGCCGCTGTTTGCATCTCCTCAGAGGCCGTGTCAGCGGAGGTGATTTATGGCTACCGCATTCCCCCTGCGTGTTTGTGATTGGTGGGCTTTCAGTGCTCCTCCCTTGGTGGAAGTTCATTTTCAAATGCACGCTGGGATATGAGGTCTCACTTTGCCAAATGACGCCCTCTGGTGGGTTACTTCCGCTGCAGCTAGTTATGGACAATTATTCTCGGCCCTCCATTGAGCCTTGGATGATACTCTGCCGGCTTCATTAAGGTACCCTGCAGCTTCGGAATCTTCCTCTCTCCTAGTCACGTTGGTTGCGGACAGTGCGATCCCTCTGCGGCCTGGAACCGCTGCATAATATGTAACCAATTTGCCGTAGCAAAACGCCCAGAAGCTTGAGGCCGCACACAACTGCAGGTGAGTCACAAACTCTATTTAAACCAAGCAGGCAGCTTAACATCCCTTTGAAGTCCATGGCCTGACGTGTTTGGATGCCGCTGTTTGCATCTCCTCAGAGGCCGTGTCAGCGGAGGTGATTTATGGCTACCGCATTCCCTCTGCGTGTTTGTGATTGGTGGGCTTTCAGTGCTCCTCCCTTGGTGGAAGTTCATTTTCAAATGCACGCTGGGATATGAGGTCTCATTTTGCCAAATGACGCCCTCTGGTGGGTTACCTCCGCTGCAGCTAGTTATGGACAATTATTCTCGGCCCTCCATTGAGCCTTGGATGATAGTCTGCCGGCTTCATCAAGGTACCCTGCAGCTTCGGAAAGAGGAATCTTCCTCTCTCCTAGTCCCGTTGGTTGCGGGCAGTGCGATCCCTCTGCGGCCTGGAACCGCCGCATAATATGTAACAAATTTGCCGAAGCAAAACGCCCAGAAGCTTGAGGCCGCACACAACTGCAGGTGAGTCACAAACTCTATTTAAACCAAGCAGGCAGCTTAACATCCCTTTGAAGTCCATGGCCTGACGCGTTTCGATGCCGCTGTTTGCATCTCCTCAGAGGCCGTGTCAGCGGAGGTGATTTATGGCTACCGCATTCCCCCTGCGTGTTTGTGATTGGTGGGCTTTCAGAGCTCCTCCCTTGGTGGAAGTTCATTTTCAAATGCACGCTGGGATATGAGGTCTCACTTTGCCAAATGACGCCCTCTGGTGGGTTACTTCCGCTGCAGCTGGTTATGGACAATTATTCTCGGCCCTCCATTGAGCCTTGGATGATACTCTGCCGGCTTCATTAAGGTACCCTGCAGCTTCGGAAAGAGGAATCTTCCTCTCTCCTAGTCCCGTTGGTTGCGGGCAGTGTGATCCCTCTGCGGCCTGGAACCGCCGCATAATATGTAACCAATTTGCTGAAGCAAAAAGCCCAGAAGCTTGAGGCTGCACACAACTGCAGGTGAGTCACAAACTCTATTTAAACCAAGCAGGCAGCTTAACATCCCTTTGAAGTCCATGGCCTGACGCATTTCGATGCCGCTGTTTGCATCTCCTCAGAGGCCGTGTTAGCGGAGGTGATTTATGGTTACCGCATTCCCCCCTGCGTGTTTGTGATTGGTGGGCTTTCAGTGCTCCTCCCTTGGTGGAAGTTTATTTTCAAATGCACGCTGGGAAATGAGATCTCATTTTGCCAAATGACGCACTCTGGTGGGTTACCTCCGCTTCAGCTAGTTATGGACAATTATTCTCGGCCCTCCATTGAGCCTTGGATGATACTCTGCCGGCTTCATTAAGGTACCCTGCAGCTTCGGAAAGAGGAATCTTCCTCTCTCCTAGTCCCATTGGTTGCGGGCAGTGCGATCCCTCTGTGGCCTGGAACCGCCGCATAATATGTAACCAATTTGCCGAAGCAAAACGCCCAGAAGCTTGAGGCCGCACACAACTGCAGGTGAGTCACAAACTCTATTTAAACCAAGCAGGCAGCTTAACATCCCTTTGAAGTCCATGGCCTGACGCGTTTCGATGCCGCTGTTTGCATCTCCTCAGAGGCCGTGTCAGCGGAGGTGATTTATGGCTAGCGCTTTCCCCCTGCGTGTTTGTGATTGGTGGGCTTTCAGTGCTCCTCCCTTGGTGGAAGTTCATTTTCAAATGCACGCTGGGATATGAGGTCTCATTTTACCAAATGACGCCCTCTGGTGGGTTACCTCCGCTGCAGCTAGTTATGGACAATTATTCTCGGCCCTCCATTGAGCCTTGGATGAAAATTGAGCATTTGGGAAACCTGCTCTCGCTTCCAATATCCAAAGCAAATTGCTTTTCCACATGGGGAGCTGCATCTTAGCAGCTCCCCATGTGGAAAAGCAATGCCGGCTCCCAAGGGACGCGGGGAGCCGGCGGGACTGTGGGGGATTGGGTACCCCCACAGTCCCCAACGGAGAGGGCCAGCCCCGGGGGATGGGGTCCCGGGGCAAGTAGTGGCCCGGGAGGGGGCCACGCGGCCCCCTTCCCCAAAATTAAAAAAAAAAACAAAGGCCGGCCCCGGGGGATGGGGTCCCCGGGGCCATAAGTGGCCTGAGGAGGGGGGCAACGCAGCCCCCCTCCAAAACTATAAAAATAAAAAAAAAAGACCATGCCCCGGGGGATGGGGTCCCCGGGGCCGATTAAGGCCTCGGGAGGGGGGCCACGCGGCCCACGTCCAAATTGTTTTTTTTTTTGTTTTATAAATAGGGGGCAGGCCCTGGGGGATGGGGTCCCCAGGACCAATAAATTAGAAAAGAAGGGGGCCACACAGCCCCCTTCTTAAAAAAAAAAAAACACCGGCATCGCGCCGGAGGCCACGCCCCTTCTTTCACCACTCTGCAAACGCGCCCCTGGCGCGTTTGCAGATGGGGAACGAATTCCCCTTGAATACTGGGTGTCCCTGGGGCCAACTAGCCCACCAGGAACCTCCATTATGCGCCAGGGGCTGCGTTGCAGAGAGGTGTACAGAGGCCACGCCCCTTTTACACCTCTCTGCAACGCAGCTCTGTGGCGCTTTTGGAGGTACATGGTGGGCTAGTTGGTCCACAGGGACCCTCAGGATTCAAGGGGACTTAATCCCCAACCTAAAACGCGCCACGGGGCGCGTTTGCACAGTGGTGAAGGGAGGGGCGGGGCTTCAGGTGACATGTGTGCAAACAGGCCCCGTGGCGCGTTTTAAGATGGGGAATTAAACTCCTTCAATCCTGAGGGTCCCTGGGGGCCAACTAGCCCAACAGGGACGTCCAGAAAGCGCCACAGAGCTGCGTTGCAGAGAGGTGTAAAAGGGGTGTGGCCTCTGTACACGTCTCTGCAACGCAGCCCCTGGCGCATACTGGAGGTTCCTGGTGGGCTAGTTGGCCCCCAGGACCCTCATGATTCAAGGGGACTTAATCCCCCAACTTAAAATGCGCCACGGGGCGCGTTTGCACAGATGTCACCTCAGGCCCCGCCCCTCCCTTCACCATTGTGCAAATATTCCTCTAAAATCAGCCGAACTACGAATTCCTATTTACTCACCTGTTATCAGGAGAGACCTCAGTGCTGCATCTTTCAGCCCAGTACTGATCCTGAAAAGTAATTTTAACCGTACTTACCAGTAACTTGAATTTCCTTCCATAGGATATCATTGACTGGTTTCACTTGGAAATTCTTCTAAGTGTGGAGTTTTGGAACTTTATAATATTCCTCTAAAATCAGTCGAAATACGAATTCCGATTTACACACGTGTTATCAGGAGAGACCTCAGTGCTGCATCTTTCAGCCCAGTACTGATCCTGAAAAGTAATTTTAACCGTACTTACCAGGAACTTGAATTTCCATCCGTAGGATATCATTGACTGGTTTCACTTGGAAATTCTTCTAAGTGTGGAGTTTTGGAACTTTATAATATTCCTCTAAAATCAGCCGAAATACGAATTCCGATTTACACACCTGTTATCAGGAGAGACCTCAGTGCTGCATCTTTCAGCCCAGTACTGATCCTGAAAAGTAATTTTAACCGTACTTACCAGTAACTTGAATTTCCTTCCATAGGATATCATTGACTGGTTTCACTTGGAAATTCTTCTAAGTGTGGAGTTTTGGAACTTTATAATATTCCTCTAAAATCAGCCGAAATACAAATTCCGATTTACTCACCTGTTATCAGGAGAGACCTCAGTGCTGCATCTTTCAGCCCAGTACTGATCCTGAAAAGTAATTTTAACCGTACTTACCAGTAACTTGAATTTCCTTCCATAGGATATCATTGTCTGCTTTTTGCTGAAAAAGTTTCTGTGTCGATTTTTGAAACATACAAATATTCTTCTAAAATCAACCGAAATACGAATTCCGATTTACTCACCTGTTATCAGGAGAGACCTCAGTGCTGCATCTTTCAGCCCAGTACTGATCCTGAAAAGTAATTTTAACCGTACTTACCAGGAACTTGAATTTCCTTCCATAGGATATCATTGACTGGTTTCACTTGGAAATTCTTCTAAGTGTGGAGTTTTGGAACTTTATAATATTCCTCTAAAATCAGCCGAAATACGAATTCCGATTTACACACCTGTTATCAGGAGAGACCTCAGTGCTGCATCTTTCAGCCCAGTACTGATCCTGAAAAGTAATTTTAACCATACTTACCAGGAACTTGAATTTCCTTCCATAGGATATCATTGACTGGTTTCACTTGGAAATTCTTCTAAGTGTGGAGTTTTGGAACTTTATAATATTCCTCTAAAATCAGCCGAAATACGAATTCCGATTTACTCACCCGTTATCAGGAGAGACCTCAGTGCTGCATCTTTCAGCCCAGTACTGATCCTGAAAAGTAATTTTAACCGTACTTACCAAGAACTTGAATTTCCTTCCATAGGATATCATTGACTGGTTTCACTTGGAAATTCTTCGAAGTGTCGATTTTTGAAACATACAAATATTCCTCTAAAATCAACCGAAATACGAATTCCGATTTACTCACCTGTTATCAGGAGAGACCTCAGTGCTGCATCTTTCAGCCCAGTACTGATCCTGAAAAGTAATTTTAACCGTACTTACCAAGAACTTGAATTTCCTTCCATAGGATATCATTGACTGGTTTCACTTGGAAATTCTTCGAAGTGTCGATTTTTGAAACATACAAATATTCCTCTAAAATCAACCGAACTACGAATTCCGATTTACTCACCTGTTATCAGGAGAGAACCCAGTGCTGCATCTTTTAGCCCAGCACTGACCCTGAAAAGTAATTCTAACCGTACTTACCAGTAACTTGTATTTCCTTCCATAGGAATCCATTGTCTGGTTTTCAGCAGAAAAGTTTCAAAGTGTCGATTTTCACAAACTACAAATATTCCTTAAAAATCGCCTGTATAACTTAAATGCATTCTTTCAACTGTTTACAGGAGATGCACCAGTGCTGGATCCAGGATCCACCACTGAGTAAGAAAAAGTAACGATAACACTACTTACCTGCTAAGTGAATTTCCTGCCATAGGATAACATTGGTGATTCTATGCACTGTAAAAACCATAGGTTTCAGGCACGTTATAGTTAGAAATTAGCATTTAAAAAACCTTTGAAATTCACTGAAAAAACCATAGGTTTCAGACATGTTATAGTTAGAAATTAGCATTTAAAAAACCTTTGAAATTCACTGAAAAAACCATAGGTTTCAGGCACGTTATAGTTAGAAATTAGCATTTAAAAAACCTTTGAAATTCACTGAAAAAACCATAGGTTTCAGACACGTTATAGTTAGAAATTTGCATTTAAAAAACCTTTGAAATTCACTGAAAAAGCCATAGGTTTTAGGGACAGTTATAGTTAGTTGGACATTGCACTCGTACAAAACCCGTGAAATTCCCCCGTTATAGTTAGTTCAGCTAACTATAACTCGCGCCCCCGCAATGCACTGCTGATGACGTCACATATTACATCACTCATGACATGGTCAGTGACATCACTGATGACATCACTGATGACATCTCAAATGACATCACTGATGACATCATCCTTGTGATAGAGTGGCAGACCTCCTCTCACCCTAATATAACCTTTGATACACACACTCAAAAATACAAACTAACATTTTCAAAACAATGGACATACCAATACCAGTTACAACACACCTATTCAGTAATTCCAAGATCTACACACACATCCACTCATTCACCAACAGTCCCTATACAGTCACTCATACATGTACTCACTCATCATATGTACTCATACACCTATACATCCTGTTACACACAGCCACTCATCCATAGAGTTACTCACACACATAGTCACACATGCAAACAAAGTATCAAACATCCATTTACTTGCATATACAGTTATACACACACTACCACACTTACTTCTACAGAAACTTACACATACTTACTCTCTTAAACAATCACTTATAGAAACACCTACTTATTTGTATAGGAACTCTTCCAATCTCTCACTCTCACATATACTCACTTATATACACCAATACTCACATATAATAGTTTAAAACATATGTAGTTACTCATAAAGACACTATTGAGACAGTCATTCACTCACTAACACACCCATACACATACTCATCCACCTATACAGTCCTGCACACATGCTGTCTTCAACACATACAAACAGTGAGTCACTCATTCATGCATCTATGCACTAAGTAATACCCGCCACCGAACCATACAGACACTCAGACACTCATACTGATACTCAAAAAACCAACTAATAACCCATATAGACACTCATGTAGCTACTCACCAACCCATGCAGCCACTTATACACAAAGTGAGAGACTGATACAAATATTTTCATATTTAAACATTACTCACTAACCCATGTATTCACTAAGATACACTTAGTCAGTTATACAATCAATTTTACAAAATAAAATCATCCATTTAGACACTTATATACCCATTTATTCTTCCATCGACCTTGAGATATACATATATAAAACATATTTAATTTTCAGAAAATCACACATTCACTGGATGATGTCATCAGTGATGTCATTTGAGATGTCATCAATGATGTCATCAGTGATGTCACTGACCATGTCATGAGTGATGTAATATGTGACGTCATCAGCAGTGCATTGCGGGGGCGCGAGTTATAGTTAGCTGAACTAACTATAACGGGGGAATTTCACGGGTTTTGTACGAGTGCAATGTCCAACTAACTATAACTGTCCCTAAAACCTATGTTTTTTTCAGTGAATATATATAGATATATATATATACATATTTAGCCGCTGCCTCGCTTTTATCTTTCAGTCATTTTATGGTTTTTATCTTTGCACATTTTTGCACACGCGAACTTATGGTGTCACTGGGTGACACTTTTTTGCACAAACGCACTGACACTTTACTTGCTGACATAGAATTTCAATTTGTTGGCCCACTTGGGCTTTATTGATCCTGTATGATTTGCTTTTAATATGATGTTGATCCAATGTTGCCAGTCCCCATTGCAAAATACCATTTGACACAAATCATAGTAGGCATTTATCTTACTGGTACTATATGTATTTATTTGCAATCGGTGGCAATAAGGTGTTTTTAATATGTAATTTTTAATATGTAAACATCCCTTTTATGAGTCAATTTTATTAACTATATATGTATTTATGTATTTATTCATTTATTTACATATTTATTGAATTGCTCATATTGCACATGTCTGGCTTTTATAACATTGATCATCAACTTTATCATGCCAAGCTTATCTTACGAAAAGGAAGAAAGTTATTTCAACTCTTCTGTCTGTTGTAAAATGTAGTTCACTTTTTGAGCACTGTCACTTTAAAACACAACTATGCTCCCCATTCGTGCCATGTGATCAAGGCCCCACGAGGGTTTAAACGCGTAATGGCGGTGGTGCAGGGGTTTGAATAAACTACGTTGCACTGCATCTGGGTTCGCTTCGTCTTTGCTGATTGTTCTAGCGCGGAAAAGACGTTTCCTGTTTCATATATATATATATATTCACTGAAAAAACCATAATGTTTTAGGGACAGTTATAGTTAGTTGGACATTGCACTCGTACAAAACCCGTGAAATTCCCCCGTTATAGTTAGTTCAGGTAACTATAACTCGCGCCCCCGCAATGCACTGCTGATGACGTCACATATTACATCACTCATGACATGGTCAGTGACATCACTGATGACATCACTGATGACATCTCAAATGACATCACTGATGACATCATGCAGTGACTGTGTGTTTCTGTAAAGTTTAAATATTTTTAATATATATAGGGAAAGGCGTATTGAAGAATGAGTGGGTGTATAAGTGTCTGTATGGATGATTTAGTAGGTGCGTGACTGACTCTATAAGTGAGTGATTTAACGTATCTTACTGAATGCATGGGTTAGTGACTAAACTGGGTGAATGTCTGTATCCGTCTGTCTGTTGCTGTGTAAGTGGCTGCATGTGTTTGTGAATAGCTACATGAGTGTCTATATGAGTTATTGAATGGTTGTCTGAGTATCTGTATGGGTGCCTGAGTGTTTGTGTGGGAGGGGTGTGTGCGACTCTGTGCATAGATGTGTGAGTGGGTGATTTACTGGGTGGATGGTTTCAAGAGTGCATCTGTGATAGACTGTATGGGTGGGTAAGTGTGTGTAAGAGTGTGTTAGTGAGTGAATGTATGTCCCAGTGGTACATGTGTGAGTAACTACATATGTGAAAGGCAGTATATATGTGTGTTGGAGTAAATAAATAGCTATAAGCGAGAGTGAGTGATTGTGATAGTGGCTGTATGGATGAGTGTGTGCTTGTATCAGTGATTGTATAAGAGCGTAACAATGTGCTAGTATTTGTATGATTAAGTGAGCTGGTGTGTGTATAACTCTATAGGTGAGTAAATGGCAGTGTGTTTAATTATTTGCATGACTGACTAGGTGTGTGAGTACCTCTATGGATGAGTGGCGGTGTTTGAGTGTCTATATAGGAGTATGAGTGCATATGATAGTCCTGTACTGAGTGACCATAAGTATGAGTGACTGTACGGGTGAGTGAGTGGATGTGTGTGTGTAGACCTAAGAATCAGTGAGTGGGTATGTAGTTATTGGTGTTGGAGTGTCTATGGTTTTGAGAATGGCAGTCTGTAATTTAGAGTGGGTGTATCAAAGGTTATATTAGGGTGTGAGGAGGTGCATTAAATTCTCACATGGATGATGTCATCAGTGATGTCATTTGAGATGTCATCAGTGATGTCATCAGTGATGTCACTGACCATGTCATGAGTGATGTAATATGTGACGTCATCAGCAGTGCATTGCGGGGCGCGAGTTATAGTTACCTGAACTAACTGTAACGGGGGAATTTCACGGGTTTTGTACGAGTGCAATGTCCAACTAACTATAACTGTCCCTAAAACCTTATGGTTTTTTCAGTGAATTTCTAAGGTTTTTTAAATGCTAATTTCTAACTATAACGTGCCTGAAACCTATGGTTTTTTCAGTGAATTTCAAAGGTTTTTTAAATGCTAATTTCTAACTATAACGTGCCTGAAACCTATGGTTTTTTCAGTGAATTTCAAAGGTTTTTAAATGCTAATTTCTAACTATAACACCCCTAAAACCTATGGTTTTTTCAGTGAATTTCAAAGGTTTTGTAATTGACAATTTTTAAATGTATTAATTGTTATATTTATTTTTTTTGATACTGATTTACTACATTTTTTAAAACTATTTATTTTTAGATATTTTATTTATTAAATTACATTGTAATTACATTATACATTACATTACAAAATATACTTTCTCAGAATGAATTACTTTAGTTTAAATAGTTTGCAAATAGGCAATAGAGTTTTAAGTACAGTAGTTACAGTTGTTGCAATGGGCAACACAATTTCAAACACAATGCAACATTGAGCTCAATGTGAATTTCTAGTTAAATGCAATTAGTTACTTTATGGATTACTTTTCTAACCACAGGACTGGATCCTAGATTCAGTCCTGGGACATCTCCTGTAAACAGTTGAGTAAAAGCGTTTTGGTTACAGTAGTGATTTTTAAGGAATATTATTGTATTTTAAAAGTTGACAGAAACTTTTTCACATAGAATCACCAATGTTATCCTATGGGAGGAAATTCACTTAGCAGGTAAGTAGTGTTATCGTTACTTTTTCATACTCAGTGTTGGATCCTGGATCCAGCACTGGTGCATCTCCTGTAAACAGTTGAAAGAATGCGTTTAAGTCATACATGCGATTTTTAAGGAATATTTGTAGTTTGTGAAAATCGACACTTTGAAACTTTTCTGCTGAAAACCAGACAATGGATTCCTATGGAAGGAAATATAAGTTACTGGTAAGTACGGTTAGAATTACTTTTCAGGGTCAGTGCTGGGCTAAAAGATGCAGCACTGGGTTCTCTCCTGATAACAGGTGAGTAAATCGGAATTCGTAGTTCGGTTGATTTTATAGGAATATTATAATGTTCCAAAACTCCACACTTAGAAGAATTTCCAAGTGAAACCAGTCAATGTTAGCCTATGGAAGGAAATTCAAGTTACTGTTAAGTACGGTTAGAATTACTTTTCAGGGTCAGTGCTGGGCTAAAAGATGCAGCACTGGGTTCTCTCCTGATAACAGGTGAGTAAATCAGAATTCGTATTTCGTCTGATTTTAGAGGAATATTTGTATGTTTCAAAAATCGACACTTAGAAACTTTTTCAGCAAAAAGCAGGCAATGATATCCTATGGAAGGAAATTCAAGTTACTGGTAAGTACGGTTAAAATTACTTTTCAGGATCAGTACTGGGCTGAAAGATGCAGCACTGAGGTCTCTCCTGATAACAGGTGAGTAAATCGGAATTCGTATTTCGGCTGATTTAAGAGGAATATTATAAAGTTCCAAAACTCCACACTTAGAAGAATTTCCAAGTGAAACCAGTCAATGTTAGCCTATGGAAGGAAATTCAAGTTACTGTTAAGTACGGTTAGAATTACTTTTCAGGGTCAGTGCTGTGCTAAAAGATGCAGCACTGGGTTCTCTCCTGATAACAGGTGAGTAAATCGGAATTCGTATTTCGTCTGATTTTAGAGGAATATTTGTATGTTTAAAAAATCGACACTTAGAAACTTTTTCAGCAAAAAGCAGGCAATGATATCCTATGGAAGGAAATTCAAGTTACTGGTAAGTACGGTTAAAATTACTTTTCAGGATCAGTACTGGGCTGAAAGATGCAGCACTGAGGTCTCTCCTGATAACAGGTGAGTAAATCGGAATTCGTAGTTCGGCTGATTTTAGAGGAATATTTGCACAATGGTGAAGGAAGGGGTGGGGCCTAAGGTGACATGTCTGCAAACACGCCCTGTGGCGCGTTTTAAGTTGGACAATTAATTCCTCCTCAATCCCGAGGGTCCCTAGGGGCCAACTAGCCCACCAGGTACCTCCAGTATGCGCCAGGGGCTGCGTTGCAGAGAGGTGTTCAGAGGCCACGCCCCTTTTACAACACTCTGCAACGCAGCTCCGTGGCGCTTACTGGAGGTACCTGGTGGGCTAGTTTGCCCCTAGGGACCCTCAGGATTGAAAAGGAATGTATTCCCCATCTTAAAACGCGCCACGGGGCCTGTTTGCACACATGTCACCTGAAGCCCCGCCCCCTCCCTTCACCACTGTGCAAACGCGCCCCGTGGCGCGTTTTAAGTTGGGGGATTAAGTCCCCTTGAATCCTGAGGGTCCCTGGAGTCCAACTAGCCCACCATATACCTCCAAAAAGCGCCACAGAGCTGCGTTGTAGAGAGGTGTAAAAAGGGGTGTGGCCTCTGTACACATCTCTGCAACGCAGCCCCCTGGCGCATACTGGAGGTTCCTGGTGGGCTAGTTGGCCCTCAGGGACCCCCAGTATTCAAGGGGAATCGTTCCCCTCTGCAAACGTGCCAGGGGCGCGTTTGCAGAGTACTGCAGGGAGGGGGCGGGGCCTCTGGCACGATGCCGGTCGTTTTTTTTTCTAGTTTTTTTCAATGGGAGGGGGCTGCGTAGCCCCCTTCCCTTGCCCACTTTTGGCCCCGGGGACCCCATCCCCCGGGGCCGGCCTTGCACTTTTTTTTTCTTCTTTTTTTTAAATTTGGGGAGGGGGGCTGCGTGGCGCCCCTCCCTGGCCACTTATGGCCCCGGGGACCCCATCCCCCGGGGCCTGGCCTTTGGTTGGGGACTGTGGGGTGGTCCCCAATCCCCCCACAGTCCCAGCCGGCTCCCCGCCTCCTGCGCGAGCCGGCATTGCTTTCCACATGGGGAGCAGCTAACATGCTGCTCCCCATGTGGAAAGCAATCAGCTTTGGATATTGGAAGCGAGAGCAGGTTTCCTGCTCTCTCTTCCAATATCCAAAGCAAGCTTGCTATGACAGGGCGGGAGCCGCGAGGCTCCCGCCCTGTCATTGCAAACAGCAGTGTCCCGGGGTAGGCACCCCGGGACACTGCAGGAGCCGGCCCTGGGGGGTGGCGGTCCCCAGGGCCATCACTGGCTCCAGGAGGGGGCCGCGCGGCCCCCTCCCCACATTTTCAAAGCCCCGGGGAGGTGGTGGTCCCCGGGGCTTCGAGGGTCCAAAACGGACCCCCATTTTTAATTTTGTAGTGCCCCGGGAGGTGGCGGTCCCGGGGTGTGTGGGGGCTGGAGCCCCCCACACAGGTAAAAATAAATAAAACAGAAGCCCCGGGAGGTGGCGGTCCCGGGGCAGCGGGAGGGCAAAGAGCCCTACCGCACCATTTTTGTTAAAGCCCCGGGGGTGGCGGTCCCCGGGGCTTGGGGGCCCTTAGAGGCCCCCATACATAAATTTAACCCCCCACCATGCCCCCGGGACTTGGCCCACCCGGGGGCAAATTAACATTAATGCGCGGGAGACCGCGCTTCGATTTTTTTTTCTTTTCGGCAGGATCCGCGCACCCTGAGCGCATCCAGCCGATTTTTAAAAAAAAAAAATGCTTTTTTGCCCAGGGGGTCCTTGTGGGACCCCTGAGCAGGCCTAGGGGTTAGGGTGTTTCTACCCTGCTCCCTTTGTGCGCTTTGCGCACTTGTTTCTGTCCCTCGGTTCTACTGAGGGACAAAATGGCTGCCAACACTTCCTGAATCGGAATGTTGACAGCCAGCTGACAGCCAATTAGCATGAAGCTCATGATCGGGAGGGTACGCGGACCCTACTCGGCCATAGATATATATGTGACTTTACTTGTGAATTTCTCAGGAACTACTGAACGGATTTACACCATTTAAGCAAAAGGCACCAGTCTGAACCAATGGCTACCTCTTTGCCAAATTTGGTGTAATTCCGTTCAGCAGTTCGGGCTGTAGCTGCGACTGAAGGTTCCTATGGAAAAATGAATGGGGAAAACGCGTTTTGGGACCCCCCTTTTTTCTCGGCCCCCGCTTGACGAATCAACCCGAGACTTTCAGGGTAGGAGCGGAGCGGAGCGCCCCAACAAGTTGGAAACTTTCGCGAAGATTCGTCAACCGGCGCCAACGTTATTTCAAATAGAATGTCGCGGATTTCCTATGGATAATAGGTCCTAACTATAACTATCTACTGGCGACCGCCAGTAGATAATATATATATATATTCACTGAAAAAACCATAGGTTTCAGACACGTTATAGTTAGAAATTAGCATTTAAAAAACCTTTGAAATTCACTGAAAAAACCATAGGTTTTAGGGACAGTTATAGTTAGTTGGACATTTCACTCGTACAAAACCATAGAAATTCCCCCGTTATAGTTAGTTCAGCTAACTATAAATCGCGCCCCCGCAATGCACTGCTGATGACGTCACATATTACATCACTCATGACATGGTCAGTGACATCACTGATGACATCACTGATGACATCTCAAATGACATCACTGATGACATCATCCAGTGACTGTGTGTTTCTGTAAAGTTTAAATATGTTTAATATATATAGGGAAAGGCGTATTGAAGAATGAGTGGGTGTATAAGTGTCTGAATGGATGATTTAGTACGTGAGTGACTGACTCTACAAGTGAGTGATTAAATGTATCTTACTGAATGCATGGGTTAGTGACTAAACTGTGTGAATGGCTGTATCCGTCTGTCTGTTGGTTTGTAAGCGGCTGCATGGCTTTCTGAATAGCTACATGAGTGTCTACATGGGTTATTGATTGATTGTCTGAGTATCTGTATGGGTGCCTGAGTGTTTGTGTGGGTGGGGTGTGTGTGACTCTGTGCATAGATGTGTGAGTTGGTGATTCACTGGGTGCATGGTTTCAAGAGTGCATCTGTGATGGACTGTATGGGTGGGTGAGTGTGTGTATGGGTGTGTTAGTGATTGAATGTATATCTCAGTGGTACATGTGTGAGTAACTACATATGTGCAAGGCAGTATATATGTGTGTTGGAGTATATAAATGGCTATAAGTGAGAGTGTGTGATTGTGAGAGTGGCTGTATAGATGAGTGTGTACTTGTATCAGTGATTGTATAAGAGTGTAAGAATGTGCTAGTATTTGTATGAGTAAGTGAGCTGGTGTGTGTATAACTGTATAGGTGAGTAAATGGGTGTGTGATTAAGTTTTTGCATGACTGACTAGCTGTGTGAGTACCTCTATGGATGAGTGGCGGTGTGTGAGTGTTTATATAGGTGTATGAGTGCATATGATAGTCCTGTACTGAGTGACTAAGTATGAGTGACTGTACGGGTGAGTGAGTGGATGTGTGTGTAGACCTAAGAATCAGTGAGTGGGTATGTAGTTTTTGGTGTTGGAGTGTCTATGGTTTTGAGAATGGCAGTCTGTAATTTAGAGTGGGTGTATCAAAAGTTATATTAGGGTGTGAGAAGATGCATGAAATTATCACATGGATGATGTCATGAGTGATGTAATATGTGACGTCATCAGCAGTGCATTGCGGGCGCGAGTTATAGTTAGCTGAACTAACTATAACGGGGGATTTCTATGGTTTTGTACGAGTGAAATGTCCAACTAACTATAACTGTCCCTAAAACCTATGGTTTTTTCAGTGAATTTCAAAGGTTTTTTAAATGCTAATTTCTAACTATAACGTGCCTGAAACCTATGATTTTTAAGTGAATTTCAAAGGTTTTTTAAATGCTAGTTTCTAACTATGCCTACAGAGGTAGGGCATGTGAAGAAAGAAGAAAAACGCACAGAAAGAAGCAAAAGATGTGCAGAAAGAACCAACAGAGGAGCAGAAAGAGGCCTTGTTGCAAAATCATCCTGTGCCCACAACTTTTTCAGACGGGTACTGGTGGTAACTGTCTCTGACTAACCAGAGCCAGTGCTATGCTAAAAGACACTTAGAATACAGTGAAAACACCTACATACACTAGGGAACACTATGCGTTGGGGTACCCCTGTGATTAGCATGACCTCCTCTGCAAGTCCCTAGTACATAATAGGGCAGGGGGATTAAAACTACCTCTTAAAACGCGCTACAGGGCACGTTTGCACAGTGGTGAAGGGAGGGGGCCTGAGGTGACATGTGTGCAAACGCACCCCGTGGCGCGTTTTAAGTTGCGGGATTAAGTCCCCTTGAATTCTGAGGGTCCCTGGGGCCCAACTAGCCCCCCAGGTACCTACAGTTAGGACCACAGAGCTGAGTTGCAGAGAGGCGTTCCGAGGCCACGCACCTTTTTCACCTCTCTGCAACGCAACTCTGTTGTGCTTACTGAAGGTACCTGGTGGGCTAGTTGGCCCCCAGGGTCCCTCAGGATTCAAAGGGAATTAATTCCCCAACTTAAAACGCACCACAGGGCGTGTTTGTGCACATGTCACCTGAGGCCCCGCCCCTCCCTTCACCACTGTGCAAACGCGCCCCGTGGTGCGTTTTAAGTTGGGGGATTAGGTCACCTTGAATCCTGAGGGTCCTTGGGGCCCAACTAGCCCACTAGGTACTTCCAGTAAGCACCACAGGCCTGCGTTGCAACGCCTGTAACAAATTGTGCAGTTGTGTTTAGGTAGTGAAGAGGGTCGTGCTGGGGGTAGTGTTTTAGGGTTTAGGGTAGTGCAGTGGTGTTTGTGTAGTGTAGGGGGTCATGCTGGGGGTAGATTTAGGGTTTAGGGTAGTGCAGTGGTGTTTGGGTAGTGTAGGGAGTCGTGCTGGGGGAGTGTTTTAGGGTTTAGGGTAGTGCAGTGGTGTTTGGGTAGTGTAGGGGTCGTGCTGGGGGTAGTGTTTTAGGGTTTAGGGTAGTGCAGTGGTGTTTGGGTAGTGTAGGGGGTCGTGCTGGGGGTAGTGATTTAGGGTAGTGCAGTAGTGTTTGGGTAGTGTAGGGGGTACTGCTGGGGGTAGTGTTTTAGGGTTTAGGTTAGTGCAGTGGTGATTGGGTAGTGTAGGGGTACTGCTGGGGGTAGTGTTTTAGGGTTTAGGGTAGTGCAGTGGTGTTTGTGTAGTGTAGGGGGTAGTGTTTTAGGGTTTAGGGTAGTGCAGTGGTGTTTGTGTAGTGTAGGAGGTCGTGTTTTAGGGTTTGGGTAGTGCAGTGGTCTTTGGGTAGTGTAGGAAGTCATGCGGGGGTAGTGTTTTAGGGTTTAGGGTAGTGTAGGGGTCATGCGGGGGTAGTGTTTTAGGGATTAGGGTAGTGCATTGGTGTTTGGGTAGTGTAGGGGGTCATGCGGGGGTAGTGTTTTAGGGTTTAGGGCAGTGCAGTGGTGTTTGGGTAGTGTAGGGGGTCGTGCTGGGGGAGTGTTTTAGGGTTTAGGGCAGTGCAGTGGTGTTCGGGTAATGTAGGGGGTCGTGCTGGGGGAGTGTTTTAGGGTTTAGGGCAGTGCAGTGGTGTTCGGGTAGTGTAGGGGGTTGTGCTGGGGGTAGTATTTTAGGGTTTAGGGTAGTGCAGTGGTGTTCGGGTAGTGTAGGGGGTCATGCTGGGGGTAGTGTTCTAGGGTTTAGGGCAGTACAGTGGTGTTTGGGCAGTGTAGGGGGTAATGCTGGGGGTGGTGTTTTAGGGTTTAGGGCAGTGCAGTGGTGTTCGGGCAGTGTAGGGGGTCGTGCTGGGGGTGGTGTTTCAGGGATTAGGGCAGTGCAGTGGTGTTCGGGCAGTGTAGGGGGTCATGCAGGGGGTGGTGTTTCAGGGTTTAGGGCAGTGGTGTTCGGGCAGTGTAGGGGGTCGTGCTGGGGGTGGTGTTTCAGGGTTTGGGGCAGTGCAGTGGTGTTCGAGCAGTAAAGGGGTTCGTGCTGGGGGTGGTGTTTCAGGGTTTAGGGCAGTGCAGTGGTGTTCGGGCAGTGTAGAGGGCGGTGCAGGGGGTGGTGTTTCAGGATTTAGGGCAGTACAGTGGTGTTCGGGCAGTGTAGGGGGTTGTGCTGGGGCTGGTGTTTCAAGGTTTAGGGCAGTACAGTGGTGTTCTGGCAGTGTAGGGGGTCGTGCTGGGGCTGGTGTTTCAGGGTTTAGGGCAGTGCAGTGGTGTTCGGGCAGTGTAGGGGGTTGTGCTGTGGCTGGTGTTTCAGGGTTTAGGGCAGTGCAGTGGTGTTCGGGCAGTGTAGGTGGTCGTGCTGGGGCTGGTGTTTCAGGGTTTAGGGCAGTGCAGTGGTGTTCGGGCAGTGTAGGGGTCCTGCTGGGGCAGGTGTTTCAGGGTTTAGGGCAGTGCAGTGGTGTTCGGGCAGAGTAGGGGGTCTTGCTGGGGCTGGTGTTTCAGAGTCTATGGCAGTGCAGTGGTGTTCGGGCAGTGTAGGGGGTCTTGCTGGGGCTGGTGTTTCAGGGTTTAGGGCAGTGCAGTGGTGTTCGGGCAGTGTAGGGGGTCGTGCTGGGGGTGGTGTTTCAGGGTTTAGGGCAGTGCAGTGGTGTTTGGGCAGTGTAGGGGGTCATGCTGGGGCTAGAGTTTCAGGATTTAGGGCAGAGCAATGGTGTTCAGGCAGTGTAGGGGTTTTGCTGGAGGTGGTGTTTCAGGGTTTAGGGCAGTGCAGTGGTGTTCGTGCAGTGTAGGGGGTGGTGTTTCAGGGTTTAGGGTAGTGGTGTTCAGGCAGTGTATGGGATCTTGCTGGGGTTGATGTTTCAGGGTTTAGGGCAGTGCAGTGGTGTTCGGGCAGTGTAGGGGGTCGTGCTGGGGGTGGTGTTTCAGGGTTTAGGGCAGTGCTGTGCTGTTCCGGCAGTGTAGGAGGTCGTGCAATACGTAAATTGAACGGTGGGGCGACA